>OX411772.1:13655008-14954014 GCA_948252455.1 Acleris cristana | reverse complement strand
TTTTTTTTTTATGAAATGGCATCTTACATCTGGGCTTATCAATTGGCAAAACGGTAATCGATTTGGCTTCTGGGGCCAGTGCCCCATAGAAACCCGGCTATACCCTTTTGTGTAACATTATGTGAACTGCTTATATTATTTTATTTATGTTACGCGGTTGCGGCCTGGGAAACCGAATACGTTCCTTCGTGAAGCACAATGACGTTTTGATAATCGAGTGTCATGCGAACGAGATACAACTCCCGTTCCCGTACTAACTAAGCTGTGAACTTGACGATTACATACTAATATTAGGTTATAATTACACATTTTATATTCAGATCGATGCTTAGAAGGTTTAGGAAGGACACGAAGCAAACCGTTCGGGCCCCCATACAAATGCTCGTCGGTCTCTAATGAATGTCATAGAATTATATACAATGGTACAGAATTCGGCTATGCAATAGCACACAGGTGAGTTTTCTATTTAAATATCAAATATACGTATACATTTTAAATTTCGCTTCTCACATTGTATGTACCTACCTATTGTTACACCATAAATGCTCAAGTAACCACGAATTAAAAATAATAGGCTATTGACAACATTGAAAAAAACAAAAAATCGTGGTCATCCTATTAGATAATAGCGTAAAACAACATATTTCACTTTATTTTAAACTAAATTAAGCATATTTTTTTGGATATTACACGAAAAAAAATTTAATATATTTTGAAATTTTATGTGGCAAAAACGCTATGCGATTGCTTTGTAGCTGTGGTTACTCGCTGGTGACGTCACACGCAAGTAACCACAGATCATAAGGGCATATCTCTTCAAATGATTTTTTCTTGTTTACTTGCGTGTGACGTCACACTTGTCACATGGCAAGCGCCATGATAGAAACAGCGTTATTAGCGCGGTTTCGAAAATTTAAACTTTTAAATGGATTTTTATTGATAATATAGTAGAATCTCACGGAAATATCAATGTAGTGTGCTTCTTATGTAATAAAGGATCATTTAATAAGGTTTTCTAAAATTAATCAAATAGCCTATTGAAATAGGATCTTTTTTGAAAAGTAGTTCTGATTAAAATCATGCTTATAGAGGTTTGTCTTAAAAGCATTTTTTTTAATTTTGTTTCTAGGTATTATTATTTACCTACTGAGAAAAAAAAAGAATATTATAAGTGTTTGCTACGCTCGCTTTGGTCCAATTTATAGCATTTTATTTTTGAGAACACCTTTTAAAAAGTTCCTTTTGTCAACTACTCGCGTAACACTATTTACGTATTTAATTATTATTATTTTAACCCCCTTATAGTAGGAGATCCGAATAGGAGACGATTTGCACCGGGCTGCTTATTCGATCAAAAGTATTTTATATCAAATTTGATACGCTAAATAATATGTGGCGAATAGTTTGCCTGAAAAGTTTCAGTCCAGTATATAATTAATTAAAAAATTAAAAATTAACTTTGGCTTAAAAAAAATATATTGCTTGTTTATTAGACAAATTACATACCAATCGAAAGTATGAAGCCTATAGAACTTGCAAACGTTAGGTTGACTATTTTTTTCCAGTTAAACTATTGGATAGGCAGGTAAAAACAGGTAAGTCGGTACTAATAATTTGCACCAAATCTAACGTTTGCATATTCTATAGGCTTCATACTTTCGATTAGTATGTAATTTGTCCATTAAACAAGAATATGCAATGTAAAAAAAAAGTTCATTTTTAATATATTTTTTAATGATATAAGTACTGGACTGAAATTTTTCAGCCAACCTATTCGCCACATATTATTCAGCGTATCAAATTTGATATAAAATACTTTTTATCGAATAAGCAGCCCGGTGCAAATCGTCTCCTATTCGGATCTTAGACCATTACTAATAAACGTTGAGTAACGCGGTGGTATAGCTATACAATGTTTTGCCCTTATCTGTCAAATCCAAATGTCACAATGACAGATAAGGACAAAACATTGTGTAGCTATACCACCGTTACTCAACGTTTATTAGTAAGGGGGTTTATGTTTATTGTGCGAATGAGACTTAATACAACATTGGCAATGAGTATTGTATAGACCGATAAAGATAAACTGGGCCTCTATTCTACGACCGTTTTTGACCTATTATCGTATTTTCAACGTTTTGTTAGCCCTTATTTATATACTTGATAATAATGGCGGCTGAGTTAAAAACAATACAATAACACGTCAAAACGATATTGTTTAACGTCGTAGAGTATACATATTGTAGGTAAGTAGATGAATCTGGTCTAAATATAGTAACTAAATTGTCACCTCATTTTGCGTGTACAGGTGTGCAGGGTGGAAACAGTCAATGGGACGTGAAGGGGAATATAAATAGCTCATTTTACTTAAGAAAATATTCTTTTATTTTTTTGAGATGAATGGATGATGTATTCTCATTTTTTTTAAAAGCTTACCTGATCCGCGATTCGAACCAACTAAAAATGAAAATATAAACACTCACTTATTTTATTAACTAATCGATAGGAACAATGATAAACCTTTTCCAAGAAACATTAGGTCTTTAAAATAAAAACGGCCATGAAATCTAACATTAATCTTATTTAACATTCATCTTATATACGAAGGACACGTGGGTAATGCAAATTATAATCTGTACCAGGCTGCTGTAAATTGTTGCCTAAAGTGTTCATAAATTATCATATTCTTTTCAATAAATTAACTGATAAGTTGGTCGAAATGGACCCTTTGTTTTGGATACACCAGATTTGGTCTTTTTAGGGTTCCGTAGATTTGAATTCACTTGTTGTTTAGCCTTACCTATGTAAAGTGTTGTGGAGCATGCTCATTCATATTAACATTTTGAACTTTGACTTTTCTTTTACAGTCTCAAAGTCTCATATGACGCTTTGTTAACTAAATTTAGAAAAGTTTTAGTTAATTTAATAATGTGATAGCTCGTGCATAATTTGCAACAGTCTGCCACCGATTGTAACTGGCAGTACCTACGTTGACGATAAAATTAGATGACGGTAGATGTCATGAACGTTTTTATTTCAAACACCTAACGTTTCTTGGAATGAATTTACCCTCATTAACATTGCTCATTAATTAATGATTGATCCTATCGATTGGTATAATAAAAAAGTGAGTTTTTTTTTTGATTGGATCGATTCCCGGCTCAGGTAAAGTTTTCAAAGAAAACTGTGACTGACATTAGACAACGAAAAAAATTATCATGGCCCATTGATTGTTTCCACCCAGTATCTTAGTATAGATGAATTAGCGAGAGCGTGGAATTGCATATGTAGTGGTAACATGTCTTTACAGGCATTCTACATTTAAATTTCCTCTACTTCTTATACCATCAGCATAAAAAGACTTACTCGCAATTTTCGAATTATTTTTCTGGGCACGTGCGACTGTAAGTTACACAGTTTGCGAAAATTATGGCAGAAAGTAACAGTAATTTTGGTCCGATTGAGAGTCAAAGGAAACAAATAATTTTAACCGTCATAAATATTTTGAATTTAAATCCACCTTACACCGCTGCCCCAATTCGTTAAAAAAGCTACAGGTGTTTCTCTCACGACGACTATTTATAAAATGATGACTGAGAGTAAGAGTGACAAATTCAAAGCAACGAAAAAAATCCTCTCTCAAAAAAGCTACTCGAAAAAGTTACGTACGGTCCGACGGCAGTAGATGATTTTGATCAAGAAGTCTATATAATTTTCATCTGTCCCATAAGCAATTTCCAACCTTAAAGATGAAAATTGAAATAAATGATAGCACCTAAAAGCAAAAAAAGGACATACTTATTCCACTTGTTTAGGGTAATCTCATTAAATTAAGAAGAAAACTTTAATGGTTTAATTTTCATGTGAACGGTACAACCACTACATATGCAATTCCACGCTCTCGGTAATTCATCATACTAGCATTTGATAGCAATTGACATGGACGTTGAATTTCATGCAGATTTTAAATTGGAATTATAAACCGTCACCAAAAGGAATGCTCCACCTGGTAACGTGGTATTTTTGTCTCCAGGTTGCTGTTCCTCCTGGCTGCGCGATATAGCCGGAGGTGCTATGTATTTTCGCCTCAATTGGACAATCGCCTAGTGTCGAACCTCTGCTCAGCCATGTACACGGAAAGTCAGTACATAGCCGCCCATAATTATATGGCCCCAGATATGTTCATGGAGCAAAGTAAGTGCAGGAAGCGTATTGTTTCTTAATAAACAAATAACCCTGACTAAATCCTTACGTTACGGTCTTAATAATAGTGAGAGCCGCATCGAAATCCACCCGTAGTTTTTGAGACTAACACGCACATAGTCGCGGCAGTGTGCGTGTGTAGAAACATTGAAACGGTTACCGAATCGAGCCTACTCTTGAATTGGGATACCTACACCAAAAAAAATAACTGCTTGCTTTTATATTTTTATTCAAAAGAATAGCCCTTGAAGTATTTCACGATTAAAAGTGTTATTCCTATTTAATTTATTAAATAAAAGTAACCTCTACTTACTATGACAAAATGGCGGAGTTATTTAGAAGTACGATTTTTTATTATCTGTGATCTGTTTTCAAAGTCATAATGGAACGATCAAATATAAATTAATATAAATAAATTAATACTTTTATAGTTTAGATGCATGCTCAAACACAAATAATTCCAAAATTGCAAAAAAAAAAAATATTTTTGTATTACTAATTATTATAATTTTATTTATTTCATTATTCATACACTATTCTCTCAGAATTTTACTAGTAATAATGCATAATTCCACTAAAACATGTTTGTAATAAGTGGTCGCATGCAGGCCACATCCAGATAATCTTACTCGGTGCGCGGCTTAACTATTAATCGTGCAATGTGCAGACTTCGTGTACTTACATGTGCACTTGTCGACCTGCCCGTTAATTTTGCATCGATCTGAGTGGTGACATTAGTACCTGCATAATGGCAAATTAAACTTCATTGTTATTGGTGAATTATGACCACTTATAAGTCACGGACCTTAAGTCCGTGTTATAAGTAATTTATTTCTTGTGCATATCTCACATAACATAACCTTTATTTTACTAGTTTTAAGTTCTCATGTAAGTGAATTGTATAAATTATTATCAGGGATCGGAAATTCGGATCGATATTTATACCTACGGTTAAAATATTTATTTCTCAAAAGAATTACATAATTCGCTTACGGAGAAAATAATGTTTAACAGTGAGTAGGTATTATTACTTAGGGTAGGATTCATGTTTACCTAAACTGTCACGGCGGCGTTGTTGTTCAGTTGTATGGAGGCGGACTCTATCTTATAGTTCATTAATAAAATTATTGGGATTTCTAAATAAATAAATTACGCCTGCATAAATTCACAATTAAATAAGTATTTATATTAATTATTTGAAGTTATTTTCCATGTATATATTTACTAAATGTTATTTATTTTACCTG
Source organism: Acleris cristana (assembly GCA_948252455.1). Lineage (NCBI taxonomy): Eukaryota > Metazoa > Arthropoda > Insecta > Lepidoptera > Tortricidae > Acleris > Acleris cristana. Next base: position 14,948,564 of record OX411772.1, on the reverse strand, counting down.
TAACTCATTGACCTAACGAAAGGAGGAGGAGCACAACGGACCGTTTTATCTAACATGTAAAATAATAATTATTAACGTTTTGTAGAATCCCGGAATCCTGGAACTTATATTATTAAAATAATATTTTTAAGAAGCCAACTTTAGGTACATATCGATCCGAATTTCCGATCCCTGATTAATTTGAGAATAAAGAATCTTTAAACATAAACAAAATAGATGAGAACATAGATCGGTTACCCGAACTGACTAATTCCGCGTAGCAAACTTTCCATTCGCATTTTTCCCCATTTTATTTTTTCTCCAATCGCATTTCTTTCCATTGGTTTTTTTTACCAATTGCAAATTTTCCATTTTGTATTTTCCCCACTTGCATGTTTTCTCAATTCAAAATCAATTTCACTAAGTCGACGGAGCTCCGCTGTCGCGGAGCTTCTTTTTCTGGGTGCTATAGCCCTTCGGGCCTTCTGCAAAACTAACATAACCTAAACCTATCTATTTCGATCTATTTCGACTTAATTACAATGGGAAATTTTGCGAGTGGGGAAAATCCTTAATGGAAAATATGCGATTGAAAAAAATCAAAATGGGAAACAATGCGACCGGAGAAAAATTGAAATGGGGAAAAATGCGACTGGATAGTTTGCTACGCGGAATTAATCAATTTGAGGAACCGATCTAACTATTCAAAATAGACGACGTTATTCAAACATAGTGTAAACAAACAATCGCAATAAGATATATATATATATATATATATATATATATATATATATATATATATATATATATATATATATATATATATGGTTTCAGATTATTATATACATAAATGCTAGGGCGCGGGACACAGAAAAGACGTAAGACGCTGACGCGGCGGAGATGGGGCGAGGGCGCAACCATCTTATATTGACACAAACAACATGTCTTCTTCTGAAGATGAAGATGTGCTAGCGCTCGTGCATCTTGCGAATATGCAGCAGAAAAGTTCATCTACGTAAAGCATGCCACAACCACTCCCAAAGTAAGCGCAAGCTTCGATTAACAATAGGTACAACTGTTTGAAAATCGAAGTTCGAAGTTACGTTAGCCTTATCTCTTCCTCTCAATTCATTAGGATCTAATGACGAGTGACAGGGATGGAGGTAAAGTAACTTCGAAGTTCCATTTTCAAAATAGTGGCCCAGCAGGCATAGCACCCCGCGCCCTGCCCCCGCGACGCCGCCGCGCCCCTGTCGCGTCTTTTCTGTGTGTTTTTAAGTAGGGCGCAAGCGACGAAGCGACTTGCCCGCGTCGCGGGCGTGACCTTCTATCTCCGTATGTACAATAGTAGTCTTTAGCTTCTATGCATTTTGGTTGAAAATTCATTAAAGTGGCGCCGCGACGCCGACGCGCCCGCGCCTTACGTCTCTTCTGTGTGTCCCGCGCCTTATAGATACAAGCATTCAACCATTGCCTAGGCCTCAATTAACACAACACTTCCCGCAACCCTTGTTTCTAGACTAGATTTACTTAACACAATCACATTCCAATCATACGTTTCTACAATAAATGTGGATGCCGTCATTTTGTACTCCTTGGAAAACTTCACCACACAAATGATTAACATTTATCACACATGCTTCGCAGCTTCATTCTTTGCGATTTAAGGTTTACATGGAGTAATAACGCCCCCACGCATTAGCCTTGCACGGATTTTTAAAGTTTTTAGGGTTCCGTACCAAAATGGTACAAAAGGAACCCTTATGGGAGACTTCGTTGTCTGTCTGTCTGTCTGTCTGTATGTCACAGCAGGTTTTCTCAGCAACTACAAATGCTTTCAACTTGAAATTTGGCATAGGTGTACAACTTGCTTGCCCGCATCTATTTGTAGTAAAAAAAAAATGAAATTAATTTTATTAATAATTGAAAAGGGTTCTAGAATGGGGGGGTTCAAAAATCAAAGTGGTTCGATTATAGCAAATGGGGTGTCATATGAAAGGTCTTAATCTGCACATTTAAAAACTATTTTTTTGAAAATTTTCTGTGATTTACTTTTTGATTTATAGCCAAAAATGTACAAAAAATGACCGTTCCCCCCCACTTATCTCCGAAGTTTATTAATCAAAAATTCTGAAAAAAATCCTGACGTATAGATAATTACTTATATTTTCTGGGAAAAATAAAATAAAGTGTTCATTATGTACAGTTTTTGAGAAATAACAAAAAAACTATGAAAATCTGTATTAAAATTTAGGCTAGTCAAAATCGACCTTATTGCCTGAAAAATAAAGCTTATAACAAAATGAGTATTTTCTTTTGCGGTTACCAAGCATATTATCTTCAATACGGAACCCTCGGTGCGCGAGTCCGACTCGCACTTGACCGGTTTTTGTACTGGTAACACTAAAAATTTCCCTCCAGATATCCTTAGATCCCTACCCCTTTGTTAAGCTGCCCGCCATTTTTGAGTAATTCAACGTTTTCCGTGCTCAAGCCTTCGCACGTCTCCAGAAACATTTTTGCAACATGGGGAATAAACGCAAGAGTACCAGTAGGGACGAAGAGATTCGGAAGAAAATACGCAGATTGGAGTCCAAACTCTTAAAAAAGTCGCGACGCCGTATAAGAGTTTTGGAATCATCATCATCTGATAATGAAGGTAAGCTGTAAAAAATGTAATGCGTACAGCTTAAATTGAGCTGCTACTGTTACATATTCGCAATTTGCGATGCGAGCTTCCGTTATGGGTCGTCTCTGTCGCGTGAAAATTATAATTCTCTTCAAGTTTGTTATGCGAGAAACTATGTTGGGTTATCTGATATCTCTGTTACCTACATATAATTTAGCTCTTAAGCTAAAGATTTGCATAAGCTCCTTAGCTAACTATTTGCATTCGTTTTTTCAGCTACCTCAATATTTGCATAAAAATAAGTTTCATTTTCTACAGGCTATCGATTGCACAAACGATAACGCACCGGGCGTGCCTCATTTTGACCAAACAAGTCGGCATTCGAGGTACCAAGAATATCCGCTTTCACCGTTAACGAGACCAGGGTCTCCGCGTGAAGCTTTGTCACTATCAGTGGCATCAGTACAGCCAGAGCAGAGAGGTTTCGCTCAGCTTCAGCTCAGCCTGGCCCCTTGTCTGCGTCAGACCCACCTTTGGCTCAGACTGATACTGCCTTGCTTTAAGACATAGAACTTGACGAAGAGATTCTTAACCTCTTGGGTAATGCTCCAAAACTGAATGCTGCGTTGGGGAAAAGCATTAACAAAGACATAGCCAGCAGATGGCAGGAGATATTGACAAAAGGCCTGCAAAAGAACGTCAAAGATAAATGATTTCAGGAATATCTTATACCAAGCAATTGTGAGTTGTTAAGCGCTTCTATACTAAATCCTGAAGCTAAGGCGGCGTTACCGGATGTTCTTGTAAGTAGGGGCGCATCTTTGATGCAACGACAAAAGAAATAGGTCACGCCTTATCGGCACTCGGCCGAACATATTCCTACTCCACAGAACATTTTGAGACCAATAAGCGATGCTTCTTGTATTTTTGTGCGACAATCATTTCACTGATACTAAGACCAGAAGAAATTTTGTAATATCAGCCATAAACACAGGCTTGAAAGACACGCTGATCAACACTGAACGAGATAGTTTCCTGTTTGGGGATAACGTAATTGATATGCTGAGAGTTGCGCAAAATATTCAAAATTCGGGTAATACATTGAAAAACACACCCAAGCCAGCATTCAATCAATTTAATAAACATAATTTTGCATTCAAAAGCTGAAATCAAAAAGGTAATTTAAACTTGAAGGCCCTGCATCAAAGATCTTCAATCGCGATCCACAACAAGCCGGATACAGGGAGGCAACGTCCAGCGCAGCCACGATATCGCCAGAACTTCCAGTATCGGGCATCAGAGGGGCTAGACAAGATGCACTACGCTAACCATCGTTTCTAATCGCGTCGTTTTTAAACCAATCACGTCACTGGTAGATCACGTGACTTTTCGTATCACGTCATCTACAAGTAATGCGATTGGTTTAAAAACGTAACGAATAGAAACGCTGGTTAGCGTAATGCATCTTGTCTAGCCCCTCAGATCGTCCACGCTCTCCTCCCCGGAAATCGTACAGGCGATAAACCAAGAGGTAAAGTACGCTGGCCGTTTACAACACTACACTCAAAACTGGGCACAAATCACCAGTGATCCTGTAATTCTAGCATGGACTATAGGACATAGGCTATAAAATACCCTTTTTGTCACCTCCAATAAGATATGATAATCCTTTAATTTATTCTAAGTCTGATCAAGAGTGCGTTGATTTTCATAAGTCAATCAAAAAATCCAATCAATCAAACCATCCGATTGAATTCTTATCTAGTATGTTCCTGGTTCCTAAGCCAAATGGTGAAAAAAGATTGATCCTAAATTTAAAATCTCTAAATAAAGTTGTTAAAACTTCCCATTTTAAAATGGAAGATTACAGAACTGCATCAAAGTTAATCACGCGAGATTGCTATATGTCAACTATTGATTTGAAAGATGCCCATGCCAATTTCTTAATTCCTATTTACGAGCCACATAGAAAGTATCTCCGTTTTATATTTAATAACATTTTATATCAGTTTAATTGCTTGCCATTTGGTCTATGTACCGCACCCCGCACCTTATGTTTTCACAAAAATGTTAAAACCGGTATTTGAATTTCTGAGATTAAACAATTTTATATCGTGTTGTTATCTAGATAATAATAATAATAATAATAATAATAATAATAATAATAATAATAATAATAAATCTTTATTTTGCACACAAGATGATACGTTTTGGGTCGGAAAAACATTATGCTGAATGCAATAGAAATGTTATTTTTACAAAGAACACTTTCGAAAACTTAGGTTTATTAATAAACTATAATAAAAGTAGTTTAATTCCAAGAAAACATTGCCTATTTTTAGGTTTTGTCTTTGATTCCGTACAGGTGACTTTAAAACTGCCTGACTGCCTGATATAAAATTAAAAACCTTTTAATGTCGTTCCGTAAGGTATCCAAGTGCAAATTACGCGATTTTGCGAGACTAATAGGCCTTTTAGTGTCTTCATGCCCAGCCATACAATTTTCATGGTTATATACAAAGTTATTCGAGCGCCACGAGTATATTTGCCTACTTAATAACCCTAGTTATAACAAGGTTATACCCATCCCTAAAGAATTAAAAACTGATTTGCAATGGTGGGTAGAACACATCGACTATGCTCATAATAATTTTAAAATGGAAATATTTTCTGACTCCTCTCTTTCTGGGTGGGGCGCTTATTACAATGGTAATAGAATACATGGATACTGGAAAGATGACGAAAAACACAGTCACATCAATGAACTAGAGCTAAAAGCTGCTTTCTTTGCATTAAAAGTTTTTGCATATGATTATGTACGATTGGGAATTATTGTTAAGAATCGATAACATTAAGTACTGCAATTTCGTGGATTAATAAAATGGGTAGTATTCAATTCGAACACTTGAATTTAGTAACAAGAGAACTATGGCAGTGGTGTGAGCGGCGTAAAATTATAGTTTTCGCTTCAAATTTATGTATATCAATTCAAAGGACAATCATGAAGCTGATTCACTATCACGAAGGGTGCGGAGTGGGAACTAGCCAATTACGTTTTCGATAAAATAAAACTAATATTTGGTCATCCGGAAATCGATTTATTTGCCAGTAAGAAGTAATACAAAATGTCCAATTTATGTAACCTGGAAAACTGATCCGGATGCTTGGACAGTAGACGCCTTTACATTCTCATGGAAAGAAAAAATTACGCCTTTCCTCCATTTGCATTAGTTTTAAAGGTCATGCAAAAAAATATTAACGATAAAGCCGAAGGCATCGTTGTGGTCCCAAATTGGCCAACTCAGCCATGGTTCCCTTTATTCACCCAGTTGATTGTTTCTGAAACCATACATAGTCCTAGTCCTCATTTATTAAAATCTCCTTCAGGTCAACACACAATTTACACAAGAGCTTGACACTAATTGCCGCGAAATTGTCAGGAAAGTACTATTAAATAAAGGTTTATCTCCAAGGTCCGTCGAGATAATGTTATCATCACTATGCGACAATACTGATAAACAGTATAATTGCTGTATAAAATCTTGGATAGGATATTGTAAAAATCATAAGTATGATCATGATCAGGGAAAAACATCAGTACAAATAATTATAAAAAAATTGACCGAGATATTTGATAAAGGTGCCAAATATGGGACATTGAATAACTACAAGTCTGCTCTGTCACTGTTATTAGGGCAAACGCTCGATGACAAGATAATTAAGCGTTTTATGAAGGGAGTTTATAGATTAAGACCCATTGCACCAAAATACAACTTAACGTGGGATCCTAATATTGTTTTAAACTATTTATCTCTAAATTGGCCAAGTGAATACCTTATAGCTATCTAGAAACTCTCTTCAAGAAAACACTCACTTTGTTGGCTTTAGTTACAGCACGTCGCGTACAGACATTTTCTCTAATCAAGTTGAACAATGTTGATATGCAAAATACCAGTGAAATCATTATTAAAATACCAGACTTAATCAAAACATCCGGGCCTAACTGTTTTCAGCCTGTTCTAAGACTCCTCTTTTTTAATGAACGTCCAAAGATCTGTCCAGCCCGTTGTATACAAACATATTAAAATCAAACTAACTCACTTCGTCATTTAAATAATGAATATCTACCTATTAGTTATAGAAAACCACATAATAAAATTTCACCACAGCGTTTAAGTCACTGAATCAAAGATACTCTTCACAACAGTGGTATCAATCAATACTACGATATTCACAGCACATAGCACTCGCCACGCGGCCGAATCCTCTAGTGTGTTTGCGAAATATTACAATAAAGAGATTGTAAATGATTGTAATCAATTTGCTAGATAATCCTTTCATCTGCAAATGACCTGTAAAATGAAAAATAATTAATTAAAAAACATTGTAAGATACAATTCAATACACCCTGAGATTAATAAAATTGTATTAACTATCAACCATAAAACTTACCTACTAGTATTATTGTTGCTGACTATTTTTACCCCTCACAAGGTTGTACCTTTCTTGTGTATTTCTCAATTTTCTGCTCTAAACATCTACACCATGTAAACCTTAAATCGCAAAGAATGAAGCTGCGAAGCATAATTAATGATCAAAAGAAATTACCAAGTGAAGTTCGATCACAATTACGCGAGCAGCTTCATTCGACGCGATTTATAACAACCCACCCTCAAAAATGTAATAAACAAAATCATTTTATCGTAGCACTACCCTATTATAAAAATTGTGAAATAATATCCTTTAAACAAAATAACTCAAAAATGGCGGGCAGCTTAATAAAGGGGTAGGGATCTAGGGATAGTATATCAGGAAATTTTTAGTGTTACCAGTACAAAAAACTTTAAAAATCCGTGCAAGGCTAATGCGAGGGGGCGTTATATTACACCATGTAAACCTTAAATCGCGTCGAATGAAGCTGCGAAGCATAATTGTGATCGAACTTCACTTGGTAAGTTCGTTTGATCATTAATAACATAACTCAAAACAGAAATGGTCTCATAAATATAATAATATTCATAAGAATTACAGTCAATTCGTAAACAAATAATTTTGACATGACAACCGCTGTCTTCGGAGGTAGGTGTCAGCTAGATATCTAAATTGTACTTATAAAATAAAGTATTGTAAAACCACAAAAGAGGTTGATATAGCGCAATTCGGACCGGCCTTTAGTGATCAAATGAAGGTCATTTCTTATTTTTATTATAATTAATTTATTGTTACATATTTTTTTAATCTAACTATTCTATTCTATTCGAGAAGCCTATTCCTCGAAATGGTTTCGAAATTTTCATACCTTGTTAAAAAAATGTGTATCCCAATTTTGTTTTGTTTTAAAATGTAAAATTCAATTTATTAGTTTAATTTTTTAGAACCGATTTCAAAAAAGGGAAAGAATCTATGTTCCGATGTTTTTATTTATTTTGTATAGGTAGTTAGGTACCTACCTACTATGTTCACCGATTTCTTCGTTAATTATACAGGGTGTCCCAAAAGTACCACGCCACAGTGACACCGGAGGTAGGTCAGCTCAAGAGGAACCTAACCAGCCTAACATGACCTCAGTAAAATATGACTTTATTTTTTTCAAATTGCTAGACCAATTTAATTTTAATTTGCAATTGGTCTAGCAATTTGAAAAAAATAAAGTCATATTTTACTGAGGTCATGTTTGGCTGGTTAGGTTCCTCTTGAGCTGACCTACCTCCGGTGTCACTGTGGCGTGGTACTTTTGGGACACCCTGTAGACCGATTATGTAAATATTTTTTTGGTTCAATTGTGTATTCTTCTGAAGTCCCATTGTCATCAAATTTGTATTTGTTGAGGGGATCCGTGAGGAATTGAGGGACCTTCTCAAATAAATTAGGCATATAGCGATATTAGTATTTTCAGTAAAAAGTCTAATTTGCATTCAGAATGTATCATTTGGTGAAGTGGAAGTGATAATGAAGCCCTCTATACACTATGCCTTTTATATATAGATGAAACAATAAAATATTTTTTTGAAATCGGTCCTAACAAACATTGAAACATAGAAGTCGCTGTGTTTTTATTTCGGTTTTGTGATCTGACGGGTGGTCACCAAAATGTTGCCAGCAGAAGACCAGAAGCTATTTCGTTTTGCTATCCTTTTGTTATATTTAAGTACCTACCTATGGCACATTTATTATTTACTTTGTTACCCCCTTACTAATAAACGTTGAGTAACCGTGGTGTAGTTAAACCATGCTTTGTCCTTATCTGTCATTTTGACATTTGACTTTGACAGATAAGGACAAATAATGGTTTAGCCACCCACACCACCGTTACTCAACGTTTATTAGTAAGGGGGTAAAGGTGTTTTAAGGACGATTTGAAATAGTAAAATTATCGAATTAGTGTAGGTAATGTTACCTACGTATTTCTAAAAACAATTTAGGGGCCGAGACCATTACCTACCTTACATGATTACAAATGTCACAATCTGCTTCCTTCGTTGATTTCTTACAAAATTGATTGTAGATTTATAATAATTCAATCTACAATCGTTGTAATTAGAAATTATTACGGCAGAACTGTTTTTTTCCAGTGGTTCTCTGCTCTTTAGCCGGTCACGCCGATTTTCTCCAACGGAAGTGGCTGGCCACTATGCTCCAACTACAAACCTCCTTTGGGTGCTACAAGAGAAACTGGAACTCATTCCTGCGGTCGGAGCCGTCGGCCAAACTAGCGGTGGCGAAGTGGCAGCTGGATAAGATCGGCACGCAGGCGATAATGGGCGGGGAGTGCGATGGCCACACGACGGCGGTGGCCGCCGGAGCGTTCAGCGTGGCGGTCCGATATATCATCGAGAATTATTATTAAAGCAAACGTAAAAGTCGTGAAGTGATCCAAAAGCGATGCAAGTATCTGACTGCCCCTTTTTTCCCGGCCATAATGCTCAAAAATATGAATGATCTCGCCTTCCAGTTCCGTGTCTAAACTTTAAATAAGGCTGTCGTTTTGTGACAGAGTGTGTTTTAAATTATGTATTGCACGCATAAGAATCTGAAAAATAATTACATATTTATAAATATATATACTAACCTTATATTGCATCGTACGAGGTCCTGAAAAATATCAGAACGTCAGCTCAGCTCAGCTTTTTACATTAGAGTCGAATTCTGATGTTTTAGCAACTTTTAATGGGAATGAAATGAATTTAAGTCGATAAAACGCAAAATAATATATATTTTTATATATTTTTAAATTAAAAACGGGAGAATTAAGTTATATCCAAATACGACACCTTTCAATGTACAGATGAAAAATCGATTTATATAAAAAATCTAGTAAATAAATTTTATTGCGGTTGTGTTTTTTAAGTAATTGTACTATCACTGCCCGATATATAATTAGTACCTAGTTTATGTGACTAAAAAATAATATAAGGTCATAAAACATGAGTGTGGTTTTATGAAACGAGCCAAGGGCGAGTGCGAGTCTCATAATTAGATGACACGACTGTTTACCTTTTTTATCCACAAACATACAGGTTGCTCTGGCTTTAAATGCATAAATTGATTCTACTCGCTAAACTGAACTACTTTTGTTTTTCAACATTAAAAAATAACTTCAGTTTAGATAACTTATTGATGTTAAAGTCTAATTGTAAAATCAGTGTGTTAAATTAAAATCACTACTTATATGGTACGAGGGAGACATCTCCTTGTTAAGAAAATTACATTTAACTTGTATGAATAAAATAAAATTTAAGGTGGACATATTTTTAACAATTTACAGAACAAAAGAAGTCCAGTTTCAGGAGTAGAAACGATACATGCATTTAAAGCCTCAAGGTCAGAGGCACCCTATATTTTAAAAGTACTCCAAGCGCCCTAACATGGGTGCGTTTATAGCGTGACAAAGTTTAGATAAGGCAGCCGGTACCTTTTGACACGTAAATAACGAGTCAAAAGGTGACGGATGCTTTATTCACATTTGACACGCGATATAGAGGCAACCATAGTGCAACCATAACAGGCATAGGTTCAGAAGCCGAAGGCAAATCTCCTGCAATTTCTACCAATGCTACCTGTGACATTATTAAAGGTACACTAAGCTAATGTATGAACTGAAATAACAAATAAATCAAAACATAGAAAGAAGATAGTTATTTGTGATCATTAAAATAAATGTTCAAGGCAAAAGCGGCACAACAAATAAATGACGACAAAAATGTGACTAAAATAAACCTGAGTCACGAATACGAATGTTATTTAAAAAAAAAAAACCAACAAAAATTAAATATTCTTATGTTGTTTGAGATCCGATGTCCTGCGAAATAATACAATAAAAAAATAAATTTTAAAAGCTCCCGTCTCAAAACGGTCTGTAAAAAAACCTCTAAAAAGGTAAAAATGTTTATAAAGTATTGGCCCTGAGTTTCATTATAAGTAGTTATTAATATTTTGATGCAAGCGTCGTCGCGTAAAATCGTTAAGTCTATTTTTTTTATTTAATTGTATGTAGGTAATAATTTTTGATACAAGTGTCGCCACGTCGGGGACCGCTATTTAGCTGGGGTATTTTATATTATTTCATTTACTTAGCGGTCCGGTGGCGACACTTGTTTAAAAAAATATTACCTACCTACAATTAAAAAAAATAGACTTAACGATTTATACGCGACGACGCTTGCATCAAAATATTAATAACTACTTATAATGAAACTCATAGGGCCAATAAGTACCTACTTATTATTTTTACCTTTTTAGAGGTTTTTATACAGACTGTTTTGAGTAGGGGGTTTTTTAAATTTAAAATTTAATTTAATTATTTCACGCTTTTTAATCTTCTCCAAATTAACAATACGACTACAGCTAGCAACGTCTCTTTAAAGACATGAATAGTGTTTACTTTGTCAAAATAAGAAAAACCAAATCGGTTCATCCGTTTAACAGCCACGGTGCCACAGACAGACACACATACACACCACTTACACGTCAAACTTATAACACCCCTCTTCTTTGCGTCGGGAGTTAAAAACCGCATCCTATTCAGTTCACCCGTTTAAGAGCTATGGTGCCACAGCAGATACACACATACACACACACACACACACACACACACACACACACACACACACACACACACACACACACACACACACACACACACACACACGAGCATAATGAGGAGGTCCGTATCCTCACCAATTACCACAACCTTCTCTTACCCCTGTGACACCTCAAGGGCTGTGGCAACAATCAGGTGGTCTGCGTCATCATTAGCTTCCTTTCCAACGACAGAAATAAAGCACGATTTATTAGTTTGCTAACTGATAGGGTTGAACCGTTAGGGTTTCTCAATAAAGCAAGGCCACTGGTTGTTGCCATAGGGCTTGAGGTGTCACAGGGGCATGAGAAGATTGGGGTAAATGGTCAGGATACGAACCTCCTCATGATGCTCAATGCCCTGGCCACATCATCAGCAAACATATATTTCTCCAAACCTGGAAGAGGAATAACCCCATTAAAAGTATTTGGAGGAAGGCCTCTTTTATTTCTCCACGCCATAAATAGATGTGACACCACTTCAGCACTCATCAAAAATAATCCCTTCTCGAAGAAATAAAACCTTTCTTAAAGCGTGACACTCAAGCTACAGCTATTGCTGAAGCCGGATTACGATTTTTGACAACTCTCTACGGAGTGGATGGTCACTGTCATTAACTCGGTAAATATGATCTCAGGAGTCGTGTGTCTTTTCGGTGGAGGCGCTCAGCAGATTTGATGCTCTTGGTGCGCAAGTCTTTTGGGTAGCTAACAAACACCATCTTGCCGCAATCCGGCTGTAGTTTCTTTTCAAGTAGTCAACGTATTTGGTTTTCATAAATATGTAAAACATATGTAACTTTGATGAGCACCAGTGTGGGAACGGGTGATCAAAAATATATGAATCTGGTCACATTCAAACAAATTAAATGCCCTATCACTTTTAGAAAGACCAGTTTTAGATAATTATAAGTCCTTTATGAGATATAGCCGTAAAACCGTAAAAGTACACTGATAAAAATACAGTGAAGGCAGCTTGAGGCGAGTCTTTGCAAATATGTATTAATTTTTCTATAGCGTAAATCCAATTAACTATCAACATTATTTTTTACAAAGTCATCTTTTCCATCACTTATGTAGCTACCAAGAAATCGTGATCCAGTTATATTATAACAGTAGCGTTAATCTAGTTGAAAATCTTTTTATCTTGAGGGAAGCACTATATGCAGGCCCTATGTTAATAATTCTATCCCACCATTGACGAAGGTTAATTAATAATAAATAATAATAATAATAAATTTTATTTCGGGCAACGAGGCCCATATTTACAAATACCTTATAGACTAACATACATAACAATATAAAACTTAAAACTAACACCGAGGTGACAGAACAGTGTGGTCCTGTTCTGCCAAAATTGGCATCTTGGTCGCTGCCGGTAGGTTGCCCCGAAACCGCCGGAACACAACACCTTTCGGCCAAAAGTCAGGACACTCGACGGTCCCCAGCATAAACCGCGGCACGCGCACTACAAACGAACTGAAGTGCACGTAGCGAAGCGAGCGTAGCTGGAACACCGTCAGACTGCATCCAACCTTCTGACGGACGTACTCCACCACGTCTAAAGCTAATAAAGCTAATTAAGCTAATTAAGCTTGCCTTGTGCTGAAGAATCGTCTGCATATTAACATTGAGAAGTAGTATGTTCCATTTTCTTCTTTATTTATTATGGGTAATGTTGCAAGGGCTATAATGGCCTGGCGAGTGGGTCACCCTGAGTTACTCGTTATTACAAGTTCTGCGTGTCCGTTATATGTATTATAGTCCATTCGCTTAGATATTGTCGCTACATTCGCGCGTACTTGTGGTTATTGTAATAAAATACAAATATAATTAGATGTAAACTGCCAAAAAAACACCCGCAAGTGAATTAGCCTGTTTACATCAAATTATATTCGTATTTTGTTACAATAACAACAAGTACGTGCGAGTGTAGCGACCGACACTATCTAAGCGAATGGACTTTATATAGGAAGCGAACGAGGGTTAGTTGTATGTTCACAGAATTGAAAGCATTAAGTATATGTGTTATGGATCAAGTGATTAATGCGGGCATTATTAATAATATCTAGCTCTATCGGGCAAAATGATTAATTACTATCTAAACTTCATTATTTATCATATTCCTTGGTCATTATTACATTGCTACGTGACAAATGGGCAATTTGATAACTAAGGTAGGTTACGAGGGGTGATCAATAAATTTTTAGAATCGGTATAAAAAATGGGAGATAGGTATGTAAATCATTATATTTTAATTGGAATATGCACACTTTCCATATTTGCAAACATTTATTAACGTCATTTAAATGTTTTATTTTACCCCTATAAAAATATTTTTTCTTTTAGAGGTCAAATTTTGTACCTTCACTAAGTCATCATCAGCTTGTGATTTTTATGTAGTTGTTTTTGAACATTGGTTAATGAGAGGTAATAGTCAAAATTTAGGGCTAAATAACAGGGGGAGCGGTTATCATTTCTGAACTTAGGTCCGAGAGCAGCACCCTTGTGAATTAGATGTCTCTGAAGCATAATTCCTGCCGAAAATTCGTTAATTTTTTTCATCCGTTTTTTTCATAAGTATTTTTTTTCCATAATTATATGGCAGGCAAAAGCCACCCTACATTTTGGTGACCGAGCTGGAAATAAAAATTCCACTGCAAACATAACTTGTTTATCCTTTAAATTATAATGATACCCCAAGGTTTTATTTTCAATAACATTTTTTTTTATAAAGGCATTAGGACTTTCTTATCACCGCTCCAAATAATTACAAAACTAACTCTTATTTTTGCCGTCTTGTAAAATTGTTTATACAGATGTTTTTTGTTTAGCTATCAGAGAAAAACAAATGAATAATGTTAACTTTTTTTTCTAATTTAACGTTTATTTGTGCCATGGTATAGTCCACATTAAAATAATATCATTATGAGGATGGTTCATACCGATTCTAAAAACTTATTGATCACCCCTCGTATGTTACTTTTTATATACGCCCGAAGGGCATACCGCCCAGAAGTAGGGGCCCCGCGTACCGGGGACCCGTCGACATATTGCTTCCATGGATATCTTCTTAACCATAGGGGTAATAAAACCCCATAAATCGATGGTCAAATTGCCCTCTCATATTGGGCATTTTTCATACTGCCCGCCCTTTCATATTGGGCTTTTTCATAGTGCCCGGTCATTATAAAAATGTAAATATGTTTGTATTACTCTGCCCAAAAGGTAATGGGCATTTTGATTATTTGAATAATTATTATCAAATTGCCCTCTCATATTGGGCATTTTTCATAGTGCCCGGTCATTATGAAAAATGCCCGATTTATAATTTGGTCTATAACATATGCATCAACAAGCAACATCCCAATGAGAGTATGGCTGACATTATTTTTGGAAAACGTTATTTATTGAATGTATGTATGGGTCCTTCGATACCACTGTTTATCCCACTGCAGGGTTACAGTCGAGCACAGTTCCCTATAGTTCTAATGCAAATAGTTTTGTATTTGTTTTTCTCTTGGAACTAAACCACGTTGCGTGGTTAGGTAAGTAAAATAAAATCCGTAAAAAAATTGTTTCGAAATTACAAATAGGTACATAGCTACCAGGACGAGAGTTGATGAGTGTCTATTGCTCCGACAGATCTTATACTTACTTACTACTTACTACTACTACTGCACCTCTAGTTTTTGTACTTCCCTGTTGGAGTTCATCCACGTATACTGCAGTAGGTAAGCACTATATAACTACAGCGTTACTCTGCTACTAATAATAATAATATTATGAACTTATGGATAGGTATAAGGCGGCTCGTTAATTACTTATGCTGACTGCAGAACGTTGACAGTGAACAAGCAAAACAAAAAGCAAGCTTCTAAAAGCCGACTGGATGTTTCGATATTGTCGTCTATGCATCTTCTCGTTAGTCGGTATACGTACATGCATACCTACCTACAGGTCGAAGCTTGCCATTCCGGGAGAAGAGTGAGTGTAGGGCAGGCACTTGACAACAATCATTGGGCTACCCTAAACTATTCCCAAGGATGTTAGCGAGGCTACATGTGATGAGCTTGTTAAGAGGCCCTTTCAAAAACTGAACTGATGTGTTAGCTAAAATGCCAAAATGTTTTCTATTAGCTCCATATTCAAATGTGATTAGGTATTTATTAAAGCAAAATTTACAATTTTTTTTTTTAGATACACAGAACTACGAGATTACATTTGGGAGTTTCACGCAATTTATTACTTATATACAATAAATAAAAAACATTTACTCGCCCTTAATTAGAGGGCCTCTTAAGTTGAATTATACATATATTCACTGTATGGCGGTCTTTTTACGTTGACCATTTGTCATCAACACGGACTTTTTTAATTAGATACAGTAAATATGAATGTCCCTTACGCTTGTTAAAGCATTAAGTGCCATGCTCCCTGCATTACAAACAAGCAAGACCCGATGACGAGTTCATAGTACTGAATGCGGTAAGGTCTTCGTTGAAAGTTTGCCTCGGCCTCGGTGTGTACACCATTTTATAGATCGCCAATGTCACCCGGACACAGCCAACCGGCATGAATGTTACATCAGCCTCTTCCGGTCGAGCCGGAAGAACGCACATGTCGCGACCATTGGACACCATCGCTCACGTCCAGTGCTGGTTCGGTAGGTGCACACTCTGTTTGAGGAATATTATGATGGTGTAAATGGAGGTATTTATCTGACGCCTGTGACGGGTACCATAGCAACCTCGCCTCAGCCGAGAAATTGCCGTATTGAGAGGGAAGATGTCCTTCTAGTTTATACCAGAGAGTAGAGCCTAACCGCAACTCTATAAAGAGAACCTCCTAGCTAGTCGATCTAGATAAAAAAACCGGGCAAGAGCATGTTGGACCATGCTCAGTGTAGGGTTCCGAAGCCCTTACTACAAACAAATTAGACCTCGCGACAAACTTATCTTTGCCGTTGGAAAACTATTATACCTATTCATCGACATAGGTCGCGGTCAGTTTACCAACACTGCAAATAAGTTTTCGGCAGGTATAAACATTTAAACCATTTGTAACTCAAGAACCAATAAAGTCTTCTTAGTCGTGATAGTTTTCCTATTAAATTCATGTGCTTTAATTTCAGATATTTTTCAGATTTTTAGTGTTTGTAGTTTTGGCTGTTGGGGGGGGGGGGACACGTGACTCTAACACAAGCGCAAATTTTCGCTTTAAAGCGTAATATTTCATAAACGGATACCTTAATCGAATAATTGTTTTTCAAAAAACCCGCAATATTTTGGAAAGACTTATCCAACGACACCACACACTATGGGGTAGACGAGAAAAAAAATTACATCCCCACGTCGTGTAAGGGAGGTACAAAAAAAAACAAGATTTTATTTTATTACTTTGTTGGCTTTACTAATATGTATATTCATGCCAAATTACAGCTTTCTAGTACTAGAGTCTCTGAGCTAGGCTGCGGACAGACGGACGGACGGACGGACGGACGGACATGGCGAAACTATAAGGGTTCCTAGTTTGACTACGGAACCCTAAAAAGAGTAGAGGGCCAGTTTAAACTTAAGAACCCGGTATTCATAGTCCCCTATGGGAACGATTGATGGCCCTGGACCTAAGAGTATCGTTGCGCAGCTCTTAACCCGTATAATCTTGATGTCTCATCCTGTGTATTTTCTCCAAATTCTCTAGTAGCTGTAAAAATTCTCATTGGTGAGTCGGTTCGTCGAACCATAATACCTACCGAAACAGACAGACGAAATTGCTTTCGTATTGAACTTTACTAATTGTAAAACTTAACTACGGCAATTTGAGTCTCAAACATCACTATACTTATGACTAAATAACATTTTTTGTCATTAATTACCTACTACTTTTAAGTTGTTAGTAATGAATAAATAACAATGAGTCCTATTACTTGCTGCTAAAATCGTATTTTCGGGAAAAATATTTATTGACCCGGTTGAGCTACGGTGACCCGTACATAATAGTTATTTATGTGACTGGTGCATAATGAGAGGCATTATACACGAGTGTGGTTTTATGAAACGAGCCGTAAGGCGAGTTTCATAATAAGATCACACGAGTGTTTTAATGCCTAATTATGAGTACAGTCGCATACATAACTTTATCTACATACATATCATAAGTTTTCTACAATATGTGAGAAACCTGTATCCATCGTTACCCTGCATCTTAATATACCTGCATCTTAATGTTCACATTAAAGTGCAGGTCACTTATACTGTAAAGTGAACATTAAGATTCAACTACAGCGATAACCGATACTTTATTAACATGTTATACTTTAATGTTAACATTACAGTGCAACCACAGATACAGGTAACATAATGTAGGTAGGGCATTTGCTTATCGCTTCTGAACAAATTATATTGAAATTATGATATGGATGTAGATAATAGTATTTTATGTACTTAACTGATACATAAAGAGGGTCCTTAAAATACGAGTGTGGTTTTATGGAACGAGCTGAAGGCGAGTTTCATAATAAGATCACACGAGTGTTTTACGGCCTAATTATGTACAGTTGCATACATTACTTTATCTACACACATATTATAAGTACTCTAAGATGCGTTCAGTAGTGTTCAGTAGGCGGCAGAACAAACAAATGGTGGCAAAGCTAACCTGTGTCACGAATATGAAGGTTTTTTTAAATCATAGACAAAAATCAAAGGCCCTATTCTAATACCTATGTCATTCGAAATCAAAATGGAGTACGACACTTTACTTACAAATATACCGAGTCGACGTTCAATTGATACTAGAATTGGCCCCCTGTTTGAATTGTGTTGGTTTTGGAAGATGTTCCAAATTTGAACAACATTACTTTATCTAAGTTGTTTCGTAATTTTAACTTTTCATTACAGTTACAGATAAGAAAGCATATCATAGTAAAATTGTATCTTGTAACGCTGGTCATTGTCTACGGATTCTGAACGCATTATAGAGGACTTATGATATGTGTGTAGATAAAATTGTTTACACTCCATTGCTCTTGGATTCATTGGTTTACCTAATCACTTCATTCTTAAAATGGTTTAACATTATAAGAATGAAGTGATTGAACTTCTGCCAGGGTAACGGCCGCTCACTGTCACGCAAACTAGATCGAAATCTAAAACGTGAACATAGTAATTTGGTCATTAGCGATTGAGATCACGTGACAAACACTTTGTAAGTATGTGGGAACGACGCGGGTCTGAAGGGTTCAATAACTTCTTGCATTCATTCTGGCGATGAATTAAACAATTGAAGCTACCTGATAGATGCAAAAAATTCACAGGGTATTGGTTTTTCCTATCATCTTTTGATCGTGACTCCGTCCACGCGGACAGAGTCTCGGCAGTCGATAATCACTATTCCCTCGGGAACTGATATTTCTTTCGGAAAAACGCTTAATGTCCGTCGCATAGGTTATGTACTAACAAGGAAAGATACCCAACTGTCCGGCTCCGATTTGATTTTTTTTGATATACCTTCACACATCAAAAGTGCCTAGGGATATTTTTTATCCCTAGACAGTTTTGAACATTTCAATATAGGCATATTACTACTGAGTTAAAAAATCAAATTTGTCTAGGGATACTGAGTATCCCAAGACTTTTTTAATGTGTGTATGTTTGAAAGTATATTTTTTTTAGCTGCCTAATGTCAACCTGTTGGGAGAAATTGTCCTCAAAAGTACACTAAAGAGAATTAAAAAAAAAATGCAATTTTCCTACTTTTTTTGATTATAAGTTTAAGAACATGAAAAAATAATGAGCACGTGTTTTGTTATATCGGCTAAAACTCATGTTTAAATAAACACCAAAGAAAGTGTATCTTCGATGAGAAGTGTATACCTATATACCTATAACTTTGAAGGGTATTTTTTTTTTAATATGAGTTTTAGCCGATATATCAAAACACGTGCTGATTATTTTTTCACGTTCTTAAACTTATAATCAAAAAAAGTAAGAAAATAGCATTTTTTTTTTAATTCTCTATAGAAGTTAGAGGGTTTAGTGACTTTTCAGTACTTTCGAGGATAATTTCTCCCAACAGGTTGAGATGGGGCAGCTAAAAAAAAATACGTGTCTGTTATTTTAGACTACTCTCTAACATATATCAAAATAAACCAAATCGGAGCCGGACCGTTGGGTACCTTTCCTTGTAAGTCAAACACTGATCCGTGGGAGCGTTGAACTGTAAGGACAGAACAAACAAATGAAGAATCACACTTACACATTCATAATCATAATATTAGTAAGGGAGGATAAGGATCAGGCAAAGGCAAATGAGAGACATTCTGTGTTTCTTCGACGCGAAACCGGAACACCGGCTGAAGTAGTTCTTGCAACATTGTACTGGATACTGGAGGACGTAAAGGTGGCTTCTTCTTATCCGGTCAAGCGCGAGTTGGACTCGAGCACTGGGAGTACTGGAACCCTCTTTAGAGCTCGAGTCCAATTACGTTTTACTTAGAATAGAGCAGAAGTTATTTATTTAAAAAAAAAACTGGTAAATTAAGTATGTGAAAATGTGAAGTCTATTTCTGGGATAAAAATAATGCACTTTAGCTCATATCTAGACAACGACTGAGGATAGGTAAAAAATGTATAGAATCAAAGTTGTAGAGAATTTTATCAACTTTAATAATATCATAGCACAATATTTCCTATGACGCTTAGTTTTCAAGATGTAAACAAAAAACGGGATCTTCTTTGTGCACCCCCCACCTCAGAGGGGTGGGGAATTTTAGTATGTTTATCTCCTAACTAGTCCAAACAAACTTCCGAAGTCAAACTTTCTGCTTTCAACTTTTCCACCCACAATCTTTTGTTGCCTGGACAAAAAGCCGTACTACCAACCACAAGAAACGTAATCTGAAGTTCTCATAACAGAAATCATGACTGTCAGTTCATGTCTGTAGTTTTTGCTTGATTACCGATAGATTATTTTACCAACCGCAATACAAAGTTTTTTGTGACATTTTTATGGTTCCGCAGTCAACAAGGAACCCTTATAATTTCGACATGTCCGTCTGTACGTCCGTCCGTCCGTCCACGAAGTCCGAGAATGTCCGAGACACGAAGGTTTGGATTGGTTTTACGAAGCTCTGCCTGATTTGGCGTGGTTATACCTACATTTACACGCAGACAAAGTTAAAAATAAAATCTTAAAAATCTTGTTTCATTATATATTATAGCTCTTTCAAAAATAGTGGAGGTAGGTATGTGAAGAATATTTTTTGGGTTTGGGGAACCGTTTAGGAAGTATTGAACTGTAAAAGTGTTTTGCTAGAGTGTAGGAGTAGGAGCCCCTACGGCCAAAACTAAAAATACGAAAAATCTGGAAAATAACTTAAATTTAATAAGAGCACATATAATTTATTTAAAAGAAAAACTGTCACTAATAAGTAAAATTATTGGTTCTTGAGTAACAGGCTACTAAAATGTGCCTAACGAAAATTATCTATATATCACTATGTATGGCTATGGCGATGGAACCCTACCCTGCCTGAGCGTGATCCGATATGCTCTTGCCCGGTTTTTGTATTTTTTTCTTAAAAGTCATTACATTTTGAGATGGGTAAGAAAAAAAACCGGGCGAGAACACGTGTGACCGTGCTCAGGGTTCCGAAGCCGTTAGTACACAAAAACTATATCAAATAACTCAAGTAGAGAAAAATAATGTTACGTGTAGAGAGACACGGAATATAAAGCCATCATAAAAGAGTTCCGATTTTAAGTAAATGTTACCGAACTCCAAAAATATAAAAAGTTTCTGAAAAGATATTATACCTAGGTATATAACAATATGAGAGAATAAACTGTGTGTTAAAGTTAGTTCAATGTTGTAATAATGCTACGAATAATGACTGTAATAAGTCATTCATGAAAATGAGTAGTTACAATTCATCTTTTCGCCGCGAAGGCTGCAATTAAAGATTCTGTAACATATTACTTGGTAGCGGCCGATCGAATAATCACTTCGTTCTTTTTGGTCATCTGGCCCTTTAAAAACTCGGTAAAACAATATTGCGTTTGACATGTGATGGTATTGTTTTTAACTCGACCTCCACTACTGTCAAGTAAAAACATATCATATATCATAACGCGTCGAAACCAATATTTTTGTTTAACCTAGTAGAATAGATACCCTGACGCAATGTTATTTTGTTTTAACAAACCGTAAGTTTTAACCAGGTTTATTGAGATTCATGGACGCACTCTCACAATTTCTATTTCAGTTCTCCGTCACGAATTGCCATTTCCTCATCATTAATGCCGGCGACCATTAATTTGCGCCGTTTAATATTGCGTGTGACTCGTGAACTATCGTTGAAGTGATTAATAAGAATTCATCGTACTGCGACAAACCTAGTTCCTTGTACAAAGGGCCTTCCACGGTGTATTCGTAATGGGAATATTAGAATGCAAGAACGTAACGCAACGCGTAACGGGACCGTTACAGACAATGAATTGAATAGGACTGTCCCGGGGGAACTCAAGCCGAATTTTAATTTGAAGACAAGCAAATTAGGCTGCATAAGGTCAAGTTCCGTACACTGATTTATAGCGGCGCTAGTTTTTGGACGGTTGTTTTTGGAATATTCAAATTTTGAATTGTTCATTCAGGTTTCGTTTGAATAAAAATGGTGAAAATTATTGTTAGCCTTTATTTAATTATAAGGATGTTGACGCGACATAAAACAGAAACGCATGCGCCTCTTGTTTAGGTAATCCAAGGAATATAATTAATTACGAGTATCTTCTAAGATACTCGATGAGAAGAAATGAAGCTATAGACAACAAAAACGTTACCTTTACCACTTGCGACGCTGCGGCGTGCGCAGGAGAAAGTAATTAATGGCAGTTATCAAATAATTATTAAAACATAGGTACGATTATATTTTTTATCGATACTTTAACCTAACCTTTAGATATTTAATGCGATACAAAAACTAATAAGACCTAGAATAAAAATATATTTAGGTACCAATAAATATATGTAATCGAATTGAATTAACCACCTTGTGGTTGTACCTACTCCAAGTAAATATATATGTACAAATGGGAAAATAACAAACAATGAAATAGACAGAAACACAAAAGGTATATTTACAAGGTACATAAGGTACAAGGTACAAAGGTACAAAGGCGAACTTATCCTTTTAAGGGATCTCTTCCAGTCAACCTTCGAGCGATTGGGAAATGTTTGAAACAACAAAATAGCCAAACGTACAAAAGTGAAAGAGATCAGATGTGCCATAACAACGTTAATATTAAATACCCAATTGAAAGTACTAAGATTAAATAAATACATTATGAGCTAGATCACAAAATAAGTAAATGGGGTAAATAACAATCAGGCCAACACAATGCTTAAGTAGATCTTGGAAATTGCAGTGGAAACATAAAATCTCTCCCCTTGTAAGTATAGCACATATGCCGATAGGCAATGCGCAAATCTTACGATAACAGGCTAAACATAGTAATTTATTAAGTCTTAATGGCATAATAAATTACTGTGTTTAAAAACAAAATGAATAACCTATTTGGTTCGAAAATGTAGAAATCATGCTAGATAGCTTACAGCACTAGGCAGATAAGAAGTCAATCCTGACACATTGCACGACCATGAAGTTTCTGACTATTGACATTGTTGACAGCAGTAAAACAATGCTAGATTTATTAGTTGCGTGTGAAGCAACAGTAATAACAGCATTGTTTGACTGCTGTCAACTTTATCCATATTCCATATTCAGAAACTTCATGGATGTGTAATGTGTCAGGATTGACTTCTTATAGACCCGGCAACAATATATACAGGGAGATAATGACACAAATTTTCCGGTCATGTGTACCAAGTATGGCGACCCTTACAGAGCGTTGCCCATAATTTCCGAAAATCAAACCGCACAGAAATACGAGCTCCGTCGACACTATTAAATTAGACCCTATATTTAAAAACGCTATAAAATAAATGTTTTAAAAAACAATAAACCGCATTCAAAAACGCAAAAAATAACTTCATTTAAAATGGTAGGTCATTCCAACTGATGTCGGCTTTTGGTTAAATATATAGTGAGTCGCCGACTTCAGTTAGAATAAACTATCATTTTAATTATTATTTTTTTGCGTTCATGAAGGCGGTTTATTGTTTTTTTGAAACATTTATTTCATTTAATTAATACTCTTTAGTCATCATAATAAGCTGTTATCTAGTCCCACTTAGTCAATATAAAACTTTAAGAAATTTCAAGCTTACCGCAAGCAACGCCGCGGGAAAATCATAGTCATTTTTAAACAATTAAATGTTCTTCGCTATAGTCGCTCCACTATCTTATTCGGGATATCTTATCACCACCCTTGAAATAGGTACCGTTGAGGAGTTCAGGTGTTCAGTTCCTCTTCACCAAATGATACTTTCTTAATGCAAATGCTGGATTTGTTACTAAAAATACTAAATTCGCTAGTCTAGCCTTTTGAGTAGTTCCCTCAACTCCTCACGGATCCCCACATCAGATTCAGATTTGGTGACATTGGGACCACCTCGAAAGAATACCTACTCTATCAAACCAGATTTTTTCGCCATATCCTTTAAGGTTTTCCTTCCTCTGTGCCCAATTTGTAGCAGTTTCGACTTATCGTTCTTTGTGAATTCGGCGAACATTTCCCTCATTAATTACTTATCACAATAATACTTTTCACAACACTGCTCGGAAATATGGCCATAGATGGTCTTGTTTGGGGTCACAAAATGTTACTTATAAGGACAGACCAAGAATGTTTTTGTCGACATGTTTGCTGATTGGTCGAGAACATTGTTGTCCAACTTTAAGAACCAATGAAAATCAATCAATCAATTTTTGTGTCATAGCTCCTCAAAATGAAAAATTGAAATCGACCAATCAGAACACACCATTTTGTGTCGTAAAATATTAGGTGTATTTTTGCTAAAAGATACACAGACTATAAACTATGGCACCGTTTTTTTTTAAATGTAATTCAAACTTGGCCCCTAATCTCGAACCACTAGAGATGAAATTACATGGGAGATACGGCGAAACAAATACAATTTTAAATTGAGTTGACATCTTCATCTCGAATGTTAGTTTATTAATCTCGAGTGCCACAAGAATAGGGGTCCAGATTAAAAAAAAGTTATCTACGGTAAAATTGGCGGTGATACAGCTTCTATACTAGCTTTGAAAAACCGACGACAATTGACTAACACTATTGAGTCTTGAATATGATTTTTTATTTTATTTCCTCTCAGTAGTTGTGAAAAGCACTATGTCTGCCTCGGTAGAAAGTGCAATTTATGGACTCGTACACTAGAGGGCCTCAACTACGTTTCGGCCCTGTATATGACTCGTCCAAAAATCGCGAATTTTTTAACCTCTGCAACAATGTACTATAGCAATTCTTGAATTTTTTTTTACAGATTGAATCAGATGTATAGTAAAGGAAATTGATTCCTAGACCACTTTGGACTATGTCAAAGTGACGTACCTAACTAATCAAAAATGAAAGTGACTTTCTTATGACTTTATTTACAGTGTTCTTTGACATAGTCCAAAGTGGTCTAGGAATCAATTTCCTTGACTGTACCAACACGCGCATTAAAAATAAAATTTGACAATTTACAAAAAATATTTTTTCACTTCTCAGGCTCTAAGGGACTCCCTAGGGACTAAAGTACTTTATCTTTTTAATTTATTTTGAAAACTCTTAAACAGCTTATCATGGTGTTTGTGAATGGAGGATTATCGCCATCTTCAGTGATTGTGTATGGACCATTTTTAGGCCGTGGAAATAACCTCAAAATGACAACTGTTCAAAATTATTTTAAAAACCCGGCCAAGTGCGAGTTGAACTCGCGTAGAGAGAGTTCCGTACATACGTATTTTTTTTGGTCGAATTCTTATAGGTTTTCCTGTAATCTATAAGCAATAAACTATATTGCGTATTTTTTCAAAATCTAGGCTCAGTAGTTTCGGAGATCAGGGGGAATGGTCAATTTTCGTCTTCTTTCATGAATAAAATCAAAACTATTTATTTTACAATAATAACAAAAACATATTTGAGATCCTCATAACGAGCCCTTTCATTTGATAAGTATATGACACAGTAAGGTTTGCAAAACTTTTCTTTTAATAAATTTGTCAGAAACTCTGTTACATATTTTGTCAAATATTGTAATTTTATACAGATCATCCTTTTTAGGGTTCCGTACCAAAATGGTACAAAAGGAACCCTTATGGTGAGACTTCGTTGTCTGTCTGTCTGTCTGTCTGTATGTCACAGCAGGTTTTCTCAGCAACTACAAATGCTATCAACTTGAAATTTGGCATAGTTGTATAACTTGCTAGCCCGCATCTATTTGTAGTAAAAAAAAAATTAATTTAATTTTATTAATAATTGAAAAGGGGTCTAGAATGGGGGGTTCAAAAATGAAAGTGGTTCGATTACCTATAGCAAATGGGGTGTCATATGAAAGGTCTTAATCTGCACATTTAAAAACTATTTTGTGATGTACTTTTTGATTTATAGCCAAAAATGTACAAAAAATGACCGTTCCTCCCCCCTTATCTACGAAGTTTATTAATCAAAAATTCTGAAAAAAATCCTGACGTATAGATATTAGTACCTAATTACTTATATTTTCTGGGAAAAATAAAATAAAGTGTTAATTATTTACAGTTTTTGAGAAATAATAAAAAAACTAAGAAAATCTATATTAAAATTTAGGCTAGTCAAAATCGACCTTATTGCCTGGAAAATAAAGCTTATAACAAAATGAGTATTTTCTTTTGCGGTTACCAAGCATATTATCTTCAAGACGGAACCCTCGGTGCGCGAGTCCGACTCGCACTTGACCGGTTTTTTTTTCCTCGCATTCAAAGTGAAAAGTAGTGTTTAACGCGAGACTAACACCCGTATTCATAAACGTAACTATGAGGTTTCACAGTGCTCACGAACGGACAGGGTGGTTCAAATCGCCTCATAAACAAAAGGTCCGCCAAAAAGGACCAATCACAAAGCTGCAGCTGTATTGAACGCAGTGCTTTTACTCAGTGAAGGATCTCTTAAGTATTGTTTGTCAATTACGGGTGTCATAAAAAAAAGGTCAGTAGTAAACGCACTGCGTTCAATACAGCTTGTGATTGGTCCTTTTTGACCGACCATTTGTTTATGACACCCGTATTCAAAAACAATACTTAAGGGAGCCTTCACTGAGTAAACGCACTGCGTTCAATACAGCTTTGTGATTGGTCCTTTTTGACCGACCTTTTGTTTATAAGACGATTTGAACCACCCTGTGCGTTCGTGAGCACTGTGAGACCTCATAGTGACGTTTGTGAATTCGGGTGTAAGCAACCATAATGACACTCGAACTATAGCCACTCTCGCTCGCTCGCTCGCTCGCGTGGCTAAACATTTCGTGTCATTATGGCTCGTTTTAGTCCCTTGTTGAACAATCTACTATACTGTGCTGTGCGCAAACCGTTAAATACATAGGTACGAGTACTATTTAACGCATTCACTGCCACGGGGCTCGGCCTAGGAACAAACTTGTACTATGGTGAACGCATATATGCGTCGGTGGCAGTGAATGCGTTAAACATAGAAATTGTCTTGTATATGAGCGTATATAACCTTGACGTTTCCTTAAGCATGTTAAATACTTATCTTCATACCCACCTAAATACTATTTCCCATATAAATGACCGGTTTAGAGCAACTAGACCAACTTGTCCTCATTAACAAACGAGTTTGTCAATATCAGCCCAATGTTATTGCTAAGGTAGTGAGCATAATTAACGAGAGGGTCACACTGTATACAGTGCTTCACAATAAACTATTCACAGATTTCTTTTTACTTAGACATGGTATTTATATCAGTCCCCCGTCAGCCGAGGAAGTTTGACAGATGTGAAAGTTACCTCCTTATTGTTCAGTGCCACCAGCTGTTTGATACTAGTTAGATATACACGTGTGTCTGGCCGGCCGGCTATGATAGGTACAGGGTATTGATTCTCTCAAAAGCAAAGGTGAGCGATCGCAGAAGTGATGTGCAAGCGGCGAGTTTAAGTAGTCCCGTCAAAGCGAACAAAACACAATTCAGCGCGTGTATTCAATTTGGCAGCATGGCTTCTCGAACGTATAACGCTGCCTAATTGAGAATTCACGCGCTAATATGTGTTTTGTTCGCTCTAACGGGACTACTTAAACTCGCCGCTTGGACTTCACTCCTGCATTCGCTCTCCTTTGCTTATGAGAGAATCACTACCCTGGTCTTTGACTAGGGCTTGACCGAACAAGACTGTTCAATTAGGGTCCCACTCGATAAACTGCATTCGAATTCTTCGTTCTTCGTTAAGGTTACATACTAACACGATTGTTATAAGGGTCCCGACGTGCTGCGTGCGAAGGATGGTTGGCAGCGCTTACAAGACATCAAGTTTTTCTTTAAGGTTAAATGATAACACAACTGATGTTCCGAAATTGAATATTAAACATTATTAAACCTACTAACAAGGAAAGGTACCCAACTGCCGCGCTCCGGTTTGATTTAATTTGATATATATTACGTATTTTTTTAGCTGCACAGGCTCAACCTATTTGAACAATTATCCTCCAAAGTACTGAAAAGTTACTAAACTCTGTTAATTTTTCTAGACAGTCTTGTTCTAGCAAATTGCTAGAATTTCTGGTTTGTTTATTTGTTTGAGAACATGAAAAACTACTCATGGATGGACCATAAAGTTGCTATGATAAAAATCCTTTTTTTAGACTACTTTCTAACACATATCAAAATAAATCAAATCGGAGCCGGGCAGTTGGGTACCTTTCCTTGTAAGGCGTCAAGATTGTTCCTAGGACCAACAGAGAAGTTTAGAAAACTTAAATACGTAATGTCAACTAGTTACCTAATACAATTATTACGCGTATTGATTCATGTCGATCAGGGCCTCTGTTCTAGGTACTGCATAAAACTAATATTGCCTTTGACATGTTATCGTATTGTTTTAACTCGGCCGCCATTACTGTCAAGCAAATAAGAGCTATCGTAACGTTGAAAATACAAGAATATGTCAAACTCATCTGGTTTTGCCCAGAAGAATAGAGGCCCAGAACGAGTAGGTACCTAAAACAGAAACGTTGTCTCACGGTCTGGAGCTCGTGGCGCAGATGTGGGTTTGCACTCATACATAATATTATGAATGGATTGGAGAATGTGGTCGAACGTAGCGAGGTAAATATCATTATCATAAGCGCAAGGCTTCAAAGAATGCAGGTGCACCCAAAAGCCGGTTAAACAAGACGCTAATTTATATTATAACTTTGTGGATGGTTATGCACATTAAGAGTTATCGAAACTGTTGTTTTATGCACTGAAACTATCACAACTCATAAGGATTAAAAAGTATTATATGTAGGGTAGAAGTACCGGTTTTGGCCATCTTAAGGCCATGTTTGGCGACTTTAAATTTTAACTAATATCTATACAGCATTATGAAATTACAAAAATATTTTTATGTTTCATCTTAACATTAATCTTCAGTGTTAACTATTAATGAATATTATTTTTAAAATCACAGTACCTACCTTTGATACTCATTTCAACCTTAAATGGCCAAAAAGGGTGCAGTGGCCTCAAACGGTACTCTACCCTACATGTAAATAATAACCCTTGATATAAGTAAACTTTTAAACAGCTTAACCGACTTTAATCAAACAACTCGATTAACCTACCTTTCTATTGAAAAATTACGGACACAGATACACACGTCAAACGAGTAACCCCTCTGATCCCCGAGCACCAACGCTACCTTCTATACCTCTACTTAAATTTGATAGCAGTGCCCCGTTTCACGAAGCTACAAGTTACAAATTACAAGCGGAACCCTCTTTCTAGCAAAAGGAGTTAGAAAGAGACTTGCGCTTGTAATTTGTAACTTGTAGCTTCGTGAAACGGGCCTCAGGTTGACATTGACGTTAACTTTCGTATCGTCATATCGATTAGTAAAGGTGTTTGTCTTACGGTCAGAATACTTTTTCCAATAGTCAAGGCTATAAGAAAACGTGACGTATGATTGAAATATTCGTGCTCGGAAAACACAAACTGTCGCACATAGAATCTCCTCTTTTTATAAATTTGGTTAAGACGTGGGTGGCAGTACCGAAAAACGATGCCAATTGTACCAAAAAACGATCCCAATTTTGACAAAAAAGCTTACACAAGTCAAAAAATTACCTAGGTATATTCTATTTTTTAAGAACACATATTAACATCAGTCTGATAGTTAGGTGACCTAGCGTATTAATATCTTAACTTAGGTGGGTATACTTCATTTCCTATTTCATATCAAAGTAGAATGACTTTTTGGCCAGATTTGCAGACAGTCCTGGCAAGTTAGACCGTTCTCAGAGGAACAGCGATGTCCAAATTCTACGTAGATTAAGTGAAAATAGTTTCTTATAAACGTGAACTTTAAACTTACTTACTTACTTACTTTAACTTAGCTAATTAGAGTTCGAGTTAGATTTAACTAATACTATTGCTATCTACATCGCAAATCGCAAGGTATACGCTAAAATATAATTGGTGATATAGAATTATAGATTTAGCAAAGCTTCAGGCTCGTTAAGCAGGCATTAAATTTAAACGACTTCAAGATCATCCTGCCATAATCGTCAGAGCCGCTACTTAAAGAGGTAATAGCAGGTGGAGATCGAGTTAATAACTCATCCTTTACAGCCTTCAAGCCTACCCAAATTTCATCAATGTAGGTCAAAACGATTATTCAGAAATAAACCGGCTAGTATTGGAGCTGGAGAATGATGGATCCCCAGACAAGTTGACCTTTGCCCGCTGCTATATTTAAACCTGTATAAATTTTAAATTTATTTTACTGCTGAATTAAGGCTTTGATAATAAAATCGAAATGTCATTTATAACGGTTAAATGTCACGGATTATTTATATTTCTTCTTTTAATAATAAAAACTCAAGTTAGAAATTCTTGAAATAAATACCTAGTAAAATAACACTGTGTACATAAATAGACTAAACTGTTTTTGAACAAATTAGTCTACGCACAGCCATAGCTTACAAATCGTCACATCCAACGAAAAAGGGTTTATCTATCTTGACAACCGTATATTATTACACTTTTTAGTCCAAAAAAAATAAAAATCGTATATTTGTAAAAAATATAAAGTTCTTAAGTTTGTTTTAACTGTCTAGTCACTATTTTCTACGAAACGTAAAACGGTAAAAGAAATATCATGAAGAGAGGTTATAACCATATAAAAATTAAAAAGATTAAGATGCAACTAAATCAAATTGGGTGATCCAAAAAAAATAACCCCTAGTTTTTATTTAATTTTTCGATAAAATAAACTAATTGAAGACACATTTTTCATTTAAATAAGTATATTAATTTATTTAAATTTTCACTACAAAATTGGTTTGTTTGAAACGTGCTCTAAAACGTTTGCGAGTTTCTTTAAAACGTTATTGATTGTTTTTTTGCCTGGCAGCACTGTGCGTAATTGTCAGATCACGTCAAGTTTGACAATTTCACCCACGACTATCCTACGGGCGGAGGGTCCACAATTGACTTATATTTTGATCATTCCATTTTTTTAAAGATTTTTCATTGTCATGTTTATATATAGTTAACAATTGTCTTGATTTGAATAAGCGTTAAACTAAAACAGAAATAAGTTAGACAAAATTCGATATACAATCCATACTATATTTATACTATATATATACTATATACTATACTATTTACTCTAATATACTATAATATTATAATATTATTTATATTATTATATTATTATCTTCTATGCGGACGGAGTCGCGGGCAAAAGCTATTATATTATAAATGTGAAAGGGTGTCTGTCTGTCTGTCTGTCTGTCTGTCTGTCTGTTACCTCTTCACGCTTAAACCGCTGTACCGATTTAAATTAAATTTGGTATGGAGATAGCTTAAGTCCCGGGGAAGGGCATAGGCTACTTTTTATCCCGGAAAATTAGACAGATCCCGAGGGAGCAGCGATAAACGACTTCTACGCGGACGGATGCTAGTATTGTATATTACTGTATTTCGGACTCATATTATACGGTTGATCTCAGATTAGATACAACTTACCAATCAAGATCGTGACGTCATTACATTAGAGGTTAAATAATGTCAAATGATAAATTAAAAATAACTATTTAATACTAATGTTGTAAAATAATCTGATAACAGGGAACCATTAGTAGAGAGAACCATTTCTACAACCCTTTTAACCCGGAAAAAAATGTGTTTGTATCTTCCGGTCTATAAGTGCTGGCCGCATTTTTAGGCACAATTTCTTAAATGACATTATCAAACGTTCCCTCGGCACAGCCAATATTCCGGCAACCCTGGAGCCATCAGGTCTTTCTGCTTCGGATGGCAAAAGACCTGACGGCTGCATTTTGGTGCCATGGTGTTTGGGCCGCCCCTTGGCTTATTGGGATGTAACATGCATGGACACGCTAGCTCCGTCTCACGTCGAGGGATCCACTCGTCAGCCTGGGTCCATGGCTGACCGTGCCCAGACCATCAAGTGCCGAAAAAACGCTTTCCTAAATGAAAACTACTTTTGTGCGGCCCTCCCAATGGAAACATCGGGTCCGAGGTCTTCCGACACCAAAAAGTTTTTGAAAGAGGTGTCGGGAAGACTTATTTTGGCGGCCGGTGATCCCAGAGCTGGCTCGTTTTTTGCACAGCGGCTCAGTCTGGCTGTGCAAAGGGGGAACGCGGCTAGTATTTTAGGGACCATGCCATGAGCGAGTGAACTGCGAGGGCTATTTTATTTATAGTTACGTAGTATTTTAAGATGTTTTGTATTTTTTTATGTGTTACATGAATTATATTTTTTTATGTCTCATTCAAATTATCTGACCCGCTAAAGGTTTACAAATGTTAAACTTACGATATCGATTATATTACACACTATCATCAGCTATGACTAATCAAAGCCTTGAGCGGCGGATGCAACTGCATACATTATTACAACCAGCGACACATAGCCTCTATATGGAGAAGATAAGGCTTAGTTTAAGTTTTTAGTTTTTGTTCGCTGTATCTGATTTGAGGTATTGCACAGATGCCTCCATTGTTGTTGAACAATGCGTGAGAACACCCACGGACACTTTCTGTTTTAATCTACGCCTTTGCGCAGATGTCTAAGTACTTGCGTTGACGATCCTTCGAAAATTGCCTAGGACCCATATTAATTCATTAATTTTGCTGCGACTGAATGCACTACTCTGAACCTAGACTGGGGTGAGATCTCCACGCGTCTGGTGTCCTCGAATTGGAGGCACAAATACGAGTACCTCTTTTAATTAAACGGGTACTTTTACTACTTCTGACGGCATTCGCAGTTTCGCACTAATACTGAACATTATTAACCATTAGGTGGCTATGTTTTTTTATATTCAAGTCACATTAAACTTTGCTAAGAATGACGGTCCGAATCTGTAATAATGTTTAACTAACCGTTAACCCGTTACCGCTAATCGAATGCAGTTTTCTTCGCAACTGAATATTATGCCGGTGATATCATGAAATTGGCCTTGAAATGCGTTGCCTTAATTTTATCTGCAAGATATTATTGTCAACCTTATTCGAATAAAATCTAAGCTTTTATTGGTATGTATTGCTTTGGCTATTTCGCCCTTCGTTAGCTAGGTAGGCTGAGCAGGAAGACGGCTGGTCAGCGGGCAAGAATGCGTGAACTGGAGCATGAAACTAATGACTTGGAACGTAAGGATGTGATTGACAATTGGTTATGTCGCATGATGTTGACATTTATGCGAGTTACATGAGATGTACTTGATTACAAAAAATAAAGTCAAGTTAGGTTAGTCAAGAGGACGCGCTTATCCCCTCCACGCCGCCTGTCTAAATTTAGCACACTGAATTTAGCCAAATGTAAAGCGGGCTTAAGTTTTCGATTAAAATAATACTTAAATACTTCTACCTATGCTGTCACACAGCACGATCTTCTTCGCTTCACATTCAAGCTCATTCCCAAAGCAGCAGACTCCGTGATAATTATCTTGAAGATATTTATACTAGTAGTTCACCCCGACAGATATCTCACGATCCCCCCAAACTCAGTATCCCCAGACTGTTCCTGCAGATGTTCGATCTTTCAAATTGTATTGTAATTGTATTTTATTGTATGTATGCGTATTATATTGCGCACTGAGTTACCTCTAAGATCTCACTGCGCTCGGCCGAGAAACTTTCGAAAATGGTGTTTTTTGTTCCTTACTGGATTCATTTGTTTAACTTTTCGGCATGCTAGTTTGAATTCAAGCAAAAAGGCGCGAAGACGATTATTTACTTTCAACATTGATTGTGCAACGAAATTGAAGTTGCATATAAAACCGCACCTTGTCGCGAGCTTAACAATTTTGTTGCAAAATTGCTACCGAATAGTAATTCCAGAAAGGCTCGAAATAAAAAAAATGCTTGTGTGTTTTAGGCAGGGTCTATGGTGTCGCCACTCACCATCGGCTCGCCATCAGTCAGCATACCTGGGGCCTGTTTTATAAAACTACAAATTACAATTTACAGGTTACAAGTTTCCATTTGACACAAAATCGGCCAATGAGGCCCAGCCATTTGAGCAGTGTTGCCAGTTTAGACCTGTAAAATTGTAACTTGTAGCTTTATAAAATGTGCCCCTGGGGTCCTGTGGTTTACATCAAAAATCTTCCATAGATAAAAACAATCGTAACATCACATCTATAGCGTCGATCATCAGAATGACGCAATACGTTACGCAAAGGTCCTCTTAGCATACCGCATACGAGCTTTCTCGCCAAACATCGGATCCGATTCCACACAGCACCCGCGGGCCTTTGTCTCCGTGTTTCTAACACGGCGACGAGTTGCTGCCGTGAAATTGACACAGTACCTTTGTCACATCCCGCACGCTTAAAAAGGTATAAGACAACCTGAATCCGATACACTTACGACTCTTTCGATTGCCACGGCATTATTGTTATGTTCGTGACGAATCGCACGAGACGTAACCGCGTTGCTATACCGTTATAGATTGTTTCTGCCAGAGTTTTGACTGCTTTGAATGTGTAGCTGACTGATATAATGGCGGTTGATACAGTACAGTTTGCTCTTGTTAAGTTAACCTTGTTAAATGCTTATTGTGCACGACTAAATGGCACAGTGTACTAAAGACTCGAATTCGTAGAAATGTTAACGATGAGCCCAATAATATATTCAATACAAGGCCTTATGCAAACTGTAAATACCGAGATATAGTATGAGGGCTGTCTTCATCTAGATAACTTATACATACGAAAACTGTTTACATTAAATGCCCATGTGCGGAAACACTCAAATTAAAATTGTTACTAATATTATCAATAAGTCACACAGGATATTAAAACGTTTTAGAGTGCTTAATACTGCGTCGTTGTATGTTTAGTCGAACAAGTAAA
This sequence comes from Acleris cristana, assembly GCA_948252455.1. Classification (NCBI taxonomy): domain Eukaryota; kingdom Metazoa; phylum Arthropoda; class Insecta; order Lepidoptera; family Tortricidae; genus Acleris; species Acleris cristana. Next base: position 14,913,332 of record OX411772.1, on the reverse strand, counting down.
GACAAACTCGGTGCAAATCCATAACGTGCATTATATGCTTTTGATCCTGCAGGCCGACGGCAACTATGCGGGATCGCTAGTTTTAGGGGCCGCACCCACTACATATTGCTGAGACTGCTGCATGCCCGACCGACCGTGGCGGCGCGGCGCGGCGCGGCACGGGTCTGTAACTGAATTAGTTACATACCTGAAATTTGGAATATTTTATGTTAATCGTTTATGATTATGCAGGATGTCCGGGATATAGTGGTCAAGCTTCAAGGACTGGATAGCTCACCTCGGGAATGTCCAAAATAAGATAAATCATGTTCAGCAAAAGTAGCACGCAAAAAAGATAGGTTAACTTTTTAAATTTCGGTAATGCGGTACTCTGATGCACCATATTCAATGCCGCGACCACAGTTATTGGAATTGGGATATAAGGTCAACCGGGGCAATTGCGTGAATGGGATAAATGCATCTTTCAAAGATTAAAAGAAAATATGAAACGTTTTAAGTAGTGCTGCCCTCTCATAGAGAAGTTTAGTATAATTTCCCATAACTAATCTAATGATGACGCCTCTATCTATGTTTTTTTTTTAAATAGCTATCTCGATTTTGGCCTTTTTTGAGTCTCATACACATGACACGTGTTTTGCCAAATCTAATCCAATCATAGAAAAAACCTTAACTTGGGAATGCTTGCGATATGTTTTAATGGTGAGTATTAAAATTTTGAATTGATATATCTAATGTAATATTTATTTGGTTTTAAAATCATTTATTTTTTGCCAGAAATCAAAAATAAAACAGGAAGTTTATTTTTCATTTTTGTGTAAATGAGTACCACATAGTGGGGTGATTGCGTCTGATGTTGTCGGGTGAATTTGTTTGTTGTTTGTTTTTTAAACGAATTCTAACCACATGAAATAATTGAATTTTAAACTAAGACTTGTAGCACCTTGTAGTAAGGAGAACGACTGACGTTTTAAATGAAATGGCGACGGGAAAGTTATTTAGCAGGTAAGTACAATTGCTTTTTTATTATTTTTAAACGACTTCAAAAAAGGAGGAGTTTCTCAATTCAACCGTTTTTTTTAAATATTTTTTCGCGGCTATCTTCGTCGTTTATGAACTTTTTTTTTTTAGAAACGTGATATTCCATGTGTAGTAGTACCATGATAAAGAAACCAGGGTCGGATGAGAGGATCAGTAAGGAATTGAGGGAACTCCTCAAATAATGTAAGCAAACATATAGCGATTTTAGTATTTTTAGTGACAACTCCAGCATTTACATTCAGAAAGTATAATTTGCTGAGGCGGAACTGATGATGAAGACCACAGATGGCCCCCGGAACTCCTCAACGGTACCGATTTTAAGCGTGGCGATAAAATATCTCGATTAAGATAGTTGAGCGACTACAACAAAGAACATCTAATTGTTTAAAAATGACTATGATATTCCCGCGGCGTTGCTTGCGGCGAGCTTGAAATGTCTTAAAGCTTCATATATCAACTAAGAAATAGGACTACATAAGCTTATTTATGATCAATAAAAAGTGTAAAATAAAATAAATGTTTAAAAAAAAACAAAAAGCCGCCTTAAAAAACGCAAAACATAAACTTCTATAAAGTTATAGATAGGTAATAGGTTAGTCCAACCTTAGTATGTCCAACTGAAGTCGGCGACTCACAATATTTTGAACCAAAAGCCGACTTCTGTTGGACTAATCTATTTTTTACCTATAATTTTAATAGAAGTTATTTTTTGCGTTTATGAATGCTATTTTTTGTTTTTATGTAGGTACCATCAGCCCAATGGAACCCATACCCTCCATAGAACGTCGTCACAGTGACATTATAAAACAATTGGTTTGACACTTGAATCATAACATAACGTCACTGTGATTCAGTTCCTGAGGTGGATCAGGGTTCCATTGGGCTGATGCGTTAGTACAAGGAAACTGTGACATTTACATATGCCCGAAATACTAAAAAAAGGTGTATTTTAGAAGTTATTATTTTTGTCCTAAATAATTTGATACACTATAACTTTAATTTATCCTGAGTTTCCTACCTCTGCCTTCTAAAACGGGGTAAAAGGGTCAGTCAAAAATCCAAAAATATAACGCATTTACCTCCTCCTCTAGTTTTATGCATTATTATATTCTGAAATCAATACACAGATTTCTACCTGTGGTATATTGTAAAAAATGCTACTTGAGATTGTATCCTTAAACCACGCATTTACCCCAACTACCTAATATATACATATTATCACAATTTCCCGATAAAAAAAAACATATTTTTCTCAAAAATACGAACTACTCCAATATTCTCTAATAATAATTAAAATATTTTTAAGTTTTGCTACGTCATGACAGAAATTGTTATGTAATGCATTTTTAAATCAAGTGGCAATAATCAAGTAAAAATTGATTCAAAAGAATCATGACGCAATTGCCCCGGTCGACCTTACCTCTATTTAACAATGTATGTTTTTTTAACTTCTCCTGTCAATCTCTGCAGTTCCATTTAAAAAATATATAATAGGTATGTTACAATGTAGGTCTGTATGCTATCTATATATGAAAAATAAGAAAGTAACTTTATTTCACCGCTAAATGCGATCCTAATTGCGCAGGTTTTTTATAACCTTTATTTTTTGAATTAGTACTGTTATTTTACTTTTATATTAGAAAATTTACAAAAAAAAATATATTTTACAATAACTTTAATAAGTACCTATGAAATTGTGGCGTTCCTGAAATATAAAGTTAATATTAACAACATAGACATACAAATATACATAAAAATAATAATTAAATAAACTTACCAAAACGCCACTACAACCTTCTTCAAGTGAATCCGCTGCGCGTCGACTCCCGCTGTCCCGGCGCGGCTACTCACGCGCCGGCCGCCCGCCAGTGCCACTCGAGACCCGACGGCGAATGCACGCTCGTTTTTGCTCCGCTTACTAACTCATCTTCGCGTCTTGCTTCGCAGTATTATATGTGTAGTGTTTTGTGTCATTCTGTGTTGTGAACTAACGATATTCTCGTGCCTACTAACCTTGACCCTAGTGCTTAACTAATACGTAAATAATAAGAACATTTAACATTGTAAAATCTCAATAAAGTGTATTTAGATATTGGACTGGCTTGAGTACTTACTTACCTACCTCAGTAAGTCCTAAACTGGTGACCCGTCGATTAAGAACATGTCCGAGAACCAAGGTGACAAAAATGGCGCGGCCCCGCCCATTTCGCAACCGTCTACAACCCAGGCGCAGAATACCGAAACTGAAATTTCTCCGAATCAGCAGGGAATTTTATTTCGTGTAGGAGTAAAGGTTCCCCCATTCTGGCCAGACCGACCAGCACTTTGGTTCGCTCATATTGAAGGTCAGTTTGTGCTTTCCGGAATTACATCAGACACGACCAAATTTTATTATGTCACATCACACTTAGACCATCAATTCGCAGCAGAGGTCGAGGATGTTATAACGAATCCCCCCGATGAAAATAAATACGCAACTCTCAAGGCCGAATTGATACGCCGACTGTCCGCTTCTCAAGAGCAAAAAGATAAACAGCTGCTTTGGCACGAAGAGCTGGGAAACAGAAAACCAACTCAGTTCTTACGTCACTTACTTCGCATACGCATCTTGCTGGGCCCAATAAAATACCAGAAAATTTCATAAGAACAGTTTGGACCAACCGCCTTCCAGTAAACTTGCAGACCATAGTAGCTTCTCATCCCGACATGCCTCTTACTAAGCTTGCGGAGTTAGCTGATAAAATTCAAGACATCGCGTCGCCTAATTTCCAGGTCTCAGAGGTTGCGCCTACGCCGTCTACGTCATCAGCACTCACTCCATATGTTGCCCCACCCCCGTGCAATGCTATGGAAACGATGTCCTTACAGTTGGCTGACCTATCAAGGCAAATGGCCGCACTCACGTGTCACGTGCTCCAGCAAAACTCCCGCCCTGAGAACAAAACCTACAAAACAGGTAACAAGTCAAAGCAAGCTTTAGCTGGACAAACTCGCACAAAAGGCGTGTGCTGGTACCACCGCAAATTCGGCGCACAGGCCACCAGGTGCACTCACCCATGTGAATATAGGCCGGAAAACTAACAAGGCAGCCCGAAGTGGCCGAAAACGACTGCCTTACGAGAAACGGCCGCCTATTCGTTACAGACAGGAGGAGTAAAATACAATTTCTTATCGACACAGGAAGCGACGTCTGCGTTTACCCTCGATCAGAATTGAAGTCGCGTCAAAGCAAAACTGACTTCCAGCTTTACGCCGCGAATGGCACAATTATAACTACTTACGGCTGCGCACACCTGGAGTTGGACCTTGGCCTGCGACGCGCTTACCCGTGGCGATTTATAATCGCTGACGTCACAAAGGCTATCATTGGCGTTGATTTTCTATCGCACTTTAATCTTATAGTCGACTGCCGTAACCAGCGCCTCATTGACAGCACGACGTCAATCAAGTCGCCAGCCACTCCTGCCTTCTCGTCAGATGCAATATCATCCATCAAGACTCTCGTCGGAGAATCAAGATACCATGATATTCTGCGACAATTCCCTGACATCACTCGTCCAGCCGGATCTCAGCGAGTAACCACTCACGACACCACGCATCACATACGGACGACGGCGGGCCCTCCAGTCGTAAGTACTCCTCGCCGCCTTGCACCAGATAAACTAAAAATAGCCAAAGAAGAGTTCGATTCGATGCTGAAAGACGGAACTGCTCGACCTTCAGAAAGCTCATGGTCCTCACCCCTGCACTTAGCGCCGAAAAAAGACAATGGATGGCGTCCTTGCGGGGATTACAGAATGCTTAACGCGCGCACTGTCCCTGACCGCTACCCCATTCGTCACATCCATGACTTCACGCACAGCTTAGCAGGGTGCAAGGTATTTACGACTATTGACTTGGTAAAGGCGTTTAATCAGATACCAGTCAGCCCAAATGACATACCGAAGACCGCCATTACCACACCCTTCGGACTCTACGAGTTCCCGTATATGACGTTTGGGCTCAGGAATGCAGGTCAGACCTTCCAGAGGTTCGTCGACGAGATGACCCGCGGTTTGGAGTTTTGTTACACCTATCTTGACGACTTCCTGGTGTACTCTACGTGTCAAGAAGAGCACGAAGATCATCTCCGTCAACTCTTCACTAGGCTCCAGCAATACGGTATGGTCATTAACACCTCCAAGTGCGTCTTCGGGGCGTCAGAGGTCACATTTCTCGGCTACAGAATCTCAGCAGATGGCGTCAAATCACTGGAAACCAAGGTAGATGCCATAAAAGCATACCCAACACCTAAAACTGTGAAAGAGTTAAGGAGATTTTTGGGCATGCTTAACTTCTACAGACGCTTCATACCCAACGCCGCCCGTCTTCAAGCACCCCTGAACGCTTACCTGATCGGTTCAGTAAAAGGCTCATACCCAGTGGACATAACTGGAGATTCACTAAAGGCATTTGAAGACTGTAAAGAGAGCCTTTGCCAAGCAGCACTATTAGCCCATCCAAACTGCGACGAGAAGCTTTCGTTGGTAACGGATGCATCTGACCTCTCAATTGGCGCAGCCGTACATCAGCACCACAACGGCGTTTCGCAACCTTTGGCGTTCTTTTCCCGCAAACTGTCCTCAGCCCAGCAGAAGTACTCGCCGTACGACCGAGAGCTCCTCGCCATCTACGAGTCAATAAGGTACTTTAGACACTTATTAGAGGCCAGGGACTTCACGGTGTTCACGGACCACAAGCCGATCACTTTTGCGTTTACCACGAGGCGCGACAATTGCTCACCACGTCAACATCGCTACTTAGACTACATTGCTCAATTCAGCACCGATATACGTCACATCTCAGGAAAAGACAATGTAGTCGCCGATGCCCTTTCACGAATAACCGCTGTTGCTGTCATCGATTACAAAGCACTTGCAGCCGAACAGAGTGTAGACCCTGAACTGCAAGAGCTCCTTACAAAAGGTTCGTCATTGAAACTCCAAATGGCTAGTACAGAAGGTGCCAACTTGTACTGCGACTTTTCACAGAGTACACCGAGGCCATACATTACTCCGAGCTTCCGCAAGCAAGCCTTTGACGTTCTACACAATCTGAGTCATCCTGGGACATCAGCATCCGCCAAATTAATTGCTGACAGATTCGTTTGGCCTGGGATACGTCGCGACTGCAAGACCTGGGCTCGGAATTGTCCAGACTGCCAGCGCTGCAAAATATCCCGCCATACATCCGCACCCCTACATCCCATCCGTACTCCCTCCGAACGCTTCGCCCATGTTCATATGGACCTCATTGGTCCCTTACCCGTCTCATCTGGTTACAGGTACTGCTTAACCATCATCGACAGGTTCACCCGCTGGCCTGAAGTTTATCCGCTGCCAGACATGACTGCGGAAACCTGTGCCCAAGCTTTCATCTCCGGCTGGGTATCACGATTCGGCTGCCCTCATAAAATCACTACTGATCGTGGCAGGCAGTTTGAGTCTCAACTGTTCCAGAGTATTGCAGCCGTCCTCGGCGCCAAACACTCCCCTACTACGTCATACCATCCCGAATGCAACGGAATGGTGGAGCGCCTACACCGCCAGCTCAAAGCTGCAATAATGTGCCACAACAACAGCCAATGGTCAGAAGTCCTCCCACTTGTGCTCCTGGGGATCCGGAGCGCCTGGAAGGAAGACCTTAAAACATCAGCAGCAGAGCTAGTCTATGGTGAACCCCTCAGACTACCAGGAGAGTTCTTCAATCCATCTACTCACCTTACAGTGGATGTGTCCGACTTCGCTTCACGCCTGCGCAGACACATGGTAAACCTAAGCCCAGAACCAGCGTCTTGGCACACGAACAAAGCATTCTACATACCAAAAGATCTTCTTTCTTCCGAGTATGTATATCTTCGCCAGGGTCCAGCTCGAAGATCCCTCGAAGCGCCATATTCTGGTCCCTACAGAGTCCTAGAAAGAAGCCCAAAGACTTTTAAATTAGATATCCGAGGAAAGGAGTCTACTGTCACAATAGATCGGTTAAAACCTGCTTACCTCACCCGAAGCTCCAGCCCGCTACAACCGCCAGACCTAATCGTTGAGAGAAAGACTCGAAGCGGCAGGATAGTCCATACACCTGATCACTATCGCCCGTGAAACGGTCTCGGCGGGGGAGTATTGTGGCGTTCCTGAAATATAAAGTTAATATTAACAACATAGACATACAAATATACATAAAAATAATAATTAAATAAACTTACCAAAACGCCACTACAACCTTCTTCAAGTGAATCCGCTGCGCGTCGACTCCCGCTGTCCCGGCGCGGCTACTCACGCGCCGGCCGCCCGCCAGTGCCACTCGAGACCCGACGGCGAATGCACGCTCGTTTTTGCTCCGCTTACTAACTCATCTTCGCGTCTTGCTTCGCAGTATTATATGTGTAGTGTTTTGTGTCATTCTGTGTTGTGAACTAACGATATTCTCGTGCCTACTAACCTTGACCCTAGTGCTTAACTAATACGTAAATAATAAGAACATTTAACATTGTAAAATCTCAATAAAGTGTATTTAGATATTGGACTGGCTTGAGTACTTACTTACCTACCTCAGTAAGTCCTAAAAAGTAATAATAATAAAAACGTTTAATTTACCTCACAATGGATATTATAGAAATAACGGGGACATAAGCCTAGAATCTTAAATAAATAAAACCTTTGTGAGGGACTGGAGTCCGAACTACGAGTAATACTGATCTCCAGGTCCCTACCAAACTATACAGGGTGTAAATCTTTAAGTGTGTCCAGGCGATTATTCAGTAACTATTACAGATATAAAAAAAACTTTACACTTAAAAGTACGTTACCTAATGAGTAAAATGACATCAATAACTTTTTAAAAATCAAACGAGACTTATCCAAAATTTTGATACTAAACACTCCGATTCAATTAGTATGAGATTAGTAGAAAGGATGTCACTTAGAACATCTGCTTTAAATACAAAATTTTGTACTTACTAAGAAATAAATATTATTAAATTAAAAGGTAGTTTTTAGGTTAATAAACAGTTTCCTTTAATATCAGTACTACGCTAAAATAACCTTTTAAAATAAGAAAACTAAACCCTTTCTACTATTATACTAAATGTATGTGAGAGTTTAATGTCAAAATTTATTGATGTCATTTTACTGATTAGGTAACGTACTTTCGATATCAGTTTTTTTTTGATAACTGTAATATTTACGGAACACGGACACACTTAAGGATTACAGCCTGTATATTACAATAATATTTTACTTCGACCAATGTAGGTCACCGGAAGTAGATATAAGTATTGTATTATAGTTTGTTGCTTGTAATCATATGTTATATATAGTATCCAAACTGTTATATCTTATTATATCACTGTTTGGTGTTAGTGAAGCTGATCAATATTCTAATAGTGCTAAGGTACAAAACTATGGCTATCTGTACCTGAATAAGATTAGTGCGCATGAGCTTCGAGTATGTTCAATAGTTCAGGTGATTGAAGAGTTGCGTCGAGTTATTCAATTACCCATTGAATACGCGGTGTTATGTAGGTCTCTACGGTCGGCGACTAGGAGCGGGACGGTCGGTGACCTCTAACATCGGCGGACCACGTTTACTTACAATACCAAGTTTTATTTTATTTATTTTTTGTATTTTAATTAGGGAGAAATTAAATAACGCAGTTCTGTAATCTAAACAAGTACATAAAAAAGTCAGGTATTACAGGGTATTACCAAAAAGTACCTACCACATACGGTATTTTTACCGGACTGCCATACAACCAACATAGCGTTAATTAATAAATAATAATTGTAATGTAACGCGCGGACCCACGTAATTTGTTAGGTTGTTTACATCTATCTCGCCGTTCGCGTGCGATAGAAAAGACGTTCGGCCGCGCTCGCCGGTCTTCGGTCTCGCTCGGCTCACGGTAGGGTCGCGCTTCCCGCTCTCCCCGCCCGCGTTCTACAGATAGCTTCCGTCCGCGGCACGCGTCATATTGGTTGTGCAACAATTATCTTCAGTAATCCACGCCTTCGTTCAATTTGTGCCTCAATTTATATTATGTTACACCAATAAACGTTTTGTGAACAGTTAATGTGTTTTAAACCATTACAGTGGCTGCCCAACTAGAGGCTTCGAATCCTAACCTCGAACTTTACGTACGTTTTCGCCGCGAGTGCCGCGGCAAGTACATACCTATTGTTACGAAAAGTGCACAACGCGTGTGATAACTGTTGCCATGCCGAAAATACGGAAAACGCGAGCCGCTAACAACGATATGAGCGATGACGGAAGTGAACCTCACGACGACGAGACGCAGGAGCCGCGCGCCGAGGGCGCCCCCGCCGCCGTCCCGCCGCCCGGCCGTGCCGGCGCATCTACGAACGTGGACGCCGAGACGTCACTGGCCGGCGTCATGGAGAGCTTCGTCAAGATGCAAGCGGAGACCAACCGAACCCTAATGGAAACCCTGAGATCACTACCCTACAACGGCCCCTGGAACCCGGCGACCTCGACGCCGACGCCCGACACCCGCGCGCCCGAGCGCTCGCCCGCGGTCATCGGAGGAAACTTCTCCAAGTGCACCGCGAGGTTCAGCGGGACGTCTCGCGACGCGGAGGTGCTGGAGGCGTTCATCGACGCGGTGCAGGTATTCAAGGAGTGCGCGAGCGTGAGCGACGAGCACGCGCTGCGCGGCCTGCCCATGCTGCTGGAGGGCGACGCGGCCGTGTGGTGGCGCGGGGCGCGCGCCGGCGCCGCCTCCTGGCGCGACGCCGTGGATAGGGTTGCCAACAGTTTTTGCTCTAAATATAGTATTTGACCAGGTTAGGAGGGAAAAAAAATAGTAGCTTTAAAAAAAATATACCTAGTATCTTTTTTAGGTATGTGTTTTTATTGGATCCGGCAGAAAGTTTGAGGAGGCGTTTGTTTTTTTTTTTTAATAAATCTTTACAATCAAAACTTAAATTTGTGCTTATCAATAATTTATTTGTGCTCTGTTCCGTTCTTTCCGCCATTTGGCATTCATAACAGAAAAAACTCGTTCTGTAAATGCAGAAGTGGCCGGAATTGACAAAAGATAAGAAATAATCTTCGTCAAATTTGGCAACAGATTATCTGTTTCATGAAAAATATGTTATTATGTTGCCACTTTTGACTTGTGTGAAGTGTTTGAAAGTCAACACTCTCCGTTAACTTGGTACAAAGTTCGTTTGTGATTCTTACTTCTGAATACAGCTCATCAATTATTAATTGAAATCTTTTCAGAGAAACCAAATTTTCCAATTACTTCCACACATGAATCAAAGTCAATGCTATTTTTGAAATTGAATGATTGGAGGTTTTAAAACCACTTTATATTTTATCAGAGACAGCAGGATCTAATTTATTTAATACTTTACTGGTTTCATTTCCAAAGAAAGGATCCTTTTTCCCGGACTCTAGATCTTTTTTTAAGTTGTCCTGATGAAGATTTAATCGTAAATGTCTATGATGGTTACATTGTTCCCTTCTAGAGATTTTATAGTTTTATTGAAAATATGAAGAATATGACTAACCATATGAAGATAAGCCCTAATCAAGTGTAATTCGGAACGCGTGCGGCAGGCAGGTACGTTCATAAATTGCGAGAACTGAATCACTGATATGAAAATATTTAATGACTGGTCAAAATATAGTAGATTTTGCTACTATATATTTTTCCAACAGTATATAGCATTTTCACCCAATATATAGTAGAATACTATATAATATAGTAAGGTTGGCAACCCTAGCCGTGGAGCGCCTGCGCGCCATGTACGGAGTGCAACAACCGGCTCACAAGGTTTTACGTGAAATCTTTGCTAGGGAACAGAAAGACTCCGAAAGAGCCGAAGTGTTTATTTGTAAAGTGCGTTCTTTAATAGTTAAACTTCCTTACGCGGTCCCTACGTGTATGCAGATAGACATAATTTACGGATTGTTACATCGTCGTGTCAGGAAACGTTTACCTAGAGATACCATTAGTGATGTTGATACTTTTGTAGAGAAGGCGAGGGTCATTGAAGATGCGATTTCCGATGTAAAAGTAAGTACCTACTCCGCGAACCCGAGTGTTTCGACGACGGCGTCGATCGAGACAAGTTGCAACGCGACTCGCCCGCGCGCGCCGCGTGAGTTCGTCGACCCGGCCGAGCGCAGCGTTACCATAGGTCCGAGCGGTACTACTGGACCGAAATTCACTTCTCACTCGAACGAAAACTTGAAACGTGATAGGCGCGTTCGTTGTTCGTTTTGCAAGTTTTATGGGCATGTTGTAGCCGATTGTCGCAATTTACAAAATAAAGACAATAAATCACAGGTTTTGGATACGGTTTCTAACGATACGAGCGCCGCTACCGCTCCTAACCCGATACGTTGTTATGGATGCGGTCAACCCGGTGTAGTAAAATCGAAATGTGAGAATTGTTGTGGGAATAATGTACCTACGAAGTCATGCGATTTTTATTCCGTGACCGGTGATGACGTCACACGCGCGCCTCACGTGATAGAACCGTCACACCCCACAGTATCCGTTGCTATTGCGAACAGGGTAGGCGTCGCGATACTCGACACGGGGGCTACTTGTAGTGTTGCTGGTTCCTTGTTATATTCGATTTTACTATCGGATGGGGTACAATTTCGCGAGGCGGAACGCACCATAGGGCTTGCGGACGGGTCTCGCCAGGTAAAGATGGTACGGATAGCGACGGTACCGGTGTTTTTAGAAGGTAGGCAGGTAGCCACCGAGTTTGTGGTGTTTCCCGGAGAAAATACCCGAACGTTGTTAGGCCGTGACTTTATTGCCAAGGCTGGGGTCACATTGGACATAGCCCAGGAGTCTTGGTACTTTTCTGATAGGCCTGACCAGATATTCCCATTCGTTCAATCGGTCGTTCTAAACGATACGGAGCTGATGCGAGCGGATATCTCCGACGTCTCCTTGCGCGGCGAGGAAGGAACGAAGTTGTTACCAGAGCAAAGGGACGCGCTCAACGCATTTCTGCGTAGCAGAGTGTCCCAGTTTGCTGCTGAAGGACCTCCAACGGACTTCGCCACGCATAAAATCAAGGTGAGTGATAACCAGGAGCCCCTCGCTTCGCCACCCTACAGGTTGTCGCCGTTGAAGAAAGAAGCTCTGGAGAAGGAACTGCAGAAGCTGCTCAGCGCCGACGTCATCGAGGAATGCGAGGCTCCGCGCCCCGCGTGCACTACCGACACCGTTCGCGACTTGTGTCTTGCCGTGGTAGATCTGCCCTCACGCAGCCCGAAAGATGTCCGAGAAAACCAGCTCAGGGACCCCGAGGTACGTAAGATCATCGAGGCGATAGAATCCGACGAACCGTTTAGGGGGAGGGCATGGGCTGACAAAGGGTATATTTTGGCCGACGGTGTGTTGTATCGTTATGGCCCCGAAAACGAGAATAATGACGACGCGAGCTTGGTTGTACCGGAGCACGAGCGCAAGGACGTGCTGGCCGAGTACCACGACGCCCCTACAGCTGGTCATTTCGGCGTAGAGCGTACGTTGCAGCGTCTCATTGGTAGGTACTATTGGCCTGGGATGAGAGCCTACGTCAGCCAATATATAAAGGACTGCGCGGCGTGCCAGCGGTACAAAGCAGACACGCGAAAACCAGCCGGCTTGTTACAGGTGCCAGCCACGACACGCCGATTTGAAGTTCTAGCAGTAGATCTGTTTGGGCCGCTGCCAGAGACACCCTCAGGTAATAAATGGATCCTGATAATAGAGGACACTTGCACCAGATGGGTAGAGTTGTTTGCTCTTCCCTCCGCCACGGCTGAAGAGTGTGCTAAGACCCTGGTGAATGAAGTGTACCTGCGATATGGAACACCCAGGAGGCTTATCAGCGACAACGGTGTGCAATTTGTGAGCGAAGTGATGCAGCAGACCTGCCACGTCATGGGCATCAAGCAATCTCTGACCTCATATTACCACCCGGAGTCAAATCCAATCGAACGTAAAAACCGTGACCTCAAGCCACAGCTTGCCATTCTGGTAGGTAAGGAGCACGGCACCTGGGACGTTCACCTTCCCGCGATCCGATTCGCGATGAACTCTGCGGTTACTGCGAGTACAGGCTATTCGCCTGCCTTGTTAAACTACGGACGCGAAATGCGCGCGCCCGCTGATGTGTTGTCAGACATGCGAACAATCGTTGAAAACGATAATGTTGTCGCGTCGATTACACCTTTTCTCAAGAAATTGTCTAGTGTGCTGCTTGATGCGCGGGACGTGCACGAGAAGGCCCAAGCAGCACAGAAAAAGTAAGCTGACGAAAATCGTCATCCAGCGCCGGACTATAAGGTAGGAGATCTTGTTTTACTAAAGACCCAGGGCTCCAACGACACGAACAAAGGGCAGACGCCGAAGTTCATTCCCCGCCGCGACGGCCCGTATCGTATTCTAGAGGTAGTCGGTACTACGACCTATGCCTTAGAGCGCATTAGTGACGGCATTTCGCTAGGGAGGTATCACGTTTCGTTGCTTACTCTGTTTGTTGGGCCCGTCCAAGCTCCTCTCCAAGAAAAACGTAGGAGGGGGAGACCTCGTAAAGCTAACCCGGCTTCGGGGACGCAACGCCTGGGTTAGAGGGGGAGGATGTAATGTAACGCGCGGACCCACGTAATTTGTTAGGTTGTTTACATCTATCTCGCCGTTCGCGTGCGATAGAAAAGACGTTCGGCCGCGCTCGCCGGTCTTCGGTCTCGCTCGGCTCACGGTCGGGTCGCGCTTCCCGCTCTCCCCGCCCGCGTTCTACAGATAGCTTCCGTCCGCGGCACGCGTCATATTGGTTGTGCAACAATTATCTTCAGTAATCCACGCCTTCGTTCAATTTGTGCCTCAATTTATATTATGTTACACCAATAAACGTTTTGTGAACAGTTAATGTGTTTTAAACCATTACATAATGTAATAAGGGTATGGGGTTTATGGCGGAAATGGCCGTTTTCTACCGCCCTTCTTTCGGTTTCGCAGTCGGGTCCAGTGATCGGGATGACAAATAAACAGCTCGGCACCCGTCGGCGTACCGTTTACGTGTCGTAGGGCGTGAGTTTACTAAGATATTCTTAAACTTTCGTCGGTTTTCGTGGCTCAGATGTTATCGAGCCGCGACGTTATGTCGAACGCCGCCTCCTCAGAATTCCAATACGTCGAATGTTGCATCACCACAACTATTTGCTTGACTCGAATTTGAATCAGGTTTATGATTATTCAATTTTGTGTGTGAAACATATTTTTTACGTAAACAAACCCTTTAAGGCCGGCCTCGTGGATAGTACGCTGGCGGGTTGCGTGGCGCGTGTTTATCTTACCTGATGAGCGTGTTTACACTAATTCAAGATGATTTCCAACCATTTTCCAATACATTAAGAGTTATATTCTCCGGTCGTCAAATGCGATGAGTTAATAATGCAGTCAAGTAGCGATCATTAAACAAGTTGACTGGAATGTAATTTTTATTATTGCCAATTTTAAATGAATGTGCCCAAATTTTATTTTATTTTAATTAAAAAATGACCTTTTAGTTAAGTTTTCATGTCATTGCACTTGAGTTGAGTAAAGTCATGCGGAAGTTTTTTCACCGTGTTTTGTGTCACTTCATTACCTTATGCATGGCGTCCAAGGCAGGGGCGGGTAATTTTGCAACCGTATTGGCACAACTTCATTGAAGTGGCATTCTGTATACATGTGTGTAAACGGAATACATATTCGTTTGAATAAAAATCTCGTAACAATTCTATGCGCGTCTGAACGACACAATGTGGCGTTAAGAATATTAGGTAACGCTCTATCTGGAAATAACTGATGAAGAGGGGTGTATTGTATTGGTTCATTTTAGGGTTCCTTAGTCAAACTAGGAACCCTTATAGTTTCGCCATGTCCTTCCGCAGCTTAGCTCAAAGACTTTTTGAGTTTTGATTTCATAGTGCACCTCCCCTACACGTAACGTGGGGATGTATTTTTTATTTATTGTCTACCCGTAGTGTGGGGTATTGTTGTATAGGTTTTTCAAAAATATTGCAGGATTTGTGGATGCGTTTGTGAAATATTAACATTTAAAGTGCTAATTGTTGAGAGAGTCAGGTGTTCCCCGCCCCCCTCCTCTACAGCCAAATCTACAAATAGGTGCTAAAAATCTGGAAAGTATCTTAGATTAAAGCACATGTAACGATTTTTTAAGGAAAACTATTACAATTAAGGCCCTGTTTACACTTTGTTAAGTGCAATTGTGAAGTTCATACATTCACTAATATATGCACTTCATGCATATATATTTGCACTTGACAAGTAGCAAATATATATGCACTTCACACTTGCACTTAACACAGTGTAAACAGGGCGTAAGAAGACTTGATTGCTGCCTGAGATACTACAAAAATCATCTAAAAGGGGTAATAGACGGTCGAGCTTTAAAAGGAAGAAGGTCAGTAAACAATATTGCTTTTGACCTGTTATCGTATTGTCAACGATTTGATACCTCTTATTTACTTGACGGTAATGATTTGGCGGCTGAGTAAAAAACAATACCATGACAGTAACAATATTGTTTATCACCGTACACCGTGTTGTGTGAGCGATACAAAGCGATTAAAACAACAACTTTAAATTATTCGCTCACGGCTACATTATGCATCCAAAACCACTTGAATTGTGCAGCAGCACCGAACGATCGGCGATCTCGCCGCGATCTTACCGTCGAATCTTTAACCGGCCCTTCAATAAAACTTGGTATATATATGTGGCTACATTAAGCGTATAGTTAACTGCGATCTTTCATCTGATCGCAGTTTTGGAACCGATCTTTTAAGTAAGTATAAGACATTTTTATATAAACGGCTACATTACAAGCATTATTACAAGTTGGCGTTAGTTTAAGACCAAACAAACGTACGTCCGTAATTAATGTAATTATAAAGCGGCTACACTACTTTTTAAAAATCCAGTTACCGAGCAATTACCCGCGACGGTTTCAAAATTGCTATTTAAAGTAACTTCGCTGTCAAGTGGCTACATTAATACAGCGAGAGAGAAAATATACCCTCATGATGGCGTATTCGCGTGACCCGTTCAAGCTATTTTGTTTCAATCACTGTTTACTAGAGGTTGTAGTTATACTGATAATTGATTTCAACCATGACTATGTTGGACATCGAACTATTAATTTCGGAAATCCAAACGCGTCCTGCAATATGGATGTTCAAACATAGTGGACACAGAAATAAAGTGGTTCTAATGCGTTAGCGTTTATGGGCAGAAATAAAAGAATAATTAGGTCATACTCCAGATAAAGTAACTATTTTCTAGTGGAGAATCAAGACTTGGTTTTGAGAGGGACGTTATTGTATCACGAGTACACAAGTGGGTATACAAAGCCGGTAAGTAGGTATGTTTTGTCGAGTATGGGGTAGATAGGCTTTTCTATTGTGGCCTCTTCCCTTCTCCACGCGACGAGTCTCTCGCTTTGCGATGCGATCTATTCGCTGCTTTGTAGGCTATGTAGCCACTTTCGCGCGAAATCTCTGTGGATTCTCTGCGTCCAGCGTACAGCGAATTACAGAGGAATTCCCGGCAAAATCGCTTATATGTATTGGTTTGTTTTCGTGTAGCCACCTTAATCACTCTTTAATGCAATGTATCTTTATGCAAATGTAGCCACTTAATCGCTAGGATCACAGATTATACGAGCTTTTATTTAACTTGTTTCGTCCGTGTGTCTGTCATGCCGGTCAAATCTTGCAATTCTATTTTAAACCACTTCCCGTAATCGTGATAGGCTGCATTTTAGAGTAAGCCCAGTGCACTAATTTAGTAAGTATCTAGGAGTTTTATGATGATGCAGTCTTAAGGTGGCACCAGGATCTCCGCTGTTCTTAACGTTCACCCACCGAATTGGGATTTGGTAGTTTGGTCTCGGTAAACTGATGACTGTGTAACGAGGTTGTTAGAACCTCCTTTTTACGTACCTGGCCACTCTTACATTTCGATCTAAATCTTTCCAAATTCAAAATTGTTTGATCTATTCGGATATCGATCTTTTAGCTCATTCTCCAGAAAATTTGAAATAGAACCAGACACGAGCTCGTGTCTGTGTATTTTACCCTCATAAAAATAATTTATTACTATTCAGTTATATTCTTGTAATAACCATATTTTCTGAAATTAAATAATAAAACACAAATTAGCGAAAAGTGATTCATTTATCATCTACAATATTACTCCTCCGTGTGGGTCTCAGCGATACTACCCTATACCGTCAGAACTGTACAGTCGCCAGCAATAATATATTATCCAACATTGGCCGGGTGATCCTTTGAGCGTTTCAACCGCCTCATTTACGTGGACATATTTTTAAAGAATTGGGCGTATGTTTTGATGCCGTTTTCGGATATTTGCTAGATGTCCGGTAAACTTAGATACCTAAACAGAAACGAAATCGGAATCTGCAGCCACTTCTACAAAAATGTGTCCCGAAAAATGAGGCGGTTGAAACGCTCGAAGAATTACCCTGCGAAAATATCTGACACGTCTTTATTATTAGAGGTATAAAAGCGTGTAAGATATTTTTGCGCTCAATGTAGGACAATATATTATTGCTGGTGACTGTACGAGGAACTACAGTCGGCAGCAACAGGTTGTCTCAAAAGTGACATTTGTCTCAAAAACGTATTTACATTACGGCTACGTTTGCTATTACGTTAATAACAAGAGCAACCATATATTAGTCGTGTTATCGTCACCAAATAATACCCGGCATCGTTTTGTTAAATTAAACAGACAAACTCGGAATTCTCAAAAATGTTATTACTTACTCTGTAAAGTTACTCGACTCTTCATCAAAACCTAAACTAAAGTCCCAGATAGACGTGCGAGTAAGCACGCCGTACTTACGGCTGGGCGACCTTACTCGCCCGTGTGTCACCTGTAAGTGTGTAAGTACGCGAACTTCTAAAGGTAAACGTAGGCGAAAAAGGTCGTCGAGCTTTAAGTACGCGTACTTACTCGCACGTCTATCTGGGACTTTAGACGAGTCACCAAAAAAAGCCTTAACTCAATACATAAAAACATGCCAAGTGCAATGTAATTTCAAACGTCTAGCTATTACGTTGCATGCGATGTAATGCAGCCAGCTGGCAGACAGTCTGATGGACGGATGGGCGGACAGCGGAGGCTTCATAATAGGGCTCCGTTGGTACCCTTACTTTTGATTTATATTATTTACCGATTATATTCTCGTTCACTTGACATTGGTGAAATCACTACGAAACCGCCATAAACAAAAAAGAAGAAGAAAAAGGCAACCTTTGAATACGGAACCCTAAACACTGATTGAAACATGTTGAAACTACATTTCATATAACTCGATCATTGTCATAAGCTGCTTCCTTAGAAAAAGTAAAAATACCGATTCTTGTTTGTATGAAATATGATTGCCAAATACATTTTTTATTGTAAAGACGAGTGCAAGGTGATGAATAATTGCCGATGGATTTCATAATAGATTAGGTGTACCACCATATGTATTATCCAAATTTATCTAATACTTTATTTAGGGTACAGGAACTACTAAACTTTTATTTTCAGTTGTCATAAATTTTACTTACCTACGTATTTTTTGCCGTCACTTAAAAATACTAAGTGACAATAAGGTAATTAGGTAATATACCATTTCACGAAACGTCTATTCGAACGAACCTAGCCTAGATTATGTAAAAATAGTCAAATAGAATGTTAATAGCGTGTTTGACATTTAAAATCAATCGTGTGAAGCACATTGACAGATGCGAAAGAGCTTTAGGAGCATAGGTCAAGACTCGACATTTAATTATTATCCAATTTATTAAAAGATAGCCAAAGTAATATAACCGTTATTTAGTGCAGATGAGTGTTGAAAAACGTCTCTGGTGTTATTTAAAGTGGCTGCATTTGAATGCGTATAAGTATTTACTAAATTTCCTGCTTTTAGTAAATATGTAACAAAACAACAGGTTTTTTACTCAACGTTAATTAAGTTTTTGTATGAAGAACTTGAGTTTTATTTATATAAAAGCATTACAAAAAGC
Source organism: Acleris cristana (assembly GCA_948252455.1). Lineage (NCBI taxonomy): Eukaryota > Metazoa > Arthropoda > Insecta > Lepidoptera > Tortricidae > Acleris > Acleris cristana. The sequence goes on along the minus strand of OX411772.1, from coordinate 14,894,174 downwards.
GTCTTTCGCGTGTAATTTTGCCCACGTCTGCGTAGAACTCCTTTATCAATGTTCTCTCAAAAATGAACATTTCTGAGATTTGGACTTAAGGTATTTTAGCAAATTTTAACAAATTAGGTTTAGCCGTTTATCCGTGAAAGCACAACAACTGACTAGTAGACTCGCTTTAGCATTTTTTTTTTAATGGGGATAATAGACAGTCGTTTTACTATATAGAAAAATAGAGATGAGCAAGAAATATTAACTGACATCAACGGTTCTCCTATTTTAGCCCGAAAAAGAATAGCCTTATTTTCACTACCACTAATTTCACAAGCCCTAAAATCAAAACCCCAAAACTATAATTTTCCAAATTGTCCAAATCCTTTCCCTATATTCCGCGTAGGTATTGTCGCAACTCTAACTGAACCTAGCCTAACCTGACCTGTGTGGCTAAAATTGACTTACTTGAGTCTGTGACCTACGTAATAATTATTAGTTCAAACAGTCATTAGAACTTATGACTTTTCGTTCTATTAATCATTACAAATAATCATTATTAGTTTTAGTAATGTTAGAGCATTTAATGTTTAGTACAAGTAACATTAGTATAACTTTAGGTCTACTAATCAATTAGGATATACAAGTTTAATTATTATGACATTAAGTCTAATGGAAATTATATCAGACGTTGGCATACTTAATCAAATTATGCTAACACCGAGGACGCGATGCCACCTATAATGCGGTCACTGTTATATGTATAAAGTGATTGCAAAGTAGGTTAGGATGGTTTAAAACAAGGCTAGCACAAGTTGCCCGCGACTTGTTTGTCGCTCGGATCGCCCTGTCTATCTAGTCAGTAACGAAAGAGATGCACTGAGCGACAAGCGAGAAAATACAACTTGTGCTACCCGTGCAGGCTGAGACTACACGACCGCAATTTGTTGTGTTATGTGTCGCTTAATTTCTGTTACAAGAACTCGTTTGGTTCACACGGCGACGCAAAATGAGTTGGATTTTTGTATGTAGCAGAAATTATGCGACCGAAAACATGCGACTCACAACTCCAAAGTTACGCTCGTTTGACTTCACCCTTAGGGTCCTTTAATTTTCTTCCTTTCCTTTAGGGTCGGCGTTGGCTATGGCTTATAATGTGTTATAGGAGACCAAAGCAAGGCTTAACACCGCCATTGGTTTTTTTTTGGAAGAGTGCTATCTAATCTATTGACAAATGAAGTAACTAAATTATTAAGTAAATTTTCCACAGATTACAGATGTTTTCCCCTCTGTGATTTTATTACATTACATTTATAGAAAGACATGTATGTAGATCCTTAGGTAAACATTCTTTTTAATTAAAATGTAGCACTTAATAGGTCATCGTTTGTGAATCCGATCACATACGCTTCCGTTACACAAACGACAGGTTGACACTTTTGCCCATCGGGACTGGGCAGTGGGTCGTATAACCGGGACACGCTGTATATGGCTGGCATATTTCGGTCAATGTAGGTCCAGTCTACAGCTATGATTGTATTCAATTGTTTCTGTTTCCGCTGAGGAAAAGACGCGTCATCGTTATCTTACTGCCACGCTCATAGTCGGTTCATTTGTAAGAGCAGATTCCTAATACTTATCGATATTTTTAGTGGAAAAATTAAGTTTAACACTGGTTTTTTCTGTTTCCTTATCCCCATTCTTAATAACAATTTGACTTCGTCGACCGAGCTCCTACTTGCTTTTTGTTGTTTTAGTTATCAATACTTAAATATACAAGAAAAAAACACCCAACCTATTTTGATTCAATAACAAAAGGAAAAATCTGCGATTGGGAAAAAGTATGACGGGAATGTCTGAGAGAAACACAGTTAAAAAACAGATCTAAAAATCGTGCAAAGACATAATAAATTAGTAAAGTCGCCTAGCTTGGCTGCCTACTAGAACAACACCACTAACTGGGCCGCACCTCACGGTCCCATAAAACGTTTTGACGTCGCGGTTCTTAAGACGTTTTCGTAATCAAATTTACACAATATGTATATGATTACGGTGGATACAATCGTTTAATCGGTTGACGCATATTATTATTTATAGAACCTTGAAAAGCACATAAATATTCAAAAACTCGTCCAAAATTTCACAAATAGGCGGGGTGCGTAGCGTACCTATCTGTTGTCTATGCGAAGATACCTTGATGATATTTGGAGCTTCACACACTTATGTGAACAGTGGGAAAAAATATACTAATAAAAACTTGTATACAAGATAGCGCCCCGTTATCTGCAAGAATAAGTTTGTAAAGCTATGGTACATTGCGAAGTTGGTTCTGTTTAACGAAATCAAGCGACAAATGTCACCGGTTAAGACTAATTTTTGGCGTTAAATTATGTTTGATATAAAAACGTACAATGCTTAGCGTTATTCGATATTGCGTTAATAGATACCTTTAGTCTCAATCCAACCTTGGGGTCTTCTCTAGCTTAACAAACGTTGAATAAAATGTCCTGTAGTTTTATAATAATACAGCTTTCCGCCCGTTCGATTGTCTGAGGACAGTCAGAACTTCTGTTAAAAGTACTGATATAGTTTACATCACCTTCAAAGGGTCTTTTTTTATTAAAAAAGTCTAGGAGCGAATGTGGATTTTAAATAAGCGGTCCACATAAACAACTTTCATTTCATGGCTCTAAAACAACAAAATTGCCATTCAAAATAAATTCACTGCGCCACTTTATCCACTTACCATTACCACTACCTTTTTTTAATTGACCTTACATTAAACAGATACCTAGATAATTTAATCATCTACTTATTAAATTTCTATACAAACAATTAACACACTTAGCAGAAGATATTCAAAAAAACGAAAGCTGGATATTATCTTTGTGTAATAGTAGTCTCAATACCTACCCATTTTCATGTCTTGTATTTTTCAAAATCGCCAACAGTTTTATATCTAATCTAAATCTAAGGTCCTAGTGAAAAAGGGTATGTCTTCTGAAGATCAAGTGAAAAAGGGTTTAAGTCTAGTATACTCCGTTCATGTGTATACCCTTTTTTATTACGAATTAAGTCGACTGGTTCTCTTTTTCACTTAATCTTTCACGTTTCTCACTTCTCACTACAAAAATAATAAAAGTCCCATACAAAGTTCTACCACCAATTGACCCCTAACTACAGTACAACATAAATTTTCCACATTTAACACAAAAAAATATACCATTAGTTTTCTACCATACATTTTGCCACCACAGAGTTTTCCCCTGAATCGCCGAAAGGAATATTTTTTATATTTATTTTGCCTTTTGTACACATAGGTAGATTATTTGCATTAAAAAGCATTTCTACCAAATTTCAAGTAGATTTGACCAAAAAATATTTTTCCCTGTACAAACTTTGCAACCCCTTTTCATCCCCTTAGGGGTTGAATTTTAGTGAACGCTGAAATATGTGTCTCGTTATTTGCATAGAAGATTTTTTTATTAAATTTCAAGTATTTCTGATTTTAACTATATTTTTCCTACAGGTACAAACTTTGTAATCCTGAAAAATCGCTTCTTTTATACTATACCTACGTTATAAAATAAACTACCCGTCTAAAGAAAAGTCTTTAGCGGTTTGGGCTGGGCGATGATGAGTCAGTCGGTCAGGACATCTTCTTTTATATTTGTAGATTAATCGATCAATGTAGTCCTACGATCAAAATGATATGATTTCGAGGCCTCCTCTGTGTCTTTATTTATTATTTATTCCTGTAATTATACTGACAGTGATTTTTATGGGTGTCAATATCTCTTTTGGTAAAAGGGGAGCAAACTATTTCCCGTAGTTTTGACACAAATCTCTTGCTCCAAATGACTCAACGGGTGTAAATTTTTTTTGCCACCTCGTTTTTACGCGATGATGCAAAAGGTCAACTGGCTAATAGCCATTCGAGCACAGCACAGGACAATGGGCTAGGTATCGAGAACTAGTCGGCGTCGCCGCCGTGCGCTGATTGCTAACTAAGTAGTTTGCTAATAAAACTGCAGGTTGCATTACGTGCATTTTGTCGAAGCTGTGGCATCATAGCGTCCTTTAATGTAATGCTGTATAATACCGAGATATTTCAGTTTAAATTGGTCGATGACTGCGTGCCTTTTGATTAGCTATTACATTTATTAAAGCTAGGGCTATATTTTCTGTCGCTCGGAACGGCACGTTTTTACTGTCCACGTCCACGGTAAACGGTGGACTTCGACGCCCTGTAGTGCCAACGAAGCATTTATAACTCAGTGTTTGTCTTTCATGCTATAGCAACATTCGTGCTTCACTCTATGCAATGCAGGAATGACCTAATATACCTACCTACTGTGGGATAATAGCTATTTATGCAACTGGCATATAATGAAGTCTCTAAAGGTAAAGGTCTAAGATCCGAATAGGACACGACCTTCACCCAGCTGTTTATTCGATAAAAAGTATTTTATATCAAATTTAATATGGTATGGCGAATATGTTGACTGAAAAATTTCAGTCCAGTACAGAATATAATTAAAAAAAAAACTAAAAATGTTTTATTTTTTCAATTGTTTAATAGACCAATTACATACTAATCGAAAGTATAACACTAAGACTAACCCGCACGCGATTGGGATCCACTAATCGCTTACTGACCGCAAGCTTCAGACTGACCAAGTCGACCAAAACTATGGGCATTTTAGGACCGAAGGTCTACAACAGGCTACCTTCACACATTCAAAACTTAGGGCCTGTTGTTTGATCAGTGGTTAACTAACTAATCGTTAAAAATCGTAACTAATGGTTAATGGTTAAATCTCAAGGAAATGTGTCAAATTTTCGATTCCTTTTTCGAATTTTAACAATTAGTTGAATTAACTACTGATCAAACAACAGGCCCTTATTTAGAAAGCAATGCAGCATTCTGTAATAAAGTAAGGAAATGGCTTATTGACAATTCTTTCTACGATTTTAATGAATTTATCTTACCGCCTGTTTCACAATCGACAAGAAAAGCATATTTGACAGATAAACTTAGCCCTTTCTCTGTCTTATACTAGAAAATAGACAAGGAGAAAGCCAACTTTAAATGACAGATAAATTTACTTGTCGATTGTGAAACAGGCCCTTAGATTAATTCATTATAAGGGCTGATTTTTCAATCCCCAGATAAAGATATCAGGAACGTAAATTTTAGCTCTGTCCTTTTTTTTCACATGACTTCAGCAAAGGATAGTACTAATACATTTAACTGACGGATAGTTTTATATGGGGATTGAAAAATCAGCCCTAAAATGACAATCTAATTTTAAATTGTGTAATGTATAACTTATTTTTAATATTGTCTAAAGTACCTACTATTTATCCAAAGTTTGGTAATTATTTTGACGTGTAATATTTTATAATATTATAAATAAATGAGTATGAGTATAAGTATGAAGTCTATAGAATATGCAAACGTAAACGTGAAATGTTTCATTCAACCTGTTCGCCATATATTACTTACCTTATTATATTAAATTTGATATAAAATACTTTTTATCGCAAAAACAGCTGAGTGAAGGTCGCCTAATGCGACAGCGGAGCGAGCGCCCTAATGACGGGTACGAGTATCTTTAGAGCTAATTATGTACACATATAGCTTAGCTCATTATATGTATACATATAGCTTATAAAAAACACAAGCTTAAAATGATAAGAATGTTGTTGTTTGCTTACAAATTTCAAACATTTGACTCTAACAAAAAATAGCACTTTAAGGGCCGAGTTCACCAACCAATTTAACAGACTGTTAAGTCTTAATCAGCTGTCAGTCAATACATTTGACAACCGTTAAACCGCTAACCGTCCGTTTAATTGTCGGTGAACACTGCGCTAAATCTTAATATTTCACAATCCCTTATTCGAACACTTTAGTCTCCTGTATCTCAGGAATCCATCAAGTTTACTTGATCTTGGTAGTTTTCCTTTTAAATTCGTTATTTAAGATATTTTTTAGATTTTAGTAAGTACTTGTGGTTTTGGCCGCTGCGTAACTCTAGCGAAAATTACACTTTTCGAGCGCAATATTTCCTAAATGGTTCCCTAAATCTGAAAATTGATTACTACAACGAATGTAATGATTTTTTAAGACCTATCCAATGATACATCACTTGTTGTCATAGTGTAAAAAGCTTAACCTTTCTTAGTGTGTGATATAAATATCTACATATATGTGCGCAAATAAACCGTTTTAAAACTGATCGTTTCTGAGAAAAAGTGAGTGTGACATCAGACAGACGGACATGGCCAAACTATAAGGTTCCTAGTTTGACTTGGATCCCTATAAGGATAAAATACCCTCAGTCGAACATAGAACCTACTCTTTGTTTGAAGTTAGTTAAAAAACGGCCAAACTATACCTACGTTGGAAAATAGGTACAATCAGGTACATACATACGTCAAAAACATCCCTACATTAGTTTGATATTTCGCAATGTTCTTATCTAACGTACATGCACTGCAAAATATGAAAAATACATTTTCGATGCGTGTAGTAATTATGAAAATTATTTAAGTTGTGATTGACATCTCCAGTTTATGGTATTATAATGATTTTTTCGATTACAGAGTGAACGATAGACTTCATTATCTAAATTGTAAACAACAATTTGCCAGTTGGTGGTTGAGCTCCATACATAACAGGATTGTGGTGCGACGAGCTGGCGTCCTTGACTAATCACTAAAGGAGGTAGCCAAAGAAATATACCGGTCCAACTACGGTTCTTACATATAAGAATTAAATAGATCTTCAACGGTGGTTAGAGTTTAGTTATGCCCATGTCATGCGCGTGAGTAATACTTAATAGAGTTAAAATACTGACTTAAAGGTCGCACGAATTGGAATCTCAGACAAATCGGCGTACAGTTAAATACATCGATTTCTAGGTGACTTTGGAAGTACGTCAAAGTGAAATAGTATGTCAATTCCCAAAGAGTTCCTTATGCCACGTTGACATAGTTCTATAGTGGCATAGAAATTATTTGTTTGACTGTACTTACATTGTTTAGCCTTTATCAAATTGGACTATTTTATAATGATATTGTCATTATTATTTTTAATATTTATTAAATTTTATGTAAACTAGGTTTTTTACAATAAATATTCTAATATAAAAGTAAAATAACAAATATAACAACAACAACCACAACTATAACAACACAACAATCATTATTATCATCGTTATATACGGTTGCATTTTTAAACAGAATATGCGCGAGTTTATAAAAACAATTAATTTAGTTTAAAAACATGATGGGTTAAAACAAAGCGGAATAGGTGTCCTATGATCTATAATAAAATATATAATAGAATACAATAAATTTATTTCAGACAACAAGGTCCATATTTACAAATACCTCACAGACTAACATACATAACAATATATTATAATTTAAAAATTAACACGACTACTAATACACTTTCGCGGTGTCAGCTAGCCGGCGGCTACAAAATTACCGAAATATGACACCCCTCGGCCAGAATTCTTCCTTCGCCTCCGTAGAGTAATGCAATCGGGACACATACGTACAACTGCGTCGTGGGCGTAGCAGGAGACAGCAAGTTCGATCCGGTTGGTGCGGTGCCGCACAGGTTCCTCGGGGCAGGCTTCTTCCTCTCTACCCGGGTAAATCCATCCAAATGTCAAGAGTATAACGAAGGTATTAAACAGAAAATCTTTGCAGGCAAAAAACGTATCAACAATGGGGAAAATAACAGTTTTCGAACATGGCAATTATTTGTTAGCTTAAAGTGTCCCACTGCTGGGCAAAGGGCTCCCTCTCGTCCTTCCACGCATCCCTGTCCTATGCAGCCTCCTGTCAGTCCCTTCTGAAAGCGTCAAGCTAATCTCTGATCTGAATATTATATTTTTGGAACTTTTATTCCCAGAAGAATGTTCATGCCTGACATCGTTGATTTTATTATCAAAATAGTTGGTAGTGAAAAGGTATCAGCAGTCGGTTATTGAAATGTAATTATTTGTCGTTACAAGTTTGGAGTGTCTGTTTAAGTAACTAAACAGGTATTTTAATGACTATGTAAATTGTTGACGTCATACCACAATAAAAATGGCAAATACCTTGTGTCATTAGTTTGATTGGTCGACAAATCGCAAAATCAATTGGTACTAGGTAAATTATTTCTAATAAACCTCGACAAACACTGTAGACCACTTGCATGTAAACAATACTTTTAGTCATAGTTAAGTTCTGGGCCTCTATTCAGGCCTCTAACAGGAAACGTAAATAAAATTCCCGTTGTTTTAAATACTCGTAGAATTAAGAAATATCACGTTAACTTAGGTGGGTAGGTAGGTATTATTATTAACATCATCGAGATAAAACATCTTTGGAATATCATGATACGTTCTAGGCTCTCTACATGCCGATAACTATAACACTAAGAGTTAAACAACCTTAAAAACCCAAGAATTTTTGGAAATACTTGTATGTGAGCATCCCTCCCCCATAAGTGGTTATTATGACTCCATGTTGAAACGGGGACTACATAGTTTTCTACTAAATTAGGTAATTTGGATGCTAATCTGTGGACATCCTGCAGTGAAGAAAACCAATCATTTTGACCGGCAATTATGACCACGGGTGCCGTTACTTGAGACAAGTTATATTCAGGGGGTCGGATAGAACTATACCTCTGCAAATTCCCGTGTATCCCCTCATCATACCGACAGAATTTCTGAGAAGCGATGAGCTGTCCTAAGTGTGCCAGACTTTTTGTTGATATTCCGGCTAAAAGGTGACCAGCTGAGACTGATAACGTTCTCGATGGTATAGTACCTTGTTTGTATCCTGTGGCAGCATGTAAACTGGTTCCACAGATCTGCAACGGCGCGAATTGGCAAGAAAACTCGGCAAAGGCGTGGGCTAGCTGGTGCTTAGCTAGGAGCTCGCTGAATCCAGCCTTATCTAAAGAGGTCTTGATAGCATTCGCCCGAGGCGCTATCAACTTGAGAAACGAATTCCCAAAATACTTCATGTAAACCACGGGTGCAAGCTGAATCGAGATCCCAATACGGGCATTATATTCAGGTCTTAAGGATGTCATTGCGAAAAAATCTGTAGTTCCTTGAGAGTGGCCTATGTAGTTCACTTTTGGTAACTCGGTCGTTCGTGTAACGTAATCGACGACTGCCGGGGCGTCGTAGTAGCCGTGCTCGTCGAACGAGTAGTTCCAGAACTCGGGGTCTCTGTTGGGGTCAAATGAGGTATGTTTTCGGGAGTACGCGTTGCCTCGGTTGTTGGCCGCCCAGACGTCGTAACAGTTGTCAGCCAAGATAAAGCCTAAACCAGATTTTGGTCCAGCCAAAATCCATGCATCTGCGCTGTCAAAGATCCCGTGCACCAAGATTATCGGAAATCCTACGGTATTCTCACACTTTGGTAGGATTCTGAATAATGTTAAAATATATCCATCCGCAGTAATTACCTGGTGTTCCTCCGTAGGATAGTTATACTTGTAGGTCAACTCTGTAAAGTTGAAGTACGTATCTTCATCGAATCCGAGAAATTTCTTCAATGGCCTCCCGTCATGAAGAGGATAGTAATATAATTGGTGTTGTTTCACCGTAGGTGGCGAAGACTCGACATGTTGCAAATAAATGTTTGCTAAAACATATATTAAAACAAAATATAACATTTCTTCCATCGATGAATTCGATGAACTCACCGTATCACAATTTCACATAAATATGGTTACTTCACACTAGCTATCTGGTTTTATAGGATTAGAGTGACCTCCGTTTAAGGCCTCAAAAGTCCCTGAAAACTGGAATTATAAACTGGTAGAAGATTCATATGTTTTAAAACTTGATTTAAAGTAGTATGTTTTTATCTAATTTGCTGTCTGGAACCAGTGTAATCATCGTCAATAATTGTAATTTTTAACATCAAGCATTTTGAATAATTCCCTCGTTATGATTAGAAACAGCTTAACGTACGTAGCTTAGCTTGAAGTACATAATCACTTACATCTTCTTCAAATAGTATAAAAAACCGGTCAAGTGCGAGTCCAACATGCGCACCGAGGGATCCGTACCGCCGCACAATAGATATTATGTGTTATATTCAAATTTGCATTCGATTTCGAATCGAATCAGCGCGAGCCCAACTCAAACTTGGCCATTGTCTAGTATTTGTTGTTTTTATTCAGGGTTTGTGATATAATTATACATAATTTGAACATTGTATATTTTACCGTTTTTACGATACAACAAAAATAAAAATATGGTAAAAGAAAAACGCTTTTTGTATCGGGATCACTTTATTTTTTCACTTTACAGTTTCAAATATAGATATAGATAAAATGAATGATTATAGATAAAATGTTTGGGAAGTGATTATTGGTGAATATTATTTATGTAATACTTATAGTAGGGGAGCCCAAAGGGGATTTCGGGATTTACTCGAGCGCGGCAGATTAACATAGGGGGGCATCCTTGTACCCTGTTGAGTACCTCCAGCAAATATGAGCACTTTATCCTGGAACGTGCGTCCAGGATAACCGATCAGCGTAGATAGTAAAAAAAAATCAATAGCTTGAAATACTCCAGCGCGTCAGATTAAGGTAAGGTAGGTTAATTACATGCCAAAAAGTCTATATTTCAATAATCTGACGATTTAAGCGTAACGCAAGGGGGTGGGAGGGTCACGAATTTCCCACCCCTCCCACCCCCTTGCGTTACGCTTAAATCGTCAGATTATTGAAATATAGACTTTTTGGCATGTAATTAACCTACCTTACCTTAATCTGACGCGCTGGAGTATTTCAAGCTATTGATTTTTTTTTACTATCTACCCTGATCGGTTATCCTGGACGCACGTTCCAGGATAAAGTGCTCATATTTGCTGGAGGTACTCAACAGGGTACAAGGATGCCCCCCTATGTTAATCTGCCGCGCTCGAGTAAATCCCGAAATCCCCTCTTGGGCTCCCCTACTATTAAACAAGACTTAGAACAGATACTCGCACCCGCAATCGAACCCGGGACCGCTAGTTTCGTAGGCAGAGTCACTACCAACTAAGCTAACGCATGGTCATAATTAAATAAGTGTACGTAATAAATTAGGTATTAATCACCGCAACAATTCAAAAAATATCAGTGTTAGCCTCTTTTTACACAACTTTCAGTAAACTAATCAAATTAAATTGTAAAAATTATGAAATTACCATTATTCTTGAGAAAATAAAATTTATGATGAATAAGTGTTAAGTGCCTTTACCTATTTGTGAAACAGAAAGCGATGTTCTAAATATTTCCAATAATAGGATTTATTTTACAAACATGATTTAGATTGTAAGTTTTACAAAGTGTAGATAAAACGAGTATAGGGATATAAAGTTTTGAATGTAACATGAAAATATTTAAGTGCCTAGGTACAAACTCTTAGAATATTATAAAACTTAAAAAGAACGCTAAAAGTACATGACTTGTTATCGAATTAAGCGAATCCATCGCTTAAGTGCCTATTACAATAGACAGTTCGAGGCCGAATCAATCACTAAATAAGTAATCAACGTAATGCATTGAGTAACGAATTACTGTCTCTCCCACAACGAAGATGCAAGTTGCATTCTTCGTCCTAGGGATCCACTGTTGATCGTAATAGGCTTTAGGCATCAAACGATAATCCAAACGTTTACATTATATTTTCGGGATAAAACAACTCTTGTCTACCAGGTTTGCAGATTTTAACAGCGACGCGAAAACCTGTTCAGTAGTTGCAAAATAAAACCTGTTCAGTTTTTGGCGAAGTAAAACGATAAAAGTAAGTTTAAAAATGGTTAGTGTTTGTTTCGGTAATACGAAAGTGCAGCCCGGGAATGAGCTCACACGGTTTAGAATTATTGTATGAAAGCGTGAACGACATAAATAATATTCACGTTCAAATATTGAGAACGAAAATGAATGGGTTAATAAGTTTACTTGGATTCATAATTACATTTCATCAAATCTACCACTTTATTGCCATTAAAATGATGCGTTCCAAAATAAATAAATTTACTTTTGGCAAAAGAATGCACGTAAGTAATTAATTAATAAGTAATTTTAAAAATAACATTTAAATGCTCGGTTTTATTAAACATGCTTATATTTTATAAAAACCAGTCGTATAAATAAATATTTAAGTGAAGCTGCTTTGTGGTAGAAACGTTCATATTACAATGGTAAAACTTCAGGTCTCGATAACATTTGGTATCCGTTTTATACAATAATATTATCGTTTGAAGATGTGCGTATATTATTATACCTTAAATATGTATTCGAAAACAATGAATCACTACCTAGTCGTGTTGGCTATTTCTAATGCGTATTACACTATCCAGTCAGGATAGTGTATTATCCTAATTGAAGGAGGGGAGTTAAACCAGCTCACTAATTTCTGGTGAACATGATGGATTGGTGGCGGCCATGAAACCCACTGTCACTTCATTCGGCATTCGGCGTCTTGAGCGCTCGAATATTTTATTTTTCGTCGTGGTAATTTCCATTGTTGAGTTTTGGTTTTCTGTTAAGTTTTCGTTGTTTGTGTTGTTAATGAAACCCCATACGTTTATGTCATTGTAGAGTGTCTGTATACAGAAAATGGAGACTATATTTGAATTTCAACGTAACTTACTTATTAATTTTCTATGCAACTACAAAGACAGGGATTTCGTTAAGTTTTTCAACATAGTCAGATCATTATATTTTTTATTATTAAGTAAGCGTTGGTGGCATCTGGATCGTCATACTGACATTGATAGATGTTATTGTGACAATGACATTTCTTGGTAGATTTGATGGAAACTAATTATGAATCCGAGTTTAGATAAATGGCGTCTACGTCATTTGTATATCTTATCATCATCAGTCTTGTGCCATTTATCTGGAGTCATCGCAGGACGTTTTCTTCAACTAAACTTCACTAATTATCAGTAAAAAAACGGCCGAACAGTAAGCACCATACATTCCGATTTCAATTAGATTTCGAATCTAATCAGCGCGAGCCCAACTCACACTTGACCAATTTTTAGTATTTGTGGTTTTTCTTCAAGGTTTTTAACCCCCGACGCAAAAAGACGGGTGTTATAAGTTTAACCACTATGTGTATGCATGTGTGTGTGGCACCGTAGCTCTTAAACGGGTAAATCGATTTGGATGCTGTTTTTTTTATTTTAAAGCATGTTTTCTAGCGGTTGTTTTCAGATAGGTGAAAATCGGTTGGGTCGTTTAAGAGATATCAGCTCTGAAAGAAGGGGTCACCGTTATAGTATATCTAGGGTTTCTATCTGTCTAATAGTTATTACTATGATCATATCAGACACTTCATGTTTTACCGTTTTTACGATACAAAAAAAAATAAAAGTACGTTGAAAAAAAAACGTTTCTTCTATGGGGGTCTCCATAGAAGAAACGTTTTTTTTTCAACGTACTTTTATTTTTGTTTATAAATTTATTTATTTTAATTTTTTAGGAAATCCGCCGTAGCTACACATTCATAAAAAAGGTCAAGTGCGAGTCGGACTCGCGCACCGAGGGTTCCGTATTGAACATAATATGCTTGGTAACAGCAAAATAAATTACTCATTTTGTTATGAGCTTTATTTTCTAGGCAATAAGGTCCATTTTGACAAGCCTAAATTTTAATACAGATCTTCTTAGTTTTTTGTTAATTCTCAAAAACCGCAAATAATGAACACTTAATTTAATTTTTCCCATAAAATATAAGTAATTAACTACACGTCAGGATTTTTTTCAGTTTTTTTGATTAATACACTTTGGAGATAAGGGGGGGGGGACGGTCATTTTTTGTACATGTTTGGCTATAAATCAAAAAGTAAATAAGGAAAAATTAAAAAAAAAACGTTTTCAAATGTGCAGATTAAGACCTTTCATATGACACCCCATATGCTATAATCGAACCACTTTCATTTTTCAACCCCCCATTCTAGACCCCTTTTAAATTATTTGTAAAATTAATTTCATATTTTTTTACTAAAAACAGATGCGGGCAAGCAATTTGTACAACTATGCCAAATTTCCAGTTGATAGCATTTGTAGTTGCTGAGAAAACCTGCTGTGACATACAGACAGACAGACAACGAAGTCTCACCATAAGGGTTCCTTTTTTACAATGTTGGTACGGAACCCTAAAAAACCAGTTATCTATTACGGTTCAATAGATACAACTCTTTAAAGTTAAGAAATACGGACAGGCTGACGAACGGACAGCGTAGGCTTAGTAGACGTAGTTTAGGCGCTATTAGGGTACGGAAACCTAGTACAATTTTGCTTTTTATCCACAGAAAAATAAGCTTAGCAATTACTCTGTATCTTAGTGCTTAGTAACCCGGTTCATTAATACAATATTCTAGCCACTTAGTGACTCATCTAAGGAAACTAGAAACTCAATAATCTGCAAACCACGAAATAAAAAATACTGGGTACTTAGTCAAGTCAAGTCATTGCAAAAAAAACTGGAACCATTACGGAAATTAAAACTCAAATTAAAATATTTGCTAATATCCAGGATCATTGTAGTTAATGAAGTGATTAACATTACCAATGACACTTTTTATGACGCTGATAAGACATTTCTGCAACATTAAGCTTTTAAGTAAGTAAGTAAGTAAGTAAACTCTTTATTGCACAAAAAGAAATCGTATAACAAATAAGCACTTACAAAGGCGAACTTATCCCTTTAAGGGATCTCTTCCAGCTAACCTTGTAATGACTGGGTGAGGAAAACGCACGAGGATGGCAAAAAACAAGTTTAAGCATTAAAAATACTTTTACTTTATACATACAACGCAATTACATAACATTAAATATATATTAACTATATAAATAAACTAATATATAAATACAATAATAATATAGATACAATATAATTACTTACACCAACTAACAAACTTACCTAAAAACGAGTGGTATTATAAAACAGCAAATAGTAAAATTAGAATTCACTCATTTAGCCACATTTTTTTAAGATTCCCTTTAAACGAGCCAACAGAAGGGGACTGTCTCAAACTCAACGGAAGCTCATTCCACAACTTTACAGAGTGGCTTTTATTAACGTCTGTTAAATTGCCAAGTCGTAGGACATAGGGGTAGGTATTTTTTGTGAGAAAATAAGTAGTCTAGGTACTTAATTATCTATTTCTGAGCGAAGCTACACGATCTCGAAAAACATATACCTAGAGCGCCTAGTCAAGATGCATAAGTTGAAATCCGCGACTTTGGTAAACTTGAAATGAAACAATTGGAAGTGTTATTAAATATGTTAGCTTAGGTACGATTTTTTTTAAAGCGTAGCTCCACTTCATAACGTTCGGTTGCCACATTGAATAATAAGTATCAGTTACCGTTGCCCGTACTAATAAATATGCACATTGATTTGAATTCGGCACCCAAGTAATGTCATTTAATTTATTGTGCAGTTTCAGTTTGTGATACAAAATTCTGAGCAAATACAAGATGCTATCAATGGATTATTTGAAGACGAGGTTAGCCTAATTGGTAGTGACCCTGCCTTCGAAGCTAGCGGTCCTGGCTTCAACTCCCAATAAGGGTAAATATTTGTGTCATAAGTACGAGTAAGTATTAGTTTCGGAGTGTTACGTATACCGACATGTTTATCGTTATCCAGCACCCATAGTGTATGGGCTTAATTTGTCCCGTCGAAGCAATTAACATTGTAATGTAATTTTTAATGTTGTTGCACTTTTATTCGATGAGCCAGCCCAGCCTGAGCGGCAGGTCTGTCTTACGTGACGACTGATGACCGCACGGAACACAGCACGAAACGTCGAATTGAAAAGCCAGCTGCAGAAGAGAATAACAACCTTGACGACGAATATGACTCGTATGAAGACCACCAATAAAAACTTATATTAAGTGCAATTTTTTTGGTAAATTTAAGCGTCAATGAATAAAATAGTCCTTAAATTTCACGAGCAAAGCATAATTGCGAGGAATTTTTACTGTCGCTGCTTGTAGGTATTTTAAGTATCAACAAGTCGTGAGTTTCCGCATACTGCGCATAGCGTCGCCGGCGCCGGCTGCGACTGTGTGACACGCAGTGGGCTGGGTCGGCAGCATAAATAAACTACCTAAGTATTCAAATATGGCAAAACACTCTTCAGGGGCTCTTTTGTACTCGGTAAAACCATATTGTTTTTGACTTGATATCGTATTTTTAAACCTTACTGCACTTACTGTCAAGAAAATAAGAGCTATCATAACATTGACCGCCCGAAGAGAATAGAGAAATATGATTTGTTAAAATTACTTATCGTTTTTACACCTTTTGCTATCGTGTTGTTATTAATTCAGCGCCTCTATTCAACACGGTAAAAACAATATCATTTTTGTCCTGTTATCGTGTTGTCAACGTTTTGATAGCTCTTATTTTCTTGACAGTAATGACGGCTGACGTCATAAGAATACCTTAACGGATAAACTACGATATCGTTTATAACGCCTAGAATAGAGGCTCTGCTTTCTTTACTGTCAAGTTAACAAGAGCTGTCGTAACGTGGACAATATGAAAACAAATGGGATAAAGACAATGTAGAATAAGGACACTGTGTTCGACAGTCGTGCCCACAGAACAGTAAAAACAGTAGAAGTGTCAAGTGGGCGTGTAACGTGTGGCACGGTTATGCGGAGTTCCGCATAACCTACCATACTTTTGCCGCGATCGCTTATTTTGATATTTCAATATTTCGATATTTCTAAAATAGGAAATAAATCCAGAAGCATGCCTTATTGTGCTATTTTGGAATGTAAAAACGACAGCCGCACCAAAACCATTTTCGATGGTGGCGTCAGCCACGCTATTCGCAGGACTCGGCGCGCGGCGGATCGCGCGGGTCGTCTGGCGCGCGCGGCTGTTGTAATCTCGTTAACACGACTTACTTTCTTGTGAGTAGGTTTGGCTATTCGTCTATCGTGGTATGCTGCATTTGGGTCACATAAGTTCACATAACAATTACCTAATAAACATAATTATCTACTTAAATGACAGCTTTTTTTCAGTATCATTGTTTAATAAATAAAAAATATATGTTGTCTCTGGAGAAAATTGATATTGATTGACAAAAATACTCTACAGGGCTTCTATTCTACTTTGTATTTACTCTCTGGCCGCGATTAGTGTGAAGTAATAAGAGCTGTCATAAGATTACCAATATGATAAGAATAAGGGTAGGTATAGATTATGACGTGGTTTAGAGGCCCAGCATTCGTAATAACAATACATTCAATAAAATATACAGTGTGCCCCGGAACCGCGTTCAGAGAATTTAAGGACACAATATATACCTGAGCTTAATACAAAAAAATACAGTATATATATGTAAATGGAAAACCAGCCCCGTACCGCTCTAACATTTTCTAAATATAATTATTTTATTCGTTTATTTATTTATTTCAAAATATTAAAGAAAGCAACATTGAAATTAAAATACATGAAGTCTTCTTGTCTTAAGACCAACTTCAACCAGCTCCACAGTTAAGAGACAGATCTTAATTTTTGAGATTTTTATTAATGTCCAAATTCATATATAAGTAGCCTTAACATAGTTTAATTTTTTTCAATGCTTTCGATTTCCATGGCTGCAAGTTCACATGAAAAATTCAATGTTCCGCACCACATGGGTAGATTTAAAAAATTGTACGTAGCGAAGGACATAAGTACTTAATTAAGACCGGGTCCACTCAATTCAATGTTCTGCCATTGTGTAACGAAGGTTAGTCATTCAACGGTTCATCATAATCATTCGTCAATCAAAAACAGAACTTTTTAATCATGGAGATTTTGTGAAAAAAATTAAACTCACATCTGAAGGAGAACTAAAAGCGTTTATTCAAACTTTGTGAATTTTATTTGTAATTTGTCACTCACTATTAAAATAATCTTTAATTATTATTATACAATCATAGGAGATTGATCAAATTTTCACTTTCTAAAACCCTACCTTTTTCAAAACAGCCTCTTTCTAACTAAGGCCTTACCGGCGTAATGCCAATACCTATGGAAATAACGTGTGGCAATAAAAACAAAATTCGCCAATTTTGTTGTTGTATAATATTAAATTTAGTAATTCCTTTAATTTCTTGAAAATTGCGCTAAGCTCTTGCATAGATGCTAAACACACCGATAAAACCGGTCATTAGCGAGTCGGACTCGCGCACCGAGGGTTCCGTACCGTCGCACAATTTTACTTTATTTCAATTTGATTTCGATTTTGAATCGAATCAGCGCGAGCCCAACTCACACTTGACCATTTTTTAGTTTTTGTCGTTTTTCGTCAGAGTTTGTACTGTAATCAATCATACATAATTTGACGCTTGTGTTTTATCGCCTTTACGATACAAAAAGAAAATACGTTGTAAAAGAACGTGAAAATTGTGAATTAATAGTAAATAGGTAAGTACTTCAATGCAGAGACCAGGAAGTGAGCCTTCCTGAACGAGTATGAGTTTAAAACCCGAGCTGTCACTATACCATTTAGTGCTTTTTTCAAAAATAAAACAAGTAGGTAGATTGTTGAAAAGCAAAGTGTTATAAAAAGTTTCATGAATATGTTATAATATCGTTTTTGTAAATTTACCTACAATTCTACAACAAAAATCCAAGACTGAAATTTATATTTTTCCGTTTTTTTACAGCGTACCTACATCCTGGCAACACTGAAATCGTTCGTGACAGTGTCTTTTTTATTAAATCCTTTTCATAAAAAATAAATGTTAAAAAGTATTTGTAAAGTTAAATATGTTCAGTTTTTCATTTAAATTAAAAATGTTGTTTTAATTATAAACGGAATAAAATAGCTTTTTTAATAATGATTATTTTCGCAAAAATCCTGATGGTTTAAAAATAGTGTCCATGTTCTTTTTTTTTTGATGTGACCTTTTCGTGCTAACCTTTTACTTAAGTCTTTTTAAAGGCTGTCACAGGTCTGTATAGATAGTTCTTAATTCAAATATCATAGTACGTTATGGAATTTGAATACTAACTGGACACTTATTGATTCCAAATTCAAAATCACTCGACTTTACTGAACACTTTCGTACTCGTAGGTAGGTTGTCAGGGCCTCTATTCAACACGGTAAAAACAATATCATTTTTGATCTGTTATCGTATTGTTAACGTTTTGGTAGCTCTTATTTACTTGACAGTAATGGTGGCTGACGTCAAAACAATACCATAACAGGTCAAAGATGATATGGTTTCTATCGCCGGGAATAGAGGCCCAGGAACCACCAATAATTACTGGTATTATGTTATGGCAAAATAACATAGTATTTTTGCGAATAACATTGTTACCCTAAGTTAAAAAATACTTGGTAATATCAAAAGGTCGGAAATAAAAAACAACAGTATTCAATTACCTATAATTTAGATGGAGAAAGCGATATTTATTCAGAAAGCTTCAATAGTATTAAATTTCTGGTGTAAACTCGTAAATTTCCTACCTAACTACCCTTCATTACAAAAATTTTATTTACGAGGTGTCACTTATAGACCAACGAATACAATGATTACGATTACAAAGGTTCATATTTGGGCCAGTTCGGATCAGGATTCACTATTGTTATGTTTTAAACCGAAGGTCCTCCAGTGATCCGTGATGTTGGCGCCACTGATGGGCCAATCATAGAAGACATATAAGACATTTTAGATTTAGGTGTTGCTTTGGTATGTTATTTGGACCTTTTAGGGGAGAGTGACACTACATTTTGCAAGCAAAAGAAAGTTTTGCTACCTGCGTAATACGTAAAAACCTACAAAGATTTCAGTTTTTTTTTCAGTTTTTGAAGTACAATTCATAAAATATTTGTTTTACTGGAAAGTTGTAATCTAAATAAATTAACAAGTCTACATTTAGCCCATTGGCTGCAAATGGGTTTTTGAAAAAAAATCCACGTTAATAGTTACAGAGATACGACACTTCAAACTATGGGCAGTTAGGACTAATTGCCAGTCGCCAACAACTAATGCTGCACACCTTCAATCCATAAGATCCATTAAGTATTGAAATGGAATTCAGCACAACTTTTTAGGGCTCCGTGCCAAAATTGTAAAAAAGAACCCTTATGGTGAGACTTCGGTGTATGTCTGTCAGCAACAGCCGTTTTTCTCTGAAACTATAGAAGTTAACTTTTAATTTGGCATTATTGTATAAATTGCTTGTCCGCATCTGATTTTAGTAAAAAAAATATGAAATTACTTTTCAAAATATTTGAAAAGGGGTCTAAAATGAGGGGTTGGGAAATAAAAGTGATGTGATTATAGCAAACGGGGTTATGAAACGACATTTCAAAACAAAAGATTTTATAATTTTTCCATGACGTACTTTTTGATTTATAGCCAAAAATGTCAAAAAAATGACTGATCCCTTTATCTCTGAAGTTTATTAACAAAAAATCTGAAAAAATCCTTATTTAAAAAAAATTACCCCGCCCTTAATACTATAACTATTTCAGTGGTTCTATAACTATTTAAAAGGTTAAAATAATTTTAGAACTATATAATTTTACTCAGGGGCATAAATAACGGGCTAGCGTGCGTTTTTGATACAAACGAGGCTATTTAGAAGCCTTGGTTCCTTGCCAGGGGTTGTTTTGAGTGAGGTTTAATGGTGGATACTCCGAGGTTCAATAGAGGAGGTCAAAAGTTCTTAAGATACCTAACTTATCGCACAATCAGTTAACACCACAGCGAGAGAGTTTGGGTCAGCATTTGAATTTTCTTACATTTTATTGCCATTTTAGATGTTTTTCTGAACATGCACAATTCCGGCGTTAATCGCAGTTTCAATCAGTTGGGTACCATAGGCACTCTGGAAGTCCTTTATCAATGCTTGGGGTATATATTATCAGATTTCACTAAAAGCATCCCCTGGCGAGGAACCAAGGCTTCGAAATAGCCTCTTTAGTATGAAAAACGCAATCTGACCCGTTTTTTTGCCCCTGAGTGTAGCTTGGTCCTGATGTAACATTTAATGGAATAATAAAATTTTAAAGGTGGTTTTTGGGGTGGGCAAAGTTAACCGATAAAGTAACCCGTTTTTACGTTTTTCAAATTTAGGCTAGTCAAAATGGACCTTATTGCATAGTTAATAGAGTTCATAAAAAAATGAGTATTTTCTTTTGCATTTTCCAACCATATTATCTTAAATACGGAACCCTCGGTGAGCGACCGACTCGCACTGGACCGATTTTTTTTGCTTGCAAAGCGTAGATTTACTCCAAATAACAGACAAAAAAATTCAGCTTTACGTCGCGTTTTGCGTTTTTTATGAATGAATTAAAAGGTTTTCAGCCAGCGCCCGAATGATTCGTCGAATGGTTCGCTTTTGAGTTCGGAGGGCAAATGTAAGGTGTATATATATATATATATAGAGGCTTCGGTTCTTTTGCTAGACAAGAGAGTAATAAGAATAGGGACCCTGAACTTGAAATGCCGCTTTTTCGGTTCGATCACCCTGGCTATAGAAATACACACCAATTATGAAAACGGCGGTCACCAAACTAACCGTCGGCCAAAGCATCAATCATTAGCCCACAAAAGTGTTATGACGCAGTACTATGAGTACCATAGAAAACCGTTCATTGTGGATTTGGGGCTCGCCTCGAAATAACGACACGAGACTAAGGTAATCTTAAGTAAACTCGGTACCTAGTAATTATTTATCGAACATACTTACACATTTTCACAAACACATACGTACACGTTACATTTGCGCTCGTTTTGTTTTCATTCACGTAAAGTTAATCTGTATCGTATCATGCGCAGCATCTCTTAAGAAAAGTCTGAATGTGGTGGATGATAAATATGTACACTTGTACAGGCTCCGTCCATCACAGTCTATTTTTTTTTTTAAACATGTTAGATGTCAGTTATGAGTGTTATGACGAGCCTTTTTAAAGTTAAACTCAGATTACAAGAAATATGTATACTATTTTGCTTTTGGGTTGCCATGCACATAAATAAACAATAATATCACAAAAAATATTCGAATAGAGCTCGATCGTTTGGCAACGTGGTTACTAGAACTTTATTTTGCTTGCTTTATTTTTAGTGAAAATGAAACCCCTTTCATAAAAGACAAAAAATAAACTTACACTTAAACTTACTTACTTTTCAGATAAAAAGCTGTTTCCAGGGACCGGAATGCCAGCGTTTTATATTTAAATGAGAAGAAGGCAAGTCAACTTAGATTAATGTACTTACTTAATAAACATACAGAAAGACATGCTCAATGACTGTATTACTTACTAAAAAGTCAAGAAATACACGATGTAAAACGTAATAAAACAACAATTACTTTCGATAATTGAACAGAAAACTCAGCAGAGAATAGTTTGGATTGTTTTTCCTGACCCTGAAATGTATGGGTACCTCACTTACAAGTCAATGTATTAGACGTTGTCCGGAAAAATGTTGTTAACGTGTTAAAACAGCCAGGTATATATTTTTATGATATGAGAAATAACTAAACCTTCCTTATACCTCAAATAAATACATATTAATCATGAGGACAGAATATCCACTTGCAACATGCAACACAACTTTAAACATTAAGGATGTAGGTTTGTATAAGCTGAACCAATGCTGTATTTTAGAAGTTATTTTAGTATACCATAAATCCACACACTATCGAAGAAAAAATGTTTAGTTAATAATATTTTAATCAAAGAAAATTGGACCTTAAAGGTTAGGTTAATGCGTTTGCGCATCGTTTTGGGCATGGGGTGCGCGGAGCAGGGTGCGGCGGCGCGGGCGTCGCTTTCCACGCGCACCCGGTATAAATACCTCGGGCCCACATTCACCCGCCCGCAGTGTGTGCTCGAACGTTACAGTGACCACTACTCCCGGACTAACGATGAATTCAAGGTGTTTAATAGTGCTAGCGGCCTTTGGCGTGGGTACGTACTTATTGTGGCGAGCGGTGTCACTGCCGGCGACTTTCATCGACGTGTCCTCACGTTATTGCTAACGCGAAAGGCAGTGGAACCGTACCACTGATTCCACAAGGCGATGCGATTGTTTGCTACGGTTTGGCTTTAAAACACAATTTTCACTAAGTACTTCAGCTTTTTAAACGTAATTTATTATTTTAATTTGTGTTTTAAAACTGATCCGATTAATATACCTTGCAGGTTACAGCTATTTGTGAATTGAAAGCTGGTCTTATCTCACTTTCACTGTATCATGGCCGGTTTGCAGTTTTATGCATTTTAATCAAACCCGTTTAATAAATGCAAATCTTAAGGTTGTCTCACACACCTTAGGGTTGTTGCTTGTGCGTAATAGTTACGTCACAAGTGCGTCGTGAAAATATAATTCCAGCGAACGTTGACTGGAATAAGTCATTGTACGACTGGAACGCACTTCGCATACAAAATAATTGAAGTTGTTCGATAGTTCCATTTCAGACAAGTGTTTTACTTGCATTTTTAAATAAACTTACGTACCTACATTCATTTATTTTTCTTAACAAACTCAATCAAAATCTTTGCGGCGGTTTTTTTACGTTACTCTTTGAAATATGGAAAAACCAAAACAAAAATTAAAACACTGAATAAACAAATCCACCATTATATTCTCAGCAGTAAATAACAGCCAAATATCGGTAAATCCACAATAGGACATTATTGCACATTTTGACTATCAGTGACGGACCGCCGCCGCGCGACGAGCAGGACGTCCTGCACGGTGCCCGTTAGTATGTGTTACACGATCAAAGTTCCCACGACTGCGCCGACGCCGATTTTATTCATATATTAAAAATATACATAGGAAATTAATAGTGGAAAATGATTTGGATCAGTGATCACTCACTACATAGTGGCTCACAGGTCACTGTAAATAATGAATATCCTACACATGAGCAGGCAATGGTCTCGCTATCTGTTTTATTTTCTTTTTTGTTTTGATAATCACCGTGTCCAAGAAAGCATTATAAAAAATATCTTAAGGCTCATGAGACTATTGAGTAATTTATAAATTAAAATACGAGTAGTTATTCATAGTCTGGAGTTGTACAAATTCTCCCTTTCCTTCAAAAATATATTCTCATACGTTTATTAAACATAAAGTGCAGTAACAATCTTGTTTATGTATAACTGTCGTTTAGGGTAACTCTACATATCTTTAATAAACCGCAAAACTAGCTATTCTTAAACAAATTAAAGGCACGAATGATGTTGTTAAATAATTAATTCTTGGACAAGCGTGAAGGCATTCAATTAGTCGGTGAGGCGGCGCGTGCGCTTTTCACGAATAAAGAAAACAGGTGAAAATGATTCATCTGCTTCGATGCGCTCGCGTGCGGCCATCGATCGCCGATCACCGGCGACACTTTATATACGGCTCACAAACAACTGACCACTTATAAAATTTGCTCTACATATCAAATTGTATGATGAAAAAGTAAATCATTATTGACTGTTTATTTCAGCGACAAAGATCTTATTTTTAATTTATAGTCTTATACGGACACGAGCCTATGTAGAGTAATACAATAGTAGGTTTCAGCTTTCTTGCTATTTAGATAAACGTATATGCGAAACCTATTTTGCATCTTTAGTTACTATGCATAATTTCAACTATAATCAATTATAAATTTCATAACTATTCTTTTCTAGAGCTTAGAAAGGCTTTTTCCTAAATTGTCCCGTTATAATTTTAATGGTATAGATCTTCCAATTAGATATTGATGACGAGATACCGCAACATACACAGAATACCCTTCACTAGGCTGGGAGACATTTGTCACAACGAGGAGCCTTCTAGCAACCTTCTCCGCTTCCTAGCAATCATTTCCATGAATACGCTGAGGTCGACGGAACACGTTGCACCGGAACATGCAGCGGAAACTACTCGACTGTTCTCGAGACCAAGGTTAAGAGATCGTTAACTTGATCGATTGTTTTTCTGGGATTTTCTCATCACATTTTTATCAAAAGGTTGAAGTTATTTGTTAGCCAAATACACAAAGAAACTAAAAATAAAGATTAAGACAGATAGTTATTCGGAAGCATTCCATCTTAGTCGTCAGTCTTAGGATTGCAATCTTCTTTGTTTTAAAATTGCAGAATAGAGAATGCAAATGTGCGTGGGTCTCAGGTTCCTCTGACCGTCACATCAGGTCAGGTCAGGTGGTATATTTGCGCGTTTATCGTCTCTATGCCATATTATATTTTTTTAATCAATTGGCTACGATTTTGCTAGACAAAAATATTACCTATGGGCTATATGTATAAGTACATTTTTTTATTTTATCCTTTGTTGAAGACGCTCTTAATTGAGGTATATATAATTAACAATAGAAAAAAGGGATCACTAATTAAAAAAAAATACTTGCTTAACTTACGAGTACATGGTTACTAAAAATTTGATGTTAAATGTTTTTTTTTTCTCATGATCTGTCCGATAGTTAAAGTTCATTATTAAGTACCTTAGGTATTGCTCTCCGACCACTTAACTTGCCCTTTTATCTCAATAGTCTCACGTAGCGGAGATTGTGTGTCCTTCGACCGCCTATAAATAACCTCATACTTACCACAAGCGACCGTTGTTTGTTCCTTTTTCAAAACCATAAGTTACCAGGTATTGAGGTTTCATTTCCGTGCCTAATTTGGTACCGAACCGGTTACCGGTTGTTCAAGGAAAAGCTTATTTGAGCAAATTAAATTGCTTGGTACAAACATGATAATACCAGCATATACCTAGTTACGCCGGTTTTTATATATTTACTACTAGTACCGAGGAACCTCGCAAAATTTCCCCCTAACTGGTTATTTCATGCTCAAATTTGAAAATTGTATTTGCCTCTTTTAGTCAGTTTCACAAAAACGTGGTCAAAATGTCAAGTTATCTTCTAAGAAACATACAAAGATGCTAATGGTATTTCGGCTCCGCTGCGCTCGCCCGACAGCTATAAACGTACTCCTCGTATGCAGTACACAAGACATCAACGCGCGCCGAGTACCAAAATGAACTAACACCTTTGGTTGTTTGCACAATAGGTTGATGTAATGTAGGAACCATTTACCGACGTTACACAGCCCTTTGCTATTAATTGCGCATGAAGCCGCAGGGATAAATTAGTTTTTACCTAATAGTTACATCAGGCGTAATAATATTTTTTCACATACCTAGTAGAAGTGTGAAAAGAGGAATTCGACGTCTGATGTGATACCATGTAAATATTTTTTAATATAATACGTTATACATTGTTTAAACACGTTTTTTTATTTATTTAACATGACGGTATTGCTTCAAGTTACACAGGGTTTGTAGGTAATAGTACTTTTGAGCTTCAGCTTTTAAGTGGCGGTGTTTAGGATTTTTACGTAAAAATTAAAGGCTTTGTAATTTTTTGCTTTTATATTCTGTTTGCTTTTGCGAAATATAACTTATACATTAATGCAGAGCTGAATTAAATTAAAGCGATGACTAACAAAAAGTTTAATCATAATGGTCAACACAAGAAAATATATTCTTGTGACTTCTGTTCTAACCAGTCAAAAATTTCGCGGTCGACGAAGTGAGAAATTAATCACATACTAATGTTACAAATATAAATTGGTGGAGATGCTGCTTTAACATTTTAACGTACTTACTATACTCTAAGATCAATATTATTTACACGTTAGTGCTGGATCTTAACCTTCTCTAATAATACAATAACACCATTTCAAGCCACGAGGCTTATCCGAGCACGAGTATGTGTTGCGTCTGGTTCAACAGATCAATAAAAAGCAAAAGGTCACTTTAAAAATTTCATACCGTGAAGGTACTGATTCCTATACACCCATCGCATCAAATATATCTAGATATTTACAGACGCTATTATTAGCTGCTTAAAAGCGTATTTAACAAAACGTGTATAAGAAAAGCATACTGAAAAAAATAATCTAGATTATGTAGATTTTATAAGTAATATTGAAGTGATATAGATATGACTGTTTATTACTGTGAGATGTTACTATCAAAATTTCGCTTTTCTAAGCGAACAAAGGCCAAAAGTTTTGTTGCTGGTTGTACGGTCAAGTTCAGGAACAGGAGAGTTCCAAAGTAACTTTACGGCAATTAGTAATAAGACACATATTTGAATGGATGCTTCCATTTCAACGGACGAACATACGACACACACTTTCACCGCAACAATAGTTACCTAATGTTATATTAAGTTACATCATTACGACGTAATATCGCAATTAAATAAATTACGAGTGAAAGCATCATTCTTTCTGGTCGTTAGAACTTTGAACTAATCACGATGTCATTCTTGATTGATGATGAGAACTCTCACGTCGGTTGAATGATTCCTTTTTAATGCAAGGTAATCAACCGTTTTACAACTGGCCGCACAGTTTAGTCCGAGTGAAGCAATCGTTCAAACTTGGTTAAGTTCCAAGCAACGGACCACTGGTATCTTAACAAAGGTAATCTGGGGATCTGGTGAAAAAGAGTATACTTAAGTCTTCTGAAGATCAAGTGAAAAAGGGTTTAAGTCTAGTATACTCCGTTTGTGTATGTATATACACTTTTTTATTACAAGTTAAGTCGACTTAAATACCGTTTTTCACAAAGACCCCAGTTGCGTCTCTATTCACCTGGGTAAAACCATATTGCCCATGACGTGTTATGATACCCATTGTTTTAAACTCGACCGCCATGACTGTCAAGTAAATTAGAGCTTAAAATCTCGTAACGTTGACAATACGATAACATATAAAAAACAATAAGGTTTTACCGAGTAGAATGTCAGCCCTGAACTTGGTAACTAATGTTCCGGATCTAGCGGCACTAGAGCCATCGCCATATCGTCAGCCAAAACATGGTTACTGCTAGTCACAGGCCTCCCTTAAGATCTGCGTTATCATCGGCCCTGTGCTAATGGCATCCAGCTATTTTCCGCACATTTTATCAGATCAATATCCCACCAATTGCAAGCAAGACTTTACGCCAATTAACATAATCAAAACAGGAATTATGTGAAACGTCCGTGTTGTACTCACTCCTAAGACATAGTTGAAGATTATTTTTAAACAACCCAGCTAGGTAAGTACTTACGCCAAACATCGAAAAGAGGTCAATCATCAAATTTAGTTGGGCTCAGGCAGTTTGACGTAGGAGATAGTACCTATTATAAGCCATAGAATATCGAGGGTTTTAATTATTTATTACTTTGAATAAAAGTAAAACATTAACTCAGTGCTGTAATTCAGTTTCTAAACAACTTATTGGCAAAACAAATGAATTGATAACATATTTATTTATGTTTGATCACTTGTTTTCTATAGCATTGTAACAAATAGATTGATCGATTGAGGAATAACCTGCTTGCTTAGTCAATCGTCGGTAATGGGGCCGTATTTTTTCCGCCGCAGGCGTAGGCGTAAGGTCAGTATAACTCCCGCGCAGAAATCGAAAGTGCCCGCGGCGGGTTTGAGGCTTTCACTGTTATTTAATGTTACAAGTATTAAATAACACATGTTGTGCCGGGTTGCGGATGGTCGAGGTTAAGGAGCTGAGATCTTGATGTCAGATCCATGTGGTTTGAATATCAGGAAATGTATCTACGTACTAAATATATCAAAAATGCGTTATACCGGTTTTTGACGGTTTGGATATTTTCAACAAAAAAGTTATTAATACAACTTTGCTATTCGTTGATCTGATACGAATAGACAACATTTTAATCATTGGGCCATAGTACAGGAGCGCCTATCATCCAGGGCCTCTATTCTACTAGGCAAAACCATATTTCTTTTTGGCTGTTATCGTACTGTCAACGTTACGGCAGCTCTTTACTTGAGTGTACATAATGGCGGCCAAGTCAAAAAAATATGATATCATGTCATAGGCAATATTGCTTTACCCAGTAGCATAGAGGCCCAGAAGGGATGACAGACTCAGGGTTAGTAATAAAACTGCCGGTCAAAATGAATCTCATGTAGCAACTGTAGTTTTGCAGTTGAAACACAGCTGTTACAGTTATAAAATGAAAAAAAGTCACACGTCGAATGGTGCAAACTAGACTACGTTACTTCACTTAAATCTCTTTCTGATGTTCAAGCGCGGGCATAAACTTAACCTGGATAGCGTGCGCGTGAGCAGTGAAGCCAAATCAATATTATGTCACGTCAGGGCTCCGCCGGCGGTTGCGCCATCCCCGCACTCGGCCGGCGACCCACATTGCTCGTGTGGCCACAACACAACACGACCACACCCTTTTTACCTCGTAATTAAGTGCACTTCTCAATCACACCAAGCCCTCAAGTGCCACTCACAATCAGTTTTGAAAATCGTACGTAGATTGCTTTCTTTATGGGAATTGACACACTTGATTCCTGTGTAAAATCGAATCGATAACAAGTATAGGCGCTGAAGTATTTCATGAGATGTGGAGTAGGTACCTAAACAACTAATGACAATTACACATACTCGTCACCTGTTGTTTACGACCCATTACGTTTCGATGCATGTCGTAGAAAGTACATAGCAGTTTAATAATTAAAGTTCAATTAAAACAATTACCTATCTTATCGGCGTGGGTAATAAGCGTGTAACATTAAAAAACTACGCATTTTTTGTTGTTGTAATTACTACGAAACATTGATAATTACGAAGGAATTAAAGGCAAGTTGCTAGTCCAGATGTTCAGGTTTATGCAGATTTGATAAAATGCTTTTAAAATATGGACACTTAAATCACAATAATAATTATAATTGAAATATAATCACATAAAAACATCTTCGCCAAAAAATAGACATTTACCTATAGCATAACAAGTAGTTAGTTGTACAGGGTCGCATACTTAATGCAAGGGAATACAACACACGACCCAGAAATACTGTTTACGATTACATAAAGTAATTAACACTGTTTTCATTTCATCTGGCTTCAAAGAATTTTGTAACGATGCCTCATGGCTATTGAATAACTGTGGTTGTGTGGGTGAAACGATCTTTGCTGGAATCTTTGAACTTTAATCGATGTTAATTTCAAGTTAACGAATTTACGTAACAGTGTAGTCAAATTTAAGTATGTGTTCATCATTGTGTTTCTGGTAATCTCTCATTTCTCAAACAATTAAAATAACTAGATGAGGTAGATAAATTCAGTAACCGAGTCTGAAGTTAAACTACAAATGTGAAGAGCGAGCAGTGGTAACTTAGGTAATATGCATGGATAACATTTGAAGAGGCGAGAGGCGCATTGTGAAACTTGCTAGATGCACACGGTATCAAATGTCAACCGGTGCTGTGACGTAACGTGACCCCTCAGGCGCTCCCACGTTACGAAAATCATGTGTTTAACGGCTCGTTATTTAACTACTTCATGTATTTTTTTAACCGTACGTGAATGAGGAACGTAGGTATAATATATTCGGGACGTGTGGACCATACACTTTAAATAAGTCCTGGCGGACTAGTTCTCAAAACAACTAGCCGGCTTACCATACTATTATCTCAGAAATACCCACCTTTAAGCACGTGGACAAAGCGACAATCTGAATGTTGCAAGCACACAACAAACAGTGATAACAGCCGTGGGTTGCACAACCCGCCGGGGCGCATTCCTCAGAGAGAGTGGCCCTGCCCGCGCCTGCGTTGCAAAATGAGCCACTCCATAATCGCTGGCGCAAACTGTGGTTTATTTTGTAATTTCAATTAAAATTCAAGAGGATTCGTGTCGTGATACGTTGTTTCCTCATTGGCAGTTTGTCAAATGTGACAGAATTTTTCGTAAGCAGTGATGAAAACGGTTTCTGTGATGCATCTGATTGACGTTTACGTTATTTAACAGTAAACTTAAGTGAAATTCCTGCGCCTCTATTCCCGACGGTAAAAATGATATCGTAGTTGACCTGTTATGGTATTGTTATGACGTCAGACGCCATTACTGTCAAGTAAATAAGAGCTATCAAAACGTTGACAATACGGTAACAGATCAAAAACGATATTGTTTTTACCGTTTTGAATAGAGGGCCTGATTACATTACCTCGTTAGCGGGTAATAACTTGGAAAACTAAACATATAAATTTACTCGTAAAACCAAAGATTTGCAATTAGCACACATTTCATTTCATTTCATTTATTTAATCCATTAACAAATTACTTTGTGTATGAATGTGGAACTTAACTTAGGTACTTAATTTATCACATGTACCTTCATTAGACAAAATCTAAGTTACATTTCTCTCTCTCCTTCAGAGTCTTAACTACAAATTTCTTTCACAGCGATGGGCCAGGAATCTTTCAAATGCCCGGACGACTTCGGCTTTTACCCTCATCATGTGTCCTGCGACAAGTACTGGAAATGCGACAACGGTGTGGCTGAGCTGAAAACCTGCGGCAACGGGCTTGCCTTCGACGCTACTGATGCCAAATACCTCACCGAGAACTGCGACTACCTCCACAACGTCGAGTGCGGAGAGAGGACACAGCTTGGTGAGTTCCTTGCATTCATGAACTTGCAGTATGTTAAGAAGATCCAAATACGGAATAAGTAGCTGTCAGTACCCCTTGGGTGTAAAAGTAGGTGTGTAAGTTAGTGGAAGACTAATGTCATCCAAAATATCCCGTTTAGGTATATGACTCCGCCTTTTTTATTTCCTGGTAACGACATGATTCGTGGTTATTTTAGGTCAAGGTTGCGATTTACATACTCGTGTTTGTCCACTTAAATATACCTTCATATAATACATCGCGCAGGTGGAATCCAACCAGGATGCTGCCAAGGTCGACTCGAGTCCAATACGGGTCGACATTTTGAATACGAATCATTTTAATCAAATACTAGTTTATCATTATCCTTGAACTTCAATAAGCTACGAGCAGCAGAAGTTTTTGTATCGTTGGATGGTTGGGTATGAGAGCTGAACATCCCACGGTAAGAATGACTGGTTTAAGAAAGTAAAAGAAAACACTAGTTTTGTATTCACTTCAGTACAAAGTAAAAAAAATAGTAATTCCTTAGGAAAAATAGAAGTTACTTAACTGCGAGTTCAGGTTATATGAAAACACATCTTGAAATAAAATGAAAACTTAAGGGCTCCTCATTCTATGTAAAGTAAACTCGTTTATTAACTCTGCAAAAACTTTTAGAGCCCCCAATCTCCACCCCCCACTGCCAGAGGCTGTACGGCATCTTCCCCGATGAACAGAAATGCGACGTGTTCTGGAACTGCTGGAATGGAGAGGCTTCTCGCTACCAATGCAGCCCCGGCCTCGCTTACGACAGGGAAGCCCGCGTCTGCATGTGGGCCGACCAGGTCCCTGAGTGCAAGAACGAAGGTAAACGGAACACATAAAAAAATTGTAGGTCGGCAACTTCGGTTTATTAACGGACCATCCGTTAGACCACATAGCTAAGTAATATAATGTACTCGCTTTAGTCTTGATGCTGAAAAGTTTAAATATTAACATCCGAGAGTAACTTTATGTATATACTCTTCATGATTTCAAGAACCAAACAACTTAATTATATATCCTAGTGTACGAATAAAATAATCTAATTTGATCAAAAACTAACAAAAAAAGTAATTTGACGTAATTAACGGTAGTATGAGTGCACCAAAAATATCCACAATCTCATGTTAGATGCGAAAATGATATAAACTACCTTTTTATTGCAACTCACGTGGCACGTCAAGTGGGAAGCTTTGTATTTTTCTTGCCCGGCTGTATTGTATCCAATGTAAGCCAACGAGTTCTCATTTTTGTCCGACTACGCAGAGGTCGCCGGAGGTTTCGCATGCCCCGCCCCCGGCGAGGTGTCCAACGCTGGCTCCTTCAGCCGCCACGCTCACCCTGAGGACTGCCGCAAATACTACATCTGCCTCGAGGGCGTCGCCCGCGAGTACGGCTGTCCCATTGGCACCGTGTTCAAGATCGGCGATGCCGATGGCACCGGCAACTGCGAGGATCCCGAAGATGTTCCCGGGTGGTAAGTTCAAAACATTTTTGGGACTCAGCGTGTGCACTCAATAAGGGTTGTCAAACAGTTAATTTGCTGCTTGCATAAACTTCGGCACATCAGAAACCGGATATCTTGTAATCTAATTAATTTCATATCATTATAGTAAAAATTGCGAGTCAAAGGATGGTTTGATTGTTTGGTAACCCTTGTTATATTCCGATTGCGTTTTGCTCAAACAAAGGCAGGATACATTTGAGTGTACGCGTTTAGTTTGGAAGTATGTTGGTATCTGGTCACGTTCAAGCTAAAGCATAATCGACTGAGCAACTTGAACGCTTTCGTTTCCGACTGGTTGACACTCTGTGGCGTTGATGACCGTCACAGAGATAACACAATATTAACCACACAACCAATGTCATCCCTGTGACTAACCATTCTTCTGCACTTTAAGTATGTTAGATGTGAATAATAAAGGCAGCAACAGAAATTTAACGTTTGCAATTAGGTAGGCCGCCCGGTTAAAACTCGCCAGCAAATATGCGGTTCGGAGCCTTGCACGGCTGTTACTCGACATATTTAGGACAACTTCAGAATTAACATGACTTAAGGTAGCGCTGGGCTCACGTCGTGCTCGGACGACCGTGGTCAATGCCGCCTGGTATGTAACGGTGCGCATGATAATGACCGTTTGTCCCGCGCACTCGCCTGTAGCTGTACATATTAATGCATCTTAGCATGGCCCTGCCATTTTACGTAACAAAAAAAAGGAATATTTCTGAACGTAGTAGGTACATGTCACCGGTATCAATTGATATATTAAACGCGGTCTATTTAACTGCGTCGGAAGGTTAACAGGGCTCAATTTAGAAAGTCATGGCTGCAAAGTAATCGGTGTCCTGGAATGCGTAAGGACGAACCTCCTTAACGTCTTTGTCTGAGAACAATGAGGCCTTTTGAAGAGCCAGCGCGGTTTATGGTCCGCCTGCAGCAAACAATCGCGCGAGATGGACGCGCGATGCGCCGGCTAAAAACCGGTCAAGTCAAGGTCGTAACTAGTTGTTTTTTCTCGAAACTTTTTGCAAGCTCCGAACTACATGGCTGGACGAGGAAAACAAGTGTTAGATAACGTTACTTGGAAAAGCGAACGGATACTATTCTTGTTGCCGTCTCAAGGCAGTTCACTCGATATCGACAGTTGTGAACAGGAATGTGTTACACAATTCGCTCGGCTACTGGCCGCTCGTACTTGCAACTTGTAGAAATGTAGATGGCCTTTTGTAATTAGCATTTAGATATGAGGTTCGCAGTCGTTTGTTAGGCTAAGCACGGACAAGCTAGAAGCGGCTAGCAGTAAGACGCGCGTCCATTTTCAGCGAGGACTACTACGGTGACCTGGATCTGAAGGCTATCCGCAAGAGCGAGCTGCTTGCCGGCCTCCAGAGCGACGGCCAGACCCGCCAGACCCAGCCCAAGCCCCTCAAACCCCGCCCCCAGAAGGAGAACTAAACACTCTGACCCACCAATACTTCTAAATACTCACATCCTATAACCCACAATTCGCATAGCAAAACGAACTCCTGTAACTATTCCTTTTGGTATGCGCCAAATGTGTTTCAGGTTCAAATTACAATTTTAAAATTCGAATGTCAAGTGAGTTATGTATGCTAATTGATTTGTATTCATTTCTAGTTGCCAAATACTTTTTTCGTTATAGCCTTTTTTAACAGTTTCAGAGGCAAGTTAGGAAAACATTTTAGTTGAGATCATATCGCGGTAGAAATATTTATTTTTATTGTATCTTAGTTATGATAGTCCTGAAAGACCAAGATTTTTCAAGCTATCGCTTAGCATCTTCTATAAATAGTTCTAAAATTACTAGAATACCTTCGCTAGGAGGTTTGCATTTAAGATCCCGTAGTTCTGTGTACGACTTAGAGAGGACATTCATCTATAAACACTGTGGACTTGTAAATATTTTTACTTTTGTACTGAATTTCACTGCGACCGAGTGTTGTTGTTTGATAGAAACTGTAATACTTAAGTTTTATTTTTAGTGATAAAATAAATAAAATATGAAAATCTGTGTTTAATCTTGACTTGTGTGGTTTAGCGCTGTTGCACCGTTTCCTTGTAGGTAACACAAGACAGTTACTCCTATCACGATCTCTATTCTAATGCACCGACTTTCTACGGACTCACATTAATACCTACTTACTCTATTTATCTTTATAGTTCTTTTAACTTTCTTATCTAATGTAACTGTAAGAACCACTTTCTCCTAACAGCCGGGTTTCGTGAAACCCTTCCTTGGTTATCCAGGTATGTTTACATTTTACCATTAACAATAACGTATATATGTTTAGCGTAAAGACGATTGCTGTTTTATCCATAATTGTCGGACTTTTTCACAAGAGTTACAAAGATACGCTTTCTAACTAGCCAGCTTCAATGGACTGTGATATTTTTTCTGTAGATTGAGTTATATTCTTTGATGATTTTATCATGCCAGTG
Source organism: Acleris cristana (assembly GCA_948252455.1). NCBI lineage: Eukaryota > Metazoa > Arthropoda > Insecta > Lepidoptera > Tortricidae > Acleris > Acleris cristana. The sequence goes on along the minus strand of OX411772.1, from coordinate 14,858,690 downwards.
TCTATTGGATAAAACAATTCCAGAAATGAGCCGCAGTTTTGCATAGTCGATTGTTGAGACAAAACTAAAAAATATTATTAGGATGAAAATCTTCTTTAATTTGCATTTAAAGTTATGAATACGGTCTATTGAAGCCATGTGCTGCTTAAGTCAACAGCTCTTAGTTTGTCATATGTTTGATGTATTATTATGTTTTGCAGTGAAGATTACTACGGGGACGTGGACTTGAAGGCGCTGAAGAAGTTGGGATTCTGAATGACAAGGAGCGACTCCAAAGACAGACTGAGATTCAACCTCTTCGACTTAGTGTAAACTGCCTCTTCAGCAAAGCGATAGGTTAAGAAACTTTAGGCTGTACGACATGCAAGGGCATTTTAATTTCAGATATTGAAAGTGACAGAGTCGTGGTATTGCTATTATTTTTCTTTCTCAGCTACCTAGAGGTTAGATACTTATAAGTTCACAATAAGTATCTTACACTCCTTAAAATGTTAATTGTTAAAAATTTAGGAGTTATCTGTCTGAAGAGGCGCTCGAGGCAGACCATTACAAAGCTAGATTAAGATTTCATCTCACTTAACAAAAATAATTTTTTGACAAACATTTTATCATCGGTTAGATTTATAATTGTTGCCAAAAAATGTAGATTTTTCCCAATGCTTCGCTCTCTGGCAGGATGCTAGGGAGCTCTTTATTAGTCATATTTTGGGGTAAGATTAGTTTAGGGTAGGTTTACGAATGATATTGGTAATGTAAATAAACTTTCTATTTTCTTTAATTGTGTTGAATTCTTTTTTGCTTTCTTGTATGAGTAAGTACCGTCCCTAACTTGCACAGAGGCTTTGTTCTATTTTAGTATTATCCCTACTGTATTCGATAACAGTAGGGGTAATTTCAACATTACGTCAATAAAGTCATACACTGGACTTTTTTTGACATTGTCAAAGTGGCAGATTATGGTCTGGCTTCTATATTATAGAATACAGTAGTTACCAGGGCCTCTATTCTAGGCGGTAAAAATCATATCATCTTTAATCTGTTATGGTATTGTTTTTAACCATTTCGCCGTTACTGTCAAGTAAATAAGAGCTATTAAAACGCTGAAAATATGATAGCAGGTCAAAAACGATATGGTTTTTACCGCCTAGAATCTCGGCCCTGGATATTCCTTAACAAAACAATGGCCTAGCAATACAAAGGGAATGTCAAACATTAGCACCGTTTGCGACTCCGGATATTGATTGTTCCAAGGCTCATAACTCGGAGGAAGTTATCGGATGTGACTGCTTTGTAAAGTGAGGCTGACAAGTTGCGATCTGATCAAGTTTATGTATAAACCATTGGTGAAAGCCGTTGTGAGTTCACCTGTGTAAATTTAATTAAAAATTACAGATTTTTGTAGAGGTCTATTCTATATATAATATCTCGTTACGATTTATGAATATTGTTTACTTTACGACTATGGTAGCTTCACTCCTCAATAAAGGCGGCCGTGTCTAGTCCTGCAAATTTATTAAGAGCTACTTTAACGTTAACAGTAAAAAGGTGGTTTAATACAAATTGAGATAGTTACAGGGCCAAATGGTGTTGTTGCGCAGAATGTCACTATCTTGTCTGCCCTTATGGGGCGGACACGACTGTATTTGAAGAGTTTGACTGCAGTCAAGGAAACACTACGCAAAGGTCGAGTTATAAGCTTTATGTTGACTTATTAATATAATGGCACAACTTTTTGCTCTTCTTTTAGTAATCAGACTTTAAAGTGCCAATATTGTAAACTAAGAGGACGCCCGCGATTTCGTACGCGTATAATTAGTTTCCCGCAACGTGAGAGCAACCACTGTTTTTTCCTATTCGGGGTCGATTTCCAGAAAATCTTTTCTTAGGTGCACCCCTAGACCTCATAAGGAACCTTCGTGCCAAATTTTGAATCTCTAGACCCAGCGGTTCGGGCTGAGCGTTGATATGTAAGACACTTAGTCAGTCTCTTCTTTTATAAATATATATTTAAATAAACTTGGTTTGAAGTTTCAAAACTACTAGACTTTTCCATTTGCTTGTGGGTATACAAATACGTAATTAAAAAATCAGGCAAGTAAAATAAAATAAAAAGTTTCTCTTGCATCAGCTCAAATTTATTACATCAATACATATGTACTACGATCAAATAAATGCTCTAACATTTAAATATTTCTAAATTTACGTTACAAATTACTACAACTACTGATTTTATTGTTAAATAGATGAAATAGCATGCTCGCCAGGCCAGCTTTGTCCTGACTAACTACACCGGCACAGGGCATCTATTCTACAACGTTAATGACTATTGCTTTAGACGTTTTATATTATTGTTTTTTACTCAGCAAATAATGAAGAGCTATCAAAATGGTGACAATACGATAACCGGTCAGAAGCGATATTGTTTGCCGTCGTATTAATCGTAGAAGAGGCCCAGACCGTTTCCTGCTCAATCAAATAAAGCCATGTTATTTCCACAGTTATTCACATATCACGTTCACGAAGTTTTGTTTCAATACTGAGTATGAAAATGTATTATTACAAACAACACGGTAAAACCATTTTGCTTTTAACGTGTTATGGTTTATGGTATTGTTTTTAATTCGTCCGCCATTACTGTCAAGTAAATAAGAGCTATGTATGTATGTGTTCGTTGACATTACGATAACACGTCCAAGGCAATTGGTTGCATTCTCTAAAATATAGGCTCTGAAGGAAATGTCATACATAAATGTCCGCTTCACGGACGCAGTGACGGGCAAAAATGGTGTAAAAAATGTGGATGAAAGTTAGTGCTAATATTGAACTCAGCTTGTCTTAATTACGTAACACGCATATGTATGTTTTGATTCATACGACGACATTAGGTCATCTAACAGAAGTGATTATGTTAATAAACAAGGTCCTTACTAGTTAAACATCACAAAGGACAAAAGGTCAGAAATCCAAAATTGCTTGTCAGTAAGAAGTTTCGACGTTAGCTAAGCGACCGAGTTGCAGCTGGCGAATCGCGTCTTGGCGAGACATCGCGACGTGGGACGACCAACCTGGAAAAACAGTTCACGTCTCTCATTCTCAGATAAAAGGGAAGCAAATATTTCAAAGAGCCGCAGTTGGTTATATCAACCTGATCGTAAAAAAGTACAACTCCTTTCACTCAATCAATTTTATCTACTACACCAAAATTAACTGCACTTTGTCTTATAACAAACAAAAAAAAACAATCCAAAAACACTTATTTTGTTTTTATTAAGCCTATAAGATAAGTGAAAACAATAATATTATATTCGAAACGAGTCTAACCAAATATCTGCCGGCGGCTGTCACAAGTCACAACCTACGACATTTAACACTCATGCTTCCTATCCTCATAATCGAGATCAAACCTCCAAGTACCCTCTCGGTCTAAAGGCGTAGTCGCCTAATCATCTCGTGTCGTGTCTAAATAGTGAGCTATGTCAACACTTCCTTTGACATTATTGCATGTATTTATTGATAGGGCATTAAGTATCGCTTAGGTAATATCGAATATGAATGGGCCCTAGAAATATAAGCGCTGATGGATATCTTGACGACGATTATGATGCTGACGCTGTCAACCATGGAGACGCCTCGTAGACTTTCATTCAGGGTGGGGATCCATTGCCGTCTGTCCCTCAGTATGTACGCTAAGATCTTTCAAACTAAGCAACGGATGTTAATGAGGTTTTCTTCAATAGATAAAGTGATTCGAGAGAAAGATTTTTCTGTAAGTATAACAAATTCTGGATTATGTACGGGTGTTACAGAAAACTCACATAAACCGAAGGGAAGCGAGGGCGGGCCGCTAGTAAATACTCGTAATTAACGTAGACAAAAAAAAAAGGTCACTCTCGACCGTTAGAACAAGAAGGAAATTAATTGGCAATATCCCTATAGTCCCTATTGTTGATTTATTATACCATACGTGAACGCATGTGTGTATCTGAATAATAAATTGAAAGCTAAAAACCGTTCCTTATTATATACTCGTAAGTAACTTTTTACTAATTAAGAATTATTTGCGAGAAGTACCGCCTCATTACAATGTATTTAACCATCGATCACTAATATTTTCTAAACGGCTCCGTAACAAGGCGATACCACAGAGAACCAAAGTCATAGACGTTGCCCATTGTGTTAGCAAGCCAAGTGCCAATTTCGAAAATGACGTCAATTTTGGACTTAAAGATGTCGGATACGACTTTTTTGTAAAATTCTTGTTGGGAGTAAGTAATCTTTTTGGGTGTATTAGACTAATTAAAAAAAATGTATTTGGAATTAAAAAAGGCGGGCATGTCATTTTTTCTAAAAGTGGGTATGGCAGTAATTTTATGGGTTTTTGGTGTTTAATTTTCAATAACTCAATCAAGATCATTTTCAAAATCTACATTTCCAGAATCCCTCAAATAAATCTAATTTCAAGTTTAAAAAAGTAATGCCTTGAATCCCAAATTTATCATCATTTTCAAAACTTGACATCCCCAAAATCAATAAAATCGTTCGGATAGTAGGAGGCCATACGGCTTAACACTGCTTTCGTGGGCTAGGGGCCGTAGTCGGTCTTCTGTGGGATGCAGCGTAAAGTGCTGACACTTTTGCCCGTGGTCTCCACCGCCACCGGAACAAACTCATACTATTTGAGATATAACTGTTTGAGATCCGAGATATGGATTGTTTGAGCGATCTTCAGCGGCGGCACCTGCGCCCTGAGGCCCTAGACAAGATACATTACTCTAGCAAGCGTTTCTATTTTTCATAAAAAAATAATCATAAACCGTTTTTTTTCTCACGATTTTTCAAAGTGATCTTATTATAGCACCTACTTGATTTTGATTTAATAAACTATATGTAGTTTCTCATTTAGTATTATTTTTTTTCATTTTCCTTAAAAAAAATCTGCCAAAATCAAAGCAGCAAGCATATTGAAAAGTCTAAAAAACATTTTGTTATGCCATATCATATTATGTGCCCAGGGCCCGTATTATGGTCGTCTTTATCGCGATGGAAAAAGCTTCCGTCACTCTCGCACTTACATATTGGTCAGAAAGTGACAGATGTTTTATCTACGTTTATCTACGTCGATAAACACGATCATAATCGGCACGCTGCCGATTATGCCGCTAATTTAGGCCGCAAATCACCATTGGAATAAGACTTACTCCGATATTAGTCTGTACAAATTCGGCGTTTAATCTAGGTACCTAGGTATTTATTCAAGTTTGGTCGAATGCAACCCTAGTCGAGTAGCGAGTATTTTAGTAACTAAATATGTCTGAACAAAGAAAATTTACTCAAGGTATAAGAGTCGATAAGGTACTCGATTAAATTACTATTGTACTCGTGTCTAGTCGGTACAAGCTTCTATGGAGAGTTTTCGCACCGAGTTCTAACTGCATGATACTGGTTATACGCAACATGCAAAATAAATCTACACGAGCAAGATGATGATTGAATAAGTATGTGAGTGGGGTCACGTTAGTGGTTTAAAAACTACGTTCGACTGGGCAGTGCCAGTCTCACTGATGTCACTACTAAAGTGCATGCAACGTCATGTTGTTGGCACTGAACGACTTGCGCGTCGTATCCCGCGACGGGAAGGGGCAGGATGCTGACGTTTTACACGGAAGCAAGAAATTTTCAGGGTTCCGTACCCAAAGGGTAAAAACGGGACCCTATTACTAAGACTCCGCTGTCCGTCCGTCTGTCTGTCCGTCTGTCTGTCACCAGGCTGTATCCGATGAACCGTGATAGCTAGATAGTTGACATTTTCGCAGAAGATGTATTTCTGTTGCCGCTATAATAAAACATACTAAAAAACAAAATAAATTAAATGTTTAAGGCGGGCAACAAACGTGATTTTTTTGCCGTTGTTTTTCTAATGTTGTATAGATAATGGTACGGAACCCTTCGTGCGCGAGTCTGACTCACACTTGGCCGGTTTTTATTAACTATGGTACCTATTACCTCCTATCAGTGATCCGTGGCCAAAGGGCGAAACGGATCCCTATCTCAGTATGGACATTTGTTGCGTTCAGGTCGCTAGCTCGTAAATTAAATAAGACGCATACCTAAGATTAACCCAAAACCGAATATTTAAATAGAAGTTAAGAAAAAAATCCAGTCAAGTGCGAGTCGGACTCGCGCACCGAGGGTTCCGTACCACCGCGCAGTATGTATTATTTAATTCGGATTTGAATTCGATTTCGAATCGGATCAGCGCAAGCCCAACTCACATTGACTATAATTATACCAAATTTGACGCTTGCTTGTATTACCGTTTTCAAGATACAACAAAAATTAAAACAGGTTGAAACGAAACGTTTTTTGTATGGGGACCCCCTTTATTATTTCACTTTTTATAATAACATATAATTTTTTTTAGTAAATCCGCCGTAATAACACATTCTAAAAAAAAAACCCGCTATCTATAACGGACGGACGGACGGACAGCGTAGACATATTAATAGGGTCCCGTTGGGCTCCCTTCGGGCACAAACCCCAACAACAGGGGAGTCGATTCAAGAAAAAGTTAAGTAACGTTATTGACCAGCTAGAGCTTATTAGTAGGTAATGCAGGAATATGAATTTTAAATATTTTTTATTTGGTACTAAAGGAAAGGTCTTCAAAGATGCAAGATTCTGGCAATTTTTTCGGAACCTTTCTCTAAATCTAAACTAGTTAGTAGCTAGTTAGAGTACCATATATGTATATGTACAACCTATAAATACTAGAGGACGGTATTAGTTTTCTGCAACTCCCCCGTTTTTACATCTAGGGGTCGATTTTCAAAAAATAATTTCTCACTGCTCCTCTCGGCTTCCCAAGGAATGTTCCCTGCAAAAGTTCCTAGGTCCAGCGGGCGTGCGTTATCAGTCAGTCAGACACGGAAGAGTTTTATAATACGAGTATCCAAATAAATATTTAAACGACAAATGCGGATCGTAGTCTACTTTGTAGTTCGATTTCTAACATTAAACATTCTCACTCAACCAGTTTAGAGTACTAAGTTTCTTGATACATTTCATTTCTTGTTTCTTTACATTGGGTTGAAAAATGTTAAGATATTGTTTTTTTTTAAAGTGTAACAAAAATCTCGTTCAATAAAAAAAAACGTTTGTGAGGTCACTGACCTCTAACACAAAGCAAGTGAAAAAACTATAAAAATCGAAATTTAAAACACGTTTTATAATAAATAAGGTAAATAATAATATTGTGCCTAGGATACTACTAACTTGTTGAATTGATTATTAAAATTCTCTAATCCTTTACTTTGAAAGGAAGAGAAACTTGTGAAAGGTAATTGTTAACGATTACAATGAAGATAATGGATACATTATTCTGACTAATAATTTATTGATCCGTAACTGGTAATGTTCTTGTTACGCTTTCTCTGTAACATAACTACGGTTTATTTGTAGCACTATGATTTTCTAAAACTTTCCCACAAGGCTCCTAGACTTGTGACATTGCAATCTCTCACTGCTTGCGATTGCTATATTCTCCTTCCGAACATCGTTCAAAGAATTTTCTAACGTAAACGGAAAACCATGTATTTTTGACAAATAAATGAATTGTCTTAGTTTTATAGCATTCGGTGGATATGCTTATGCAGACAGAATTCGTACAACAGTTTTTGATCATGTCATGTGGTCATTTACGGGAAATCTATTTTTTCTTTCGTAAAATGCAATTTGTGAAGCTCTACTGGCACAGATTAAAAAAAGTCCAAGTCTACTGTTTAGTTTATATAATATAGAAACTTAAAAAAATAGCAACACCACGAGTAGATATCAAGTAACATTACTTTGGCTGTTGAAGACCGAGCTCCTTAACAGCACGGTGTTGTGTTGAGGCCCGGGGTCGGCTGCTGCGGCCGGCGCCGGCGCAGGGCGGCTGGAGGGAGAAGAGCAGTTCACTTTGTCCGGGTAATCGCAGATGGCCAGGTCCTGGGAGAAATTAAAGTCAGAAATGATCTTGGCGTCTTAAAGGGGTCCTGGTTCCTGAATTAGTACAGTAACTCTATTTCAAATGTTATTTTTGGAATGGAGTAACTTTTCCAATATTTGCAGCTCTCTTATGATCGCTGCTACCTTCAAGTCAACATATAAAAAGAGGTATTAAGTATCGTACTCTGATACGATAGGAATTTGAACCTTGCCTAGGATGCTGGATAATAAACTTGCTGCCAATAAATTGTCTGGAGCTGGCTCAAAAAAGTTTCAACTAAAATCGCGTAACTGTCAAAAAAAATCCAGACAAATTTAGCTCCGGGCGATAACGTTTCTCACCCGCTAAGTCAAATCTGATTTTGACGATTTTTGAATATGTTGTAGTTATTATAAAGAGCTAGGTCTGTACGTTTTCGTTTTTTGTTTTTTAAATTTGTTTCATTCTAAGAAATATTTTCTTGGAAAGGAAAACGTACAGAGTTTTTCATGATATTACAACATATTCAAAAATCGTAAAAGTCGGAGTATCGAATCAGGGAGAGTAACGCTATCGCATTTTGTATGGAAAATTTCAACTTCACAATCCTCTTAAGGACAACACTCAAGTATTTAAAACGATCATCAGCGATATCCTGCACTTTAGAGTGTAAAAAGGCTAATTGAACCTTATTTTTAGAGCCAACATCTATCGAATGCAAAATATAATCTACATTACACAAAGAGAAGGCGTAGTAGTGATTTGCCGTACCTCGTTGAAGGCGAGGTCGGCGGGGCAGAGGAAGCGCACCGGCTGCCGGCCGACGCACACGAAGAACTCCGCGCAGCTCTGCGGGCTCCGGAACGCCTCGAAGTCGCGCGCGCAGCGTGCCTCCGGCTGGCTTTCAGGCTCTTTAACATCAATGGTTTAACGTGACTTTGAGGATAAAGACGCAAATTTATGATATTTACTCGTATCAAGCATATTAATTTTAAAAGGTTAGGTAGTCTAGCTTAAACCGTTTTCAGCATTTAACAGCATTCGGTTACAAAAAAGTTATAGAAACGCTTGTGGGTGTGAAATTTTGCCGATTTTGCTGATTTACGTGATTTTACAGTTGAAATACTGTATTTCAAAAAGTTTTAATGCACAACAAGAAAGATAATTTCTAATTTTAACGAATGTATGAGCTACTTTTTTGTTTTTATTATTTTATTTTGATTAATCGACCTGACACCGGCGACTGTTATGTGAATTTTGCTGGAAGAGATTTAGAATGTCACATACTCATGAATCGTTTTGACGTCTTAACGGTATGAATTGCTGTAAAAGTCGTCTAAAAAATGTATGAATTACTTTTTACAACTTTCATATAAATTTTTCAAGTAAAAAAAATAATAAAGTTGGTAATTTCTTATAGAAAACGGGCAAAAATTATTTTTCATTTGGTTACTCAGAACACTCGTTCATAAAATTAAAACAACAGAAAAAAACTTTAGTTCAAAATTACTCCAATAGGTACATAAAAAAAATCCAAAAAGTTCAAAAGAATTGGCAATAAATAATGTTTTAAAACAACCTAAATCTCGCATTATAATACTCGACAAAAATAAAAAGTGGCTCATTTATTCGATCATAACTAAAATGACATTTAATGTTGAGCATTAAAACTTATAGAAAAGCAGTATTTTAACTGTAAAATAAAAAAAAAAATAAGCAATACCGGCAAAATTTCGTATACGGCCTCTTAATAGACCAATTACATACTAATCGAAAGTATGAAGCAAGTTATAGTTAGTTAGTTAGTTTAGTGCAAGTTATTAGTACCGACTTATCTACCTTCCCAATGGTTATGATGGGAAAAAATAGTCAACCAAACGTTTGCATATTCTATAGGCTTCATACTTTCGATTAGTATGTAAGTAATTGGTTAATTAAATAAGCAAAAGCAATTTAAAACAAAAGTTCATTTTTAGTTTTTTTTTTAATTATTGACTGTACTGGACTAAAATTTTTCAGTCCACGAATAGGTTGCCATGGTGCCATGTATTACTTAACATATATTAAATATGATATAAAATACTTTTTATCGAATAAACAGCTGGGTGAATGTCGTCTCCTATTCGGATCCCCTACTATTAGAGACAGCTTATACGTGTGTTACTTACCGATTTTTTTTCTGTTGCTGCAATCGACTCTCTCCGGGTAATCGCAGAACCCCTCGCTGGAGAAGAACAGTCCACTCGGACACTCCTGCTCGAACGCCCAACCGTCCCAGCAGTTCAAGAAGTTATTACACAATTTTGGTGAAGGAATCTGAGCTCTCTTTCCCGTGCATAAGTTATTCATTTCAATGATAGGGTCCCTCGCTGGTAAAAGGATCAGTTTGTTTTGCATGAGCGGGTCTGTCGAAATTTGATGGATTACTTCATCCGAAACTGGGATCATGTAGGTCATCGGACGTCCGCTGAAGGTTGAAATTGGCTATAAAGACGAAATTCGTTATTATTTTTAGGCTAAGAGTTAAAAGTTAACGTTGGTTTCTGGGTGGCGCATTCATTATTGATTGATCTCTATATTTAAGGGTTTTCTATTTTAGATACATGTACATGAGTTAGAATTGTCCGTTACGTAAATTTTCACATCCTAATATTTTTATATAATTTAAAACCAAAAACTTACGCGAAGATAATTGTAGAGCGGCTGAAAGAATGATCCAAAGAAAGGCATTTTCCCGATTTGCTCCGGGAAGTCGTATAGAGGGTTGTTGTGCGTCTGCACGAGGTTGCCTTGTTCATCGTAAACTACAACACAAATTAGACATTATTACACAAGGTATAAGTTTGGAATTTATACAATTTAAATGTCATCGATTTCGGAGATTACGGCACAGAATAAAAAATCAGTAAAATAATAATATAACAGTAAAATAAGTACGAAAATAATAATAAAATAATTCAAGAAATTACAAATAAAGGCTTTTACTCCAGTAACTTTAGTCATCATGAGTTAGCGTCAAATCCGGTAGTTCTGATTTTTTGCAGACTTGTTTATGATGTTGGCCCAATGGATAATCCAAGTTTGTGACCTCGAGCGCCGAACGCATTTTTGTCAAAAATAAAAAAAACCGCGAAAAGTTCGGACTATTTTCAGATTTTGGCGATTATAACCATAAAGGACTAGTTTTTGATAGTATCTTCTTGTAACGTTTTTAAAGTAGACTAAATTTACTTACTACAATATGAATATGAGATTAGAATTGTCTCTGTAAAGTCGCCGTCAATAGAATTTGCTAACTATGCAAACGAAACTAAATGAAACAATTCACCATGATTACTCGATAATCACGTACTTTTGAAGATCAAGTGAGGTCTTTGCAACGATTTATACACTAAATCATTATTTTCATATTAAGTTAAAGATGAAATAACTATTCATTATACGTTATTTTTAATAAAAACACGCTTGGTGAATATTTGAGGTTATATCTCAAACAGTACTAATTTGTTTACATAGTTAGCAAATTCTATTGACGGCGACTTTAGATCCAATAGTTTCCAAGAGCCTTTCAAAACTCAACCATTGTTTTAAATTCGCAGTTTTTTTGAACAACCGTGACGAGGTGCTGTGCCAACTATTCGCCAGGGCTGCGACAGAAACCGGTTTCAATCTGGCCAGGTTCTCCTTTTTTTCATAAGTACTATTATTTGGAAATAGATGCGGACAAGCACGTAATACCACTTAATATGCCAAATTTATTATAATATATTAATTAACCAATTTTTTTTCACTGTCTCTTTAGCTTCGAGCCGTAGGAAGTCCAAAGGGCTTTGGCTAGCATCGAGCATGTCAGTTGCCCACAACGAAAATTCTATTACTAGTCATTAAACTGCAATCCATACTGTCATAAATAAAATAAATAACATTATTAATATCAGAAGACAATCTTACACAAATTCCCTAGTCCCATACTGAACTCTAGCCTCTTGTAAGTCCTAAGGTACAAGATACAACGATAATAATCCTTAGAATAGAGCAAAACTTAGTAATATATGGAACTTTAGGCCTTATTATTCGTATGTATTACTTTGTACACGACTGTTTGTTTTAAGATAAATAAATTTAAAAAAAACATAAAAAGAAATACTGAAAATTTTCCCAGTATTTTTTCCCATCTGTCCCTACTGGGGGTGAGGACAAATGGGAATAGACAGGAAAGCGTGGTTTGTCATCGACTGCGTTGTCCCAATTTCAACAGAAAGCATTTCATTGAAACCAGCCACTTGTTAGTACCAATGCTTTTTAAATTAACAACATGTTTATTCTCTAATTTAAATACCTATATTTTTGTAAACCTAAATGTATAAACGTAAATCTCCATTCTAGTCTAACAAGAATAAAGGTACCTACCTAATTAAATGTTCATAAATGTAGGTTTACACAGGAATTGGCCCCATGATTTTATTTGAAATGAGATGCATGTAAATTAAAGCTAGCCTCATAAATATCTAATTTAAATCTACAAATCACTCCATACATGAAGATCGTATCGGTTATCATCGAAAGGATGTACCATAACTCATTCGAACATAGCTCGAGGATATGCAGAAACATAACACGCATATAGTAGATTCAAGTAGAATAAGAAGGACGTATGACTACTACGATAGTAAATAGAGTTAAGTCCTTTTGGTTTAATGCGACATAGATCCTCGCATCGGTTAAGAAGGATTACAAAGCCATAAATAATATGAGTGGGCGACATCATAGGTGAATGGCCGGTCAGTGCAAGTTAACATAATAATATCAAAACTATTACTTATTAAAGGCGTAGGTGTTGTTATTGTACATTTAATGGTATGTATGTAGTTCCATTTTGCAAAATTTAGTGTATACGTTATCTGAACTAATTAACAGTCGCCAGGAAGCTCGGCCGCGGCTTGGGCTCAAAACAAATGAACAGTAGGGCAAAAAACATTGAGTAACTGATCACGAAAGGTGTACATAATGTACATACATTCACGCCTTGATTCCCAAAGGGCGTATGCAGAGCTACAGAATTACCAATAACTCTAAAAACTTGTTGATAATTCTGTAACCACATTTTGCATAAACGGGCTAAGATACAGCCACCAGATCACCAGACCAGTGTGGTTTTTACCGTCTAGAATAGAGGTAGGTACACATTTCAATTTGTTGTCAATACTGAGGGCTTAGTATGCTACGCTTTATCTAGTGTCATATTTTATGTCATTCATATGAAAAAAAGAAAATATGACATTAACGTCACACTTTAAGATGCCTAGTAATAAAAGGACGCAATTCACACAAAATACACTTTTATTTAAAACCTTATACGATTACCCTTACGTTAGAATAATATGGAATAGACATATTTGACACTAACGAACTAGCGTTTGACGTATTCTAGTGTTCTTGCATGCTAAGCCCACGGTATATAAGTATTTGGCTCTTTTTGGACCATTAACAATTAACATGAACAGTTTATGGTGCGAAACAGTCAAGCTTGCTGTTTTTTTCGGTTAATCTGTGGGTTTTTTTTATCAATTCCCAACTATTTCAGAACTTAGTGGTTAGAATCTTAGTTACTGAACGCGTGCAGGATCCTGAGCTGGTGGCAATCCGGCGAAGTTTATGTTTTGAACCTTTCTTTAAAAATAATATATAAATCTAGCTCGTTAAGGTTTGAAGTAACAAGCTAGTAACAAGCTAGTAACAAGCTAGTCGTTAGCTATAATTAGTGCAATAATTCTACAATGTATCGCAACGCAGTAAATGGCAAAATATCAAAATATCAAAATAATGTAAAGATATTTTTCACCTCGGAAATTGTTGATATGTGTGTTTAATATTGTATTTCTCTATACGAGTATATAAGTAGGAATATCGTTGTCTAACTATTACCTACCCAAAGAATAAGGCTGGGTTTTATAAAGATCCGTTAGATCAAATTTCGGTCAGGAATGTCAAAACTTGTATGAAGTTACTAAAATTTGATCTGACATATTTACTAACGGACCTTTATAAAACCGGCCCTAAGTCTAGAACTTAGTCTGGGTGAGAATCGTTATTGCCCGGAGCTACGTGACTTTAGCGGCGCTTCACAATCCTCTTAAAAAAAGGTTGTATTCAATACAATCTTTTATTGGCACGACGGAGCAGGCAGCAGCTCCCTAACTTGATTTTAATTGGGCGTCTACTTATTTGTATTATACCATATTCAAGAAAGGCGGCTGTCCGGAATCATTTATAAGATAAAATGTATGATTTTATTGGGATAAATTATGCCAATTTGAAAACAAGAGCTAAATTCGTATCAAAAAATTGTTTTGGTGATGACAAATAAGAAAAAAGTCGCAGGCAATTCAAAGAGTTTGTACAAAACTTACCTATTAATCTTTGTAATTTATTTCTGGGGACTTTTTTACATTGTACCTATTTATACCTATTGTTATGGTGTTGACAACTTTACAATATCTCTTATTAATGTTGCGTTAATAACGATAACAATTGGTGTATTCCGAAAATTATACTAATTGCTATTCCATTTCAACTGCAAAGTTTTGAATATTTAATTTCAATTACCATTTAAAATTAAAACGAAACTACGATTGTATGGGAACAAAAACAAAAACGTATTCCAGTTCTACCTATCCAATTGATGAATACAGGTTTGCGAGTGAGTTGTGGCATTACAGGATTAAACTGACTCGCAACTTCAGGCAGTCTTCATTATAATGCCTAATGATAAAAATATACACTATAATACAACAGATACTCGTATAGAAAATAGTAATTAGAATAATTAAGATTACCTAAACTTAAATTGCTAATAATAAATAAAATAATTAATGTAACATAAATACCTACATCAAATGCCTAATGATTGTAACACGAGTAAAAAAAACTTTCTAGGTAGGCAGAGGTATCTGTGCCTGTACTTATTTTCAAAATCAAGATAGGGAGATAAAAAGATAAACGATTTTCATTCAATAAGCTAGCCGCACGGGCACTTTTTCACGTAAAAAAACACACAGCAAGTATGATGATAATCCAAAATGGTTACTAAGTCAAGGGAATATATTGAATATATTCCCTCACCGAGGACTCACACGGGCTGATTATGATGATGATGATTAAATTATACCGCCGCTGCTTAGTATCAAAAAGCCATATTATATTATATCTATTAGGTTTACACAATTTATTAGTTGAATAAAAATTAGCTTTAAGAGTTTGTCATTTGAACATTAACTATTATGAGTACTATCATACATATACTTACATTGCTTAAATGTTAGTTTTGGATTGCAGATAATAGAAGCAAAGTTATATACACATATTTAGTAACGATACGAAAATGATAATCTAGGGGGTTGTACAAAGATTGTCGATGACGACCGCAAATGAATACTCACATAGCAGGCGCTTGTGCCGGTTCTGAGTCGTTTTGTCCAACAAAGGGTCCCCGCAGGTGAGGTGCGCAGCGACGGCCAGGAGCACGGCGGTCGTCAGCATGGTGCGAGGCGGGCGGAGCTGCGGGCCGCTGGCGATCACAATGTCAGGGGCAGGTTCATTCCCTAGCTTTTATACCGACGGAGATACAAACAAGTACTTTATAAGTACGCACGTGGGCTCCAGTTTAAGCCAGGACGTCGAGGAAAGTCTAAAAGGATACGACTTTACGACTGGTATTTTTATGATATTTTATGTTTTTATACGTTTATTAGTTAGGTGGGCAGAATGTTCCTTTTTATGCTATTTTCAGTGGTTATTATTTACATATAGGTACTAGAATAGGCATCAATACCATTATTGTCCGGCTATTATAATGTTTAAACTTAGTAGATTTCACGTACCTAAATCATATTTTGTTTATCTCTTGTTTGAAAGTTTGTTTGTTTGTTTGTTTGTTTGTTTGTTTGTTTGTTTGTTTGTTTGTTTGTTTGTTTTGTTTGTTTGTTTGTTTGTTTGTTTGACGACGGGATTAGCCTAGTTGGAAGCCTGCCTAAACCCATTGAGATAATTGGTTATGCCGGTGCTCAAGGATGTTGTTTAGAATTGTCGATTCGGATGATAAAATAAGGGTTGATTTGTTATGTTCAAAGACACGAGTCTTCCCGATCAAGCAGTTAACTACTCTTTGATTAGAAGTTAACGGGTTCGATTCCAGGTTTAAGAAAAAATTGTGTGATGAGCGCGAGTATATTCCTTAGTCTTGGATGTATTCTATATATTGAAGTATTTATTTCTCTACTAAATATTTAGTCTCTGTCGACGTAGAACTCGTTTAGCGGTATTGCCTCAGGAACTGTTCAATTTTCCGGAAAAAAATAGTTTATGAGCTATTCTGGACTATAATTTATCTGTGTGCCAAATTACATCCAGATCCGTTCAGCCGTTCCGGCGTGATTGAGTATCAAACACGAAAACTTTCGCATTTAGGTACTTATATTATTATAGACGTCCGCGCTCGGCGCCGCGCGGGTGTATTTTTTTTCATTCAATCCTTATGAAAAATAGTTTACATCCTATGATCAGACCTACTGAATATAGACACAAAATTTCTGGGAGAAGAACCGGTCAAGCCGTTTTGTTACAAACACTGTGACACGAGAATGTTATTATATTAGAAGTACAAGCCACCATAGTACAAGCCTTGAGCTTACTTTGAGACTACATCAAGTTATGTAAGGTTGTCCCTTGATATTTGTTTATTTATTTTTTTATGTACTATTTACTAGCTCTTGCCTGTCTGCAATTCCGTCCGCATAGTAGGTAGTGGTTTAGGTATCACTTTTCTCCCGAAAACTATCTGTGTGCAAAATTTTATTCAAATCCGTCAGTCGCGTTTAGGAATGATTACTTTTAAATTCATAATACTCGTATTAATGAGGTAAGAAGGATTGGTCAGTATCCTTATACGATAAATGTTATCATCATAAAGCAAGGTAATCACTAGCGAGTTGCAAGTGCAACTCTTGCAAGAGAAAATGTAACGATGACGTGGTCTGAGATTTATATACAAAGCTCGCTAGTAAGTATTTACTTTAAAAAACAACCAATTCTCAAATGACATTATTGAAAAACAAATAATAGAGAGAGCCTAGAGCCTTTCATAATACTTACTTGAGATATGACTTGCCGTACATGGATAAATACTGCGATTAAAGATACGACGCCACGTATTTTATGATAAAATTTATCTTAATACTAAGGTTATACGAAAAAGGAATATTTATCTTCCAAGGTAGATTCAAACGTGGAATCATGTTTCATGCCGGTTCAGCTTATTTTGAGGATATTGTATAAATATATAATAGGTATTTAACGACGCGATTAGCGTAGTCCCTAATGAAACACAAAGTGGTCCCAAGTTTAAGCTCCTTTGAAGGCAAATATTTCTTGAACGAGCACCATCACTTGTTTCTATGTTTTAAATGGTTTTCGATTATTGGATTTTAATATTATGACTAGTAGCCTTCGTACAAGACAAGTGTTAATTAAGTATGCCTAAAACTAGATTAATTTATACATTAATTCAAACAAGACCGATCAATAAAAATATAATCTTGGTGGGTCAACGTTGAGTCTAGAGTTCTACTCATCAAATCAACTCTTAGAGATCATGGCGCTTGCCTTGATTTTTCATTACATTTATGCATACATACCTAGGTCTGTGCCGTAGTTAGCTAATTTTCATAATGGGAATTACAACAACATTTGAGCCTAACTACGTAGCAACGTTGTTAAATTAAAAGTTGAACGTATTGTTTAAGAATTATAGATATAAATATTAAAAATCATAGTCATACTTGTAAGAATATCCTCGCGCAGGTACTTAAGAAAGATATCCGTCTTGTATCTCGGAGTGAAGCAAAGTAACTACAACCAGTACGATAAGTATCTTGACGGAGGGCCAGGGCGTATCATTACTCACGTCAATCTCAGACATTTTGTTCTTTTTTTGTCCTTTGTAGCTCAATGCTGTTTCTATCTAGCATCACTAGGTACTTGCTCTGCTATGTATTTATTTCTGTCTATTTTTGTCTTATTGTCTAGAATTTCATATAGAGCGAGGGGGAGCGGGGGAGCATTTCCTTTAAGCCGACTCACCTATATCGTTATCTACCTACAATATCCTCTATCTCTTACCTCTATTTTACCTCTTTACGTATCTGTAACATCGTTTTATCATTATTTATCCTATCGGGAGAAAAACTTAAGTGATAACACTGATAACAACACCGCGAGGATATTACTTACCTACCAAGTAACATTAGTATTTACTATAGTCAGATTTTGAACCATTATTACTACTCTACTGTATTTACGGCCTATAACCGCCACAAGTTAATCATTTAAATAATAATAATATCTGCAATTTAGCTGGTATGTTCATACGATGCTCTCATCGCCATGGTTCATAGGACTAACTAAAGTGCAATGTCGGTGACGACTAAAAATAAACTTTGTAATGGACACGTTAAGTTTACAATCACACTTTTGCAATTGGTGCATGAGCTTTGCGTTGGCGCACATGTGGTCCCTAGAACGCGGTGGGCGAATAGTGGGTGCTAGGTCCACGTCTTCTAACAAACCATTTCAGCGCCAGATTCCCTCATTTACATACTAAATGGACTCGATCTCGAGATCTTGGATACTGAATGTGTTTCGTTCTGTTTCTTAATTACCCGTACATGACCACGCCCACGGGTGGACCTTCGTTAGAGGCTGATTGCATTTAAATTTGTTTTAGAACATACGAATGTTAAAATAAAAGTAACCGAGTATTTATTTACACTCAATAGAATATTTCCGAATATAAGTAAAGTTGAATTAATTTCTATTACATTATAAAGTTATTTATATGCATATCGCGTGGGTGCCACTGAGTAAATTTAATCCGGGATATTTACTCATACCGAACTAGTCTAAGGGACGGCCACCTCGGTAAGCAGGCGTCGGCGTCACTGCAAGTTAGCTTCACGAAGTAACCACACGCATAATCTATTTCATGGCACTAAGCTGAGTGGTGACTTTTTTAGGGTTCAGTACCAAAATGGTGAACAAGAAACCCATATGGTGAGACTTCGGTATCTGTCTGTCAGTCTGTATGCCACAGCAGTTTTTCTCTGAAACTATAGAAGCTCAACTTGAAATTTGTCATTGTTCTATAAATTGCTTGCCGGCATCTGTTTTAAGTAAAAACAATATGAAATTATTTTTCTAAATATTTGAAAAGGGGTCTAGAATAGGGGGTTGAAAAATGAAAGGGATTTGATAATAGAACACGGGGTTTCATATAAAAGGGCTCAATATGCCAATTTCAAATTTAAAAAAATTATACGTTTCGGTGACGTACTTTTTGATTTATAGCCGAAAATGTACAAAAAAATGTCTGTTTCCCTTCCCCCATTCTTTCCGGTTTATGGACCAAAATATCTGAAAAAATCCTGATTTAAAGATAGGTAATTAATTTATATTTTACGCAAAAAACTTTTGAAATTTTAGATTTGGATAAAACTTTAAAAATCTGTACTAAAATGTATGCTAGTTAAATGGACCTTATTGCAAAGAAAGTAAAGTTCATAACAAAATTAGTACTTTCTTTTGGGTTTCCCAACCAAATTATCTTAAATACGGTACCCTCGGTGCGCGTGTCCTTTTCGCACATGACCGGTTTTTTAGCAAGTTATTACCTAATGCTGTCATTTAAACATGTCATTTCATTCATTTTTAGGGTTCCGTACCAAAATGGTACAAAAGGAACCCTTATGGTGAGACTTCGTTGTCTGTCTGTCTGTCTGTCTGTCTGTATGTCACAGCAGGTTTTCTCAGCAACTACAAATGCTATCAACTTGAAATATTGGCATAGTTGTACAACTTGCTTGCCCGCATCTATTTGTAGTAAAAAAAATATGAAAATAATTTTATTAACAATTGAAAAGGGGTCTAGAATGGGGGGTTCAAAAATCAAATTGGTTCGATTATAGCAAATGGGGTGTCTTATGAAAGGTCTTAATCTGCACATTTAAAAACTATTTTTTTTGAAAATTTTCTGTGATGTACTTTTTGATTTATAGCCAAAAATGTACAAAAAATGACCGTTCCCCCCCCCCTTATCTCCGAAGTTTATTAATCAAAAATTCTGAAAAAAATCCTGACGTATACTTAGATAATTACTTATATTTTCTGGGAAAAATAAAATAAAGTGTTCATTATTTACAGTTTTTGAGAAATAACAAAAAAACTAAGAAAATCTATATTAAAATTTAGACTAGTCAAAATCGACCTTATTGCCTGGAAAATAAAGCTTATAACAAAATGAGTATTTTCTTTTGCGGTTACCAATCATATTATCTTCAATACGGAACCCTCGGTGCGCGAGTCCGACTCGCACTTGACCGGTTTTATTTAGTGTAAGACAGTTGTAAGACAGCTCTTTAGTGCACCGACTTTTGACACCGCTTGTAACCGTGCCTAATGAAAATGTTTAAAAAACAACAAAACCCGCCTTCAAAAAAAGCAAAAAAATACTCATTTTAAAAAGGTAGGTAATAGGTCAGTCCAACTGAAGTCTGCTTTTGGTTAAAAATATTGTAGAACGCCGACTTCAGTTGGACTGACCTATTACCTGCCGTTTTAAAATAAGTTATGATTTGGCTTTTTGAAGGCGGGTTTTTTTAAACATTTATTTTATTTTATAAAATAGGACCAATCTGAAAATATAAGCAATTGAATGAAAAAAAAACTTTTCGAATCGGTTCATAAACGACGGAGATCTGAGGTAACAAACATAAAAAAAACCGTCGAATTGAGAACCTCCTCCTTTTTTTGAAGTCGGTTAAAAAGAAAGAGTTTAACTGGCCATCCTATCCTAACACATTATGACTGTATTATATTATAACATTTTAAATCCTACCATAAATCCTTTTTTAAATCATTTTCGGCGTCATTCAGCTTTCTGATACTGGTGAAAAGGTGACAAACGCAATGTACACTATGTTTTATCTAATATGTGTACAAATTACGAGTAGGTACTAACACATCCTAGTTTAAGACTTATCGGTTTTCGTGGTATTAAAGATACAGGGTGTAACAGGAGGAGTGGATCAAACGAAGCAGGTCGATAGAGGAGATCAAGATATACATTTCATCCATTAGTATGTTTAGCAATTTCTCTCTCTCTCAAAGTTATTTAAGTTTTTGTTAAATTTTAAAATCTAAACAATCGAATACACAGCTGTGATTTTTGTTTTATGGGTAGTTCGTCTCGAGTCTCCAATTAACGCCACGGTCAAAAATTACCTACTTATACCTTTTTAATAAAATAATCGTCTTGAACTATCGCCGTAAACCGTAAACCCAACTTAAACACATAAAGTTTGCATAACATCTTTTTTAACAAACTTCCAATTCTAAAAACTGCCCCAGTTAATTATACATCTTCTGCATAAATTGCATTTAAATAAAAGGATCGTTAAATATTTGGTACATTACATCACCAAATGTGAAATTAACAATTTTCCCTTTGAGTAAAAACCCGTGTGAAAAACTAAAAGTATGTTGTTGAGCCTGAATTTCATTAGTAACTGAAATATTTTTAAATTGCCGTCTCAATTAAACCTCTTTATTTTAGTTTGTTTATGCGATAGTGAGTTTATTTAGCTCAAATTTTTCAAGTAGGTAAAGTTTGAGTGATGGTCCGGTAAGGAAAAGCTTTTAATTGCATCAATAGGTAAATTATTCTTAAATTGGGTAACCTTTTCCAATCACGAATATTTGACTCCGAATGGCCGTTTGCCAAAATATTCCTTCGTTTTTCGTCATTATGTTATCCATCAAATGTTTCTTATTTTCTCTTCCAGATCTTTAAATACATGAAATCTAGGAAGGAACTAGGTACTAGGAATGAACTAGTCTATCTACATTATCATTATTGAACTATTCTTAGCTCTTTTCAATTATTAACATAATATCTAATTTCAAAACGGTCAAACTGAAACTTTTAGACGAAATAGTTTTTTTATAAGGCATATACAGTAGGCAAAACCAGCAGAAGTTGATATGACGGATGTTAACGTTTTTATGAAAAAGAACATGTTATAGGGCCCTACAGTAAACTATTAATATGTCCGCAGTAGACAGACCTGATACTCATCCTTTTCCCTGCACAGTCTTCACCCGTTTATCTAGAATAATGGAACAAGATCAAACTTACTACTGTGCGCTAAGTACAGCAGCAATCCTATGACCATCTTTAATTCAATTCCATCATCAGATCAGTTCTTAGACACCATAGGGCACTCGTCCCACCGCCGGCGAGACAACGATTTGCTATCGACTATTTTCTCGCTCAAGAAACGAACAAAAGATATAGATCCCTTGTTAATAAAAGAGACACTGTATTAATAGTTGATCGCGGGCTGTTCACACTGCCGGCGAGAACTCTTTCCACTAGTTTATCGAAACACAAAATATAGATCCCGTGTCATTAAACGAGACACAAATATTAAGAGTTGATCGCTGGCTGTACTCGCTTCCCGCTCATCGTTACCGGGTTTACCAAGTATAATCTACTAACCTAATTTTTAACTATATTCTAATAAAAGAAACGCCAAGTAAAATTACAAGACTTTAAACTTACCAACCAAAAAAACGTTTCAAGTTAAGTAAAACCAAACAAAAGTGTTTAGTTAAAGGGGGTCGTTAATTTCTCTCTTAAACACCAAATAAATGCAGTTTTGAGAATTCATAATTTCCAGAAAAAAATGTTATGTGAACTTTGTTCACTAACAGCTTTGAAAGTTCGCGTTAAAGTTAAGTTTACAGAATAAAGTTGTGGATTCAATTGTTTAGATTAAATTAGTGAAGCTATGTAGTCACATATTGTTAGTAAAGTTGAACAAAAACTTAAATAACTTCGGAAACAGTAGAAAATCGCTGAACATACATGGGGGTGAAATGAATAGGTCTTGATGTCTTCTGTCGACCTGCTTCATTCGATCCGCTCCTGTTACTCCATGTATATATATTTTTGAATCTTTGGCATTATTTAGATTTGATTATTTGCTTTTATTATAACGAGAAATATTGTTTGGTCTGAAATACAAGTTGAATGTATGTCGCGGCGACAGATCGCAGACGACTTGGATCTGCGTCGCGTGCATAAGATGCAGATGTCACTTTCATCGAGCTCGCGTGTGTAGAAAGTGTTCTCTCCGCATCGGTTTCACTTCGCGAATCAATTGCTCTAATACTCTAATTTCAGTGTTCCGTACATACACGTGAAAATGGAAAACGGTATCAGCGTGGAACTAATGATAAACAAAGAAGACCGTAGTACAATCGTAAGCATTGATATATTCTTATATATAGGTATACAGCCATCGCGTCAAAAATATGTATCAGAGCTTATTTTCAGTGATGTACATAATGAAGGTATGATCGTTATTGGGTTAAAGCAAGAAAGTTGAAAGTTGAATTTGACATTTGATGTGACAACACGTCATGTTATATGAAGTCACGTCACGTTATGTGAAGTGCCGCTAAAATCACGTAGCTGACCAAAAAAATCCATACAAATTAAGCTCCGGGCGATAACATTTCTCATCCGGAGTGAAGTCCGATTTCCACGATTTTTGAATATCTTGTAGTTATTATAAGGAATTAGGTCTGTTTCATTCTATGAAATATTTTCGTGGAAAAGAAAACGTACAGACGTAGTTTTTCATAATATCTACAACATATTAAAAAATCTAAAAAATAATACTAGGTTTAAGGGGAGAGAAACGTTATCGCATTTTGTATGGAAATTTTTAGCTTCACAATCCTCTTAAGCAAAACAACATATAAGAGGTAACTTAAATAATCCAAGGACACTGCCATCAATTTATTTAGGTATATTCTTTTCTAGCACGATTGACCATCAGGTAAATTGTTAAATCATTTTAAATAACTTCCATCGTCTTTAAATGCCTTTAATGTTAAGTATACTTATAAAACATAGCAAAGTAAAAGAACTTTTGCTGCTAACTGTAGCTCGCACTTGCCGATTGAATGCAGTTGATTTTATTTACATCTTCAATAATTTACAGTACCTGGAAGATCGAGCAATTTTCCCGAGGATGACAACTTGACAGATCGATATTTCGCCCCTGTAAACCAGTATATTGCCTATTACATCGAAATCATTAGACCGTTTTTGAGAACGTGATTCTGAGTACAAATAAGTATAATGTAGGTATAACAATGTTTTTACAACCCTATACAAATATTCACCTATTTAGCAAAATTCGTTAGATGACTTTCTCAAACGCATTTTTTCTTTGTGGTTAATTTTCTTTTCGCGTTTTTTTCCCGAAGGCGATCAGTCGCCTTTTTCCCAGCAGTTTAATTTCACAGTCCTGGTTTTCCCCTAGCGATTTTTATCCAGTCGCTTCTTCTCCTAGCACCATATTTTCACTATCGTGTTTTTCTAATTCCAAAAATCTAATTTGATACGGTCGACGGAGCTCCGCTTTCGCGGAGCTCCTTTTTGGGTTATTTGGCCCTCCGGGCCCGCTGCAAAACTAACGTAACCTAAACCTAACTACATTACGATGTAATTACTAATGGGAATAAGTGCGACTGGGATAAAATCGAACGGGATTAATATGCGACTGGGGAAAAAGACGAACGAGAACAAAAGCGACGGTAATAAAACCGAACAGGGAAAACTTACATTGGGTTAAATTAAGAATGAGAAAAAATGCGAAAAGGAATGTCGCTTCACGGAAATAATGATTTTGTGAAAATTATCTAACAAACCTCCACGAGTTTCTTTTTTATCCAAAATGGTTTTGCATTTGACCTCAGTCTCAGTTGGGCTTCGAGCTGGTGCAGCATGCTCCGCACTGACCGGACCTAGCTCCGAGTGATTATTTTCTATTCCCAAACTTGAAAAGATGGCTTGGAGGACAAACATTTTTACAAATGAGAACTGCATCGCTGGCGTAAACGGCTATTTTCCAGACCTCGAGAAATCATATTTTTTAGAGGGGAATATTGGAAACTCGCTGTTATAAGTGTTTGGCCCTTAAAAAGACTATGTTGAAAAAAAAACATTTGATTCGTCTAAAAAAATATCTTCTAACTTTTTTATAAGGACTTCTCAAACAACCCTCGTAGGTACTTGCTTTGGTGATATGTGTCATTAATGTTATTAGGTTATTACTAACTTTTAAAACGTAGACTTAGTTGGGCGGCGCGACACGATCTTAACCAGTGAGGCTAGACAAGATGCTAAACGCTAAAGTGGACGATTTTCGAAAGCTGACAAAATGTATGGAATTGACGTAGGAGCTCGACGCGACCTGCTGACAGCAAACGTCAATCCTATTCATTTTGGATCGTCGATAACGAACGCCGAATGCATCTTGTCTAGGGCCTGGCAGCACTCGCTTTGCTTTGAGCTGTACAAAAATTGCGTTCTCGTACTTACAATTTGTTTACGTAGGACACTGGGCCAGTTACGAAAATCCGAAGGATAGCGAGATGCCAATGTCAATACTCGACGCGACCGGCGACCTTACGAAATGCATCATAAAAACAAATAACATTTTTTTTAAATCGAAGTTCTAAGTTACGTTAACGTCCCTTTATCTCGGTTTAGTCTCGAATGATGAGTGAGAGGGATGGGGCAACCGATATTTGGATTTAGTGATTCGTGGTAAACATCCATCTAAGAATAAATGAAAGAATAAAATGACACTGTTATCCTTACTAATAATAAGTTAATCAATTTTAATTTTACAAGCAATATAAATTTGTAAGTAACCTACTACCTACCCACATGGCAAGTATAAGAAAATTTAAGACAATAATTATGAAACTAAAAACACTAATGTAAGATAGAATTAATCCTTAGAGCAATTTATCTGCTCATACGTACGAGCAAACTAGTTAATATTAAATTACTTATATAGAGGTATTATTAAATTTGTAGTTAACACAAGAGATTTTTTTTCTTTTTAACAGCGAAATCTGAGAAACTATTGTTTTGACGACTTTAAGTCGATCATTTGTTTACACTATAATAATTATGGTACCTAGACTAGTGATTCATAAATGCTTTTGTCACTTGCTATTCCAGATTTGCCAGTATTGACAAATTATTGTTCTTCGTTTTGCTGATTCGGGTTAGTACTTTGCACACCTATAATAGTTATTAGGCAATTTCAGGAAAAAATGGTACCTACAATCCCTAATGGCTAAATGTTTAATAATTTAGTTAAATTACTTATAGCAATTAATTAGTGGCAAAATGCGCAATATCATTACAAAACGATTAACAACCAAATTTAGCGCATTCTTTCTATCCTAATTTTCTTGCTGAACACGTCCAACGATAACAGGATCTTAAGTGTTCCGACTTGATTGAGTGAAGAGTGTGGTCATATGCCAAGTGCTGTTTGACAGAGTGGGATAAAAACAACAGTCAGCCTTTCGCCGAGTCGCTCACTGGCTAAGAGTCGAAGACAAAAACTGTTATACTCAGTGCGCCCGAGTGTGCGGAGCGGGCGTCTGTTGTTTTGTTAAAAGTGACATATTACCCAATAGTATACTTTATTTTCAAAAGATGGCGTTTAAGTCGAGTATTGGGGTCGTCATTCTGGGGTGTCTAGTCGGTAAGTATTAATTACACTTTTGCTGATGCGATTGTATTCACTTATGCTAATTTTGCTACTGTATTTTTAAATATTTGTATATGGAAATAAGGGTAGCAAATAAAGTGTCATGTAGCTATTTATTATGCCGGATAGAGATGACGACTAGGATTGTTAGTACGTCACGTACATTCTTAGCTCAATGCAACTGTCCTGTGACCCATTTGAGTGACCTTTAATTTATTATTCAAAACATACATTATTGTGAAAATATTGACCTTGTATGCTAGATATGCACTGCTAAGACAGGCGGTTCAGGTACGAATACTAATAAGAAAACTTACTTATACGATTTAAAAATCTACATGTAAACCAGTTTGATGTTATTTAAATTATATTTTTCGAGTCAGCTATGCGTTAACATTTTGACATGAAGGCGAATTGACGAAATGAATGCCAATGTAATAAGGCCACGGGCGGTTAAGAATGGAGCAACTCTCGATTATTTTTTATTGCGGAAAATGAGTAGGTAAGTATTATAATAATGCTTAGGTTGTTACACAGTAGGTTGGGGAGATTAATTAAATAATCTGAAATTAAGTTGAGCACTCTGCGTAGTAATTCATTGAACGCGATGGATTGCCCACAACTAACAAGATTATGCCTCTATTCGAAAATATGTTACGTCAGTTAATATTTTAACTGACGTTATAGATTTCACGATTTTATTTAGTCCGGTAATACCTTAGGCTAGAAGCTCTTTCATACTTTACAAAATTCCTAGATCTTCATACAAAAACATGCTACATGTGGCACCTGCCCTCTTCTGAATATTGCAGAGAAATAGTTGATTTGTAATGTCGATTATCGCTAGTGTTAGTGGGGGGGATAAACTGGACGTCGATATTGTAGTTTCGAAAGCCCCTCAAATGTAACCGTCCTGGATAACCCAAACCAAATAGTCTGTCCTATGAGCTAACTACAAACATAAAATTATCTAAATCTAAATTTAAATGTCTGTACTGCGTTGCAATACATTGCAAAGTATTACGAGTACAATAATAAGTATAGGTATATTTTTAATCCTTAGATATTTTTGATGTGTGTCATAACATTCATATCGATGTGCTTAATTATTATTCTCATGTTGCACTGAACCAACCTTGGCACGAGCTTCACTGGAAGCCCGCCGTACCTAAAAGTGCGATGTTATATGTCGAGAATATACATACCTACATTGCATATATTTACTTATAAAATGTCGTTTTATGGGTACCATAGAAGCAGGTTGTATAAGTCATTGGCGGCGGACAACGGTACCCATCGAGGAGTGGGGATGGAGCACATTCCTAGGTATAGCGTTCGTAATAAGAGGATTTGTACATTACAAGATAGGGTTTAATTGTGCTGGGTACTTGAAATGATTTTTACATCATTAATGGTTGAATCAATCGATGGCATTTCTGTTTATTGATATATAACTAGTCACAAGTAGAGTAATTTAGTGGTTTTGTCCTAAGTTGAGGGTTTTCTTAGGTTGTTGAACTTTTGACACATTTAGTACCTATACTTACAAACTCAGACGTGTTTTGATATCATTTCGGTAAGAGTTAGAAATAGTCATATTACTTAAAATGGTGCTTATATAAAGAATTGTGCAAAAATTTTAAAATTAGAAGCCAGTAACTGATTGATTTACACAATTTTTCTGAACTACCTTCGCCTCTATTTAACTTTTTTACGATATGACCACCTTTACTGTCAAGTTAATAAGAGCTTCATAACATTTTGATTACGACGCGGTTAAATACCAAGTAAATAAAAGCTCTTAAAGTTTTCACGGTAAATTAGTGATGTAGTCGTGTAATTTAGATGATTCTCGAATAGAGACTCTTTTCAGGAACCTAATCCTTTAGGAACAAATTAGGGTTCCGTACCACAAAAGGGAAAATCAGAACCCTTATAGGATCACTTTGTTGTCCATCCGTCTGTCCGTAAAGACCCTTTATCTCGGGAACGCGTGAAGAATCGAGTTGAAATTAAAACCATATACTCAAGTCTACGGTCACTTGAAGTTGTGATGAATCGAACTTTATAGGGTTTTCCGTTTACCTAGAACTATGAAATTTGTCAAGTAATACCGTCTTATACTACAAGTATAGGGAAAAATCTGAAAACTATACATTTTTAAATTAATCACAAAAGAAAGGGTCTTTATGCAAGGAACGCCGGTCCAAATTTTGAATTGAGTTAACCGTATCGTATGAAAGGGCTTCATTGGTACAAGCTTAAACATATTTTTAATTATTTTTATTATGTATAACTATTGTTTTCCATTTATGATATGTACCCACAAATTTGTACGGAACCCTCGGTAGACGAGTCAGACTCGCACTTGTCGGGCTTTTTTCTAATATTATGTTTCGCTTATACTAATACGTTTAGTGCTAGGCAATGTGTTTTCGATAGAACCGATAGAGTGTGATGGACACGGCATCAACCGCCTAGGCTAACGCTAAACGAGATAAACTTTCAAAATACTTTCTACCTAGCGTTCTTACGCGGTGTAAATACTGTGGGTACCCAGATTTATCTACTTTGTATTCACGCTGAAGAAGACTGCAAGGAATAATACTTTCATCACCTTATGTGGCAAACGTTGTTTTGTCGACATTTCGTTCTGGAGGTTAGGTAAGAGAGAAACCAGCGCAAATATAGTTGCCTCACTTTCTTTGTTGTCTACCTCCAGCCAAGCACACATTAGGCAACTGATCAATTTAGCACCCACTCGAGACTATGAGTTCAGATCTATCAACACAAGGACAAATATCGGGGGGCAAACATTAAATCTAAAGGTAATTGCGGTCAATATCTTGCCGAAATAAGTCCGAGTAAGTGGGACAATACATCCGATTAATCCTTTTTCTATTTTTTATTTAACTGTTCACTACAAAGTATATGTATTCATTACAATTTAAGTGACGGAATGTTTCTATTTTTGCAAATGATTAGGTAAAAAAATCTCAGTCGCTGGTCATCGTCAGGAATTTCACAGTAAATTATTATTCTGTTTTGTTACGCGATTAACTTATCAGTACCTGGAAGACCGAGCGTCGCTCGGGTTGAATACGAATTTTCCTATTATGACAACTAGGCAGATCGATTTTTCGCCCGCCGTGATAACATCAATATATAATTATATATATATGCCTAAGTCCAGCAGTGGACGTCTTTTGGTGCTGCAAAAATATAGCGCCGGGTAAATATTTAGATCATTTACAATAAGGTTAACCATTGTCCAATGTGTAATAGAATAATATTAAAGATGTAACATATTTCAGAATATATTTCCGATTTTTTTTTAAATTAAACACACAAATACCTGATCAAATTATTACTAATATTCTTACTCAATGGAGACCTTTCACTTTGGACATTTCCGACATTAGAATAATTTGACCTTTGCTGGCGTTTCATTATCAGCATTGAGTTGCAGGAAGTCTGCGCGCTCAATGCTATCTACTTTATCAGGAAATGCGAGTTGACCGAATATGTCGTATGCACTCGCAAATATTCCCTCGTGTTCGTTGGTAGGAGGAAATAATATTTTTACTAACTTCAAAATGCAGTTGCCATTTGACTACACGATAATATTTTTTTGTTATTTTTCCCCTAGTGCTTGCCTCCACCGCACTACCAAAGAACCAGAAGCGCAAGCCGGCCAACCAGCCGTCGCGCGCGCAAGCGGAGGCCGACAGGGACGCGGAGATTACGAACTCATGTCCCGACGACGGCTTCTTCGCTGACGCCGAGCAGTGCGACAAATACTATGAATGCAGGTATGGAATGTCACAATAGAAGTTGGTTTGTGCAGCATAAGAGGTTCCAACGGTAGTGGATGAACGCAAGGATAATGTAAAAGACATTAAAACCAATTGAATACCGAAATATTACGACAGTAAATGTCTCGACTTTAACATCTTATTATCGTACGGTTTTTGGTTATGACTGATGTTTTTGGTTTCGTGAGAAAACAAACTGTAACGAGGGGAAACGTAATGGCTACCCAACGTTAAGTTATTATCAATAAATTTTGCTATATTTTGGTATTTCACCAGCAAAGTTGCTGTAATCCCAGCCTTTGTTCCTTTTTGGTATACCTAGCTCATATTATTGTCATCACACTGTTAACTTTATGACAGCTGGGCCTCTCTTCTTGGCGGCAAACACTTAATCGTCTTTGACATGTTATGGTATTGTTTTTAACTTGGCCGCCAGTACTGTCAAGTAAACAAGAGCTATCAAAACGTTGACAATACGATAACAAGTCAAAGACGATATGGTTTTTACCGCCTAGAATCTAACATAACGTCAATAATATGATAACGATGCCGAAACTGGATGTGCCAATACAATGCGGGGTGGAGACACTGAGGGTTGATGTTTTACTCCATATCTGACCAAATGGCCGATTTTAACTAATTTCTACAATAATTTTGAAATATCACCAGTGACTGAAATTCTCATGGATGATATCGTATGGGTCCCTTCCCATTCCACTCGTAAACCGAGATCACCGCATACTGTTTTGAATTACCAATGAGATTCAAAAATCGACTCCGGGCCTTTGGCTTTTCAATTGTCAGCAGTAAATAGTTTTTATTTTGTTCGTCTTATTAGTTTTAAAATAAAATAAGTCCGGTTTTTATTTTAATTTAAATAAGTTTAGTTTTAACTTTTAATTGTATTATATTAAATATGTAACTAACTAATATGACTAATAAAGTTCGATGTCCACCTTTGAATTCAATGAATAAACAAAGTTTTGCGTCAGTATTTAGTATTGGAATTTTCCTTAA
Organism: Acleris cristana; assembly: GCA_948252455.1. Lineage (NCBI taxonomy): Eukaryota > Metazoa > Arthropoda > Insecta > Lepidoptera > Tortricidae > Acleris > Acleris cristana. Next base: position 14,827,194 of record OX411772.1, on the reverse strand, counting down.
AGTTTGATCACTGGACAAGATATACCTGCATAAACTTGACGTACTTATCATGTTCTTACGCCAATGCTGAATGTAAGTTGTATATTTCTCAGGAATGGTGAAATCATCGAGAAGCTGTGCCCCGACGGCATGGTCTTCAACGACTACAACCCCGACGACGAGAAGTGCGACCTGCCATTCAATCTGGATTGCTCGCAGAGACCGAAACTGCGTAAGTTATTTGAATTGTAACGTTATTAGTCAAACGGTCAAGGTTCGTGCTAGATTAGTACCTACTTGTGATAAATAGGTCCTACCAAAGGAATATCAATATGAATATGCTATAAATAATAAAGTTATATTATAAATCCTATGGTACTTGTTGGTACTTTTATGACGAGGCTAAATATATTAAGCTGTATTCACTGGTTAAACCTAATGTTGATAAAAATAGTTTATTCATTAATTATTTATTTAAAATCTTTAAAAAAAGAGTCGTTGCAAAATAGAACTCGTAGTTTGTCTGCTCAAATCATATTTTATTAGGTTAAGGTGGCGTGGCACTCTTCGTAGCCTCTTTTTTAAATTTCAAATAATCTGAGTATCTACATTATAAAACAAACACAAACCGGCTCATCTGCTAAAATTCAAGTTATGAGTTTCGTTGGCTGACTGTTGAGTTGCTTGCGGCGTTTCTTCTCAACTGTGGTCTCCTCTTGGGAAGCGCTGGTAGATTTTTGACGTGTAAAAGTTCCCTTGCGGACTACTTACTGAATAAACATCTTTTATCTTTATCTTTTCTACCGTGTCTCGGTTAGTGTAGTATTTAGTGTTTCTCTAATATTTAAGGCACGTGAGATGGTACACGTGTTTGACATTCACGTTTGTTGCCGGGCAGTCGGAAACGTCCGCGTTGTGCGGATTATAGCTTTATAACAATCTTGGCGGGGTCGCTCGGAAACAACTTTCCAATCTCAAGGGGAGCGAGCCTCGGGCCGCGGACTGTCCATTGTAGTTCGTGTTAATAGGCTGCTTACTTTAATTGCTTATTGTTTGGTGTTCATGAAATCTAAGAATGCGATTATGCTAACTAATGTAATGCTAGAATATTTTCGGCTCACAATATTATGTTTAAAACAACTACCTAGTGTACTTAATTTTTTAAAAAAGTTTTTGGGAACCTTCCAATAATTCTCCGGGATAAAAATTACCGAGACAGGATTCATTCATACATTTTTTTAAATAAAATAATTGTTTCTGTGAAACAATAAGCTAACAAACAAACACCTACTTTCACATTTATAGTATAAGTATGGATATGACGGGACATTTTCAGAAAAATCGTTAAGTGAATTCTAACCAAAAACGTGAAAGAACATTCCGAGTAACTGAGAAGCTAAAAATCAGGAAAGGACTAGGTGTTTTTTTCTGTATAATACGAATGTACAAGAACCTTATTCTAACTGGAGCTCTACTATGCCTCCTTAAAGGATCTAGGGCGGCTTAACCTGTAACCCTGCATATCTTGGTGTTTTTTTAACTATACAAAATCAAGCAAAGATTTTGGTTTTCACAGAGGAGCCTAAACCTACGCAGCACTGTCCCCGCTTGAATGGGTACTTCTCCCATGAAGACCCTAAGGAGTGCGGCATTTTCTACTACTGCGTGGATGGGAAATTCAACATGATCACTTGCCCCGACGGTCTGGTGTACAACGAGAAAACCGGCATCTGCACCTGGCCTGATGAGGCGAAGAAGAAGGGCTGCGGAGCCGCAGGTACTCGAGAGGTGTTAACATTCCAAGGACCCTAACCATGCAGTTAGTCTAGTTGGCAGTGACCTGCCTAGGAAGCTATCTAGGAAGTTAATTTATGAAGTATTTGTGTATTTGTTTTCGAGTCTTGGAAAGCATGCAAACCTACCATTTACGGAGGACGCGGTCGGTAAAACCGTGCCATGTCGTGCAACGGAGAATTATAAAAGCGCTCAATTCTGATCAGTGTTCTCTAGTTATAAATTCTGGTTAGATTAGAATCGAGTTTTACCCTTGTAAATTTAGGTTATCAGTTTTTTTTATTTGAGAACTGAGTTGGCCCCATTGTTACGAAGTCACTCTTATTTAATCTGTGATAAAGCTTCCAGTAAAAATAGATGATTTGATCTAACTACGGTCTCCAGCTAATTAGTTTACTTATTGTTAGTGGTTATTTCTTTCTTCCTACTTCAGTTCATTTTTAGTTGTAACCATTCTAAATGTAATGAAATAAATTCTAAATAACATTAAATGTTGTCATAACTATAATCTGTCCGTTACTAAATGTCAATCTCTATAATTATCGTTTCAGAGGTGTTCAATTTCAACTGCCCAGCGGTGAACGAGACGTTCGGCCAGACGCACCCCCGGTACGCGGACCCTGACGACTGCCAGTTCTTCTACGTCTGCATCAACGGCAACACTCCCAGGCGCTCCGGCTGCAAGCTGGGCCAGGCTTTTGACGACGTCACCAAGAAGTGCGAGTGGGCCAGAAAGGTTCCTGAGTGGTAAGTGGGTCAGTGATAAGTAGGTAGGTACGGGCTTAATAAATTGTTGACGGACAGTCGAAATTACTGTTTGTTACTTTGGTCAACGTCAGGCTGAAGAGGTATGGTAGAAGCATGGAAAAGGTATGGTATGGTAGGCCTTATTTAGTATAATAGTAATCAGTAAATGAACATGTCTATTCAAAAACTCTGTCGTCATCGAATAACACCAAGCCTGATACATTTTTTGTCCATTCTCCAACACAGATATTCTCCTTTGTCAAGCGTTGAACTTATTTGGCCACCCAGACCTGACCAGTTATACCTATGTAGTTTTTACGGAAGCTTTCTATCAATAAATAAAATACGATGCTGCGTCGCTTTACTGAGTTAACTGATAAGCTCCTGATCGCATTTTTGCAAGAGTAAGCATATTAATAATGTTCCAATGCCGTATTACAGTCTAGGATCGGATCCTAAACTTGCGGCACATGATTATTATTATAAACTATGACATAGCTAGCCGATAGGTAAAGTACGTACCTTACTAGTTGACTTATTCATATATAATTTAGAGTTTTGTATTAAGTATAATACCAAGTAGTAATCCATGTATGCGTCCTGCAGCGCGGACTGGTACAAAGGGCAGCTGACGGAGGCGGAGCTGGAGGCGCTGGAGAACCCGCCGACCGTGAAGCCAAAGCCGTCCGGCGCGCAGCCCAGCCGCCGCAAGCCGCAGCGCCCCGGCAAGGGCAAGGCGCTCGAAGAGGACTGACTACTAGGACAATAAATGGGTTAAGTTTTTAGTACATCGCTTGTTTCATTACGTCTTGATCTTTCCTTATTTTAGGACTAACCAGATATTGAATCCTACCCTAGATTACAAGGCCGTGGATGAGCTTGCCGGTTTAGTAACATCCTATTCACCCTTACCTTAACGAGTTACCAACTATTTTTTTTTCAAAATAGCAACTTTCTGCATGAGAGGAAAGCCTAGTTAAAAAGAGATGTCAATTTTAAACTATCTCAAATCTGGATATGTATAAATGTTTATCAAATTAAATCGTGGTAATCCATCTAGGCCTCCTTGCAGTGCGGATTTTATTTAAAATTATTGACATATATTAATAATGTGAGTTATTCTTGTAGTCATGTTGGAGTTTTCCAATGAGAGTCATAGGCAATGTTTTAAGGTAGATCCTGTTGTTAACCGACTTCAAAAAAGGTGGAGGTTCTATGTTCCACTGTATGTTTTGTTTTGTGTATGTTCAACGATATCTCCGTCAATTGTAGACCGATTTAAAAAAATATTTCTGGTTTGATAGAGTATACTTACTACTGTAACTAAATTTCAATCCGATGAGGGAATCCGTAAGGAATTGAGGAAACTCCTCAAATATAGCGATAGGCACACACATAGCGATTTTAGTATTTTTAGTATAGTATTTAGTATTTGCATTCAGAAAGTATCATTTGGTGAAGTGGAGCTGATGGACAGATGGCCACCGGAACTCCTCAACGGTACCTATTTCAAGGGTGGCGATAAGATATCTCGATTTAGATAGTTGACTATAACGAAGAACATTTAATTGTTTAAATATGACTATGACTTTCCCGCCGCGTTGTTGCTTGCGGGTTGCAGCGAGCTTGAAATGTCTTAAAGTTCATATCAACTAAGAAGTGTGACTACATAACAGCTTATTATGAGGATTACTAAAATGTATAAAATAAATGTTTTAAAAAACAAAGAACCACCTTCATAAACCCAAAAAATAACTTCTTGTAAAATGGTAGGTAATAGGTCAGTCCAACTGAAGTCGGCGACTCACAATAATTCTAACCAAAAGTCGAAATGCAAGTCCTGACGCTGCAGCCTGCAAGGGATTGATATTTGTATTCTACGAATTCAGGTTTTCTAAGGTTTCTTTTTTATGATTAATTATATTTTTAAATGAAACAAATACTAATATAATGCATAAACTCGTAAAGTCAAAGATAAGTATGCGTATTTTTTACCCTATTTCACTGAAGTAAGGTGCAAAACACACACGGCAAGGGGCACACTAAATATCCATTGTGAGCTCGCAAGCTCTCTCCGCTCCGACCCAACTTGCTTCAATTCATTGCTGGCTCCGAAACTTTCCAGTTAAAGCTGGAAAACCAATTTGCTGCCTTGGAAACCATAACTGACGTCAACCGGGAACTCGAAAAGGTGATAGGAATCCTTCGGGAGGAGGGAACACCATTTATTCTTATTTTTTTACGGCCTACTTACTTAATAAACATCTTTTATCTTTTTTTTAGTTTTTACAAAGACCAATTAAAAACATTTAATTTAAGACTAGGCCGACATAGCCTACTCATAACCTAACCTTGAATTTATATAGTATGGAATAAATTAGTACCTAAATGCAAATTGTTGATATCAAAAACAATTTTGGGTAAAATATTATTAGCTTTATAGTAAAATGTTAGCTATATTATCTATTAACCAAAAAGAAATGATAATTTAGTCAAATAAAAAATTACAAAAAAGAACTGCTTAAAGATTGGTTTGCCAAATAAAACTACTGCGACAAGTTAATTGGGAAACAATATGAGACGACACTTATTTTTCCGAAACGGCAGTAGGAATACGATATTCGATAATGCAAAAGATATAAACTACATACATACCTATTTAAGTAGTCGACTTCAGTTCTGTATGTACCACCATAATGATTTGCTGGTGGTCTAACATTTGGTAAAGCATTTTAGTTTTAGTCACCAATTGAACAATTTCAGTACAAGATGATTTATAAAAAAAAATAGGGCAGCTAGTGGCAAGCAGTTGGTGATAGTGACACCACGGACCTGATTGCCCCCGAAGGAACGTCCTGTGCCTCACCCAACGCTTACCTTCACCGGCCAGCTGGAGAGTACGATGAAGAGGAACAGTGACAGAGGAACCCTATCCTCAGGTTTGCCTTTATTCGCCGGTCAGACTGGAGTCGCATAAGGGCTAAGTATATGCCCGTAGGGCGAATGTGTTGAAGTGGCGAGTGGGCACCTTATAGACGTTTAAAGTCCAGGAGCACCAGTCCTCCCTAAGCCCTCCCTGCTTCTCTGTTGCTCTGTATAATGCGGCTATTTCGGGGACCCATTCGATTAGGTTAGCGAGTCACCATCTGCCATTTTAACAAAAGTACTTAATTAGCATTGGCCAGGCAGGTGCCGTAGTTTCATTAATAGCCTAGTTTACTAACCCATATCATTTTAATTCATACCTACATAGACGACGTAATTGGTCTAGTGGGTACTGACCCTGCCTAAGACGAAGCCAGCGGGCCCGGGTCCGATCGATTATGGATTAGATGTTTTCTATGTCTTTAAGGATTTATTTTTCTATTTAAGTATGTTTATCGTTGACTAGTACCCATAACACAAGCCTTCTTGAGATTATTTTAGGACTAGGTCAATTTGTGTAAAATGTGTAACACAAAAAACAGTAAGTAGGTATGAAGTAATTTTCAATTTAAAGTTATCATATGTATGTGATTTTCAGTAGGTATAAATATTTAAGTCGCCTGTAACTCAAGAACCAAAGATATCTACTTATAGTGGTGATAATTTTGCTTTTAAATTCGTTGTACACGCTTTCATTTAAGATATTTTTAGATTTTTAGTATTAATTGTTTTGGCTGTAGGGGGGGTGACACTCGAATCTAACAAAAATTTGCACTTCAAATCTCTATTTCGCAAACGGATCCCTTAATCGAAAAATTAATGTCGCAAATCCACAATATTTTTGAGAGACATATCCAACGACGCCCCGCACTTTTGGGTAGACAAGTAAAAAACATTCCCAATTTATGTGTAGGGGAGGTACCCTAAATAAAATATTTCTTTAATATTTATATTCATACTAAATAACAGCTTTCTAGAACTAAGAGGCTCTGACCTAAACTGCAGGGTTCCTAGTTTGACTAAGAAACGTAAGTAAAAAATGTAAAAAACGTAATAAACAAATGAATAATCATTATAAACTAAACCTAGAACAAGTACCCTAAAACTACACTAATCTAATATACCGCTACCAGTAGGCATCGTTTTCAAAATGCTGTCAGCACTACCATGTTAAATGGGGCTCTACGTCTGCGGCGTGCTAAATTTTGCGCTGCGTTTGCATCGCGCCAGTATTACAAATATTTAAATAATTGACAAATCGATACATCCGGTATTTAAGGCGCTTACCAACGAACAGCATTTAGTATTCATTTTAATACTTAGATAAATCCGCTACAACGTCTGCCTGTACTTGGATGTGGGTTTCACTATCATTTCGGCCATCCCTCAAGGAAGCTTTAAACTACGGTGCGATAGCTCTAAAACCACCTTCAGGTTTGTACTTTTCTTTTTTCGTTAGAAAGACCAAGTAATATAACTTTCATTATAAGTAACTTTTAATCACTAAGGTTATGATGAGTGAGCATGTACCATCGGATAAAGCCACTACCGAAAGAAACCTAAAGTAATACCGTAAATCCTAAAGTAATAATAACGGGTTGTCAGTTTAGTTTGGTGAGATGATGATGATATATGTAAGTATGTTGGATAAAGGGTTGACCTTTTGATTAATAATTAAAGTTAACATTGTTTCCTACACTTTTTGACCCAAAATATAAAGATAATTACAGATATACTTGTTATTATCATTGGCGTCATTAGATTCCGACTATACATAGATAGATGTTACAAACTTAAGGATTATTCCATTATGATGATTTTTTGTTTTACTCAATAAATGAAAATACGTCATAAAACCCAAAAGAAATCAAATAGAAAAAACACTAGACTAATAACCATTTGAATAAAAATATACTGGTTCAATATACTGGTTCAATCTCAGTCACGTCAAGCCCAAATAACCAAGCACCACATTCGCAACTAAACAATCACCCGGAGATTCACGGGGTCCGGATTTCTTTGTCGAGTTTTCTATTGGGCGGATTATTTAAACAGCCAATAATCATCAAAACATAATCGACATTTAATAATTATGTTCCTAAGGTCAAAACCAGTCAAAACACATTTAATCAGGAAGAAATAAGCTAGGCACTCTTGTATATTTAAAAATATTTAATTTTCCTATTTACATATCCATCTTTGCTGTTCTATTTACATAGAAATATTATGTTGAAAATACATACAAACGCTGACATATTATAACATATATATCTACGGTAACTAATATCACGAATTATTTGTATTTGGCAACTTCTTTTTTATTTAGGTAACATTTTACTTTAGACAGACATTTCGAGTTTCGCTATAATAATATAACGTATTTCGTATTGAAATAAATAGGTTTGGGTATTTCGGTGTTCCAGTATTGTGAAACGTCATTTAAAAAGGACATTATAATGTAAAAGCAATTTAAAATTTAATGAACGCATTAGTATACCAATTTAAATGAAAGGCTTTGAATTGCAAAACGAAATATTAAACATTAACATAATATGTTTACCCTCAAAATAGTATTTGTTCTACGCGGTAAAACATTATTGTTTTTGACATGTTATCGTTTTGTCAAAGTTAATATAGCTCTTATTTCCTTAACAGTAATAGCGGCCGAGTAAAAAACAATACGATAGCATGACAAGGGCAAAATGGTTTTAACTAGTAGAATATAGGCCCTGGTATATTACAAACTTTATCCAACCCGGCAACGTAAGTATTACATTTTTTATGAAAGTCATCATATAAATATTACATTAAATAGGAAGGAAGGTAAATACAAACCACTAGTTACGTGTTATTACAACTGGAGTAGATAAATAATGCAGGTAGTATCTACTCAAACACCGATTCGTCAAAACACTATCGTCTACTAACGACGTAAATGATCTTGGACCAATACCTCTGTCATAATATGGTCTACTTAGATGCCGCATCAAACACGTATAACCATATCGCTTGGTTCGAGCTCTTTAAATAAAAATAAGGTACAGGTCAAGTCTCCAAGATCAAATGAAGTGTAAGCTTTTTCGTCTATTATCGTTTTGCAAACTTGTGATAATTGGTTCAAATGTAAAATTTAATAATTGAGTAAACTTAGTTAACACCAAGTTGATTCTGAAGATTTGTAAAAACAGAGAACATATAGGGAGAGTTTTTGTTTTGCTTAGGTTTATAGCAGATCACGCGTGGCCGCAGTGGGGTACGAGCTCGGGGTCCTCGCAGGTTAGGTTCTGGTCGTCGAACACCTTGCCCTCCTCGCAGGTGACGAGCCGCGGCTGGCCCTCCACGCAGGTGATGAGGCGCTGGCAGTCCCCTGGCACGGGGAATCGGGGGAATGGCCAGAACTTGGCAGACTGCGTGTTGGCTGGCACTTTGGTTGGGCATTTGAAGCCGACGACCGCTGTTGAGATATCGACCGTTAGAACATACTTAAAAAATATTTATGGATTTTATTGATATTAGTATAGTTCAGAAAATATGATTTTACTCTCTGTTATCTACTTTGCGACCTTTTTTTCTGCGTTAAGATTATATCCACAATGTGAGTGACTTAAGTATCATTACTTTCTGAGCGAAGACGTACGTTACTATGCGTTTTTACACACAAATAAGCACTCGTTCCGAATAAAAGTCTAATTAGGTATAGGTACTCGTAAACATAAGACTATTTAATAGTTAACACATTTTTGGTCATATCTACATAACTCAAACACGCCATTTCTAGTGTTTTCGACATAACCCACCCAACAAAACTTTTGAGAGGGGCTAAAACTGATGGAGTCGAATCCTACTACTTAATACGATAAAAAAATGCGAAAGTTTTTGTGTTACTTTGTTACTCCTTCACGCTGCAAAGGCTGGACGGATTTGTATGAAATTTGAAATGGAGATAGAATATACCCTGGATTAACACAGGTAGGGATGAAAACATCCCGGAAAAAGTTCCCAAGGCAATAACTATAATCGAAATCTACGCGGACGAAGGGCAGAAGTGAGTTAATTTTAAAAGTCCTCTCAATAGATTTCTTTTATCGATGCTCATGGCCGTGTACCTTCAGGGTTGCAGAAAGGTTGCAGCAGATCAGGCCAGTTGCATCCATGGGTGCGGTGGTCGTATACCAGTCCTGCTGTGCAAGGTTCCTGGTTTGGAATTCCGAAGGCACACTTCACGTAGCTTGTGGAGCACTCATCGCTGTCTGGGTAGATGCCGAACTGATACTCGCAGCCAGGAGTGGACAGCGGAGTCACTGGGAAAGGTACAGTCATCTTGTTAGGCACGTGATATCAATTATTACTAGAAGAAGTGCGGCAATCACAATGTTTACTCGTACTGTTGGGGGTTCGGTTTTCATTGATGAACATATTTGTGCTTTTGCATAATTATTACTATTTATTCGTCTGATTTTGATGATCATTATTGGTGACAAGACAAATCATAGTCCTTAAAAAATTGCGTTAAACTACCTTTTAATCTTTTACTAAACTCTTATCAACTTCAAATAGATTGGACCACTACGGTTTTTTATGGTATATTGAGCTCAAACGATCACTCGAGGCACCTCCCCCCTCTCTCTATTACGAGTACGATTTCATAAAAATATACAATTTTCCAAAGAAAAACTACTAGACAACATAACAAAGCTAATATTGCAGCTTCGTCGCCGGTAAGCGGATAGGATGATGGCAGTGATCCAGAAGGACTCTCAATCAAACACCACTTACAGTCAGCCTTCCTCTCCCCGCAGTCGACCGCCCAGTTGTAGTTGCAGTGGTTGTGCACGGCCCCCTTGCCATCAAAGAGCAGCCCATTCTCGCAGGTCTCCACCGTCAGGGTCCCGTTCGTGCACAGGAAGAACTGGTCGCAGAGCTCGGGGTGGGCGTAGGCCTGCAACGAACAGACAGAGTTTGGTTTTAAACGTTTTCCAAGTGATTCACTTGAATTTACAAATACGGAGAGAGACGTTGCTCATTTTGTGTTTATCGAGGACTTCGCCTAAGTCTTTGATTTGAAAAAAGCCAGATGCGTTGATTAACGAGTATATTTTTCAAAAAGAGTACAAGTAAAAAACATCAAAAAATCACGTTATTAAGTAAATTCGCTTGTGACAAAATAGCTCGTATTTTTAGACTAAATACGTAATTAATTTTCTACGTTTAAATTCGCAAGGCATGTGGATTTTCTAACAACGATCGCTGAGCGTAAGTGCAAAAAGAAATACATACAAAAACAGTCATCGTTCTTCGCATTTGCTTAGGTGGGTACTTAGTTACTCGGTAGCAGATGCTTTATCGAGTTTTAAGAAGACCAGGTGCACGACCCACCCATGTGTACTTTACAAAATAGCGAATGCAACTTGCAGGTGAGTACCTGGCTCTACACTTTAAACCAGACGAGGTTATACACTTGTATCACCATACCTCAAAATACAAATTGGTCCGTACATTACGAATGTCTGCACTTGTTATTCAGTGCTGAATCTCATAATGTCACCGGAAATATTATAATAGTTTTTTTTGTCATTTACATCACACGATTCGCTATTAGTGACGATTCATAAAGAAAAATATCACTAGAGAGAAAACCTGTGCACTAAATATATACTTAAGAGTACGCTAACTAAATGTAAGTTTCTTTGAGCATGGTTATCATTAACAACAGTATAATGTAATTAAGTACGCATTGCCAATCTAAGTCAATCTAAATAAAAACAAGTAAAGTGTGGTTACCTGGATACCGTAGTGTTCAGGGCACTCCGGCGCATGCTCGAGCAGGATGCCTGCGTTGACTGCAAAATAAAACATAAACAAATATGAAGCCTAATGATCGAAACAGCTCAGTCAGCACCGAGGGACTGACGGGCAATGCACAGCCTAAAGGCTACAATCTAGTACAATCTAAAGGCTTCAATCAACAATAAAGCATACTTTATCTAAAGCTTAGTTTACGTAACGTGCCTTATCTATATTATATCTAGTTTTAGGGGGTTATTACGCATTTGGCCCGAGGTTGCTTTCGATATAATGACAGGGGCCGTGTGTAATATCACTAGAAGCGTGACGTTGGGCAACTATCGACTTGGGTCGGCCGGGGCTAGTAAACCCGATTGCTTCATTAACCACGCTAGGCAATTAAGTTTTTTTCACACTTAGTGGTTTAACAAGGACATGAGTTAGGTATGTTCTGTGAGTCAGGTGAAAGACGATGCAACTCCACAGGACCAAATCATATTCCGCTATATTTACGAGTGGAGACACCGTTCTTGACATCGTGGCGGTGAATGTGCTCGAGGCCCATGGAGATCAGCAAACTCATCAAGAATACAAATGCGTTGCCAATCTTGAGTACTAAATATCATGCAAAGTCTCTATGCCGGTTTTTATCGGATATTTTATTATCATTGGCCTTTTTTATAAGGATAATGATAGCATATTAATAAATGAAAGGACCACCAGACCATCTTGCACAAATTCACCTACCCCAAAATAAGCAGGCTTGTATTTACCTACGTGCTACATAATAAGCAGTTAACGACGATTAACATGCTTAAATGAAAATAAGTACTTAGGTTGAATGAAAATATTCCAGACTCATGTAGAAAAATTATCTCGAAAATAAGTCGGGAATATTCACTCCCCTCAACTCTCTCGAATCCCAGAAGCGCTTGCTTTAAATGCACGGTGTAGGCCTAAACGAGAGATATCTAGATGGAATATTATAGCCGGTCGGTAATCTGGAAACAAGGCCGCTATTCTAGACGGTAAAAACGATATCATATTGGACTTGTAATGGAATTTTTTTTTACTCGGCCGCCATTGCCTGTCATATAAATAAGAGCTATCAAAAAGTTGACAATAAGATAACTGGTTAAAGACGATATGGCTTTTACCGCCCAGAATACCGGCGCACGCCGGTTACAAAATCGCTTTGAAATAAATATTTGGCAAGTTGATGAATTTTAAATTAAGGTGGAATCTATTCTATATCAATTCTATATCAATAACTGGGTCCTGTAACACAGGAAATCCTAGCTCAGGACCCAAAGCCATGATTTATTTATAAACGAGTTTTTGTTAAATAAATGTACCTACTTATTTCATTTCATTTCATTTCATTTCATTCATATTAGTACAATATCAGCCTAAGGTATAATATTTAATATTTTTCTTATTTATACCATTGAATGTAGCATCAAATGTCAATTATTTTTTCTTCAGGTTAATGTGTACATTTGTCGGATTTCATTATACTTTTATAGCTCCAGTATTTGTTCCACATAAGTACGATACGTTTATTTATTTATTCGAAATTTCTGTATTTAGAAAAAAAAACTTCATTTCCTACCTTAACCTGAAGGAAAAAAATTACACGTGCCTCACATATAGCTGCCAAACATGGATATTTGACGCCAACGCCAGAAGAAAACTAACCACTACTCAAAGAGCACTAGAAAGAAGCATTTTTTAAATATCAAATTATCTGATAAAACTAGACACTCAGAGATAAGACAGAAGACAAACGTGATTAATCTTTCGCACAGGGTTTAAAATGGAAATGGGCAGGACATATAAGTATGTAGATTAAAAGACGACAGGTGGACGGGTACTGTTACCATGTGGAACGGACCAGCTGGGCGGAGGAGAGTTGGAAGACCGAATGGCAGATGGAAGGTCGAGGTCGAGTCAGCAGCTGAAAAAAACTGGGCTGATATAGCACAACAGAGGGAAGACTGGGCTGCTCTGGAGGAGGCCTTTACCCGACGAGGGGTTTCATACAACTAGAAATTAACAATTGAAATTGAATAATTTAATGTATACTAAGTCACAAATATTATTTATGTTATACTTATTAATGTATATATAATCTATATATATATATATATATATATATATATATATATATATATATAATCTATATATGGACTTGTGTGGACGCACCTGTTCATGGATATACAGATGATATACAGGGATATAGTTCATATAAATAAAATACACACTTTCAATGCATATTATCCAATATTTATATTTAAATCATAAAACACCAAAGCTTAATTATTATATTTGAAACGCTAAGTATAATTTATTTATCAATTTTATTATACTAATTATACATGTATACTATTTCTGCATGTATGAAAAATAATTAAAATTAAAATATTTGAAAACCGTTCAACAGACTTAATTTTCTGGTTCAAGTATCAATTTAATCTACTATACTCGTATTATATTATTATATAATATGGCGTGCGCAAATGTTTCTGTAATTTGTATGAAACAATAAAAGGATTTTTAATTTACTTTCTTTTATTTTTATTTATTAATGTAGCATCATCTCCAATTCTTTATTTTTTTGTTCACCGAGTGGAAATGCATTAATGTACCGTATCCATGGCAGACCAAGAGTGAGCTCATATTCAGCGAAGCTGGAGCACGCCTTTTTCATTACCCTTCCGTTTGTCATTACGGGCCTCTATTCTACGGGTATTGTTTTTAACTCGACCGCAATTCCTGTCTAGTAAATAATTATAACATTGATAACATGACAAAGGCCAGATGGTTTTACCCGTAGAATAGAAAATAGAGGCCCAGTAATGTAGTGAATGTAATGTAAATGTGTTACGTCGCAGACAAACATTACAGTGGTGTACATTTTTCCTTTCGAATGCTTGCATTTGAGGCTTAGTCGGCCACTGTATAATAAATATTTTAACAAGATTTCTAGTTTTAATATTTCTTAGGAAAACTTTAGAATAGGAGAGGAGGAGGTAGGGTCGTTTCGTATATGAAACAAAATGTGGTTTCATAAAACTATTGAAATAAATAAAAGCTTTAACACCCGCGTGGGATCAAGAGAGTGTTACGTGCATGTTTGTCTATCTGTTACCGCATCTCGAAAGTAAAAGCGGCCGAGTAGATGCGACCGTCGAGAGACGGCACGAACGAGGAAGATCCTTTTGTAACTGACTCTTGTAAATAAAGAGAAGGAGCATTGCTCAAAGTGCAACCGTACTGGTTCCTATATGCAGAAAGATAACGAGAAGGAAGTGTCATATCGCGAAAAATAATAAAAATTGGAAACAATATCACACAAATTGATCTAAAGTAGAAATTTTAATTTGAGAGACCAGGGCCTCTGTTCCCGCTGGTTATAACGATATCGTATTTGACCTGTTACGGTATTGTTTTGTCGTCAGCTGCCATTACTGTCAAGGAAAAAAGAGCTATCAAAACTTTGACAATACGATAACAGATTAAAGACGATATTGTTTTTACCGCTTAGAATACCGGCCCAGTTTTGACAAATCAAATGTTTTGTGCATTTGATCTGTTGCCACATTAAGGGTAGAGATGTTCATATCGATATTGTAAAAAGTTTACCTTAAAAGTTTAGTTTTAGTGGCCATAATATTACTAAAGTACCTAACTATAAACCGCGCAGTACATAACTGGTAGAATTACTAGTAGAGACATAAGTTCGCCTTTTGTACAATAAGGGTATTCTTTTGTGTAATAAAGATTAAATAAATAAAAGTCAATACTTAAGGTGGATTCACAATCGGTAAAGTTTTAAAATTGATCATGTACCAGCCCGATTAGAATACATGAAAATAAGAAAGCACAAGGTTCATGTTGGTTCAAATAGGTCTTTATATTTAATCGCATTCAACCTCTATGTAAATGCACTGTCGCCACTCGCCAATATGTCAATGGGTGATTTTTGGTGCTTTGGTAGCGGTTTAATCGCATTGTATACAATTTATTCACATATAAGAAGCTTGTTTTTTAATTTAAAGGCAAGGTATAATGTCACAGACTCTTTGAACCGAGAGTTTGTAAAGTCCATGCTGTCTGGTGCTACTTACCTATATACACGGTCGTTATTTCAACGCAAATAAATGGGCCATCTAAACGTATTTTTAACATGGACTAAACATACGTTTGGGTGAATGAGGGCTAAGTGCAAAACTTATTAAATTATTGTGTAGAAACTGGCAAAATTATAATTCACATGCCTGCTTTAAAGGAAGGTAGCCAACTAAGACCTGACCGACAATACAGTAAGTGTCGATACTGAAACATCGACATGTCCACATCACTATAAAATTTTCTTTCAAATCTGGCAAGACTTTATCTGGACAACAAGTGTCTCGAATTCAAATTTCTACTTAAGTCCCAAACTAAACTCTAGGCTTGTACCATGACTACCATGAGTACTAGGCAACGATAAACAAACTTACATAGAGAAGTAAATACTTATTAACATGAAAAACACCTATGACTCAGAAACATACTCATACATCATACAAACATTTGCCCTGCCCAGGAATCGAACCCAGGACCGCTAGCTTCGTAGGAAGGGTCACTACCAACTACGCTAACCGCATCGTATTACCAAATTGTGCTTTGTTTAGATATTTAATGGTTAAGTATGATGATATAATTAATAAAGTGTAGAAAACTACAAATACAAAGAAACAAAATAAAACGAAAATTTATATGTTTAAGAACATTTAATCTCTATGCGAGAAGCAATTAAATAAAAAAATATTTGCCTTGGTAGTTATTTCATTGAGTTGATGGATTCGCAGTTGCATACCTAACTTTACAATATGTCAATGACATAAAAATAATACGAGAACGTTTATGCTGAAACACTTTCCGCAACCTTGCTATACTTCGCTGCAACCTGTCACTTAATCGATAACGTGTCGTTTTGGACCGCTAAAATGTTGCCCAATTTAAATTCGTGTATAAATATTAAAGTAGAAAATAGTGATAACTACTATAAAAACCAACGTTAAACGTTGATCAGATAGGATAAAAAGAAATCATAATCTTGACATTTGGTTTTAAACATAAAAACAAATAACCTTTTAATACGGTTCAAGTATAATGTAATTCCGTAATATATTTAATTAGGCTAAATGTAACATTTAACTACAGAATTAATTGTTAGAAGTGGTCATTTATTAAAATAAAAAAAAGGTTTAACCTTAGCCACAGTTTTTAAAAGTACTATTTTCTATTACTTATTTTCATTCTCTTACCTGTGTTAGCGTCATTACTATTCCTTATTTGGCTTAATTAAAACAAGTCAAAACTGTAAAATATGATATTGAAAATGCTTTTAAAAATTAAAAATACTTTTTGAGTTAAATTACTTACAATTTTTTTTGTATAACCTATCGTTCCAATGTGTTAGAAGACAAACGATTAGGTATTAATCGTCGAATTGCTGAATCGTGAACTTATAATACCTTACTGGCCTATGGCCTAAATCGGAAAATAAAAAATAATTTGAGGTACAAAATAGCTACAAAAAGCTTCGTTTTTTTAACACAGATTAATAAAACATACGTTACTTAATTTCATGCAAGTTATTACTTTGTTCCCTTTCAATGTTAAGGTTTGAAAACCTTAAGATTCAAAGGACGTACTTGTCTGGGCTTACGAGCACCGTTTGGTCTGTGGCATTTTATCGCCCTCGTCAGAGCCGGAGCGAAAGTACCGCCTGGGCAACCTTGGCGCGCCGGCCGACTGCGTCCGACTACCTTAATTATTGTCTTAGATTACACACATACTTATACCACAGAATAGAAAATGATTAAATGCCCTTGAGCTGAGTAAATTGAAAATTGAATATTTTTTCCCAAACTGAAGGAATTGACGACGCTTTAGCCTAGTTGGTAGTGACCCTGCCTTAGAAGCTAGCGGTCCCGGGTTCAAATCCTGATAAGGGCAGATATTTGTGTGATTAGAGCGAATATTTTTTCCTGGGTCTTGGATGTTTTCTAACCCCCTTACCTACTAATAAACGTTGAGTAACAGTGGTGTAGCTATACAATGTTTTGTCCTTATCTGTCAAATCCAAATGTCACAATGACAGATAAGGACAAAACATTGTATAGCTATACAACCGTTACTCAACGTTTATTAGTATGGGGGTAAATATTTAAGTAAGTATGTATATCTCTACATAAGTAAGTTTATCGTTTACCCATAGTAGGTACAACCCTAGACCTCAGTTTGGGACCAGAGGGCTTATTGTCTAACGCAGTCACAATTATTTTGAAAATCAAAGGCTTGTCTGCATAAAAAATGAAAACAAGGGCTCCAATTTGAAGCCGGTTGCGATTGCGAGCGCGTTAGGCAATAGCAACACCGAGGGCTTATTGCCTAACGCACTCGCAATCACGATTGTTTTCATTTTGAAAATCGAAGCCTTGTCTCCATACAAAATGAAAACAATTGCTCCACTTTGAAGCCGGTTGCGATTGCGAGTGCGTTAGACAATTGCAGGACAATTTTTGTGAAATTGCCCGTGATATAATAATTTATTTATATTTTTTAGGGTGGCAATAAGCGATTGATCGAATATGGGGTACGTTTATACTACAAGCGATTAAGGCCAATTAATATTGAATACTTAAATATCGAGGTAGATATGAAATGTTCCGGTTTTTTTGACCTTTGCTCAATTTATATTTTAGGCTCAAATTTGTGACATCATATCTGCATACGATGAGAGGTCGCAGCATACGAGCATGATAAGCGTAATACTCTTATTACAAGGCTTTGTTGTTAAAATTATATTTTGTCTTTTCTAAAGTAATATATTTTACTTAGGTTGGCCTTTTTTTAGTATTCTGTAGCCATCTTCTTTCATCTTAATCCCAAGCCTAAATCTAAATAAATTTGTAAACAAATTTGTTTCGACCTCAGTTACCTGATGCACAATAGAATAGAGGCATACGCAGCAACATCCTGAACCCATTGTTGTACTGACACGTATGGCATTCACAAATCTCAAAATGTAACTGACCCACAGCCTGCACATTTAAAATGTCTGGCAAAAAGACTCAAACAGTGTAATTTTGACATTTATTAAATATAACCCCATACAGCATCAGACGAATTTTAGCTGATTTTATGAAGATGACTTTCTTACTGTACCATCCCGTTGTATCGCACACTATCTAGCCGCGAGCGCACCTCCGTCCGTCGGGCCAGCCTCATCACACGCCGCCGCTACTCCTATTAGTCAACGTAAGACTATAGGCGCGGCTGTTGGCCGATGCAGCATCACATGTAATGTAGTTAAAGATTTCCGCGAATTAATTTGACATCGTTGCGTAAAGCGCGCCAGCAGGTTTCACCGCCTTCCGCCATTTCTCAATCGCATTATCGAGTGGGTTGCTGAATAATAGACAATCTCATGTTTATCCTGCAACCGCAAAATGTAAGGCTTTATTGAAATGATGGTAAATTATTTACGTCGGGATTATCAACAGCTATACAAATGCAAAAAACCTCGGTAATAATTGGCAAGACGTTGAACCGATATATTAGTATGCACTTCCCATGACTTAATTATTTACACAGACGTTATCATGATAGAGTTTATCCTATAAAATTTGTATGTATAAATAATATTTATATATATATTACCAATCACGATCTTGACATTTGCAATATGGGAGCCAATATCTTCGGGAAAATTCGTTTTAAACCCGAGCAACGCTCGGGTTCTCGGGTACTGTACCTACGACTGTGGGGCGCGTCGTTGTGGAGTGAAAATACTGGGTCTCTATTTCATTACGCCAAAATATTTTTGGTCAGAAGTTTCATTAACCAAATTTTCATTTGTCAACCCGCTTTGTTTTCTGTAAACGTAAATATTTCAAGATTTTATAAAAACTAACCTAACTTAACCTAAAAATTTATATAACATTGGTGTGGCAAATGAAAAATTTGAGAAATGATACATTTGACCAAAAATATTTTGGCTAAACGGTAGGAAAATACTAGGTTAGTATGATATAATACCAAGAAGAAAGAAAAGTAACTCGTGATAAAAGCACCCAAGTTTTTTTCCTGTCAAGTATATCTTATTAAAACTAACTGAAGTTTACCAATAGTGCTTAGCTTCAATGTTATCTTGAGGAAAAATAATCGCGTGCAATGCTTGTATTGCTATTGTAACGTATCGCGTATAATATCAGAAGTGTGAAATACGACGTTCCCACAACAAAGACGCAGATAACCGGGGTGAACGTCACGCGCGCTATGCGCGGCGCGGCGGGCCGCGCACAGCAGCCCCGGGGTACATATACCCTATTTGATTGAACATCTCTAACTTCATAGCTCTAAAATGAAAATCTATAACGGTCACGATTTATAATGCGCATTTAATATAGATATAATAATATCGAATCATATTATCTGTAAAATTAAAAACAATGACACTCAAGTCAAAATATAATATAATAACAAAATAAAGATAGGTACTTATAGATTTGAGTGAGGTTAGTTTTACAGCAAAATACCCAGAAAAAGGAGCTCTGCTCTGCGGAGCTGACTGTGTTGAAAATAAGTTTTTGGGCGTTTTATAACACCGAACGCCTTGTTACCACTATAGCTTTTAGTATTTAAAAAAATCGCACTGCATTGGCTACCATGTAGTTATTTTTAGGTAAGGTGTGGTAAGGTAAGGTCGATATGTTGTAGAAAGTGACATAATATCAAATGACTTTATAAATTTTTATTTTTTATCTTTTGTAAGTACTCATGTACGTTACAAATTTCGAAATAATAGAATTATGATAGTTATATGAAGTGAAGTTGAGAGAAAATAAATCACCATGTAATTTTTAAATAGGTTTAATTATATAGGTACCTACTTCACCAAATCCGACCCGTACTAATAAACATCTTTTGTAAAATTGAATGTAGTAGAAAACTGCCACATCTAACTTGTATTGAGAAAGTCAACTCAGAAAGGCCAACTCAGGTACTACTACAAAGACCATGATATCGCCGTGTTGAGGCACGGTCGTAGAGTTGTTTAAAGAAAGAATTGTGGCCCGACGATAACATCGTCGCGAATGTCGCGATACACTCGGTCTTGGAGGTGGCGTCCGTAGACCTTCGCTTCAAACATATTACATGAAAAATAATAATGTTAGGAGTCATTGAAACACATGCTGAAGATCACTGTTTTTACAATAAGAAACGTATAATGATGTATATTATATATGCCGTAATAATACGGCAAGAGTTTCCTGGCTGTTTGACTTTGACGTGCAAAAACCACATAAGACTTCATTATGTTAAGAATAAAAACAAAATAAAGTTGCATTAAGGGTAAGCCTTTTTTTAAATGCAGTATTTTGTAATAGATCTGCTGTAGGTATTGTGTCCACTGCGCAAGACGAATGAACCGCAATGTGTTCTTGCGTAACAAACAACTGCGTTGAAGAAGAAACGGCATAAGAAAATAGCTAAGCCACCCGCGCAGTCAGCGTTTATCCGTTTATTTTGCCTTCGAATACGTAAACTATCAGGGGGCCTAGCCAAGATGCAAACGCCGTTTCTTTTTTCTATCGACTCGAAATATACATATAGAGTTGATATTAACGGTCAAAGCAATTTGTCAACTGCTTCCATTTTGTCGATTTTCGAAAAGTTACTAAGTTAACGTATCGCATCTTGACTAGTAGGCCTAGCCAAGCTGCAAACGCTGCTAAGGTTTCTGTTTTCTACTGACTCGAAATGTAGGTAGGTATGCAGTTGACACAAGCTGTCGCCGCGATCTGTGATCCGTACATCAATCTTATACATTTTTTCGGTTTTCGAAAATCGTTAACTTATATGCATCTTGACTTTACTCCTACACCTCCAGCTGTTTCGTTTTCTTCTAAAGTACCTATATTGTGCGGATGACGTTTGCTGCTTGTTATTTCTTAGAAAATTAATAAATCATATTTCATATTAATGCGATAGCGAGTAAGAAAAAAACGCATACATACACACCGTATTTTTTTGATTTACGTTATCTTGGGTATATAACTATAGGTACATCTATTAGATTTTTTAATATTAAATATAATATTAAACGTTGTATCTACGTTCATTGTAAAAGAGCCTTTTGAGTTAAAAGTTACAGCTAGTGTCAATTACGACAATTTCGAATAACATCTACACACATAGGTATAGTTTTATTTAGGTACCATATCACATTGACGTTTACGTTATTCATTACAGAAAAATGGTTTATTTTTTCTTGATTAAATAGCATCTGTCTCGTAGAATATTATGCCAGTGTCAATTTAATAAAATAACACAATGAACCGAGTTTCTTTAGGCCGGCCGCGGATATCCGCCCCTGTTCCATGTATCCCTACCGCCTTATCCCCCCTGATAGAAATAAGTGGAATATTTTTCCGTTCTTCGCCACCGGTAGGGATATTATTCCACATATCCCTACTAAAATTCATTGCGGTAAAGACATTTGGATTTTTTTCCACCCATCCATACTAGCTTGCCCCTTGGTAGGGACATGTGGATTTTTTTCCACCCATCCATACTAGCTTGCCCCTTGGTAGGGACATGTGGATTTTTTTCCACCCATCCATACCAGCTTGCCCCTTGGTAGGGACATGTGGATTTTTTTCCAACCATCCATACTAGCTTGCCCCTTGGTAGGGACATGTGGATTTTTTTTCACCCATCCATACTAACTGACTCTCTGGTAGGGACATGTGGATTTTTTTCCACCCATCCATACTAGCTAGGTTTTTGGTAGGGACATGTGGATTTTTTTCCACCCATCCATACTAACTGACTCTCTGGTAGGGACATGTGGATTTTTTTCCACCCATCCATACTAGCTAGGTTTTTGGTAGGGACATGTGGATTTTTTTCCACCCATCCATACTAACTGACTCTCTGGTAGGGACATGTGGATTTTTTTCCACCCATCCATACTAACTTACTCTCTGGTAGGGACATGCGGATTTTTTTCCACCCATCCATACTAGCTTGCTTTCCGGTAGGAATATGTGCATTTTTTTTCACCCATCCATACTAACTGGCTCTCTGGTAGGGACATGTGGATTTTTTTCCAACCATCCATACTAACTGGCTCTCTGGTAAGGACATGTGGATTTTTTCCAATCATTCAAACCAACTTACGGTCTTAAAGAACGGTTTTAAATAAAATAACAGAAATAAAACCAATCACTTTTTTTATTCACTAAATCGCTGGGTGGGTGCAATAGTGGCATACGTCAAAATATCAAAATGTCTAGAAAAGGACTGTCAAAGTTATAAAAATTGGATGCAGGCGACAATAATGTAAAAAATAACCTAATTAAATAAGTATTGTTATGGTCTTGTTTTTTTTATCTTCCTTAAAATAAATTATATGTTTTTTTTTGGTATCTTAAATTATTAATGCATAAATATAGGTATTATGATAATTACGATTTTTGAGTTAAGTCTTATTATTTCGTTGAACATACACGATATTAATCAGGTTATTAACGAAATAAATACTCTTTCAAATTCTAAATAGTTTATTGTTACTTATTGGTAACAATAAACTATTGTTCATATAAGTTCTATAGCCTATGTTAATCTGGAATTCAAATGGTGAAAGAATTTTTGGTATTGGTATTGGTATTTTTGAGTTTATTCGTTAAATACATACAGACATACATACAAATCTTTTCTCTTTATAAGATATATATACAGGGTGTAACCGTTAAGTGTGACCAGGCGATTATTCCGAAACTATTACAGATATGCCTGATTAGCCTTTTCAATGCATGTTGGAGTAGCGGCCGAGTCCCGGAAGATTGGGTCAAGGCCGTTATCGTCCCTCTGTATAAAGGGAAGGGGTCACAGCAAGACTGCAAAAACTATCGCGGTATCAGCCTCCTTAGTGTTGTCGGCAAAGTATATGGGAAGATTTTAATTGAAAGGGTATTGAATGTTACGAATGACAAAAACTGGCATGTACAAGCGGGATTTCGAAAGGGAATGGGATGTACGGATCAGGTCTTTTCACTACGGTCTATCACAGAAAAGTTCTTGGCTATCAACCAAAAAGGTTTTCTGTGCTTTTGTGGACCTGGAAAAGGCCTATGATAGGGTAGATAGAAAGGAGTTGTGGAAGGTGCTGTCTATGTATGGAGTGAGCAGCAACCTGGTGCAGGCTTTGAGGTCCCTTTATGAGGGCTCCAGAGCCTGTGTCAGGATCAATGGGGCATACTCGGCCTGGTTTAATATCTCCAGAGGTGTTAGACAGGGCTGTGTTGCCTCACCATTTATTTATCACTGGCCAGCACTTTCTATGACAATCAACACTTGAAAGTACCTACTGTAAACCTTTTTGTTATGTATTTTATTTAAAACGTAAGTACCATTAGTAAATGATAGTGTTCGTGTTTAGATTGTTTTATCTAGGAGTTTGTTAAGTCTTTTTTATACATTAATAATGATAAAACATCTTATCCTAGCCCGGATATACCTACAGAAAAAAAAATATGCGTCCCCTTCAATAACCTAGCTAGTAGTTATGTGTGGAAGAAATTCCATCTACCCCTACCAAAAAGCTAGCTAGTATGGACGTGTGGAAGAAATTCCATTTATCCCTACCAAAAACCTAGCTAGTATGGATGTGTGGAAAATATTCCATTTATCCCTACCAAAAACCTAGCTAGTATGGATGTGTGGAAGAAATTCCATCTACCCCTACCAAAAAGCTAGCTAGTATGGACGTGTGGAAGAAATTCCATTTATCCCTACCAAAAACCTAGCTAGTATGGATGTGTGGAAGATATTCCATCTATCCCTACCAAAAACCTAGCTAGTATGGATGTGTGGAAAAAAATCCACATGTCCCTACCAGAGAGTCAGTTAGTATGGATGGGTGGAAAAAAATCCACATGTCCCTACCAAGGGGCAAGCTAGTAGAGAAAGGTGGAAGAAATTCCATCTATCCCTACTAAGGGGCAGGTTCTAGAGAAAGGTGGAAGAAATTCCATCTATCCCTACCAATGGGGGCTAGGAGGGATAAGTGGACATATTATTTCCATCTATCCCTACCGGTGGCGAAGAACGGAAAAATATTCCACTTATCTCTATCAGGGGGGATAATGCGGTAGGGATACATGGAACAGGGGGATATCCGTATGCGGAAAACGTATTCAGAAAACGAATGTATGCGGCCGGCCTTAAACTTCATTTTGTGCATATATAAGGAGGAGCAGAAACTTTTTACTTAAGTAAAGGATTTTAAACACAAGTTTTTGTTTATCGATAATGGACCTTTTACATTGGTTTTATATAATTTAGTGATTAAATTTAATAATTGATTATCTTCAAAACGGTACCAATTAGAGCAGTAGGTAGTTTCTTGGAGAAATTAACTTCCTTTGGGCTAAGGAATGCTCTCTTAAAATTAACCCGAATTAAAAAAAACGGCGTATATTTATAATGTCTTTCCATCTCGTCTCAATGCAGTATGTTATATCTCCCTGATGAATGTTGAATACCCGTATATTTTTCGTTTTTAAGTGTGTTTGTAGGTCGGAGTAGACTTGTGTTACTCTTTTTGTACATTATTATCAAATCAAATTTTATTGTGTGTAGTTAGAACTTGGACATTGTTTGTCTAAGTACATTAATTCGTTTTCTGCTACACATCGTTATGTGAACTTACTCAAAAACGCATTAAAGAAGAATTAAATAACATCGTTTCTTTTAGAAAGCTCGGTTGCCTTAATTTGGCGTTGCACAACATAATACGTACGATATCCTACATTTATTGAAATGCTCTTAATTACCATTTCAACTGATTATTATTGTACCTCACCGGCGAGCAACCTACCTCGGTACTGCCGGGGTTCCTACTCGGACCTACCTATGTACTGTTGTTTAATATGCTCCAAATTGTATGACAAAAGTGACCACTATACAAGAAAATCAAGTTTTTATCAATATTGCCACTTTTGTTAGTAAGCCCTGGAGGGCGAGGTTATCGAGTACACACCATTATTAGGGTATAGTATGTATACGAATGTGGGTCATTAATGTCATTTATACCAGACACTGGTAAAAATTGGCACATCATCTGTTGATTCGGGTTTCATAAGCCTATCCGCCGCACTCTGGAGTTTTTAATTCGTGCTCAATGTACTTATTCTGGACCGAAGGTCTACACGGCAAAATCTTATTGTTTTTGACGTGTTACCGTGTTACGATACATTACGATAGCTCTTATTTACTTGACAATAGTGGTGGCCGAGTTATAAACAATACGATAACACGTCAAAGGCAATATGGTTTTACTCAGTTGAATAGAAGCTTGAAGGTTGTTAAAATCCTGACATTGGCAAGGTCAGCGTCAATCACGGCCAGGGCTTAAAATGCCGACATACAGTCTCAAGACACGGCAGCATTTCTTTACGTTGTTGTAGCGACCTTCTTACATGTCGCAACGCTATTCTATTCGCCGATAGTCATTTATTCGTCGCTAATTACTATCCATTCCGCAGCGGTTATGCAAACGTTTCTACACTCAGCGAGAGTCTTGTCTGAGTAACACAAGCGTGCTTACCCAGACAACACTTCAGTTGTCTTTAAGTTCGATTAAAAACATTTTTTTTTTTATATTTGCTAGTTTACTTTAATTGGATTTAGCTCAAGAACTGAATTAAGCAAAGCAGATCCCATCAAAAAGATAAACGCATAAAATAGTTCAAGTTCCCACCACGTGCCACCAAAACTACAAAGAGCTACCTACTTATACCAAAAAGATGCCAAGTTTGGCACTAGATTATTCACAGTCAAACCTATTCCCGCTACTTAAATGCATTTTGAGACCTAACTTTTCATGGCTCTAATGAGATGAGATGATGCATCTCATGTTTTTGTATTTATGTTTTTGATGGGATATCAGTACTTTATGGTATGTATGGTAGATAGTTGATATCAACCTACTAAATATAATTATGTTAAGCAATTAATCATAACACATTGAAAATAAGGAGATAATAATTTTACTATTTTCCGAGTAAAGGTACCTATAGAAATATTTACCTATACATAGTATTCGCGTATTTCAGTGCCAAAATTTAATTGGAAAAATACTCTTTCCCCCTTACTAATGAACGTTGAATAACGGTGGTATAGCTATACAATGTTTTGTCCTTATCTGCCATTGTGACATTTGAATTTGACAGATAAGGACAAAACATTGTATAGCTATACCACCGTTACTCAACGTTTATTAGTAAGGGGGTTTAGGTTTTCATGAGTCATTGCAGTCAGTCAGTAGGTAGCAAGTAGATACGCTTTTTTTGTAAATTTTATTTTTGTTGTATAGAAGTTGGATTTTTTGAGTATGGTTAAAGAGTAAAAGCTTTTAGTAAATTGTAGAAAAATCAGGTTCTTACCTGCACTAGGAAAAAAGTTATAAGGGTGTGAAGTAGGGCCTGAGTGGGGTTGAGTACATATACACGCGGCAGTGTTCCTCGGCTTTTCTTGGAACTTTCCGAACACATATTAAAGGTCATAGCTTATTAGACCCACCCGGCACCCGACCCGCACCGCCTCGCCTCGCGGTTAGTATTAAAATCGTTACGTAGTTTAGTTGATGTAGTGACAGCATGCCCATACAAATCCATATAAAGAATACTAATCGTCTCGAGGCGAGGCGATGCGGGTCGGGTGCTGGGTGGTTCTACGCGTAAAATACAATGACGTTGCGTAAACAAAATATGGGTCTTAGGAATGGCGATGGAATGGGGAATGGGAGATGGCTTCAATTTTGACGGACCGTAATTTACGCACCGTTAAGCTCTGGTGTGGTCGCTCCCTTAATAAATATAACTAACTAAACTAACATAATCTAACAAAAAATTTAAACTATTATTTTGTTTTTATTCAACTGTTTTATTGGCAAAAGGTTTCTGAAACAAAGTAGGTATGTACTTACCATGAGATAAAATATTCATGTTCCAGCCGAATACAATTAAAAATGCAACGCGTATGTGTACACAAATTACAAAATCACCTCACGCGCAATGACAAAAGAGGTTTAAAATCTGTACCTTACTTCGTTACTTTAAAGGTTCATTTTTCAAAAAAACTCGTGTTGTAACAATGTCTAAAGGTATGCAGGTGACTGTCATAAAAGTTTATGATGAGGAAAAATCCCGTTTCGTTTTATTGTTATAAAATGAATTTTGAGCTAAGGCATTGGTAAGTTTGTATGAACATTATTGTAATAATTTTTTCAGCGGTCACGGATGATTTTATTATAACGGTTAAGAGGACCTCTAAATAAACATAAACATATTAAAATGAATGCGTTAAATAATATCCGAGATATTAAAGATTTAAGTACCTATTTGGTGTTTGGTACTGAAAGTACGCCCAGGTACAAATACTTGAATACCTCGGTTCCGATGCACTTAAGGCTATTAGTTACATTACATAGAAAAATATGTTTATTTAAAAAAAATCTGTCATAATATTTATCACTTTTACGAATGGCCGCTCACTTTTAAAATGACGTATTCAGACTTTTAAAAATGATAATACTTTTCCCTAAACTTCTTTATTTTCAAACACCTACGTAATTGAAAGTTTTTCTTATGTTGATTTTCACATCTCCTTGATTTCTAATCGCAACCTTTAACTAAACTGCTTACGTCCGTCCGTCAGTCCGTGCTGAGGATTTCCACTCATGCTGTTATATCGTCAGTACCTAGTAGGTAATTATATAGAGGTGCTATTAAAATCCGAGGAAGGTGATCATATCATATTAAACTTCAGGAAGCGGTCTAAATAAATGATAACGTATGTTTTTAGTTATTACCTATATACTTACTCAGGGAAATAATTTAAATATTCAACACAAATAAATTCAATTTTTTCCAAAACTTAATCAATATTAAATGTAGAAACTTTATAAACTAAATAAAGTTGTCACGCGGAAGAGTGCGATGGCAAACTGGCAAACAATTACTCAACTGTAATGAAGTAATGACTTATGATTACATTGATCAAACGGATTGATTGACAAGCACAACTGAGAAAAACTAGATATTGGTTGCTTAATAAAATAAATATTAGAAAATTTAATATGTATAAATTGCAATGTTGATATGAGCTGAAGACTGCTTGGTCATTCTCTAACGATGCGGCCAAACCTGCGGGAGTAGACGAATACTCGTGTTTAAGTTTATTTCTTCCTTTATGCTAAAGTAAGTAAATATCAAGACATGGGCCCTAAGACTTAAAGTTAGGATAATACAAAGTAAAAAACAGCATCAACATCAAATCAACACTTTTGATAAACATCTATTCTAAAACTGCGAAACGTGTAAGTAGGTATTAAATATACCTACTTATTAAATCTTTATTAGTTAAGTGTAGGTATATTTATTCTTAACCGCCGATTCCCATCCTATTAAATTGTTATAAATGATACCTACTTGGCGCACAGATAGACAAAGCCGGGCTTATAAATGTATATTTTTTCCCTCGGAAAATTGGGCATTTCATCAAAAAATTAAGATTGTAATTTTTTTACGAAAATTCGTTACTTCCTGCTAGTTTCCTAAAAGTCGTAAATAAAACTAATTTATAAGGCGGTCGTAGCCCCGGGCACCGCGACACTCCGCGAGAGCCACACCCAAATATTTTTAACACACTTATATTTTAAATGTCGTTCGGACCAGGTGTGGGGCCTTGAAGCCGCTTACCTTTCCAATCGTTGGCCAACCAAAGGAAATAATTTACTCTATTAACTACAATTAGGTCCGTACGCCGCTTTGGGACTTACCGATGTTTGTTTCAGCCGATATGAGGACCTAAGTGATAGATTACATAATTTGGACGTGTTATGATTATGATTGTTATGAATCAAGTGGTAACTTGAAATAGTCCTTCTGCGAACATGCCCAATTCCACTTAGATTTGCATTATCAAAAATTACAAAAACTACTAAATAACAACTGTATAACTTTGCTAAATTCAATAAAAACAAGAACAGCTTTGATAATTTTTAGTGTCCCGGATTTAGGTACTGAACTCGCGGAAGAATAACAAGCGCCATTAAACAATCTTAATTAGTTGTAAAAAAAATACGATATTCTTATGAACACTTTTTTGAGTTCAAATTCACGTTTTAAGATTTTTATGTAAGTTAAAATCATAATTAACTTAAGAATATATGTACGTGTATGTATACATACCTGTACATGTACAAAAATAGTACTCCGATTGAGAAGATATTACGACAGTAAGTGTAAGTGTAGCAAAAGTGTAAGTAGGCAGTACAATCGTGGTCCCAACGGAAGACCAGCGTCGGCTTCACAGCCAGTATATATGTTCAACCTTATCTAGTTACATTTCCGGAACATTTGACAAAAGACTATCAAGGTTAACAGCGTCCATCAAAAAGTAATAATAACTCAGTTAGGTACTTTACTTAGACTTGCTGTTGACGAAAGGCGGTATTTTAGTTTTATTATAAATCTAGATAAATTCTAGTTCGTGAGCAACCGGTTTTCTGACGCAACGCTTATCAGTCAGATCGAGCTTTTCCTTTGAAACTTTCAACTCTACACAGCTTAAATCACCAAGATAATGGATCATTTTACAACAAGCTTTCTAACTTAAAATGGTTATTAGCTCAACTGAGTTAATTTCAGGAAATGTTTACTTTGTTTTTTTTTTATTCTAGGTTCAGATCGAAGAATTTGATACAATTTTTAACCATTTATTGAGTTACCTACTCGTAACAATTTAAAAATCTGGCACTCACTAAATGCTAAAGGTTAACTAGGTACATTTACTTACTGTATCGATGCCAATTGATACATCTTGTACTGTAATTGTTTATGTGCAATAAGAGTTTACCTACACGTACACTATAGGCAATAGTGCTAACATTAGCCCCAGACTAGACCGATGGCTATCTAGGACTAGAGACAATCTCGAACTCCTAGAATATGTAGCCGGAGAGTGCTGCTGCATGTATAGTTCAGGAAATATGAATTGGCCGTCTGCAATCTGCACTAAGATCTTTTTGTTAATATCAAATAAAAGGTAATCGTAAAACTGACCTCGTTCTTCGAACAGCACAGTGGGTTGAAAGGTTAAGGTTAAGGTTAGGTCCGGTAAGTCTATCGCAGAAAAATAAATCGCAAAGTATATAATATAACAGACGGCCAAATCATATTTCCAGAACCTTTATAACCTACTTACCGTTTAGTGAAGGGTCAACTCCAAAACTCTTGAGATTATCCGGAAGTAGAAAATAATCTTGATCTTAATTAATCTTAATCTTAACTGTATGTATCAAATCGGGAGACGGGTAGACGCGGTCACAAATAAAAATACCCTGAGTTCTACGAAACATAGGGTCCCAGTTAAAAGAGCACGACTAACTAGCATTTAAGGGATGGCATCGGTTGAAGTACGCGATTTTACTTTACGGTCACCTTCGAATAGTTAAGTTACTTTTCCTAGTTCAGCTATAAATGCACATAATTGTCTCGACTGGTCACATAAGGTAACAAGAATAACAAGTTTTACTTTGTTACGTAGGTAAATTTACACATGATTAACTATAGAGCAGGAATTAATATAATGTTGAAAAAATGAATTAATATTTATGTAGCGCTGTGCTCGATCGATATAACCATTTGGTACGGGTATCCAATTATATGCATTGCAAATCACCAAATAGACGTTAGAGAAGGCGGGTGGAACAGACAGGGTTTATTCGGCATCGAATCAACAATACGTGATTAGCCGATTACTTGGTTACGTTTTGTCGTAATATTTCTAGCTTTATCAAATATAGGACGACAAGTAAAGGGACAATACGGAGTGACATGACTAGCTGACTGTTTATAATATCACTTAGAAAACGTCGAATCTAGGCCCTGAAATACTTTCGCGAGTTTTTCACAGTTAATTACCAAGAAAGAACAAGTTAGAGTTAACAAAGTTTCCATTTTGTGATCCGGGCTAATGCACCAGTAGTTTTAGAAGAAAGTGATTTTATGTCATTGAAATGGCGTTAATTCAAATGAATTGGTTTTTAAGTAAAATCGCGACCAACTTTTTGTCATTCGACGGACTTGCGAACGTAATCTAAAGAAAACCAGTTTTCAGGATCTCTAATTATAGTTTAATTAAGATTACTAGCGTGTTTAGCAGTGTCGATCAGAGTAAGAATGGAACTCTTGATTTCTATAAGTATAAAAACATCTTAATATCCAATTGTTGCCTCTAAATGAGCCAATATATAATACAATTGCCCAACTTGACATTTAAAAACATTCGCAATAAACAAGTTACTCTTTAAAACATTTTCATGCAAATAGTTGACAATGTATAATGTACCTTGGCAGGGAACATTAACATAGTTTTGCGGGTTGATATTTATATTTATTGCGCTATCTATAAAAAAATTAAATTATAATTAGTTTGAAAAACTAGTTAATTTTTGAATGGCTATTGATATCCGTTTCAATAGCGAGTTTATATTTTCAAGAAACAAAGAGTCTTACCAACGGCAACGCAGGCGAGCAGGGAGGCGATTCCGGCACTGGTCCTCATGTTAGTACGTCCGCGCGGCGTAGTCTGTGCGGCACCACTGAATGCGCATACGCAGCCCGAACGCCCCTACCGCTGTTCGTAGACGTGATTGTTGACGAACCCTTGGTGTCGTAACAAAGTAATGCCTTGGGGTTGACGTTCGGATAAATCTGTAAATTAAAGGCTTTAAGGTAAGTAAGTATATAAAATATTATGACGGTGTCGCAGTAATCTCGCACTAACTGATAATAGAAAAAATAACACATCCAAGGCTAACAAGTTAATTGTTCATACATATTTTAGGTGGGGCACTCTAAAAAGTATCTTGTTATAATAAAAAAGTTAATGCATCCAATGCAGGGAATTAATTAATAAATAGGTCTCCTTAAACTGTGCTTTCCTTGCAATATTACTGATCAATTATTTCATTAGGGCACATCAACCTCAACTAGTCTTATAATGCGACTACGACGCAGTTAATCTAGTTGGAAGTGATCCGGTCTACGAAACAAGCGGTCCGGGTTCGGCTCCCGGTCCGGGTAAATATTTATGTGATGAGCGAAAGTATTTCTGTCTGGGTCTTTGGTGTTTTCTATGTATATACGTATTTTTCCTCTATATAAATGTGTTTGTCGTAGCGTTATTCCCTTAGTAAAAGCCTAGACCTTTGTTTGGGACTATATCAAATTATATGAAATTGTCTGCGATATTTATTTATTAATTAAAAGCTCTTAGTTGTTTCGTAGCTTTACGAGTACACACATTTTGTGAAGAAATTTCAAACAGGCTTAAGATTCAAGAACAAGTCCTTAACTGAAGACTTTACAAAAAAAAAGGTTCTAGAACGACACACTACACTCCAATATTATTATTTATTAACCCTGCAGAGCCCTTCACTTGCATTATAATATTTATAATAATAAATGTTAGATATCTAAATAGCTGACGTAAGAAACGTGGTTAGGCTAGCTGGTAGTGTTACGAAGTTAGCGGTCCCGAATTCGATTCCCGGTCAGGGTAAATATTTGTGTGATGAGCGCGAGTATTTGTTCCTGATCCTGAGTGTTGGGTTGGGGGTTTAAACGTATTTAAGTACGTATTTCTTCATATCATAAATTATGTTTATCGATGCCTAGTAAATTAATTATCCTTTCCTGGCACAGTCATCTTTCAAATCACGAAAGTTATTTACCAATACTAGCACAAAATAGAAATTTGAACTTCGTGAGATGACTTGTCAATTATTTGTTAGAGGGTAGGTACATTTACGCTTTCATAATCAGCAACTACGTATGATACTAAACCATACTATTGCATTAATAACATCATTACCACATAGTATTTTAGCGAAAACAAGTCGCTTAGTTTGGTGCTCTCAGATATTAAAAGAGGAGTGGAAGTTGGTAGCATTTTTAAGACATTCACATTTACGTAGGTAATAAAACTCTTACACCGCCTGAAAGAAAAATACGATTTTTTTGCCAGCTTACGAGAACAAACATGGACGTTATTATTTAGGGTAATAACTTACTGTTTATTATAATATTATTGAAATATCGTCGCTAGAAATCAATAATGCTGTAACCCTCAAAAATCAAATTTTACACTAGAGCCAAAATAATGAAGCAAAAAATTTAAAAAAATCATAACTTCTAAACGTTAGAAGGTTTATTGACTCCCTTTTGAAAAACTAATTAAAATAAATGCTTTTATTTAACTGAATAGTCAAATTTCATGTAAACTAGGTTTAAAGGTACTTTTTGCGGGTTACAGCATTTTTTTTCTTTTTTTTTTACCCGAAAGAATACTGTAACCTATAAGGAAAATGTATGAATGTGTTATTTAAAAACCAAATGAAAAGCAGTTTTAAATTGCTGTAAATGAATCATAACCGTTTAAAACGTTTCTGGTCAAAAAACACTTACAAATATAAAAAAAATAGACTACAGTCTTGCTGTAACAGGATTTAGGAAAAAAAACAAGGTATAATAAAATGTCGTTCATACAATATTAAGCTGTTTGCAAGGCGTTTAAAAGAAACACGTTTAATAAAACATACCTTTATTCAACTGTAAAGTCTATTAGCTTAGATAGTGTCGCTACACTCGCACGTACTTATTTATTTATCTCTTTATTTATTACAATAGGAAGCGTCCGTGTGATTCATAGGTATTATGTGACAGATTTTCGTTGTTATGTAATAAAATACAAATATAATTCGATGTAGGTAATGGCGGCACCTAGCTGCGCCTAATACTTCTCCACAAAAGTTGTGATTCGTTGAGATAATATTACGTGTGTCCGGCATTAGACTCCGTCCGGCCTTACGGGACATTCCTCTAGTAGTATACCTACTACTCGGTTGTCTTTTTATTTCAATGGAACACGGGTATCAAATACCTATTAAAGTCATAGCGAGTCAGAGCGGGACAACGATGACCGCCGAGTACTAATTAATACCTACTCTAGTTTTACTAAAAAAAAATATTCAGTAAGTAATATTGATAAATAATTCAAATGAATCAACTTGCTTAAATACCTAGACACCTTTTCATATTAGTTAAATTACTTCGTGGAAGAAAGTTAGTGGAAAATAGTTATTCAAAACCCACTTTCTCATTTATAAATTATTAATTTGTTAAATAATACAAAATTTATTCATGATTCTGCGGAGTCCAAAATATGCACTGCACTTCAAACCGACCGCCGTATGCCGCGTACTTCACAAGGTGAGGGAGGGGGGAAATGTCGTAACGACATCCAGTGCTTGTGAAGTCTGTGACTTTAAAATGTCATAACTGCTATAAAATAGGAAAAATAACACGTTTGAATTGCTGTATGTAGCTGTGCAATTTTAAATTAAACCCAAAGAAATGCTGTAAATAACATAATTCAAAAAAATTGGAAAGCAAAAACGCTGTATAATGTTAAAGAGAGGAAGTTTCTTACCTTGTTTTGCTGTAAGTCCGATATTGACAAAATACACCGGATTTTAAGCGGGTTACAACATTTATTACTTCTTCAATAAACCAAATATCACAAAAAACGTATGCTGTATATTTTTTATTTATCATCGTAGAAACACGAGACCCAGACCAATCGACGCAGAAAAAAAAATGCTGTAAGAATATGTAAAAAAACGATTTTGGGAGTTGGAGCGGGTTACAGCATTATTGCTTTCTAGCGACGATATGTACATCGGTCTAGCTTTATACAAAGGGATGCAGTAGGGTGATATAATTTTTGCGACGATGTCATGGGCAGAAAGCTTAATAAGTACCATATAACCTAAATTGTGTAAATAAAATTATGAAATAAAAATTACAGTGTAATAAGTATACCTAACTACATGCACAATGTTTTTGTCACATTTGAGCGCACTCGCTTCTTCTGATTTTTGGGGTGTATTTACAAAGTTAGGTCGGTGCGGTCGTACAGCTCCTCGACAAACCCCCAGCTACGCCAGTGGCTGCACGAAAGGCTCGAAGCCTAATTTCCTTGTATTGCGACGACTATACGACTCGTTATAGAAATGGCCCACGATTCAAGTGCGAGTGTTACCGAACGCGTTCGGTCACGAAGCGACAAAAAGCGGATCGGGAACGCGATATAACCGGTAAGGTACTCACAGTATGTTTGAAATCATGAAACCTAAGTGTAAAAGGTGATGGAAAGGATTGTCACGGCGTTTTTCTCCCCCTAGGCGTATGTGTATTATTTGCAACTCTAATGTCGATGTCAGTGGTTCTAAATAAAATGCGTTCCGCTAACGTTACCGTTGGTGAAAATGTTTAAGGTTGACGTAAGTCGCCGACCGTTGCGTCGAGCGCTTAAGCCGTAAGCTGGAATTTTAACGTAAGAATTATAATGAGAATAAGAGTAAAAATCAGAACGCGAAATGCTGCTGCTCTGGCCGGGTGTCCCCACTCATCATCATTATCAACGCACCACCAAATAAAAAAACGTTGAAAAAACCACCTTCACAAATGTAAAAACATACTTATTCAGATTTAGTTTTAGTTAACAGGTCAGTCAAACTAGAGTCGGATTTTGTTTTAGTTAATACTTATTGGACATAAAGTTTTTTTTAATAAAATATTTTACCTTTGCATTACATGCACACGAAAGATTTCTTCAAGTTTTTTTGCAACTATCTCGGCGTAGTTAAGGTTCTGTACCTCAAAAGGAAAAAAACGGAACGGAAAATAGGATCACTTTGTTGTCCGTCTGTCCGTCTGTCTGTGTGTCAAGACCCTTTATCTCGGGAACGCGTGGAGGTATCGATTTAAAATTCAAACCATATACTTAAATCTACAGTTCCTTGAAGCTGTGAAAAAATCAAACTTCTACATTTACGTAAAAAAAGATACGGCCGTTTATGTCGCAAAAAACGTGTATTTCGGCACTCTCGAGGGAATCAAAATGTATAGGGTATTTCCCATTGACCTAGAACTATGAAATTTGGCAAGAAACACCGTCTTTTACTACAAGTATTGGAAAAAATCTGAAATCTGTACATTTTTAGTTAAATCACAAAAAAAACAGGGTCTTTATGCAAGGAACGGCGGCGGTGCAAATTTTGAATTGAGTTGACCGTGTCATGTGCGGAACTCTCGGCGGGCGAGTCCGACTCGCCTTGCCCGGTTTTTTTATCTAAATGTATAAGTAAATCGCTGCTTTGTAGTATGTACTTACCAAAGGTCACTGAGTCAAACCGCGGACAGGCGGACAGACAGACATGGCGAAACTAAACTAAAAACGCTCATAAGAATATTGGAAAGGGCACATTAAAACCAAAAATATTAAATATCAGAAGGACAGTCCCACACAAATTGGCCTAGTCCCAAACTAACCTCTATTTAGGCTTTGTGCACACTCACACATATATTTGCCCACACCAGGAACTGAACCGAGGACGGCTAGTTTCGTAGGTTGGGTCACGGGACGACATCTTTATACCGCAATCTGTAACATTTTTATGCTAATATAAAGCATGAAATAGAAAAAACGGAATTATATATTAAATCAAGATGCGTATCTCTACATGAATTGACGTTCGACCGACACATGAGTGAGTAGTTACTCGTAGGTACATAACATACGTGTCTTTGTTCGACCCGTCGGTCTCGTTTTCGTTTTCTTACATCAATTCGTTTGCGTAACCACACTCGATCACTGTGAGGTACTTGGACTACAATCGAACGACCTATAACCGCTTTTAAGGCTTTGTAAAGATTGACGTGCCTACGAGTATTTCGCTACTTTCATTTTAGTTAATAGCTCAGTCTTTTTTGACTTGTGGAAAATCATGCATAAAACTAACAATCATGCATTCACTTAAGTTCTTACTGCATTTTATCTCATACTGGCTCTTTAACGCGTCTATTTGTAAACGGTCAGTTTATATTTTTAAATAATTGGGTTTTTATATTATATTAGATAATATAGCTAGTCACGGTCATATTTATTTATCACGTTTCGTTGTGCATGAAATCGTATTACCTAATATAGATAGAGTATGAACAATTTTTTATACTCACCACCTACGAGCAAATATAACTGGGTCACGTATTACTCAAATTACGAGTACTTACCTATTTACAAAGTGACCGGATATTTTTATCTGCCAGTTGAGTGTCCATCGTTATAATCATAACAAAATAGTTCGTGATGAACATGCTTAATTTTCAGTTCATACCTCGCATCACTACTGGCTGGCACACCTACTCGTGTACAACGATTTCAGGATTATTAGCATGGAGAACTTGTCGAAAAGACGTAAGTTAGAGTATGTTAAAGTCATTGACATGAATACGTATACCTACATCTAAATTTATGGTATTTTCGATACAAAACGGTTCGACGGAGCGGCTACGATACCAACCCATCCGTCGAAACCACAGGCACCGAGCGTCCAGTGGCGCCGTCATTAAGTACTATTATGGTGTTTTCTTATAACCTAAAGTAAGGTCTTGAAATCGAAGTGGTTTTGTGTTGCAATACTAATTAATACAGAATCTAAAGGGTATATGACATAATAAGTACTCCATGTTTGATAGAAGAGCCTTGAGCATTGAGCCTTGAGCCTTGTAAAGAGGTATAAGCTGTCCGGGCGTGAAGGACTGTTTCACCCTATTTAGGATGCCCAGTCTTAAGAAACGTCACTACACACTGCAAGAATACCTAGAAAAAAATTAGGTACTTAGATGTAGGTGTACATTTAAAAAGTTATTTATACTCTGTTTTTAGAGTTTTGTAGTAAAACTGGTACTTAACCCTTATAGTTTCGCCATGTCCGTCTGCTCGTCCGTCGGTCCGCAGCTTAGCTCAGAGATCCTTGGTTCTAGAAAGCGTTAATTTGGCATGAATGTATTGCCTACATATTAGTCACGCCGACAAAGTGGTAAAATAAAATCATTAAACATTTTTTTTTTAGTGTGCCTCCCCTACCGTAACGTTGGTATGTATTTTTTTTCGTCTTCCCCATGATTTGGTGTGTCTATGGATAGGTCTTTCAAAAATATGTACCTATGGTATGTAAAAACAACGTTTTGGTTATGGGCACCGTTTGTGAAATATTAAGATTTAAAGTGCTAATCTATTATTTATTATTCAGATATTTATTGAATTTTCTGTAAATTAGGTTTTTTATAATAAGTATTCAAATATAAAAGTAACAAAAAATAAACATTAAAAAAAACCTAACCTTAATTTTAGTAAGAGTTAAGTGTCATAGTCGTCGTCCCCCTACAGCCAAAACTACAAGTACTAAAAATCTGAAAAATACTTTAAATGAAAGCACATAATATAACTGATTTTAAATAAAAACTATCACGACTAAGTAGACTTGATCGGTTCCTGAGATACAGGCGAGTAAAGTATTTATACCTACTAAAATCACATAGATAATTAGTTCATAACTACTTGTTGTTTTTAACCCCCGACGCAAAAAAGAGTGGTGTTATAATTTGAGATAGTTTTTGTGTAGTAACTAACAGCGTCGGAACCCTACACTGAGCATGGTAAGTCATGCTTTTATAAATGTAAAAATATTCGTATTAAAAATGGCAGATATACCTATATAGAAAGAGAGCTTGCATTTTATAATAACCCTGTAATATTAGGGTTAATATCTTTTATTGTTTCTTAATATTGTTATACCCTTATAATAGGGTCCATGTTTAGCAGTATGTTACCCTGTAGGACCACTGTATAAACCATGGATGCAATAGAATAAATATGAATAAGAATAAACGTCGTTGCTTCAATATTAGAGTTTTCGTTTATAAATGTAGGTTCGCAGTTATTTAAAATTAGAAAACCTGATCCAAGTTTTCTGGAGGATTAAAAAAAAAAGTTAACAAAGTATAAAGGATATCTCTTAGTCCGTTCGTCCGTTAACTATAAATCTTCCGATCGGGATTCTATAACCTTTTAACCACCATGATTTTTTATCATCAGACTTTGACAACTACGGACAAGTCGGATAACCACGTATGGCATGATATTTTTATTTTATATTCATTGTTTTATACAGAATGTTCCAAAACTTGACGTGAAATCAAATTAACTCTATTTACATCGATCAGAATCATTGCCCATAATAAACATTACTTGTTGCACGATTTCCTAATCTTGATTAACTACGCCAACTTTTGAGTCAACATATTCTGGAGTTTATTTTTTCTGTATGAAGAGTCAAATTAATGAAAAATATGAAATGCTTTAGTGGCTTAGAAAGTATGGATTTATTTCAAATGCATCTATATTTTGGAATTATAGTGTAATTCAATACATTATTGCTACGTTATTAAGGATTAAATATCTAATTTGGGAGTCACTAATTATAGCTATACTAGAGGACGCCCGCGACTTCGTACGCGTAGAATTCGTTTCCCGCTACTCCCCCCCACTTCTTCCCGTTGGGGTTCGATTTTCGGAAAATCCTTTCTTAGTGCTCACTTACATCATGAAAGGAACCCATGTACCAAATTTCAAGTTTCTAGGTACAGTAGTTTCGGCTGGGCGTTGATATGTCAGTCAGTCAGTTTAGCCTTTTATATTAGCTATATTAAGCCAAGGAAGGTAAACAAAGGTGTGCCGAAAGGTAGCGTTCTTTGCCAGTATAAAACCTTAATAACTCCTAAACTAATTAACATATGGAAAAGTTAAAGCTATATTCTGGACCGGTAAAGAAGGAGCTTTCTTATAACGTATTATTTATCCACGACAAGTTCTGGGACACCCTGAACAACGCTTGGTTAAGTAAAGATGTCACAAGTAATGTGTAGAAATGACTGACTGTTGAGCTTTTTGCGGCGATCTTCTTAGTAGTGGTTTCCTCTTGGGGAGCAGTGGTAGATTTGTGACTTGTAAAAGTGCCCGTGCCAAAAGTAGGCCACCAACCTTATAAACATCTTAAATCTTTTTTATCTTTTTTCTTTTAAATAAAACAATATTTTCAAAATTATATTTATTTTACATCTCTAATTCTTAAAATAGCAAAACGGCACTTTACGCATTCTTGGAAATTTTGTTCTTTGCCAACTGCACACCTTCGTAGAAGTTTTCGCTGAAAAAATCAAAATGTTTAATGTAAAGACATTTCAGTGATCATAGACCAGATGCATTTTGAGAATGTCATCGTTGTCGAAAATAGACTTTAGATAAGAGAAGACAAGACGGTCGCGTCTATGACGCTTAAATCAATTCCATACTTTTTTCAGTTTTCAAAAGTCGTTAACGTTAGTGTTATGCATCTCGTTTAGGGCACCAGATTATTTTTTAAAGTTAGATTTATATTCATTAAGTGTACTCACCATCCAGGCACCTTCTCCGGCTCGTCGCACATGAAGGTCTCCTCGTTGTAGACCTTGCCCAGCGCGCAGCTACCCTTCTGAGGCTGCACGCCGTTGCGGCAGATGTAGAACTTCTGGCAGTCCTCCGGGTGGGGGAAGGTGGGGTGCGGCAGCGCGCGCCCGTTGGGGCCCACCACCTCGCCCTCGGGGCACGAGAAACCGTCGTCCAGGACATCTGCAAACACGACCCGTCATTAAAATAAACTTATATATGTATAGGGGCTTCTAAACGGGCCATATTTTGACTGCAATATGTGGCCGGCAACTATTGGTGTCCCTCTCTTACTCGTATGTCAGAGAAAGACACCAATAGTTGCCGGCCACATATTGCAGTCAAAATATGGCCCGTTTAGAAGCCCCTTATGTCAATGCCTACTTACTTCGTTAAAAATAAATGTCTTTAAAAACAATAAGAACACCTATAAAACGCAAAAAATAACTTAGGTATAGGTGTAGGTCAGTCCAACTGAAGTCGGCTTTTTGGGTAAAAATATTGTGGATCGCCGACTTCGATTGGTCTTACCTATACCTACCAATTTTTAAGAAGTTATATTTTGCGTTTTAAAGGTGGTTTTGTGTTTTTTAAAACATTTATTTTATTTTATACTTTTAGTGATCATAATAAGCTGTTTTGTAGTTCCACTTCTTAGTTGATATACAACTTTAAGACATTTCAAGCTCGCCGCAAGTATTGCCGCGGGAAAGTCATAGTATTAATATGTTCCTCGTTACTTTTGCTCAGCTATCTTAATCGAGATATTTTATCGGCAAGTTCCGTTAGCCATTTGTGGTCATCATCATCAGTTCCACTTCACCAAATGATACTTTCTGAATGCAAATGCTGGACTAGTTACTAATAAAAATACTAAAATCGCTATATGTATGCCTAAAATATTTGAAGATTTCGCTCAATTATTCACGGATCCCTTCATCAGATTCAGATTTGGTGACAATGGGATTACCTCGGAAGTATACTGTATCAAACAAAAAAAGAAATTTTTTAACATCGGACAACTCTGTAAAAAGTTATGCGTCATCATAAATAAATAAAAATGAAAAAAATATACGAGTTAACTTGAGAACCTCCTCCAGTTTTTTGAAGTCGGTTGATAAAACTCTTTAATGGTTTCCAGGTTATTTGCCTGTTCTGCAATTATTAATAAAAAGACGCATTCTTTACTGTGAGTGAAACAGTAAAGAATGGGTTCTATCAAAGAAAACAAAACTTAACCGGACGGTATTACATCAAAAGGTCAGAAAAGTAGACTGATTTTTATCTCTGAAGCAGAAATTATTTATTTATTTATTGTCACTTAAATGTTAAAAAAAATATTGTTGAATTGGAATTGGATAATGCAACCAAAGCCGGACTTATGGCTTTAGTTACACCCTTTCCTCACCATTACTTCTACTAAATAGTGTAGTGGAGTGTTCTAGAGGTAAATTATCGTTTGTAATCCTACAAACACACAATGTTATAACAGTTCACATTGATGTCATGTTTGCCGCAAGGTTATCTTACCCTTGGTAGGGTGGTCGCACTGACGGTTGACGGCCTCCTTCCAGTCGCAGTTGGAGCTTTCTTCGTCGAAGATCAGGCCGGGGGGGCAGGGGTGCTCGTTGGGGACACCGTCGGAGCAGTAGATAAACTTGTCACACGCCTGGTGGAGAATTATTATTGTTTGTCAGGTAAGCGACAATGGACAGGGCTCAGGCAGGACCAAACATTGGCAGTCCAAGGGGAGGTCAACGATCACCAGAGTGAACGTATTTTAGCCGATATAATGATGACAAAGATGAAGATGTCAGCAAAGGAGCTAACCAAGCTCAATGTCGGATCTTGACGAAATTCGGGCATTTGAACATAATAATTTATTTAATTGCAATTTACAGGTGATTTGTTGTCATCAAAAAAAGTAAGTTGGTGAACTTTTTTGCTATAAATGCAGACAACTTTCCTTTTGAGAAATGTATCAAACTAGAAGACGCCGTATCCCGTTTCCCCCCATTTCTTCCCGTTGGGGTCAGATTTTCAAAAAAATCCTTATTGGTTCCTGAGATACAGGCAACTAAATTGTTTATACCTACTACAATCATCTAAGTCAGCATCAAATAACTTTCAATACATAATTAGTTCATACTTGTTGTTTTTTGAGATAGTTTTTTTGTAGTAACGGCTTTGGAACCCTACACTGAGCATGGTCAAACATCCCTCTTGACCGGTTTTAACTGTTACTACCATTCGGTTAGTTTACTATTAAAATGAGAAGACTAATAATGAAAACTATTAATTAACGCTGTTAAAATGACTAAAATAGTTAATAAGTAATAACAACATTTAGCAAATGACTTAAATAAGTAACTTAAACATTTGCTCTTTTATTACTCATTGATCTATGATGTTGAGTGTACATTTTGATTTCCCATTCCTAAATATGCATTATGACGGGTAATTGACTCAATTTCATTAATTTTAAAATACCTGTGCATCAGGATGCTTGAAGTAACCGTTTTGGCGCGGGCAGTCTTTTGTTGGCTGAGGATCCTCTGGAAACAAAATGAAAGCGTATGGTCATGCCGTGGATACCGTGAAACTGCTTGAGATTTAGTAAAAGATGGAAACATATTTCCAAAAAAATTTACGACCAACGCAAATTGAATTGAACGTGACTTCATCAGTTGTGGTCTTTAATGACAAAGTAGGTACTATAATAATGTCGAAACAGGTAACAAGAGATTACTGTAATTTTTTCGTTACCACCGTTATGTGTGGTTGTCAAAATAATTTGCATTGAGACTTGGACATTAGATATTAGAAGTAAAAATTTAAAATATTTTCAGCTAACTAATACTTACGCAGTTCCTTTCTGTCGCCGCAGTCTACATTGGAGGGGATGTCGCATCGCTCTTTTATCGGGTTTTCGTCCAGGAATACCAGACCGTCCGGACACAGCTTCGCTTCGGCTTTACCTGCTGTCGGAAGAAATCAACTTCTT
The DNA here is from genome assembly GCA_948252455.1 of Acleris cristana. Lineage (NCBI taxonomy): Eukaryota > Metazoa > Arthropoda > Insecta > Lepidoptera > Tortricidae > Acleris > Acleris cristana. Next base: position 14,783,438 of record OX411772.1, on the reverse strand, counting down.
AATGGCTAACGAATAAACTGCAAGGAGTCACTAATCGCTCGAAAATTCGCGTAAAGTAGCACTATGTAGAGATTAACCTTAGTTGAAAGTTGCACTCACTGACTAAATAAAATTTATCTAAACTACTAACCTAACATTACTTAATCTTACAAACTTAACTATTTCTTAAATAGGCATGTATCTACCTATAACTTCACTATCGAGTCTGCTCGTGACCACGTCCGTTGCAGCACGATCGAAACGTCGAGGTATATAAATATGCATAATGTTTAAGTCTCGTTTTAGTTCTATAACAGAATTTCACTATAACCGAAAACTATATCAAGTGAATCATTTCATCACAATGATGTATTAAGTAAGTACCTAGATCAAATGCTATACCAAGGCCACCTACGAAGAAAATGTATTTATTGTCTATGTATCTATATTCATCGATAATTAATAGTGGTGCGTGAACGAGAAATTAAATACGAAAACAAAACTTTTATATTATCTTTTTTTTAAACAACTGCGCCTCAAAAAATATTTCTAATGTTCTCAATTACGAGAACGCGAGTTTATAACATTAATTACCGTTGCATTGAAAGTAGTTCTTAAATGCGGTTTATGTTTTATTATTTTGGTAATAAAGTTGCTTTTGAGGTCAAATTCAAATTTTACTTAAATTAGTTACTGTTACTGTTTTGAAATCTCGAGGTGACTTAGTATGATAAAGTACTTCAAAAGGAATTATGAGGTTTTACTATGATGCGGGTATTTTGACTCTAAAAGGGATTTCGAAACGTTGCATAAAATCCTATTTACATTTTTATTTGATTGTTAAGTTAATAAGAACAGTGAGTAGAAAGAACAACACAAACACACCTCTAAAAAGGTCGCTATCGCACTGAAACGGATCAATAAAAGCACTAATAAACGATCGATTTTCCTTATCTTATTTTTACCTATGGGTTACAACTCGAAAGAAAACAAAATTACATTAGAACGTCACTGTTTGTCCCTAAACAGTGTATCGTTTATTTACCTTTACGAACAAAAGAAAGAAATACGAGAGTTCGGGTGCAACAGAGCGATTGCTCTTTTTTAAAAAGGCCGTCGGGATTGTATTTGTCTCGCACTCGCACTCGAATGCGAGTCTAACCGAGTTTACCCGAACGTGAAATACTTTTTGCTCCTGCACTGTACATAGGTGCACATGCATCATCAGTTGACGGTTGGCAACCGTCAACAATACCGAGTGCGCTATGGTCGGTAAATTTCTCACTGGACCTTGTTATAAAAATTCCTTCGCCATTGTCGTAACTGTGTGGAAACGGTTTTCACACTCTATTTGTCGTTGTAAGCACATAATGGCTGTGTCGAGACCAGGTTTAGACATTTGAACGAGGAATATTTCACATTTTGCACACGATATTTGAGCAGGTACGTCACGGTAATATGGTTTATAATGTGCCTAGGTACCTAAACATCCACGCACAACGTTGCGTTCAGATGGATTATCGTAATAAATATTTTTACAACTACTCAACTACCGTCCTGTACTGTACTGTACTGTAATAAGGACACGACGTCATCGTCATACCATCATGGTTATACTTATAGCATTTAACCAACTTACGTAGATTATTAACAAATGGCTGCAGACACGCATATGCTCTTGCGTGGACTGCTAGGTGATTCTCTTAGACAACTTGGTTGTCAACTCGTCGAGATATTATTAACACAAGAGTCTTAGGCTGGGTTTTATAAAGATCCGTTTGATCAAATTTCGGTCAGGAATGTCAAAACTTGTATGAAGTTACTAAAATTTGATCTGACATATTTACTAACGGACCTTTATAAAACCGGGCCTTAGTTGTCCCGTCAGAGCTATTAGTACTATTATTTATGATCTTACAGAATTATTAGCATTAGCGGTTTCGTTGACGAAGCAGCATGGTAAAATTGAATTGTTTAACGCAGCGGTCGGCAACCTTTTGGAAAGCAAGGGCCACAAGAAGGTGGCAAAATAAACAAGGCGGGCCGCACTTGTAATATTGACCCTAGTATTTTGACATTTAACGAAAAACTTTAACGGAATAACACCCCCCGTGGTGGACAGCTAAGCTTTTTGCTCCTGGCCTGGACTTTAACTAGCGCTCTTACCCATCTCATTTAGTTGCAAAAGTCTATATCCTTAATGCTAAAATACCTGGACTTTAAACATACCTACCTTTTTATTCTTTTCTTATTATGTTTTGAGCCCTTTATGCTTAAGATATATTTTGAATATTGCTGGTCTATTGAAATACTTGTACAATAATGTAATCGTATAACTTATATTTAAACTACAATAATACTATAGAACCTACCTACACGTATTAAATAATGTCATGTACTTTCACGGCATACCAACACAAGTTGACCTTTCAATCACGATACTGACCTTTACTGCACTTATAATAGAGGTCACACTGGTACGGGTCCGCGTAGAAACCACTCTTCTCCGGGCACTTGAACTCTTGTCCTGAAACCGAATAGAAAAAATATCACTGCATTTGAACAGTAACCGGTATACATAAGTTTTGTATTCATAAGCAGTTAAAATACTGGTCTCGTTAATCTGATTGTAAATGATACCCGCGGCCCCTTCACGAGCGAGTCGCGCCGCCGCGTCAGCCGTTACACAATGCCACTAGGGCTTATTCAAGCACTAGTTAAACGTGCTCAAAATAATTCTGCTTAGCACTAAACATTGCGTAGATAAAGGACGTGGACTACATAAATACGAGTATATATTTAAATATTTATAGAAGTATTTATTTTCAAACATGCAAATAGCTGTCGGAGAAAGGAACGAAGAAGCTTTGGGTCTGTATTAAAGATTTTCTAAGTGATGTTTTAATCAATCGATTTTTATATAAGAAAAGGGAAGCGCAGAAACAACTGCTTTCACATTGTATCAAATGTGGTTATTTAAGTATAAAATGTCATTGATTTTACAAACAGTCAACGAGTTTTTTTTTGTTTTAATCGCCCTAATTTGTTAGGTCAGGACGAGTACCCTAAATTTATTATTCACTATCTAAAACAACCTGGCGTTCCATAGTCTCCGTCTACCCCTTTGTATCTAAATCAGAACCAAATTATACTTTAATTAGAAATACTCGAATATGGATAACACTACTGTTAGGCCAAAGTGTAAATACTTATTTGAATATTTAATTTATAGTATTAACCCAAAGAAGACGATTGATTCATGGCATTGTTCCAAATAGAAACGCAATGTCGAGAACAAGGATTATACTATACCTACTCACAATCAGTCTAAAGTATCCATACATCCAAACTGACTCATATTTTGTTATGCAAGTGTCGATTAAATAAATGGCCTGTAGATTTATAATTGCAACATTATTGCTGTCTTACAATTAAACGATCGTTCCGTAATTGCTTCTAAACTTGTTAATTAGTTAATTAGTCATTTCATCATATTAACTTTGTAGCCTCACCCTTGTTGCGAAGCGTAGAGACCAATGATGTTTAAATAAATTGATAAGTAAGTTAAACTTCCTCTAATGCCGGTTTGACGGTTTGATTTCATGGAATGGGTTTTAATTCCATTGGGATTATTTTAGTTACGTCGTCACAGGCTAAAAGACATAGTCTGATAAGTTTCACAAACTTACGTTGTAGTTCTAATTAAATCAATTTAGAGGATTTACAATAAAAAAGTTAAAAAGGTAATTAGCATTGTGCCTAGATAAGCGATAGTTCTTACTAGCGATACGCAACCGCAGAATAAAGATCGTTAGGTATACTTAATTGTCATCTCTTTCAAACTGCATTTAACACATATACCATCTTATTCATAAACGCGCAATAGCTAAATTGTACTGGAAATATGCTCTGTCGTTATCTGTTATTATGACATTTGATTTGACAGAAAGGGTAAATACTTTAAGGGCTGATTTTTCAATCCCCAGATAAAACTATCCGTCAGTTAAATTTATTACTATCCTTTTCTGAAGTCATATGAAAGAAAAGGACAGAGCTAAAATTTACCTTCCGGATAGCTTTATCAGGGGATTGAAAAATCAGCCCTAACTAAAATAAGTTTATTTGATTGTATTGATTTCTTAGATTTTTATAAAAACGATATTGAATTAGTTGTAGCTAATTAAATCGGCTAAACTTTAAAAATGTCATCGCCCCAAACAATATTTACCGTTCTCATTAAATTCTCCACACGAGTTGCATAAAACGGTCATTACATACCATTTTTAAATGCGGTACACTTACGGAATAAAAATAAAAATTAAGGACATTACATTGCGTGTTAGTAATGGTCATTCCGGTTCATTACGGCTCCATACCATGTTTCGAAGCCGATTTTCGTGACAACATTGTCCGATTGCCCTTGCGACACATACTGTTAAGAAATTAGTGAAGCGTTTAACACGGCGCCGCCGGCGTGATGTACATGTCGCATTTAATACGGTACTTGTTCGCAAGCCGTGTGGTAACTCAGTAATGTGTGGTGACTAGGAATGCTGCCGCTAGGACGTGAGTGAAAGGAGGATGATTGCTAATACTCGGTTCATCGGATGCTTTCGGGCAATGCTCATGTTAACTATCGGTGCTGTAGTCCTTTGACCTCAAAGAGGCGGTACGGAATCGATGGTAGAGGTGTCAGCTGCAAGGTACATTCGAGATCAAAGTATCTCTGGGCGTCGGAAGTCGCGTTCTGGGATCTTTGACTATCGAAATCAAAGAAAATATCGGTTGCCTATGAATCTCCCTACATTTGACAGATTTCTGTAGTTGTTAGCGTTCCTATAACCTAGATAAATGTATATAGGTAAAAAACTTAGGAAAACGTCCTCTTGCACGTAGTTGTAACACATCTGGGCCTCTATTCCCGGCGGTAAAAACCATATCGTATTTGACCTGTTACGGTATTTTTTGACGTCAGCCGCCAATACTGTCAAGGAAATAAGAGCTATCAAAACGTTGACAATACGATAATAGATCAAAGACGATATGGTTTTAGCGCCTAGAATATCGGCCCTGTATTGACCGTTCGACATTCTGTACCTTTTTGAAATTTGACGTAAATTCCATATTAGTTTTGTACACAACTACATGCAAGAGGTCCTCTAATTCAGTTTCTTACCTATACCTACCTCTACTTATTTTGTTTAATTATGACTTTTTGGGACCTCGAGGAATGTTATCTATGATGTATAAGGCAATGTCCTTTCTGTAGTAGTGTCTGTAATCATTAAGAAAGTGGTTTGATGCATAAAAATGGTCCCTCCATTTATATGCATCAAACTACTTTATTAATACCAATGATTATAAAACCATCAGTTGACCAAACTAGTATACGTGACGTCTAGCGTTTGATCGGTCTACTGTGCTGCTAGGATTTAAACTAATGACGACGAGATACGGGAACTAGGACTATAATCACACCCATTAGTGACTCACTATGTAGCATTTCTTCTTCGTATATCCTTTCCTTACCATATGTGGTATTCAGTTGAAGTTTTTAAATTATAATAGGTATTATATACCATCAATATTCTAAAGTAAGCAGTTAGCCGTATTAAGCCATTTGAGGACACAAGTACTGATTAAAAGACGGTCGTGACCGTACTTTACCTTTCTGGCTTTAGATCTAACGACGGTACGTCACTTGTCTATAAACGAACTCAGTGCGCACAGACATGCGGCGAGCACGCGATCGATCCGACTTAGAAAGCGTTTCCGATGGTAATGGGATTAAGTAACGATTGAGTAGCAAGCCTACACAGAGGTATAACGTGCAGAGGAAGTAAGTTCCGGTACGTAATAGTTATGGATATTAGTAGGTACCTTATTGAGTAGGTAGGGTTCTTCAATATAAGTAGTAGTTAATAAAAATTACATACATTAACGGCGTCTGTTAAACTGCGCTGACGGATATATTAATGGAAAACAACAAGATAAAAAATAATACGAATATCGTGTTTTTATGCATAGTTTTAAATTAATGAAAACAAAAAGTATTTTCAAAAGTCTGGGTTTAAAATTTTAAATTCTAATTTGACCGACAAGATCGAACCTCTAAAACTTAATCGACGATCTATACTTCTAATTTTAAATTGATGAAATGAACGAATCCTGTTACAATTTCGAACAGTAGGACTGGCCCTCAATCAGAGAAATCAAGCTCGTACCAATATTGGTGCTCTATGACTACAACAGTCATAATTCTTTTCTCCTTTATTTAAAGGAAGGTTTTTTCCGCACCATACCACCTGATATACTCTCATTTTGAATACAACAAAGCTCAATTGCTAAAAAAAACGTTTTTTGTGAAGCAGATTATAAGTAGGTAATGTCAAGCTCAAGCGGCCGGTTGCCGACAAAACGGACGACACTGTTTTAATCTCCTATTTTTTTGCGCACGGATCCACAAAAAGTGCCTATTTTACTTAAAATCATGTTAAAAAGTTATGATAAAACAATAAAAAGCAAAAAGCGGGGGACTTTAAAAACAAATTACTTCAAAAATTCCTATCCCTAGATACATTATTTAGCTAACGAAATATAATTGAACCTCAATCAAATAACATTTTAAAACATCAATTTCGCTTAGCTTCGCTGAATAAAACTAAAATTCAACCAAATACACCTATAGTATGTAACACAGTAGGCACCTAAAGCTAACATAACACAAGCAAAATTAAAGAAACACTTACCTAAAACGCTCGCTAAACTGGCCACTAAGATGACTAAACCCTTCATGGCGTCGAATTATAAATTAAAATTAAATTTAATTTTTTTAATTTGGGTGCACGTGTGTCTCCCTCCGGAGGTTGCTTTGCATTGCCTGTCTCGGCGTTCTTTGTGATAGCTGCGCTCGCCTACACCGCACCGCATTCCAAAAATAAGGCTACGTTTAAATCACTGGTTTTACTTTTACCGCGAACGTGTAACCGCCTTTATGTATCTTTAACGACGTTATTAACGAACAAGATTTTATAAATGCGTTTGTGATATTTCTGGAATTTGAAAATACCTCATTATGGGCTGCGATGTGTTGCCAAAATTGAGTTTTAAACGGTCTCTACATTATCATGCCTGAAAATTAGGATTTTATTTCTTTGAAATGTTTTAAATTTTATAACTTCTCTTATACTATAGTACTATACGATAGTTTTACCGTTATCGCGGCAGAGCTGAAGTTCCTGTGACCCCAAAATATGTGTCCATCTTATTTTAATTTTAACCTTTGCCTGGACAATGTCTGTCGACGAGCTCTTCTCTTACACAACCAGTATATTAAGAGATACCACTAACGATCCTTCCAATATATCTACTACTACTGTCTACTACCTTCTACGTATTTGAGAATTATATCTTATGTTATACTACTAAAACAAAACATTTGTATAGTAACATTTCTGATATTACAGAGAATTAGCTTTTGGATAATTTGTTTTTTCGATTACTCTAAGACTTCGTTATCCGTGCGTACGTCCGTCAGTCCTAACTTAAAAGAGCTGCTGAACTTTAAAAACATAGTAGATTTATAGAATTTATGTGTTATGACAGCGGATTTCCTAACACATTATAAAAATATCCAAAAGTAAAATAATAAGAGGGATCCCCACAAGAAACGTTATTTTAACTTTTATTTTTGTTTTGTCCTAACTTCAAACAAAACGATATACATACAAAAGTCAACTTTGTAAGTTTAAGTCGAACGGTACGGTGCGCAAATCTGACTCGCACTTTGACAGGTTTTTAGGTTTCGTACCAAATACTAAAAAAAAAACCAAACCGAACCGGAACGACGGAAGACTTTGCTGTCCGTCTGTCTGCCGGTCCTAATCCTTCAGAACATACACTTTTAAAAATATTATCACTCTTTCTTAGCGAACGTACCATCAGTTTTTAGCATTATTAACAAAATTGATCCTTATATCGCCAGTATAAGGTTCACGGTTGGTCTGTTTACAGTGGCGTTGGCTATATAACCGAACATAAGGTATTTTGAGGCTAGCAAGAAAAGTCACGATGCATTTAACCGTGCCCCGTATTAATTGTCCGACGATTTCATTGGACAGTGAGATTGCTGTCTAATTATACATACCTCCCTACTCCGAGATAATGCCATCGCAATGACTTTGCAAACTCTATCCTCGAGACACTGACACCCAAATAGGATACAATTTCTTCTATGGACTACAGGTTTAACCCTGTTTTACTCATACAAGGTTCCTATTTAAACATAAAAAAATAACGCCGACCTTATGAAGTAATAAGCCGGTAAGTACAAGTCAGCAGTCTTCCCGTAACAGCATCCACCAGCAGCGGAGACCAACATACTTACGAGGATATTTACTCTCCAGTAGGTACACAAGAATCCAAGCCGTAATATGTATAGTGATCACAGCTGAAACTATTATATTACTAAGAGTTTACTAGGAAAAAAAATATTAGCTGGCTGGCTTTTACCCAGCTTGATCCTAGCCGTAGTCTTCTCACAGGTCATGTTAATTCTAAAATACTTATTCTTTATAAAATATACAATATGTATACTCCTATTTACCAACAAGCATTTGTTAATTTAAGAAGTAAACAAAGTTAAACGATTACATGGTTAAAATGTGTATATTAAAATATTTCGGATTTCGAACCAAATACAAAAAAAAACGAAACCGTGATTTAGGTATTACATGTAAAGGTACGGTAAGACCAAACGAAATAATACTTTAGAATATTGGTTCGTCTCTTTTTTGACCGAGAAATATAGAGATAATGCGTAGAATTTTCGTTTAACATGTGACAAGTTGGGCTCATGGCGTTTTGATAGCTGTAATAAGTCGATGTCGATAATAGCCTTGTGCAATGACTCGGGCCGCGTGGCATTGCGCTGAAAGTCGACCGGTACGGTAACGCAGCCTCAATGCCCATGTGTGATGTCAATAAATGGCTTTTGACATCATCCTTTAACTCTATAGTAGTAACCAACGTTGGTACTTTTTACCCTTGCTTTGGTGCCCTTCAAAAAAGTAGTCGACGCAGTTTTATCGAATTCGTATTGTAAATGAGCAGCTCCACAATCTTCTTGTAAAATGTGAAATGAACCGGGTCATGATGTACATACTTATTTTTATAGTTCCGAAGTTAAACTGGGAACCCTTATAGTTTTGCTCTGTCGGTCTGTCCGTTTCTCCGCGCTCGTATTTGAGCCAAAAGACAAAGCTTATTTTAAATTACGCCGACAATCTAGTGAAATAAAAAATGAAAATTATGCGGAGTATGAGGTATCATTGCATAGCTGTTAAAAAACTTTATATACATGTTATTATCTATATATATAAAAGGCTAAACTGACTGACTGATGTATCAAGGCACAGCCGAAATTACTGTACCTAGAAACTTGAAATTTGGTACAGGGGTTCCTTTCATGATGTAAGTGAGCACTAAGAAAGGATTTTCCGAAAATCGACCCCCAACGGGAAAAAATGGGGGGAGTAGCGGGAAACTAATTCTACGCGTACGAAGTCGCGGGCGTCCTCTAGTGAATTTATATATTTGGAAATATTCAACTCGAAAAGTGTAATTTACGCTAAAGTTACATATCCCCATCCGAAAATATCTTAAATGAAAGCACATATAATATAAAGGAACTTAAAAGGAAAATTATCACGTCTAAGTAGTCTTGATTGGTTACTGAGATACAGGCAACTAAAGTGTTTATAAGTACCTGCTAAAAATCATCTTAAACAGCACCAAGTAACTTTAAATAAAGAAATCGTGTATTCATGTCGTTTCTCGAGACAGTTTTTTGTGTTTGTAGTCACGGCGTCGCAACCCTACACTGTGCATGGTCCTACGACCAACATGCTCTGGTCCGGTTTTTTCTTAACTTACACTACTTAGGTAGTATAAAAAATCTTCGTTTCGATTCACAGTTTTTAGGGTTGTGGCTGTCACAACAACAAACTTGGACTTACACGTCTTATAGCTTGAATGAGATTGAAAGTCAGCCGCGATTGTCATCTATTCATTAGATACATGCTACTTACGAGTGCAAATTTATACAAATGAAACTCTGGTTTGATTTACCTACTTTCTTTTCGTTATCCCACATCTACATCGAGATAAAAGCCTGTTGCAAATGATAATTATGAAACAAACTATTTTTGGGTCAAAAACTTAGTTGTTGAATTTTATAGAGAGAGGGAGGAGAACAAATACGTTGACTTCTTAGATTAGGTTAAGAATTATTCGAGGACCCTCAAGCGAGTTTGTTTAACTGCTAAGTCAAACTTTTTAAGTCTTGGAGTTTAAGACTTCTAGCTCGAACCGATAGATAAAATAAAAACAGAATACAACTAAAAATTATAAGTATAGAATTTAAATACAAGTAAGCTGCCTATATAGAGTGTGTAGGTAAATATTAAAATAACAATATAAAATCGTTGAATCTATTTCTTGACAATAGGTAGTAATATTTTGATACAAGCGTCGACATGTCGGGGAACCGCTAAAACTGGTATTTTGTTTTTATTTAATTTTAATACTAAGCTGTGTTTGGTTTGCCACAACTGTTTGTGTTCTATCACTTAGATAGTTTAGATACGACATACGTTACGACTTAGAGTGTTATTTGAATGACCATAATATTCTAATTTTAACATAAGAGTCACATAATCTACGCAATCGAAAGCTTTGGAAAGGTTACAAAAAATTCCTATTGCATCACAAGATTTCTACCACATGTTACCTACATATTTATAGTTTATTAGAGTTACTTCCATAGTTTCATGTCGTACGGTATTCTGGTTTGGGGTAAGGCAGCTGACATACAGACTTTATTTGTGTTACAAGAAAGGGCCATTCGTTCTATTTATAACTAGCTGTTCCCATGCCCACTTCGTTGGGGGTTAATATATAGCCTATGACACTCACAGATAACGTGGCTTTCTATTGGTAAAAGAATTTGCAAAATTGGTTCAGTAGATCCAGAGATTACACACTACAACGTCACAAACTTTACCTCTTTATAATATTAGTATAGATAAGTATAGATTTAAATTCCCCTGAGTCCTTAAGAGAACTTTTTAAAGAAATTAATATCTTAACTGTAGCGTCTCAATTTATTTATGGGAACATTTTTTATTTATGTTATTATGAATTTAGATTCTTTCACCAAAAATACTGATGTGAGAACATAATTAAATATTTTAAATACGAGTAATGAAAATAAAATTGCTATTCGAAAATTACGCGTAATAAGTAAATAAATCATTTGTTGGTCAATGCATTCATTTCTATAATAAATTACCTGACGTAGTTTTGAAGTAACTATTTTAAGTAAGTACTTTAAAATTACTTGAAATAGTCGTTAATGTCTAAAGCATACTATATAGGGTCGAAGACTATAGATAGTTAGATTTAACAGACAAGAATGCTTGGCCTAAACCTGAAACTTATTCATTATTATAATTTGTGCGGATGCACAAGTTGTATATTGTCTATGGAAGGGGAGATGTAAGAAAGCATATCGACACTTTTATGTAGTCGTCTTGCACAGTCTTATACAGTGTGTAAATGGTATACGGGCGTTCCTTTTAACTGTGGTTAGTATAGCCCCTAATGAGCACATTTAAGCAGCTTTTGTTAAAATTAAATAAAAAAAAGTTATCCATACAAAATAATTTAACACGCAATGTATAACACTCTTTCTGGCACGGTGCACTTTAAAATTACTTACCTGACAAACGGACTTAGATGTACATTGCGGGGCGATAGTATGTTCAAAAATTAATAACGGTGTATACGTTAGCGTAATCAAAATAATTCTTTCTGTTTATGATTAGTAAAGTCTTAATCTATGGCCATTTTTAATAAACGCCCGTATACCATTTACACACTGTAGATCAACTGAAGAGGCTCGATAGAGGACGTCAAGACCTATCGATTTCACACCTACGTATGTCATCATATAAGCGATTTTCTACTGTTCCAAAGTTATTAAAGTTTTTGTAAAATTTTACTAGCACCCTATGTTACCACCTATCTTTGCTAATTAAACTTATTTTATCTTATCTTATCTTACAGATGGGCCCTTTCGGATACACTTCGACCCTTTAGGATCTTTTGTGCAATTACCCTCTTACATACTCAGCTGTTCGAAAGTGTAGGTTTCCTCACGATGTTTTTCCTTCACCGTAAGGAGCATTGGATAATGCTCTTAAGTTAGAAAAACTCATTGGTACATTGGTGACCGCGGGGGTTCGAACTCGGTACCTTACGATCACGAGTCGGCCCCCTAAGCCACTAGGCCACCTAATATTAGCAAAGTTATGAAGGATCTAAGTAAGTACTGAAATTTGAGGTTGATAAGGCTTCACCCGCACTGTAAAAGAGCTTAGGTTTGGGCTGGTTCGATCTCAAGCGTATCAGTTAAAAGTTCTTCAAGGTTTGTACCGCCGTGAACGTATAAGGCAGATTTTGGGATAAGTTGTTAAAAAAAATGTTATGTGTAATTAATTGGCTAATGGGCCCAAAAGTTTGAGTTAAAGTTGGGTTTGGGTTGGCGATTTCAAGAACCAATTATTTTATTAAAAATTGGTAATACCTTTGACCGTGACGTTAATTGGAGACTCAAGACAATCTGTTCAACTACCCATAAAACAAAAATAACACCTCTGGATTCAACTGTTTAGATTGTATTACTGCCGCACTCAGAGACGTCAATTAGATTTAATGCTTGATTAAAGTAGCTGCTTTCTTTGCTACAGCAATAGAATAATAACTGCCGCAATCAGAGACGTCAATTAAATTTAATGCTTGTTTATTGACATGTTGTCTTATTCTATTGCTATAGCAATGAAAGAGATAGCAGTAACTTTTATCAAACATTAAATTTAATTGACGTCTCTGAGTGCGGCAGTTTGCATCGTAACGCGGTAACAGAGGGTGTTAGTAAACGTTACTTAAATTACTTTGAAACAGTAGAAGATCATTGAAAATACATGGGGGTGAAATAGATAGATCTTGACGTCCTCTATCGACCTGACATCCTCTATCGACCTGCTTCGTTTGATCCACTCCTCTTGTTACACCCTGTGTTATACATAATTAGGTATTATTTTTTCTTCCTTTTTTCTCCCTCTATCTCTCTCGTGATATTTTCGGAATGTTTTCCCGCTGAACTACGCATGATATTTGATATTATATTTATAGCTTTATAATGCTAGAGTAAATAGTATCAATGTAACAAGAAATATGTTTAAAAAATGACTGACTACTGAGTTTCTTATAGCGGCGTTTCTACTAGCGGTGGTCTCCTCTTGGGAAGCGCGGGTAGATTTTTGACGTGTAAAAGTGCCCGTGCGGCTTACTTACTGAACAAATGTATTTTTTATTTTATCTTTTATCTCTCTGTATCACCCAGCACGACTACTTCAATAAATAATAATTAGCAGGAGATAATCTCACACACTGCACGGGTAGCACCAGTTGTATTTTCTCGCTTGTCGCTCAGTGCGTCTCTATAGTTACAGACTAGATAGAGAGAGAGATCCGAGCGACAAACAAGTCGCGGGCAACATGTGCTAGCCGTGCTGCCCTAGCCCTAAACTATGTAAGCTCTAGGCTTGTACTTTGGGTACCTACTAGACATTGATTAACATGCTTATAAACAGAAATAATATACTTATACATATACATAGAAAACACACAACACTCTCAATATTTGTTGTTACTGGGAATCGAACCCGGGGCAGCTATCTTCGCAGAAGATGCATCTATGACGCTAACTAGCGTGTCTATTCGTTTCGTTTTTAAACCAATCGCGTCACTGGTAGATGGCGTGATACGAAGAGTCACGTGATATACCAGTAACGCGATTGGTTTAAAAACGAAACGATTAGAAACGCTAGTAAGCGTAATGCATCTTGGCTAGGGCCCCTGGTGTAAGCTACTCTGTCTACATGCTACGAGCAATATTAACTACTTAATATCTATCTTTCATAGGTACCTTGCAGTATTATTGAGATGTCATATGTGAGTTTTAAGGAAAAACTATTGCTTGGTCAAGCTATTTATCAAAATATTGCAGCGTTTAAATATGGCCTTGTGTCTTATGTAGATTATATTATAACTTATTATTGAGATATAATACTTCGTCAAGATGTGGTGTGCCAACCTGTGTTCTGTTGTTAATTCAAACATCAATTTATCTTTTGACGTATATCTTTAAAGATATATTTATTACTATATTATCATTTTGGTCATCTCTTCACATGTAATGTTTAATAATTTTGCCTTATATACTAATATATTGTTTTTAATTCAATAAATATTCGAAAAACAGTTAAAGTTATGTTAAATCTGCATAAAATTTTGTTCTGAGTTTTTCTCTTCTCATAAATGGACAAATAATTTATAATCTTGCACTGAATCTGCAATATTTAATCAGTTAATACAGTAACACCACGCCTCGCGCCTTAATACTTAACTTGATAATACGGTGTATTTTAGGCAAAAATTATGGAACACGGTAAAATAAGACGAATCTATTCAGCTTCTGTTTTTTAAAGGTACTCGTACAAAGGGAATACATTTTTATTTCCATTGCAATTGCTTCTTACTTAACTACCTATAGTAAATGACTGCGTACTAAACGTTAATATACCTTTAGGTTGCTTTTCCTTATCCTGGTTTACAACATGCTCTAAACCTCTAGATGGTAGATTAATTGTTGTATGTTTCCTCTGATGCAACATGGAGGTATAACTGATGGTTAATAGAACTTACCGAAGTGCATTATGTTATGAACCATAATTATAATGAGATGCTGCATTCGAGGAAGTTTACGTCCCGCCCGTCTCCAAACGTTTACTGCCCGATTGTTGCAGATAACACAAGCGTACTGGCAGGATAAGTAGTTAGAAGAGCTAGGTACACTAAAAGCATGACGATAATAAAGATGGCGGCGATTGGATGAGGCGTCACAGATAAAGGTGTGGAATACGACTCCCCTAAAGTAGACCACATAGTAGATTAACTATTGGAAGTTTCCTCGAATGCAGCATCTCATATAATTGTGGTTGATATTCACTTAGGTAGGTAAATTCTATTAGATAACCATCAAATTCTACGGATGAACTTAATTTTTCTTCTGCGCATTGCAATTATTACAAAGTATGAGAACGGAAAACAAAAAGCAGTATAACTTTTATAGGCTCTTGTTTACTAGCGCCCAGAAATCCTTTCACTGACGGGTTCGTGATTAAAAAGTGGATGCTCTTGGGCATCATTAGTTCTGCTGTTTGATGAAACTAAACACTAACGACACAAAGAAGAAACTGGTGGTCTACCTACATCAAAATACGAACTCACGTGGCACTTCGTGGTGTAACAATGCTGATTGGTAACTATGAGTATTCACATGGAGGTAAAAAAAAGTTGTTGATAGCGGAGATAGATAGTGTTACATTGATTAATATTGAGAGAGCTGAATAAATACAACAAGATTAGTATTAGCGTAATTTGAAGAATTGTAACCCACAAATGGGCGTTACTGCGCATTAAAAATTCAAAGAAAAACATTGAACTTCATGTGCCGTCAGTTTTTTAAAACGGTTCCCGTCGCGCGTCGGGCGATCAACAGTTATTAAAAAGATAAGTATAAGATTTAATAGCAACAATAGAGCTGCTAAATTAAACGACCGATTTGTAGCCGTCAGTAAAAGTTGACGTGTTTCAGCGTGTCGTCGACGCAATCAGCACTCGTCTGTGTACACGATTTTGATCACGAAGTACTTAATGACTATTTTAGAAAGCACTGGATGTAGCGGCGAATATATTTATTCTTCAATCTTATGATGCATTTTATACCGCTATTTAGGCATTGTTCGCTCCTTTCTCTTTACAATAAAAAATAACTATGCGTTGTTTTAAGGTCTCCCAGTTTACAAGGCGAGTGGCCATGGAGGTTGAAATTAACAAGATTAATTAGACTTGCTCTTGATACTGAGGTTGACGACCTTTCTGCAAAGCCAGAATTGTGAATGGCTTGAGAAGGGGACTAAAAGTAGCCTCCAATAAGAGTCTGATTCACACGCTTTATCCTGGTTAACTTACCAGAATCATCTCACGACTCCGCGTTGCTTATATTTATCTTTTAACTTTTAGCTTATATTTATCGTTTAACTGCATTACTGCATACTTAGGTATTTATTATTTTGGAGTTTTTGGAACGTCTTTGCAGGTCGGGTCTCGATATTAAATACAAAGGCCTTCAAAGAAGAAGTTCTAGGAATTTCTCGAAAAAAAAGACCTTTAAAATGAACTTGCATCCGTTATACAATGATAATGCAATATCCGTAGATGCTCCGTAGCTATTTTCACTAATGTCAAAGAAAGTCAATCAATCATGATATATTATGGACATCAACTGAAGAGAAACCAAATCACTTATTTATCGTCTTCACCTTACGCATATGTTTCATAACACTATTATTTACTTATCTTCCACATCACTCACCGCCAACTGGACAATTTTACTTTGATTAACTATTGAGCTCATCGCACAAAGGTAAAATGAAATTTCTTCAAAATACAATACAACTTATTTTAGAAACTTGTTTGACTTGTAATCTTTTTGTAATGTAACAAGGTTTACTTTAGTATAGTTTCGTCCACAACAAGTCGTGTAAATGTCAACGGGATCGCAGGGTTAGTGGTTATACCAGTCACTGGAAGATCGTGCGTGACGAATTTTGGAGTTTAAACGAAGACGGATTCGTAATTTACACGTAGGGACAATGCGTGTGTTGCGTAGCCACTAATAGCACAAAACGTAAGAAAACTCTTTCTCAATCATTGGCTTTATTTATTTAACCCGGCTTCGTGTTTTACTAAAAATATTGTGTGTTTTTTGTTTTTTTCATCTGTTCTCAACAATTTTTGTAACTGATTTAAACTTACAAGTGATGAGATAAATAAGTAGCTAGTATAACAATAAAAATGACAATAGAATATATTAGGTAACAAAAAATGTATTGCAATATTAATGAATACAGTGTGTAAATGCAATACGAATTAAACTAGAGGTACGTTATAATTAATTTAGCTTTACAAATCGTGTCAAGAAATTTATACGTTAATACCTCCAATAAATGAGCGTAATTAAATTTTAAAGGTCCCATCGAGGAGCAATGTACATCATTATGCCAACTTTTGTTCAGAGTTGCTGTATATCGACATCCAAATTAATGTACATAATTAAGGCATTACGAGTAATGTAGAAAAAACAACTCTTCTCTTAACAAAAAATATTTATTTTGTGTTTTTTGATTATTATAAGTTTTAACATGTAATAACGACGCCTAGTGAACCTTCAGAGATCTTACTCGGGCACGCATGCAAGAACTTGCTTGTCGTTAATGTCCAGGTCGGTCGTCCTATAACCGTCACATCACACAGTAGGTACATATTAGCATTTTTTTCATGGCACTGGATTACGCATCACGTATTCATTTAGCGGTTTTAATGTGGCGTTCATCAACAACGAACTAAAATTAATATTTATTCATTGCAATCCCAAATTACAGCTAAACCTTAATTACTGTAAAATACAGTAAGGTGGTAACACGTAAACCCTGACGGACACACCAATATTAATATGAGTGAGATTGAGGTAGACCGAGGTTTAATTTTCTTTGTCGTCGGAAAAATCTTTTAGGCGATTATCTAATTTTAGATCGGATTTTTCTATGTTATTCCTAATTTTGTTATACGTTTACACAGTGTAAGTATACACTTTGACAGACATAGCGTTTGGGTCTTTACTGTGTAAGTTTGATTTAGATACTGTGGGTGCTAGTTTATTTTCGTATCATGTTTTAAAGCGTCGTCTGTGTTCTCTCATTTTGGTTATTAACTTACTTATAATTCAAAAACGTACATCGATGTCAATGTTAAAATTTGATAATATACTCGTATTAGGTAGTAAGGTTTGTAACTTTCTGGGCTTTTTATATTGGCAAGAATACGCGCCCATTTTTTTGTAGAATAAACAGTTCAGACGACATACATAGACCAAGAAGCTGAATTTGGTACTACGTTAATATTATCCAAACAGTTGGATAACAGCACAAGCACTCACAAAGACAGGACAAAAAGGATTCTGTGAAGAAGTTTTGACATGCCGCTGGAAGTTTGTTTAAGATCCTTTTTTTCAAGTTTACATTTTACTATAATCCTTACTTATATCATAACGTGAAAGTAGCTTCGTCTGTCGGTTTGTTACGCTTTCACGGCTAAACATAATAACGGTATGGTATACCTAATGTCATTAGTGGCCGTCACTCACAGAACTATGACTATCAATCAGTGTTGTTTGTTGTTACATTTTTGATCTGCATTATTAGAAAACGTAGTTGTAATTTTTGCATAACACGAAGCATTTTGTTGTTTGACAGTGTTGGATTCCGCTACCGCGCACAATGAATATTGCGCACCCTTAAATGATCGAACGAAGTGTTTTTAAATATTCTCGAAGTGTGAAGGAATCTATCATTATCCTTTGCTTAGTTTTTGCATGAGTTAGATTTTTAAACTTAAGATATTAATAAATAAATCATTTTGCACTGCTTTTAATTAAGTACACTACGCTAATTGTAAACAATGATAGTAAAGGACTTCAGGGCATCGATTCTACACGAACGATAAAACCATATTGCGTTTGATATGTTATCGTATTGTTTTCAAGTCTGCCGCCATAACTGTCAGATAAATAAATAAAAGCTATCGTTATGTTGACACCATGGACTTGTACCTACACTGGACTGAGTACTAACTTTTCCTAGCCAATCAAAATTGAATCATATTACAAAGCAAGACAGTTACAATTATGTGATGATAGGAGATGAGGACGAGCGAGAGCAACCAACCCGAGGACGGTGTCCCACTCACACAAGTTGCCAATGTAAAAAAGGTAATGACAGTGGTATTAAAGAATACTGTAAATAATTACCTGCATATATACTAAATAGCTATATTTATATAAGAGATTTTACGTTTTAACTAATTTGTAAATGTTTAAGATTTTAACATTATTTACTGATTAAAACACGTTAATGAATAAAATATTGTGGCAATTAAGTAGTAATTGTAATTTTTTTCTGCTATCCCCAACGTAGACATATTTCAAATGTTTGTTTTAATGTTTGTCAACTAAAAAAATAAGCTAAAAATGGTGAAAATATGTTGTGTGAAGGGTTGTAGAAGTGAAAGCTTTGGTGACTGTGGAATATCATTTCACAGGTAAGGAACATTTGGCTCTATTTTACGATAAAACGAGAAAACCATATGCCTAACTTATTAGGGTGGCTATGATTTGGGCCGGTGTGAGTATGGATACGAATGCAATTTCATAGATAAGTTGGCAGAGCATTTATATTTGGTACTTAAACTAAAAACTATACAAATTGTCGATATTTAAAAGTTTTGTGTACTGGTAGTATTAATTTGAAAAATGTATACTCGAATGCATGGACTTATACATATTATACCTAAATAATACTTTCTCAGTAGGTAGATAGGTTCATAACTCAAATGTTTTCTGTTCGAGGACGCGAGTGCTAAGTACGTGTTTTTGAGAGATTTGGGAAATAAATTAGGACTCAGGCAAAAACTACACAAAACTATATTGTTTAACAATATATGATACATGTATAATAATTTGCAATGAATAAATATTCTTATTTTGTTTAACAATTTAGATTATTTCTTACTTGTAATTTGACACATTTATAACTTTAAAAAAAATCCTGGTATCCGCAGATGTACTTGGTCACCCTAATTAAAACGAGATGCAATTCTCTAGTATGGTTTCCTTGTCGGTCACACTTTTTTATCGCAGTAATCAGTCCAGTGTAGGTACAAGTCCATGGTTGACACGATAATACATATGTCAAAGGCAGTACGATTTTTCCCAGGAGAATATAGAGGCCGAGGCCCAAGCCAAGATGCGTTACGCTAACCAGCGTTTCTATTCATTTTGTTTTTAAACCAATCGTGTCACGGGTAGATCACGTGACTCTTCGTATCACGTCTAGTAAGTAACACTAGTTAGCGTAGTGGCCCTCTCAACTGCTTTACGAGTTTAATTAGCGATTTGTTCCGAACTCGAGGGTCTTTGAAGCTCTGACTGTCGAAAAAGCGATTGAGCCTAAGTCAATTGCAAATGAATTAAACTGTTTGTGATACAAAAAAATAATTACAACTATACTTACGCTTGTTTTTATGTTAACTAGGGTACCTACATATGTATAACCACCGTTAAAATATTTTCTAGTATTTTATTTCCACACTGTGTCGTTAAAAAGGTGCTATTTCATTTTATCAACAGTTATTGTATTGGTTGTAGGGTAATTCTAAACCTACCCCACACATTAGGCTATACACACACTGACTTCTTACTATAACTCTCAACATCAAAACATTATAGCTAGGTATATATTGATTATTAGTTTGTGTAGTTTGGCCATAGGAGCACAGTTACTTTAGCGAAAAATAAATTAAAAACAAAAAAAAACTTTAATGGTTTGCTCGCTGAACTCGTCGTCTAACATAAATTTTACCGTTTACACGACGTTTAAAAAAAGAACCAGTCGTGAGATTATTCTAAATTTATGTCACTCGTTGTTTTTTTGGCTGTATTTTAGATAGGTAATAGCTTGGTATTACAACCCAATTTTTATCGCCTATCCTTTACGCTTATAATTCTAAGGAAGGTCAAAATTATGAAATCAACCCGAAGGCTTTGCAACACAATATGTCAATGAAGTGCCAAATCTGTCACAGACACACCTAGACCATAGCGCTGAGTCTTTTTGAAAGTGCATTGTCTTTGACACCGTTGCATGGTAATGAGTCGAAATGCCCCTGCGCAGTGTAACTGTTCTAATTAATGTGTCAGCGTTAGTAGTGTACATCTGCAAGTTACTGGTTTTAACGTCGCCTGTAGCTCGTACACTACAAGGCCAACAAAAAGACATCATCCGTACATCCATCTTCCTAAAAAACTGGTCTCTGTACCTTAAAGGTATCATTAAAGTAGATATCATACTGCTACTCGACAGCAGCTATTTCGAGCGAGGCGAAAAAACCCATACAAAGCCGTATTGTCGCTACGTAGGGTAGAACTACCGGTTTTGGCCATATTTACACCGTTTTTGGCCACTCTACATTTTAACTACCTAGGTATAAGTAATAGGTATGTAAAGAATTATGAAATTACACAGATATTTTTATATTTTATCTTTATACTAATCTTCAGTCCTACCTATTTATGAATATTATTTTTAATTTTACACTATTTTTGATACTCATTTCGACCTAAAGTGGCGAATAAGGGTACAGTGGCCACAAACGTACCTCTCACCTACGTACTGTCCGAGTACAAATGCTGCCATTACTTTTAGAAATACTCTCAAAAATTATACACTCATAACACATCATAGTCAGTTTTTTTTTCTTTGTAGTTTTTTTATAATACATTTGACACAATATTTACCAAGAATAGAGTTGAAATTGGCTATGTAGTGACTATTAATGGTAAAGCATAGTCTGTAAATGTATTAAGTAACTATAAGTGTCTGCACGTAAGTATGAAGATATCATAGATTTACTTACTTATGATTAAGTATATTTAATTACTAGTGAGTTTTCTGTAACACCCGTGCATACGTACTCCAGAATTTATGATACAAGGTTCAAATTACTTCAAGGAAACATTCTTTTATTCTTAAATGAAACTAAACTGCATTCAAAGATTTTGTAAAATTCGCTTATACGCATTAAGACCGCATTAAAATCCGCATAAAACCTATGTACATCAGACACACCCAGAGGACAGGCGGCGACTTTGATTTATGCGTAACTCGTATGTAAACATTATAAGAACTATTGTTTCGAATCGTGTTCTAATCCCGGTTTGATAACACTATCAGCTTTGTTATAACTAATATCATATCATAAGCGATTATTTTATTAATTTTTTGCATGTTTTTTGTTAACAAAAAGGAAATCTCCCTTGGTTGCCTCTCATTTTTGTAATTGATGCAATATGTTACGGTTGCCAATATACTTGGACACTTAGATAAATATCTTGTAAAGATTGTAGGTATTTTTACTAACCAACTCTGGCTAACTTTAGTTAGAGGTAAAATTTGCTGGTACCGCTATCTTATAAACTCGTTGACGTATCCGTATCGCTTTCAAAATATTTTCGTTGTTCTACGGCATCCTTAAAACCGCCACCGCAGCTGCAAAACGTCGCGCTCTAAGGGCCTGTTGTTTGATCAGTAGTTAAACTAACTGATCGTTAAAAACCGTAACTAATGGTTAAATCTCAAGGAAATGTGTCCAATTTTCGATTCCTTTTTCGAATTTTAACAATTAGTTGAGTTAACTACTGATCAAACACGGGCCCTTACTCAAGGTGACGTCGACCGCAGCCAGCGCCGGCTATCAACAAGCGTGTCACCGCCACGACACTTAAAAGTAGGTACCTGCAGCTACTCTATGCTGCGAGAGACGACGCAGAGTCTTTACAGCTTGAATGATTGATAGATGTATCTTGAGTTTGGCGCAAAGAGCCCAAAGAGTGTGCGTTAAATTGTTTTTGTACTCGTCGATTAAAATCGGTGTATTAAGATTTCATAGAGAATACTGCAACGTCACTCTTTTCATCGTTGTATAGTCTATGTTACTTCCGAAACAACCGAAATAACTTTTTCGATACGCTCTAGACAACCGAAAAAATTTTGAAAATACAACTTCGTATTTCAATAATATGTATCCTTGTTTAAGGAGACTCTACTAGAAAATTACCAATCTATGGCGTTTCGGAACGTAGCAGCGTCGCGTCATCTGTCAAAAATCTACTTAAACTTGCTGCTGTACCTACTGGCTGTACACAGGGCATAAAAAAAATAAGAAACTACGCTTTGTGATTGGCTAGTATTTAGCCAATCACAGCCTAGCACAGTACTGCATCATTACGGATGCCGGTGGTGTGATAGTACTTACGATATTTCGTTTTCTTATATATTCGTATTTAGACTTAAATTATTAATTTTAATGAACTCTTACAAAAAGTATTGTTCACAATAGTGTCATAATCAAGCTTTTTAATCTCGTACCTTACTTAGGCCACTCAGCAAGCTTCGTGGCCTAAACACGGTACTCGACTAAAAAGCTCTCTATTATAACACGATTGTGAAAAATACTATTTTGTTACGTGTACACTCGAAGGAAATTTTTAAATCCGGGTTTTTGAAATTCGAACTACGGTTTAAGTTATCGTAATGCCATCGTTATAATAGGTAGCTCTTATTTACTTGTCAGTATTGGCAGCCGACTTAAAAATAATACGATAACATGTTTAAAGCAACAAGGTTTTACCGATTAGAATAGAGCCTACTTACAAAATAAAGCGACTTTGCTCGCGAAGATCTGCCAACACAACAATTTAACGTTAGTTTCGTTCTAATTCCGATTATGCCAGCTCTCGTAAAATAACATAATACTTACGAGTCTGATGGCGTAATGATTAGGTATCTTACATTATTTTACAACATACCTGTAACAAACAGATTTTTTTTCGTAAAAAAATAAATAAGTAAATGTTTTAAAATCATAAAAACCGGCTTCCGCAGCTGTTTAACTGACCTACGAGTATTTTAAAAGAAGTTATTCTTTGAGTTTTTGTAGGCGGTTTTTTTATTTTTAATACATTTATTTTCTTCCATACTTTTTAGCGAACATAAAATGCTGTTATGTAGTCCCACTTCTCAATTAATTAAGAAACAATAGGACATTTAAAGCTCGCAGCAAACAACGCCGCGGGAAATTCATAGTTAATATTTAAACCATTTAAATGTGCTTCGTTGTGTCACTCAACTTCCTATATATTACCTAATTAAGATAATATTTTATCGCCATCATTGAAATAGGTACCGTTGAGGAGTTCCGATGGACATCTGTGGCCTTCATCATCAATTCCACTTCACCAAATGATACTTTCTGAATGCAACAGATGGACTTGTTACTGAAAATACCAAAATCGCTATTAGTATGCTAATAATTAAAGACCGGATTATATGCAACATAAAAAGCTTGTTATATGCATGCAAATATGTATGAAAAATGCTAGAAATATGCATGAAATATACATGAAAATACGTAAAACATGCAAAATTTAATGATAAGTTTTAAGAATAAAAAAAAAGTAATTTTAATTAATTGAATTCAATATCAGCGTACAATTAATAAATAATCTGTAGATTGACGATAATATAGGTAGGTGAAGTAGCATAGCATTATATTACATAAGTAATATAAAAATTGTAATGTTAGATACTTGTAATGTAACATTACAATTTTTTCATACTTTGTAAACGGAAACAATCAAGTATTGTTCCAAATGTTCAGTAGTAAGATTGTGTCATCGATCATCAATATAATATTTATAAGTAGAAAAGGATCGCTTCACATCCACTGAGGTAACTGGGCAGAATTTGAAATTTCGGTCCAAAAATATTCTAAATGTATCAATAATATGCATCATAACTAGATTTTAAGTAAAATATGCTATTACCGCTGAGGATAGCTTAAATATGCAAATGCATATAATCCGGTCTTTACTAATAATATTTGAGGAGTTCCGTCACTTGCTCATTGATTCCCTCACCAGATGCCGATTTGGTGACAAAGGAACCACTTCGGAAGCATACCATATCAAAAAAAAAAAACGGTCGACAATTGACGGAGAAATCGGTGAACTAATGACGGAAAAAATACAAACATCGGAACATAGAACTTCCTCCTTTTTTGAAGTCTGTTAAAAAATGAACTGTACTTTTTGGTTATAATCTAAATTGGACCCGGAACATATTACAAAGTTCTTATTATTTTTTATTGAACGACAACTAAAGAGCTTTTAGCCCAATTACTTACCCAATTTCTCAATTACAATAATTTAAGCTTGCATTATACCTACCTACTTACAAAGTCTGTAAACGTAATACTCAAATTACCAAACGACAATTGGAACCACAATAAGTGGCTTTTATAGATCGTTTACTGAAAGCTCAAGGTCACGTGAAAGGGAATGGGTTAGCCCATCCAAGTATCAATGTGATCCGGCCGCTATTATGGCGCACCGTCGGAGAAACAATGACGACGAGTCACTTCCCTGACTGTGTTTCATACCTCTAGGATATAGATTTCAACGCATGTGCGCGGAGTAGAGCGTGGTGGCCTAGTGGCTTAGGGGGTCGACTCGTGATTGTGCACTGAGGTACCGAGTTCGAACCCCCGCGGTCACCATGGACCAATTAGTTTTTCTAACTTAAGTGCATTACCCGATGCTCTTACGGTGAAGGAAAAAAACATCGTGAGGAAACCTGCACATTCGAACAGCTGAGTAATTGCACATAAGAGCATAATGGCTCGAAGTTTATCCGAAAGGGCCCATCTGTAAGATAAGAAAAGATGTGCGCGGAGTTATATATAATAGTTATATGATCAGAGGATTCCCGCCCTCATATTACGACCATCGGTCGCGCAGGTGGCTACCTACTTCACCCTAATGTTTAATGGGTGGTAATCCCATTTCACTTCCCTATCACAATTGTAGTACCTATGGGTAAGTGTGCTAAAAAGGCTAAAAATTAAAATTGTTTATATTGTGAAGGAATCCTATGAGTAGGTATAAATAACTAGTAATAAATTAACTATTTTAAATAATTGTACGTAGTCATTGTACTGTTTTAATTTACGATATTGTTGAACTGTGACTTGGGCTATACCGCCGCACAGAAGCTATTATTTTATTATATGCCGATTCGAATGCCATTTCGAATCAAATCAGCGCAAGCCCAACTCACACTTTTTAGTATTTGTTTTTTTTTTCAGGGTTTGTTTTATAATCATACCAAATTAACGCTTATATATTTTACCGTTTTTAAGACAGAACAAAAAAAAATACGTTGAATTTCTTTTATTTCCCTTTTTTGTTTTTAGTAAATCCGCCGCAATTACAAAT
The DNA here is from genome assembly GCA_948252455.1 of Acleris cristana. Taxonomy (NCBI): domain Eukaryota; kingdom Metazoa; phylum Arthropoda; class Insecta; order Lepidoptera; family Tortricidae; genus Acleris; species Acleris cristana. The sequence continues at coordinate 14,757,325 of OX411772.1, read as the reverse complement.
TCTGAAATAAAACAACCCGCTACCTATTAGGGTTCAAAAGATACAGCCCTTTAAAGTTAGGACGGATGGACGGACTATACCGATGGGCGAATAGGGTCCCGTTGCGCTTTCTTCGGGCACGGAACCCTAAAATATCAAACCTATTGTGTAAATGCTTTAATTTTCGCTGGCTTGCGTCAATTATACAATTATATGTACATACTCGTACTATCTTTCCCGTTATCTTCGTGTAAGTATTGTTTTATATTGTTGCAAATTGATAAAATTTTAATGTATAATTATTTTTTTATTTTAATGTGGCATAGCCACGCTGAATCCATTAACTGGTACAAAGCAGTACTAACGGGTCAGCTCGACCGTCAGCCACCACCGCCCCCTCTAAAGAACCATTATTGCAAGTCGTCGTTTATGAGATGTGAGTACACCCTGTTGCTCTATTCAACTCGGTAAAGCCATATTGCTTTTGACATGTTATCGTATTGTTAAAGAGCATTTTCGTTAGAGGGTAGGTTTTATTAAAGTAAAGCGAGCAATGAAATAAAATTACCTGAAAAACGAAAGCACGTAAATAATCACTGATACCAAGTTCTCTTTTAATACTCGTATAACCAGGAATTTGAAATGAAATGCATGTTGCTCATTATTTTGTTTACTTAGAATTTATTAAGTCTTAATTTTAACTAAATTATGCGTATCACTATGAGTTTAGGACCTCGCCTTGGGCCCCGACGGCGCCGCCTCCTCGGAGTCCTTGTACCAGTCCTCGCTGTACACGGAAAAATAACAATTAGTCCTTATGTTAAATTTAATTACTTCCTTATAAGAGTATAATAAACCTCTTGGGTTTATAGTTGTCTATGCTGAGTTCACTTTCTTAATTGCAATATAGAGTAAACATACATACAGCTTATTTAGAATATTTTTCAGACATATTAGGTAACAAAATATATATATAATTAATAATTATATATCAGTGGTGGCCACATAATTATGGACGCTTGCCTTTTTACCGTACAATTGCCTACAAATATGACTTTTCAATTATTCACCACCAATCGGAAATTTCTTGACTACTTTTTTTGCTAAATACAATTTTCTTTAGATCATTAACCAAGGTTTAAACTGATGTTCATTAAAGTACTGTTCAAAACGGACCTTACATTTTATAGCGATATAAAAACTTAGTGCTGACGCGTCCATACAAAGTTTTACAACTTTGTATGAAAGTATATTTTTTTTCAAATGCTTATAAAATGAAAGATTTGTTTTCAACAGTGATAAATTGTACATACTCTTACATTTAAACCTTAGTTTATTAATTAACGATAAATGTTACTAAACATGAAATTGGTTAAAAAGTTATTGATTGGTTGTCAAAATTGAAAAGTCATATTTGTAGGCAATTGTATGGGAAAAACGCAAGCGTCCCTAATTATGTGGCCACCACTGTGATATAATATTGTTTTATAATGTCGACTTGTCGACAATTAATCGACTTGTAACGTGTATTAATCATTAGGATTTGAAGAAATACCAACCATCCGCGCACGTTCTCAGGCGCGTCACATTTCTGCGACTCCTCGTTGTAGACCTCTCCGACCTGGCAGCCGAGGTCCCGGGGCTCCACGCCGTTCAGGCACACGTAGAAGCGCTGGCAGTCGGTCGGGTGCGCGAACTTGGGGTGGGCCACCTGCTGGCCCTGGGGACTCTTGTAATCGGCGGGGCACTCGAAGCCGTCCTTGGTCTTCTCTGAAAGATTTACAAATGCTTAGAGATTGTTTAGGTGTCAACGAGTGATGTGACTAAACAGTCATGTGTTACAAAATTCTTCTTCCACTTTCCAGTTTTTTTTTTTCAATAGAATATCATAGCATCTATTTTCCTAGCGAATTCTTTTAAAACGTGAAGTGGAATTATTACAAGATTTAAAGAAGTAATGCTAAAAGCACTGGCTATATAATAGGCAGCATAAAGCTGTATATTCAAAACCAAGGATTTTTGGAAGTACTAAAAACTTATAAGCCTACGAAAACAATTGTCCGAATTCATCATAATTTAACTTCGTTTAGGTACTTACTCTCTTGAGCGTTGCATCCCTGTCTGCCAGCGGAGTCGGGCCACACGCAGGTTCCGGAGTACTCATCAAAGTGCAGTCCGGCGGTGCACTTGACTTCGATGGCCTCGCCTTCAATGCAGTTGTAGAAGATATTGCACACCGATTGGTCCGGGTGGGAGAAGAAGCCGTTGCGGCGCGGACATTGGGTAGTAGGTTTAGGGGGCTCTGGGGAAAGAAAAGTTAGTTTGAAAAAGTTGTTTTGTTCTGTTTTTGATGTACCTAATAAGAGATACGAGTAAACTATCAAAGAAGTGTGATGTTTTGCTACGAGTATGTTTATTGTACCTATTGCAGTGTGTTTTGTCAAACAAATGTTGTGAATTTGACTTTAAAATAGTTCATTATGAAAATGTTAGTTGTTGTACTCTAAAATAAAGTCTAAAGCAAAACTAAGCATTACGATGATATGCGAAGACCCATCATAAGAAGAATATTTCAAAAAAGACTATAAAAATAATATCTGTCATGAACTGAATTAAGGGCAACTGTGAGAAATAAACCTGTAGGTACTAAAACCAGTCGTAAACAGGAAAAGACTTTAAATATTATTCTAGAGTAAACTTTTTCGGCGAATCGTGAACAAACTCACTTTATATAAGTATTTAACACCGACCAAGGTAATTCAGTGACTTTTAAAAACAGGGTTATTAAGTCAATGTATTACGTCAGCACTCGGCTTTCCTGAGCATTCTTAAATATAAAGGAAACATAAAAATAGTAATCCAAGGTCGAATTAAAATAGTTTTACGCAAAAAGTGCGAGCAGGAAATTTCGTCACTTTGACCAAAAAACGAATGAAAGTTTAACGTTCTAGAAAAAAGCGAACGTCCATTGTTTTGGCAAGGTCTGGCTTTTGGTAACGCTCAATAAACGACGACGTGTTACGTCGTGCAAAAGGCTATTTTCTTATTATCGTGTATTTTGAAAACGAGTCACGGCGGCGTGCCTGCCGGCATTCCTTGACGTCGCGACAGTGCATTTGCATTTTGTGGTAAATTTGGATCAGATATTCGACTCATGCTGGCATTTGCTGCTATTTATGCTGCTGTTTCTGTGAAATCGTTTGAGTGATATGGACTTCGAAAAATATGTATTAAAAAATGAAAAACTGATACACGAGATGCTCGATTCATCGTTATCAAAATGTTATCGACAGTTTTATTATGCTACAGTTCAGCCTTCTGTAAAGCAGTGTTATCGCTTTAGACATGTTTTAGTGACTATAGATTATCCATCAATTTATTTTTTGTATCTTAACAATTGTGACCTCAACGATTCTATCAGTTTTTAATTATCTTGTTTGCTAAGATTAACACTGTGCGATCCATTCGCATTTATGTTATGGGTTAGCACACCTCCTATGAGTGATGGAGTCGCGTGTCCCCGTACTCCGCGCGTCGCTGGCCGGCCGACCTAGAAAGCCAGCGGCTCGCAGCGACCTCGTGTCAAAGGTGGACGAGACACCTTCACTTTACAACGTATACTCATATCGATTAAGTGTATCTAGAAATGACCTTTACAATGCACCTTTTACTGCGGAAATTATCATGATCGAATCCTACATGGTTTTAGACATGTAAATCGGAAAATAAATGTTGTATCAAATTACTATCAAATTAGATACATACATATATACATTTCTATTCTGTAGGATCTTTTGTTACTACAGTCAATATCAACTTAATAGTAACATATAGCGAGTTAAAAGTAGTGGCAATTTTAAACGTAATACACAAACTTCAACTGACCGACCACATCTCCAAAAGTGACTGATGGTTAATTAATCTTTTTCTGGGTTTTACTCAGAGAGTGAAGTAGTTTTGCGCGCAAGCCTACAGTCAAACAAGACATAATTGTACAATTTCTGTTATATCATGCAAGTTCAATTAAGGACCCAACAGATGTGTCTTAAGACATTTTAGGTACTTACGGAGCTCAGTCCTGTCGCCGCAGTCAACGTTGAAGGGCTGGTCGCACTTATTGATCTTCCTGATGGTGGGGTCGAACACCAGCCCGTCCGGGCACAGCTTCGTGGTGGCTACGCCGTCGACGCATTCGAAGAACTTGTCGCACTGCCTGTCGTCTTCATACTGGCCGTCCTTAGCCGGACATTTGAATTGGGCGCCTGAAAAAAGTTAAAAATCTTATTCTGATTTTGTATAAATAGTTAAAGTTAATGTTTTTCTTATTATCGAATGACTTTGGCGAAAGTGACGTTTCTGTTGTTGAATTACAACTAAATGGGCACTAATTCGACCCTTATTCGGTAAAAACCATTATAAGCAGGGTTCCGAAAAGTTAGTTATTTCGTTTTATAATTGCTTGAATATGGTTTTAAATCCCGATTAAGTTTTTTTTATTAATGACTTTCACTCCTTATATATTAACAAGGTGTATAGCACTCGGGGTTAGCTCCACGCGATTCTGTCAAGTACTACCATTTTAGCTTGTCAGTAAAGACCACAAAACAAAACACCTACCGACTACGATTTATAAGAAACGTCAAAATATCATTATTTATACCTATTATGCGAAACCCAAGCAGTAGAAATTGTGTAGGTTGACAGACTGTTTCATAACAATAGAACTTAGGCAATTCGCGTAGGTCGCATATCCTAGGTGACTAAGCCCGCATTTCACCAAACTGGCATAAGATCTACTCCGAGATTAGTCTATACAAATTCGGCGTTTAATCTAGGTATAAGACCTTATTCCCGCTTGGTGAAATCCGCCATAAGGCATCGAGATAAATTGCCACGATTCTCGAGAACGGTTTTCGTTACTTAACATCTTAATCAATCAAATCAGTCCGTTAAGTCTTCTGTGACATCAAACAATTGAAGCTCTACAACATACAGGAGTCTATCCGGGATCGTTCCTTATAAATTAAGTGCCGCTCCGTTCATATTGTAACGTTTACTATTATTTTACCTAAGTGGATAAACCTAGTTTTCGCAAATATCATTTTTGTCATCAAGTATTATATAGGTAGCAGCTACGTTTAAAGGCGTCGTCCGGTCGATCCCGAGCGATTAGTCGTTACGTGTTACCCGTGTAATAATCTCGTGTTACGAATTTCGCAACGTACCCAGAAAACCAGTTCGACCGAAAAAAAACAAGAATTATTGGTGAAAGTTGGCACAATTCTACTAAATAAATCGATCGAGTAAGTTTTCAGAATTTATGTAACGTCAAATACAGATTGTAGGTTCACCGGACTTTAGTAGGTATTGTAACTTTAACGCAGTTAATAGCTTTAATTTATTACTAAATAGATAAATATGTGCTACTGTTGCCAGTTGATATCGATAAATTTACAATATTTATCGGACTTAGCAAGAAAATATATGAAGTGTCAGTAATTTCAGTGGTTAACACACAATACATAATGTTTTTAGCAGTTAAGTTAACAGTATTTATGGGATCTCGCCTCCCACCGAGGTCACAATCATCTTTCTGCAACCCCAGACCCAGACCCAACTTTATTACTGATAGTGATAGCAAACAGCTCAAACCCATTTTCCACCCTAACATATGACAGTAACAAATGACTGATAGTGATGCCGGACCTTAACCCAAACTCGCACGAATCTAATTTCTTACATGAAAGTTACGTCGTATTATCAGATGGTTTCGTGCTAACTTTGTTATACGTCCAGTATTGAAGACGAACAACATGCGAGATTCAAGTTTTTAATATTAATTGATTAGTAAGATTTCATATTCAAAAGTTTAATTGCACATTATACTCGTATTTGGAAACACTAATTTCACCGAGTGTCTTTTTCTGGACATAAATTTAGACTTCAATGATCTTGATATGACCATGCATTATAATCTATTTCAACAGGCTCAGTGCCATGATATTAAATCTCTACTCCTTCTCATGAACACGTCTCGTTTACATTACCTTACTCGTACCTATTAGGTATTAGAAGTTCGAGTTTGTTGCCACTAAAAGAAGGCTACTACAGACATCCCCCGGGTCGATCCCTCTAATAGGTATTTCCTAACTCCTACACGTAGATGCATTGTTAACACATGATTATATCGATGCTATCGCAATACTATGACGCAACGCACTGAGAAGTGAAAGTGAAGTCCCAGTTACAACACTGCAGCTCGTCACTGCACCGGGTCCGGCGTGACCCTTGATTCTATCGATCGCTCGGATGATCGAATCATTGAAGCTAAGTGGCGAGTTGTAAGTGAACTGTGAAGTCGTTGTAGAACATCATAAACTGTGTCAGACGTGAGCGAAGGGTGTATTGCTTGAGAAAAGTTACTTTTTTGGGGCTATTCCCAGTTGTTCGCACACCTTTGTGCGTGAACTACTGGAGTTATTTTTTAATAATTAAGATCCTAGCGGGTGTGTGGTACGTAATCAACACAGCAATTAAACAAGCTTACATTATATTAATCACTTAGCATGTAATCTAAGATGTTTAGAGCTCTAGGTAGGTACCATTAAATAAATGTCACCGGTTTGTTAACTTATGCAAGTTATGACTGTGCCAAAGTTCAAACCAGCAATTTAGATAATTTAGTAAAATGACTCATGCACTTAGCCGGGGACGAAATGTTAGCAAATGCAAATTATGTTCATTAAAGAGCAATTTCCAGAATTTCAAGAATCCATATCTTATTAAGATAAGAACTAAACCAAAACTTCTCAGTCACTTGCTCAGTGGTTATTCAGTTTACATTTGCCTATGTTCTTATATTGTAAAGCCAACTAGAAAGTCCAGTCAACAAGTTCGCTTCTTCTCAAATTGATTTGTTGTTGACAACTGTCACTGTTTCACACCTATTTAATATTATTGGAAAGAAATTCCCGTAGTTTTAAACAGTTTTTAATTAAATTAATCGTTTACAATTATTGCAGTATCACAAACATTTTATTGATTACATAATTTTAAACGTTTTTAATGAAAGAAATCTTTTACAATTATTGTTGCACAGTATTAAGAAAAAAAATATTGATAGGTTGTGTTTATATTATTTTCGTATACCCCAATAAGTTTATGTACAAATTGGCGATTACAAAAGGCAATATTTGCGTAAATTTTAATACCCAGTGTCAACACAGTTGCAACTTAAAGAAATTTGTTGTTGCGAGACCGGCGAATGTCAATGTCGACCAAGGAAACCTTAATTTGACAGCCGCGGCCGCCGTCCGTAGCAAATGTTTCATTTTTAATTCCGTTTTGGTTTTAACCTTTTGCTTTCTATTTATGTGTTCGTGTGCTACAAATCAACTAGAGGGGGAAGGCTGGCTGTGTATGAATAAAATAAAATGTATTATTGATAAAACTTGTAGAGCGATAGAAACATTTAATTTATTTATTGGTTTGGTAAAAAAACAAATATGTTGTGCTTGTTGCAATTAGGATTCTTATCGTTCTCTCGGTCTCGTTTAACATGCGGTATCCTTCTTTGATATTATCATTAATTATTATTTTTCTTCACTTTCACACTTTATATTATGGGAGAAGTAAATATAATTATAACAAATGAGGAGTCATTCGGAAGTTCGTTGAACCCCACGGATAAGTTGCGCTCCACTCGACGCGGCGCTACCCGCTGCGGGTGCGGTGTGCTGCTTAGGGAATTTTATACAAATACGTTTAGTGATTTGATATAATACGTGTATGTTTTTTTGTTATGTTAAGTAGCCACGTCGATCGGACTAGCCTTATTTTTTTTTTAACAAATAATCTACAAAGCATTTTAAAACAACGCCGGTAAATGAATCGAACAAATAATTATCTTTCGTATAAAACGTAATCCCACAACCATGAAATCAATTTAAAAAAACAATCCTACCTAGATATTTATATTATTCGTTTTAAATTATCCTTTCTCGAACGAATTTTATTTTTGCTAATCGAGACAGAAGTTTTGTAGTTAACATGACATGTACGTGTGAGATGTAACCGGATGTAGGGACGTTATGTAATAGTTTGTTTCTTTGCTCATTCGGGTCACATTATGTAACTTTGGGGCGACTACTTAAAAGGTCACCAAACTGGTTCATTAATAAGTAGCCGCTACCGAACAAGAAGATGAAGCGTTTAATATTTGGCAATGAAGGGTATTGTAATGTATTATTTTATTAACTACTGAAACATTATTATAAAAGAAAATGTACCTAATTTATAATTTCAAAACCTTTGGCTTTCTAAGCTATAAAATGTGTAGGCATGAAATTAAATTAAAACTCCTATTTAACTATATACCTATTTGGCATGTAAGACCAACACCCGGCCTAAAGTAACATTTACATCAAAACACATCACATACGTAGGTAGTTGACGAGATATCTCGTTTCAGTTCGGTATTTATATTAAATGTAAGTTCTGTGCTTAAATGAGAATAGTCCTACGCAGGAACTCCCGCGCGCGTTGAAGTCTTCTTCACTATACGGTAAAATAGCGTAAAATAACAGAAATAAACAGTTGAACATAAATTCGCCAAAGTCGTATAAGCTAAGGATTTGTGACACATAAAGCTATAAATTGCCACTTAGGACAATTGAGTAGCTTTTAAGTATCGCTGTGCAATTAAAAGTAAATAAAACTTACTGGCTAAAGCAGCGACCGCTGCCAATACGATGAACACTTTCATGGTGGCTTTTTAAAAAATTAAAAAGTAGGTTTAAAAAATTGACTAGATTGCTGTCCGACGAGTCTGCCGGCGCTGGCGCAACTGACGGACGGTCGCGGCGCGCGCGCCTTTTCTTCCTTCGCCAGAAACCGGTATACTTCTTACACGCAACAGATACACTTATCAACACCCCTATTCGTGTGAGTTAAAGTCTATTCTTGATGGTTATGACTTTATTATGGTGCCGAATATATTCTACGTAGAACTATTTTAGGTATTTGCGGTCCTAATCAGCTGATGAGATCGTTAACTAAGTGTTTGCGTCACGTTAAATGTAATTGATGTAATGTAAAGTTTTGCGGTCAGGGCGGGAATTCGCGTTTTGTTGGAAATGCTATTTGAGGAGCCATTTGCAAATATATTGTTTGTGGTCGTAGGTATTTTTTCATTAAAATGAGTCAACAAGCGTACATTAATAACGACGACGACATTTGACGTCGTGTTGAGTTAGTGGTGACCCTGCCTACGAAGCTAGCGGTCCCGGGTTCGATTCCCGGTCAGGAAAATTATTTACGTGATTTGTTTCTGAATCTTGGGTGTTTTCTATGTGTTTAAATTATTGTCTAGTACGTTCACATAGTACTAGCCAAGAGCTTAGCTTGGGACTAGGTCTATTTGTGCGAGATTGTCCTCTGATATTTTATAAATGGTACTAGCTCATCATAAAACAAAACGCATGACCTTACTAAGGGGTGGTTTAAACCATTCAAAAAGATCTGTAGCTCGAGCACGATCATTTCCATCCTAACTCCTAAGTCACCTTTAGGTACTATTTAAAAACCGGGCAAGAGCATGTCTGACCATGCTCAATGTAGGGTTCCGTTCCGAAGCCGTTACTACACAAAAACTATCTAAAAAACAACAGTAGGTATGAACTAATTCTCTATTTAAAATAATTCTGTGCTCTCTTAAATAGATGACTTTAGTAGGTATAAAAGTAGGTACCTATATAAATACTTTAGTCGCCTGTATCTCAGGAACCAATCAAGTCTACTAATTCGTGGTATTCCACCTATGTGCTTTCATTTAAGATATTTTTCAGATTTTTAGTAGTAGTAGCATACGATGGGGAAAGCCTTTTTTTTTACCACTTTGTCGGTGTAACTAATACCTATGTATGTATATTCAAGCTAATAACAGCTTTCTAGAACTAAGTCTCTGAGCGAAGCTGCGGACGGACGGACGGACATGGCAAAACTATAGGAGTTCCTAGTTTGACTACGAAACCCTAAAAACGCCTAGGTACCTACCTACTAACTTTTACGAAATCCATCCGTTGCGTTGTTCTACGTATACTTTACCTTTTCTATTCGATTTCGATACAAAATGTCATCATCAGCGATTGTGCTAGGATTTTTGAAGATATTATTTACGGACACGGGGGCTCTGTTCCAATCGTCTTACAAATTGTCTCGACGACGATACGTCGACGTTACTTACTCGGTACACGGAAAAAGTTTGTGTTTAATTCAGGCACAGCTAATTTACCTAAAGTTCGCAAAACGACATAACAACTGGGTAAAATGTTAGTTTATTTTTATTGAATTCCGGACTTTTTTTTTTGCGTAGATGGAAAGTATATTGTTGGAATATTCACATACTAAAATACAAGAATATTCGGATTCCTGATCTCGGCAAAATAAGGTTTTAGAGAAAAGTTGTAGCCTATAATTATTTTACCCAGTTGTAACTACTCTAATTATGTCCTTTTGCGAACTTTAGGTAAATTAGCTCTGCCTATTCCGATTACTGGATGTAATGTTAACAAACTTATCTCTTGAAGTTTTTTATGTAAGCCTAATTGATAAATTTTAGAGATTTGTCCGTCTAATATCTGTCATGACAAACACCCTTTCTCTAGAATACGTCTGAATATCGAGCTAAAGGCTGTATAGCCGAAGAATGGAAACGTTTGCACAAATTGAAATCACCAACAAATATAAAAGTACATTATGTTCTATTCAATAAATGATACAGCACAGGTTTTTTTATAAACTGTCTTCTGAAATGTAGCTATAAGTAAAACATTACAGAAGCAGTCAAACTAGAAACACCTAATTATTCGCTGTGTGCGTCCGTCCGTCTGTCCGTCTATCATGTATGTTACAGCTACTTATTCTCAAAACTTCATCAAGGCACGTTGCAAAAAGAATCCTTAACATTTTTTGATACAATTTTGTGATATTTATACCATAAACCAGAACCAATAACGAAATCAGAACTATAGAACCCTAAGAATATCAAAAAATCTAGTAAAACCTAAGTCTGACTCGCTAAGGTTGTTTACCTCTAAACAGTAAAAACACTGCCTATGTACCTACTATCAGCCCAATGGAACTCTGAACAACCATAGAACTGTGTCACAGAGACGTTATGATTCAAGTCGTAAGAAGTGTCAAACATTTTTTTTGTAATGTCACTGTGACAACGTTCTATGGTGGGTCAGGGTTCCATTGCATTGGGCTACTTAGCAAAATCAACGTGCACAAGACCATTTTATTACTAAAACCTTGCCGTCAATATATCGCAGCATCGTAACATGTAAATTCATGTAGTTTAAGTTTAAACACTAAACTGGCAAAATACAAGAAGAGGAAGGGGGGGGAGGCGGGAACAATTTCATTTATAACTGATATTTCACCGCCTAGCGCCTGATGGGATGGCCCAGCAGTGAGAGTGCATAAGGTAAAAGCTCCTATTATGGACAGTGCTGCAGTTATGAACAATCCCATAAATATAAGCTTCCGAGTTAGATATGCTTTTAGCGTAACATTTATATTTTTTAAATTATTCGGAATTACCACTATTAGAATCGAAAGTTCGGTATTGCAATGCTTTCATTAAAAAAATGTAAATTTTCATCACTGGAGTATTGTCCATAATAGGTACTTTTACCTTAGGCTGATTATGTTTATTTCCTATCCAAAGAAGTGGGAAGCGACGTTCCTTGAGGATTGAAAATAATTTCTAGAACGTAATAGGTAGTGACGAAGCAAAGTTAGCTGGTTTCGTTGTACGTTTAACCAGCGCCTCTATTTCCGACGGTAAAAACGATATCGTAGTTGACCTGTTATGGTATTGTTATGACGTCAGACGCCATTAATGTCAAGTAAATAAGAGCTATCAAAACGGTGACAATACGATAACAGATCAAAAACGATATAGTTTTTACCGTGTTGAATAGAGGCCCTGGTGGCAACTTGTCTCCCTCTACGTTTTAGCTGAGGTTATCGTTCGGCCTGCACCATAATGATCGTGCTGCTTCGCACTCGTACATATTTACTTCGTGCAAGCATTTTATGATAGCTTGCGGAGTTATTCACACCTAACTAAACTTGTAACAAAAGTACAGTTTTTTTTTTAATTGCCTTGGGACAAACAGCTAATGACCGTCGGACTTCTTCCTAGTTGACGTCCGGTTAATTTCACGTCTCGAACGGTCAGAACGATTTGAAAGGATTTTCAGCGGCCGGCGGTCGACCTTCAGGCTTTCTTTCCTGTATCACATAACTCGGCTTGATCCCACGTGACGACACACCTTATAATGCTTTTTTCGTTAGGAGTACCTGCTGAGAGTCATAACTAATAAATAGATAAATACCGGCTACATAATGGCGGCTTCTGCTTTCAAAACTATGATATTTCTTAAATGGCCTATACGATTTTCGAATCCTGATTAGATTCGATTTCTGTAAAAAAAACGCGTCTAAATCGGACCATCCGTTTGGGAGCTACTGTGCCACAGATATACACACAGATTCACAGACACACATATTCACAGACATACACTATATACTTAAAACTCCCGTCTTAATGCGTCCGGGGGTCCAAAATCAGGTTAAAGATGTGTTTACCTTCCTACTATTTAGGGGCTTCCAAATTGAAATATTGAAGCTGATAAGGCACGCTGTTTTTAATTGACATTGTAATCATGCTGGTTTCACGTACCGCGTCGGTCGTCGCGCTAACGGACCGCCACACCACGCCCGTGGATGCAAAACACGCAGGCAAATGTACTTTCAGTGTGATGGAGCGCCATGTTATTTTGCTCGAACTGTGAGACCTTACTTATTATCGCGATCAAGAATTTCTACAGCGATGGATAGGCCGGGGAGGGCCGATATCCTCTTGATCCCCAGATCTAAATCCGGTAGATTTTTGTATCATATACTCGTACACAAGTCCAAAGAACCATCCAACAAAACGAAGACACACTCCGCAAACTTAAAAGTAATTTTATAAAGAGATGAAGCGCGTGTATTTTAAAAACGTTGGTCATACTTAACGTACACGAAGCTTCTGTTCGTCAGTTTGTTCTCGATAAGAGATAATGACAGTGTAATAAAAAGTACAGTCAACAACAAAATTTTATAATTATCATTTTTTGGCATATCCATCTGATGACCATACAAAATATATGCTTGATATCCCGTTTACCCCTGCGATGTCGTCATAGATAAAAACATGGTGTAGGTATCCCTGGAGACGCACCGTTTAACTCGCGATAGTCAAAGCTTTTAGATAGTTCAAAACGAAATAAACTGTAAGTATTTGACAGATCGAACTGTTATCTGTCTGCTATCGCGAAAAAAACATGGATTGGTGCATAGGTAACAGTCACCCCAAATTACCGAGTCCGAAAGGAAACAAGTCAAAAATTGTTAAAATTAAAAGACATATCCCCGTTTGCGATCGACAAAAACCACTTTCAGGAGCGGAAAAACTACTTCTTTATCGTTTAAGAAAGAAAGAAGCTCAGAAAAGGTTCGCCAAGTCAAATCGATTTTAACATGACATCCAAAGAGAGAGGGATATCTAAAAAAAAAACAAATCAGAAATAAACGTCTTGGAAATCAACGTATTCACTGCTAAAACTAACAGTAACAGCCCGAGTTCTACCTTCCTGAGTTATCCCACTATGTAATATTATAAATGTAAAAGTTTTCGTGTGTGTGTGTGTTAGTTTGTTACTCCTTCACGCTGCAATGGCTGGACGGATTTGTATGAAATTTGAAATAAAGAGAGCCTGACCCTGACCCTGAAATAATACATAGGCTACTTTTCATCCCGGCAAATTTAAAAGTTCTCAAGGGAATAATTATAATCGAAATCTACGCGGATGGAGTCGCGGGCAGAAGCTAGTGCCAAGAAAGGACACGCACGTCAAATAAGTTTATTATTTATTTTAATTTCTGACATATCTAATAAGTTTTAGTAAAAAGTTAATCGAATTATTTAATCACTGATTTAATACCTAACAAAGAAAAATATTATGAAATTTAAAACGCCAATATAAGCTTGCTTTACCGGATAGGTAATAAAATACTAGGCTAGTCATTAAATAGTACTGTTTTGCTGATGGTACTTTTCATGCCTATTCTGATTGCGGCCGAATAATACCTCGACAAGAACATTTCTTTCTGTAATTTCGTAAAAGTGTAACGTAGGTAAACTATATCGTTACTCGTTCAACAAAGTAACAGTCGGTCAACCGCTTACTATAGGTAACTATGTGACAATAAAGACAATAAGTTGCGTGACGGAATGCGACCAACCATCACCGCCCGACCAATTGGTACACATTCGAGGTCCTTTCTCGTAACTATTATTACCGTTTTATAACGCCTTATACTCCAACCATGTAACCATGGCATCGATACCTATGCTGTTTAGTTTACGGTGAGTAGTAAGAGTTTGAATGGCCCCTTGCTTCCGCTAAGACCGCTATGTTCCTTTATTCGCAATAATCTCTGAATATGTTCACATCCTTAGAACTAGAATACTAAATTCGGTTAAACAAATGACAAAATCGTCTGGATTTATCTTTTAAATCGTTAGAGACTTTTCTGAGATTTTGGATGATGTCTTGGCAGGTGCATGCGGCATGCCCCATGCCATGACCGGATACACCAACAATATTGTTATGGCAGATTAAAATGTAGAGATAGAGCTTCTTTTACTTTGGTTTCACCCTTATTGTCATCGTATTGTTTTACCGTATAACGTTAACATTACGATAACAGTATTGTGTACGATAACAGTAGAATAAGGCCACTGGCGATATTGTTACGCTAACGGTTTTCCGATGACAGTCCAGTCTCTGATTGGCCTAAAGGTCAACTGGTAGAAAATGCTAGAAGGCATTAAGTTCACCAATAGTAACTTACCTACTACTCTGAGCTGTAGCGACAATATCAAGAAGTTAGTAAACTGTTCTTAAAGCATCCCAAATCACGTACCTAGGTAGGTATGGTAAGAACTTTTTAAGCTGGCCTTTTCTATTGTTCCACCTTAAAGTCGATTGCGATTGCGAGTGCGTTAGGCAATAAACAAAATTAAAAAACAAAATTTCAATTATAAATATTCAGTAGATTGGCCACATCAGGCCTCTACTATAAGCCTGCGGGTCACTTCATAAAATTCGTACTATGGAACTATGTCAAAGTGATGTAATGTTTCAAATCGGAAGAGACTTCTCAAGAGTGAATTATAACGTCACTTTGACATAGTTCCATAGTGGCCTATGATTCAAATTGGTTGACCGTACATACAATCATCAAAATGGAAACGTAATCCTCCATAGAACTGTGTCACAGTGATATTTTGTTTGACTAATCTTACGATTTGGTTTATAACGTCGTCACTGTGTCACTCTATTCTATTATAGAGTCTATTATTATAGTACGACAGGGTTTAATTTTCCTACATATTTATCTAATAGGAGATCCTTTTTTTAAGTAGAGCAAAGCCATTAGCTATAAACTTTTTTTTTATGGAGATATCGATCGGAACTGCATTTAGAGTGTTAACAAAGCTCGTGTGCGTGCGCCGTTGTGCGTCACGTTTGTGCTGAATTTAGTTGGGAATACATTTAATTGTACCGTTATACGAGCATACATGTACCTGCCTACATTAAATACATATTGCGGTTCCCCTCTTGTTCTGTTTCACACTGTCTAATGGATGCAGCTCTTGCAGCTGCACCTTTACCGAGCCATTACTACTTAACATTTAATGTGATACTTTTTAGTGGCATTGTTAAGTATGGTAGTACCTACATAATGTTATTTTTGTTGGAATAACACATTTGATGTATAAGGTTGTATTGGCTTCTAAACGCAATGCATGTATGTAGGTTAGTTCTAGTTTTGGCCACCTGGCGCCGCCACTGTCAATGCGATAGTGAATTTGCTAAAACTTGTGTCGTGTGTTTAAGAAAATAAAGTTTCTATTAAGTATTCTATACCGTTAATTAATACAAAAGGTAATCGTATTAAAATCTAAAGAATGTTGTAGATGACCTCACTATTTTCGATTTTGCATTGAGATCGGTAGCTAATAAATTCAAACAATTAAGACTGCGCCGAGTAGGTACACGCCGGATGTAGAGCCCTCATCAAAATATAAGGTTTTCTAATACCTAAGCCAAAGTATTTTCTTGAAATCGAAGTGGTTTTTTGATGTACAAATGAATTGTGTACCTACCTACTTAAGTATTCATATTTAATAGGATAGTAATAAGTACCTGGATGACCGAGCTTAGCTCGGTATTTTTTTTTTGGTAAATTTTCTAAAACTTAAACCTAGCTAAATCGATTTATCGCCCCCGAAAACCCTAGCATACTAAAAAAAAAACGTGGGATACCGATATATATACAAGAATTGCTCGTTTAAAGGTATTAGAAAGATAACTACGACAAAAAACCAAACTGGTGGCGTCGTGATTTACTTCATGTGATTTAATTTCACACGATAGTTTTGTAAAGATATTGCAAAACAAGTCGAGTTAAAATTAAAATAAATAAATAATTATTAGCGACTGCGAATAAAACTGCGCAAACCGTTGTCTGCTAATCATTTGTCGGTGAATCTTTGGGTACCCTTGCGATTCTTTCATGGTGTAGGTGCCCAAGGGCAACGTTAATTGTTAACCGAAACCATTGCCGACGGTTAAGCGTTACACAGACGCAGCTACAATACACCTACGCTATGAATATTTCATGCTAAACAGTTATTGCTAAACTTTTCGTTTCTGTCGCTGCCACATATATGCCGATATGAAAGTGCCGAAATTTTCCAGGAAATACCGGGAAACTGGTCGCTTACCTGGCACCAAATGCCTTTAGCATTGCTCTCAGCTTACATTACCTGTACTTGCAGATCTGTCTAGGCCTTATTACAAAACGGCTGACCTTTGAAATATGCATTTGTAACCGGAACTAAAAAATAAAAAGGTGCGTAAATTTGCCTAACAGCGAATAAAAGAATTACATCACTCGGGTCGGGCGTGTGTAACAATCGTTAATTTCGTTTATGGTTCGTATTATTCACTACGACAAGGTACTAAGATGTGATAGTATCATGTAACATAACACTTTGTGATAGTGAGCCAACGAGTTGCCAAATTAGTTGCAGTACCAGTTTTCTGAGGTAAACGCAATACAATGTTTGTGTGACATGGCTTCCACTTGTAAGTAGGTAGTGTTGGGGAATTATAACTAGAGTGTTATTTTTTAACTAGGCTTTCCCGCGACTGAGTAGACTGTAGGTACACATAGACCTCGTCAATCGTCCTATGGAATTATGGAATTCGTATCCCCCTTCCAAACCCCCCCTCGCCTATCCGGTCCCCCCCCCCCCACCAATAAAACCCAATTTTCTTCTCCCGCATCCCAAACCCAAACAAAAACCAATCCCCAATGCACCCCTAATCTTGTAGGATGATGCAATAGTATAAAACAGTATAAAAGCTTCCAAACCCTAAAATCCCATCCCCAAGCACATCAGTTAAAAAAACTCTTTCTTTGTTTTAATTTAATACCTACCCTCTGAAAGTTAAACCCAGACCTAACTCTAACCTAAGTGTACCTATGTTAACATAGGTAAGCAACCTCCTGACGCACGCACCTCCCGAACACCTAACGGGTGTCGGCAGGACGGGGGATGGGGAATCCTGCGGCCTCCTAAACGGGAGATGATTTTCTCTCCCGGCCCTTCAGCACTGGCTGGGGTAAGGCTCCGCGCGCGATTCACTGATCCGTAGTCAAAGTGACACCCGCCCTGAAAATTTTTTATATACACACAAAATTTCATCCATATCGGTCCAGCCGTTTAGGAGAAGTTAAGTGATTGGTGACATACCGACAGCAGCGCTACCTACCGGGTCCAATCGTGTTTTCGAACCATCCAGGAACCCATTGAAATATACACACGAAATTTCATCCACATCGGTCCAGCCGTTTAGGAGGAGTTGGTGATATACCGACAGCAGCGCCACCTGCCGGGTCCAATTGTGTTTTCAAACCATCCCATCCATTGAAATGTACACACACAATTTCATAGCTTCTGCCCACGACTTCGTCCGCGTAGATTTCGATTATCGTTATTCCCTCGGGAACTTTTAAATTTTCCGGGATACAAAGTACCTAGCCTATGTTTTACTCCAGTGTTTAAGCTATCTCCATTCCAAATTTCATCCAATTCCGTCCAACCGTTGCAGCGTGAAAGAGTAACATCCATACATAGGTACAAACTTTCGCGTTTATAATATAAATATTAAATATTAGTAAGGATTAATAAGATTGCTTCTTATTTTATATAAGGAACCTAGGTCTATTATATTCATTTTATATATGTACCTAAGTAAAGCTTTTGCAAATGACCGGTTGTTTGAATAACTAAATAAAAATACAATAATGCTTTTGCAGCTGAAGTCTCATTTACTAGTATTACCTTCATTTCTTAATTCTTAATCACTTCTTAATTAAGTAGTAAAAATTTACTATACTTACTTACCCCCTTACTAATAAAAGTTGAGTAACGGTGGTATAGTATACAATGTTTTGTCCTTATCTGTCATTTTGACATTTGAATTTGACAGATAAGGACAAAACATTGTATAGCTATACCACCGTTACTCAACGTTTATTATTAAGGGGGTTATAATATAAGGAACGGTTTTCAAACCCTGAATTTCTTGTTTATCTACACGAATTGTATTAGTAAAATAAAAAAAGAATTAACTATATTTTAAATGGAGTACAACGACACGTTGCCCCAACGTCATCGACCAGAAAATTCAGCTGAAGCTGTTTATGGTAAACCGATTTACACGGTTCAATTATTTCATCACGAGTTCATTAGCATAAGCGAAACTGGTCCCGCAGCATACTACTAATTACTTCCACAATATCATCTTACTCTCACCCAAAATCATAAAAGCAATCTTAAACCATCACGATAAAGTTTATATTGTAAAACGACGTTTGATAGTCATACGAGTTTAAGAAAGCAACAATTGGATATTTGAAAGGATTGCAGACAATGCGGCTCTGATAACACCCACTTTCACCTCTCAGATTGACGAATCACTCTTACTCACTTTTTGTTTGTCTTTAAAGTCGATCCTGTTTAGAGATTTAATGACGTACATGTAGTTTTAAGTCCACGTGGGCGCCCCCCACTCAAATAGACATTACCTTCAATTCAATTTTGATTCACGAAACAATACGAGAAATAAACTGTATTCAGTCCACGGAGATGCGTCCCACCACACCACGGCCGCTACGGCGCACGGATGCCGTAATGTACGTAACAATTATTCCTTTTAGTTGCAAAATAACTATCCACACAAATAATTATTTTATATATAAAAATTGCCAAAAGTTTTAAGTCCATGTGCAGCATTAAATCATGAATGTACCTGTACAGCAAACTATAAGACGATGATAAAGCCGTATCTTCGTGCGTTGAAAACATTATAAGTAAATACTTACCCTCTTATTTATAAACACACTAGAAACCTATTTTAGTTAAAGTATGCGTTGTCACTTTCTGTACAATGGAAATGTCATAATGACAGATAAGAATAAAGAATATTTTAAGAGCACTCTAGCTATTGCGCGTTTATGAAAAAGAGGGTTAAAATCTAGGTACTTTCATGAAATATGACATTGATCAGTGGCTAGGCACACGGGAGGTTAGAATAATGTTAAAGGCCCATTTAGATGGTACGAGTTTCTCGCCCATTTTGGGGCGAGAAATCGTATGACATTATCGTATGCAATAATCGCCGGGCGAGAATCGTATAAAAATGGTTACATTAAGCGAGAATTAAAAAGTCTGTTACGATTATGTCATTCGATACTCGTACGGAGATTATCGCCTGGCGACATAGTTTACACGAGACGCTGCATTCTACGGAGATATTTGCTGACGATATCTCGACTCATCTAAACTGGTTCTCGTATGACATTTTTTCACGTAGGTACATGCGAGTATCGCACGAATCGGTCAGAACCGATTTTCACATTACTCGAAATACGATTCTCGCATTGCATTTATGTTTACACGGAGACTGCAACCATATAAGGCGAGGAGATTTTCGCCCCTTGCCATACGATATCGTACGTGTAGTTTATATGATGACATATTTTTTCTCGTGCTACGATAATCGTACACTCGAAGAGAGAAACTCGTACCATCTAAATGGGCCTTAAAATAAAAATAAAAATATTTTATTATACACATTTAATCTCTGTGTACTTTTGGCATGTACTTACTCTTTGTTAACATGTCTTATTTTATGGTGTTCTCCGTGTTCTCAATATGTTTAATATGACACTTGAGCATAATTGGTAGGGGAGTCTAGGGTGGACCACGATACCTATACGAGGGCTACACCGAAAGCGTCAGGAATTTAATATCAAAGAATTTATTCTAATATATAATTTACGTTTTTGTAAATGTATGTATGATTGAATGTATGATTTAGTTTAAGATATAGCTTTTAAGTCGTAGCCTTACTGCCGAAAATCGTATTGTACAATATATGAACCATGTTTTAATACAACTTCAAAAGTGGATAAACACAATAAGAATGAGACCAAATGACTGCCCTTAGTAATGTTGCACCTCCAAAGACAATACAAGTTGGTAGATATTTTAAATTCTAATGTAGTCGTATTTCACTTACGATGAATAAAATTGGCAGTTCGACAAGTAAAAGCATCATTGCTGTTAAATATAAGTATATACGACCTCATTGAATGCTTAGATTGTTGGCGCTGGCAGTAAACGCAACTTTTCCTATAAAAACTTTTCAGATAGACCTTTGGTACCTAATCTCGTATCAACGTTATCTCCACATCTATCACTTTTTCGCCTTGATTATCGCTTAAATCAAACCCTCTCGACTCCCCCTACTAAACAAGACCAACACAAAAACAAACATTGTTCAAACATTGTTCGAGAACTTATCACATATCACACAACTTATAAAAATATTTGGAAAATTACGCATGTAGGTACAGTCGAAAGCTTTAACGTCTACACAGTCATTGCGTCAAATATATGTATACAAAGACCTTATTCTTAGTGCGTTAATGGCATAGAGGCGTGTAGATATTTTTGGCGTCTTGGGAACGTATACATAAATAATAGATTAATAGACTCTTATTCAACTGCCATAGTCAGAATAAATTGTATACAGACAAAACATTTTACCTAATTGCTCAGAATCTTTTAAAAATTACGTGTGACAGTTTAAGCATGACCACAGTCAAGAACCAAACAAATGGTAGTCGAGGGCGAAAGCCGGGGCCATCGTGAGGTGTTCGCCACATTTATGGTCTCTCTGTTGCAATATTGAAGGCTTGATGCGTGTTTAAAGAAACACACCAGCATTTCTGCGGAAAAAAATAGTTATGTCACCTGTTGGGGTAAATTTTTAGTGTTGACTTATTCCATTAAATATTATCAAATGAAACGAAATTAGAGATTATCAAATTATAGCATTTGATTTTAGATAAAATGAGAGTACACCTTATTAATATCTAGGACTTAGAACATCCATAATAATAAAAACATTAATCAGTAAGTTGCTTTTAGTGAAATTCAGTCTACACGTCCATGTAATACACTTCTTTACAATCAAAATAAAGTCCTGTTTTCTTTTTAAAACTTAAAAAGGCATCAAGTTAACAGTTATAATATAAATAACAGCAGAAAGTGAACTTCATTGCATGACGCCTCGTACCTACTAGAAGTAAAAATAGATACCTCGCCAAGTATTTAGATTGAAAATTTCATGATTGTTTGGGTACCTACTAGGGAATGCAAATAACCGGTTATTACCGGTTTTAACCGGTTATTTTCATATAAAAACTGTTAATAACCGGTTAAATTGCATTCCCTAGTACCTACGCGGAAAGAGCATGTCTGGTCACATTGGGAATTTCGTGCGTTATTTTTGTGCTCTAATTCTATAAAAGTGAAAAAATTAAAACCCATATTAGGATATATATCTCTAACATATATAAGTAATAGATCATTTTGAACTCTAAATTATGAGATTCAAACTAGACATGTTGCTTTCGTGTACCCTTCATGTGTGTTCTAATTTTTATGACATTTTATAACATCTTTTATAATTTTATTTTATTTATTGTCTCCAACATCAAACGGGACTACCTACTGTTTGGTATGATACTGTGACGTGCTGGTCTCTTCTGTCCACTCGTCGCACCGGGCCGAGTGATGCCGATTTCTCACTTGTAAATGGGTGTCCTCGTGCAACGAGATATCCTGAAGGCGCCTTTCTAATCGGCTGCGCTTAGTGACGGAGCTGGAGGGCGATTCTGGGACCAAACATACACAGGGTGGAAAAAACGAACGCCACATGGACGCCAACTACCTTAAATATTGGAAATAGTAATTCTACGCAAAGGAGCCTTACTTTTATTTTTCAAAACAATACATACTGCATTTATGGATTTTTGGAAATTCGTCTGCCTTAACCGGAAATCGAACTGGTCGAATATGACAAAATAATAAAGTAGGGTTTTTTACGGTCTTTATTTAATTTAATGGTGTATGTGTTGTAGATATAAATGATAACTATCGACGACGCTTTCGATCTGTATCATAAAACACGACTTTATTGTTTTGTCACATTCAACCAGTTCGATTCCCGGTTAAGGCAGAGGATTTTTTCGAAAATCCAAATTTAGTCTCCTTTGCGTAGAATGTGCTATTTTCAATATTTAAGGTAGTTGCCCTCCATGTGGCAGTCGTTTTTTCCATTCTGTATACATACATATATAGGTACATATATGTATTACTGACTATACTGGCACTGCGGGCAACCGGCTTCATCGACGTGAATACTTAACTAAGTATTATAGTATAGTTTTACAGTAGAATTTATATTAAGACGAACCTGTTTCACGATTTTAAATTCACAAATGTTGTCAAAGCCAGGGTCATGATGTTCATTAATATCGATATAAAAAGGTATATCGGCTTTAGGTGAACAGTTATCTGTTATGATGTTTTTACTTTATTTGTTTGACATTTAACTTAACTAGGTATATTATCATTCTAGATGGCATTGGATGGTTTACCCTTGAAATATCGTCAATTTTTTTATGGAATATCTATTCAAAGTCAACGTTTCACGTAATTTCATTTCATAGACAAATTCATTTCGTGGAACGTTTAATTCGAGTATCAAGGGTTGCGTGGTCAAACCCGATAAGTCGATATAAATTTTTGTGTCAAAAAGAACATTACATCAAGACAATTGAAATTTGAAGAAACAATTATTTCCATATATCGGGTTTGACCACGCAACCCTCGGTATGGTCAAATCACCGAATTTTAAATTGTAAAATTATTATTCAGTAGATTGATAATTTTATAGCACTTCATGTCATGTTTCTTTTTTATTATTATTGTAATTGTCAAGTCTTAGAAAATCATTTCAATACCTATGTGTTATTCGAAAAGGCATCGATTTTGAGTTAACGCTCAAATTTTGAGATTATTATCTTGCAAGGCTGTCATTTTCATTTTAATGTATGGGGTTTTAAGGAGGAGCTAAGGTGTGTAATTGGTGATTTTTTATAGATTTCTAATATTTTTCTGGCTACTTTTACCTTTTTTTACAAACAAGTTGACGGAGCTCCACTGGGCGGAGCTCCTATTCCGCGTAGTTCTGACGCTTTGCGCCTTGACGCAACTATAACCTAATCTAACCTATCGGTTAAGTATTTCTTCCATCAGGTATTATACACTTAAGCGAAATTACCGTTATGTATTTAAAAATTAGGTATTTCAAATTACTTTGCATAACCCCCGGATTTGTCTAAAATATAGTATGGGCTATAAAATAAAACTTTCTTGTAACAATACATCGAAGAAATAAAAATCGGTACCTATTATGTCACTCTATTACTTGAATATTTGATAAAATGTATGTTATAGCAAATAATAATCCTTCAATAATTGTTCTAAGAATTATAATAAATTGTAATTAATATAGTCGATGAAACCACATTTCTTGAAAATAAAATATGCTACTTGAATATTCTATAAATTGTTTTTTTATGAAATGAAATTCGATAAAATGTTTGTCTGTAAAAGAGGGGGATACCGGCAATGGATATTGTGTTCAACAAATGTCGTTTGAAAATAATATAACATTTCTAAGAGCGAGGCCGCGAGGTAATGCGCTATTAGGGGGCTTCTAAACGATCGACATTTTCACGGCAATGTGTGGTATGGGCGTCTCGTTCTCAAGTACGAAGTATGATTAGGACAGTAACAGTTGTCGCCCATACAATACAGTGAAAAATTAATCGTTTACCAGCCAACTCTCTCAGAATACTGTTCTACATGCACAAAGTTGATTTATTTAATGATGGGTAGGACAGATTTTTATGTTTAATCACGCGCGGGCAACCTCGATGTATTTACAGTCGAGTGCAAGGAGTAATTCATTGGATTACGGTGCAAAAGTGTGGCTCATGTCACTCAAATGAACGACGAACGTGCTAGTTGTCTACCTTCTTCAACGATGTTCACTTCTTGCGCAATGTAATCCATATCATATATTTCATCATATTCTGAAACAAAAAACATAAATAGTGAAAAAAAATACAGGTCGCCAAACTACATTATCGAATACCTCATTAATATGAGTACTATCAATTGTACAAAATATTCACGCGAGGAAACAAATTTAATATGCTTAAGTCCATGTTACATTCTACCTCCGCCTAAGTTAAAATAAGTATTTTCTCTCCAAAACGAATTGTATTCTTTTGAGAAAATAAATATCCTAAACCGTAAAACGTATGTCCAAAACGTTTAAATCGAACTTTGTCAGTTTATGGTCATTTTATACACAGGTAAGTATGAGACTAACCGTCAATGGACGACGTCTGTATTCTCGTCCTAATGGGTAATGTTTGTACATCCTTACTAATATTATAAACGCGAAAGTTTGTATGTATGGGTGTTTGTTACTCTTTCACACTTAAAATTGATTGAACGCTTAAGGTTCAAGATAACTTTGACTGGCGTGGTGAAAACCTTTGAACCTGGTATATAACTGGAAATGTTTATTACAACTCTGAAGGGCCACCCAGGGCCCATTGATATTGGTAATCTTGAGAAAAAAAGCACTTCATATTTCATCTATAAATTCATTAAAACCGCATTAAAATCCGTTGCTTACTTTGAGAGGTCTAATCATACATACATAAAGAGCGATAGACGGCGGGAAGAAACTTTGTATACTATTTAAACGTTATGCCATCCGTAAGGAGTGATGTGGATGCTACATTTTACCGAGTGCCTTACAAGGGAAGTAAGGCTTCTTCTCTCCGCTCCTCGACATGAATTGAGAATTTACAAATTATACCTTGTGTTTGAGTTGCTACTTCATCTGAACCGGCTTGAGTAGATCGATCCTCCTTTAGAACCGCTGAAACAAAAATATTGATTGAACATACTAATGCCGAGTCCAAAACCGAATGACTGATTATGCAATGCCAGTGACACTGATATGATAATTCAAATACAAAAGAATTCCAACGTCAATTTCCATCCAAATTATGTAGATTTTACTAATAACTAATTTTAAATGTTTCATATATTTTAAACTTACATTATTTAAATTTAAAACGTCAATCTCTATTCTTTTTAAACTAATAATCGAAAGACTGGTCCGAATTGACCCAATTGTGAAAATAGAAAGCATAAAACGGGTCCCGATGCTTGCCGTATTCATTGCAACTTAACCACAACATCCCCATCTCTATCCCCTTTCACAAATTTTGTTCTAAAAACCCGGTGAAGAGCGGGTCGGAATAAAGCACCAAAACTTTCGCACCGGCGTCTTATCTAGGCTAGTACAGTCAAGGACTTTAATTGTTATGCCCCTATGAAACCCTGTCCATGGCACTATACAGTGTAGTGCACATTGCAGGCGCGAGAGGAGAGGCGTGGCGCCCTTCACCTCAGGCCCCGACTGCATTCAACTAGCGCGCGGACTGTAGAACATGCCCCAAATTAACACACGTCTGTTTATGTATTAAAAATAAGTACTAACATGTTTTTTTTGTAACATAAGTACTTACCTTGTGTCGAACGTCGTCGCTTTTTGTTTTTGTTTAGTGATTTTTGTTTTGATTTACTTCCGTAAATAGCCTCTAAATCTGTAAAAAAGGGAACTATTTCACTTTAACACGTACTTTCCGTTTTCTATTTTTAATTGTATATAATACAATTTTACTAACGCTACTTCCTAGTATACACACATCAAAAAAGTCTTGGGATACTCATTATCCCTAGACAAGTTTGATGTTTTGAAATGTTCATAACTGTCTAGGGATAAAAAATATCCCTAGGCACTTTTGATGTGTGTAGTCCCAGTTTCTTTGTTTTTTTCAGAAATACTACATTGTTACAAATCTTTTTTTTAGCTGGGAAAATGCTTTTACACATACAACCTGGGCCCGGGAGAGCCCAAGATGATTATGAGGGACTCACCAACCGAGAGTGGCCAGAATACCCACTAAAACCCAGGCACGCAGGCCGGCCCCAGATACCTCTTAGCTTCACCGTGGGTGACGAATCCACGGTTACTAAGCCCCACCGCCACGACAAGGCGAGAACCCGCGGGGAGGAACATTGTTACACACCTTGCTTTGTGCTAATTTATGTCCTGGATTAGCACAAACAATACATTTTATTCCAGAAAACTCGAAAAATATAGGAGTTGTATGATTTATTAATTTAACTTTGATTCCTACAGTTTCAAATTCATCTTTCGTTACATCAAACAGTCAATACTTTGAATAGAAAACGCATAGTATCAAAAATGTTATGTGGATCTTTCGGAAGCACATTAGACAGCTCACCTCTGATCTTCTTGGTCAAAACCGTCAGCCGCTCGTCGGTGAACTGCCGGTCCTCGTTGTCCCTCCTCATCTTCATCCTCACGTTGTGGAAGTACTTCCCGTACATTTGCAGCCCTGTCTCCGACTTCACGTGCTTCCGAAGCACCTCGAATGACACGCCCAGGGACAATAAGTCCTTTAACTAAAATATTTCATTGGTAAGTTTTGTTATCCGAGTATTTACAAAGTTTAGCCAATACAACTACGGGTGCGCCCAAATAGTTTTAAAGGGTTAAAATGAACTAAGTGCCTGTCTCTCTGTCACAATATCCAAGGCCCGTATTATGGTTGCCTTTATCGCGGTGGATAAAGCATACGTTCATCTCGCTTCTCCACACTGGTCTGAAAGTGACAGACGTTTAGTACACATCGATAAAAACGCCCATAGTTGGCCCGCAGATAACCCCATCCAATAAATTAATTGTAGCTCTGTTTTTATTATTCATATGACTAAGAAAAGGAAAGCGATAACTTACTGATAGTATTTTTTTGGAGATTGTGAAACATGCCCTAAGTGTGCTTACGTACAATAGGTACGTTATATTATTACTTAATTCAAATATAGAACTTATTAAGTTTTTTACCATTGGTTGCTCGAAAAACTTTTTGCCAAACAATGTGGTACCCGGTAGGTCCGCAACAATATTTCAAGCTCACCTCTTCCTTGAGTTGTTCAGGTAGTCGACGGCTATGCGGCTGTGCAGTGAACAGCTGCTCGTCCAGAGCGTGGTCGTGGTGATTGCACGAGTACAGCACCGTGAGGAACTCCGGGGCTGATTCCAAGCGCCGCAGGCGGATCTGACACGGGCACTGAGTGGTATGCTTTACCCTGGACATAGCACCAAAACGTTACCCAAGTACGAATAAGTATGCAAACAAAATTGTTAATATACGGTAAGGTTAAGGTAAAAGAAATTGTTTAATTACCTTTAATTATTTGTCAATACAATGCATTAATTATGTATATTTTTTTCTTTCGAATTCAGGCGATAAATGGCAAAAGAGGACCGTGTAAATTAAATAAGACAAATCACCTCTTCCTCAATCCTTTAGCGCGGTAGGCGTTTTTCGACACCCTGTGTTTTCCATAAACGCATTTGTAGACGTAATATTCTGGCGATTTCCCGCTCTCCACTAAAGAGTAGTAGAAGAACCAACGGTTCGCCCGTTCGTTTATATAAGTTATGAACACTTCGTGCTTGAGGAACTTGGCCCCAGCTTGGATAGCGTCTGGGTCAGGCAGCTGCAGTAGGTTTTCATGACCAGAGCAATATTTCAAGTACGTAGGATGGTTCACGAATTCAGGAGCTTGAAAAAAACACCGACAAATAAACAATACTGTCTTCAACTGTCTTGGCAATAGATTTATTATTTATTAAACAGATAACTGTTATTGTTACTTTAATCAAATACCTTTTATATATTCTTCACAGGTAGCCTCAAATAATATGGTGTGTCCTCCTCTGGAGATAAATAAGGACAGAGTATTATGTTTAAACCTACATAAATAACAGTTTTTTTTAAACAGACTTTAGCTTACAGTGCACACTTATATTACAAATGTGAAAGAAACTTTTCTGCTTGTTATGTTTACGGTAAACCGCTAAACCGATTTTGATCGAATTTGGTATAGTTGTTTTATATCACGTAAGCGGATTTGCTATACTTGTGTGTGTAGATGCACGTGCACGTTGCCTCTGAGTGCGTAAGCTCGGGAGTGCTCGTGTCGGCGGGGCCGCCGGGCGGAGGAATACTTAGTGCTGTGCTAGTTAGTTCGGGCCAGAAACAATTGTCGAGTAACATCAACTCTCAGTACCGAAACGTCTATGAATCAAAATGACCCTAACTTTAAATGGTCTAAAAAGCACATGTCCAATTATGTAAATTGTCCATTGTGTGACGATGTCTTAATTGTAAAATACCCAATTCGCATAACGTCCATGAAGGGACACGGCCGGACAGCAACAACTGCACTGAGAAAAATGGATTGAAGACGACGTAATAAAATATTATGCAAACATTCTGAAATACACTGCTTGCCACTAATATAACAGTACGCGACACTTTTAATAGTGACACGAAACTAAATTTGTTCTACTAGGCATTGAACTTTATTTTGCAAGAAACCTCACGAAAACATAAAGAACAAATGCCTTATCTTTTACCATGCAAGTAGTATACAATATTATGCACACAGCGCCAAAAAGACATAACGCATAGTAAAATTGCGGAATAAGCATCATAATATACAGTGATCAAGATCAAGTTTACCTGCTTGCACGTTTGGTCAAAAAGATGTGCAATCACATTTGTTTATAGTGCCACATGCTTATTTTCACAGTAAGTATGTAAGTATGTAAAATTTCCAATGTTTAAATCGTCCAGAACGCAAATTATTACTATAGAGATTTGCAAGTGATGTTGTTTTCCATCAATAAATTCTTGCCCAACTACTTCATTTTTCGAACATCGACGTAACCGTGCAACATCAATTTCGTGAATTTATAACACTATTATTTGTTGATTGACAACGAATTTACTTAACTCGATTACGTAAATGTACGTGAAATGTGCTATTTTCGTTTATCTTCATGTCACCTCACTTTTATTTCGCCTTAATAGTAATTTTAGTAGGGTTCAGATTTACCCAGTCAGTAAATTTTGCTTATTTTCGATATTTTCTTGGTTTTTGTAATTATCTTCCCCGTATTTGACATATTGGTGATCTACAAAGTAGTATTTCTTGAAATTTTCTATTTCTGCATACAGCGCTGGGCTCTCGAGGGTTGGCGACAAACTAAAAGATAACAAATATGCTGTATAAATAATCATGATTTCTTTATAAATAGTAGACCTAAATATGTTTAGACTAGAGATGCGCCGAATAGTGGTTTCACCGAATAGCCGAATACCGAATACTATTCGGTTCAACCTTTACCGAACCGGATATTCGGCCGAATTATTCGGTTTACCATTTCCTTGTTTTGTCGCGTAATCTGGGTCTAACATGTACGCTACGTGTCGCTGCTGGCTAGATGACGAGCGAGCCGTACCGTACCTCACGGCCAGTTACCGCCCGCTACCCGCGCACACCGCGCTGTCACTTTGCTTCAAAACATCGCACGATTACATTAAGTACAAATAAAAACAAAGGTGCTTATTATTCCAAAAATAATTCAATACATTCTTCATAGAATTTCTTTGACTTATAATATAACATAAATTTTACATAAGAAGTTTTGTCTTTTAGTTCTATACCGTGTCGTGTAGCCAAGAAAATAGAAATACTCGAACCGAATATTTTCGGCACCTAAACCGAATAATTCGGCCGAATACAAATAGTGAAAAAGATGCCGAATACGCCGAATACCGAATACCAAACGAATATTCGGCGCATCTCTAGTTTAGACACATAGAGTAGTTGATGCTATTTTTGCTTATAAGTACCATCATTTATTTTATATCCTCACCTTTTATGAAAGTTTTCTACGGCATTATTAAGTATCGTTATAGATCTAACATCGGTTCTTTGTTCAATTTCAGTTGTAGTAACTGATATTTCTTGATCAATTTCATTTTCAATTACAACTAATTCTGTAGTATCATCGACACGCGACTCGTTGTACGTCTTACATGTTCTTTCAGTTGTTGGTTTAACTTCCTGAATGGAGTCCCAATCGAAAGGAATAACTTCGTCATGAATACTTTCAACCAGTTCGCTAAACACTGTTCCTTCTTCCAGGAATTGTTCAACTTTCACATTGACTTCGGGCATTGCATACTCGTAGTTATGAATGAACTGCATTATAGCTGAACTATTAGTCACCGGCGAGCCTTTTTCATCGCAGAGAATTCCATTTTCGTCAATATAGTGTACAATAACATCACTGTTTCTGTTTTCTACGTTATTTACGCTGAGAACATCCTGGAGACGCAGTTCTTCAAATTCACTGTCATTGTTACGCACGTCATCGGTTAAAGTTGTAATATCCACTTGTGTCGTTTTCTCTAAAAGGATCATAAGAAATTAACACAAACATAAAAGCATACACAATAACTTACATAACAATAGTAGCCATTAAGTAAGGTTTGATTGCGTAAAAATGCCCAGTTATTAAGAACATTGTTGAAATTGGAGGAGTTATTTAAGTAGGTAGCCAAGTATGTAACAAATAACACAAAACTTAACTTTTACCTTCTCAACAAATCTTTGCAGTAAATATTTGAAAGTATCATTTTCGCTATTTGGTAATATTTATGACACAAAATTAAGTTGTTGTATTGCAGTCGAAAGCATTATCTAAACAGCCATCCGTCATCAGCTACAGTATACCTTATAGTCCTTACTGTTATTGGTATAGAGGCGTTTAGATATTTTTGGAGTCTTGGAAAAGTGTATATATTTATGACTTTGACTATACAATCAATGATACGAGTGCATGTGTACGTAGAATGCGCTGCACGGACATAAAGCTTGCAACTCCTTAAGGTCTCAATGATATGTTAAATAATACTAATGTACCTACTTAATCTAGAGTTAACAGGAAATAGACGAATTAATAGAATAGAATAGAATAACTTTTTTTCAGGCTACAAGGCCCATATTTACAAATACCTTACAGACTATTGGGACGAAATGCCGACGGAGACAGGGCGTGCCGCGTGCTACGGATTCGAAAACCGTTTGAAGCTGGCGATGAAGGTTAAAGGTGGAGTTATCCCAAAACATTTGTTATGTTATAAATATTGTGTATAAGAATATATTTCATGAAATAAGTATAGTTTTTATTGCATTTGATATTAGTACTTTGTTTTATTGATAGTTAGAAACTATACGCGAACTTATTGGACACGGTGTGTTATAGAGACAATAGTACCTAACACTCACTTTTTGAAAATTTCATGTGTATCTACCATACTATGGTTCAAGCAATACAACGGTTTTTAAGTTCGAGCTAAAAATGACGGAAAAACTGTCAACGCCGTAGGGCTTTGGATGAAGTTCAGCACACAGACCAGGTCTTTTTTCGTTGCATGGATTAGGACATTGGTGGAAGGACACTTTGAATCGGAATTTTGGTAGTTCCCGCGGGAAAGATATAATAGTTACGTAATATAATAATAGTGGGGCCGAAGTCATGGGGAAATGCTATTTTATTAAATAAACAACAAATACAAACCCTTTTCAATGATGCTTGATACTTTTCCCTGTGAAGTATTTTCAGTTTTGGATGATTTGTCCCTCGCTGCAATCTCACTCTCGTCATCTAAAAGAGATAAATATTTATTTTATTTTACGCCACAAATAAGTTTCTGTCAACAATTTAATTTTTGGGACACGCTTTTGTTGCCGACTGTACTGTTTTATGCAATATCTTTATCTGCTTAACAAGATCAAACTATGGAGACCTAACACGGTGGGTCTATGTTAAGTATAGCGGAGATCCTGTCGCCGCCTTCCGACTCCATCATCAGATCAACTTTTAGATACCATAACATTGCATTGTCATCGGGTTTACATATGTAGATCGGCCCATTCCGTTAACGGGAAGTGGGTAAAATTTAACTTAAAAGATTTGACCCGCACATACATACATACATACATACATACATACATTGCAAGTTAAATAAAAGCTTGTAATAATAAAATAAAAGATGTGCAAAATACAGATAAATAAAAAAATTACCTAAATATGCATCTGATAGAATGTCAGGAGGCTCCTCAAAAGTGTCCCGTATTCCTAATGAAAAAAAAAACATACTTACACAATGATATTCTATGGATTGTTTCTAATCATATCGTTTTTTACTAATCATGTACTTACTTGAAATGAGCTCTTTCATGTATATCTTTCGCTCAGCTGTTAAACTTCTTTCATATATTTTTCTTTTGAATTTATAGGCATATGACCATATATCCTTCCTCTTTATCGTAAGGCCCACAAGGGATAATATATACTTTTGAATTAGATCAATATCCAACCCTAGGTAGGCTAAGTCCAAGAACTGTGACAAATAAATAAAATTGTAATAGATAATTGCCTACTTAATTGTATACCTATAAATGAGAAAGTTTGTGAGTAGGTTTGTTACTCCTTCACGCTGCAACTGCTGGATGAAATTTAAAATGGAGATAGCTTATATCCTGGATGGACATAGGCTACTTTTCATCACGGAAAATTTATAAGTTCCCGAGGGAATAACGATGATCGAAGTATACGCGGACAGAAGCTGGTTAATTAATAAATAGAAGTAGATCCGTCAGAAGGTGAAAATTGTGGAAAGTTACATGTTTCAAAACTTTTACTGCTAATGCAATGGTTTATTTATTAACCAATATAATTATTGAATCCCTATTGAATTATTGGATACATTGGTAAAGTGTAATGCTACAATTTCCATACCAAATACAAACAAAACAAACATTTATGAGGATTTTTAACCGACGCTTAAATCACGTAGCTATTGAAAATTTTGCGTACAAAATTTAGCTCCAGGCGACAATGTTTCTTGCCCTCTAAATCAATTCAGACTTCCACGATTGTTGAATATGTTGCAGTTGTTATGATATAGATTTATTTATTACACTTGATAATTTAAAGAATTCATATTATGATCGTCAAAGAAACAAACAAACAATAATCTATTCCAATTACGACAAAACAAAAATGTGTTCCTAATTATATGACCACCACTGTATAATCCCAAGACGTCAAAAATATCTTCACGCCTTTATGCCACTGTCAATAGTCTCGTTATTTCTTGCAATAGATATTAGTAGGTACCTTCAACTGTACTTAAAAGACCTAGATATGTGTCAAAAGATATACCTCTAAAAGTCGCGGCAGGACTTTTTTGGGTTTCAAACAAGACAAATTGACATATTGTGCGGAACCCTCAGTGCTCGAGTCCGACTTGCATTCGATAGTTTTTTTGGAAATGTAGTACTTATTAATCCTTGAGAGATTTTGCCTACCTCATTCTTAACATGCTGTGGGAAATACTTGATGTGTGGGTAGTGATAAAAAGCAGCCTCGGTGAGGGCGTGGTCATGATGGTTGCACACGTAGTACACAATCACTTTCTTTGTACACTCATCAACAGTTAATCGAATTTTACATGGGCAAGCTGTTATTCTCCTGTAAATATAATATTAATATAATTATCACTCCAGTAGAAAAATCCCCACTAAAAATGGTTGAATAGTTAGACTTAATAATATCTTTTAGGCCATTGCCATAAATCTCCAGTATGATCATTCCTGTGACCCTAACAGTTTCTTGAGACCCTTGTACATTTGTTGTTCTTCCTTGTCGCGCCTTCGCGTAGGTATGTTATTGTTACTCCAGAACCTGTCCTCCCCACCAGTGGTTGGTTCTAAAATGGCCATGTTTTAGCTGTGGCTAATAACCTAATATTAATATTTATTGTTCAAACTAACTTGATGATTTTAATGAATGATGACTTTGAAACCATTTTATTTGCATTTTCCTTGTAGGTGTAAAAGCGATAAGTCTAATTAATAAGACGAAAAAAATTGTCTTAGCTGGTATTACTTGAACCCTTGTCTACACTTAGAACTTTAAGAGTTATTTTAACAGTTTTCTGTAAAATATATTTTTGCACAAGGTCTATTATATATTATCAGATACAAATAAAACCTGACCCTGAACATCCTATCTTTTTAGCTACCAAGATAAAAGCTTTTAACAAGCAATAAATTATTATTTTTATGTCTTTACCAATCACAGAACTATGGAAGTTACGGACCTTCAGAAGGTGTACATGGAGCGCCAACACGCAGAGGCCCTTTAGACAACTTTGATTTAGTGAAGTGATGGGACACCAACCGGCAATTGTCCCTGGGTTTATTAACCTTTCGCATACGAGGTGGGGTATTACAGGCCCCAGATGAATAAATCAAGAATAACATAAAAATTATTAAAATAGCTTTGTCATGTTATATTCTTAAATTACGTTTCTAATTAAATTACTGTAAAATTTATGTTGAGATCTTAAAAATGTTGATTACTTCCATGAGATTTTTTTATATAGTTAAAGAAGGACTAGTTTTGGTTAAATGTTAAACAATAAATATTATTGTGTTAAAAAAAAAATTTTTTTTGTTCTTACAATGATATACCCAAAAATAAGAAAAAAATAGAATAAATCTAAAATTATCACTCATTTCTTCACAATAACAGATTTAAAATGTGTGCTATTTTGACCCTACCCTACCTTGTATGGTACATCTATATTTTCCACCTGGTATGCAGAGGGTTAATATTTTTTTTTGTCCTTTTACCAATCATGGGTCTATGGGACTCCCGGACCTTTGGACAGCATTTATGGAGCCAAAGCTAACACTATTATTATAATTATTATTATTGTGATCTTTATTTCATTAATCATTATACAGTTATAGTTTTTTAAATTGTGCCAAACTAAAAAGTCTCTGAACTACCCATAAACTTTGGATCAGTATGAAAGTATGAATATAGCTTATAAGTATAACATTATTTAAAAAAGGTGCAACTAAAGTCGTTGTGTGATGTATTCATTCACTTACTTTTTCCGTCTCCTGATAATGACTTCTTTAGGCTTTAATGAATAAGCCATACAAATACAGTTGTACTCTATGATCCTTTTCTTGCTGTTTCTACATACGTAATAATAGTGCCATCTCTTTGCATTATCATTAAGGTATTGCCGGAAAGACTCTCGACAGTCAAATATATCTCCAACTTTGACTAGAGTCCTTTCACAATGTTCAGTCAACTTAACAAGGTCTTCTGCTGTATGCAAGCAGCTCTTAAATTGAATTTTACTTCTAGAATTATTTATAAAATTATTTTCAGTTAGATCTAGGAAATTATTTTGATTATTGGAAATAACTTCTTCATCTCCGGCATTTCCATGATCATCTTTGTTTATGCTACAGGCACTAATAGTTTGATTAGGATTGTACTTAGTTTTAATGCTGTAAGGACTGTCTTTTGTGATAGTGTCAAAATTATTAATAGAACTATTATTACCGTTTCTTCTTTCAGATCTTAATGCAGGTGATTCAGGCATAAAACGCTTTAAATTAACCACTTTGATAACTTTCATCTCTGGAATTTTAATAAATGATATTATTAACTTACAAAATAATTGTAAGATACATGTGCACAACATCAAACCAATTCTTACTTAGAGGAGGAATGCTTTTTAGCATTAACTTGGTAGTTTCCATGTTACTATGCCGCTCCTACGTATAAAGTGCTTTTAACTGTTGATTATACCTGGAAATAGAAGTGTCATGGTTGTAAATAGTGTTAAAACCTACCTTATTGCAGAATTCCTCAGTAGGTAAACATATTTCAAACAAAACATTTACTATTCGAACAAAATTATCATAGACCTTACTGTAGTTTACAAATACATTTTTTACCTGTCTACTCCACTTCGCATCGTTGACATTGTATGAACGCATAAATAATTAAAGGAAAATAAAAATATTTATTTTATTACAACAACAAACTATTACATAGATATATAGATAGATCTTTGTTTTGTGGCATATTTCCATGGCATTTGTCATTCACAGATTATAGGATATGTCTAACTAAATGTCATTTGTGTTGCCACTGCCAATCGAACTAGAATAGAAACTTCACCTTGACATTTGTTTTCATATACCGCATCACACGCTTGGTGTGTATTACTTCTCTCTCACGTTTAATAAGAGCGTATGAGAGCGAGTGAGAGAACTACAAACCCACAGTATTTTACTATCTGTGACCTGGGCCCGTTTTACGAAGCAACAAGTTACAAATTACGAGCGGAACTCTCTTTCTAGCAAAAGGAGTTAGAAAGAGATTTCCGCTTGTAATTTGTAACTTGTAGCTTCGTGAAACGGGCCTCTGGGGCCTGTTCTATAAAACTACAAATTACAATTTACAGGTTAATATTTGAGTAGCTTAGTTTTTATTTTAATTTAAATAAGTTTAGTTTTAACTTTTAATTGTATTATATTAAATAGATATATTGAAGACTAAAAAAAAAATACATGTTACAAGTTTCTATTACACGACACTGGCTAATTCTTGCAAAGCCAGAAAAAAAAAAGTTTCTCTTTGACACAATCTCGACCAATGACGACTAGCCATTTGAGCAGTAACTTTATAATTATAATATAATACGTGCCCCTGTTTTTAAAGTCATAATAGACAAACGCCATTCGAACCAACATTCAGACAAAGTATACAAACAATCGCTATTCAATCTTTTTTTTATTTCAAAGTATTTTACACATTCGGCCATTGCCTTTTACCGAAACATTAATTAATTCAGCACTTCCTGCTTGTTTCTATAGTAGATTCACTAAAATCACTGAACACAATGACATTGGCAAAATTACTTTATTATGTAGACGCCATTAAATAAATAAATAATAAATAATATAAATTTATTTTATTGATAGTATATTCCATAGATACCTCCAATCATAAGTTTCTAAATTAAATGTTTTTGCCTCTTGGTTTTTTTGCATTTTGAACCTCTTGGAAAACTTCAGCACACAAATAATTACCTAACATTTATCTTATCACACAACTCAAAAGAGAAATGGTCTCATTAATAAATTAATTTCATCATAAGAGTAACTGCAGCACTTATAGACGTCAATTAAACTTAACGCTTGATTAAAGTAGCTGCTGTCACGTTCTTTGCTATTGTCTCTGAGTGCGGCAGTCAATTTGAAAACAAATAAATAAAAAACGCAAAAAATAACTTCTACTACTAGGTACTTAGTAGTAGGTACCTATCCTATTAGGTTAGTCCAACTGAAGTCGGCTTTTTGTTGTTGAAAATATTGTGGTCGCCGACTTCAGTTAGACTAACCTAATAGGATAGGTACCTACTACTAAGTACCTAGTAGTAGAAGTTATTTTTTGCGTTTTTGAAGGCGGTTTTTTTGTTTTTTAAAACATTTATTTTATTTTACACTTTTTAGTGATCATAATAAGCTTATGTAGTCCCACTTCTTAGTTGATATATGAAACTTTAAGACATTTCAAGCTCGCCGCAAGCAACGCCGCGGGAAAATCATAGTCATTTTAAAACAATTAAATGTGCTTCGTTGTAGTCGCTCAACTATCTTAATCGAGATATCTTATCGCCACCCTTGAAATCGGTACCGTTGAGGAGTTCCGGTGGCCATCTGTGGTCTTCATCATCAGTTCCGCTTCACCAAGTGACACTTTCTGAATGCAAATGCTACACTTGTTACTAAAAATACTAAAATCGCTATATGTTTGCATACAATATTTGAGGAGTTCCCTCAATTCCTCACTGATCCCTTCATCAGATTCAGATTTGCTGACAATGGGACCACCTCGGAAGTATACTCTATCAAACCAAAAAAAAAAATTTAAAATCCGTCCACAATTGACGGAGTAATCGGTGAACATAAATAAAAAAAAAAAAAACATATAGTGGAACGTATAACCTCCTCCTTTTTTGAAGTCGGTTAATGACATGAAAACAGAGGCTCTACTTTGAAATCCGTAATTCGAACTTCGTCTATTGCTATCCCCTTTGCTCTCGACGCGTCACTAATTCGCAAGAAAGTGACGGGGCGATCCGAAGTTCGAATTACTGATTTCAAAGTAGAGCCCCAGCTGTCTTCGAACGTTTCAACTATACTAGATATCTAAATTATACTTACAACTTATAAGGTAAAAATATTGTAGATTTTATGTTTTTATGTAAAACCTCAAGCGAGGTTGATATAGCGCAATTCGGACCGCATTTAGGGTCAAAATTGAAGGTCATTTCTGGGAAAGCGCGGGAAACGACGGCCAAGGCGGGAGTATTTTTTCTTGCGAAAATTTTAAATATTTTTCAACTTGTATAAAAGATCAGTTTGGTAGCTTATTATATGTAAATATTTAGTTTTAATTTGTGTTTAATAGTTTTGTGTATATATTTTGCAGTATTTGGTAAGTTTTCAAGATTTTTCTCATATCTAGCTTAGCATAGGCTAAGCTAGATGGACCACCCGGACGACCCCGGGGGAGGTTTAGCTTCCCCGGTTGGTTACAATGTAACAATTGGTAATGAATTTGAGTTTTTACCAGGCGGAAATGAGTCCAGCATGGACACTGACGGGTCTGTGCGTGGATTAGAGCGGGGGGAAAGGAAAAGATATCGTAGTTCTAACCAGCGGAAGATTTGTAGGCATTGCAACAAGCGTAGGAGAAAGCATGAACCAGGACGACAATTAAAAGACACTGATTGTATATGTCATGATTTATTAGATATGCCCTCTGTCGAGTCTCAATTTGTTGAAACAAATAAACAAATTTATACCCAACCCGAACAACTTCCCAAAACTAAACCTCCCACTTCCATTGCTCAGTCAGAACAACAATCTGTTCAAACTAGTTCAAATATACCCGTCGATCACATCTCTAATGTTCACAGGAACCCGGTTCAGTCTACTACTCAGACTGGCAGAACCCAATATGAAGCTTATGACATAGAGCCCTTTGTAGTTCATGTGCAAAAAGTATTAACAGGCAGTGAAAATCCCTCTCTCCATCCTGTTCAGTTTGGTTACTTCTTAAAGAAAAGTCCTTTTAAGAATATTATTAATGGTAGCATCAAACGCATAGGCAGAAACAGGCTTTCGATGGCTTTCTCGAACTATAAAGATGCCAATGATTTTATCAGTAATCCATGCTTATCTTCAAACAACTACAAAGCATTTATTCCATCATTTAGTGTGACCCGGATGGGTCTTGTACGAGGAGTTCCCTCTGAGTGGACTCCTGAAGAGGTTCTAGAGAATGTAACGGTTCCTATTGGGTGCGGCAAAATTCTAAAAGTGAGGAGATTAAATTACAAAGTTAGAAACATTTCACCTCCTGAGTGGAAACCTTCTCAGACAGTTGTACTTACATTTGATGGTCAAGTTCTACCAAAACGAATTTTTATGTGTTACAATGCTTTATCTGTTGAGTTATATACTTTCCCTACTATACAATGCTTTAACTGCTGCCGCTTTGGTCACACTAAAACTAATTGTAATTCTCGCCCTCGCTGTTACAAGTGTGGTGATGGTCATGTTGGGGATTCTTGTTCAGTTGAGGAAGAATCTGCAACCTGTTGTTTGTGTTCTGGGCTTCATTTTTCTACCAACAAAAAATGTCCAGAGTTTGAAAGACAGACAAAAATAAAGACATATATGGCTCAAAACTGTGTCTCATATGCTGAAGCAAATAAAGTATATGAGCCAGTTTCTAAATCATTTGCCGATGTTATCAGAAAATCTTATCCTCAGTCAGACGCCCCTGTTGCACAGGTATCTCCAGCTTCTT
Source organism: Acleris cristana (assembly GCA_948252455.1). Classification (NCBI taxonomy): domain Eukaryota; kingdom Metazoa; phylum Arthropoda; class Insecta; order Lepidoptera; family Tortricidae; genus Acleris; species Acleris cristana. The sequence continues at coordinate 14,716,934 of OX411772.1, read as the reverse complement.
CATCACTTAGATCACCCCCTCCATTCATCAGGTCATATAAAAAAACAGTGTTCACAAAACCCTCAGTGCCTTTGAAAATAAACCGAGGTTATAACAAGTCTGAACACAACCTTCTTATAAAAGAGTATGATGCTCCTCCTCCTTCCAACGGTGTAGCTTTTAACCTATCCACAAACAACAATGAAACAGTTTTTACCATATCTGATGTTATTCAATTGTTAACTGAAATTAACACAATGTCCAATAATAATTCTACCGAACAACGCTGCCCAACAATTGACTTTTTAACACATTTAAAATCCAGTTATGGATCACAGATACGACCAAATAATACAATGGAATTGCAGAAGCGCAATCTGCAATAAACACGACTTACTTCACCTTCATAATAAATTTAACCCTCTCGTTTCCACTCTGTCTGAGACATGGCTTAAACCGGACTCCGTTTTCCGTATTCCGGGTTATGTCATTCTTCGACAAGACAGACCTGATGGTTATGGTGGTGTGGCCATAGTGATCAGGAATTCTGTCTCTTTTTCTTTGTTTCCTCTTCCCTCTTTCAGCGATGACATATCTGCTATCGCTGCCATTGTAAATAATATTTGTATAGTTTCAATTTATTTTTCGCGTCCTAATGTAAATATTTTTTCTCAATTAAATAATTTGTTCTCTATCCTCCCTAAACCATTCTTGGTGTTAGGCGACTTTAATTGCCAACATCAGTCTTGGGGTAGTTCTACGTCAAATTGGTATGGTGAGCATTTATTAGATATAATAGATTCGTATAACATATGCATTTTGAACACCGGTTTACCTACTCGCCATACGGAACCGAGTCAAGGCGTTAGTGCTCCAGACTTATCTTTATGTTCCTCTGATTTAGCTTCCACTCTACACTGGCAACCTCTTCCTTCTTCATATGGTAGTGACCACTTTCCTATCATAATAACCATGCCTTTTCATAAAACTATTGGAAACCCTCGCCCCCCACGTTTTAAATATAAATTAAACAACGCAGATTGGCAGCTGTTTAGACAGACAGTGGAAGCAAAAACTACTTCTCTTTCCGATAGCGATCAAATTTCTGCGGATATGCTCACTAAAATTCTTATTGAGTCTGCGGACGAGACTCTTGTTATTAAAAGTGCAAAAAGGTCTCATATCCCGTCCCCGCCTTGGTGGGATCATGACTGTACTGAAGCAATTAAAGCAAGGAAATCGGCAGAGAAAATATATTGTAGCGAGATGACTGCCGACAATTTCGAGTTTTACTTAGAGTCTGACCGTAACTGCAAGAAATTATTTAAAAAAAAGAAATTTGAAGGCTGGCAATCATTTTGTGCAAGTATTAGCCCCAATGTCAGTCCATCAGTGGTCTGGCGTAACATTCGTAGGTTTAGATCTGCTTTTAACGGTTCGTCTTCGAAACTTCCTCTCTCTTTGGCCGACCGCTTTATGGATCGTCTCGCTCCTCCTTCTGTTCCTGAACATGAGCTTTTACAAATTTCCATTCCTCCTTCCATTGTAAATAATCTTTCTGGTTTGAACTGTCCCTTCTCTCTTGTCGAACTTAAAGGAGTACTGTGCCGTGTGAAAGACTCGACTCCGGGTGAGGATGGAATCCCATATTCATTTATTAAAAATCTCAGTGATAAAGTCCTTATGTTATATCTAGATATCGTAAACTCTATGATGATTTCTGGTTGTGTTCCTCTCTCTTGGAAAACTCAGACAGTTATTCCTTTTTTAAAACCCAATAAGTCCCCCGACGACCCTTCCTCTTACCGTCCTATTGTTCTCTCTTCTGTCCTTATTAAAATAGCTGAACATTTAGTCAAAAATCGTCTTGAATGGTTTGTGGAGAAGGGTGATCTCTTAGCTCGCTCTCAGTTTGGATTTAGACGAAGTAAGAGCACTTTAGATAATTTAGGCATTTTTATATCGGATATTAGATTGGCATTTTCAAATAACAAATCAGTAGTTGCTACTTTTTTAGACATCAGCGCAGCGTATGACAATGTCATTATTTCTTTACTGATGAAGAAACTCGTAGATTTGAATGTTCCTGTTATTTTATCTAACTTTATAGTTAATATCCTCAGTGAAAGACATATCAACTTATATGTTGATGAAACAACCTTTTCTAGAACCGTATGGAGAGGCCTTCCTCAAGGGTCTGTTCTCAGCCCATTATTGTACAATATATATACATACGACTTGGAATCGAGCCTAAGAGGGTCGTCCGAAATTCTACAATATGCTGATGATCTTTTGATTTATAAAATTGGCCCGTCTATTCAAGAAAATTGTAATTATTTAACCTCCTCCCTCAGTTTATTAAAATCATGGCTAGACCACAATGGTCTAGAACTATCAGTTCCTAAGAGTAGGGCAGTCTTGTTTTCCAGAATGCGCAATCCTTCACCCGTTGATATTAAATACGATAATGCCTCGATTCCCACAAGTAATTCAATAAAATTTTTAGGAGTGATTTTAGATTCTAAGCTCACTGGTTTTCCTCATTGCGAGTATATAGTTGCTAGGTGTGAGCGGAACTTAAATATTTTGAAATGCCTCTCCGGGGTTTGGTGGAGAGCTCATCCGTTTTCAATGAAATTAATCTACAATGCTTTAATAAGAAGTGTCCTTGATTACGGCACATTTTTGTTGGAACCCGGTAGCGTTCTTGCATTCAAAAAATTGGACAATATTCAGGCTAAAGCGATGCGAATAATTTTAGGAGCCATGAAGTCGAGTCCAATTATTTGTATGCAAGTGGAAGCTGGGGAGCCTCCTTTAAATTTAAGACGACAATTTCTTGCTGACAAATATCTTTTCCGCTGTTTTCAATTTTCCAACCATCCTCTTATATCTAAATTATCATGTCTCGCTGCCCAAGTGGAGAGTTGTAATTATTGGAGAAACAAACGCCTTCCTTGCCTCATCGAAAGTTTAAAGAAAATTGATTCTCTTAAAGCCCCTACCCACCGTTCAAGTTCCATCCCTTTGTTCTTTTCTAGCTTCGAATCACTTACCCTTCTTCCGGATATACATTTAAGCACTGGTATTTTAAAGGTTGGCGTTAACCAGAAGCTGACCTTTAACTACGTGGTAGACACAAAGTGGCCACAGTGGCATCGAATATTTACTGATGCCTCCAAACACTCAGCTGACGGCTGCGTGGGTGTTGGGGTGTATCATTCACAATATAATATTGTTCAAAAAATAAAACTCCCCCCTGAATCTTCCGTTTTTACAGGCGAGTGTTTCGGCTTATTTAAAGCTGTTGAATATGTTTTGCTGATGAAGCTAAAAAGAACCGTTATTTTTTCGGACTCTTTAAGTGCTCTTCAATCCTTGGCCCGTTATCCATTCGGTTCCCACTATCTGTTCCCTGTTATCATTAAAATAAGATCTTTGTTATTAGATTGCTCATCGAGAGGCTGTTTCGTGTCCTTTGCGTGGGTCCCCGCTCACTGTGGCATATCTGGTAACGAGAGAGCAGACCAAATTGCCAACGATGCGGTAGTGTGTGGGGACGTGCACTACTATAAGAATTACGTTCATGACCTTGCAACTCTGCCCGGAATTTATCTCAGGAATTCCTGGGACAAAATCTGGTCAGCAAACCATGATAAGGGTCGACATTACCGCGCCATCCAACCGTCTATTTTGCATAAACCTTGGTTTTCCAAGTTGAGACTCGGCAAGAGGGCTACTTCTATAATTGTCCGTATGCGTCTGGGTCACGTTTGTTCTCCGGCGCATCTTGCAAGGCTTAAAATAATTAATAGTTCAACTTGTGAATGTGGTGACCCTGAAGGTGATATCAACCACATCATATTTGCTTGTAGCAAATATGACCGTTCATCTCTCCTAGAAGGTCTTATTTCCCTTAGAGTTCCTTTCCCTTCCTCTATATCCTGTTTACTGTCCCCTGTTAATTCTGACATATACCAAATTTTATCAGATTTTATTATATTCAATCATATTAAAATTTAATTTCTATCCATATAATTGTATTAATTATTTATTTTTTCCATTATTCCATTATTTATCTTTTCCATTCCTGATCTTTTATTCCGTTTAACCCTTTCTCTGATAATTCCGTTTCCCCGTTTTTGTTGACATTCGGGCCAAAAGCACAAACCGTGCAAGGGCCGTAACAATGAAAAAAAAAAAAAAAAAAAGGTCATTTCTTAATTTTGTATAATTATTAGTTAATTGTAACCTTTTTTTTTACAGGGATTGATTTGATTGTTCCACGAACAGGTTTTTAAATTTTCATACGCTTTTAAAAATAGGTGTTTCCCAAATCTTTTTGCACGAGATTCTAACCGACTTACCTACTTATACCTACTAAGCGTTTTTATCATAACAAATTGAATATTATAATAAAATAGGTTTTTAAGTGATAAAACTAATGCATGTTAAATTTATTTTTAAACTAATAGCCTAGAACCCATAGCGTCAATGAATTATAAAATATATTATACATCTGTGGTTTATATGTCAGTCAAGTGATTACGTCAAATAAGTCAATCAGTCAATCAGTCAATCAAACAAAGAAAATCATAACCGACCGTCACTAAATTTCTTGAAACCAAAATTGGATCGGATTGGAAAAATATTATATTGATTTTGTCTTTTTCGCCTTATGTGCAGAATACATTATATAATATTTTTTTTTTCAATTTGTAAGTGCCAAAGCATATTCTGTGGTCTACATGAGTGTGGATGTTGAAGAAGCTAACGAAACTCAACAACTGATGCAGAATGAGGGTGAGGAGGAGGAGCAGAAAATCTTGCAGTCTGCGGCGTCTCCTGTGACCAGCAATAAAATGTCTAGCGGTGCTGCGAGCCTAACATCAAGGACCCCCGGACAAGTTTTTGCTAGCACTGGAAACAACAGCATAAATGATTCAACAAAGGTTTCCATTGTCAATGAGAGACGCTTGCACCGCGATTTAATGCGGTCCAATTACAATAGCAGACCAAAAAATATGCCTAAAGAGGCTCCAGATGTAAAACACATGGAAAAAGCACTTTTAGATCTTCTAGATGATTTTCACTCTGGAAAATTGAGTGCATTCAGTGCCAGGTGCAGTATGGAGCAGATGATTAACATTCGAGATCAGCAAGAGCATTTGGCAAGATTACATTTCCGACTTTGTGCAGATGTGGAGAAACCAACTGATGATAGTTTTGATAAATCTAACTCTAGACTTAAAATGACCCAACTAGTGCAAAGTTTAGAGCAACTCTCGGCTTCAATAGAGCACTTGCATTCAGATGGTAATTTTAGTGCTACCAGCAGCCATTAGTAGGATAAATTTTATTGTGCCCAAAATTTTTGATTGGTCAGTCTTGAGTAAGTGTGCTTGTTACTGTGTGAAATTATTCAGGTTTTAAATTGGTGCCATTATTTTAATTCCATCATACAAATCGAAATGTCATTGTCAGGGGTTGGAATAGGTAGTGCTTATTAACCTAAACTTGATATCGTCGGTTAAATTCGCAACCCTCGTAAGTCCATTTGACTCAAGTTTACAGGAGACACAAAAAACAAAATTACAGCATGTAGTTGCAGGGAAGCTTATTAATCTTATGTATTCATATAGGTAAAAAATAGTGAAGTTATCATATTTTTAACTCAAAATACCTAAAATGTTTCGAAAACTATGAAATATCCCTGCTTCAATGCAGAAAACCACGTATCTCCATCATGACATGTGAAGCAAAACTCGTAAGTCCATGCTGTCAAAACACATCAACAGTAAAATACTACGTAACTTCATACCTGGAGGGGAGTTACGAGTCGCCGCTGTAACAAAATGGCGGCTTTTAAGACTTAAAAAGATACGAAGTTTTCTATTTCTACATTTTTTAAATAACGGTTTGTTTGACGTTTGAATGCAATATATAGATCGATGCGTTTGGTGATTGGCTACACGATTCAATAAAAAAAACATTTTCGCAAAAAATGGACTTACGACGTTTGCGAATTTAACCGACGATATATGTTCATTCATGCGTGAGTGAGATGGGAATATGTTATTGAATGAAGATGCATCAAGTTTAGGTTAATAAGCACTACACCTATTCTGACCTCTGGTCATTGTTGACTTGATCTATTCTATTCTATTATATATTGAATGAACAAAAAATGTAGCAAATTATGGTTTATTTCAAAAACGTAAAAAAAAAAAAATTTGTATACAGTATTCCCAGCTTCTTAACACATTAACTGCCAGCCCACGAAACAAATTCCGAACCACACACCATCGTAACAGCAAATATTACTATAGTACCTGACAATCGGTTAGTGCGGCGTGGGAAGATCATCATAGTCGGGTACTTGGCGGTGAATGTGTTAATTGCAATACTTTAGCTGCAATTTTTAAGTATTTTTTTAATAAGAAGTATTTTTGTTTGAATGTATATTTTAGTGAAATCTTTACAATGATGTAATCTTTTTTTTTTTGGATTATTTTGATTTACTTTACAGATAGATAATGGAGTTTACTGTGTATTTTAAGGAAATGTATAATAATAATAATGATAAATGAACATCAGGGGAAAATGCCCCCAATTGACTTAGTCCTTAACTAATCTCTAGGCTTGTAATATACAACAATATAAATAAATACTTGTATAGAAAAATACATAAATAAATAGAAAACACCCTTGTCTCAGGAACAATTACTTGTGCTCATCACGCAAATATCTGCCCTTACTGGGATTTGAACCCAGGACGGGTAGCTTCATAAGCAGGGTTACTACTAGATAGGACAACACGTCATCGAGTAAATATCTATATAGAGAACAAGCTAAACAGCAGAAGCAGTTTGCTCATGGCACACTAACACATAGCGGGACAATGTGTGCATGAGTTGTTATCTATGAGTTTAAGTACATAATCATCATACAACATCAGATCCCAGATGAAACTGACAGAGAATTTGACTGCAAACAGAAATTGAGATTGGGTGGTGGTGGATGGTGGTGGTGTGGTGGAACAAACAGAAGATAGATCAACAAAGTCGCAATGTGGCCAGGAGCCCAGGACTCCAATGAAAAAGAAGATTAGGAAGACATAAAAGATGGTCAGATGTCATGATTAAGGACAAGTGGAAAGACGCAGAGGAGGCATATACCTGACAGTGATTGTTATTAAATAATAAGAATACAACTAAACATACCTACTAAGTAATGTACTTTTTTTACATGTACAACTCCGCTTAAAGAAAATAAAATTTGATTATTATTCAGATATTTATTTATTATATAGGCCAGTCTTTTACAATAAATATTCAAGTAAAACTTAATATAATAAAAAACTTAATCTACGAGTGCCGGTGCCGACGGTAGCGAGGCTGGGCTCAAGCTACTGGCAGTTAGGCCTACAGATTATAAGCCGTCTAAAGACGTTAGGCCGCAGAGAGAGGAACTTGCCGAGATAGGTTGCTCACACTTGTTGTACCTACAGATAAAGTGATGCCAGATTTCAATGAAATTTAATAGTCCTGTAGATATTGCAACTGAACCGATTGAGACTGAAATAACTCGCTCTAGGATCATTGTTTTGAACGACACAGGTGTGATATTGTTTTTCTTAGTAAAGAAGATCAATATCACGCCTGTCGTTCAAAACAATGATCCTAGAGGGAGTTATTTAGGTCACTTGCAATAACCAGATGCAAATACGAGTCTACACCTCAATCTTAATTTTTTAATTACAAACCTTCATATACCCCACATACATGTACCATCACACTGAGGATCTGAACATACTTACAATTTTGTATATCCTCACTACTTTCAAGTCCTTTAGTTACGTGCCGGTACAGAGGTACACAATTTGCGAAAACTACGGACTATGCCTCATACATAGTCCCCCACCCTTTCGTACCCATTGGTAAACACTGGGAAAAAATACCATAGTTCTCAGTGGGGACCACTGGGAACACCCCGGACTACGTCCTAGTGACGTTGCCATACACCAAGAACATTATGACGTAACTCTAACGTCAGTGTAAGGTCCCCATAAATTAGGCTTATTATAACGTCACTCTAACGTCAGTACACCGTTTTCGGTACGTCCATGGCGCGTGTATGAATGACGTCATTCAAACGTCTGTGCCGACATCTTACCGACGTCGCGAGGCTGTGACAAATTCGAGGCTGTAGCTATGACCACCTGCGGGCCTATGGCTGCTTCTATATCGCGTGTCAAATGTGGATAAAGCATCCGTCATTCTCGTTCGTATTTAAGTAACATGTCAGAAGGTGACGGATGCCTTATCCAAACTTTGTCACGCGATAAACGGGCTTATTCCCAGTTGTCCGCAGTGTGAACAAAGGGGTGCGGACAACTGGGAATAAGCCGATAAACGCAGCCATATTAGGGCCCCAGATGGACCTATCCGACGTAGAACGACGCCCCCTACGACGCAGGACTGTAAATAGACGTATAGTTCGTTCGTTCAAATAGTTTGCATGCTTTGATGAGCCCCACCACGGGCACCACGGCCCCCACAATAGGTACAAAGAAGCCGCCGCGGCGCGCATAAAGCGGTGTCGGTGACTTCAAAGGGTTGCGATGCAACCTATTTGAACGAACGAACGTAATCGACACTTGCAAGGAAAAACATCTCTCATCTGTATCTCAATTTACTGTGACTTCTACATGACTTCTACCTAATTTCAAACGTATTTGAGCATGAACAAAATTGTATCTCAAATGTTATTTGAGATACAATGTTGTTCATGGTTGTTCCTTGCATGTGTCGTAATGTTGACGTCGAATGCTACCTGAGGCCCGTTTCACGAAGCTACAAGTTACAAATTACAAGCGGAAGTCTCTTTCGAACTCCTTTTGCTAGAAAAAGAGTTCCACTTGTAATTTGTAACTTGTAGCTTCGTGAAACGGGCCGCTGGGGCACGTTTTACAAAGCTACAAGTTACAATTATACAGGTCTAAACTGACAACACTGCTCAAATGGCGGGTCGTCATTGGTCGCAGTTGTGTCAAATGTAAACTTGTAACCTGTAAATTGTAATTTTGTAGCTTTATAAAACAGGCCCCTGGGCAAGTCCTCAATCAAACAGCTTCGTTTGATCCTCCACCGAAGTTTCCCCTGTAGAGGATACAATAAGGAATATTCATGACTTTTTTTCACAGCTTCAATAAAAGCTGATTCATGTTAAGAAAAATCATTTTTTGAATAGCTATAAAAATAACCAAGATATAGGCCAGCAGAGATTTGTTCCTATCTCTTTCTAGCAAAACAGAATTTAATATGGAGTTTATACGGCCGACCTGTTATATGACGTCATACAGTGCGTAGTGCGGGCGTCTCTGTCTAATTAGCTGTTTAAAATGCTTTCATCATCTCATCAGTTTTAATTTTACTTTTGGTTATTTCTTTTACGGTAGGTAGGTATTTCATATTTTGTTGAGAAATGCGATTTAAAAATCCATGCATATAAAACAAAAACATTTGTGATATAACGGTCATTTATTGTAATCTGAAAAAAAAAAAGATAAATAACTATAATCATTACCATTGTCTGGATTAATAAGAAAACAAAAAGATGCGGAGTAGCATTTATTCAATGATTATTTTGTCTTATTAATTATTATGGCATGACTAATCTTATCTCTAAAACATATCTTAGGCTTTGTAAGGTAGGTACTTAAAGGTTTACATCTTGTAGCAACTCTGAACTTTTTGTGATTACATTTCCCTTAAAGCTTGTGCAATGAATCTCTATAATATACCATTGATTAAGTACTTCCACTTAACAGCAGAGTTCACGTAAAGCTACTTGCTGATTAGCTACTGTATTACGAGATACTTATTGGGTATAAGGGAAAGGGACTGAGTTATTTATAACCAATAACAGTCCCTTTCGCAGCCTGGAACTTTTCAGGTTTTAATAGTTCATACGAGGGAAGGTCCAGAAGTCCGCGGAATGAAGCAGATGGAGATATAATTATACAAAACATTTTTGCTTATCTGGAATGAGAACTCTTTAGAAAAAAATAATTAAATGTCAATTCAAAACCGTCATTTGTTTTAAAGATATCGCCCTTCAAACAAATTATTTCGGAATAAACGTGCGACTATGGAGCAAATTGAATTTCGTGCTGTTATAAAGTGTCTTTTTCAGCAAGGAAAACCTCCGCAATTTATTATTTCTGAAATGGAAGCTGTTTACGGGCATCAGTGCCCTGGTAAAACCATGGTTTATAAGTGGTATAATCTATTTGAAAATTGCAGAGTCAATTAGCGATGACCCTCGCCCAGGAAGGCCGATTGAGGCGACCACGTCAGAGATGGTAGAAAAAGTCGAAAAAGTTGTAGAAGAAGATGCTCGTCTTAAAAAGAAACAGTTATCTGCATTATTAGTTGGCGTATCAGATACCACTATTTTGAGGATCCTACACGATCATCTTGACATGACGAAAGTCAGTGCAAGGTGGGTCCCGAGAATGCTTGAATCGCTGCAGATGCACCGGTACACAAGAGCAATGTCGCGACCGCTGCTATTCACAGGTGTGGCTTCAAATCGCTGGTCCACCCGCCCTACATCCTGGACCTGACTTCCAGCGATTATTATTTGATCCCAATTTTAAAAAAGAACTAAGGGGAAAAACATAGTCGTAACGATGAATAAATGAAAGAGGTAATTTCGATTAATTTTGAGGGTAAAGAAGTTTTTTTTTTTCGTTTAAATAAATAAATTTCTAAATCTAAAAATTGTATCGAACTCAAAGATAAATATATTAAATAGGAAAAATATTTATTCTGTTTTATTGAATAGATAAACATTTCATTCCGCGAACTTTTGGACCTCCCCTCGTATAACATACTTAATACGACTACAGACCGTAGGTATTATGTATGAACTTTACTCTTAATACCTAACAAGTCAGACAGGCAGTGATACCAGACCTCAACCTAGCTAATACTGATGCAGTTTAAAGAAAAAACGAGATCTGCCCACGGAATAATATAACACTGGGTAAACTCTGGTATTTATTCCCTAAAACTACCTGATAAATGGCCCTGTATGCTATTTTACAAGCTTAGCTATTAAATACCTTGAAAATTGGGTAGGGCGGTAGGTAGTCACTAGGTGGATGTAATACGTAATTAACTAATCACCAACCGCCCATTACTTCCTATTTGTTAGTGATGGCAACTGCTTAACTCCAAAATAGTTGTCCAAAAATTACTCACTGTACAATATAATTAAAAGAAAGTTATGAATATAAAGCGAAAAATATTTCTTACGCATACCTACTCGCGAGTCGACAGTGCGATATATTTGTAGTTTCTTTCGTTAAAAGTTAAGCAATAAATATTTTTAATTTTTGGCCATGTGGCTCGAATATGCATAGGAGTTCTAAAATATAAAAATGTACAATTGTAATAAATGATTTATAATATTTTTTTGGTATAATTTACTATCCCCTGCAGTAATAATTCAGCAACAGACTAAACGATGCAATTTTAATGGTAAGTAGGTGTACTAACTGCTGACCATATTATAGGTAACTTGTAAGTAAATACGTTAATTAATTTGCTAAAGTGTGCCCAAATAATTAAATAGATTGTTTAAGCACTAAATATGGCCAATCAGATTTTTCTCAAGATAGCTGGATACAAATAATTGTGTAGCCCCACATTATTGTAGAAAAAAGAAAGACATACAAAACTTTTGTTGTACACTACATAAAACCGGGCAAGAGCATGTCGGACCATGCTCAGAGTAGGGTTCCGGCGCGGTTACTACAATTACATTTCACTGCGCTCGAACTTACTACACCCACAATTAGAACTTACCTTCACGCACAATTAAATCCTCCATACAAGACTTCGTCCATACTTGCATTAACACATTTATACATTTTCCTAGCACTTAAAACTCGCACACTTTAGACACAGCCGCATTATATACCACGTGACATCTATTAACAATGTAAAATTATTTCCGAAAATTGAAAAAATAATTACCTATTAACTATTTTTAATTTTTCTCTATTCACACTATTTCCTCTATTCAGCAGCAACATATTTGCTATCCTATCATACTATAAAATTTTGTATGTTGTAAAACACATTGCGAATAAAAACTACCTGGCCCAGATATGATGAAAAAAAATATTTAAAAAATCAATTTCTCAAACAATACACTCATTACTTTAACGACTAAATTTAATACCAATTGAAAGTATGAAGCCTATAGTTTATAATTTATAATAAACGTTGGGTGGTCTAACTATTGGGTGGGCATATATAAGTCAACTTTTAAGGTACTTATTCAAGGACATATTGTCACGCAAATTATATTTTTTTAGAAAAACTTAACCTATTTTTACGATGTGGCGACGCATTTAAAAAATCAGACATTACGGCTTACACTTAACATTATTTGGCCTGGAGATCAAGATTATTGGTACTTTTCTTGTTACCTACGTTTTTTGTCATCAAAGAACTGTAAGTACTTTGTGAATCTGTGAGCGTGTCCGACCCGCACTTGACCGGTTTTTTACATGCACAATTTAAAAAAATATAAAACGTGAGCAATTAGTGGGGTGCGAACCAGCAACTCCGACAGCTACCTGTTAATCCTATATAATTTTAATTACCATTGACCCTATTATTTACGAGAAATATTTACAGCCTTTTTCAGGTTAAGAATTCGTTTTCAACCCAAGGGACGCTAGACGACATACAAATAACCACAGTTAAATAAATTTGAGTAGTTTCAAAAATACAGGGAATTATTAATTATATCAATCTTAGTATAACTTATTATAATACATATTATTATGGCACAAAGATAAAGGAATACGTTACGTATCTGTTAATAGTAATACAATTCTAATAAATTAAAACTAGACCCTAAATCCGAATGTTTATATACAAGAATCTGGAATGCCATTATTTACTCAGCAGTGACATAGGGACAGCCAGGTTTCAACCTTTATTTAGGAATAACGAATGTTGATAATTAGCTTGTACATACAACAATAGTTAACATAAACGTTTAGAAATTAACAATTGAATTAAATATGCGAGATCTTAAATTGAAAATATTTATCTCATTTATGGCATACAAAACGATTGAAAAAGGGATAACGCCAAACTGAGAATCCTGAATTTATTTCTACTAAGTTGGTAAAACTAATACATTATACAGTGGTGGCCACATAATTATGGACGCTTGCGATTTTCCCATACAATTGCCTACAAATATGACTTTTCAATTTTGACAACCGATCAAAAAGTTCTTAATTTTATTTTTTGTTACACTTATCGTTAACTTACTAACTTATTTATTTACAATTTATCGTTGTCAAAAATGAATCTTTCATTTTATAAGGATTTGAAAAATCATTTTTTTGGCGTTCATACAAAGTTGAAAAACTTAGTAGTAGTAGTACAGTGTACATCAGTTTAAACTTTAGTTAATGGTCTAAAGTTAATTGTATTAAGCAATAAAATTGGTCAAGAACTTTTTGATTGGTGGTCAAAATTGAAATGTCATATTTGTAGGCCATTGTATGGGAAAAAACGTAAGCGTCCCCAATTATGCGGCCACCACTGATATTATTTCAATTGTCAACGTTAACATTTATGGCTTTTGTAGCTTTTATGAGCTTTGAATTTCGTACGTTACACTTTCTACAATTATCATTAAATTACAAAAACACTTGATGGTAACCAGTACCTTTCAGTTGTTTACGACATGTTGGGCACCTCTTGCCACTAGTGCGTAAGCACGTCTTGATGCACTCTAAGCAGAAAACGTGCCCACAAGGGGTTGAGGCTATAAACTTACTTGACATGTTTTCCATACATATAGGGCAATCTCCAAGACTTCTTTCACCGATCGCCGAAGACGATAGGGCACTGGGCGATGGTGCTGCATTTTCATTATTATCGTCGGTAGTATCTACTGGCTTTATAACAGTAGTTTTTTGCGGAACTGGTGTTGTGTTTGATGAGAGATTCTTTATATTTGACATGGCAAATCGTTTTCGTCGATTCTGCGGTAAATATTTGGAACATGAATCGGTAAGAACTGAAAACAGCATCTTTACATCAGTCGTCATTTCACTATTCAATGTTTTATCGTTGATATTATTTATATTTTTGCCGCTAAAAAAATTATTAACCACAGTCCCAATGTCATTATTTGATGATTCTGTTGTGACATTTTCATTATTGTTCAGGCTTACTTCATTTTCTGTTCCACTATTTATTTCTACATTGAGGGGAGTTTCACTAACAAACTCTACATCTTCATTCCATATGTATTTGGTATTTGGCTGAACACGTGTTGCTGAACTCTTGTTTGATGTACTAGGTTCTTCCACATCTGGTATTTCAATTATTGATACAGAAGACATATTTTTTAAAGGGATATTCGATTCAACATTAACAAATTGCGAGGTTTTGTTTGTTAAGTGGCTTCCATAATCATCATTTATTTCAATGGTATCAATTATTTCTGGTGTTTCATTCATTGAATTATTATCAGGAGGTGAATCACTTTTTACAATAGTTTCGGGTTTATATTTCTTAAATCTTATTTTAGTGAAATCATATTCTTCAAAAGCGACACCGTTATTATTATTATTATTGTTATTCATAATCTCATTGAAAACTGGGTAACCTTTATTTAAGATATCAATATCTTTATTCCGGAGAAGCGAATTATATCGTCTCTTAGGACTCTTTTTAGCATCTGATAAGTCCAATATAACCTCAGGAAGATCTTCATCATCACCAATATCATAATTACGGATATCGTAATGATATAAATGTTTCTCACTTTTCACAGTGTTGCTATCATCATAGTAGTTATGGTTATCATAATTTAAACTTTCATTGAAATGTTTCTCATTTTTCATGATAGTCTCACTGTCTTTAGATGTGCTGGGCAAAGGGCTGAATGCTTGTGGTCTTGAGCAAGGTTTTGACGTAAAAAAAATGTTTTCATCAGCAGGAGATTTACGTAGTAATTCATCAACTTTCTCGTTTAATTTCAATCTCGCAGCTATCTCACTGCTATTGGGATTAAATCGAGACTTAGTCCAATTTTTATGGACTTTTCTCAGACGACTGCGTTTTTTAGGTGGACATACATCGTCATCGAATGCGTTCGTCTCGCTAGTGATGCCGTATTTGTCCCCTTTGAAAACATTTAGGGAAGGTTTTTCAGGCACTCGCCGCCGCGAGGTACAACCAACTATGTATGGGACATCTCCTTTTTTACGCTTCTTTACAGGGATTACAGGTTGTGGCACAAGGTCAGGATACAGAGCACGTATTGTTTCTTTTATTGATGCTTTAGTATTAGGCGAAAATATGTCATCAGGAGAAATTAACATATCAGGTGTTTTAGGCCGCACTATATGAGAATATTGTGAAATAACTGGTGAAGTATACTTCTGATCATTCGAATTTATATCTGAGCTAGTTAACATATTATTATTCATCAAGAAACTGCTTGGTGAAATATTAGGTTGACGGTTTTCTTGTAAAGGAAAAACCAGATTACAAGGTCCATGTTCTTGGTCATTTTTAGTTAGATCCGTATTATTATTTGTCGAGTAGCTACTAGATAAAATATCAGACTGCCAATTATTTTGCAAGGGAGAAACTGGTTGACAAGTTTCAAAGTCACAGCTATTTTCACTTATGATTGGGCTAGCAGGTGTGGAATTATGTATTATGTGGCTGCTGGACAACATATCAGATGCACTGCTTTCTTGTAATAGAGATGCTGGCACACAAGTTTCGACATCATCAGATAGCGGCAATGGTTGATTTCGTGCTAAATTTGGTGTACTTGTTTCATTGAATGACTGAGCATCTTTATCTTTACAGGAGTCATCGCATGGAACATCCTCTTGATAATCTTCTGGTGTTGCATGAACTTGTGCCAGAGTTACTACTGAAGGAGATGAAGGCTGGATAGGTGAATCATCTCCTTCTATCGGAAACTGAGATACCATAGCATTAATTGAAATGGCATATGAATAACCTTCCTTAATGTAATCTTTATCATCTCGGTCAGAAGACTTTGTATTTTCAATAGATTTAAATCCTTCTTGGCAACTAGACAATGACGAAGTACATGTCGCGTGCGCGGCGTGCGTTTCAGCTTCGCAAATATCCCGTCCTAAGTCTTCATCATTAGCATTCGACTCATTGTTTGACAACGGCTGGCTGATCGAGGCGGTACCGGCTTGTCCTCTATCTTGCATATCAACTTTCTGCCAAACAGAAAACACAGGTTTTTAGGTTATCAAAATAATCATGATAGATTGACTTTTAGTTCAGTAAAATTATAAATTTTTGAACATGTTCTACAGGTGAGACGATGCTGTATTTACATTTTTTTTGTATTTCTCTAGTATTAAATGTATTTTAACTAGACAAATTTTGTCCTTTGCATAATGTAATTTGGACAAATAGTTTCATACTTACAACAATGAGAATGTTTGTATCTATCTGACAGGTAACCTACAGAACCACAGAACCTACTCTAATAAATATTTTACCATTTGAAAGGTACATCATTCTGCCTATGAAGCTTGGAACCACTTGTGACACTGAATAAGATAAAAAAATCTAGGCAAACACTAGCCATGCGCTGTCAGTGCATTACTTTAAAATTTTCTTCTACAAAAATTGGGTTACTTAACTGTAGTTTTCTTAATGAATAGGTGCATAGTTAAATTGCAAGTAAAGATTAAATAATAACTGTTTTTAATGACTTAGTTTTTAAAGAGCAATGTAAAAATTTATAACAATGACATGATTAACATCCAAGAGTAATATTATTAAACTTATTGAGCAGGAAGAAATAGCTGAGCAATGCAGATACTAATATGTCAACACCTACTCTAGCCCAACAAAGCTGTTATTGAGCTTAATCAGCTTAGACTACCCATACACACCTTTACCAAGCACCTAGCTTTGTTGAAGAATTGCAAGGTCTCTAATATTATTAGATACGAGAGTAGGACCCCTGTGACAGCTATATTTTGTTTTTTAAAACACTTCTTATATTCGCAAACAAGGAATATACAAACGTGATTATACTGATTATTCATATTAATTATTGAATGCCATCACAAGATTTGTATAAACTGGACCGTTTTGTTTCATCACTTATATAAACAAATCTATTTACCATTAATACTCCATAATCACATACGTTTAAAGTTGGTCATATTATTTATTTATACACTTACTGCCGCACTCAGAGATGTTAATTTAATTTAATGCTTGAAAAGTTGCTGCTGGCACTTTCTTTGCTACAGCAATAGAATAAGACAACATGACACTAAACAAGCATTAAATTAAATTGATGTCCCTGAGTGCGGCAGTTAATCATTGTATAATTTGTTTCTTAAAAGTAGTAATCTCTATTATTGCCTTTAAAGCTGAAATGGTTGTCATAATATTTTACTTCTTCCAATATTTTTGTCATTAAATATGTAGTTATGTATTGATAGATTTGATTGATTAATTAATTAAGAGAGATTATTATCAAGAGTGCTTTTAAATATTTCGAAAGGCCTTTTGTTTTAATAACACATATATTAATAGGGCTATGAGTGTGTTTGAGTTGCTCTGCTTTTGTGTCGCGAAAATAGTCATAAAGATTTATGTCTGTGGCATTTATTTTTAATTACAATAGGTAGTTGTGATTAGGTTCTTACATGATACATGGAAAACAAAATGTTACATGTATTTTTTTTGTAACATAAAAGAGGGGGCGGTTCCCTGCAGCCTTACCCAACTGTGGAGTAGCACAATGCATATTGAGGAATTGACTGGCTAGATATTGCAAAAGAGGATGACTTAGTTACGTAGTTTACCAACTTTGTACTTTCAGACAAATAAATAATTGATTTGACGCCTTACTAAATAATATTTAATTTTAATTGGGTTTATTAGCTTTCTTAGAACAAGCTGTGTGTGTTGTCCATCAGGTGACTCTTTGCCAACTTATATGTTGAAAAGTACCATCAAATTTCCATTCAAATATATAATACCTATAATGATGACGATGAAAACATATATTCCACATTTATAATTAATTATTATAGGTAACTTTATTTCTATGACTATTTCCTTCATATCTAAAGACAATTACAGTCAGGTATACTTGTTATTATTGTGACTGTATCAGTAAAGTATTTATGAAAGAAACAATCTTAATAAACAAGAGTACATATAAGTTGTAACAGGAGTCTTCCGGTAACCGTCAGAGAGTGTAGATAGGCAATTGAAAGATGTCCGGCTTTTAATTTTGATTTACAAACCTATTCTGTTAATTCCTTTACTGTCACTTATTGGACATTGGCGAAAATTACTGCTGAATACCAAGGTGGGCTGTCCTTATTAAAACAGAAGAGTTGTAACTGAGATCATCTGAATCAACCTAGGTTAATAAAATAATAAGCCTGATTTACTACCCAACTCAGGACCAAAGAGACCCAAGGAAAACTCTGGGTAATCAGAAGAATGACTGAAGTTATTTAGATCTTAGCATTTATTAGTTTCAGTTTCTGTTAGATAAAATTAAAAACTTGCCTTTTAAGGAACTAAAAAAGAATAAATTAGTACGTATGCAACAGTAATCTCTTGAAATACATGTAATCTGATAGGATGAATTAGTAACAAATGATAGTAATTTCATTGATTAAACTATGTCGTTTATCTAAAACTCTCAAAAATCTAAATCTCTTGTGTTAAAAGAACCTAGAGATTAACTGCAAAAAAACTAGCCTGTACTAGTCCTTCAAGCATCTTACTTACCTACACACTCCTAGGACGAGCAGTGTTGCGTCCAGGAGAGGCATGCCAGAACTATACCTAATAGGTACCTACCTAAGTTCATAAAATCAATACGTGACAATTGTTGTTACCTCCGATCCTAATGTCTCTTGGACTGCCGCCTGAGATTTCTCCATAATTTTTCTTTTAGCCATTGTATCACCATGAATTGAATGAGCCAAATATCACAGGATAAAATACACATTCGGCGAATATTATAATTTAGATAAATATTTAGTAATTGTCTCTTATGTACGAGTCGAATGACGTTTATTATTTTCACACCGCCATCACTTTTTTTAATGATGGACACCGCAGATTATAAAGATGTGTTTTTATTTTGTTTTTGTTCATCCCATTTCGAAAAGGGAAGGATCGAAGATCACACAGCGAAAAGGTATGACCTACACCCAAACTACGAACTTTCAATAAAATACACGGCAAACTATAGGTCTACCAGAATCACAAAATTTAAAAGTTATAAAGAAATCGATTTTCATATGGCAATGTTGCCTTACGCCTGTCAATTCAAACTCCACCACTTGTTAGAGTTTGTTACTGTTTGTTATTTTTACTCAAATATAGCGTTAGTTATTAGAGAAATGTGTTAAAAACTCTTCGATCTCAAGCGAAAAATATCGTTAATCATGTGTACAGTAAAATTTGTGAGGAAGAAGATGTAAATCAAACACAATCTTTGATTTAGTGTCTTGTTTATAAAATAATATTGATACTTTAAGGTCCGTTGTAAATTTGCAGGAACGTTCTTATCACCCCATTTGGCTTTTATGTCTGACACGAAAAAGTCTATAGAACCCTTAATATTTAGGTACCATTTAATTTCATGATGTTTTTTATAAGGAATTTATAAAGAAAAGAAATATCGCACATCTTCTCAGACTACGAAATTGATTTACGTAAAAGTTGCACAATATAGTCGCTTAGCTAAATAATACCGCGGAAGTCAACAGCTTATTAAGAGTTAATTTAATATAAGTAATACAAACTTTAATTTTGACCTGTGCGGTATTGCTAGCTAAGCGACGATAGGTACGTCATCGAATTTTTGAAGTAATTTCGAACTAAATACTATTATACATACATTATTATAGTTAGCACGCGATTGTTTCAATTTAATTATTAATTAGGAAATTCAAGTCCGAAGTCGATGTAACGGGCTACGTATGTAACGAATCGTTATTAATATTGTAAATCTTTGTTTGTTCCATCTTCATAGATGTCTAGTTAATCGCACAAACATGATATTTTAATGTTATCCTAGAAAATTGAATACGCAAAGAAATAAAAAGTTCTACGCGGACTGAGTCTACCGCATCATGCTTTTATAGAACGTGGTAAACCAAGTATCAAGAACTTTAAATCCCCGGAGTTGCAAGCGCTAAATTTAATTTTTCCTTTTTGTATTGAGATTCTGGTAGACCCGTAGAGGGAGAATAGAATAGAGTGGGCATTGGACTAGTACCAGGTGGGAAGTGTCAGATGCGTTTATACGTAATTACGTATATATAAACGAGATGCACTTACTTTTACTCGTCCCTCTCTCGCGTATACGTTTGCCACAAAAAATCGTGGCAGGCAAACCTGACAGCGGATGCGAGTCGGATGAGTTTTTCGCTGTATTCGGAGTTTTTTCGTAAATTACAAGGGACAAGTATATATTTCGTGTGTCAAAGAACAGTTTCGTGATGGTTAACTGTAGTATTTTAGGCTGTAAAAGCCGGAGTGAGCGAAATGTGATCACATATAACCTTTCAATCGTAAGTGGATACATTATACCTACTATTACTGTGGTCTTTTAAATCCTAATTGACAATGTAAACAACTAACTATTTGAAATAACGTCTGCTACTTAGTTACATTTTAACATAAAGGACCGGTTTTCTGTTCAAATATATCGTAAGTACTTTTCTTCCGCTAACCGTCCGATTTATGATGATAACGATAATACACGGTAATCCGTGTGATTGCTGACATTTAAATTTAGTCGTATAATACCAATTTTGTGTTGTCATCCATTTAAAATGCATTTTACCCAACAAACGGGGCATTTATAATTATGATATTATTTGGTATTTTGTAATAAAAAAAGTTTTGTTGATTTGAAATAGAATTTTCTTTACGTATTAACTCTTATAATCCCAGAAATTTACCTTTACATTCGCAAAACTTTAGAATATTTTTTAATATTTTTCAGATACCCATCTGCGACTGAAGCAAAGAAGCTTTTGATTATAGCTATAGGTCGCATAAATTAGCAACCAACAAAATTTTCTCGTATCAAAGGCCCTATTTTGAAAATCGAAGTTCGAAGTTACGTTACCTCCATCCCTTTCTCTCGATTTACCTAGTCTCGAATGCCGAGTGATCGAGATGGAGCTAACGTAAATAAATAAATAAATAACATCCAACTTCGATTTTCAAAGTAGGGCCTCAGTTCAGAACACTTTGTAGCACATTGTTAATATATATATGACTATACCTTCTGTAACAAATATTTATATAAATAAACATTTACACAAACTTGAAGTGGCATTTTAATCGTAGGCATTTCAGACCTAAAAATATATAATTACTGTAGATGTTTTGACCGTTCGATATTCAAATACGTACGTACACATTTGGAGGTTAGGTGGTTGCGAATGTGATTTAAAACACTAAGCAACGCCGTATGAAAATTATAGTGTACCTATTATGTTCTAAAACCAATCACCAACCAAATGATTACATTTCCAACTCGCAATTGACCGGTTGTTGAAGTCGGGTGAAAAGTAGTTATTGGGGAAATTTAGCAAATTGTTGCCAACTCAGAACATTTTTAACTTTATTTCTCAATAAATAAAATTACTCTTAAATTGCGTAACGTTATCCTAATCACGAATATTTGACCCCCGACAAATGTAGGTGATTACTAGGAATTAACTAACCTATCTACTTTATTGATACGATAACCGATTAACTTTACTATTCTTAGCTTTTTAAAATTATTCAAATAATATCTAATTTCTAAACTGTTATGTTTATATTTGAAAGTGTTTTTAAAAGGCATAGGCAGCAGGCAAAATCAGCAGAAGTTGATATGTCCCCTTAAGTTAACACGCCTGTGAGGCGATTCTCGGTCGCGATCGAGATGTATTCCTATTCGAGATTCCATAAACGGGACGCTGTCATTCCATGCAGATTCACGATAGAGATTCATCTCGAACGACCCGAGAATTGACATCCTGATACCCATCCCCTTCTTTCCAGCAGTCTTCACCTGTTTATCAAGACTAATCTAACAAGATCAAACTTTTGACTCTAAGTTAAGTACAGCAGCAATCCTTTGACAATCGTCAAATTCCATCATCAGTTTTTAGACACCATAGGTCTGCCTTGTTACCGGGTTTACAAGTATCTAATAACCTAATTTCTAATAAGAGAAACTCAATCCAAGTAAAATTACAAGACTTAGGGCTTGTTTCACAATCGACAAGTAAATTTATCTGTTATTTAAAGTTAGTTGTCTCCTTGTCTATTTTCAAGTCTAAGACGAAGAAAGGGCTAAATTTTCCTTTCAAATATGCTTTACTTGTCGATTGTGAAACAGGCGGTAAGACTTAAACTTAAAAAACAAAAAACATGTGAAGTTATGTAAATCTTTTTAATTACGACTTAAATGAACAGAGATTACAATAACTGATGTTATTTTGATCAATTAATACACTTTGAGTAAGTTGCAATCATAAGTTTTAAGTTAAGGGGTTCGTTAATGTCGCTCTTGTGACACTTAACTGTGTGTTTTACATTTTCCTGTAAACCAAATACATTTTTTTTAACATTAATTAACGCAGTTTTTAGAGTACTTTCCAGAAAAAAAAGTTTTGTGAATTTTGTTCACTAACAGTCACGAAAGTTCGAGTTAAAGTTAAGTTTATAGAAAAATCCAAGTATACGTAAAATTTTCGATTTTAACGATGATTAGGTATGATTAAATATGAAAAATCTAACTCCAAATGTTAACATTTATCAAAATAATACCCACAACTATTTACTTTTTCCCCCGAAAAAGATAAAACAAAATACATAAATATATGCCTTCACGCCTTCATTCCCAGAATGGGGTAGGCAGAGCTACAGAATTACCAACAATTCTAAAAATTTGTTGATAATTCTGTAACCACATTTTGCACAATGTCAATACCTAAGGCTAAGATACTAGGAACTCTATGGTAGGTAATAACCCTCCTTTTGGGCTCCGCCGCAGTCGGGTAAAAACAATATCGTTTTTGATCTGTTATCGTATTGTCACCGTTTTGATAGCTCTTATTTACTTGACATTAATGGCAGCTGACGTCATAACAATACCCATAAGTCAACTACGATATCGTTGTGACCGCCGGGAATAGAGGCCCAGCATGCATGCAGTCGATACGTTTAAAACAAAGTAATTATGATGTATCAATTGTGCGATTTTAAACTAAAACAACTTTGTATTAAGTTAATTATACATTATTTTATTTTAAATTCATATTTCTAAATCATAGAAGTCATGTTGGACAGATATATATGGTTTTTTAGTTTTTGCCCACAGATTCAAGGAACATTTTGTAGAGACGTCGGAATTCTACGGAATTAAAAATCAAGGTTTAATTAGTTTTTTGTTGGGTTATTTCAAGGCAATCGATAAAATATGTCAACAGTGATTATTTGTCGATAAACTCGTGATTTTGAATCAAATGGTTTTGTCACGACGGTAAAAGTATCAATAATAGGCACGCAGGTCATAGTGTACCCTGTGTACCTTCTCAATGATAAATAATTTAATTAAAATAAGCAAAACAAAATTAAACGACAAGTTTGAATCTTTGAAAAACACCAAAGAAACTTAACGTTGTCCTCGATGAGCACAAAAGAAAACGACATGTTGTAATTGTCAATTATTAACCAGTTTTCGTTGACACACACGAGATTTAATTTGGTATTAATACCCACCATAGGTCCAAAGTCAATCTGACATTCTACATCAATAAGGTTGAGTTTCCTAATAGTCACAAATGAAATGTCTAATGACATTGACGACTTCAAGCATATTTTTCTTGAAATGGGTCACAAATTAACGTTCGTGACCGTACCACTCTTGAAAGGTCCGCGTATTGCACAATAGTTACCGATGTTTGCTCATTAGACCACTACTATAGATGCGAAACCTTTGGTACTCGAGTCCGACTCGCACTTGACAGGATTTATTTCTTTACATATTTTTTTAAGGCTAACGAGTGTAAATGATAATTATTTTATTTTTCCCTTTTAAGTTTTTATGCTATCGGAAACCTTTTAAAATTTAATCAGCCAGCTACATCGTTTTCAGCTCAAATGATATCTCAAAGTTTGTTGCGGCGAGTCGATACTTAGGTTACATAAGGGCCCGCGGCAAGCTCTCCGCGGGCTCCCAGTAGTGCCCGCGCCCCCGAGCGAGCGAGTCGCTGTCTGAGTGTCTCGACACACCGCGGTCCCAACTCTCGTGGTAACTTTAAAAAAATCCTAAGGCAACTTCATACATCCGATCAAATTAAGACGAACGACGTTTGCACGGTGTTAGCAGTGCGATAGTTTCGGGTAGGTAGGTATAGGAATATGTTAATGCTTACTTTGTTAAGTTTATTATTTTTATATTGAAGTAATAAAAGCACAAAATACATTTATATATAGTTTTTTTTATAGCAGATATTTAAAGATATGAACCTAATTTGCGCCTTTTCTGCGTCGATAAAGAAGTAATACGTTTATTATTCATTTGATTAAACTGACAGTCGAACGGGTTTGCCGGGTTTACGCTGAAATGTTATATCTTCAGTTTTCATTAAATATGCTGGTATAATGTTGTACACCTAAATATCTTGATTAATCAAAACAATTTTATTCAGGATGTGACCAAGTCGCTACGCTTTCGTAGCGGTCAATGGCTACACGCGCCGTAGCATGATCGTAGCTTTTAGCTTTTTATACCAGTTCTATTAGGATCTGTTTAGACCTAAAAAATAGTCTGGTATAAATAAATACATTTCAATTTTTACAGTTTTAATAAAGGTTTATTGATAGTTAATTTCTTATAACATGAATCGAGAAATATGAATTCTGTTTTGGTTAAAGATGAGCAATTTTGGTGTCTAATTAATTAGGTAAGCATTTTATTTTATATAACTTTTTTGTCGCTGCGAAATTTAGCTAAGTATGGGAATAGCGAACAATAAATAAACCTATAATATCAATTTATTAAAAGTTACACTGACTTCTATTGTTTTGTTATGCTTAACTCTTATGTCTAGCAAATTTAGTCACCTGTAACATAATTCAAGAACCAGTGAAGTCGTAATAGTTATGTTTGCCTACTTTGCCTACTTTTAGGATTTTAGTATTTATACAGGTGACAACTACTATTTCTTGCAAAGGGTTATACTAGAGCTAATTTGCAATAATTTTGTCCCGGTTAACTGGAGGTCTAATGTCACTGGTTTTCGAGTTATTTAACCTTTTAAACAATTTTAATTTCTCCCTTCTACTGATCTAAAACTGTCGATTGTGAGAAAAATACTTCACTCTGGGAACTGAAAATGCATTTTTCTGATAGCTGATGAATAAGCAAATGCTTCAAACAAAAACACTTGACAAAAATTCCAAAAACCTCAGAAATAAAAGGTTCTTTAATCAAAAGTCAGTTGTTTTTTTGATAATTTCGTTTTTGTCGAGGGGAATTACTCCAAAAAAATGTACAACACTTGGCTTACAAATCACGGAACTAACTTTCTCAATTTATAAGCTTTCTAAAACGATGCAAATGTTGTCCACTTTATTACAGGTTTGAAAAATTGAGTTTTTTAAACGAGCAAAAAGCTTAATGTGAATTTAATTAAGAAAGCTCATGGTTTGGTTTATTGACATTACAAATATTAAGTACATTCCTCGGGCTTTGGTTGAAGCTAACGTGACTTGTGTGTTTGAGGCATGGGGTCTTAATTGCTCGGGTGGTAAGCGGCCAGACGGCTTAAAGCTGGTTCCGTGGGTTAGAGGCAGTAGTCTCCTGTGGGATGCAACGCGCTTCAGAACTTTTGCTTCCTCGCACCTCAGCCACACGATACGGAGCGCAGGTGCCGCTGCTGAAGGTGCTGCAAGGCTCGAGCATTCCAAATACTCAGAGCTCAAGGGTGGATGAGTTTGTTTGGTAGCAGTAGAGATTAGTGTTCCTTGGTGTGTAGAGCCTGTTCATCAGCTATTAGAAAAATGCATTTTACGTTCCCAGAGTGAAGTGTTTTTTCACAATCGGCAGTTTTAAATCAAAAGGTAAAATTTAAAAATGTTTAAAATGTTAAATAACTCAAAACCAGTGACCTTAGACCCCCAGTTAACTGGGACAAAATCATTGCAAATTAGCTCTAGTATAATCTTTTTCAAGGAATAGGTCGAGTTACCTGACACCCTGTATTATTTGGTATGTACCTCAAGGTAGCGTTCTTTGCCAGTTGACAGTATCATTAAATCCTTAATAGTAACAAGGTTGTTAAATTATTGGAAAGTTAAAACTAGATTCTGGACCGGTATCGATAGGGTTTTCTTCTGCCATAACATTTACGTGAAGTTCTCAGACACCGTATAAGCAGGATTGTTGTTGCAACAGTGGGTCAAGTGGGCATGGCAAGTCAGTGCCATGTTCGATGGATAAGGTAGGTGCATCTGTTGCATAGAGTAGATCCGGCAGCGCCGCACCCGCTCTCGGATCAAAAGTATGTTATTCATTTGTGTTTATTGAAGTTGCAAGGAAAGCCAACTCATTTAATAGGTAAGGTTAGGCGGGACTATTTCATCTGCGGGGCTATTGTAACATTTCATACTAAAACGTGTTCTATTTTTAAAATTAGGGCCTGTTTCACAATCGTCAAGTAAAGCATATTTAGCCCTTTCCTTTTCTTGCACTTGAACATAGACAAGGACAGAGCTAACTTTAACTGGCACATAAATTTACTTGTCGATTGTGAAACAGGCCCTTAGTATGATAAGTTACAATAGCTCCGCAAATGCAATAGCCCCGCCTCACCTTACCTACTAAGATTGTTTAAAGTTGTCACGTGAGTCACGTGAGCGTGTTGTGTCTCGTGCTGTGCGCTTCGTGGACGGCGTCGCGCCGGCGCATGTAGGCAGTTGGTGAGATGGAGCGACGTGGAGACGAGAGAAGGAGATTATCGAGACAACAAGGTATGATCATTTCATAAGAACGGACGTTTAATACATGGTGTCCCACCACAAGAAGAGCCCCTATTCTACTGGATAAAAGCAATAGGATAACAATATTTCAAAGGCAATATAGTTTTACACACCTACTTTAAATTTTAGACGCCACATCACACGCGACATAATCTCGAGCTCTTTTAACTAAAATGAGATGCCGAGAATGCCGCACTCAGAGATGTCAATTAAATTTAATGCTTGTTTAGTGACGTGTTGTCTTATTCTATTGCTGTAGCAACGAACAGAACAGTGACAGCGGCCACTTTAATCAAGCATTAAATTAAATTATAGTCTCTGAGTGCGGCAGTTAGACTTCGTTTCTTTGCCGAAGGACTATTTTACCATCCGCAATATAAAGTTTGGTTTACGTCAAGTTTTCTTTTCTTTTCTTTAATATTTTATCCTAATTAAAATGTAACGGTTAAATAAAGAAAGCACCTTTTTTCTAATAAATAAGTATAGTCGAGTTCATAAATATGTGTACACTATTAGTACCTCGTCACTTTAATCACTGTGACAATTCACATAAGTCAGTTTAAACATCATATTAAATAGACAAGGTACTAAAGTGTACACATATTTATAGACTCGACTGTACCAGTAATATTTCGAGATTTTTATGTTCAGCTGTCTCCAAAATAAAAAGGTGGAAACAGGTTTTTTTTTGTGTTTCACACTAGTATAGCCATAGGATACAATATTTTTTTTGTAAAACGCCTCGTCTCCAGCTTCTCTTAGAGCAAAATGTTCTTGACTCACCAATATGGTCGAAAACCAAATTTAGTGAATGGGCTACTGCAGGCATTCATAAAAGTAGAAATAGGCTTTATGACCTATATAGAGAGAGGGAGGACAATAAGAACGCTGACTTTCTAAATTATGTTAAGAATTATTCGAGGACTTTTAAGCAAGTTTGTTTAACTGCTAAGGCAAATTTTCTTAGTCTTAAACTCAAATCATCTGACAATAAGGTAAAAACTATATGGAATATTATAAATAGAGAAACGGGAAAATCAAAAACTCGTGATAATCAAATCACACTAAACACAGGTGACAAACAAATCACGTCAAATAAAGACGTCGCCTTAGCTTTCGAACATTATTTTTCCAACATAGCCATTAATACTACGAAATGTCTTAAATCATCCGCGGTTGAAGCTAAATCATTACTTTGCACTAATGTCAGTAAATGTAATATAAACTTTGAATTCATCCCCATTGATTCAGATTCAATAGTCAAGGTATTTAAATCACTTAGTTTAAAAAAGACGGAGGATTTATGGGGCACATCAGTTAAAGTAGTCTTTCATATCATAGATGTAATTGCACCCCATCTAGCATTAATTTACAATAATTGCATATCAGAGGGGATCTTTCCAGATCTCATGAAATATAGCAAAGTCATACCTCTTTTTAAATCGGGCGAGTTAAGTGATTTAACGAACTTCCGTCCCATTTCCATACTACCAGTTCTAAGTAAAGTCTTTGAGAAATTAATGCTGAATGATATGTTAGGTCACTTTAATAGAAATAAACTACTTAGCAATAACCAGTTCGGCTTTACCAGAGGTCGATCAACAATTGATGCGGCATCTGTACTCGTTAAATATATATATAACAGTTGGGAGACATCTTGCGATGCAGTAGGAATATTTTGTGATCTTTCTAAAGCATTTGATTGCGTAGATCACGCGACCCTTATTTTAAAATTAGAACATTATGGATTGTCCAATAAAGCTTTAAATCTTATGTCTTCTTATCTAAGTGATAGAACTCAAACAGTTGTTGTAAACAAAACGCAATCTGTTGGAGCTACAGTAAAAATAGGAGTGCCTCAAGGCTCTATTTTAGGTCCTTTTTTATTTTTGGTTTATATAAATGACTTACCACCAACAGTACATAAACTTTGTGACATTGTACTTTTTGCTGATGATACTTCACTTATTTTCAAGGTAGATAGAAAATCCGTAGACTACAGTAGGATAAACGCCACACTAGATAAAGTACTTAATTGGTTTACTACCAACAATTTGCTACTAAATGCTAAGAAAACTAAATGTGTTAGGTTCGCTTTGCCTAATGTTAAATCGGTAGATTCAAGTATTTTTCTAAATGACGAGTGTCTGCAAATGGTAGATAAGGCAGTTTTCCTAGGCATAACAATAGATCAAAAATTGCAATGGAGTCCCCATATAGCTGTACTGGCAGGTAAACTAAGTTCGGCCGCTTACGCCGTTAGGAAAATTAGACAACTAACTAATGTTGAGACAGCTCGCTTAGTTTATTATACTTATTTCCATAGTGTTATGTCGTACGGTATTCTGGTTTGGGGTAAGGCAGCTGACATACAAACTATATTTGTGATACAAAAAAGGGCCATTCGTTCTATTTACAACTTAAATTCACGTGACTCCTTAAGAGAACTTTTTAAAGAAATTAATATCTTAACTGTAGCGTCTCAATTTATTTATGAGAATATTATTTATGTTATTAAGAATTTAGATTTGTTCACCAAAAATTCTGATATACATAATTTAAATACTAGAAATAAAAATAAAATCGCTATTCGAAAATTCCGTGTCCGTAAAGTATATAAATCATTTGTTGGTCAATGCATTCATTTCTATAATAAATTACCTGACGTAGTTTTAAAGTTACCCTTTTCAGCACTTAAAAATTACTTGAAAAAGTCGTTAATGTCTAAAGCGTATTATAGGGTCGAGGATTATCTAGCAGACAAAAATGCATGGCCTAAACTCGAAACTTAGTCAATAATAATTTGTTCAAATGTAAAACCTTTATCTTGTCTAGGGGACACTGTTGATGTAGGAAAACATGTCGAAACTTTGTTTATTATTTATTTTTTTGTTTTTGCCTTTTTCTCCGTCTATATCTCTCCTAATATTTTTGCCATGTTTTCCTGCTGAACTACGCATGATATTTGATATTATATTTAAATTAATATTTATAGCTTTATATAATACTAGACTAAGTTGTATCATTGTAATAAGAAATATGGTTAAAAAAATGACTGACTGCTGAGTTTCTTGCGGCGTTTCTTCTCGGCAGTGGTCTCCTCTTGGGAAGCGCTGGTAGACTCCTGACGTGTAAAAGTGCCCGTGCGGCCTACTTACTAAATAAATGTCTTTTATCTTTATCTTATCTTTTTAATAGACACAGACAGGACAGGAATGTGTTTTCATATCCTAG
The DNA here is from genome assembly GCA_948252455.1 of Acleris cristana. Taxonomy (NCBI): domain Eukaryota; kingdom Metazoa; phylum Arthropoda; class Insecta; order Lepidoptera; family Tortricidae; genus Acleris; species Acleris cristana. The sequence continues at coordinate 14,686,569 of OX411772.1, read as the reverse complement.
GAAGAAATTGAAGTCTTAAGTCTCCGTCTTCGTTTTTAAAAAGTAAAGCCGAAGCATGTTTGAGTAAAACCGATTTCTTCTAATGTCGACTTATTTCGTGTGTTATTTTATTAAAATACACAAATCTTTTTATACACTTTTCGTGCTCTGTACTTTAATTAACTTTATGTGCAACCGGGTCGATCATATTCTTTTTTATCTAAATAAATATAGTAGTGTGTTTAACATGTTCACTGCGGCAATTGAATTGGTGGACTTTCCGCGGGTTCGTTATGGTAAATATTTGGTCGTATCGAAGTTTACCGTGGTACGTACGTTACAGCCAGTATTTTCCCGTTCATAGTGTGTATTTTGAATGGCTGTAACTTTATCAAATCTTTTAAAGTTCATTTTTTAACAACACAAAATTTAATATCTAATTACAAACTTCGCCAAACTGCGAAGCACCTGCGAGCTTGTATATATATAATCTGAATCTCGGAAACGGCTCCAACGATTTTCATGAAATTTAGTATGCAGGGGGTTTCGGGGGCGATAAATCGATTTAGCTAGGTTTCATTTCTGAAAACTTACCAAAAAAAATACCGACTCATACAGGTTCTACTTATTAAAAAACAAGGATATAGCAATCACCTTTTAATGGACATAATATATTTATTAAAAATACAAAAATAGCATTTTTCATCTAAGCTTCCTTAAGATTTTTTCCTGTAGATAAGCTTTTGAATATCAAGTCATCTTCTTTTTAGCACGGTTTTTTTTGTTAACGTTACAACAAAATTTTCTACTGGTTATAATTAAATTTCGGTCGTCTTTGCTTTGACCTTCTACAAAGAAGGTCCAGGATTATTGTTACAGAATCTTTCTTCGCGATCGCTTCGTGATTTGTCAATAACACGCAAGGTGTAGGTATTACTGCTTCCTATAGCCAAAATAATAGCCAAATACGGGAAAATACTACCCGTATCGAACCAGAGAGCAAATCTGACAAGGTGGTGCGTTACAGGAATTATTTTCCCGTACGAGGTTTTTTTACTATTAATTCAAAATAAATGTAGTGTTCACAAATCAGTTGTTATCTCTTTTATACCTTCATAGGAACCTTGTTAACTCCTTCCCGCACCGAGGGGGAGAACACTATTTTTGACCGCCGCACCTAGCGAAAGTCAAATAGGTACGTGTAGTATAGTTGCGACTCAATAATACATGCGCATGAAATGTGAGCATACTTACCTCCTCCCGCCACTCGACGCGGTGATAATGGCCTTGACACGCGAGTAGGTACGAGTATGCGTAAATTGAATAGACGACGACATTTAAAGAGATTCCAACCTACCTGTACTGAGCAAGACGCTTGGCGAGGATATATACCTATGTGTTTGGATTGAATAGTGGGCATGTACAGTCGAGTTCATAAATATACTTATTATGTGCACAATTTAGTACCTTGTCCATTTAATGTAATGTTTAAACTGCCATATATAAATTGTCACAGTGATTTAGGTGACAAGGTACTAAAGTGTACCTCCACATATTTATGAACTCAACTGTACAATTGCAGTAATTGGAAATTCAGATAAGTATTTAGCTATAATTTATCCGACATTGTTAAGTACGAAAATCCGCTGATAATTCTCAATTCAAAATTTGAACCGCCGTTCCTTCTATAAAGACCCTGTCTTTTTGTGAATTAATTAATTTTTTTCTCAATCGATAGTTGACAAGCGATAAAATGACACCGACTAAATGTTTTACAAAACAAAAAACCGCATTGAAAATCGCAAAAAATACTTCTTTTAAAATGGTGTGTAATAATAATACTTAGGTCAGTCAAACTATCTATACCAGTTGCCGTTATTAATATCGAGCAAAAAACGGCTACCACATTACGACGTTTGTTGTATGGGCGCCCCACTTAAATACTTATTTTATTGTTTCAAAAAAAAAATTCATTTTTCATTTTCAAATTTGCTTCTGTAATTTTGGCATGCTTTAACTACACAAGACGGCATTTTCTTCGGCGTAAAATTTCAATCGTGCTGTGGCTTTCATTTCTATATCCATGAACGAAAAATATCACGATGTACAAGTAGCAGACCCGACAGGAAGGGCCTCAAAGCGTAACAACTCCCTCCTGACGGCAAATACTTCCTCCTCGCCGGTGCCTTCAACCCTTTGAAGTGTCAAAATGAGGCTTGAAAAATGGGGAGCCATTTTATTCGGTTTTCTACTCCTTCTATGTATGCACTATGTATGTAACAAACATGATGGTAGATCTAGGCAAAAAAGTTCAATAAACCGTTCATTTTTAGGGTTTGATACCAAATACCTACTGAAAAACGTAAGCGGTAAGCCTAACTATCTAACTTTGTTATTCGTCGTCTCTAGCCCTTTTTTCTCTATTTTGGCTAAAGTTTTCGGGCCGTTTGTAATATTTGTAGTATTTTGTAGTTCAAAAATAGCCTTAATTATAATTAAAGATTTGGGACTGTTTTATTTTTGCAGCGAGAAAACTGAGAAACAGAAAAAAAGGAAATAAACTATCATGTCGTCACCTGTAGCATTGAGAAATTGAGTTATATGTATGTTATTGAGTTAAACTGCGTTTTTTTTCACCATCGGTTAGGTACGTATTGTGGTTAAAAAAAATCTGTCTTGAAAAAAATGTGAGTTACATTTACAGAAATAAGAGATAAACTTTGGATATTTGGATAAAAAATTAGAGATACTGCCGCACTCAGAGACGTCAATTTAATTTGATGCTTGATTAAAGTTGCTGCTGCCATTTTCTTTGCTACAGCAATAGAATAAGACAACACGTCACTAAACAAGCATTAAATTTAATTGACGTCAGTAAGTGGCATTCATTTATGATTTGCTTTCGATAGTTAACGTAAGGGGCCAAAGAAAAAGAGAACAGACAAATGACTCATATATCAAACATTTACACTTTTCATGCAAAACTGTCCGTTACGTTAACGGCAACGGCAATCAATGGTAATACCTATAACATTTTTGCAAAATTCGTTACAAAATGTGGCGATTACAGTATTAAATTGGTTGTTTTTAACAATTAGAAAAGGGCTTCATATTTTTTTTTCAAGGGATTCTAAAGTAGTTATTGTAAAATAATATACTTACCCTGCAAATTAAAATAATGAATGACAAATATTTAAAATGTTACTGGGCGTAACCGGACGTACAGAAGTACATTAATTACTTTTATTGTTCAAATCCCGGTAAGGGCAGATATTTGTGTGATGAGCGCGAATATTTGTTCCTGAGTCAGGATGTTATCTATGTATTTAAGAAAATAGTTAGCATTTTTCATTCGGTCGTACAACATATCGTCCGTCTTTAATTATTAGTAAATAATTTAGATTAAAAACACATTAACTTATGGAAAACGAAGTGAAGTGTTCGCAATATATTAGCTTGTCTACCTACTTATACAACTTAGGTTGCATTCGACCAAACTGGAATATGGTCTTATACCTAGATTAAACGCCGAATTTGTATAGACTTATCTCGGAGTAAATCTTATTCCAGCTTGGTGAAATGCGGCCTTAATCGTTACTTTAAATCATTGTCCAACAAGAACTACTCGATGCTATAATGCTATTATTTCTCAACTAACTGTTAGTGGAGAAATTTTTAGTTTATCTAAAAATACATTTTTCCTGGGTTCATGTGTAAACGTGTTGGTATTTCGCAATAAACTTTAATGCACTTGCAATGGGGGACATTTTTAATTATCGTTAGTTTTGACTTGGATAGAACTAATTACTTTTTTGTTCGCGTGTTAAAGTTACATACGTCCTTTTTGATCTTAATTAGGTTAATGTACTTACGTAAAAATGTGACTGCTTCCGGGATATTATATAATACGTAGTGAAATAAATGTCAGAATATGCTGTTGACAAAGCAATATTGATCTGAGTGCGCGGTATAAATGTCTACGTATGGGTGAATATTCGGGCGTTTCAACCGCCGTCAGTGTTGTCTTCAATATATTGACGAAAATAATGATAACTACCAGCAACTTTTGATGTCAAAATCTACGGACCCGGGGGTAGTATCCATTCCATTTAAAAGAACAAGAAATTCGTAAAGTTTATCTATCTATATATATAAAGGGCAAAACTGACTGACTTATATATCGACGCACAGCCGAAACTACTGTACCTAGAAACTTGAAATTTGGTACAGGGGTTCGTTTCATGATGTAAGTGAGCACTAAGAAAGAATTTTCCAAAAATCGACCCCCAACGGGAAGAAATGGGGGGAGCAGCGGGAAACTAATTCTACGCGTACGAAGTCGCGGGCGTCCTCTAGTCTTGAATAATATGCAAAGACAATAATGACGGCGGTTAAAACGCCGAATCACCCAGTATAGGTATACGTGTACACAATTCCAGTTTTGTAGCTTTGATAGATTCCAAGAAAACGTGAGTCGTGTGACTTACAGACATACAGACAAATAGACGGACATGGCGAAACTATAAGGGTTCCTAGCTTATCTTCGGAACCCTAAAAATCCACAGGGTACCTATGACAGTATAATAGTCTATGAGAGACTCAAGATTTTGATTGTTAAACCGTTAGCCTACATAAAAACCGGGAAAGAGTATGACAGATCATGCTCAGTGTAGAGTTCCGAGTGTTCCAACGCTGATTACAACAAACACAAAAAACACTGTTTGGATGCTGTATTCGTTTTTTTAGTAGGTATTAACACTTAGTACAGTAACAGTCGATTAAAATTGATTAAATTTTACATCGTTTGGTGAAATTGGTACTAATTCGCCTGTATCTTATATGTATAATTCTGTGGTTACGAGTCAGAAATAAATTTGGATTTAGATTATTTTGACCTACCAATAAACTCTATATCAAATCAAAACGAACGAACGAACGTTTATTACGATAATTTTCTTAAAACTAAAATAATGCAGTTCTCTACAAATAAAGCATTAGTAGTGTTTAGATTGCAGAATTTTCTGGGTATTTATTTGGATGAGTACTTAACATGGGATGGTCATATTTTTTTGTTATTTAAAAAATATACAACAATTAATTTCACAAGGTGACTGGCACTCTGCGTGGTTTGTGGGGTAGATTTTTGTTTTTATAATAACTGCAACGGAACTCTACACTGATAATGGTCCGATATGCACTTATTTGAAAAGAAACTGGACCAAAAAAGCGGGTTGGATGTGTTCCGAACTTTTTCTTAACACGTTCGGCCCACCACTGCTCTAAACAGGAAAACATTATGACACAATGTTTTCCCATACAAATTGTAGGTCCGTTAAAAAACGTTCTACTACCTATTTATAGGTACTAGAATGATTTGAGATTCGACACAAATGTCGAAATACGTCAACGTTAAATAACGTTGTACAGTCAAGGGTAAAAATAAATAACCGCACAAAGATGCAAAAATATGTACACATAGACCTTATGAGCCATAGTAATAAGGTCTGTGTACATATTTTTGAGACTTTGGGGTGTATACTATATATTTATGCCCTTGACTGTACCATATGCGGTTAGGATTTTTGGATGAAATAAGTACACAACGTCTGGTCACGTCGACGTTTATAAACGTTGTGTTTCATGTTACATGTGTTAATGTCCTAGGAACAACGTCTAGTGAAGTCGGATGAAGATTGGGTCACAAATCATAAATTGGTACTTATATACCTATGCCAGTGAAACGCCTTATCACGTTTGAAGCTGAAACCCCATTTAATGTCGTTATTGATTGGTGCCTACCTACGCGCCCTGGCTACGTGTCGGGTCACGGAGTCGCGACTCTTTAATTACTCTCAAACTCTACTAACGCAACCACCGAGCACAACGATATACCGCCCTTTGAGCCCTTGAGCTTAGTCCGTGCTGTTATCGGCGATCGTAAATTGCTGAAAAAAGGAAACACTAACGTAAGTAATTAACGTAAGAAACAAAAGTCTAAGGGGACATGGTGCTAAAATGTAAAATACGACGCATACGACTTGTTACTTTTGACCACCGAGTCCTTCCAATCATTTGGTTGCTGACTGCGTAGTAATTTAATTTAATTAGTAATTTTCGCGTTGATTCGCGAGGAGAACAACATGACGAGGTCTTCGTCACGAACTATAGTTAAAATTAAACTGGAAAACCCAACTGGTATCTCAGACAACTATACCCAACTTCCTTGCCTTTTCATGTTCAACAAGAAAAATACGTAGATTATTACTTACGGAAGTAGCATAAACACAAAGCCAAGCCAAGCCTACTGCAAAAACACACTGCAAAATTTGCCGTCGATAAAACTCAATTATAAATTCCATTTAAGCCAGCCGCTTGACATGCGAGGCCTTATTGATCGTTGATAGCTGTAACTAATGGGCTGTATATTTCTTATGAGACATGCAAATAGAGTATTTGCTAGTGGTAACTACTGAAGAAACTCTTCACCTATTACTAACAATAAAAGGCAAGTAAGTATAATATAATTATTAATTACCTCCGAAAAAAATGGCAGCCCATGAACGATTTTACTAACGTTTCACCTTCACCCGGCTATTTGCCTACAAGTGTTGTCTTGCTTTTTAGCCGACGTCAAAAAGGAAGAGGTTATATGTGCGGTTTTCATTTTTGGAGGCTGTTTATTTTTAGTACCTCAGTTTTTTGAAGTTGAGACGCGAAGCAAGATAAATTACGAACGTGCCCGACAAACAAATCAGCCGTTGGAAAGTAATACTCATGAAATGGTTTTATCATGCATAGTGGCAATCAAACATTAAGAATTAAAGTCGGTCTCTATTTAAGGGCGCGTACTAATAAAATCTGCTCTAGTTAGAATGTCCAAAAGTATAGTCTTATTATACTCGTACGTAACTAAATAAATGAATAGTCAGTATGACTTTTGCATGACCCCTGGCAGGGTGTTTAGATAGAGCAAAGACTCGTATATAAACAGGTTGATTTTGGACCTCTAAATACAAGCAAGATACTTTTTATAGGTAGTATGTGAACAAAGTTTTACAAACATATCTCTCTTGTTAGTTACTTACTTACCTACTGGTACGAAATTAGGTACCTTGGTTAGGTTCTCGTTTTTTTTGTTGTGGTTATAAGATATAAAGTTATATCTACATATCATCAGATTAGTTTCGGAAAGTTGCTCTTGCTCTATGGCAGGGGTTTCCAATATTTTTTTTCTCATAGACAACTTTCAAAAGTTAACTAGTTCTGGTAGACCCCCTACACCACATTTCTACCATATTCCCAAAACTCGGCAAAAAATGTGAAGATTACGTAGACGCCTCATTCCATTGGTGTAATATAATTTTGTAAAATGGGTGAATTTCAACAAGCATCAAGTCAAGGTTCACCATTAGGTATACGTTTAAGGGTCGTCATTAGTCATAACTAAAACAGTGTTAAAATGGCCCTTCATTTTAATAAGGGGTTTGGGGGAAATAATTACTTTAGTGCGTTGTCATAGTAAAATTCATACAGAACATCAAATGACACACACGACAAGGAAAATGATATTCATAATGACAAAGTTCTAAGTATGCTCAATATTTTTAATGGGTGACACTGTGACTGTACCACCAAAATGGCAATTACCCACCAAAATAACTTTAAAAAAAAAACTCACGATCAATAACTATCTCACAATAAAACATTTTGCAAAATAAGATATCAAAATTTAAAAAAAAAAAACCATACCACCAAAATTAGATACTTATGTGTACGCAGCCAGATAGTACAAATCTTTCAGCATCTATCGCTGGAGTGGAACTGAACTAACAACTGACGCCATATTTGTTTGATTAAACACTTTTTGTTCGATCATAAAATTAATTTAAATATTCACCACCTTAATTAACTATTTCGCTAGAACAGTTTTATTTACACTGTTTTCTTTTATTTGCAAATATGATTATAATATTTTAAAATACCCTAACCAATAGGGAATAGAAATAACTAAAATATAGAACTAATTAAGGCTTACTAACTTTGTACCACGGTATACTCGTATCAATATATGCGACAAGTACAGGACACGACACCAAAATTGATTTTGCATTGAAAATATTATTTTACGATAAATATGATAAGTTAATAATAATTTTAACTTTGGCTCAACATGGTATTTTGTGTAAGATTATCTAGAAAATAAATAGTTTTCGAATACATGTACTTTACAACCCAATGTCCACATCCGCCGCTCAAAAATGTGGTTGGGATAATTACACAAATATAAGACATTAGTACCTATCTATTTACTTTTAAGATACAAAATCCATAAAAGGGATTTTGTCAAAAATGATGACTAAGGAACAAACAGCTACGACTCAACACAAGTTTACGTTTCCATTTCCATCGTAATAACGTGTGTGACGTGTATCCAACGTAAGTGCTCGACTGAGTAAATCTCTTCCTGGATTCAGACGGACCACCAGTGTAAATTGAATAATTATGACTTTAGTAATACAATTTTTTTCAAATTTTAATTCCATTTGTGTCTCTAATAATTTACAACACTTGTATTTGGCAGGCACATCGCTGTCCTGGGAGCAGTTCGTGCGCGAGTCGCTGGTGCAGGCCACCTGGCCCGTCGCGCTCGTGCCGCCGCCGCCGCCGCGCCGCGCGCTCACCGTCGACCAGCACCAGTGAGTACCTATAACTACATAGGTATCACACCTTTTATCTCAGATTTAGAGTCAGTTAAATCACACCTCTTTCCCGTAGGAGTAGGCAGAGACCACTAAAATATTTTACCATAATAATGATTTGTTTGTACCTACCTTGTCATAACATTAAAAAAATGTAAGTATGAATTTACATGTAACTAAATAGATTAATCGATTCGAGTTGACACGAAACCATAATTAATTATTGTGATAATTAAGTGTTTGTCACTTGATTGTCACAACAAAGGGACCGAAGTAATGAGGTAATAACGGTATTCATAGAACGACCGGCTTAATTAACCTTTTAAAATTATATAGGTACTCTAGGAGACGCCCGTACACGCATAACGTTTTTAAATTATACATAAATTGTTACAAAAGACATTATGTTGCAGATTTTAAAAGATTTTGCAATTGATTGCAAACTACTTAGTGGGTTTTAGTGTTCAAATAAGCAAATATACTTAAGAATAATATCCTGAAGCCTATAGGTACTTATTTGGGCATACAAGGTGTCCTAGAACTTGAGGTAAAAATTAAGGGATAAAAGCATCTGTAGGTACCGGTCCAGAATATATTTCAACTTTTCAATGTATAAACTACTTAAAGAGTCATTAAGGCTTTAATGATACTGGTAAGGAACGCTACCTTGCGGTACACCATTGCCCGCCTTAGCTAATATAGCTATAATTTGAGATTCCAAAGCTTGATATCTTATCCTCAATAACGTATTTAGCAAGATCTTGAATTACACCATAGTTCTAAAATATCAACGAATTTGGAATAAATCCATACTTTCAAAGCCACCAAAGCATCTCTCGTTTATCATTAAAAAACTTTAATTCTTCGTTCTGAAAAAAATAGCACCTTTTCTCAAAAGTTGGTGCTAAGAGTATTAGATAATCTATACATAACTAAAGTCTGTTCCTAATGGTTCCTATTCGTTCCGTCACTCTTATAAACAAATCAATTTACCATTATAACTCCATATTCGCGTACTTTTGAAGGTTGAACATAGTCATATTATTTATGTATACACTTATCATTGTCTTCATGTTTATTTTGAGGTAGTAATCCCTATTTAACCTTGTATTTTTTGATGAATAGCGCTTTTGGTAAAATACGATGACACTGACTGGCGCTTGACGGTATACATTTAGTTTTTTCGATATATATTTGACATGAAAATGTAATGGAAGTTTTGATAGATTTGATTGATAAGAAAGGTTTTCGTCTCTGTCGCACTCAGCATAATAATACGATGATGATGAATATAAATTCAACCTTTTTAATAAACTAATTACAGTTTACATTATTCTCATCACTATTTCATCCTGTATCTAAAGACAGTCACAGTACAGTCAGGTATACTTGTTATTGTCATTGGCAGTCCGAATAGGAACAGAAGTCAAAGGATTGTGCAATGAAAATTCAGCTGTAAACATAGAGAGATTCTGTGATTACTGGCAGTAATGATTTGAATTGAATTTTTAAATCTAACGGCATGAAACACTCAATTTTGCAAAAAGTGTCAGATAAGGACGTCTTTGAAAATCGTCGTCGTAAAATAAATCCTCTATGCAAATGCACCTATCTATAAATTCTTTCATCATTTGAAAAGTATATTGTTCCAGATGAACGTGGGTTATTTTAACTTATATTAAAGCAAAGCGAGGGCAGGTCGCTAGTTACACATAGGTATAAAACTCTTCCGTGAGTGACTGACGGACAACGCATAGTGTGCACCGCTGAACCTGCTCCGTCCGAAAGTGATCCGTCTGTGAAAGCTCATTAAACTTCACTCTCCGAGTGCGATGGAATATTGGAGTAGTTTATCAACGGTTTAAAATAGATAAGCACTCTGCTGCTGCAGGCAGGGGTCGCCATGGCCAAACTGAAAGCCAAAAAGAGACCGAGCTATGACTCTGTCTCATGTACAGTGAACTGCATTGCGCCATTGTCCTCCAATTTGCGTCTTAATTGCCTTGATAAGTATGTAAGCAGCCGTACGGCAGCCGCTACTGCGAGTGCCATTGCACTATCGGAACCATTGAGGTTTATTGTACTTAAAGCGGTTTTGAGAAATTGTATTTAATAAGAAAAAAAGACCTCGAAATAATAAACTAAAATTTTGTAGATATGATCTTCCCATATGTATTTTAAAATTGGGCCCTTTTGGATGCAATTCGATCCTTTATCATCTTTTCTGCAATTACTTACAAAATAAATCCGTACTTTCTAAGCCACTAAAGTATTTTCGTTTCGTTTTTTATTCCACAACTTTGACTCTTCGTGCTGAAAAAAATAGCTCTAGACCTTCTCTAGAACAAGGTGGCATGTTGTCTCAAAAGTTGGCGCAGTAAATCAAGGTTTAGAAATCGTGCAACAAGCACATTACTACTTAAGACGGGCAAAAAATAAAGTTTCAAACCTAATTTCGGTTAAATTTTGCACGCGTCCCAATTTTCTCAGAGTTTGAATTAGACATTTCTGGCCGATGTAAATAGACGTCATATGATGCAATTTGACCAATGCAGGTGAAGCGTTTGTGAAAAAGAGATACAAGCTTTTGTTACCGACTGTACTTTTTATCACACAGGCTATTATCTACTCATCGAGACCAAACTAACGAATCGAAACTTCGTGGGGCTACGTAAGTAGGTACAGCGGAGATCCTGTTGCCACGTTCCGACTCCACCATGAAATCAGCTCTCAGACACCATAATATTTCATTGTTATCGGGTGTACACAATAATATGTATTTCAAATATTAGCCCATCACTTAACTGGAACTGGCTCAAAGTTGACTTGCGAGATGGGACCATACAAATAAAGCTTGTAAAAATACGAGTGTTGAAGTAACGTCACGGCATAAAATTCATGATGCTTCTATTTTTCCTGGCAGCGCCGGTAAAAGAGGAATTTCATAAGTTGTATTTTATTATTAGGTTTATTATCTAACGCACTCGCAATCGCAACCGGTTTCAAAATGGAGCAATTATTTTCATTTTGTATGCAGACAAGCCTTCTATTTTCAAAATGAAAACGATCGTGATTGCGAGTGCGTTAGACAATAAGCCCTCAGGTCAAACACTATATCGTTTTTACCGCCCAGAATAGAGGCCCTGTGCGTAATTTTGTCTTGTTTATACCTCTCACAGACACTGTTCTCGTAAAGTCGATTGTTGAGAAATTATTTAAAAATGAACCAATTTTGGCACATCCAATCCAAGATGGCGGCCAAAAATTGTAAAAGTCGGACTAGGTTCAAAGGGTTCTCTCCACGTTATTGTATTTTGTATGGCAATTTATAGCTTCCCGATCCTCATAAACTGATAAGACGAATATTACTATTAATAGCATATACCTACAAGTAATCTCCATCCTCAAGTAAGCCATCTCTTATACACTGTTACGTGTGAACATGTTCTAATTGCATTTGGCTGTCAAAGATTCTAAAGCCATTCTATTTTTTATTATTATTATCGTGAACGCTTTCAAAGGGATGGCACCGGAGGGCTTATTGTCTAACGCACTCGCAATCGCAACCGGGTTCAAAGTGGAGCAATTGTTTTTTTTGTATGCAGACAAGCCTTCGATTTTCAAAATGAAAACGATCGTGATTGCGAGAGACAATAAGCCCACTGTTTAGATATTGCAAGTGATATAAAAAATTAATATTATTATTTATATTTAATAAGATGCGTAGTTTGAGGAACCCTAGTCCCAGGGCACTGCATTTTTATCATTACCTAATGCATTTGTATTTTTTTCGAACCAGCTGCCTTAGTTCTAAAGGCATACTCTAAAAAACTACAAATGCAATAGAGGAAAAGGCAATTTAGAATAAGGGCCCAGGTCAAGGTGTAGTTTTAAAACCATTTTCGAAGTATCTCTACTTATTCATTTATAGTTAGATACAATTGTAGACTGCTCATAGAAAACAAGTAGCTGAATACAACTTATAAAATGCAGTATCAATCAAAATGGACAAGAAAATTACCCCCAGCATAAAAGTTGAAACAGACTACCTTCTCATTTTATAATACATTATTTTAGCGTATTATTCAGCGGTTGCTACAAAATATAAGCTGAATAGCATATAGGTACTCGAGATAATAGCAGTAATAATGTGCAATATATCGTAGCATTGAACCTTGGGAAACCCTTTAAGGCATCCTTCAAGGGGCACTTGTTGTGAAAGGCGGATTCGGCGGAAACGGTAATTTAATGAATTCGTACGCTAGATTCACACTCAATATGACTCGTTTATAAATTGCGTTGTTTCCAGCCTCGACAATGTACAGGCCATATTCAAGACGGTAAAAACAATATAGCTTTTAGCCTGTTTTCGTATTGTTACCGTTTTGATATTTCTTATTCACTTGACAATAATGGCGGCCGAGTTGAAAACCAAACCATAACAGATTAAAGACGATATGGTTTTTACTGTCTTGAATAGAGACCCTGTTTGTATTTTGTTTTTAATAGATAAACTGCCGCACTCAGAGACCTCAATCTATCTATATATATATAAAAGGCAAACCTGACTGACTTATATATCAGCGCACAGCCGAAACTACTGTACCTAGAAACTTGAAATTTGGTACAGGGGTTCGTTTCATGATGTAAGTGAGCACTAAGAAAGGATTTTCCGAAAATCGACCCCCAACGGGAAGAAATGGGAGGAGTAGCGGGAAACTAATTCTACGCGTACGAAGTCGCGGGCGTCCTCTAGTCTATATATATAAAAGGCAAACCTGACTTACTGACTTATGCATACGAAGTCGCGGGCGTCGTTTAGTTTAATATATAAGATTAAAGTTGCTGCTATCACTTTCTTTGCTACGGCAATAGAATAAGACAACACGTCACTAAACAAGCATTAAATTTAATTGATGTCTCTGAGTGTGGCAGAAAAACATTGTTTAAAAGTTTTTGTTAGCGTATATGTACAAGTATGCCTACTAGCTTGGAAGCAAGGGATCCCTAACTTTAGGGGTTGCTGTCTCGACGCCATTTACCATCAACTAGTCACGTTCTCGTTGCCTTCTCAAACAAAAATCAATAAAGTATAGGTAATAACTACTTCTTACAATTGTTTTTCCTTACAAAATAATATTTACAGCTTAGGCTCTATTCCAGTCCGTTTTACCCTTTTGGTAATCGTATTGTTAACAACTCGGCTGCCATGACTGCCAAGAGCTATCATAGTGTTTACAATACCATAACAATAGGTAAAAAGACAATGTGAGGCCCCTGCCGTGGTGACAGGCCGGTATAAATTCTATTGTTATTCTACTCTGGCACAGAAATAGTACCTACGTTATTGTAGAGGCCCGGGAAATAGTTTCCGCCGCGGGTTTCCGCCGAGACATGTACGTATATTGCGTTTCTCGAAACAATGCTAGGAAATTATACGAACATAATTTCGACGAGTTAAGAATCTCCTCCAGTTTTTGAAAGATAACCACGTGCATACCAATAATTTCATGCGCTGCGCGAGCTACGCGGCTACGGCACGCTACGGCGTAGCCCTTTGCATAAATTTCGACATCGCGTCACGAGTTACTTAGTTTTCCCGAGGTTCTAGGCATTAAGAGCGGTTTCAGACTAGCTTTTTTAAGAGTCGCACGCGCGCTCGCTGTACCTAGTCTTCACAAGCTTCTGTTCAACTTCACTGGTTGATGACACTTGTTGAGCTGGATCTGATGCTGGTATGCTCAACTTCGAAAAGAACATTCGATTTATATTAAAGTTTATTTATAATGAGGGCAAGACCATAAGTCAGGTTCAAGTCTGTATTAAATTATTTTAATTACTTACTTTGAGTAAATAATTACTTACATGTTCAATAGTAGCATGATTAATACTGGCGGGAGGCAATGAGGACAATCAGGACGTACGTCGTAGCCGTTCAGACATACCTCGGCGTGTTGTTCATTTGGTCCTGCGGGCCTAGTATGGTTGCGTTTATTGCGTGACAAAATGTTAATAAAGCACCGTCACTCTCGTACTTATGTACATGACAGAAAGTGACGGACGTTTTATCCAAATTTTGTCTCGCGATAAACGCAGCCATATTAGGTCCCCTGATTGATTATGATTACATTTCCATTGTAGTCAAGCCACCTAAGCAAACAAAACAAGCAAATCGGTAAACATTGTTCAATCATCCTTGAATGAATATTTACACCGATACAATAATGGCATAAATGAAAACAACAGGTTAAAAAAGAAAAACCTTTTTATGCAATGATTGTTTACATTTACTGAGTCAAATCAGAATGGTTTTTTTGTATTAATTGTTTCGCAAGTGAGATCAAAATAGAAATATTTTTCTTAAATTAAGTAATGAATGAATAGGTAATAATGTCTAATGCCCTTACTTATAATATAAACGTGGAATAACGTCGGAGTAGCTATGCCATGTTATGTCTTTATCCGTCGAATTCATATGTCACAACGACAGGTAAGGACAAAACATGGCATAGCTACTCCAAGGTTATTCCACGTTTATTAGTAAGGGCTTAAAAATATTAAGAACACAGGTGGCTATTTCAAGTTAGATCTGACGAATACACTGCCAGTAGTTAGGTTTAAAAAAATACTGTTTTATAATTAGGACACAAGGTACGTTAAATGTTACAAGCTCGTTCTGTCCTGGGTTCCGTGTTTTTATTAAACATGTATGCACTACGGAAATGATGCGTCTCGTGGGAGCGGACCTCTCCGACGGCTTGCTTTTATTTATTACTTACAAACTGGCTCACGGTATTTGACTGTCTCATCTCATACGAACATTATACGTATACGTACGTATTGTTTTAAAACAATATAATGTCGAATATTATTTATTACTAGCGGCCCGTTTTTTAAATTTTTCTTGGCAATTTTTTTTTTTTTTTAATGCAAGAACCTTCTACGAAGTATTAGAATACATTTAAAAAAAAGATGAATGAAATTGGTAAAGCCGTTCTCAAATTATTGCGTGACCAGGAGAAATAGGGATTCATTTTTATATACATACTAGCGGCCCCGCTGCAAATTTCTGACTTTCCCGGTGGATTTTTCAATTATTTTCTGTCATACAAACCTTGTACTGACAATGAAGAACACAAAAAAAAAACAGCCAAATCGGTCCAGCCTTTCGGAAGTTATGCGATCACATACATTTTGGCGATTCATTTTTATTTATATAGATAGATATAGATTTATTTGAGGTGCCAGTGAGAGACATCAATCTCATACCAATCGACAGTCCAATAGGTTCAAGGCTTGTACTTTGGGTACTAGACGACGATAAAAATACTAGAATACATATGTACTCGTATAAAACATCCAAGACACAGAAGCAAATTTTCGCGCTGAGCACAAGAATGTTCCCTTGCCAAGAGTCGCCGGGACCGCTAGCTCCGCAGGCGGTCACTGTCAACTACGCTAACGAGTTATCGGCGAATTGCCGGTTGGGCCAAAGAGTTCTCGAATGGCGGCCGCGGAGGCCCCCGAGGCAGCGCGGGTGGGCCCCGTGCCGTTGCCGGGTCCGATAAAAGCAGGTGGCACCAGAGTAACGCCAGATGGCACTGTGGACGTAATGTAACATTATACTCACTCTGCTTGAAATTGCAAAGCAGCCAATCCGAGAGTACTTTCAGAATAGTGTTGTTATCGAGATATCCACAGTATTTTTCCTCGTACTGCTACGATGAGTTCTAAAGAACGGTAATTGCAATGATTACTAGGTCAGGTTTATAGAGCGATCCTCCAGGCCGTTGCCAGGTCAACAAGTTCTGGTTTGAAACTTTTGTTATTTAACTGAGAAAAATGCGCAAAGCTGAAAAAACGAGGAATGAGAGTGATTGCTGCATTTTTAATGACGGTTGGAGGTTGAGCTCAGCGTTTATGACCTCAATAGAATTAATTTCACTACGCAGAAAATAATACTATGAAACAACAAAGTTATGTTATAAGTGGCCGAATTCCAATATCCTGTCCTGTCATGAAAATAAAATAAAGCTATCAAGTTCAAAGTCGCTAACTCGCGTACCCATAACATCTATACGTAGTTTTGTTTATTTTTTTAATAATTTTCATATATTTGCATTCGTAATCGCAATTGTTTATTTAGAACTAGCGACCCTAGCGATTGCTTCTCTTCGGATTATGAGAAAAAAGCACCCTGGCTTAAAAAAAAAATGTAACGAGAGATAATAAACGTAAAAAGCTTTTATAAGTAGAGTTGATCTCTCGCGGAGTCGGTCATATAACCAATAGAGTATCATTTTTCATAGCACTTCCTTACGAACCTTTTTGGTTCACGAAGATATAGATATGTGGCGATAATATATTCAACTACCTATGAACCACCTTCGAGCAACACGGAAGGGAGTAGGCATGCGCACCATTTTCCCTTTCTCAAAGTAGGTACAAGCCCAAGCGGGCATGCGCATCTAATAAAACTAGTGGTCACTCGGATTGTCAAGTAGACAGAGTTCAGTAGCGTGAGTGAACGTTACCTACACTTAAAATACCGAATTGCTCTGTTTTCGGATCTGTTGAGCAACAAATCCGACTTATCGCCGATGAAAGAGATGTAAGCCCTATCGTGTCAATGTGTGAATTGTGGTATGAGGCGACTAACGGCCGAACCCTATATTCAAACCACGGATAGAAAGTACCGAAAAGTAGGCTCCGTAGGCTCATCTGTCCGCGGTTTGAATATAGGGTTCGGCCATAACAGTACTACAAGCCTTTATTCCCTTATGGCCGAACCCAATATTCAAACCGCGGATAGATAGGCTTACTTCGGATTAAAATTTGACACATTTTGTATATTATAGGGTTCAGCCGTTAGGCTTGCAACCTGTCACTAATACACTGGTAAACATCTTAGCCTGATTGTGCAAAATGTGGTTACAGTATTATCAGCCAAGTTTTTAGAGTTGTTGGTAATTCTGTAGCTCTGCAGTGCTGTAGTGGGGTTCCACTCTGGAAATGAAGGCGTGAGTTTATGTATGTACCTATGTATATCGTAAAAGCAGATCTTTTCAAAATCATTTTAACCTTTAAAACACTATTTTTAGAATTAAGAGGTTGGTCCGCGCTGTGTTGTAGCATACTTGAGTATGCGCTTCTATTCGAGACTAAGAGGCACTCTAGTTCCTACACGAGGGACGCGACCTTACTATCTTGTAATAGTTATAATATAATGTATAACCAAGCGATGATGGCGATTTATACCCGACTTCAAAAAAGGAGGAGGAGGAGTTCCACTGTCGACTAAGTGTCGGAATCTCCTATTTGGGGAGCAATTCAGCAAATAAAAATCAATACTTATGAACAATTAAACTATTTTAATTAATATTAATATTTATGAAACAGCGCAGATACGGCTACATTTATCTTTTTAAACTTTATAAGTACATTATTATTTTTAAATGTTTCTTCTTACCTGGCCTTCTTACCGGGCTTGATCCAAAATGATTTCACTTCATTTCATGTCGCTAGTGGACTACGTGTCCTTTTGTACATATAAAGTCACGACTCACGAAGTAACGGTATCCCTACGCGAACTCATGCTGGGTTTGTGCTACCGCCATTTGATTTTTATTTACCTTCTTTCTTTCTATTTAGAATATGTGTCTCTGAGATGAGGTGTTATATCATCGTTTAATTGTTTAATAATTAAACTGATGGTATGCACGAATTTGTCTTCTTCAAGTAAACTGGCAGTAACTTACAACGTCTCACCGGAAACTGTTGTATTGTTAAATGTTGCCATACAGCCATGCCATTATAATTAAGGTTAAAAATTATTATTTTTGTTTAGTGTTAGTCAGTATTTAATTATTATTTTTTCTTCCTTTATTCTGTTTCTTTAGATTTTGTGTATCTTTTTTATGTGTCGCTAGCGTTTGTGTGTCACTTGTTTGTTTGTTTAGTTTAATTTAGTTTTAATCAGGGTTCCTCAGAATACCAGCGTCACGGCTTGCCGCGGCACAATGCTGAGAGGGGCCCTTTTTAGCATAATGTACATATAGTTCTGTGTTGCTGTTTAATTTGTTTTCACTTTTTTTTTTGTATGAGCTTATGATAAATAAATCTATCTTAATCTTAATCACTATTTATATTTTGTTAATGTATTTTGTTGTTGTTCTGCGTCAATTGTAGACCGATTTCAAAATATTTCTTTTTGGTTTGATCGATTATACTTCCGAGGATCAGTGAGGAATTGAGGGAACTTCTCAAATATTGTAGGCTAACATATAGCGATTTTAGTATTTTTAGTCACGTGAAATTGATGACGATTACCACATTACGAGAGAGGAAGTTGTTATTTAAGGCTAAAATGGAGCATTTTGAGTTATAACGGAGGTTATAAGACTAGTAAGATGGAATGGACTGTGAACTATTTACACATTGCAAATTTATAAATTCATTCTCGACCGGTTTAAAAAGAGTCTCCTTTGGTGTAAGTAATATTTATGTCAAGTTCTGGAACACCCTGTATATGACGTTGTTATCATATCCGTGTGTCGGAGACAAACTTGGATCTCTTTTGTTATGGGTCCTATTGTCTCGCCGAATTACCTACGTTCAAGATGTCCTTGAAAGAAAATTTCGCTCGTATTGGACTGATTACAGCCAGAAAAAGTGAACCCACAGTGAGTATTTATTCTCTTTTTACTAGGTTAATTTTTATAACTAAACAACAACAACAACCTACATACATAAATACCTTCAGTCCTGTCCCCTGGGTAGACAGAGACGATGGCACGCCCAGGTGCACTGGTCTAACGGTGGGTTTAGATCTAAATCCTCTAAGGTTTAGATCAAGCGAACGAACAACAATTCTATGGCATTATCTCTTACGTTTTCTTTGTAAAATAAAAGACAAAACATGATCTAGAGATTCTAGAGCATTCGCTCGTTTGGTCTAAACCCACCGTAAAATACCCACAACTGTCGCTTCATTCACTACATCAAGTATTTTTGTCACAATTGACAGTTTTAGACCAAAATACGGCTTTTTTAACCTAAAATACCAAATAGTGGCATTAGACCCAGTTTAACTAGGGGAAAATATTGCAAATTAGCTCTAGTGTAACCATTTTCAAGTTACCTATCACCCTGTATATGTGTAAGTATGGGAGGTAGGTACTGCGAAATAAAACAAGACACAAGATTTTATTTTACAACTTTATTGGCGTAATTTATATGTATGTATAACTAACTATGCCAGATTACAGTTTTATGGTAAGTATTAGAGTCTGAGTTAAACCACGGTCGGACGGACATGGCGAAACTATAAGGGTTCGTTCTTGACTACGGAACCCTAAAAATGTCTAATTAACTACTTTAGAGTCACTCAAAAGCCGATCCATTTTCTTGTTGCGTTATGCTTAAATAAAACAAATTATCTTCAAAAGAATCTGACATTCTACAGCAATAAATAAGGCATTTGTCCCACTGCAAGGGAGGAAATAATTAACTATCAACAATTTTCTCGTTCAAGAAACAAACAAAAGATATAGATCCCGTGTCAATAAAAGAGACGCCGATATTATAGTTGATCTCTCCGGCCGGCAAGATCTCTCTCCACTAGTTTGTCGAATTTTTGTCGGTTTCTCTTCTCGCTTCCCGCTCATCGTCGGCGGTGGGACGGTGCCTAAGTTTAAATTTCCTTTAAGTTATAGATGACTTGGCTTCTCTTATAAGTGACATTGATGACATCAAGCATATTTTTGTAAATGGGTCTTCTATTTACGTCCGTGACCGTACATGTTTTCCATGTTTTAATTTATATTATTTCAATATTTGATAAAACGCAACCTGGCTAGATTTACTGATCAAGCTAAATTATGTATGAGACTTATTTATCGACCAATATCATCATTTAGGTACTCATTCACTATTATCGACTTGACAGCTTCGTTTGTCTATAGCATGATAAGTATCCAGTTTGAAATGCAGTTGGACGGAGAGCTTCTCTTTTATTTACTACTCGATACAATGAAATTTGTTTTTTCTACGTTTGATCTACGTATAACAAACAATATTTTGCCATCATAATCATATAAAAAATCCTAAGAAATTATACTGTTTTCCATCACTTAGGTATTGCGCTAGCTAAACTAGGACGTGAAAGGCAAAAGTACAACTTTTATTAAAAGTCATTTGAGCGTCGCATCAGAGGTGCTATTCTCTTTCACACAGTTCGATGTCGACTTCATTGGAGAACTGCTAAATTTTAATTCACAGTCGCACCCATCCATAGTGGATATATCTATGTAATACTAATTTATTAACTGAAAATAACAACAAAACAAACATATCTAAATGTATCGAATTATACGAACCGGACCTCAGTATATTTGAACGTGGTTGTCTGAGGGCATTCTGAAGGTTATAAAATATTGCTCTGATTGAAGTCGACGTCTAACTTCTGACGTTAGTGAATGACAGCAAAAGCTTATGAAGCAATATGCAAGTTCATAAAAGCCTGCCGTGCCGCCTAGTTCAATTAATAAATAGTTTGTCTTGTGGTCGCCCACGAACTTATACAACACGTGTCGCTGCTCGAGGCCGAAGCTTTGATGTTGCTTTAATAATAAACAAACTTGTGCAACGTAAAGTACTTAATGTTGAATGCACTTGGGCTTTATAGAATAAACTAAAAAATCTGCATATTTCGTCCCTTTAAATTTAAAGTTATGTTTGCCCTAAAATAATGTTTTAGGGCAAACATGAAGAAGCAACGTGATAAAACACCTAACGCGTTTTTCCTTAACATTAAATAGTTTTATCTTTTCGGTAATTTATTTTATTAGTAGGTAGGTATGTTATTTCAAAAGATATCCGTTAATTAAATTTGGTCCTCGTTGCCTGCAATAATTTGAATGATTTGATTTTGTATATACAACAACAGTACACAGTAAAAAGATCGAGATATAAATAACAAATAAGTTAATAAAATGATTTACGAACATTTAAACATAGGTATTCAAGCCTCCAAGGTGAACCTAAACCTAATTGGGAGAAAACTATCCTGCAAAGGTGACAAGTGATAATGATAACGATTATCAAATTATTACGTTTAAATTTCAGTAGGTAATGAAAGGTTTTAAAAGAAAATTATTTACGAGAAATAGAATGGTAGCAATTTTGAATGGTATAGTCACCAGCAATAATATATCATTCAAAATTGCGCTCAAAAATATCTGACATGCTCTTATGCCTCCAGTCGAGACGTGTCAGATATTTTTGAGCTCAATGTTGAATAATTTACCTATTATTGCTGGTGACTATACGGTATAACCCTTGGTGCTCGAGTGCGACAATCACTTGACCGGTTTTGTTTGTAAGTAATAATTATTTTGTTTATTAAATTTTAGGAAGAATTTAAGTAGGTAATATATAGTTTACATTAATAATGTAAGTTATGATTATTTCTTATTGCATTTAATTTCTCACAGTTTAAAGTCGAACTTTGTCGGTAGCTAATATTTCAGATACCGGAAAGGTGGTGGTAACGGGCAAATTATTTATTTTTCTACGTACAGTCAACCAATTTGATTCCTAGGCCACTATTGACTTTGTCAATGTGACGTTATAAACCAAATCATAAGAAGTCTGTAACGTTTGGTTGTCAACGTCTCTTTAACATAGTCCAAAGTGGCCTAGAAATCAAATTGGTTGACTGTACCTAATAAATAACGAATCTCGAAAAAATATCGAAATACCGAAAAACCATAACCGGTATTTGAATTTCTGATATCGAGAAATATCTGTATTAAAAAAACCTCCGATATTAGATGCTCTGGTCTTGACAGACAGAACGACAACAAAGTGACCTTGTAAGAGTTCCGTTAGCAGTGTTTGGTACGAAACCCCCAAAATGGCTTCGTTGTAGTCGACCACAACCCCACACCAGGTGAAGCCCCTTGTGACTATTTCCTTTCCAGACTTCTGAGGAGAGATTTTACGAGACCAATGACCAAGTAAAGACCGCCCTGAATTTCCATTTTGAGTATTGGTAAAATTTTGATTATTTTAATAAGTGCATTTCTCTATAACGGGAATAACTACATTGTAAAATAAACAATACACGTAAGTGAATAACATAGCATGTGCCATAAGTATACTCTGACACGTAAGCTCTCTCCTCGTATAAGTACCTACATTATGAGCGCGATTTTTACGAGTCATAATAATATTTTATAGTATCATACTACGTACGTAGCACGTCGCGTCGATGGCTGGAAACCGAGGTCTTATAAAGAAATATATGGTGTTTAGTAGATGGGCATACCTTCACCTGCTTGAAATAACTATGATCCCAGCTGGCATCTAGTAATAAAAATCTTGTGCTTTTGCACTTACCACCTATTTCCAAGAACCTGATATCGATAGTGTTCCCGCTGACGCGTCGCCGCCGCTCACGGCGTCTGGCGAGGCTCCAGAGACACCTAAGGGCGCAGGGCGCCGCTGCCAAATTGAGTTCGACGCTTACAGTTCGATAAGACACCCACGTGGGCAATCCTCCGCTTGATTGGATGCACTTATCAGCTGCAAGGACTTTCAAAGGCTATCTAGCTAGATTATCATTTTAAGATAATTGAAATCCACGGAAATATTAACAATATCAAGTGAAAAATCTCTCCAATTACTTAATCCAACACATATACAAACTCGTTTTGTCCTATAGTGTAAACATAAGACTGTTTGATCCTACAACACGATCTAAATATTTTAAGTGACTGGTGTAATCTTAATAAAATGACACTCAGCGTTGACAAATGTCAGACCATCATATTCACTAAAAAGAAAAGTTGTATTAATTTTTATTATAATATTGATGGATTGATTCGACAAAAAGTAGCCGCTATAAGAGATCTTGGTGTTATATTTGATGGTGAATTGTCGTTTCGTAGCCATTATGAACATGTTGTATCAAAAGTTAATCGTATGCTTGGGTTTTGATTCGAACTGCCACACCCTTTAAGAATCCTAATACCTTAATATCTCTTTACACATCTCTCGTAAGAACGGTATTAGAATATTGCTCCCCAGTGTGGCAACCTTTGTATAAGATACACCGTCAGAGGCTTGAATCCATTCAGGAGAAGTTTGTAAGACACCTGTCACAGGATGGTCACAGGATCGGATTCCGTCGGACTATGCCTTTATACCAAGACAGGCTAAGGAAATTTAACCTCTCCTCGCTATCCATTAGACGAAACATCACAGATTTAGTAACACTCTATAAAATAGTGCACGACGATCTACGACGACGACGAGTTTCGAGCAACAAAGAAGTTAACCAGGAACCAAAAACTATTTGCTTTACCCAACGCTAACAATAATGTAACTATGAATGCGCCCCTCATCAGAATGTGCCGTCTGTATAATAATTTGAACATTGATACTAGAAGTACTTATTCGAACATTCATGTAATACTTTAAGAAACAAAGTAATTAAAAATACTATGTAAAATTTGTAAGATTTTTGTAAAAAGTTAGTACGTACTTTATGGTCTATAAATGTCCTGCACAAATGTCGTGTACAATTATAATAGTGTTGTTAACTTGAATTGATCTGGATTGTGATTTGTGTTCTTATGTTATTATGTTAACACTTTGACTGTCCATGCATTACATGTAATGCACTGGTGACCTAGCTCGGCACGTCCACGTATATATGTAAAACACTACCCAGTCGTGCATTACATGTAATGCATGGACGTACCAAGCCAGGCCATTGATGGAAGCGAGGGACAGTTAAAGTGTTAAGATCATGTTATTGTACCGAATTAAATAAACAAATAAATAAATAATCATTTTTTATAATTACCATAATGTAATCACATATTAAATTGGCAATTGGTTTCAGTGTTTCGTACCAAGTGTGGAACTAGGTGAGTCTAGAATTGCCAGCGCTGCTAAAAAAAGGCTACTGCGAGAAAATAGAGCACTATTTTATTTCCTCTATACTAACCAAGCACCTTCATGCTAACCGTTGGAAAAGAAAGCGATGTATTGAAAAATGTAATACTAATGTGTTTCCGCTTTTTTTTTCCAAGTACCTATTCGCATGTATTTGACGAGGTATACTAAATGAAGATCAAAAAAGGTGCAATGTGGCTTTAGAATGTTTAGAAGCACGCCAAAAACATTGCATGAAGTAGTGGATGCTGTACTCGGTACGGTCACCAGCAATAATATATTATCCAACATTGGGCGCAAAAATATATGACACGTTCTTACCCCTCTAGTAATTAAGACCTGTCAGATATTTTTGCGCCCAATGTTGGATAATATATTATTGCCGGTGACTGTACCTAGCTAGTACGAGTACCCATG
Organism: Acleris cristana; assembly: GCA_948252455.1. Taxonomy (NCBI): domain Eukaryota; kingdom Metazoa; phylum Arthropoda; class Insecta; order Lepidoptera; family Tortricidae; genus Acleris; species Acleris cristana. The sequence goes on along the minus strand of OX411772.1, from coordinate 14,661,511 downwards.
TAGGAGAGGTTGCCCATACAAGGAACCTCGAGGTAGAGTTCGTGGCGGGTGCCGCCGCTCGCTTCCTGTGCATGCGGGGCTGGTGTTGGAGAGCGCTTGTGGTATGCACGTGCATGCAGTTAGACATGTCTAACAACATTATCAGATTTCTAATACTGGTATGAGTTTTTCGAAAAGTTATTCGTGATCGTGTCTGTGACATTTGTTTAAACAAATACACTAACGGGCCACAAGGCCACAACCACTGAGTAAATAATCACTACGTTGGCCACAACGTCGTAAAACATTTACTATAATATTATTATTCATTGCATAGTTTCTTTGCTCTATTATTAAAAAAAATTCGAGAAAATCAGCTATTTATTTCTAGGTCTGTGCCCATTGTTGTAGATGGTACTGTAAGGCTAAAATTCATACAAAATCATGAAAGGGTGTATTTTTTTAAACTTTTATCATACAGCTTTGACGGCTTAATTTAAATGTATAACTCTGCCAAATTACATCTTTCTAGTACCAAGTGTCTCGGAGTTCAACCGCAGACAGATGAACGGATTGACATGGCAAAACTATAATTAAGGGTTCCTTGTTGACTACGGAACCCAAAAAATGGTTCTCCTTGAAATCCATAAGAACAGAAATATACATAATATAAAACGCGGCTAGGTAACAGTTCGTTCATTTGAGTTCATTTTTAAACGACGTGAGTTACAACAGCTCCCGCCATGTAGTGATGGACACCTGAACTACTTGGAGGACACCACGTGACATGGAGGGGTTTTAGCGAATCATATTCAAGTTATCGGCATTTTTGAAATTTAGTGTCTCACCAGACCATCGCGGTGCGAGAGGTGGGTGAACCAAATCCGTTTACATCTTTGTTTATCTTTAGGTTTTGGTATTAGTTTGCATTAAAACACGACCAGTATTAGGTGGCTCACACGTACGAACTATAAATAAATCTTTTAATTATAGTGCAGCGAAAAAGTTACTTCACGGATTTAATTGGTAAGTAAATAGTTGTATAAAGGACAGAGCGGATGAGCATTTCAATATACTAAATAAATATTGAGATTAAAGATTAAAGAAAAATATTAAAAAAACAGCAACGCCTTACCCTGGTTGACCTTATAAACTTCACACTTGCACTTAACAAAGTGTAAACAGGGTCTTAGACAAGCGCATATTTATTCTTTAATAAGTAATAACGTTTTAACAGAACGAATTACGAATCTGTCTAGTTCCGTGCCCCGTGGGTTATATTATTACTCGTAGAATCAGTCCCTGCAGCTCGGCCTACGCTTGTGTGCCTACAAATCTAGGCTTCGAGCCTGCTGTGGGGTGTGTGCAGTGTTCCACGCCAGTGGATCTTCACCGGTCACCGCGACTACACCGTTGTGGCAAAACTATCGGCATTGACATCATAGTGCCCCGTCGCGAATTCTAGCATAAAAACAGGAAGTTAAAATATCTACCTAGTTGGAATATGGGTTTCACGGATACAAAAGATTAGTGAAAAGTTATTTTATGTGATGTAGTTCATTGTATAAGCCCCCAAAGTGGAAAAGGTTGTGAATTATTCTGCCTGTGACTTCAATGACGAAAAGCTATGTAGATCTATGTCTTAAAGTAATACATAAAGGCGTACGTCAGATAGAGCAATTGGCAAAAGTCAATGTTGGCAAAATATTAATAAAAAAATATATAATTGTCTAACTAAATTTATTAACAGTGAAGTCAAAATGTGATCATTGTAAAAGTTATTAAAGCAAATATTGCGAACTAAAGTGTTCATTACAATTGATTTATAAATTAACTAGTCTAATTACTCAGCAAATCCAATATGAGTATATACAATCAAACTAATATGGATACTATAACTCAAGGTTTAGAACTTTAGATAATAATGAGTTCTAGAAAATAGTTACATTTCTCAATATTACGTATTGTGTGTAACAATATGATAAATTACAGTCAAAATAATTACTAAGTATAGTCTGTGCCAATTGAAATTGGCCAAGATGTAAACACAACCAAACAAACCAATTTACCACTATTACTCTATAATCACATAAAACAAACAAACATCGAGTGAAGTCTTACCAATTATTTATACAATTGATCTTTACTTTCACATTAAGTTTATGATTAAAAAACTATTAACTATACATTATTTTAATAAATGAAAACACTCTTGATGAATATTTGAGGTTATGTGTCAAACAGTACTAATTTGTTTACGTCTATGGCAATTTCAAGTGCCTCAGACTATACTTATTACCATTTCTAAGTTGAAAACCTAAATGGAATAGTAATATGATATTTATTTTGTGACTTATAATAGATATCATATAATAAGCTAAGATGGTACTCAATATTGGGAAAGTAAGAGCAATTCAAAAAAATTCTGTTATAAATAGTGAAACCTTTGAATTAATCTGCTTTGTAAGCAATTATTGTCAGTGTTAACAAAATATAAAAATAATAAATTCGATTTACAATAGCTAAAATAAAATTAAATGATTCTTCTACTACAAGTTATAAGGTTGTCGAACAGGAGTCAGCTTTTCTGTAGGTAGATGCTTCACTATGCAGTCAGTGCAGTAGTCTGTCCCTGCAAAGTCTGTCCAGCGAGCCCCCAGGAAGCCCTTTGTCTGACACCCCACGCATGTTGTGTTTTCCTGGTACACTGGTGATGTTTCATCCAAAGCCCTCTGTTCTTTAGCAGCTTTTAACAACTCTACTATATGTTTATTACCAACTTTTGTTCTAGTAGCAGTAGGTTTAGTATAAGTACATTCTGCAGAATCAAATATTTCATCCATTTTAACAGGCACATGTAGTTGAGGAAAAAATGTAGATTTCTTATAAAATAATGGTTTACATTTATCTCGTGCAACACCTTTAGGAGTTCGGCCTGGTATTTGCATGCCAGCTTTAGCTAACTTAGCAAAGTATTTCTGCACTCTGCTCATAACTTGAATAGGTGTGCGAGTCCCCAGTGCCTTAGCAATTTTTTTATAACGCCTTGCTTCAATTGGCTCTTCTGGGTAGATTTCAAGCAGTTCTTCTAACCGTTTTTGTTCGTCGCATGACCATAACTGATTGAATGTCACAGGTTTGCTGTCAGTGTACTTTCGGCCCCGCACTTTCATATTTGACTCTGATATATTTGGTTTTATGTCTCTGTTAAAGTCATCTATTTCTTGTGTGATGTCTATTCCATATTGACTCCAATCTATTTGAGGCAGGTCTCTTATATGATGTCTAGGTGGCAACTGTAAAGTCCCAGCCTTTAAACTCTCAACAAAGTTCAATGGATCTTCTAGGGCATGGTTTTGAGCTTCGGTAAGGGTTTCAATATCCTTCAAAGCTGCCACTCGTTGAGCCTCAAGTACAACAATATACTTTAATAACTCGCTATAGTCTTTATTACCACGCAAAGCAAGATGGTCTGTCTCAAATGTGAATTCACCATGGGATTCAGGGTCCTCTATCATATCCATAGCTCTGAAAAAATCATGTAATACTTTAAGTAAGTAATTCTTGTATAAATATTTCAATTCAATCAATAGATACACAATAGCATGCCCCACCAATAAAATTGACATTTGTAAAATTACATTAGGACAATATAACATTTAAGAAGAAGAACACACTAATTTTAAACTGGAAAAAAATATTCCAACCTGAGAGACGTTCAGGCTCCCAATTAACTACTTAATCGATGACTACAGTTTCCTGATGTTGATAAAGGGCTAGCAAAGTAACATGATGTCCGACGTTACGCTAACCGGTAGTCCAAAACGTTTAAGTGTTAAAATAAAAAATAAACTCTTTAGTGTAAATACTAAAAAGTGCAAACCTGAGTTCAGAAGCAGCTCCCTTGAAGGATGGACCCGCGGGTGAGTAGTCAAGATTATATTCCTTAAATTATTTCAAACAAGTACTCTGACCCATAATAGTAAAGTTTTTCTTCTTTCAGTTTACACGAAATAGGTCATTCAATTGATTCCGCTTTTTTATTATTCATATAATCAATCACTTTTACTTACTTCCTCCCTCATCTAATCTACTCTACAGACAGAAACTGTCAGTGTCAAAACAAAACAAACTGTCAAAATCTTGTAACTGTCAACTGGCTTATTGAAATTTACGTTCGGAAAACAGAAGAGGGTTTATTTAATGGTAATTTAACACACCGTCTCGGGTCTCGGTGTGATTATTTTGCTTTTAATAATAAAGTATTGAGAAACATATACCTATTTAAATAGTATTATATTAATTAACAAAACTTTAGAGCACTGCTTTACTTAGCTCAACAGCGCCATCTGTTAATTTACTTGTGAACACCAGACATGGAAAAGTGTCAGTATTAGCTTAAGCGCTACGACCTTGCCAAGCTAGATGGCGCTTTTGAGAACTAAGCATGTTAATAAAATTATTACAGATGGCTCTGATCTAGGAAAGTCAAATCCGTGTAAATTAAATGAAATACCTATTGTTTTATATTCACTTATTTTACTTTCGAAAGGATATTCAATATAATAAGATTACCTTTTTAATTGTTCTTACTGTTGATACCTAGCTTAGTAAATCTTAGTGAAGCTAAGCTCAAAATATACACAATTTACCTAGGTAAGTATTTCAAAACAAAAAATCCCCATGTAGGTAGGTAGGTACCTAGGTAGCATGATATGAAAGCCCCATGATAAGTGATATGATAGACTAGAGGACGCCCGTGAATTAGTTTCCCGCTACTCCCCCCATTTCTTCCCGTCGGGGGTCGATTTTCGGAAAATCGACCTTTCTTAGTGCTCACTTACATCATGAATGGAACCCCTGTACCAAATTTCAAGTTTCTAGCTACAGTAGTTTCGGCTGTGCGTTGATATATAAGTCAGTCAACGTAGGCTATTCTGAAAGTTTGTTGAAATGCACTTGTAAGTAATATTATTATATTAATAGGTACACATTATGACGACGCCTGCTTCTTTGTTAACTGAGACTATTACTTACTGAGATACCTCCAACACCTAAACCCAGCTTGTGGGCAGTTACACTACACAACACTAGTAGGTATATATTTTTTCTATCTTAAAAACTGAAACCATGGTGCGCGAGTTTGACTCGCTCTTGACCGGTGTTTGTACTATAGTCTATAAGTAGGGTAGACCGGGGTCAATAGTACCACGGGGCAATAGTACCATCGCCTATATCTCTGCAACTACATCGAAATATGTATGTCTTTGTATACACGAGTGTGCCTTGAGCGTTTCTCGACCTGCTCACTAGCCGGCCACTCGCTGGCGCGCGAACCGCACGACCTCGACGACGATTTGTATTTTTGACTGACCAAAGTAGGTATCTACGATTTACATTTTGTACTTACTGTTTACAATTAAATAGTCGTAGTGTGAAAGTTTAACTAAATTGTGATTCTCTAGTTATTAAAGTTTGTAATGTGCCATAGTGTGGGGGTCAGTTATATTTAGAAATCGAGATTTGTGAAGTTTAGTGAGTGCGAGTAAAAAAGAACAATTGTACCACACCATTCGGGGTCAATTGTAACGTTACTTTTGACCCCGTGCTACAATTGACCCAGAGTTTTAAAAATAAGACAATTTAAACAAATTATTTTTGTAACAAGTTACATCTCTGGTATTTTAATTTATACCTATGATTCATTCCTACGATTCATTTTGATACTTCGGGATGTATATAAATTATAATAACCGCAATGTCATTCCTTTCAGTAGTATTCTTTAAAAATAATTTGTTTTCAAGCATGGGGTTGATTGTACCAGGGGTCAATTGTAACTGTATGGGATTAGTAATTGTTAAATTATTCGATATTTGTGTTGTATTGAGTTGTTGTTATTGCTTGAGAGTAGTGCTATGAGCACCCATAAGTGTTTTTTTAATAAGTCGACATAATATGTTTTAAAAACTTGGAGAATATTATATTACGTTTAGTAAAACTGAAATGCTAGCTTTGTCTAGTCTAAATACGAATCTCTATAATTAAAACTAATGTAATGTAACAGACTGATTCGTATTAAGAAATTATCAATAAATACTGTTTGATTAGTACATTACTTTGGGTTCTATTTACCTCTGTTTTTCTGGTACAATTGACCCGTACTGGGGGTAAATTGTAACACAAGGACTACATGAACAAAAACACAATTTGCACCATTCTGATGCGATCAAATGAAAATTATTTTCTAGATTCTGATCACCAGTTAGACTAGAATGTTATATCCTAAGCGATTTTTACGTGGTAGCTTTAGATTCTGAGTTACAACTCATTATTTCTAAAATGGTTCTATTGCCCCCGGTCTACCCTACTATCATGGTACAATAATAATTATATTTATTGGAACATGATACTTAACTATTATTAAAAGGTACCCATGGCAGAGCGACATATCCGACATTCACCGAATATTCGTGTCGGCGTCACTTTCTATCTTTATGTTGTTATAGTCAAAAACGGCAACATGAATCTTCGCCGAATCCCACACATGTGTCCTCGGCTTAAAACGAAAACCTTGACTACACGTCGTCGAGATCAGTGTGTGTACAGGTAGACAATTTGCATTGCGAGATCGTTATCATTATAGAAAATGTATAGGATTGACGTAATCTGCCGGATGGTCACGTCAAGTGCTTATGTCAATACCATACACTTGGACAGTTTTCGAAAATCTTTTATTATATCGTTAAGAATCTTGTCTAGGGCATCCGTAACGTTGATCTAAAGCCGCCGCTTGGTGGATATGGCTTTAGAGCGAGGGAATATTAAAATTTAATAACTACGAGTATGCTTTTGCTGACGAGCCTTCGTATATTCGAGTCGGATAGGTATGATTTGGCTTTCCATCCTGGATAGAAGTAATTACATTTCAGGGCTCGAAGAATTTTAAACATGACAGACAACTAAACTACAAAGTTTCGTGTTCCCAATTACATTTCCGTCGCATACAAACCGCGAGGCTTAAAGCACTTTGTCCAAAAACGATAGCGAAGTTATTCTGAGTCTAGGTACCTACTTTAATTTGTAATTTTGAAGCTTCCGAGGATTATTACTGGCGCGACGCCAAGCTGTGTGCGATATCATCGTGCACACCGGCCGCACAAGGCTGTCGCTTTGCCTGGAAGCAATTTTACTTTGGTTTGAAGCAACGGATCGTGAGTAGTTAGGTACCTGCAAGTACAGGCCCATGTAATCAAACAAAGAGTAAATAAGTATGTACATACATAAATGTCGTCACCTACGAAATTCCCGGTCTTTACACACGGTCTTTACGGCGCATCCTGCATGAGCGCAAACATCTCTAAAGTTATACATTTCTAAGTAGGTCAGGCCAGTAGGTATCAACAGTTGTTTTACATTCTCTAACGCCTGCACAATTAAGGGCTTTCCGGCCACCTTTACAATCTCTCAGGGGAACTCGACTTCTACTCTGCGCTTAATTGATAAGATCTTTATGTTTGACTGGTGTTTCGTACAAATTGATAAGTAATTAACCTTTGTTGTGTTGAAAAATAATGCGCCCAATGGAAAGACTTACATACTTAGGGCTAGGGTTGCCAACTTTTTCTTGGGCAAATATAGTACCTATTTTCCAACCCAAGGTATAAAAAAATATAGTAAACAGAAAGAAAATATATTACTTTGAATAAAAACTTTTAAAAACATTCTGCCTGCTATTGGGTAACTATCCGAGCAGAAAAAAGCCTATTTCTCCAACCCAAACCGCACATGTTTAAGGACTGACCGAAATATAGTATTTTTGCGTACTATATATTTCTTCAACAGTATATAGTACACAGAGTCAAAATATAGTACAATAAGTACTATATATTATACGGTTGGCAACCCTACTTAGGGCTGATTTTTCAATTCCCAGATAAAACTATCCGTCATATCAAAGAAAAGGACAGAGCTAAAATTTACCTTCCTGATAGCTTTATCTGGGGATTGAAAAATCAGCCCTTACTTTTAGTTGTAGTAAAGAAAAAGGTAACACAATGAGTAAAAGTTAAAGGTTCAACGGTATTTTTAGCTATAAATACTAATACTTATAGTGTTTTCAAAAGGCAAATCATGGTTCCTGTGTGGTTAACAAGATTTCGAAAACAAATGCTTTTATTTCATTACGTTAAAAAATATTAGGTATAATTAAAGTAAGTACTCACGTACTTTGGGCAATAACTTTTTCCTTCTATAGGGTAAGTAACATTAACGTGTTGTCACCAAGAAAGTTTGTACGCAGACACTCAGTTTATTTTATAACACCCCTTTTTTGAGTCGGGGGTTAAAAATTCCTTTAAAGGAAAGTGGTAAAATAGATACTTGGTTGACTATAGGTACAGTAAAGTCATCATATTATTATGCTTATCGAAACTACGAACCCCCATTCGGTGGGTCTCCGGTTACTACGTGCAGCGGAGATCCCGAGGCTCTACTTTGAAATCCGTAATTCGAACTTCGTCTATTGCGGTCCCTTTTGCTCCTGACGCCTCACTAATTCGCAAGAAAGTGACGGGGCGATTCGAAGTTCGAATTACTGATTTCAAAGTAGAACCCCTGTTGCTACCTTCTACTTCATCATCAGCAGAGATCGGAATAGGCAGAGCTAATTTGCCTAAACTTGATGCATGTTCATTCAATAATGTATTCCCTTCTCACTCACGCATGAATGAATATGCGTCAAGTTTAGGCAAATTAGCTCTGCCTATTCCGATCTCTGATCATCAGATATACTACTCGATACCGTAATATGGCATTGCTCTCGAGATTAATAAACTTATGTGAATTTCAATGTAACGATCACGGGAAGGGGTTCTGGATTGTCTTGCAAGATTTGAGCCGGGATGCTTGACATACAACGAAGTAAGTTAATAGGATCGCGTGAAAATAGATTGATGACGGCTGCCACGAATGTAAAGACCGCTAATGAAGAATGTCAGTAGGTACGCCCAATCGCTTGAAACTTTGTAACAGTAATGTTTATAAATAAACAAACATAATACTTTTTATTTCATTCAAATAGACCCAGTAGTTTTGATTCTACAAACGTTTGAAATTTGGGTCAATAATATTAAAGCGCGTGGACGCCATCTTGCTTGAGTGACGTCATCGTTCAACTGCGGTACGCGCCCTTATATGAACGAGTAAGTTTACAGGGCTATATATTTTTAACCGTAATAAGTAGCCAGTTGAAATTTTCACAGAATACGTGTTATTATAAAATCTATCGTTTAAAACTATAAAATGAACAATAAATCAAATCCCAAGAGGGGTCCCCATACAAGAAACATGAAAAAAAATCTTTATTTTTAGCATTTTTATACGGATTGTATTTTTATAATGGCTTCCTATTTTGATGCTATTTTAAACTTAAATTGTAGTCTAATTTTCATTGTTTACGACTAAATAGCAATCTTAAGTAAAACTTCGGCAAATATGTGACAAAACTGATTTTATCAACACGATGGTTTAGGCGGTCACCCATCCTGTTTTAGACTACGCGTGTAGTTGCTTAACTTTGGAAGACGAAATACGGGTTGTATTTGTATGATAGCTTTTTATTTCGGTGTCACATTAAGCTTAAATGATAATCTAAACTCCATACTAACATATATAGTTTACGACCAAACAGTAAACTGTAGTAAATCTCTTACAAATATGTTTAAAAGTGCCTAGTTTAAATCAACACGATGTTTAGGTAAGCGGTGATTGCTTAACTTTGGTGGTAGGCTTTTCTTTACAAATTTCGTGTTAAGTAATGTAGAATTAATATCGCTACCGTATAAAAGAACGAACTATAAAACATGATTTTTTGATTGACCTAGTAGTAGTTCTGATACTTCGTGTATTCATTACATCGATTTCAAATTTCGCGCGCGGGCGCTACCAGGTTCCTCACTCAAGGTAGTGTGTGTTGGTTTTTTTTTTGTGGGACCAACGCCCTTTGTTACACTTTGGTACAATAGAGGACAATCTTGACTTCTACGGCTCCGACATTTTAAACGAGTAAGATCACTTAAAACTACGGGTACGCTGTACGAGACCGCGTATATAGCGAACTGCGTGAATCATAATATTGTTGAATAGTACAGTCGAGTACAAAGATATGTATACACTTTTTCACCTTATTCCATTGAAATAAGGGCCACAAATGTATACATATCTTTGTACTCTACAGTACCTACCGCTGCAGGCTCGGCCGCCTGTGTCCCGCGTCTCGCACTTGGTTTTTAATTTTTGGCATGTTTCACCTTAGCTATCAACATACTTTATTGGTATTTTTATGTAAAAAACGGTGAACCCAAAATTAAAAGTGCCTATTTATTATTCTAATTTTATTTAACCAACTTACTCGACAAACATTACAAACAGAAAAGCCGGTCAGTGACAGAAAGTTTGTTTAGTTAAACTGTATGTAATACAAAACAATAGATACCTAACCATAACTACCATAGTAACATCAAAACGAATTCGTAAAAATAATTACGAGTATTACGACTTACAAAGTTAAGCAACTACAAGCGTAGTCTAAAACAGGATGGGTGACCGCCTAAACCATCGTGTTGATAAAATCAGTTTTGTCACATATTTGTAGAAGTTTTACTCAAGATTGCTACTTAGTCGTAAACAATGAAAATTAGACCACAATTTAAGCTTAAAATAGCATCAAAATAAGAAGTCATTATAAAAATACAATCCGTATAAAGATGCTAAAACAAAAGATTTTTTTTCATGCTTCTTGTATGGAGACCCCTCTTGGGATTTCATTTATTGTTCATTTTATAATTTTAAACGATAGATTTTATAATAACACGTATTCTGTGAAAATTTCAACTGGCTACTTATTACGGTTAAAAATATATAGCCCTGTAAACTTACTCGTTCATATAAGGGCGCGTACCGCAGTTGAACGATGACGTCATCATCCGTGAGCGCTAGCCGCAGAGTTTCGAGCGCCGCATACGAAGTTTAAAATTCAATATCTCGAAAAGTATTTGACGTATCGACATGATTTTTTTAAAGCAATTTTTTGTTTTTAATGAAGAATACGATAAGCCGAAAATCTAAACTGGCTGACATTCTCTATTGTGCAAGCAAGACTCGCTCTTAGCCAGTTTTTCTTTTATTTATTTGTTGCAAGCTGTTTCCCGTGACTGAGTTCGTGGAGAATACTTTTATCAAAAGTTCGATTATACGTGGTAATTGCTACTTCGTAGGTACCTAGTAGGATCATACAATAATTGCTAGATGGACAAGAATTAAATAAAAAAATAAAAGACTAGTGTCTATTTTTCGAGAGAAAATATCTGTAAAATGCATTGAACTTTTTCACCTCTATCACAATAGTTCCCAGATACAAAGCGCATAAAGGCTTTTAAAAGCTATAAAACACCACCGTTTAAACGTCGATAGCTATTGTACATACAATCATAATAACACTCTTCTATGACTTCCACACAATTGCTATTATTTCTAGGGCGAGGCAATAAATGTATAAGACTCGTGTCCCGCTGTGCTTTTATGTGATCACAATAATTTAATTAAATGCTCTCGAGGATCGCGGCGGGAGTTGTTTAGCTGCTCTCGGCCGGCTGTTTTATAATTATAGCGCTATTACAGCGCACCAGTACGAGTCCTGTTAAACTTGGTCAGTTTTAACCGTAGCTAAGAATGTCATTTTAGGATGGGTTGGGTACTATCAATAATCATCTAATGGTACCTATCTGTTAAGCTTTCATTTTTGTATAAAAGACAATAATAATATGCAGAATTAATACCACAAACTTAACATACCAAAAAAATATGTAAGAAAAATAAATTTTGGTAAGCTTTTTTTAAAATGGGGCAAGAGCACGTCGGACCATGCTCAGTGTAGGGTTCCGAGACGCCGTTACTATAAATACAAATAACTACAAGTAACTCAAAAAGCAACAAGTATCATCTTTTCTAATTAAAATTATAGAGACAGACAGAAATACAGACATACAATCAGTAGTTTTTAATTTCTACCTAACGTACATTTTTTTTTCTAAATAAGTCTAATAATTACTTAAGTACTGATTTGTTAATTTAATGTAGAGTTAGAAACCCTTCTTAAATAAGCTATAAGACTATTTAAAGACTTTGGCACCATTCTACGTGCAGGTCAAGTATGTATTAGGTACTCAACACTCGCTAGAAAGTATATTCTTTCAAACAAACAAATATTTTTCAAATCAGTCCTGTGTTCTTTGAATAATCGGAGAAAATACATAAAAAAATATCCCCACGAATTGAGAACCTCCTCTTTTTTTTTAGGGCTGATTTTTCAATCCTCAGATAAAACTATCCGTCAGTTAAATGTATTACTATCGTTTTCTGAAGTCATATGAAAGAAAAGGACAGAGCTAAAATTTACCTTCCGGGTAGCTTTATCTGGGGATTGAAAAATCAGCCCTAAGTCAAGAAAAGTAAATCGGACGGGCCGCTTTGTGGTTACTTATTGCTAAATTCGAAGTCTAAAAATTAAAAATTGGTAAATTTTTCGACATACCCAGAGTTTAGTTTTGGGGAAACATTGTAAAAATAGTTAGGTATTATTGTGACGCACCCCTATCTGCCTGCCATTGTTTTCTGAAAATAGAAGTGCAAAGTGCTTAAAGATACAATTTTAGATAAAAATGCTCATAGTTTCCTAACAGTAAACTTCATTAACACACGGGCATGGCATAAAGTTTTTATTGGTAGGATAAGCTTATTTAATCGACACAACATTTTCAGAATTCAACTATAGGTATTTAATTTAAAATGAAACTAAGGGCCGGTTTCACAAACGGCAAGTAATGCATATCTGACACATAAATTTAGCCCTTTCCTTTTCTTACACTCCAACATAGACAAGGAGAGAGTTATATTTAACTGGCACATAAATTTACTTGTCGTTTGTTTGATTGCATAGTCCCTATGACACTGGCTGCATTACAGACTCTGGATAGCTAGCCCAATCCTTTGGGAGAGGTAAGCACCAGCTCTAAGATCTCCGGAGGTGTCTATAAGCCGGGATGACAGGGTCTTAATAAAGCTTTTCATATCGGCTGATCAAGGTCCCATGGTCTCCACTGCAAGCGCCACAAATTCGTAATAACAAATGATGAATATTTGCGGCACTTGAGGGTTTAGGCCTGATGAGCTCCTGCACAGGCGATTACGGGTTTACTGGACGTGGGAAATGGCGAATGTGTCGTCACATACGTCGCGTCCCACACCAGTGCCCTACCCAGTTTCCAAGGCACCAATGTAGAGCTGCGTCTGGTCGCTAAGCAAACCTGCTGGTTCCAGGACAGCTGATAGCACAGTGGCAAGCGAACGACGCATCATTAATTGTGCCGTCGCAGTACAAACGGCCGGCACTTCTAAAGTATGAAACTCCATGTCATCCCAGCTCACTCACGTCCTTTCCGCACGCGTAAGTATAAGGTTCACAGATTCTAGCCCCAAGCCGCAAGCTTATTGCTATGCGCAAGCAGCTTGGGTCCAAGACTGTGCCTATATTGCGGGAAGGAAGAGCGTGGAGCCAGTGACCTGATTCGTCTGCTGAGACAGCGAGGAGACGAGCGCGATCTGAATCGTCCGGACTATTTTGTATGAGCGATGCAAGAATTGATATGAGACGAGGTGTATCCCGTGTTCTTTGGATATGCCTCTTGACTGGCATATCCACTCCGGGGCAAGACTCAGATCAAGCATCCCTGGCCTCCACAAGGTTCGCAATCTCAAAGTCAAGTAGCCGTGGGAGATTTAAGATAATACTGACGAGAGGCAACGAACCATACGCGGAGGACAGGGCAGCCGGTAGTGCCACGCTAGAAGAGCACCGAATACCAAGTCCACCGAAACAAAATGGGAGAATCGCTTGAGCCCAAGACCTTTTTTAAACTAAAATGGATGTTTAATAGGATAATAGGGAATTAAATATTGAAAGGTAATATCTATACATAGAAGCCGTGATGTCTGGAAATTTCCAAATTGGGTAGCAAATGAATGAATTTGGAGTGAAACAACAAAAGATTAGAAGTATTTTTAAACAGATTTAATTTACAATTTATAATGGGATTGATTGCTTCGTCAAAAATCGGTGAACCTAAAAGTGTTAAAGATGAATTTGATAAAGAGCTACTATAACGTCAACAAGATGATTACGATTTAAAAACATGGTGGGCCAAAACAAATTGAAATATTTCCAGCCTCTCATCCGAAGCAATGCGCTGCACTGTATCACGAGTGTTCGTGTGGGTGCACTGACCGCAGCTGTCATCCGCGCAGGGCTTCATCACGATTTAGGTCAGATCCGAGTTAAGTAGGTACCTCAATATTTTAAAAACTTATATAAATGAAACCCATTCATGGAATTTAAATAAAAATGATGTTGTTGTTGTTGTTTATCGAAGTTGCTGACGATTTATTTGCCTTTTTTGTTATTAAGTGACCTTTAATTCAGTAGGTAGGTAGGTACCTAAAAAGACTGCATCTACCGTATTACGAATGCGGGGAATCAACAAATGTACCTTAGGTACCTATCCTGAAATTACATCTGATAGGTTTGACGCAGTTATTCTTCGCCGATTTACCGAGATGCACGACTTGATAGAATCTAATCTGAACTGAAGCCTGTATTAGTTTTGATTTATGGCATTTGTCCCACACCCGATGATGAGGGGGAAGCGAGTACAGACAGCGATCTACAATTAATATTTGCGTATCTTTTAGTTAGTGACGCGGGATCTTTATTTTTGTTAACTAGTGGAATGAGTTCTCGCCGTCAATATGAACAGCCAGCTATCAATGTAGTAGGTATGTGAAAAAATTAAAAATGAAAAAATATTTATTTCAGTATCTTCTTAACGTTTACATAATTAGTAGGTACAATGGAACCACCATTTAAGCTAAAATTTGCTTGTGGTAGGAAATTCCGCTCTTCCATAAATTTAACATTGCTTAGAGTTGATGTGTGATGTGTACACAATAGTATATAATATTCCGATCCCCTTCAATTATTAATGGCGCCTCACCGCCTTAACACTTTTAAAGTGAAATAATGTATCTGTTTTTGTGTCACCCGTACAATAAAGGTGTGGCGGATAAGCAATTATTATGTTCTTCGGAATCAGTTAGTTCTATTGTGAAATGCAATAAACATATTTAGTATTGAGTATAGGTACCCTATTTTAAAAATCATTTGGGAATAATTATAAAATATTAGGTATCAATAAAAAAAAGGAGCTTAAGCTTAATTTACACATTAAATTCAAAGCAAAGGAACCGTTAATACATTTTAAATCCTTTACGTAATAATGTGTTAGTAGGTAATCTGACATATTTTAAATTCAAAAATGTTTTGTGTCTACGGCGCGGCGCCGCTACGCTGTAGCACGCTACGATCTATTTTATTATTAAATTTAAACTAATCTATTTGAGGCCAAAAGAAACTTCTACACTCCCACTTTATTCAAATAATATAATTATAAATATATGACTAAATAAGTATTTTATCCGATTAATATTAATATCAAAAATAGTACACCAACATACTCTTTTCAATGTTGATTTTAACCAAATTATCTAATTGGTATGTTTTCGTAACGTAAACGTAAAATAAAACGAAATTTTATTTTTTCACTTAAAGACACGTGTCATCACCACTAAAGGAAAGATGGAAAAAGCCGATTAAATTTGACTTGAACTTTTTACCAGTTAGATAAAAACAAAAATAATAGAGCTGTATTTTTAGTACCAACAAATTCGTCCATGGAAACTTTATTATTTATTTATTGCAAGTATTATCTTGACTAAAGCTCGGAGTTGGTTCGTTTGTTATTCTCACAACTCTAATGCCAACGTCTTGTTTCTTAGAAGTACAGAAATAAGCGTTTTACCTTTATACCTACTTCTGTAGAAAGTTTGACTGGAAACTAGTGTTATGTTAGTTTTATCCCAGAGTATTGGACTTCTCCCAGGGAAACAGTAAAAAACATACCTAATACAATATGCGGGCTCATTTTATGAAATTATTAGTTTTATTACTTATGAAATTTCTGACGTTTCAAAATACCTAACAAGCTTTTAAATTATTTTAATAATTATTAAACCACTGACCGTACTGATATCGATCGGCCGACATAAGCTGGTACGTGTTATTTTCCCCACTAGGTCAGTTGAATACGCGTATTGTAGCGTGGTGCGTGTCGCGGGTTGGATTTTGGCAAGTTTCCCCCGTAACGCGTGCGTTCACCCCAACTGCATCGGGATAGGCGGTCTATCAGCTGCAGCGACCATCCCTAACAAACATCGATTTAAAATAACTTATAACACCAATCGATTCTATTCATCCAATGGGTAAAAGCACGTACTTATAAGTAGAGTACAGTCAGGGAAAGCGACAACCGCGTAACGTCTGCGTAAGAGATTAATGAGAAAAAAATGGTTTCAGTCAGTTAAAAGGTGAATTTAGCTTCAAATGCATTATAAGACTTTTAATAATGAGTAATTTTATCGAAAATACGATACGCCATCCTTTAGTAATGTAGTTAAGGTATTATTTTTACACCATTTTAGGCATGTTGACTCGTCGACTGACAACGACTGCGAGTGCAACAAACACTGCTTAGACGGATTTTAAGCACAGTTTATTCAAGACACATTTGAAGCGTTGATGGTATATCTAGGGTATTTTAAATCGATGCTACGTAGTTTAAATATAACAATGTTTTTATAGAGAGTGAGATAACATTATAGTGTTACTTCATTCTATGTAGGTACAGTCCGTCCGCTCAAATAGTTATAAAATAGCTATATATCATTTCAACATATTATTAATCTGAATCTTCTGATTTATTTTGTGTGTTTATTACTATATTTTGAATATTTTGATCAAAGTCTTGGTCTGCTCCGAAAAAGTTATTCTCTGCTTTAATATCATGCCCTACATATTTGTTCGGATGTTACATTTGTCATGACTGCAACGAATACATAACCACTTGCCGTAACTAACCAGCGCACACTGCGGATGTACAATTCTTTGATGTCACCGACACCGCATAGAGCACGCCACGGCGGCTTCTTTGTGGCGGCACATCAAAGCATGCAAACTATTTGAGCGGACGGACTATACATTAGTTTCGTTGTAAATCATGAAAAAAAATTAAACAAATAATGTAGTTGGTAAATAGACGCTGAGTTCGGACTTGAAGTTCTATTATGCAATAAATCGAAAATAACACCATTAACATATTATAGTTATAGACATATGTATGTATGCCATATTATTATTATAATTATGAACGACATTAGCACCTATACGTACATATAATTATCTATGCCATTATATTATTCTAATCTGAAGCGATAATAATACGATTTTGTATTGCTACTCAAAAAACACTCCTCAACAAAATAGTCTAAGAGCACAAGAAGCAAGCACACTAAACTGTCCTCGTTGGTGAAGTTAGTATCAGACGGGCTGCAGAGATCGGATATTCAATACACAATCAAAAAATTTAAGATATTCAACATTATGGTTGAAAAAATATGACGTAGTACAATTATGACAATGAAAATATTATGCGCACTATCATTAATTACAAAAGACTTTTATGAGCAACAATTTTATGCGTTAAGTGTTATGACAATGGAAATTATGACAATACTTAGTTGTTATGCGACCAGACGGACTCCCACTTCGTTCACCTAATAAGGCGACCGTATGGTATACATGGTGGCTCCATCCGGCCCACTGATTACTGGATCATACTCGTACTAGGCCTTTTGGGAGAGTGCTCCAACAGCTTTGTCCAACTGACAAATAATTTCTATTTGAATATCAAATTAACAGGCTCGACGGAGCTCCGCCGAAGCGGAGCTCCTACTTCTGGGTGGTTTGGCCCTCCGGGCCAGCTGAAGAACTACCATAACCTAAACCTACCTCATATTTATGATACTAATTTTAGTCAGTTGGACAGAGCAGTTGGACCACTGCCCCGTCACTGTACTAGGTAGGTACTTCGTTGACTTAAGGCGACGTATCTGGTGCTAGAGAATCCGGCCGACTTACGTTACCTCTACTCTCTATAAATCAAAAAGTACGTACCGGAAAATTCAAATAATGTGCAGATTAAGCTCTTTCATAACACCCCATTTGCTATAATCAAACCAATTTCATTTTTTAACCCCCCATTCTAGACCCCTTTTTAACCGACTTCAAAAAAGGAGGAGGTTCTCAATTCGACTGTATGTTTTTTTTTTTTATGTTTGTTACCTCAGAACTTTCGACTGGGTGAACCGATTTTGAAGATTCTTTTTTTGTTTGAAAGCTGGTGCTTTCCATTTGGTCCCATTCTTATCATAATGAAGATTTGATGATGGAGTCCATGAGGAATCGACGGAACTCTTCAAAATTTATAGGCACGCCTATAGCGATTTTGGTATTTTTCATTGTAACTCGTGTATTTGCTCTTGGAAAACACTATTTGGTAAAGTGGAACTGATGATGGAAACCACAGATGGCCACCGGAACTCCTAAACGGTATATATTTCAAGGGTGGCGACAAGATATTTCGATTAAGATAGTTGAGCGACTATGACGAAGCATATGTATGTTTAAGTATTTGACTATGACTTTCCCACGGCGTTGCTTGCGGCGAGATTGAATTTCAATGTTCTATAGTTTCTTATTAATTCTTATTAATTAAAGTGGGACTACATAACATAACAGTATAATTATGATCACTAAAAAGTATAAAATAAAATAAAAGTTAAAAAAAACAAGAAAACCGCCTTCAAAAAGCAAAAAATTACTTCATTTAAAATGGTAGGTAATAGGTCAGTCCAACTGAAGTCGGCGTCCAACAATATTTTAACCAAAAGCAGACTTCAGTTGGACTGACCTATTACCTACCATTTTAAATGAAGTTATTTTTTGCTTTTTGAAGGCGGTTTTTTTGTTTTTTTTATCAAATATTTATAAAGTTAATTACATGTTTTTTTACTAAAAACAGATGCGGGCAAGTTAGTTATACAACTATGCCAAATTTCAAGTCGATATCAGTTGGTGAGAGAACCTGCTGTGACATACAGACAGACGGACAACGAAGTCTCGCCATAAGGGTTCCTTTTTTACCATTTTGGTACGGAACCCTAAAAACGACTGACTGTTGAGTATCTTGTGGCGTTTCTTCACAGCAGTGGTCTCTTGCGAATCGCTGGTATATTTTTGATGTGTAAAAGTGCCCGTGCGGCCTACTTACTGAATACACATCTTTTATCTTTTTATCTTTAATAAAAAAAATAAACGGTACATAAATCTGCTTTTCTAGCCATTACTTCTGGAAAAAAGGGAGTGTGACAAACAGACAGACAGACAGACAGACCGACAGACGGACAGACGGACATGACATGGCGAAATTATAACGCTTGTTTGACTTAAGAACCCTAAAAAGTAAACAAATAGCATATCGTAAAGACCATTGTGTGTCAGTTTTATTTATTATAATTACTATAATACGATATCTACGGTTGCGGCGATGTTCACCTGTTACCTATTCTTTGACGAAGCCTTTTATGGAAACACCTATACCACTTGACATAAATGTATCCTGATGAAACCTGTGTTGAATAATCCTGTGAAGTAAAGCAAAACCTTTACAAAATTTTAAATTTAAGTTTACCAATTTAACCAATCCAATTTAATTCCATTAGACTCCCAGTAAAATATCTGTGACGTACGGACGGACGAATCGATAGCCAATCACGTTGAACCTGGTAACCTTTCGTTCTAAAAATAGAAACAAATAATTCGATCACGTAGTTCAATGTTCTTCCAAATTGCTTTATATTCCTGCATCCTAGATTTTTTTTAATGGTATTATATTATCTAAGTAAGTTTGTATAGGGTTGTGTAATAGGAAGGTATACGTCCGGCGTGTTTTAATTTACGTGCACAATTTCTACCAATCACTTGCGAGATCTTTCTTACTTAGTCTTGTTGCCGCGCCGCTCCCCGCTGTTGCTCTTGAATTGCCGGTTCCAGCGTGTTAAGGTAATATTCAAAAAAATATTTTTGCTCTTGCATAACACCTTTTGATTGTAGTATAATTAAGTATACAGTGTACCTTGCAAAACGTCGGGTATTCTTTATTTTAATATGTTCTGCAGGTCTCTAGTTTATTAAAAACCGGCCAAGTGCGAGTTGGACTCGCGCACCAAAGGTTCCGTACCATTATCAATAAAAAATCACGTACGTTGTAATATTTTTTTTAACTGAATGTACAACTAAATCTTCTGTGAATATTTCAAGCGGCTACCTGTTGCCGTTATTAATATCGAGCAAAAAATGGCAAAAAAATCACGTTACTTGTATAGGAACCACACTTAAATATTTATTTTATTCTATTTTTAGTATTTGTTATTATAGCGGCAACAAAAATACATCATCCTACAGTCTGGTGACAGACAAACAGACGGACGGACAGTGGAGTCTTAGTAAAAGGGTCCCGTTTTTACCCTTTGAGCACGGATCCCTAAAAGCTCTAAATGTCTAACTACTCTGGTCGATTTTTAATTTTTTTCTTACATAAAAACCTTGCCCTGACAATAACGAACGAAACAAAAAGAATTTTCCACTTTGGTATACTCGTAGTGATATAGTCGTTCGGAAGTTATGCGCATACATTTCGACGATATTTATTAATTTCTTTAAAAAGTAAGTACTATCCCTTATGGAATAACAGGAGTTCAAGATATTTACAGAACGAATAATGGTCTGTATGTCAGTTGTTTTACCCCATACCAGAATACCATACGACATAACTACATAACACAACGGACCTAAAAAAATACGGACGTAACCTCGTCTAATCATGAGTGAAGCATGCAAAAAGTAAACTTTACTATCACTCGAGCTTTGGCTCGGCGCGTTGTCTTACCTAGTGAATTTGTGTGTATAATATCTAAGAAAAATGCCTTCATTTCCAATTTAGAAATATATCTCGTATGTAGTAAACTAGATTCTACCGGTCTAACATTGGGCAAAGCAATTACGTAATTATTTATTAAATGTGATGATTTGTCATGAAACATTATTATCACGCTGCAACATTTTGGCATTTTTAATTTAATTACCCAATATTAGGTATTGTATGGAATTAATCATAAAACAGGTTTGACTTTAAAGTTATGGATTTTTAGGGTTCCGTAGTCAACAAGGAACCCTTACAGTTTCACCATGTCCATCTGTCCATCTTTCCGTCTGTCCGCTGTTTAACTCAGAGATTATTGGTACTGTACAAAGCTGTAATTTAGCGCATTTATACCTTACATATAAACCACGCCGACAAAGTTGTGAAATTAAATGGTGTTTTTTTTTTGTACCTCCCAATACAAGTAAAGAAAAGGTGTTATTTAACTTTATGACATGATGTGAGATATGCTCTTAAAAAGCTTTTTTTTTTTGCTAGAGTTACGTGCCCGTTCCCTCTTAGCCAAAACCACAAGTAAGCTCATACCACGAAGTTAAATAGAAAACTAGAACGACTACGTAGACTTGATTGGTTCCTGAGATAAAGCGGACTAAGGTGTTTATACCTGGAGGTACTTTAAATAGAATTGTAGTTCATACTGGTTGTAGTTTTTTTTTATTTGTAGTAACGTAGTGTTTGCTTCGAAACCCTACACTGAGCGTGGTCCGACATGCACTTGCCCGGTTTTTTTTACTTTACAACAATGAAGTTAAAACAGTAGTTTCGAGCACGCTGCGCAGCGCATATCCCGCACTTCGCGGAAGGCTCAGTCCCCCAAAGCGGACGCCTGCCGGCCCTGCCGCACCAGTCGCGGATCACCGCTCCGCCGCGACGCTCCGCTCCGCCACCACGGACTGTGCTCATTTCACAGACGTTTTGCGGAAACTTAAAAAAACAATCGACCATTGTATATGAACAATTAATCTCGAGTCTAGGGCTTTTTTTCACGTATACCCTTACCCAGTTTACTAAGGTCATATTTCAGTTTTCCTGGCGCGTGATAACTAGCACGTGTGATAAACGTATACACTGTTTGCTGTGACTTTACTCCAACTTTTGGAGATTTCTAGCGCCATGTTCAGCGCGCATTATTTGGACTAAGTTCGTCGGCGTTAGTTTTGATATGTTGGAATGTTTTGTCTCGATTCGATAATGGCGAGGTGGCGACAGCGGACAGACCGGAAGGAGATGGAGGAGAGTCGACGAGCTCGCAGCCGGAGTCTCTGCTCGTCGGCGGCTGATGGGAATCTGTTGCAACTGCTACAAAGAAGAGCCAGCGGTGCTATGTGAGCATACTTATATACACATGTCTTATGTGTAGATTACTGTAAGATGAAGGAAAAATCATTTAAACTGGGTAAACAATAGGAAGTACTCTACAGTTAGAAAGCCGACTTTTGACCGAGAAATGTACCTTCGCAATGATTTAATTATTTTTTAATTTAGCATTATTTATTCAATCCTGCTGGTGGCAGCGGTAATGTATGAAGCCACAAAAACAGAATCATTTGAAAGATGTTGTTGCCCTAAGTAAAGAATTACATAATCCGTTTATTAGCACACAAAAAAAGGAAGTTAGATGACTGACAATAAAAAGAAGATATTTTTGTTGGACGTTTATACACAGATAAGTTTGGTGTTTGCAGCAAGGGTTGTCCCAGTCAAGTCCAGATAATTAAGAGGAAAGCTTTGGAAAGAAAAAATATGAAACTGTGTCGTTTAAAACAAAATTGTTTTTAAAATACAATGAACAGGTTAACGCTGAATTAACTAGATCCTGAAAGAGAAAGAGATATTGTTTGAGACGTGTCGAACACATGCCCGTCTTTGTATTTTGAAGTAGGTATCTAAACTATTGACTGTTGGTTTCGGAAGCTGTAGAATTATGTTTGTGTAACCAAAGCCCGTTCATATTAAAACTCTCACAATTTCAATCCTCAACATGAAATAGTGCCGTGCCAAAAGCTTTCACGAGTAGATACGTACTTGGACAATAATGTTTATTCTTTTTTTGTTCTTGAAGAAAATTACATAAGTATTTGCTCATTTACGTATCTTGCCCAGGCATTAACACATAGGCTACTTTTCATCCCGCAAAATTTTAATATTCCCGAGGGAATTACCATAATCGAATTCTTCGCGGAGCAAAAGCTAGTTTGCCTATAATTTCCCAATATCTGTTACTGCAAAATTTGATTGTTACCCATGTTTTTTTTTTCGACTACGATCTTGTTACTCAATTTATCGGGAGGTATTCGAATTAAAAATCAATACGTTAAAAAAAACATTCTCTTTCAAAAAGAAAATGAAAAAAACTACGGTGTCGTGGTGTTATTTTAAGCGAGCAATTCTTATATATAAATATAATCTGAATCACGGAAACGTCTCCAACGATTATCATGAAATTTAGTATGCAGGGGGTTTCGGGGGCGATAAATCGATTTAGCTAGGTTTCTTTTTGTTTATGAAATGCCCGCCAGGCGAAATTGAGAAGATTTTTCACAAAATGCTGTTGCAAGAAAAGATCAAAGGATTATTGCGAATCGAGATTTCGGGCGGCGCGCCGGCGCCGGCGCCTTTTTTACTTATCTTGTAGGGAAGGGAAGGATACAATTCCGGCAAATGCAGCAAGCGGCAACAAAGCTTTTGTTAGAATACCGGATAGTTCCCTAACCGACGAAAGATTAAAAAAAAAGACTCAGAAATACCTGATACGCTTACTGTTTGTAGTAATAGAGACGACAGATATTTTTGTATCTAGGTAATGTTATTAAAGATATTATTAAACGTAACCTTTAGCAGCCTATAAAAATATACCCCCTATATTGTCTCTACTATGATTATTGAAGGGAGCGTTAAGGAAAATTCTAATAAAAACTGTAAATACTTGATATTGTTTGAACTCAGGACAAAGCATTGCATTTTGTTTTGGCTCGGAGTTTGGTGAATTTAGCTTTCATGTTAATTTAGGGAGCTCGAAACTCGCCGGGCCACACTCATCATCAGGGATCGGAAATTCGGATCGATATTTACCTAAAGTTGGCAAAATCCCGGAAAAAGATAGGCGAACATGGCGTCGGCTTCTTAAAAATATTATTTTAATAATATCAGTTCCGGGATTCCGTGATTCTACAAAACGATAATAATACTAATTATTTTACATGTAGGATAAAACGTTCCGTTTTGCTCTTATAAATTCGTTAGGTCAATGAGTTACAGGTAAATTAAGTAACATTTGGTAAATCTATACATGGAAAATAACTTCAAATAGTTAATATAAATACTTAATTATGAATTTATGCTCGCGTAAATTATTTATTTAGAAATCCCGGGAGTTTTATTAATGAATTATATGGTTAAGTTCACCTCCATACAACTGAACAACAACGCCGCCGCGAAAGTTTAGGTAAATATCGATCCGAATTTCCGATCCCTGCTCATCATGTCAGCTGTGGCAGAGACTACGTTTAAAGCCACTTATTCTTCAAATCAGTATACAACAATAAGAAACAAGTACGTTTTGAAAATTCTATGCTGGTTTTAATGTTTAATAGTGTGGTAATCTTATAAATAGTACCTTTATACCTTTAAAATGGTACATGCATCAATGAATAAATTAAGTAAATAAATAAATATTTTTAAAAAATCCCTGAGACACCAACTTGTTCGTTGCTCTTAACGATTGACGGTTTCAAAAATTTTTTTTCTGTCTCACGATTGGTGAACTGTTTTCAATTGCTTTATTTGTACAAAAGTTGAACAGCCGTTTGTTAATCTGTTAATCGTAGCGCAATGGTAGAGCAAGAAACAACTTCATCTCAAACATTTAGGGGCTATGACCATATTTGATCATATCAGCCCCGACAGGCAGTGCTGTTAAAATATAGCTTTAAACTTCCTGGAATATATATGTCTATAAACATAATAATAAAGTTGTAGAAGGGAAAAAATCTGTACATTCGAGATGTGAACTTAACATTACCAATGGAGCCCTCAGAATGAGCAGCAGAACACGTTTCTACAATTTTTAGAGTTGGTTTCTGTTTGTCTGTTTCATTTTGTTTCTTCTCGCATCAATTAGGATACACAAAAAAAATAACTGCTTGATTTTTCATTTTTCCCCTTTTTGACCCTTTTCTAAGCATCTAATTTGAAGCATTTCATGATTAAGTGTTATTGCTATACATATAAAATATATTTTTAAATAAAAGTAACCTCGCCTACCTACTTACTATGACAAAATGGCGGAGCTATTTAGAAAAATGAGTATACTTCGTCTAAGATTTAGAAAGACGATTTTTTATTACCTGTGATCTGTTTTCAAAGGCATAATAGACGAATGTCATTCAAACAAAATGTAAACAAACAATCGCAATAGGTACTATATATTTATTATTTCAGAGTATTAAGCATTCAACCGTTGCTTATTACCTAGACTTCAATTAATAAAACACTTCCTACATGACCCTTGTTTCTAGACTAAATTTACTTAACACAATTACATTAAATTTGTTTGAAGGCGGATTCCATACTTTATGTATAACCACAAATCCCCCTAAATGCTGTCCGAATCAACCTCTTCCTCTCTTCTTTCTTTGGGTTCCGCGGCATTATAGTAAAAAGAGAAACCTTACAATTTCGTCATGTCCATAAAATATGTCATAAATACCTATTTTTTTTGTGAGTTAGTTGTTTATCAATGAGGTTATCCGTAAAAAATTACGGACAGTCATTTTATTTTTGGAAGTTGGTTAATAAGTGTATCAGTAAAACATGAATAGTAAGTAATAAGAAGAAAATTGGTCGGTTATTTCATTCTAAAATGTCAGTTCAAACAATACTTAAGGCGTTAAAAATCTACATCGATACATATAAGTACCTCGTGTGTTCATAAGTTTTGAGACGAAATTAAATGTTCATTGAAGAATGTTTTTTGAGCATTTTTTTTCGGATATTAATAAGTGCACATTAACCAATAACTACAAGCAATTATTTTATTACTCAAAATGAAGACTCAAAAAAAATTCTTTATACGAGCTCCTTGTAGCTCCTTGTACCCTACCAACCGCCCTAACTAAAAAAACACGAATTGAACTAGTTTGTAGCAAATACGGAATTGTAATGGCCGTGTGATCTGTCCAGGGATAAAAGAACTAGAAACCTACGTTATAACTGGTAGCGTAACCCAGATAATTTACAGAACTGGCTTCTGAGTGGAACAATCTTAAAAAAGCTAAAAAAACAAGTTAGGATATCCTGAACCAACCTAAGGAAAAGAGAAACTTAACAATTTGGAAATCTAATTAACACTGAGGTTTTTACTATCGAGTGGAATGTGGAATGCTATTATAAGAGTGGATATTAACTAACCTAAGTACCTACATGTTCGGAAGGCATTAAAGGTTTGCGCTTATGGCACTTGTCCCACCGCGGGCGATGAGCGGGAAGTGAGTACAGCCAGCGATCAACTATTAATATATGTGTCTCTTTTATTGACACGGGATCTATACTTTTGTTTCGCTAAACTAGTAGAGAGAGTCCTCGCCGGTAGTGTGAACAGCCAGCGATGAACTATAAATATCTCTCTCTCTTTTCTTTACATCGAAGCGATTATCTTTTGTTCGTTTCTTGGGCGAGAAAATCGCCGATAGTTCGTCGCTTACTCGCCGGCGGTGGGACAAGTGCCTAAGGCAGACCCCACACCCGCTCTGGAGCTAGTAATGCCCCCTGACTAACACCAGACCTATGAGACTCGATGCCAGAAGGGGCATTCCTCTAGCGCGTTCTAAGAATCTAAGATGATTCTAAATAAATTTTTCTATTCTAGTAAGTCAGTCGATCAGTGGACTCTGTCAAGCTAGGGGACAAGAGGAACCCTCAAATAGAGTGCGTAGATTATTTTTATAATTTCCTTTTAAATCTTTATTTTTGAAAACTAACACTCTGTTAGGTCAATATTTTAAATAGCCAAAGAGAATATAATAAAAGGTCGTGATATATGAAAGAATGAAAGGTGGAAAGGATAGTAAGATAAACCATTAAATAAATATCTTATTTCCCTGTTTCTGACGTCATTCAGCCAGCAATTAATAAAAGCTTTGGGCTTTACTTTGCCTTTTTTTGTATTCCCGTAGGAAGAAAAAAGTACCCTTGAGCAGTCCATGGACTTGAGTGATACGTAATCTTATATTTGCAACTTTCGCATTCACAAAAGTGACAGTTCTCAGGGACAGCGTCCAGCGAGACCTTGATCTCCTCTGAACTTCAAATCAGCATTTGATGTATGACAATCTGAACACTAAGTCAATCAAGTTTGCTTGTAAGACTTTCCAACAGAATCATATATTTAATTTGGATTTATATATTACCTACATGTATTAAAAGCAGGAAGAACAGCTTCAGAAGTTAAGCGAATGTTCAGAACAAAACGATAATAGCTGTGGATAAAATTAGAGACAAAATATTGATATGGAACAACTAAATTCGAAACAAAGATATACTTTCCTGTAACCATATTCTTTACAAACCATATAATTATGTTTTTCTATTATTATTCCATGCCCATCGTTTGACGGAGGATTATTTACAATAAGTAGATCTTTTAAATATTAGACTACAAGTGCGTAAAGTCTTTATGCTTTTCTCATTGCATTTTTACCAAATTACACGATTTTTTTTAAATTTTTATGACTCTTTTTTATACTCGTCAGGAATTGTTCCCTCTTTTTTTTCCGTGACAACAATTTTTCGATTAAGGTATCCGTTTATCAAATAGTAAGCTTTAAAGCGCTAATTTTTGATACAGTAAACTGTCCTCCCCCCACTACCAGCCAAAACTACAAATACTAAAAATCTGAAAAATATCTTCAATGAAAGCGCATATAACGAATTTAAAAGAAAAACTATCACGACTAAGACATCATTGGTTTTTTGAGATACAGGCGATTAAAGTGTTTATACCTACTAAAATCATCTAAAACGGCACGAAATGACTTTAAATAGAAAATTAGTTCATACTTGTTGTTTTTATGTTTGTAGTAATTAGCGGATTCGGAACCCTATACTGAGCATGGTTCAACATGCTCTTGCCCGGTATTTTTCTGTTATTTTGTTAATTTGCCTATCCTCTTGCATTGTCCTTGTTTATTCTACTCAAAGTTTAACTGGAAGAGATCCCATATGGGATAAGTTCGCCTATTTTTGTAATTGTTTGTGCAATAAAGAGTTTACATACATACATTTACCTTGAGATTGTATTTCAGTATTTTGTTCACCGCAACACGCGAAATGTCTGCAGAGCGATTTTTTTTGGGTGCGATGAATTTCGGCGAAGTCGCCTTTGATTAATTTTGATGTTCGCAATCGTCCTTACAGACCGCGGGTGACCACTGCTTTGGCGAGCTTTCAGAGAATCAGTCTCCTTGTAAAGTTTTATGGTGTAATTACTTATCTAAAGTTGCTGTTAGTCCCAAATCATTTTAAGACGCGGAAAATCTCTATTCATTTTTTTCCCGCCATACTTATGTAGCGAAATTTCAGTCGCACGTATTCTTTTGCTCCCGCAATCACAAGAAAATTAATCTAAATAAATAATAAAAACATAAATAGAACACAAACATTAAAAAATTCAAAATTGAAACAGTAGTTTAACTGCCGCCGCACTCAGAGACATCATTACATTTAGTGCTTGATTAAAGTAGCTTCTGTCACTTTCTTTGCCATAGCAATAGAATAAGACAACACGTCACTCAACAAACATTTAATTTAATTGACGTCTCTGAGTGCGGCAGTATGTAACTGATACATAATGAGAGACCTGAAAACGCCTGTACTCTAAAGCTGGGTTTTATAAAGATCCGTTAGAACAAATATCGGTCAGGAATGTCAAAACTTGTATGAAGTTACTAAAATTTGTTCTGACATATTTACTAACGGACCTTTATAAAACCGGGCCTAAGATGGGTTCAGAAGCCGACGACTTGACGACAAAAATAGCGGCAAAACAATCTTGGCGCTTTGTCAGTGTCACGAATATGAAAGGTTTTTTTAAATCATAGACCAACTAATAAAGTCCCTGTTCTCATGTCGTTCGAAATCAAATGTCGTACGATATTCATCATCATCATCATCATCATCATGTCAGCTGAAAGACGTCCACTGTTGGACATAGGCCTCACCCAAGGCTCTCCACTCAGACCGGTCTTGTGCTTTTCGCATCCACCTCATTCCCGCGATTTTTACAAGGTCGTCACTACGATTGGTCGTACGATATTGTACTGAAAAAAATACCGGGTTGACGTTTCAATTGATACAAGAATTGGGCCTCTTTAAATTGTGTTGGTTTTGGAAGATGTTCCAAATTTGAAACTCATTACTTTATCTATATATATAAAAGGCTAAACTGACTGACTGACATATCAACGCACAGCCGAAACTACTGTACCTAGAAACTTGAAATTTGGTACAGGGGTTCCTTTCAGGATGTAAGTGAGCACTAAGAAAGGATTTTCCGAAAATCGACCCCTCCGGGAAAAAATGGGGGGAGTAGCGGGAAACTAATCCTACGCGTACGAAGTCGCGGGCGTCCTCTAGTAATTTATAATAGGTATTCGATAACGTAATTTCAAAATTACGTTACAGCTGTCATTGCTGTCACCTACTACCACAGTAATGCTCGTCATTGCCAACGGGTATTGAATTGAGGACTTATGTTTATCTACACTCATATCATAAGTTCTCTATAATGCTTTCAGAATCCGTAGACAATTACCAGCATTATTTGATACAATTTTACTATGATATGTTTTCTTATCTGTAGCTGTAATGAAAAGTTAAAATTACGATACAACTTTTGATAAAGAAATGTTGTTCAAATTTGGAACATCTTCCAAAACCAACAAAATTCAAACAGGGGGCCAATTCTAGTATCAATTGAACGTCGACTCGGTATATTTGAAGTAAAGTGTCGTACGCCATTTTGATTTCGAATGACATTAGAATAGGGACTTTGTTAGTTTGTCTATGATTAAAAAAAAACATTCATATTCGTGACACAGGTTAGCTTTGCCGCCATGTTTGTTCTGCCGCCTACTGAACGCATCTTAGAGTACCTATAATATGTGTGTAGATAAAGTAATGTATGTAACTGTACATAATTAGGCCTTAAAACACTCGTGTGATCTTATTATGAAACTCGCCTTCAGCTCGTTTCATAAAACCACACTCGTATTTTAAGGACCCTCTTTATGTATCAGTTACATAAAATACTATATGATAATGTGTGTAGATAAAAACAATTAGACAGCTGCCATTATTATTAGGTATGTTTTATTTTTAAAGTAAAAGTTTTTATCAAAACTTATGAACACACGAGGTAGTATTGCTGTAGAAAGAAAATCTTATCTTATCTTCTAACCCTAATCTAAAAAATATTATAAATGAAAAAGTTTGGATGTTTGGGATGTGTGGATGTTTGTTACTTAGTCTCGCATGAAGGATCGGGATGCAACTTGGCACACATATAGGTTAGGACCTGGAATAGGACATAGGACAGTTTTTATCCCGAAAAAACATTTCATTTGCTACGGGAAATCAAATTAACTTTTATAAGCTATAAATTTTCTCACAAGGTGGCGCTTAGTATGGACGAGTAACAAAATTGAAAAGGTGAAATCTCAACTAGCCATGTTTGGGTAGTGTGTTTTCATTTCTGTTTACGTTTTTCATCCCTGAAATCCTTTCAGCTTGTATCCATCTACCTAGTTCATACTAGGTAGATGGCGCTAGGTCTGTTTTTTTAATGGTCTATTTGGAAAATCAACAGCGATTTCATGGTGCTTCATACAATAGTACAAATATCAACAAGTACAGCCAATTACAGATTTTCACATTTGTTTACAAAGAATATTACGTACCGACGTTAGGTTGCGTAACTAAACAAATTGTAAAAATTTCAAACTCTGTGTCGAATTGTTGCCTTGGTGTCATCAAAGTCACTGGGTGGTCAAAGCCATTTTCCCTATACTCGTACAGCGCAATTATAAGCTTTATATTTCGTTCTTGGTTCGGTTAGGACAAATGTATGGTATTCATCCTGGTAAGATCAAAATCGGAAGTCCACGCAGACGAAATCGCGGACAGAAGCTATTAATAATAAAATCAACAAATTACATAATAGGCAATAGTTATGCATGGACTGTTTAATCGCATTTCTCAACTAAATATGAAAATACCGTAAAAGAGATCACCAAAAGTGAAATTTAAATTAACATCGGCCAAGAAATACGGATGATATGTACAAGCATTTTAAACTAATAATAAGACAGCGATTGGGCACTATGATGCCATGTAACAGGTCGGCCATATAAACTCCATGTTAAATTCTGTATTTGCTAGAAAGAGATAGATCTTTGTTGGCTTATAACTTGGTTATTTTTATTGCTAGGTATTAAAAAATGATATTCTCAACTTTTTGTTACATGAATCAGCTTTTATTGAAGCTGTGGCAAAAAATCATGAAGATTCCCTATTATAATTTTAAAATGAACTTCTAGATCAGACTCCAATGAGATGTTCGTTTGCAAAAATTGCGGACCGCGAAATGTTCATTTGTAAAGCTATGTTGCAGCTCGCGCGCACGGTCCTTTGTCATTCAGCCCCCCCCTCCGCCCCTTTACGCTGTTTAAGAGGACTGTGGGGCGACGCTTAAATCAGAATCACGTAGCTGTCAATCTTTTTCTAAACAAATTTAGTTACGGGCAATAACGTTTTTCACCACGTCCGATTTCCACGAATTTTGAATACGTTGTAGTTGTTATGAAAAACTAGGTAGGTCTGTACGTTTCGATTTTTGTTTGTTTTTATTCCAAGAAATAATTTAAAAAAAAAACATACATACCTAGTTTTTCATAATATCTATAACATATTCAAAAATCGTAAAAATCGGACTAGGTTTAAGGGGGAGAAACGTTATCGTATTTTGTATGGAAACTTTTAACTTCACAATCCTCTTAAGGGCATCAGCTCAAGTTCATCTGTGGAAATGCTCTTCTTGACCGATAGTTGTGCACGGGGATCTCCTTCAGTTTGGGTACGAGCTACACGAAGGAAACCTTTAACCCAAAGCAAATGACGAAAAAAATCTCTATCTAACTCTTTAATATAACCGTGTACTTAATTGTCGTGTACCTACAAAAAGCAGCACTGAAATGTATATGCTTGTGTAAATGTGTAAGAAATTATTGCAAAAACTCGTTACAAAATCAAACTGTTTCTTGCATGTGTAAGCAATTTTTTCTACTATTTACATTTTTTATGTTATTTCTCGTAACTTTTTTCGACAATTTTGATATTATTTATTGATGCCATAAATACACCTGGAAATTAACTTATAAATTTTGTGATATATGATGATGGTATCTAACATTACATGATTATTGTATTGTAACCCGAAAATGTGAATACCAAAAGTAGTGCAATAGTTTAAAATTAAAGAAATAATTTGACATAGATGTATGGATTCAGGCACCTGTTAAAATATTCCTGCGTAGTAGATACGTACTCGTATAAGTTAGCCCAAGGTAAATTGGTTCATCGGTACCTCCGCCAGTCATAACTAAATGTCCCCTATTTCCTATCTAGGACATCTGGGTCAGTTAGAACGTAACTAAATGTTCGCATGGTAAGCACTGACACCGAACGCAAAATAGCACCTAAAATACTTTGACCTATCTATCGGTTTCCGGCAATCGGAATCACCAATATACAATAGAGAAGGTAGCTTGTTAAGTAAATATTTATTATTTGCTTTGCGCGCTATTTTTGTAAACATATTAGCTGGAAAACCGAAACGGAAGCTATATGAGTATATGTATTTGTTATAACCAAGCTGATATTGTAAATAATTTCTTGAAAAATTGTATTTAATGTGCTGTACTTATTTATACCTTTCTTGTGTTTTAATTATTGATGAGATTAATCGCAACGCAACAGAAACTGCTCGGTGCCGACACCGCTAAAACGAAGTCAATAAGACCCAGGGCCAATATTTTATTGTGTAAAACTTTTAACATGTCATCGCATTGTTAAATCAAGTAAATAAGAGCTATCGTAACGTTGAAATACGATAACATGTTTTACCCAGTAGCGTAGAGGCCCAGCGTCGCTATTGTCTAACGCACTCGTAATCGCAATCAGCTTCAAGGTAGAACAATTGTTTTCATTTTGTATGCAGACAAGCCTTCGATTTTCAAAATGAAAACGATTGCGATTGCGAGTGCGTTAGGCAGGTCGAGGACCGACGCACAGCGTTTGTGAGGCTGCAACCATGGTTGGTCGCAGAGCTCGTCCTTTGTTGCAAACAAAACCCCTGTGGACTTTCGAAGTGGGCGTTAATCTGTCAATTATTAAATCAGCTTAATTCCGGCCAGGGGGCCTAGTATGGTTGTCTTTATCTCGTGACAAAATGTTAATAAAACATCCGTTACTTTTTGACACGTTACGATGCTATAATTATATTTCACAGCTTCATTTTTTACGATTATTTTACATATTCTAATTGGGTCCCAATGCTAGCCTTGCACGGATTTTTAGATTAGTAGGGATATTTTTTTAATCTACTGGCAACACTTTTCCCTTCTACCTCAATCGGTGCCCCTGTGTTTCCGTGCTTCTGTCCATAGCCTTTGCTCGTAGGTAGGTACCCCAAGCTCATTCCCCAAGCGATTCTGAACAAAAGAAAAGGTGATATCCACAGCGAAATTATTAAAAAGGAAATTCGAAAACTAGAATCGCAACTTAAGTACAAGCGGTTAATTATTAATTAATTAAATAATTTTGATGGCTGATGAAGGAGAATCATGTATAAAGTTCTTATTTTACTAAATAAAGGGCTATCTTTGTCACGTAATTCAATAAACCATTCGATTATTAGTCGGTTCTTTGTACCATTACCACGTTGTACCGGGGTGATAGTAAGCGAGATTTCTGTCAGGTAAGCTGTATAGTCAGCAATATCCTGTAAGTATTTGTAATGCGCGACGATAACTGGGCTATCTCTTTTACCAAAAATACAAAGTAAAGATTGGTTTAAGGATCCGAGAGCTGTCTTTGACAGGGGCCGGAGTACCCCGGCACCGGATGCGGACGCTGCCACGGCTCAGTCTCCAGCCGCGACGCCGTCTCCGGCCTCCGCCGGGATACCGGTTGCAACATCCTTAGCTATGTGCCTTCCAAATCTTAAGGCCGGCGTTACACGTGTAAGTTATTACTGTTAGTTTTGTACCAAAGCTATAAGCAAGAGAGAGATGCAGATATTTGCCACTCACTCTTACCTACCCATAGTTGCGTCTCAAAATTTACAGCAGTAACTTAAAGGTGTAATGCCGGCCTAAGCAGCCTGAAATATGTCTGCGAGAATACATCGGACCATACGGATCCAGAATTGGACATTGAAATACTTGCATTACTGGGTGACATATCGAAGTCTGACATCAAATTTGGGACACCAATGCATAAAGAATTAGCATCCAAATGGCAAGAAATTCTTGAAAAAGGGCTCCAGAAAGAATTAAAAGATAAAATAGTCGAAGGATATCTTATACCAGAAAACTTAAATCTTCTTGTTCCACCAATACTTAACCCTGAGGTGAAGGTTGCGTTAGCTGATAATTTAGCAAAAAGAGACACTCCTTGCCTAGCAAAACAAAAAAGATATCTGTCGCTATTTCTGCAGTTAATCAAGCAATCGAACTTGCAATTGCTAAGGAACCTCAAACAACAATTTCTTAAGCCACTTAGTGACGCGTGAAGACTCGTGTGTGATATCCATTTTATAGATACTAGAACATAGCGTAGGTTTGTCATATTCGATTCCCGGTATTCGCAAATATAGGTGTGATAAGCGCGTATTTGATCTGAGTCTTGGATGTGTTCTACGTATTTAAGTATTTATTTCTCTATTTAAGTATTTATATCGTTATCTAGTACCCATAGTTACCCGTCCTCCTTTTTTTGAAGTCGGTTAAAATGGCGCATTTTGACCAAGAATAAAATCGTCTTGTAAAACCTTGTTCTCACCACCGACTTCAATACAATATTTCATGAATTATTCAGCTTAAGAAAAAATTGATGCTGTCACCAAAAAGACAATTACAAGGAGTCCGGTTATTACTTCACGATGCACAGCGGGCTTATGAATACTGTTTTATTGTTTGCTCAATTATATTTTTGGCTTTTAGTGATTCTAATATTAATATGTGATTGATTAACTTCAGAACATTATCACGACATTAAGGAACTAGCCTCCTCGTTCATAACTCTCTTAAAAATATCCATCAAATGCAGGGACGTTAATAACTGGAGTAAACATAGTTTATTTTTATATCTTACTTTTAGTTTTATTTAAGCTTAGTCATTTTATGACTTTTTTCAAATAAATAAAAACTCTTAAGTTTTCCAGGGACTTTACAGTCGTTGTCGTGCATTCAAACGAGTAAAAGTCGCTTGATAGTCTAAGGCCCGGTTTTATAAAGGTCCGTTAGTAAATATGTCAGATAAAATTTTAGTAACTTCATACAAGTTTTGACATTCCTGACCGAAATTTGATCTAATGGATCTTTATAAAACCCAGCCTTAATGAAGAAATCTTATAGCTACCCGTGAAATACTTATTGGAAAATCCAGATAGTCATCCCTGGTCTTCATCATCAGATAACTACGTCATCATTAGATCAATATATGTTTATAGAAAGTAATGTTTAAGTTCCTACAGAAAATACAAAATGTTTAAAAATGGGCTTGCTGATAATGAAACCCCCTCACGAGTAAACAAAAAAATATTTCAAAATTGCTCCACACTTAACAAAGATAATAAAATATCGGTAGTTTATGTAACTGATTCATAATAAGATCACACGAGTGTTTTAAGGCTTAATAATGTACAGTTGCATATGCATACATTACTTTCAGAAAGAAGCCGACGACTTGACTACAAAAATGGCGGCAAAACATATTTTTTTTTTTCTCTTGTTTTTATCCCAGAGGGAAAGGCAAAGGACATTGATCCATACAGCCTAACGGCAAAACATACTTGTGATCTGTCAGTGTCAGGAATATGAATAGTTTTTTTTTAATTATAGACAAACTAATAAAGTCCCTATTCTCATGTACCTAGTTCGAAATCAATTTCGTACGATATTGTACTAAAAAATATACTAAGTTGACGTTTTAATTGATACTAGAATTGGGCCTCTTTAACCCTTTGAACGCCAAGAGCCTATGTCGTGTGCTGTCGTGCCTACCACGCCATCGACCTATATAGTGGTCACAGATACAGTGCAAAATTGACCAGAGTATTTGTGACGTAAGGTTGACATCGCTGTGGTTTTCAGCTATCATTGGCGTGTGAGCACGACGTTTGTATCAAGTCAAAGGCGTTCAAAAGGATTTGTGTTGGTTTTGGAAGATGTTCCAAATTTAAAACTCATTAGGTACTTACTTTATAAAATTCGATAACGTAATTTCGAAATTAAGTTACAGCTGTCATTGCTGTCACCTACTACCACAGGTAAAACTGGTCATTGCCAACGGATTTTGAATGCATATATAATAGAGGACTTTTGATGTGTGTGTAGATGAATAAATACTAAAGGACAACGTCACACAAATTGACCTAGTCCCAAACTAAACTAGACTATGGGTCCTAGAGCAAGATAAACATACATATTATATACACATATACATATTATATAAACATACATATATAAGAAGAGCTAATTATGCGTAGCGGCCATTGGGATTCAAACTCGTTATCTTTATGACGACATGCCGTCCATCGGGCACAGACACTTAATAGTCGTATTACTTGATTAGTAGTTTGTATGCAATACTAATTTTCCTTATACCGGCTCTTGCAAATCTACTAACGAAAGAGCAAGAGGATGCTGTAAAAAATGTTTAAGTACACGAAGACCTCTTTTATCGAGGTCAGTTTAAATCGTAACTATAAGTAGGCCCATACTGAGCCACTTGATTCCGTCGCAGGGACACGAGGATGCTACTTAGCATATATTTGCAGTTGAACTCTATATAGGGGCGCGACCGTCCCCGGGGCCTCCTACGTCGAGCGGATAAACAAGTGCTTTGATTAGGAGCGAACTCAATAAACAGGACTAGCATGCCTCTTGCTACCGTGCGCAACCTTTTAATACGGTGTGCATGAGAAGATCGTTTCCAAAATGTACTTTACAAAACAAACACAATTCTAATATAAGTAGATAACTTCTGACTCAGGAAAATTTGTTTGTCCTGGCTAAAAATCGAACAAGAGACCGCTAGTTTCGTATTCATACTCGGGTCACAGCTCGCACTAACTTCATTAACCACGTGTCGTCGCGTTGTTATCCTTAGTACGAGAATAAATAAACTTAAATTTGCTGACGAAAAAATTGGCAGAAGTAAATTTAAAGACGGAGTAAATAGGTCACTTAAAGGGTTTTCTTCACCAATGTCTATAAACTGGGGCTCTATTCTACTTGGTAAAACCTATTTGCTTTTGACACGTTATCGTATTGGTTTGGACGAGAAAGCAATAATAATAATATAAACTCCAGTACCTAACTAATTAAATGGCATCACATTATTTAGACTGTAGATGAAGCTGTACATGTGGGAGTATATTTATGTATCATCGTCCTGCCCAAGCATTTTGAAGCAATTTCCAATTCCTGCCCAATTCTGATTACTTTATGATTTTTATGAAGTAGGTACATGTTTTTATGGATAATTTGAATTGCCGGTAAGAACGTTCTAAAACAATTTGTTCTTATTAAATAACATTGGGCAGGGTGAGGATATAAGTACCTACTCGTACATGACTTTTTTGAAAAGCCACACTATGGTAGACATGCAAGCCGTGGAGTATTTTCGCATATCGACTACGGCATGATTAATTGGAAACACAATCCGAGGGCGTTCCTCTTCAAGCACTTCACAGCCAGCCCTTGAACTCGTTGGCTGTCTCTAAAAACAATCGATTTAACTTCAACAATATAGGTAAGTGTTACTAGAATTATCCCTATATCCATATCCTTGACATAGTGAATTACTACGACATTACTCTGTTGAAAATCTGGAGAGTAATTTAAGGACTTATTTTTAATGCGCATTATTTTAACCAATGTTCCACTTAGTCATAGTAATATTATTTTGTGTTACTGGGAAAATCCTTTTGACAGTAGCACGCAATCTAACGTACCGAAAAACTGTGTTTACGGATCGTTACGTTAAAATCATTTAGTATTTTGCTAAGGAGAATGGGCATATATTTTTATTACTACAGCATAAAAACAGTTTTTGTTAAATGACAATGTTACTCGATGATTTTTGCTACTGTCCTTCTCAACGTCAGTATCGGTAAACTCAGAAAGTTTAATTAGTGTTTGTGTGGACACAAAATGCTGCGTCAACTCATATCGCACTGCATGTGCACATGAGTCTGGGGCTAAGTAGTTCAGTCATTATACCTACTTAAAATAAAATATAAATAAATCTAGTGATCTAATTGACATTAGATTCAGTGGTCCCTTAGTACAAAAACTCCCTATAGGTTTATACAGAACATGTTCGGCGATACACGAACCAAATTTCAACTTGTCAATACCAGTCTTTCATTTTTAATGCAAATTGACGTCATCAGCATCAAAACTACAGTGCGATAGCTCTTAGAAGGTGCTTCGGGTTTGTAATGTTCTCTCATTCGCTCTTATACTCTCTTATTAAGAGTTTAAGAGCAAGTGAGAGAGAAGCACAAGCCCGAAGCACCCTCTGAGTGCTTACAGACTGTACGACCCCTGAACATCATCAAAAAACCCGGTCAAGTGCGAGTCGGACTCGCGCACCCAGGGTTCCGTATCTAAGATTTCCATACGATACCCCACATGACAGTTTTTAACTCAATTCAAAATTTGGACCGCCTTTCCTTGCAGATGTGCACAAAGACCCTGTTTTTTTGTGATTTAATGGAAAATGAAGTTTCAGATTTTCCCCTAGATACTTATACTAATTTCCTCTAGACGGTTTTACTTGCCAAATTTAATAGTTCTAGGTCAACGGAAAATACTTCTTAACGCTTTCACTGCCTGCATGGCCTAGGAACAAACTTGTATGTCAGTGAACGCATATATGCGTCGGTGGCAGTGAATGCGTTAAATCACTGCTATGAAGTTGTACGAGAAATTTGAACGAGTTTTGTCAAAATGAAATGAGTGAATGAACGAATGATTTCTGTATCATCTGACTGGATTCAAACTGGGAACATTGTTACCACACGGCGACGTAACAGTGAAACCAAATGTTACTGTCCACTAATCAATGATTAGATGGCTCCTCTAGTTACGTATTTTTTGTTGAAAATCTCTCTCTCATTTTTGATACTTTTTTGTGGGTCTGGGACATGTCACACACGGTTTGTCAAATGCAATCCAATCGTTTTGTTTTCTCTCCCACAGTTTAGAAAAATAGTCAGTTTAGAAAAGGTAGGTAATTATGTGAAGAATCAGTCTTGCATTTCATGGCCTACAATAATAATCGAAATCTACGCGAACTAAGACGCAGACAGAATTCTGTCTTAAGCTTAAGCTATAAAACATAAATTAATAAGTACAGTCTCGGAAAGGGAATGTTAAGCAGGTTGACATCATAAATATAAAACTTCCGTGAGACTCAGACATATTAAGGAGATCACACTGATTACTCACGGAAAAATTGTCGAAGAACGCTCGACATGTTCCAATAATTACTCGTCGGCCACACCGAGCAGATGGGCTGACAGAGCGCTGGCCCGCAGTTCGTCGTGCTGCGGCCGCGTCTGGGCCTCTACTTTGAAATCAGTAATGCGAACTTCGGATCGCCCCGTCACTTTCTTGCTAATTGGTGACGCGTCGAGAGCAAAAGGGATAGCAATAGACGAAGTTCGAATTACGGATTTCAAAGTAGAGCCTCAGCTCATGAATAGGGACTCCGGACGAGCCCGAAACATGTCGAGCGTTTTTCGACAATTTTTACGTGAGTAACCCGTTGTGATCTCCTTAATAGGTTGACATCATTCTCGATTTTGCAATATTTTAATATATTCGAATGTAGGAATGTCACTTGTTATTAAACTCGAAAATCTAATTCAAGACAAAATACGCGCGTGTGCGCTTCTGTGGATTCATTGTTCTATGGTAATAAGTTAAATAAGTAATTTACAAAATTACAGAAAACTGCATGATCCCGATAAGTATGCCAATTTTTTATGGGGTGCGAAATTAAAGCAAATCAAATGAATACGATTGTCACGATCTTCAATTGTTTCAAAATTTACCCCGAAGTGCAAAGACCATTAAACGTGGATAAGTACTTTCCGGGGGTTGCACCACGGTGTAAATTTAGATATTTTTTTCTAATCCTTTTCTGAATTTGCACTCGTTCTATATATTTTCCCCAAAGCCGAAAGTAAGTTTTTACCTATAAATATTTTTATTTATATGTTCCGTCGTTTGAATTAAATTAAATAATACGTGCAAATGTAGACTTATATGGATTAAAACGTATGCCGAGTTGCACAGAGTACACCTTTTTCCCTCGTTAGTTATGACATTGAGTTTGGATGGACTTCGCCAAAATGTTTGGATATGTTTATTGGTAATAAGCGTCAAAAGTAAAGAAAAAAAATCAGATTTTTTGGTTGCATCATATAATTATAAAAAATAAAAACATTTTATTAAATTTGGGACGAATTAAGATGGAAACAAACCTTAATCCGCTAAATATTGAAAAAAAAGTGACATGTGCGCCACTGACAGCTGCCTTGTCATAAACAAACATAACCTTAGGCCCTACTTTGAAAATCGAAGTTCTCTCTCTCGATTTAGTTTCGAATGACGAGTGACAGGGATGGAGCTAACGTAACTTTAAACTTCAATTTTCCAAGTAGGGCCTCTGAGCTTGCGATTTTGCGCCCTGGGCCCCGTTTCACGAAGCTACAAGTTACAAATTACAAGCGGAAGTCTCTTTCTAACTCCTTTTGCTAGAAAGAGAGTTCCGCTTGTAATTTGTAACTTGTTGCTTTGTGAAACGGGCCACTGGTAGCTGTCAATGACACATCTGTCACTTTTTTTAATACTTGACGGCCTAAGGTTATTGTCCGTCGTAATCCGGGCCAAATGTAATAAACTGTTTTTATTATTTATTATATGAAGCAACCAAAAAATCGGATATTTTTTTTATTTAATTAGAACGCTTATTACCTACCAATAAAAATATATCCAAGCATTTTGGTGAAGTTCGAAAGCTCGATTTTTAACTTAAACAACACAATCAGAAATGTTTTTGTCAGTTCAATCTTAGAATTATTTCCAGACTAGTGAAATTTCATCTAATTTGACTATATTACCTTTATTTTTCTGGTACAATTGACCCGCACCAGGGGTCAATTGTAACACACGAACTTCATGAACAAAAACTTAATTTGCACCATTCTGATGCGATCAAATGATATTTTTTTTCTAGATTCTGATAGCCAATTAGACTAGAATGTTATATCCTAAGTGATTTTTACGTGGTAGCTTTAGATTCTGAGTTACAAGTCATTATTTCTAAAATGGTACTGTTGCCCCCGTTCTACCCCACAGATAATTCCTAATCTAAACGAGATTCATGAAAACGGGTATTTATATAACCGTGAAACGTGACGACCGGCACAAGCGCATGCAAGTAAGTTGTATGCTACAACAAAGCTTTGTGTAACATAATACCGTAGCGACCCGACAGGTAGGTATCATACATACTCGTACTCAATTCGAGCATCAATTCAAAATAACCAGAAATTACATTTCAAAATCTTGAATATACTAACAACGTTCATTTATTTGTTCTTCGGAGCGCTTTGTTCCTCGTAAGCGTCCTCTATACTGTTGTTTGTTAGTTCAGGTATCGCTTAACTCCGTCACTAGAGAGTTCCATGTGATATGGTAATCATGTTTGGGTAGGACCTTGTGCTGTAAAATAATGGAATAGTGGAGGCGCGTAATAAGGCATTTATTTATACAGAACGATAAAATAGATATAACCTCTTAGAGCAAATTGAATACTTGAAAAGTTTGTTTACCTACTTAAACTGAAGGTGAAAAAGATTCACTTAAGTGGATTACAAGATTTAACCTCGCGCTTACTTCTCGGGAATAATATATTTTCGGGAATAAAAGAATCCTAGTCATTTTTTTAGTAGACGGCACACCTTGGTACAAAAACGATATGAATCCTGCATCGTTTTAATTTAAAAGTGCAACAAGAGAATTTGGATACAACAAAAAAACCGAACAACCCGCCGAGGGTTCCGCACATGACAAAAATTGCACCACCAAATTTCATACGGAAAATACCCCATAAATTTTGATTCCCTTGAGAGTGTCGAAATATACGGTTTTGCGGCATAAACGGCCGTATCTTGTTTTTACGTTAACTTAGAGGTTAAATTTTTTCACAGCTTCAAGAGACTGTAGACTTAAGTATATGGCTTAAATTTCAACTCGATACCTCCACGCGTTCCCGAGATAAAGGGTCTTGACTCTTGACAGACAGACAGACAGACGGATAGACGGACAACAAAGTGATCCTATAAGGGTTCCGTTTTTCCTTTTGAGGTACGGAGCCCTAATAATAACAGCTTGCTTTAACATTTTTATTCAACATAAAAAAAGCCTTTTCTAAGTATCTAATTTGAAGCATTTCATGTTTAAAAGTGTTATTGCTATTTAAAATAATTTCTTAAGTGAGAGTAACCTCGCCTACCTACTTACTATGACAAAATGGCGGAGCTATTTAGAAAAATGAGTATTTTCCTCCAAGATTTAGAAAGACGATTTTTTATTATCTGTGATCCGTTTTCAAAGTCATCATAGACGAACGGGGTCAAATGAAGGTAATTTCTTAATTTTATTATACTTACTTAATTCATTGTAACATATTTTTTTACCTAATTACTGCGATCGCTACGAGAAGCCTATTCCTCGAAAAGGTTTTGAAATTTTCATACATTGTTAAAAATGGGTGTTATACCGCATCCCAATTAAACACATTTGAGTGTTTTAATTTTAGTTACGTAGGAGTTTCTTTTCAGCTAGCAAAACTTGGACTTAAACGTATCCTAAGACCATAATTTTCTTAGTCGTACACTTACAAACACGTTGGTAAGTGTTCAAAAGGGCGCACTTTGTACGAACGTTTGTCTTTATTGGTATTGTATTAAGGTCTTATGAAGAGTATTTCAATCTTACAGTGCCTAATGCTGTTGTAAAAGCAAATTATAGTCCTTATAAGTGTGGCATGGCATGGTATGGTGTAAGAGCAAAATGCCTTTGTGTAGTCTTGCTAATGCTTTGTATAGGTATGCTTAATTGTGACAACCTCTATAAGCATGATTTTATCTCAACCGTTACATGATTTGCCACTTGCATTCTACTTCTTCAAAAACGATCCTTTACTATAAATAGCGTAATTTCCAATATTTAGCGCATGTACAAATCAAATGATTCTGATTTACTTCTTTATCTTTAGTAATATTGTTGACGTTTTTCTACCTCTTATTGTGGAGGGTATACCGTAGGTATAACACTTTCATAACCCCCAACCACAATGATATGTCTGGGATAAAGAAGCGGCAAAGGGTAAAACAAATTAAATAGAGATTAAAGTGGTTTTATTTAAAATAAGCATCGTTATCTCACTCGCACTCGTACCTGTCATAACCGAGAAAGCCGATTGCAGTAAGTAGATACGTATCCATTGTAAATGGGTGGCCCTCAGAATCCCTAATGACGTTTGTCCTAACACATCGTTTGTCCGAATTTTCATTTGCCCTAAACTGGTTTTAAGCTGAGTCGGGC
The DNA here is from genome assembly GCA_948252455.1 of Acleris cristana. NCBI lineage: Eukaryota > Metazoa > Arthropoda > Insecta > Lepidoptera > Tortricidae > Acleris > Acleris cristana. Next base: position 14,617,502 of record OX411772.1, on the reverse strand, counting down.
AACTTTTTAAATTTTCCAATTATATCTGCGGTTCGGTTAGGTTAGGGTTGTATTATAACAATAATAAAAAATTAAAAAAAACAAACGGAAATGGCTTTAGGATAAACGAAAATTCAGACAAACGATGCATTAGGACAAATGACCATTAGGGATTCCATAGGAGAACCATTGTAAATGCTACTCATACGCTTAAGTAGTCGACGGTGACGCATAGCATAGGTACGTTATGACTAAATCCGATATTCAATACTGCATTTAATTAATGTAAGATGGAATTGAATATCGAATTGGTCATTTTGGTATTTGGTATTGGTAAAACCTAAAGGCATAGCAAAGAGCATAAACCATTTTTCACGGCAGAAGTTAAAACTGTTTAAGTAGCTGAGGTGAAAAAATTAAAGTAAAGGTTATCGCTGTACTTGCATCTTAATGTTCACTTTACAGTATAAGTGACCTGCACTTTAATGTGAACATTAAGATGCAGGTACATTAAGATGCAGGGTAACGACGGATACAGGTTTCTCACATATTGTAGAAAACTCATGATAAATGTATGTAGATAAAGTTATGTATGCGACTGTACGCATAATTAGGCATTATACACGAGTGTGGTTTTATGAAACGAGCCGCAAGGCACTGCATCTTAATGTACCTGCATCTTAATGTTCACATTAAAGTGCAGGTCACTTATACTGTAAAGTGAACATTAAGATTCAACTACAGCGATAACCGATACTTTATTGACATGTTATACTTTAATGTTAACATTAGAGTGCAACCACAGATACAGGTAACATAATGTAGGGCATTTGCTTATCGCTTCTGAACATATTATATTGAAATTATGATATGGATGTAGATAAATAACTATTATATTTATGACCAAAAAATAGGCCGCCCAAACTAACAGCGCAAGACCACGCTTTGAACACGAATAACACGTTTCATAAATCAAAGTCCTGCGTGATTGATTTTACTACATAAACACCCTTGGAAAATATGCCATTATTTTAAACATTTTTTAAATCAAGCGGGAGTTCGATTGCCCGCCATATTGACTCAAGTGCCTTTTTGTCGTCGCGTCGGCTTTTCCGATTTCATCCATAAATTAACCCAATTGCTGTAGTACGGGAATGGATCGGAATCCCGGGGAGTGTGCGACGTTGTGCATCTGGCGCTCCGCCAGCACACACGCATACCTAATGGGATGAACGTACGGTAGACGAGAAACCGTTGTACCTGGAGGGATTACAATCGTTTTATGGGTTGGGGTCAGATTCCTATATAAAATACATTGCGCTTTTAATTTTGTCTAATGTTCAGTTGAAAGCACCTTATCGTCAGTGACATAGCGGTGTGTAAATATTGTTCTCACCTTGAAAATATATATATAGCCAATATTTAAACTAAATGTACATAGCACATTAATGACGTATGTAAAAAAACTGAGGTCTATTCTTTCGAAAATCACATTATTAAAATATAAACTTCCTTATTAGAATGATTTATAGCTATTTTAGGGTATTACTGCACGACACCTTGCACTTTGTGACTATGGGCTGAAACTTGGCACAGTTGATTCTTAGCGGCTGTCATTACTGTCAGTGTCAAGTAAATAAAGGTTTAATGGTTTAGTAGATAATATAAAATCTGTCGTTTGACGTGGGAGTTCTCATAGAACTCATCTCCAGTATACCCCAGTAACCTTGTCGCCTGAAAGTACGGCGTAATTTGCGTCAAATCCGGTAGTTCTGATTTTTTGCACAGTTTTATATGATGTTAGCCCAGTGAATAATCCAAGTTTGTGACCTCGTGCGCCGAACGCAACTTTGTCAAAAATAGAAAAATACCGCGAAAATTTCGGACTTTTTTCAGATTTTTCCGATTATAGTTTTTGGAGTATTTTGACAGCAAGTTTTTAAAGAAGACTAAATTTGCTACAATATGAGAAGAAAAGAGAACTGTCTCTGTAGACCCAATGGTTACCGAGATAAAGCTCTTCAAAATTCATAATATTTTCGAAAATCGCAATTTTTTTTAAACAACCTTGACGAGCTCTGCTGCAGTTCCAACAATTCGCCAGGGCTGCGACGAAATCCAGCTTCAATTCGCTTTCGTTTCTTAACTCGCGATCGGCTTGAATCCAACTACTTCTTCCACTTGAGCGAATTTAGAACAGAGCTGCTCGAAGTGTCAATAACCGAAGGTTTCTCAAAAATCTGGATCCACTGGCCCGGATGGAGGGATGTTGCTTCCCTCTGTGTCTTTTAACGCATTTAAAGCATTAAGATCAAAAATTTATTGTAGGGCCTGTTATAAATGGGGAATGGAGCCTAAATAATAGCAATACGATATATTTGTCAACCCTTCAACCATTGCTTATTTATTACCGAGACCTCAATTAATGCAACTAGATTTACTTAACACAATCACATTAAATTACCTAGTTAAAAAGGCGGATTCCGAACTTTCAACCATGAGTTTCTACAATAAATGTTGATGTCGCCGTCGTTTTGAACCTCTTGGAAAACCTCACCACACAAATTATTAACATTCATCACACATAACTCAAAAGAGAAATGGTCTCATTAATATATTAATTTCATCCATATTTCATCATAAGAATTACAGTCAATTTGTAAACAAATAATTTTGACAAAAGCTGTCTTCGAACGTAGGTGTCAGCTAGATGTCTGAATTATACTTCAAAATAAAAAAATGGAGAGGTATTTGTTTTATGTAAAAACACAAAAGGGTTGATATAGCGCAATTCAGACCGCATTTAGGGGTCAAATGAAGGTCATTTGTTAACTTTATTATAATATACTCAATGTAAATTATTTTTTAATCTAATTATAGGGATCGATTAAAGAAGCCCATTCCTCGAAATGTTATTTAAATTTTCAAACATTTTCAAAACTAGGTGTATACCAATTACATGGATAAAGTTATTGTTTCATTAGTTAGTTAAAATGCTTTAGAAATGGAAATCATTCTTAAAACAAGGTCCACATAATTATGTCAAGTTAATCCATCCAGTTCCACAATAATGTATTGTTGAATCGTCAGACGCAACGTGACTAGACTGTCGGTGACATTGAGACACCTCGGTGCTGTGGACGACGCGATACGGTTTTACCTATAAACTACCCAGGTCACAGGCAGTGGAACGACGAAAAAGTATAGATGCAACTTAAACTGTTAATCACTGGCTTTATTCTACCCGGGTAAACCTTATTGATTTTGGCATGTTAACGTATTGTTTTTAACACGGCCGCCATTAGTGGCAAGTAGGTAAATAAGAGCTATCATAATGTTGACAATACGATAGCATGTCAATAGCAATATGATTTTACCGTGTAGAATAGAGTCCCAGATCGTGACATGGTCTGCACTTAACATTTTCCATGAATTTTGCTTGAAATAGTGCAATTAACATCGACAATTTTGAGACTTTCTTTACGCATTATATGGTTAGGGTTAAAGACTCCAATTTCATTACTTTACAACCTCGTCACTTTAACTCGATAATTTATTCTGACGTAGTCCTATATCTTGTAATTTAAAATTATCTTTATAAGGTAAAGTCGAGAGGGATACAACTTAAAGTATGTACGATACCATGAGTTTTGAAGTTGTTTTGATTTCTTATCACCAATCTTTTATTTCTGCCGGCCCTCACTCACCGCCCTGGGTTCGGAGTATTTGTAGGTATTGTTAAAATTAGCAGGATCTTCTTTTAGAAAAAATCTTATTACGTAATGTTTTAATAGGTGTACGAGAAATAAATACAAACTTGATGGTTAATAGAACTTTCCTTAGTGCAAGCAATTATGGTAAATGCACCCTTCATGGACAGTGCTCCAGTGATGAACAATAACAATTTAACCGAACAAAAAGGCACATTCAAACTACATAATTAATTCTAATAGAGGTAGGCCCGAACTATTGTAATCTTATTTAATTAGCGTTCTATAACACTTATTTTTATTGAGATTGTTCATGACTGGATTATTGTTCATGATAGGCGCATTTACCTTATGCAAGATAATGCTGCATTCAAGAAAGTTTACAACAATAAAATGTACACAACGTATGGACCTGGAGATAGTGACAAATTTTGCGGTCATTTGTTGTACCAAGTATGGCGACCCTTCCGGGGTTTAATTACGTAATGACGAAAAGGAAAATTATGGACAAAGCGCTGGTACCGGCGGCATAATCGCGTGGGCGTTAATCGAACGTGTCGGATAAATTACGAGTGGCGAACGATCTGTTACAAAAAAATCATGTATTTTCCAACAATCGATGAAAAAAGAAGTAGTCGGTAGCGTAATTAAAAAAAAACCCATAAAAATGGCATACCTACTTTTCCGACGGTTCCAAATGGCCGCCATACCGCTGCAAAAGAGTATTTTTTTGCAAAGCAATTTGTACCATCCTATTAGTATTAATAGTACATTACTGCAGCGACCGGTAAAAAGGCTGTTGCGGAACGAGTATGAGGTAGCGTGGCCGAGACGCATGTAGGAGGAAAGGGTAATCAATTTTACTATGATCATTTACTTATCTGCGGTGGTGTGGTCGTGTAATTGGGTGTGCTGGCGGCTGTAACGTAATGTTCTTATTACGATATCAAATATGCAAGTTATGAGTTTCGGAACATCTTCCAAAACCAACACAATTCAAGTAGGCCCTAGTTCTAGTGTCAATTCAAATTTAAATTTAGTCAATACGCAAAGTCAACTCGGTAGGCATATTTTTTTGGAGCTTAGCACCTTAGATATGTTACAGGTAGCACTGGTAGCAATGAAGGTCACTTGCCTTCGGATTTTGAACCCATCTTAGAGTACCTACTTGTGAGCTTTGACCAGAGTATGTTCGTTTTTGATGGTCCCTAATGGTTTGGAAATATTAAAGCTGAAAACTGAATTCAGTAGTTATCTCGATAATTTATTTATTTTATTGCTCGTTGACTAAACATAATCACAACAAGCAGTATATTGAGCTTAATAAGCCCATCCATTTTATGTCCATCAAAAGAAAATACTATAAAACTTTACCAAAAGATTTATACTTTGGAGATTTACAAAATCTCATTTACTTCCTTGCAGAGTGCAATCCTTAACCACATCTCATTACCTAATCGATCCAGGCCAGGCTTCAGGCAATTAATTTACACAACCTGTGAGGGTATTATTTTACGCAACGTGACTCCGCCCGCCCTTGTGTCGCGAGCTAATTCAACTCCATGTACTTACCTACTTGGTTTTCTAGTTGTGGCGTGTACCTATACTCATACTCATGCTCATTTATTGATAAAGAGTGGTTCAGTAAAAAGTAGCAACGAATTATCTGTTTTTCTTTCTAATTATGAAACAGTTCATTTTTTTAGTAATCTGTGGATATCATACTATCAAATAAAAATACAATAACATCTGTCTGTCACCAGGCTGTAAGTATCTCATGAACCGTTGAGAGGAGACAGTTGAAATTTTCACAGAAGATGTATTTCTGTTGCCTCTATAACAACAAATACTTACTAAAGACGAAATAAAATAAATATATAAAATAATAAAGGGGGGCTCCCATACAACAAACGAGATTTTTTTTGCCGTTTTTTTGCTAATGTTGTATAGATAATGGTATGGAACCGGAAATGGTATTTTTTGTTCTAAAGTGCAATATTTTTACCCTAGAAACAGACTTACCCCATCCTTAATTTATCCCAAAATGATATAGTGGATGTCACAATACATACTTATATTTTTGTAGAGAAATATGGCTTCAGTTAAAGCGCGGCAGCGTCGAACTTTCCCCCCCTCCGCTCACTAAATGCGCGGTGGCTCTCGATGGCTCCCGGTCTGAATCTATTCAAAACCAGCTAAGAGTCAACTGTGCCAAGTTTCAGCGCATAGTCCGAAGTGCAAGGTGTCGTGCAGTAATACCCTAGCTAAAAACACATTTTTGAAAATCTACCGTTTTTTGAAGCTCATATCTAGACAATGATTAAACATAGTTAAAAAATGTATAGAATCAAACTTGTAGAAAATTTTATCAGCTTTATTAATGCGATACTACAAATTTTCCTATGGCGCATCGTTTCCAAGATGTAAACAAAAAACCAAAAAAGTGGACCTTCTTTGTGCCCCCTATAGGGCTAACTCCTAGGGGTAGGGACTTTTAGGCTGGGTTTTATAAAGATCCGTTAGATCAAATTTCGGTCAGGAATGTCAAAACTTGTATGAAGTTACTAAAATTTGATCTGACATATTTACTAACGGACCTTTATAAAACCGGGCCTTAGTATGTTTATCTCCTAACTAGTCCAAACAAAGTTCCAAAGTCAAACTTTCTGCTTTCGGCCATTCCATCCGCACCCTCCTTTTGATCATTTATTTACCAAGCTATCGGTTTCTATGTGTATATGTCATGGGTCATAACATTGACAATACTATAACATGAATAGAGCCCTAGGGTAGCCACAGAGCTATTTTATTGCCTTAAGTAACGCATTAAATGTTTTTTTTTGCATTATTTTGATATTTCGCAATTGAGTGCGTTGTGATACATTATAAAGAGGGATACAGAGGGAAGCTGGGGACAATAATTAACAGGAAGAGTGTATAAAAATGCAGCCTCTACTCGCCGCACTAGATTAGTTTCCGCTTAGTGCGTAGTATATTCCATTAAGGTTGCATTCGACCAAACTGGAATAAGAGGGGTTAGACAAGGTGCACTACGCTAACTATCGTTTCTATTCGTTTCGTTTTTAAACCAATCACGTCACTGGTAGATCACGTGACTTTTCGTATCACGTCATCTACAAGTGACGCGATTGATTTAAAAGCGTAACGAATAGAAACGCTGATTAGCGTAATGCATCTTGTCTAGCCCCTAAGGTCTTATACCTAGATTAAACGCCGAATTTGTATAGACTAATCTCGGAGTGAGTCTTATTCCAAGTTTGGTGAAATACGGCCTAAGGTTGCATTCGACCAAACTGGAATAAGGTCTTATACCTAGATTAAACGTTGAATTTGTATAGACTAATTTCGGAGTAAGTCTTGTTCTAAGTTTGGTGAAATTCTGGCATTTAGATCACCAAAGAGAATATGTAGGTAGGAACCTAATCGTAGACTTCAGCGGCTCGTTATAGACTGTATTATTTTATTGAACACATTTGATACCTACTATTATTAGTTGGACCAAACGTCGATACACTGGCAAGTAAAAAATATAATTAGACATCTAACAAAAAGAAAACAGTTCATACATTCTTTTTTGCTATTTTGGCCCGGGATAAAAATGACTATAATTACCTACTGGCTCAAGCGACGCGCGCATTGACGTGTGTTGACTGAACTAGGTATTTCTGAGCCTACCTACAGCGAAACGCAGTTCCGACGGACGCGGACGGCGCGGCGGCACGCCGCCCGGCGCCCTCGACGAGATTAGGCGCGTGTTCAGTCGCAGCACTCGCCGCTGCTCGGTGCAAGTGTCGTCGAGGGCCGGAGTAAGCGATATCTCAGCAGCCGGCTCCTTGAACGGTGACCGCTGCGCCCTCTTGTTATCGGAAAACTGAACACCTTTACATAGTCTCAAAAGAGAAGAGCTTCTTTAAAAAATATTAAAGCATTGAAATTTGGTGTCGGTTGCGGGAAAAATCATTACCAATTACGCGTAGAACAATTTGTTTATTGATGCAAGTACAGAAAAGATTGGGTTTTATAATACCTCATTCCATTACACGAAATTTTCCTCTAACGCGAATACAACGAACGACCTGTATCCGATTTAATCAAATAGGAATAAAAAAGTATGTTGATTTGATTTCTTTCCCAAATAAGCAAATGCTTCTTTCTTTTGAATTGAAATTCATAGGTACATACCTACTATTAGAAGGTATTGATATAATGCCATGAGTACAAACACATATTGTATTTAACGCACTGCTAGATCAAAACAGTATCAACTTAAAGTTGATTTTTAAGTACAGTTGTTTGAGTTACTGCTGTTTTTATCTAGTAGTGCGTTATATGTATATGTATGTAATATTTGCCCCTTTCAAAAATGACATCAAATTGATAATCAACATCGCTCCATTCAGGAACTTCGATCACCTGCTTAGGCTTTTTAGAACTAGCCAACAGTTTCTTATTTATCAACACTGACGCAAGAGATAGTAATTTTATATAAGTAATATTGAATAATTGAAGGTGTTAATAAACGTAATATAATCATAAATAAAAACCGTAGGTACCTGGGTGAATCAAATTTACGGTAGGTACTCTCCATTTTTCGACATGTTTCACAAATTATAATGTTTTTAGAAAAACTATATATTTCTTAACGACTAATAAATCAGACCAAAAGGCTAACATGTGAAATGTTTTAAATAATAATATAGTTGGTAACGCAGGGGACGATGTTGTCCCTAGGTTTTGTTTGGAAAATGTGCATTTCCCCGAGGTACCAGGCTTTTGCGAAGATTAAAAAATATTTGAGATGTCTAACGGGTCTGTAAATTTGGTGGTCTGATTTTAATATTCATACATTATTGTAAATATGTCAAAAGGAAAGTTTTAATACAACAAAAGAAAAGGAGTACCTTAAATGTTGATTCACCCACCTACATAAGTGAGTAGGTAATAATACTTTTTGTGTAGTACCTATGCAAGATTATTACTCGTATCAGGTAGATTTCGATACTAGTTAAGTATCTAGGTACCTACATCTTAAATCCCGAATAACGATGCGTACTAATATTGACTGATTTGTCAGTTAATTCTGGACCAAAAATGAAGTGACCTAACTTGGTAAGTTAGTTCGACAATGGATGAGATTATAGGAACTAGCATATCTACACCAGTCGTTCTCCGTACATGCTCACTTCTTGCACACAATACTTACCAATCAGTTATTAAATCAACTAAACACTAATACGTCACTAATCTCTACTATCATAAATAGTAATTTAATTAGGCTGATGTACAATGCAAATATAGGTATAATAAAGAACAAAATGTATACCGATCCCTTGGTACTTAGCTCCCGCAGAGCCCTCCTTGACCCTGATAGTGAAATATAAAGCCAGCTTTACAGTTTTCAAGGCCTACATCAAGTACAGCTCGCGGGCCGCGGTGTCCTTTGTTGCGCCGCGCACAGAGGCGGCGGATCGTCTCGTTAATGCAATCTGTTCGAGATTTAAATATTAACTCACTATTAGTAATTTGGCGACACAATGACCGGCGAAATGTTAGTTTCACCGGCGACCCCATTTTGGTAGTCTTCGTCATAACGCACACGAATTTAATGCACGTTTAATATAACCTATGATAAAGTTTCTTAGCTAGCTAAGCGCTTGCGTCTTAGAATGACGCTTTGACTGTGGTTATACATGTACCTACACTCCGCCTACATGAAACCAAAAGTTTAAATCCAAAAGGTATGCCTAATGTAAATATTATTATTTTCCTACAATAAATCCTCCAAACTCGATTTGCTTTCGAGTAACCTTTCAGAGTACCTATTCCTCTTTTTCAGTTTTCCGACAGGTTTCACACGCCTGCCACAGGAAAACAATGTGCTTAATTCACGAAACTGCGTTATTTTGCTGAGCGTTTTCCTGTTATGACGTCATTCAATCTCTCAACAATATGGAAATGTGGCGATTATTAAAAACGGGTATCATTTAATCGATCAGCAAAATAATCTTAATATGTATTTGGTCAACCAAAATAGCTAGTTGGTAAGCAACTTATGGTTTCCAAACATTTATAAATCTGTCTGCAATTAATGATATACTGAACTGCTATAAATTATATTGGAGCTGCATTGAGCGACCCACAGTTAATCAAATTTTGGTAAGCAATCAGTAGGTAAGCAAAATATTTCATTTTGTCCATCAAAATAAAGGGGGCAAATTTACTGCCGTGCCGGCAACGCACATATGCCAAACTCACCATCAAATTTAAAAATTTAACATAGTCGACGGAGCTCTGCTAAAGCGGAGCTCCTATCTCTGAGTTGTTCTGGCCCTCCGGGCCTGATATAAAAACGAACCTAACCTAACCTACTTCATATTTATGAATTATGATACAAATGTGGGTTAATCTAGGGTGCGCTTGTGATTCCAAAATTTATGTGACAAAACTTAACTTGTTATTACTACTAGCCTCAAAAATACCAATGCTCGGGTGCTCGCGTCACGTAGTCTGATTTTGCTCCGCCCACAATAACGAACACTGCTGATTTTTCAAACTAACCGCAATCCACTTATTTATATAGATAACCATTATTGCACACCTCTTAATTAAACTGCTAACGGACATGTTTTATCTGCTGACCAATTGTAAAATCTTACTGCCCAAGTAATTATTTTGCTGCTCGACTGTTTATTAGGCAGACAAATGATAAAAAAAGCAGATTGATATTGGTTAAAATGTTAACCGTTTGTAAATTGTTTGCTGAACAAGAGTTGTAGCCCGATTTTTATTTATTGCCAACCAAATCTTTGTATGCTGCCCAAATGAGTTAATTGCTTATTTTTTTTGTGAATATTTTTTTTATAAGTATTGGCTGACCATTTAATTGTTTCCCATTAAAAACCGGTCAATTGCGAGTCAGAGTACAATATGGAAATATGGCGATTATTAAAATCCGGACAAGTGCCAGTCAGACTTGCACACCGAAGGTTTTATACTGTCACTCAATACAAACATTGTGAACGATACTAAATGGCGCGATACGCTAGATACTTTATTATTTTGTTCAAACATTACAACCAGTCCTGTAAATGGTAATAGTCCAGTGAATCCTTGTAAGTTTCAGTAAATTTTACAAGTTACAAGTTTGCCTTTGTTGTAAATCCAAGTTTTCGAGCTGGGTGTGCTGCCGCGGACAATACATGAGCGGTTTTATGGGAATAATATGCATTGTTGTTATTATAAAAGTTTTACAGTCCGTCTCGTATTTAAAGACGGCAGTGTATCTCGGTCTCGCGTCGACTCGCGCGAGAGTATGCACCTGGCGTTACGCTTGCTCCATCACTTTCCCTCGACTTCGGTACGATTGGCGAGTGAAAGGAACGTAGTATTCATTAGCACTACTGTGGTGTTTGGGAGTTAGCCGGAGGTGCATCGCCATGTTTGACACTCTTGTTCTAGACTTTGGTTGAGAAACTAGGTCGAGAAGCATGGTACGCCGTGAGCGTAATAGTTTTCCATCTGGCCTTGGCTCCACGTGTCCTGTGGAACTTCTTATGGGTGGATTTCTTATTAAGTGCCTGTATTTTTATAATTAAACGAGAATTCGTCAACCATCTAGAAAAGGCTTTTGGTTCTCCTTGAGCCCCGATCCCGAACACAATCATGCCAAAGAGACGCGGAAGGTACCAGATTTTTTTGACAGACGACATCAGAAGCTGTCATGCGTTTATTGGTTCTACAGAACGTATGCCGCAAGAAGAAATGATGGATAGGTTTCCTATTATTTGAAGACGCGGTTTTTGGCGCAGACTTGTCCGAAGAAAAACCCTAGCGACTGTGCAATGTTTTTTTCCCTACCAATCGTTTGTAACTGGTGTAGCCTTCAAACTTGAACTCATAACTCATTGGAAAAAACGACGAAGGGAATTCGTTCCACAGTTTCACTATACGAGAGAAAAAGTGCCTAGTGAAACGCACGGTGGAAGAACACTATTCATCAAGGTTTTGTTAACGGAAACAGGCTTTACGACGGGTAGTTCGATGGTCGAACTGAGCGACCGGTAAAAGTCCGAATAATTCTTCAGAACACTCCTCGTTACAGGGGAACCAGAACAAAGCCTACACAGCAAGCAAACCGAACTCAAGTCTTGAAGGAACATTATTAACTGGGTACGTTCCTATTTATGTAGAGGTGATATCCGTCCGCTCTGTTCCAAATGCGTCACAAAAGACTATTCTAATTATTATTATTCAAGAAGCATAGGTAATGTGTATATCAATCATGGTTGTAAGCTGGTTTACTGATACTTACGTCGTTGTGACACGTTAAAATGCCACATCACGTAATAGTGTAAGCATTTTAAATTTAATGTGGTTCCCAATAGAGTTCCCACTTCTAATATGGAACATTCCCTCTGATACATCGCGGGGTCCGACGTTGCCTTTCTCCTTCCGCCTTGTACTTTAGGAGACCTTCGACATATCTACTTCCCAATTCAATTCTTTTCAACATCTCAGAATTATTTATGTGGTTTATTATCCTTGTAAGAATTGTACAATAATATGTAGTAAAGTATTAGCTGTAAAAAAATCCACCACTTTGGTTCAAAATGTTTGTTATTGACACATTTTAATTTTAATTATAGGTTGGTTTTTCTCTGGTTTGTCCATCAACCCATTTTCACCATAAAACGGTATGATATTCTGGTGGTTTTACAAAAAAGAAAATCACTTAAAATGTACCGTCATGTCGAATATTTTTAAAAAAAATCAGTGGCCAGGTCTAGATGGATTTGATAGAATTTTATAAAGGCCTGTGCTGAGAATAAGTTAGAGGAAGCACATGCACTACCTGCTGTCAAAATAGTTTACCAGAGCGCTGCCACTCGAACGATTTTACTTTAACTGTTCAACCGTTAGGCCCACCGCAGGCGCAACCTTCATTATGTCAACAGCTGACCTACTTAAACCCTTATCTAATATTGAGTTACTTAAAATTCAATTTCCACTTGGAAATGTAAATGGCTGTGACTGAAAAATATAAAGTTGCCCGTCACTAAGTAAATGCAGTCTACGAGCGAATATGCTTCAAAGTAGGTCAGTAGGAAACTCAAACGCTACTTTGATTCAAAAACAATAAGGGAAATCGAGTTTGTACGGCTTTTAACTTTTAGCTTGATTTATATCACTTCACTTGTCTCTTTTTCCCAAAGCAAGAATAGACTTACCGTATCGTATCATCATCGGTAAGAAAAGTCTTTTCTAGTTAGGTACCTAATTCAGGTGATAAAATATGTTTTTTTCTTGTCAGCTCGTCAGCCAGCGAGCTGATCTCCCGGCGCGGCGTGTTCTCTCGCAGGCAGTATGGCTCCGTAGACCAGGTGAGTGATTTTACATTATACTTATCGAGTTTCTTAGCCTCATTCACTGTTACAAATCACAAACTAATAACCAACAAAAAGTTGGAAAACCCCCGACATTGACATTTAAAAGTTCAATACTTCAAAAACGGCTGAACCGATTTCGATATAAACCTGCTTTCAAATAAAAAAAACCGCATCCAAATCGGTTCATCCGTTTAAGAGCTACGGTGACACACACACACACACACACACACTTACACGCCAAACTTATCACACCCCTCTTTTTTGCGTCGGGGGTTAAAAACAACAGATAAAACAACAACCAATCAAACTTACTTACTAACATCTTCTCTTTATCTTTTATGAACCTCTTTGGTGTCTGAATAAATAATGTTGGATTTAAATTTGAATAAATATATTCTTGTAGCTGGGAAATTGAGGTTCAGGCGGATTATAACTAAGTTTTCCCGGGTGACTATTTGACAAATCTATTTTTTAACCCTAAAAACCAGAGAAACTGGAATATCTAAAACTAATGATAATCAAGTCACCCTGAACACAGGTGACAAACAAATCACGTCAAATAAAACGTTGCCTTAGCATAACAATAGATGCAAATTTGCAATGGAGTCCCCATATAGCTGTACCAAAGCTGTATTATGGCAGGTAAACTAAGTTCGGCAGCTTATGCCGTTAGGAAAACTAGACAACTAACTAATGTCATGACGTACGGTATTCTGGTTTGGGGAAAGGCAGCTAAAATACAAACTATATTTGCGTTACAAAAAAGGGCCACTCGTTTTATTTATAACTTAAATTCCCGTGACTCCTTAAGATAACTTTTTAAAGAAATTAATTACCTAACTGTAGCGTTTCAATTTATTTATAAGAATATTATTTATGTTATTAAAAAATAATATTCTTTCACCAAAAAATCTGATACTTATACATAATTTAAATAATAGAAATAAAAATTAAATTTCTATTCGAAAATTCTGCGTCCGTAAAGTATACAGGGTGTCTTAAAAACCTTTCAACATTTTTTAACAGTAGGTAGGGTGGATGATTTGGATCATCCCTACATTGGTATTTTTTTTAGGTTAATTTTTGACTGAGTTACAGACTGATTTGTCATCGCCCTTCCTGATGATGCTCTCAGTGAGTCAAAACGTATTGTAAACAAACAAACTGGAAAATGTTTCTACTCATGGTCAAATGCTCCATGGGGTTTAGAAAACTGAGACTTTATTCTGTAATATGAACAAAAAGACGGTCTCTGTTAAGGGCTTATATCTGAAATAATTTAAATATGAAACTAACGATTACGATTTTTACTCATCAGTCTCGTACACAACTAAAATACACTATCACTATCACACTATCACTATCACTTTTACATTAAACTTCTCCTACGAGAATATGAATCATGTATTAATTTTATTTATTTGCGTCTACCAGAGATTACTACGAATAAATTATGCGCAACAATTAAACCGAATCGTTAAAGTCTGAGTACCTACCTATGCTTTGACAATATGACAAAGTTTTTTTTTAATCTTGAACCTTTTTGCGCAAGGAGGTTTAAGAATTCTTTTGTAAAAATAAAATCGTTCATACACGTAACGTTTTATCAGAATTATATTAAATGCTGGCATCATACACGTTATTGAATGAAATTCTTATCCTAGAAGAAAGATAAAACTTAGTAAATGTAGCTTAGTAAGAAGATGCTGAGAAGAGGTCATCTCGTGGTGACACTACAATATTCTTTGGTGAAAATTGGATCATGTTGCCAAAATTCAACTCCGGAAAAAAGTCTGTAAAGACATTGTGTGCATTTTGAACGGGAAACTATCCACTTGATAGTCTGGTCCATAGAACAAGTTACGCACAAGGATCTCATATTCAGACTGGATCGTTTACTAACTATTAATTGATAATCAAAATTATACCGTTATAGCCAGTAAGGCGGTTACAAATTCTTTGATGACAGGGAACCAAGAAAACTTAGTTCAAGTGAGACCGACAAACCCGATTACTGTGTCTCACTAAAGGTGCTTCTCCACCGGCGTCGCGAGACGAGACGAGTTGGCGCGAGAATTTTTATTTGTATTAAAACACCCATTTCCACAGCGCGCGCGCGAGGAGGTTGCGCGATTTTTCGCCTCGCGTCGCCGGTGCACTGGATGAAAAGCACCTTTAGATGTTCCAAAAGCACTAGGGTGGCGTTACAATTTGGGATACTTACACCAAAAAAAAAATTGCTTGGTTTTACCTTTTTATTCGAAAGAATAGCCTTTTATAAGAAATTAATTTGAAGCATTTCATGATTAAATGTATTATTGAAAATCCTCGGTTGTGGCTACCTAGAACTAAACGATTTCAAGGCCCTGCCATTGCACTCCACTATCTGTTTCCTGCAAGGGGTGAGGCACGCATTGCATTAAGCGCTAATTATAAGAGGGGTAGGTAACTACATAAAGGATCCCATAGCGTCGAAGTATATCCGTAAGGACACCACCAACAAGATAAAATAGAACAAACCAACATTCATAGTATTACTTAGTAACGATTACTTACCTACGTTTGAATTTAACCCTTTGAACGCCAAGAACGCCTAAAGGTGTCGTGTACTGTCGTGCCTACCACGCCATCGACGCTTATAGTTGTCACAGATACAGTGCAAAATAGACCCGAGTTTTGTGACGTATGGTTGATATTAGCTGTGAATTTCAGCTGTCATTGGCGCGTGAGGACGACTTTTGTATCAAGTCAATGGCGGCGAAAATGTTAAAACCAACTTTGGACTTGCATTTCCGATT
Source organism: Acleris cristana (assembly GCA_948252455.1). Lineage (NCBI taxonomy): Eukaryota > Metazoa > Arthropoda > Insecta > Lepidoptera > Tortricidae > Acleris > Acleris cristana. The sequence continues at coordinate 14,601,608 of OX411772.1, read as the reverse complement.
ATTTGCAAGTATTAAGGTTAAATTAAAACAAACATGAATATATGCCAATGTTAATCTATTTCGTATCCTGTAGAGAAGATGTAAGGTATTTTTTTTCTATTCCTCATTAAAACATCATGAAGACCGGCGCACAGCTACGATCCGCTGTATGGTGGCAATATATGTATAATCCTGGAATTAAATGGCACCTCATTATTAAGGGTTCCTTCCAAATGGACTTTTACATATCAGACATAAAATCCAAATGGATGAATATGTATGTAGGTATGTATGTATGTAAATACTTTATTGTACAAAAAGAAAAACCCGGTCACGTGCGTGTCGGACCGCGCACCGAGGATTCCGTATAGAAGATCTTCCGGGTTGCTTGGTTAAACGTTTATTTTATCTCTGTCCCACTGCTGGGTAGAACCTCTCTCAATTATTTAATCAATCAAATCTATCAATACATCACTACATTTTCTACATCAAGACTATTTTGAAAAGTCAAATATTATGACAACCATTAAAATTGGTCAGCTCTCATTATATTTCATCAGACAATATAAAAGATAAATTACTAGGTACTTACCTCAAAATATAAAATAGCACACAAATAATGCTTTTTAAGAGATACGCTACATCACCTCGCACCATGTAAATATAAAAATAGTAATTTCACCCTTGGTTTGCATGTACACCAAGAATTATTTATTTTTAACTAATGTCATCTTTTTTACTTAATCACCGCGGTTTCGGCAGTGATTTCGCCAATATCGAGTGAGAGATAAAGCCGGTGATTTTCCAATCGGCCATCTTCTCTCCCCGAAAGTTACCCCAGATTTATTTTAAAAAAATCAGCTTCATGAGTTTCATGACCTTGATAGTTTCTGAGAAAAAGTGAGTGTATCTGAGACGGACAGACAGACGGACATGGCGTAACTATAGGGGTTACGGTACCCTAAAATAAGTTTCCTTTTTGCTGTGTATTATTTGTTACAGCAAGGGGTTTTATTTAGATTTGTTATGTATTTATTTTATAAAAGCCTCCCATTTTTTTGTTAGTTGTTAATATTATAATGATAATCCTTGGTCTTTGTTGATCTAATTTGAATGCATGTGTACAAGGTGCAGGCCCAAGATGTTTTTATTTTACAGATGTCTGGATCCAGCAATAGCGGATCCAGTTCTGTGTCCCGCCGCTACCGTCTGGAAAATGGTGACTCCGTGGGCGAAAAAGACGGGGTAGGGCTTCACTGCTATTTAAAACTGATTTTTAGATTGATACCCTTTTCAATTGTCAAGATTTTCAAATGGTCAAGAAGTCCTTCGTGTCTAAAGTCTGTCTGTGGTGGTCTTGGGTGTCGGCTTGTTATCGTAAAGTACCAAATATAATAACTAATGTCACACCATCTACTATTTATACATATAAATAAACATGAAAACCTACTTTTTCAAATGAGGTAATCTGACTGTTTGTAGCAATTTTCTTATTAGAGTTTCAACATAGTTTATTTTTGTTCGCAGTTATTCGGGCACCACCATGTGCCAATTTTGGAAAACCCCGAGAACGAAACAAGATGGTACTTCAAGTACTTCCTGGGAAAACGTAAGTATATCATATCATATATTAATGTCGTATCATAATATGATACGACATTATATATGTTGGGTATATTATACCCAAGAAACACAGAAGCGCTGTATATTAGCTGAATCACTATACACAATAGAATTATGAGCTGTACTAGCCAACTGAATAAGAGCGTTAGCAACTCTATTTCAGCTAATATAGCTCAAATTAAACAGTTTGTGACACTGTGGTTATTTGTAATATACATAGGTATATCAATAAGCATAAAGACAGTAAGTCCATTATCATGATTCATGACAAACATTCCTTAGCAGCGGGATTAAAAGTTCCGATTTTTAGCTAACCTCAAAATTTGTTAGGAATCCTTGATTTTAGTAGGTAATCATACGATGTGATCAAAATCATCTTACATCTGTAACTTTGATATTAAGACAGTTATTTGGTTCATTTTTTGTGAGATTTTTTTATTATTAATTACCTAGCCCACCCTAAACACTAAATAAACTAGGCACGTATGGTGCGCAATTGTTCCTAAAGTACCCGGTCGATAACAAGTCAATCCTGACACGTTGTACATCCATGGAGTTTCTGAATATTGACATTATTATCAGCAGAAAAACATTGCTAAACTTATTAGTTGCGTGTGAAGCAATAGTACCTAATAACAGCATTGTTTGACTGCTGTCAACTTTATCCATATTCAGAAACTTCATGGTTGTGTAATGTGTCAGGATTGACTTCTTATCGGCCGGGCACTGTAGCATGTAGATTGCTTTGACATTCATCAACAACATCATCCATAGTCGTCAGTAGTTGCACGAAAGCTTATGATCCTATTTGGCGTCGTTGGCGTTTACAGTTCTCAGTGGGTGTGAGGGATAATCGCTCAGAGAAAAAAAATAAAAAAACAATGCAAATCAAAACCCACAAAACAAAACATTTTGTTGTTTTCTTCTCCTGAACCAAGTTTGAAAATTATTTTCTTTCTAATAGATAAGTAGTAACAACTTAACGAACTCATTATAGGTATTTTCAATTTTGGGCAGCAAACTTTGTAAATCTCCTTTAAAACATCTATTTTGTTTCAGTTCACCAGAACTACATAGGTTTGGATACATCCTCGGAGCCATTCCTGGTGACCGTCGTCCAAGAAGGGGCAGCGGGTCTGCTGCGTGCAGTAATTTTTAACAAAAAGGTAGGTATCTTCGTGTGATAACTGGGTAGGATCGTCCATACATCGCAACAGCAAGGAAGTTTCTGGGCTCTGTTCCATTTTGTTTGAGCCCATCTGGTTTACTTATTGTAAACATTTTGCTGACGTTGTTGTAACTCCAACTGTAAAGAGAGGTGCCATATATGATTAGTAACGAAATATCACACGCATAAAATAAACATCTGTCTGTCCCGGTTTTGTTAGATTCCACTACTGCTTACGGTTGATTTCAATATTCTTCTCGGCATCCTCAAGACCCTAAACTTTTTGTCGGCGTTTATTTAATTTCAGTCACACCTTCTTGGAAAGCGCCTTAGAACAGATGATAATCATTCACATTGAAATGCTCTCACTGCTATTTTCTTTCAGGGACTCGTGCTTTCCTCTTCTCTTTTTTCCATTTTCATCAACCTCTCTTTTTTCGGCCATATACTTGGTTATTCGATGCAGAACCTTTCACTTTCCTCAATCAGTCAACGGTTACCTAAAAAAGAGTCCTTAAAAGGATAAGTAGGCTTTTGTAAACAAATTCGTATCTTTTGTATTTATTTTGTTTTCCTTTTTTCATTTTAAAGTGTTAACATACATAAGGAAACCTGTACAAACCAGTATGCCGGGGTAAAACCGTACTACAGAGAGTACAGAAGGATTTTTATTTTTGTATTTTTGTATGTTTGTAACGAATAAACTCAAAAACTACTAAACCGATTTCAAAAATTCTTTCACCATCAGAATGCTACATTATTCCTTAGTAACATATGCTGTTTTATGTTTCTGCGCGCGGGCAACAGCTAGTATTAAATAAAATGGTTTAAATTAAATGTTGATCATCAACACAACAGTTTTAAAAACGGACTCATGCATGTTTATTCTACAACCATACTCTTTCAGATCTGACAATCAATTGTCTATGAATAGGTTGAACAGCCAAGGAGACCTCCCTGTCGAACACCACGCTCGAAGCTAAACCGGTCCGTGCATTTGACTGTTGACTCTAAGGAATCTTTGACAACGCAACTGACATTGTCACAAGCCCTGTGGCTGCCACTACAGAGAAGAAGAAGTACTCGAGACATCATGTAATGGTTTGAGTGCCCGTAGCAGAATATTGTCCACCCCATACACGAAGAGTTGCCCAAAGTTCATTCCTCACCACCCTGTCATACGCCTTCTCTGTCAATAAAGGCACAGAAAACCTTTTGATGTTTGGCTACGGTTTACCATACATCCAGCAACGTCTATGACGTCTATTTGTGCGACGGAGTAAGCCATCATGAACTGAAAATATAATGTTAAATGTGTCAAAAACTAAAAATATGGAACAATTTAAATGATCTTTATGTTATTTATTCATTAGTTATTTATCAAATTGTGGAATGCCATAAATGAGTGAGTATAGTCCAGTCTGTACATGGGGCTTTAAAGGCCCTTGCTTTACAAAAGGTGGAGCATAGACTTTTTTTGATGGATGGTGTTAAGGCGATCCTGCTGCCAAAGTACTTTATCGTGACTTTATCATACCTTATGCAAAGGGCTCTAAACACAATAAACTCATGGTGTAAAGATAATGATCTAACCATAAATGCGGACAAAACCATTATCGTCCCATTCACTAATAAGCAGAAGCTAGTGGGACTTAGAATCCCAACCATGAATGGGAAAACAATACCGTTCTTGTCAGAGGCCAAGTATCTGGGAGTCATACTAGACCAGAAACTCACATGGAACCTGCACGTGAACCTTACAGAAGGCTAAATCAGCTCTGGCAATCTGCTGCCGGCTAGCAGGAAGCAGATGGGGGCTAAAACCCAAAATTGCACTCTGGCTCTACACATCCATAGTGAGGCCGATGGTGTCTTACGCCTCAGTGGTATGGTATAGAAAAGCGACACAAAAAACTGTAATATCAAAACTTGGCAGCCTCCAAAGAACTGCCTGTATCATCGCTACCGGAGCCATATCAACCTTTCCGACACTGGCTCTGGAAGCATTGCTAAACCTGCCGCCCCTCCACCTGTATTTGGAAAAGGAGGCGAAGGCAAGCATGCACAGAATGTCGAGCTTGAAGAGAGGCCACTGGCTATCCCAAGTTATGAGATCCCTCGAAAACTCTGTAAGCAATATTCCTGTAATGGGGATGTTATCAGACTCCATGCCCCCAAAACACTGTCTACAGAAAACGTTCTCTGTGGAATTCCCGTCTAGGGATGACTGGTTACACAGTCGCTTAACATGGAAACCAGGTAGCCTAAAGTTGTACACTGATGGCTCCAAATCCGGTTCTGAGGTAGGCTGCGGAATATATGGAGAGGCGCCTAAAAAGGCGTTAAGTCTGAATTTAGGCAATTACTCGTCTATATTCCAGGCAACCAATCTGCAAAGCAACTACGTCAACAGTACCATTTATATGCACTCGGATAGTCAGGCGGCTCTCTTGGCTCCAACCTCTGATGTCATAAACTCAAGGTTGGTAGAGAACTGCAGGACACTTTTAAACACCCTGGGTGCAAAAAAACAGGGTAATTTTACGTTGGGTCCCAGGGCATGCGGGTATTGTGGGTAACGAAAAAGCTGACGAACTCGCACGGGTAGGAGCTAAGGGTACAGTTTGGTCCGGAACCATTCTGCGGCATCCCTAAAAGCCTAACAAAACTTGCTATTATGCAGCCATTTAACTCTGGAGGACAACTCCAGGATTAAACCATTCCAAGGCTCTAATAAGAGCATTTAGCAAAAAGGCATCGACAGAGGCCTTAGCGCTAAGTAGGAACAATATCCGCACTCTGGTCAGGGCGCTCACAGGGCACTGTTGCCTGAACAAGCACATGCAGACGATTGGGAAATGTGACACAAGGTTGTGCAGACTCTGCCCACTGGAGGAGGAAACGCCTATGCACCTTCTCACCGTCTGCCCGGCCTTAATGCGATACCGTAGCTCCTCACTGGGAAAACACTTAATGTGCCCAGAGGATATCAAGCATCTCGGCGCCAATAAAGTCCTGAAATTCTTCGCAATAACAGGACTCAACGGAGAACTGTAGGCTGTGGCGATCACAATAGATCAATCTTGGTCGCAGTGATACTAGGCTCTGTGCCTTGAACAGCCACCCCCTGAATAACAATAATAATAATAAGGCGGTCCTAATAAAAATCCAAGATTTCGACCTTGACAGCCTTGGAGAGCCGTTAGCTAACATCTTAAATTGAAGGTGCCAAAATTGGTCAACAATTGACTTCACGACAAAAATGACAATCAGAAGTATACCTAAGCAAGACAAAATTGCGCATACCAAGGCCCCAAGGTCGTTTTTTTTTTATGAGGATCGTTTTTTTGTAAAGTTTTGACCCCTACGGAATGGAGGAGAATAAGGCGAGATTGAATGTAAATTTCGACTCCATATCTGTCTTTAGTGTAGTAACGACAATGGAACCCAACGTGGTCTTTCCCGGTTTTTAACGGTTATTTTTTTATTTATTATTTATTGAACTTCTAATCAGTAAGTATTTTATTAATGTAAGTTAGACGATGCATTGGTAGTGACCCTGCCTTCGAAGCTAGCGGTCCCGGGTTCGATTCCTGGTATGGGCAAATATTTGTGTGTTGAGCACGAGTAATTGTTTCTGAGTCTTGGATGCTGTCTATATATTTTATTAATTTCTTTATAAAAGTATATACAGGTTGAATTCTAATTGGTAATCACCATTATCACCTCTGTGATAAATATCATGGGACAATCTCACATAAATTGACCTAGTCCCAAACTAAGCTCTAGGTTTGTAATATGGATACATATATACTACTAGTGAACGATCTACACGGTGATTTTTTTATCGGTAATCACCATTATCACCTCTGTGGTCTACCCACGAATATGAACAACATTCACTATGGGACCAACTCTGAAATCACGAAAAAAAAACAGCTGTTTCATAGAAAAGTTCAATAGGTATTCGACCAAAATGTACGAAGCCGCTGTTTTTTTTTTCGTGATTTCGGAGTTCGTCCCATAGTGAATATTGTTCATATTCGTGGGTAGACCACAGAGGTGATAATGGTGATTACCGATAAAAAAAACACCGTGTAGATCGTTCACTAGTAGTATATATGTATCCATAGTACAAACCTAGAGCTTAGTTTGGGACTAGGTCAATTTATGTGAGATTGTCCCATGATATTTATTTATTTAAATATATATCATTTATTTATTTGCCTTAAGTTTACCTTTCTGTGTAGGGCTCCCAAAAGATGTACATCCCACCCAGCATGTGGGCCAGTGACCACCGGAACCCCTCACCAATCTGCCCCACCGTCAAGCAGATCCTCCAGCAGTTTCCTTCCATGCAACGTCTCGATAAAGAGCCCAAAGAGGTGAGTGGCCGAACTTTGTATATGTCAATAAAATATATATTTGATAATTTTGTTTTAAGTCCCCTTATCGTAATCAACTAATTTTGGGTGATTTATAAAATAAAACTAATAAAATAACTTGGACTGAACTGTAAATACGAATATATTTTATATGCTCGTGGTTAATTCGTATGGGAGAAAAGAGACAGGATAAAATTTGAGGTCGATTTTTGAATCTCACCCAGTGACTTATTTAAGCTCACCAAAATAGCCGATACCTACCGACTTACTGACTTGAAGTTCGTAGTATTTGAACTCACCGGTGACTAAAACTCTACTAAGACTCAGTTTTAATCTTAGCATATACGAAATTAGATCCCTAGGAAGAAAAGCAGCAGTAACTCTTTTTACCCATATTAAGTTAAGTACCTACTACTTGAGCTAACTTTTGAGACAGCAACCCACCTTGGACTAGAGCAAGTGGCTAAGAATGTCAGGATTTATTTTGAATGCGTTGATATTTTGGAATCATGGTGTAATTCAATACATTGCTATGTTATTAAGGGTTAGATATCAAGTAGAATCACAAATTATAGCTATTTTTAGCCAAGGGAGGTACCTCAAGGTTGCGGTCTTTGCCAGTATCATTAAAACCTCGCTAACTCCTAAACTAAATAATTAACAGATTGAAAAGTTAAAACTACATTCTGGACGGATAATCAAAGAGCTTTATTATCTTTAATATTCACGTCAAGTTCTGGGACACCCTGTATATCTAATTTAGGTAGAATACGAACAATTGTAATTAACGAAGGCGTGAGTTTATGTATGTAATTAATTAAAATAATTAATAAATGGCGATATTAAGCAAGCTGCATTTGGTCTAGCCTAAATTTTAATACAGTTTAAAAGTTTTTTTTGATAAATTTTTCCAAAACTGTAAAATTTGACAATTTCGCGTATAATATAAATAATTATCTATCTTTAAATGAGGATTTTTTCTGATTTTTGGTACATAAACTTTGGAGATAAGGGGGGAAACGGACATTTTCTGTACATTTTTGGCTATAAATCAAAAAGTACGTCACGCGGAATTATAAGAAAAATCGTTTTGGAATGTGCAGATTGAGCCCTTTCATATGAGACCCAATTTGCTATAATCAAATCACTTTCGTTTTCCAACCCCCTTCTAAACCCCTTTTCAAATAATTAGAAAAACAATTTTATATTGTTTTTACTAAAAACAGATTCGGGCAAGCAAGTTATACAACTATGCTAAATTTCAAGTTGATAGCTTCTAAATGTTAGATTATTAAAGTATTTACTTAACTGTTAAAAGTATCTGATAGTGAATGTCTGCCTTATTGTTGAATGGCTGCCTTATTTTGTTTTTCTTTTGACTGGCAACTCGGAGAGGCCCGAGGCGTCTCTCTCTCGCTATGCTAACGGTTTTTAATGAACACAACATTGCTGTAATTAAGTTAAAAAATAAACCAAAATAACCGAAGCCGTATGTTTAATTTGTGCGAAAACTCTAACATATTATATAGTTTCAGAGAAAACCTGCTGTGACATACAGACAGACGGACAGACAGACATCGAAGTCTCACCAAAAGGTATCCTTAATTTATTACTATTTTGGTACGGAATCCTAAAAAGATTCTCAATAAAGATTACGTCTCAATTCGTCGTTTTTTTTTTACAAATATAATTATGGCATATTCGTATTTTATTGAACAGACCTCGTCAAGGCTCGGCTCGCTAACCACCTCGTCAGGCAATCCCCTACTTTCCGGACCTAGGCAAAAATGTACTATTACCTACTATGTGCTACAAGGTATGCAATTTGTAGACGAATAGGTAGTACCGTAGTATACGAAGCAAACGTGTCATTTTTACGAGAAATAGACTGTATGACTGATAGGAAAGGTTGTTGAAATTATAAAACTAATTATATAATCATAATTAGAATAATATTTGTTAAATGTATTTTTCTTGTAGGTGCCCTGCGCCGAACTGCAGAAAGACATGTTGATCCTGGAGGAGCAAGAAGGCTCCGTGAACTTCAAGTTTGGAGTCATCTTCATGAAACCAGGACAGAAAAGTGATGATGAAATGCTCTCCAATGGTAACCTACTTAATACGTTCGGCGGCGGTACCGGCTATGACCGTAAAACGTGTAGCACGTTATATGTCAGTACGGCTAAGGCAGTATTTATTAAGAACTTCCTAAAAGTCTACTACGTTTACCGTCATTCTACTACATCCCATAATTTGGGTACCGCCGCCGAACGTGTTAATCAACAATGTATTTATTCATATAGTAATTTAAAAGTGTAATTAAACTTTAGGCGGTGGCGCTACAGCCTTGTGCTTGCCAGATACTTTAAGCGGCGGCGCTACAGCCTTGTGCCTGCCAGATACTTTAGGCGGGGGCGTTACAGCCTTGTGCCTGCCAGATACTTTTGGCGTCGGCGCTACAGCCTTGTGCCTGCCAGATACTTTAGGCGGCGGCGCTACAGCCTTGTGCCTGCAAGATACTTTAGGCGGCCGCGCTACAGCCGTGTGCCTACCAGATACTTTAGGCGGCGGCGCTACAAACTCGTGCTTACCAGATACTTTAGGCGTATTGGATTAGCAAGATGGAGGTAAATTGCTTAATCAGCTCGTAAGAGTTTCGCTGAGCCATAAACCTCCTAATACATCTGTAAGAAAGATAGAAGATAAGAAAACAGATAGATGGACAGTAAAGTAAAGTCATCTTATTAGATTCCATTTTTCAGTTTTTTGTATGGAACCCTAAAATAAAGTTCTAATATAAAAATATATATATTTCAGAGTTCGGTGACGACAAGTGGAATAAATTTTTGGAGCTTTTAGGCAACCCAGTTCGACTTAAAGGTTGGACCCGATTCCGTGGCGGATTGGATGTTAATGGTAATTATATTCTTGATTACTATTAAGTAGTTATTAGTACATGAATTGAGATATCGTTTACTAATAACTCGACTCGTTATATTAATGTACATGTGTGTATAGGTACTCTATATTGCCCAAAGAAAATAACAAGTACAAGATTTAATTTATTGTACGTATGGTCTAAGATCCGAATAGGAGACGATTTGCACCGGGCTGCTTATTTGATCAAAAGTATTTTATATCAAATTTGATACGCTAAATAATATGTGGCGAATAGGTTGCTTGAAAAATTTCAGTCCAGTACATATATCATTAAAAAAAATATTAAAAATGAACTTTCTTTTTAAATTGCAGATGCTTGTTTAATAGACCAATTACATACTACTTAATCGAAAGTATGAAGCCTATAGAATATGCTAACGTTCGGTTTGGTGCAAATTATTAGTACCGACTTACCTGCCTATCCAATAGTTTGACGGGAAAAAAATAGTCAACCCAAAGTTTGCAAGTTCTATAGGCTTCATACTTTTGATTGGTATATAATTTGTCTATTAAACAAGCATTTGCATTTTTTTAAGCCAAAGTTAATTTTTAATTTTTTTTTAATTAAATACTGGACTGAAATTTTTCAGGCAACCTATTCGCCACATATTATTTAGCGTATCAAATTTGATATATAGGTAAAATACTTTTGATCGAATAAGCAGCCCGGTGCAAATCGTCTCCTATTCGGATCTCCTACTAATAACTAGTACAAAGGTGAAAGCTAAGGCGCTAAATCGTAATGTCTTATGTAGTTTACTGCATTGTAGGTAAATATTGTTGCACAAGGACCTTTTTATCCCGGGCTTATATTTAAATGTACCGTTTACATCAGCATGTTACATGTTTCGAAGCACCCTGAGGCCCTGGACTAGGTGCTTAACGCTAACGTAAACGATATTCGAAAACTGTAAAAATGCATGAAATCCGCATTATTGTGACCAATATTAATATCTACCAACCTCTTTATCTTAACATTTATTTTAGTTCAACAAACATTAAATAAAATTAGAGCTGAGTTGAGTCCACTACCTTGAGATACAAGTTATGCTAAGGGACGATTTGTTGTGCACGTTGCGCAGGTGACATGACGGGGCTGCAGTCGGTGTTCACTGTGCACCTGGGCCACGAGATCATGTTCCACGTGTCCACAATGCTACCCTACTCGACCAACAACAAGCAACAGGTCAGTTCTATTATCCCCGTCACATCCTAGAAGAACCTTCTCGTTTGTTCAAGTCTAGCCAAACCAACCCTAAAAAGGTCTGGAATTGTTTATGCTTATTAAGGTCGCGTTTGCTTCAGGCTTAAGGGCACCACGGACCAACAGATTACCTGCAGTTCCAAGACAATCCACAATAATGGAGCGCACACATTAACTTTCTTACGGCCTGCTTTAAAACTGTCGCTCATCAGATCACACACTGACAGTTTTCTTAAGACGAAAATTGTCAGGCCACCTGCCGGCCACCAGCAAATGTATAGTGGATATTGCTGTGAGTCGTCGGACTGTCTGGTCGAAATCGCCGCACGCCGTTAATTAACAACCTTTTATTTCGAAGCTTACAATAGATTTCACTAACCAATAATTCAATTTCTTAAAAAAACTGGGTTAGAACATGTCGGACCATGCTTAATAGTGTAGGGTTCCGAAACTTCCGAAGCCGTTAGTAAAAACACAAGAGTCTATCTCAAAAAACCGGTCAAGTGCGAGTCGGACTCGCGCACCGAGGGTACCGTACCGACGCCGCCGCCGAATCGAATCAGCGCAATCGCAACTCACACGGGACCATTCTTTAGTAGGTATTGATTATTTTTCATCAGGCTTTGTACTATATTCATTCCAAATTTGACGATGTATGTAAATACAACAAAAATGAAACGGACGGACGAAGGGACAGACAGCGTAGGCATATTAATAGGGTCCCAGTAGGGTCCCTTGGGGTACAAAACCTACAGGGGGTAAAACGTAAAAGCGGGGCAGTTAGAAAAAAAAAACCTGAATGTCATCTGGTTAGATAGCTATAGCTATACAATATTATTTTTCACATTATAACATCAATTGAGGTAGCAATGGGTTAGCTTTAAAAAAAATATAACGTTCATGTTATCATCAATATTTAGACTTGGGAGTCGTTTAGGAAATATTGCACTCGAGAAGTGTAATTTTCGCTAGAATGGCGTGTGTGTGCCCCCCATTATGGTTTCAGCAGAAAATAGCGTTCAATGAAATAATATTTACACTCGGTGAAGTGAAATTCGATAAAATGATGGGATATAGTACAATGTCGCAGAGGATAGAAAGTACGCGATTTTTGGACAAGTCATATATAGGGCCGAAACGTAGTTGAGGCCCTCTAGTGTACGAGTCCATATATTGCGCTTTCTACCGAGGCAGACATAGTGCTTTTCACAACTACTGAGAGGAAATATACTGAAAATTCATATTCAAAACTCAATAGTGTTAGTCAATTGGCGTCGGTTTTTCAAAGTTAGTATCATAGTATGGTAGTATAGAAGCTGTATCACCGCCATTTTACCATAGGTAGATAACTTTTTTTAAATCTGGACCCCTATTTCTCGTGGCACTCGAGATTAATAAACTAACATTCGAGATGAAAGTGTCAACTCCATATAAAATTGTAATTGTTTCGTCATATCTCCCAGTGGTTCGAGATTAGGGGCCGAGTTTGAATTACATTTTTTAAAAAAGCAGTGACCTAGTTTTTTGTCTGTGTATCTTTTAGCAAAAATACACCTATTATTTTACGACACAAAATGGTGTGTTCTGATTGGTCGATTTCAATTTTTCATTTTTAGGAGCTATGACACAAAAATTGATTGATTAATATTCATTGGTTCTTAAAGTTGGACAACAATGTTCTCGACCAATCAGCAATGATGCCGACAAAAACATTATTGGTCTGGAAGTGACGTTTTGTGACCCCAAACAAGACCATCTATGGCAATATTTCCGAACAGTGTTGTGAAAAATAAATAAATATCCGGGAACGATCTCACACAAATTTACCTGGTCCCAAACTAAGCTCTAGGCTTGTACTGTGGGTACTAGACAATGATGTAAATACTTAGATAGTGAAATATATACTTAAATACATAGAAAACATTCATGACTCAGTAACAAATATTCGCGGTATTCACACAAATAGGCGGGTGAACATTCGGGCGTTTCAACCGCCGTCATTGTTGTCTTGAATATATTCACGAAAATAATGATAATTATAGATGAATTACCGAGAGCGTGGAATTGCATATCTAGTGGTTGTACCGTTCGCATGAAAAGGAAAACCATTTATGTTTTTCTCTTAATTTAATGAGATTACCATGAACAAGTGGAATAATTATGTCTTTTTTTTGCTTTTAGTCGTTATCATTTATTTAAATTTTGATCTTTAAGGTTAGAAATTGCTTATGGGACAGATGAAAATTATATATAGATCTCCTGATGACTTCTTCATCAAAATCATCTACTACCGACGGACAAGTAGGTACCTACGTAACTTTTTCTTACTCGGAGAGGGGAATTTTTTCGTTGCTTTGAATTTTTCACTCTTACTCTCAGTCATAATTTTAAAAATAGTCGAGAGAGAAACACCTGTAGCTTTTTCAACTAATTAGGCAGCGGTGTAAGGTGAGTTAAAAATATTTATGACAGTTAAAATTATTTGTTTACTTTTGTCTCTCAATCGGACCAAAATTACTGCGTTACTTACAGTCGTACGTGCCCAGTCAAAATAGTTCGGAAAGTTGCGAGAATCCAATAAAATAAGACGTATATTTTAGTGCATTGTAAAAAGTATTTAGAATTTGACACTGACATTATTTTTGTACTTACTTATTTAATACATAACAAAACTCTTTTTATGCTGATGGTATGAGAAGTAGAGGTAAATAAAGAATGCCTGTAAATACATATTACCACTACATATGCAATTCCACGCTCTCGGTAATTCATCTATACCAGCAACTTTTGATGTCAATATCAGCATACCCGGTGGTAGTATCCATTATCTTTAAAAGAACAAGAAAGTTATTAGGTTTATCTTGAATAATATGCGAAGACAATAATGACGGCGGTTAAAACGCCGAATAATTACCCAGGCAGGGTCACTACCAACTAGGCCAGCGACCAATCATTGGGATACCAATAAAAAAGTGTCCAGATATCTAAAAACTATGATGTGTGTCCCAGCTCGAGCGCAAGCGCCACATCGGCAACGACATCATCAACATCATCTTCACAGACGCGTCGGCGCATGACACCTTCACCCCGGCCAGCATCAAGAGCCACTTCACTCGTATCCTTTAACGTTTAAGGTTCAATCAATTCACTAGCAGGAGCTTAGTTGCAAGGTACTTATAGCCTTGTAAAACCCTCGAGACACTGGTTTGCCGGTCGGATTTGAACTATTAACGCAAGGAAAGGTAGGTTAAGATTCCGTCTTGGACTGTCGATAGGTACTTAACTTCTAAATCGGAATAATGTATTGCTCGAGTCAGATTATTACAAAATATTCCTGAATTGGTGTTGACCTTACTATAGGTAATTGAACATTTTAATAAAATTATAAAATTAAATGAAAATACTATACCACAGTATTATACTTAAACATAGGTACTTATCAACGTTCAACTTTCATGGCAAAGTACGGTCTGCAGTAAAAAAAACACAAACAATTACATGTAGTATTTAGAACCTTTATTTTTTATAAACAAAAAGAAAGACGCTAAAAATGTATTACAGGTTTGAATAAATTACTAAAATTTGTTCCATGGATTTTGCTGTCAACATTTGACGTGTGTTATAATAATATCCATTTTAAATAACCAAATGACCTTTCCACACTGACTAATATTTATTTGGTGTGACAATTAAATTGACATTTGTTTCCTATTTGGCATATATTACTTTTCGAATGCGAAATTAGTATTAAGGTTATATGACATTACTAGAGGACGCCAGCGACTTCGTACGCGTAGAATTAGTTTCCCGCTACTCCCCCCATTTCTTCCCGTTGGGGGTCGATTTTCGGAAAACCCTTTCTTAGTGCTCACTTACATCATGAAAGGAACCGCTGTACCAAATTTCAAGTTTATAGGTACCTACAGTAGTTTCGGCTGTGCGTTGATATATAAGTCAGTCAGGTTTACCTTCTATATAATATAGACTAGAGGACGCCCGCGGCTTCGTACGCGCAGAATTAGTTTCCCGCTACTCCCCCCATTTCTTCCTGTTGGGTGTCGATTTTCACAAAATCCTTTCTTAGTGCTCACTTACATCATGAAAGGAACCCCTGTACCAAATTTCAAGTTTCTAGGTACAGTAGTTTCGGCTGTGCGTTGATGTATAAGTCAGTCAGGTTTGCCTTTTATATATACAGGGTGTCCCAAAATCGGTAACCCACATTGACACCGGAGGTAGGTCAGCTTAAGAGGTACCGAACCTATAGACTTCATTGGTCTAGCAATTTGAAAAAAATAAAGTCATTTTACTGAGGTCATGTTAGGCTGGTTCGGTACCTCTTAAGCTGACCTACCTCCGGTGTCAATGTGGGTTACCGATTTTGGGACACTCTGTATAGATTTAGAAAATAAACCTCCTTACTTTAAGTATAAGTACAGTATAAATATAGGTAAAATTAACTGCAGCATTATTAAATTTAACAATAACACAGATTATTTAAACGATATTATTCATTAAATATTCGAATGTATTTCTTTTTTTGCAACCCTTACCGGGTGCCATGAAAGTTGAACGTTGATACCGATGTTTACTAACAGTAGGCTGACTCATGTACTTGCGCAAAGCAACGATGAGGGGTACGCGGTGAAGCGGGCGGCACAGTAGGCGAGCGCAATCTCCCTTAGTTTGCGCTCTGTAATCAGAAGAGACACATGTACGTGTTACTATTAACAAAATTTAAAAACTGCCGATGCCTATCTTGGTTTGATAAACAATTAAACTTCCACCGATTTCCACGAGACGACTGGTAAGTTATTTTTTAATCACCTAGATTTAAAATTGGTGTTAGATGAATTATTCTCAAATTCCACCATAAACCTTTGATTTGAATTGGCAGTAGCATACAGTCGTGTAGCTATACCGTAAGTATTCGTTTTAACGGGAGCCCTAATGTAAAAAATCTTGAGACGTATATTATTATAATTTTGATTCAAAAATGTGTAAAATTAATTTTCTCAATACCAATTACTGGGATATTCTAAAATTTATTTAAAGTAAATATATTATATTTTTTTAATTTACCTATTTCTAACATTCACAGAAAAAAGTATTTAAGTAGTGTTTGTTGTGACCCTTGACTGAGTTTCTTTGCGTAGCTATAAGCAGTGGCGTGGCGGCATGCATTCAACAACAAAGGAGTCGGACTACTGGTAGGATTTCCTAATACTGTGACTATACACTGCGCGAAGTACCTACCTACAGTATCAAGGTAAAAGACAGAATGTCACATATTTACATTATAAATAATAGGTACATAACGAAAATCTACGGTTATTAAAAAAGGAATAATGAGTAAGTTTAATTGAGTGGTTCCCAAAATCAGTGAATGTTAAGAGCATTGTGAAACGTGTGCCAATAGTGTTCCTATAGAGAGCAGACGTGTTCGCGGTGGTGTCGGAGGCGCCGGGCGGGTACAAGCTGAGCGTGCTCAGCGACGAGGGCGTGCCGCCCTTCGGGCCCTCGCTGCCCT
Source organism: Acleris cristana (assembly GCA_948252455.1). Taxonomy (NCBI): domain Eukaryota; kingdom Metazoa; phylum Arthropoda; class Insecta; order Lepidoptera; family Tortricidae; genus Acleris; species Acleris cristana. The sequence continues at coordinate 14,584,779 of OX411772.1, read as the reverse complement.
GCCCGCCCGTCTTCACCGACTTGCAGCTCTTCCGGGACTTCTTGCTGGTGAGCTCAATAACTATCATCAAAGTTCATTTATTTCAAGTTTCTCTCTCTCTCTTGGTGCGGCCAACACATGGCTGACAGCAGCTATTAATTATTACGTGGCTACACTTGAAAAACTAATTCTAGACCAAAATCCTAACCTCAACAGACGCACATTCGCTGTGATTACTGCATTTTGGTTTAAGTGTAGGTATTTTTATCAATAAAACTTACCCTAATATTACTGTTTACCGAAGTTCTCATTCATGTTTTTATGAAATAATGTTAAAAAAACGAAATAATCAAGATGGGAACTGTCAAATTTTGGTCTTTAATTAGATTTTCGAGTATAGAGACGAACAGTATTCAATTTGGATTTAGAACTATCGATTAATGTCGATTTAATCCAACTGAAATTTCGAACAGATAAAGACCGTAATCTAATGCACCATAGGCCATTTATAATTATTGTCCGACAAACGATGGGAACAAGTATGAGAAGCTTTTCGGCATACCAAAGGTTAAAATATTATCAGGTTAGATGATAAATAGTCTAATGCCAGTTTTTATCACATTTGCTCGTAAATACCGTCATTAATGTAAGGTAACGTAATGCCATTATTTCTGATCTTATAACGAAATACTTATCGTTCATAATTCATATTGGCTTTATGTTAGAGGTAATGTTGACTTCCAATAACAACCGCAAACAACAACATCACAAACACTATCAGATCTGCCCTCGTGCCACACAAACAAAATAATCAGGAACATTTTTACTGGATAATGTCGTCTTTATTTAGTAAAAATTACTCAAGGAGATATTACAATGTTGGTAAAATTAGAGCGGCGATAAATTCTTAACATAGCAAAGAAAAGGATTAGCTACGGTAAATCTGCACCTTCCTTATCCACAATTTAAATATGGCTTAGATGAAAGTAAAAAAGCGGAAGATAGGTGACTAACCTTCAGGATGTCATAAATCATGTCCAGTGGACCTAATTGACTCAGTCGCAATCCTAGTGTCATTCACGTCACACGCGGGCGTGTCAAGATACTTTTATGATTTGAGGCAAAATAAAGGTACGACAATGCCTTCGTGTGCTTTTAATGGTTGTACAAATCATTCAAGAAGAAAAAACAAATTACACAGCATTACTTTTCACTCGTAATTACATGTTTCTTGTTAAATATATCTCGATTTTTTTCAAGCGTTCGCCGTTTTTCAGTACGGGTCAGAAATATACGATACGTAACTGTGCGGAAAGTTAGGCACACTCCGCAGTTTAATTTCACAGCAGTTTCAGCAAAAATATCAAAAATAGGTATAATGATAAATAGTAATTTTTTTGATTACAAAATTTGCATTATCTAATATCTATTCCAAAACGTTTCCATACCAAAATGGTAAAAAATGAACCCTTATAGTGAGACTTCGTTGTCCGTCTGTCTTTTAGGTTTTCTCAGCAACTACAAATGCTATCAACTTGAAATTTGGTACAGTTGTACAACTTGCTTACCCGCATCTGGTATTGGTAAAAAAATATGAAATTAATTTTATAAATAATTGAAAAAGGGTCTAGAATGGGGGGTTGAAAAATGAAGGTGGTTTGATTATAGCAAATGGGGTGTTATATGAAAGGGCTCAATCTGCACATTTTAAAACTATTTTTTATTAATTTTTTGTTATGTACTTTTTGATTTATAGCCAAATATGTACAAAAAATGACCGTTCCCCCCCATATCTCCAAAGTTTATAAGTCAAAAAACCTGAAAAAATCCTGATGTATACATAATTACTTATATTTTATGGGAAAAATAAAATGAAGTACTTCATTATTTACAGTTTTTGAGAAATAACAAACAAACTTCGAAAGTCTGTATTAAAATGAAGGTTAGTCAAAATAGACCTTATTGGATAGAAATTAAAGTTCATAACAAAATGAGTACCTATATCATTTTGCGGTTACCAAGCATATTATTTTAAATACGGAACCCTCGGTGTTCGAGTCCGACTCGCGCTTGACCGCTTTTTTAAAACAATGTTACTGTAACATCACTCATCTCGCAATTTGCTACTCTAATGTTATGTAATTGAATAGTTACTTAGTAGTAATGTTTGGTTTGTTCTAGGCACGTTTTAGGTTTCCTGGAGATGAGGTTTTGCAACATATACTTATAGCTTATTGTAGTTCGAAAACATAGGCAAGAGCCAAACTGGACACCAGATAAGCATAGTAGTATATGTTCAGCGCATTTCAAACCCCGAGATATGTATACGACGAACAAAGGTCAAAGAGTGCCGTGCCATTTTTTCGGGTATATTATTTTATTATTCTTCTAGCGACCCGCCCTCGCTTCGCTGCGGGTCAAACGTAATAAAAAATAGCCTATGTTTATCCGGAATAATGTAGGTACATGTCAAATGATGAAAGAATTTTTGAAATCGTATGACTAGATCCGTAGATTACCCCTACATCCAAATAAACAAACAAATGTACAAACTGCATCTTTATAATATAGTGCGTAGATTACTTGGTGCCCGCTGCCCGCGGTATCTTCGTTTAAAACTTACTTTTTTGTTGGTTAAATGACCTCGCCGAATGTTGTCGAACGTTACCGAGTAGGTACCTAGCTGTCTACACGAGTCACAGCAGCAGGAGTTCGTCTTGCTCGCGCGCCACCTATTTGCGTCTTTCTGTGTCTTGTCTTTCTCTATTGACATCTAATAATTAACTTGGTTTGTGTAAGCAAATGTATCTGTGGTAGTATCAGATCCACTATTCGAGTACGGAATATATAATAATACCATACCCTGGGTAACTACTTCAGGTAACTTATGGTATCTCAGATTAGAAAAGACACAATAATAAATAATGAGTGATCATACATTAAAAAAAAATATACGCGTCGACTTGAGAACCTCCTCCGTTTTTTTTCGTCGGTTAAAAAAACGTGTGCGTCTCGGGACGCCCGACAGAAGTGAAAATTAAATAAATTGGCTAAAAGAAGAATATTTGGTAGTCATCAATAATGTAACCAAGCACCTTCAGTCATACTTTCGGTGAAAGGAACTTTGATTGTTTCTCACACGTGGAGAGGAGGGAAGAGGTTTTCCTTGAAGTTATCCGCTGGACTGGGTTTTCAGGATTTTTCTTTTAGTTTGTGGGTATTTTCAGTAAGTTTTTAGTTTTCTGGATATTTTCATTTATGTACTGATTTAAGTTTCCGTCTACGTAGTTTCTGTTTCCTGTTAGCAAGTTTAGATACATTCAGAATAACTTTTTGATTTGCCGTTATTGTTGGATGATTTATTTTGTAGTATTTATTGCATTCAGTTATTCCGATTCAGGCTCTCAACTAAATTCAGGTTCAGTAAAGCTATGAAGTAGCTTACATAGTCTTCAAGTATTTGACAGAAACTCTCATTAGATCTGTAAGTAATAAATTCATGTTTAGGTTCCTGATCATTCAGAAAACATATAAGTAATGAAGTTATAGGATATAAAGGTTTAAACCAACCTTAGTAGGCGTGCCATAGGCGTGCCATAGGCATGAGGATTCAGTAGACATTCACAAGCTGCTGTGAGCTGACCGAGGATACTGTGGCTTGCGACACAGTGTGCTGGGACCGCTCCACCAGTCTGCCGACCTGGTACTACGTCGAGTCGATCGTCCAGGAAGGAAGGTTTTCTTCAGAAGTTTTCATCAATAATAGTTATTTGAACTCAGATTGAAATTGGTGGCAACTCTATAACTAGGGACTAACAAATTAGGTACTATCTAAGAATTGCGAATTATAACATTATTACTTGTGTAAAACGACCAGCCTTCCGCTGAGCGAAACAATGTTCACAATCATCATGTATAGAGCTGCATAGGAATAAAGACTGTGATATTTACAAACCTGTTTCATTAAGCTCCTCATCATACGTCCTGGAACACTCCATTTCTTCAACTTATTCTACAAACATTCTGTTACGTTATTCCGTATATGTTTCGTTTTGTCACAAGGTGAAACCTTCCGGGCATTTGCCAATGTGACAGTCGGGCGAGGGAATATTCATAACTTTTTTCACAGCTTCATTATAAACTGATTCATGTAACAAGCAGTGGAGAAGAATCATTTTTGAATAGCTATAAAAACAAAACAAAATTTAACATGGTGTTTATATGGCGGACCTAGTACATAACGTCACAGTGCATATCGGATTTCTTTGTCCAATCACTATTTAATTAGCAGTTTAAGAAGAAGAGAAGAAGAAGAAGAATAATTGTATCAAATGGTGTCAATTAACCTGGATCAGAACTCTTTAATTCAAACTCTGAGGCTGTTGTGACGATTCCGAGATCTACTTAACCGAAATTAGCTTACGTACTGGGAAGAAAAGCAATTAAGTAGAAGATTGTCCCATGATTTCGAATTCTTATTTAATAATATTTTTATAAAGCGTCATTTCAGTGCAAGGTTAAAAATAAATTTGAGATCGGTATAAGTGTATTATTTAGCTCTCGTATGTTACTATTTAGCTACTCAAACGTCTGTTTGTGTACAGGTTAAACTGATGAACGGGGAAAAGGCAGCGTTCCAGACGCCAACGTTTGCGCAGAAGCGTCAGCGCACCCTCGACATGCTCATCCAAGACGTGTATATAGAGCACTGTGACAAAGCGGTCAGTTCAAATATCAGCTGTATTCTCTTACGCTGTTTTTTCTTGCTTTTCGTTTATAATATTTTGACAGTGAAAGATCTAATAGGTGGGTTTATTAGCCAGCTGCTTGTGATATAAATCGGCCGCTTCTATTCCTGTAGAGGCCGCAGTTAGTTAACATTAAATATATTACCAGCCGATGCTCGCGCGCCGCGCGCTATCTGACGTGTGGTCGGACGCCAAGAGCGCCGCCGGCGCAGCTCGCTCCGAGCGGTTCCTGCACTTTGGACAAGCCATCAAGCTGGATGCCGTGCTGCGCGGGGACGCGCTCACCATCGGGGAGCCGACAAGGCAACGTAAGTGTATACAAAACTCAGATCACTCAACCAACGTGCTACGACCCGGACCTTGAAGGTGAATAAAATTTGTAGGTACGGTGTAGGTACAAACTCATAGAGTTTACCTACCAGAGGATTTCAATAAACGTTGACCTGTGTAAAAGCAAAGCCGATAGGCCTTATTTGACTAAAAAAAAAAACACACACACACACACACACACACACAAACACTCCATACAACGCTTTCCAAGAGAAAGTGAACGTAATATTAAAAAAAGTAGGGCTCTGGATATCCGTGATACACGCCGACCCGTAGCTATACGTGTTCTTAAGAAATAATCGAAGAAGGTGATTAAAAAATAGATAGGTATTTAATTTTGTATAAAATATTTTAGGGTTATCATTATTTAACAAAAAAATTAATAAATAAGAAGCCTTTTATTTCTCGCAAAGACAAAATTATTCTGACAACTTGAGCCTCTAATGTCACTAACCGATATAAAATGACCTAGGTATATTCCTTTTTTCTTAAATAAAGTGGCCAATTAATTGGGTTCCTTCTGTTTTTAAAAGTGTTGATATTATACAGTGTCCGGATCCGCGTGTACTTAAGGTACGTAAACCAGTGTAAGTACACGGATCTTCACGGATACACGTGACTTAATTACACGTAGCCAAATTTCACGTGCCGAACGGGCCATAAAACCATTGCCGTGTAACACGGAAACGGGCGCACAATATGGCGGTTTAACGAAGAGTGATTTGATATAAAAATGTCTGAATGCGACGGCCGTAGATAATAAGGATGGCCATAACATTAGTGCACATGTTTGATAGGGATGGAACGTGTGAAGGATTAAAGCCTTTGCAAGTGCGTAAACTACCTTAATTTAAAATATAAATAAATAGAAATTTCACTTTGTAACCAATTACCCTACGAACTGTATGGGAAAGGTTTTCTTTGATTTGTGGGTTTTCTAGTACTCTAACCTTAGCTGGTCTCAAAGAGTGTTTTAATCCTTTATATATAGAAATGGGATCGATTGGCATCAAAAAAAAAAACTCAAATCTGACGATTTTCTCGCTGACTGTACATTTTATCAAAAATCTGTGACTGTCGATTTTCATTACTTAAAAAATTTATATTTATTTTGGGCTTGTAAGTCAGTTGGGTCACTTTGACGCTCATGAATCTCATGGTCGTTCTTAGCTAAGCTGCAGGTTTAAATTTGAAGCTTTTTGTTCTGACATAAGGTCGCCGAATGCCGTGGCAAGGCGAAGTTTGGCGGACCAACCCGCTGCCGGGGAACCCGATTTGCGCTGAACAGATCGACGCTGGCAGGTTGCTACTCTCCACCAACACCAATACTTATGTATTGGAAGGTCAGTACTAGCGCTCCTTCATTCTAGGCATGTGACTACCTACCTCAATATTGAATCATACATACGTAATGCTAGTAGGTAACGAAATCGCCCATGATCTTGCGTGTTTTGCAGGCCGTTCAGTCAAAAGTAAGTAGCTAAGTAAATGAATTTTACTATAAACGAAATTACTACTCTAAATTAGTACTCACCGTTCCGAATCTAAAGGTATCTTGAAAAACGATAGCTTCACATTTTGTATACCATTTTTTAGACACCCGTATACTGAACAACATACATATACGACCTCTCGACGAAGACATTGTTGCTCAATATTTTAAATAGGCACGCGCACTTCAACCAAACGTGATCTAACGCAATGACGCAGCGGCCCCGACTAAGCCATACCAGTTCATTCCCGAGATGTAGTTTCATGTAACACATGCACACATGCAAGCCGCGTGATGTACCTTTGTTTGAAGACGATCTACTGTTCTCTATACCTACTGTGGTTTAGGACAGAGAAATGCGAGATAACGCGAAACTTCCTCCAGCAAAACAGTTTATATGCCATTAACACCTATTACCGAAAGAAGCCCCAAAGGCTATGGACCTGGAAAATATTGTTTAGGACAGAGAACCACATTATAGAGTGGCTTGCATGTATGCGTACGCCATCCGTACGGCTGTGGGTGGGGCGAATCTCCCACACGAAACTAAATCTCGAGGCATCACAAGGTAACATAGTTGGGGCCGCAGCGTCATTGCATTCGGTCAGGTTTGGTTGTAGTGCGCGTCCTTACCTAACGAGCGACAATGTTTTAGCCGAAAAGTCGTAAATATTGTTCCGAATACGGGTGTCTAAAAAATTGTATACAATATCCGGAGCTATCGTTTTTCAACATAACATACCTAGTTTTTGGTATTTATAGCTTTTGTTAAATCTATTTAATTGTCAGCGTGACATTTTCATTCGTTTCAAAACGCCTAAACTGTGCCTAAATCTAGCAGTTAGGTCAACTATGTCCAGATTTAATAAAAGCTGCAAGTAACAACAACTTAGTTAATTAGGCATTTATACATAGTATACCTAGGGGAAATAAATACGTATTAAATAGGTAACTAATTTAAATTATTGAGTGTGACGTGACAGGTAAGAGGCTGTATACACTGCGGCGAATCATAGATCAAAGTACCTATGGCCAAGTAGGTGAAATTGAGAAACATGTTTGTACAACCCCGGGCGCCCAAGCGACAATAAGTATCAGAATCTCTTAAAGGGCCGGAGTCGAGTTACTTTTCTATTTATACTATGTCTATACTGTGCCTCCGATTGCAATGCGATGGACGCGCAGCTTTAAGCTTTAACTTCGTCATTCATTGTGAATGTAACCTCCGCTCTCTGCCCCCTTAATTTTTTATTTTGAATAATCCTAACCAACCACCGTTTTTGACACGACGCGAGGAAAAACAAAATCAAGCAGATAAACAGAACCAACTCAAAATATTGTTGAAACGTGTTCTGCTGCTCATTCTGAGGCCCCTATCGTATAATATGTAAGTTCAATAGCAGCCAGTGTCATAGGGACCATGCCGCGAGCGGACCTGCTGGTGTTCTTTTTATAGTGGTGAATATTAGGTATTTACGTCTTTAATATTTGAGTAGCTTAGTTTTTATTTTAATTTAAATAGTTTAGTTTTAACTTTTAATTACTGAGTTTCATGTGTAAATTTAAGCTATGATTTAAGTGTTGACATTTTAGGCACTGGCCGAGAAAAATTGTACATAACGATCGTGAACTGGTAACACACGGTAACATACGAGAATTAAGGTAACACACGTGAAATTTGTAAAGCTTGCAGTACACGATAGAGATTTTTCTACAATTTTTATTTGTATTATTTGGGATAGTCAAAATTAGGGCTTAACAACCGTTTTTTTTCCGTAAAGTTGAAGAAGAGCCACATTGAGACCCATAATAAAGGTTACGCTCACAGGGAACTTACATATTATTTGCCACAGAAACATCAAATATTTTTAGTCAATACCAATTAGTATCAAATCCCTACATTGCACACTCAGCTTACAACAGATCACGAATGTTACGTAACACATATAGTAACACATGGTATCATTCGTGAATCAAAAATGGTGTGGACATAACCTAATTATACATTCGGTGAGTTTTGAAGCTAGCAAGCACCGTATAACTTTATTTGTTAAACGAATAGTCTATCTACATCTGCAATTTATAATTATGTATAAACTTGTGTTCTTACCTTAGATATTCACTGTTGAAAAAGCAAAATATCACCGAGACAAAAACGCCGGCCACCTGTTTCTGTCAACTGTCGTAAACAAAATGGCGGATGTTTATCCGCAGGTGGGCCAACCTGTAGTGTGGTGTTGCCATGACTCAATAAAGGTTTATGCGGCCCTGGATTTTTGTTAGTTTAGCCGTAATGTGATAACATACGTGAAGTATCATTCGTGAACAAAAAGTGAGACACATGTTTGAAATTACTTTTTACACACTTTATTGCGTTATTTTATTAAAATAATTCAATAAAAACATAGCAAATTTAGTTAACAACGTTAGCCATTCCAAAACTATAAAGGGTACGAATCAAATGGTATATTTTTCTGACTTTGATCTGCGAGATGTCGTAGTGGGACACCGAATTTTTGTATGAACGCGAAAATTAAACGTTTCCAAAAAAAAACGCTTTATTAGCAGGAAATGATAATTGACTTAAATAAAAATACATATATGCATCAAACATTCTCCAGATCAGATATACCCTTCCATGGTATTAAAAAATAAAAATACAAGAAAGTTATGATTATTTAAGTGAGAGGGACATTGACTTTTTTTCAAATGTTCAATTTTTCTCGGCCATACCCTTTAATCAATGTATATAGTATAGAATACATAATCGTGTAAGTTCATATCTCGAATCTAGGAGACTTTTTCTCTTCTTCGATTTTATTACTGCTGTTACCTACCCACCTACCACAGTAAAAATAGAAAATTGACAACGTAAAATTAATTGATGTACCTATTGATGCTTGTCATTGCTCAGATTATGTAATGTAAATGTTAGTACCTGCACCATTAATTGTACAGCATGCCAATCGTCAGATTTACAAAAAAAAAAATATTAGGACTAAAAAATGAAAATAAAATGGAAGTGATGTGTGAACAATAAATCAATATTTACCTGAGCAGTTTTCTCCGTAATGATCGTCATAGCAAACTTTGTCACATTAGTAAATATCAACAACGCAAATAAAATAACAGTATTAAATAACTACAACGTCAAATAATAGAAAAATAAAATAAATACAAAGTAAACAACCTACATCAATCGACATGTCAAGATTTATATACTCATACATATACTGAGTATAAGTAGAGGATTTTCCAACGAAATATTAGGACTTATATGTGTTAGACTACAATGATTTGATTGTATTTTGCCCATTCTTTGACTGGTAGAGAATGCTTTAGGTACCACCACCGTCAGGTACGTGTCACCCATTTGCTCGTGTGTTTGTATTTTAGAAACCGGCACAACCCGCGTCATCTTGCGCTGGGAGGGGTGCGTACGCGCAGCGCGCGTGACGCAGCGCGCCGGCTTGTTCTGCGTGGGAGCTCGCGCCGCCCCCGGCACCCGCGCCGCCCCCGGCGCCCTGTCCGCCCAGGCCGGCGTGTACGCCGTGCCGATCTCGCAGCTGTACGCAGGCGCATGGGCCATGAGGCCACTGCAGGACTGCAAGCAGGCACGCCTGTCGCGGACCAAAAGTGCGCACATCTTCGATTTATTTGAACAAGGTAAGAGTAAGATCTCTGACGGTCGCCATGTCGGTAGGTACATGTAGAATCAACCAAGTTGATTCCTAGTAAATTAAATCATAATATGTAGATAGTTCAAAGTTTAACCTACTCCATAAACCGCAACTGGTTCAAAAATTTCTCGTATGTGACCCAAACATACATACCTACTATTCTGGCGTATACAACTAAATTGAGAGCCGAGAAAGGTAGGCATGAGGTGCGAAGACGAGGTATGATAAAGCTCGACTAAGGTCTGACTTTTAATTCACTGCAGTAAAATGACAGAGCCAAATTTCATTCTGTGAAATAATGATACCACATTTATTTTAATACTTAGTGCTTCACACGTTCACCTAATGAATGATTTGATCAAAGAACAAACTAAATATTTTATGAATATTACGTAGTTAGCTAACAATAAGTATATTATTTTATTATATTTAGCCGATCACTTTGCTTGCAACAGAATGTTAAAAATATTAATATGAGACACGAGTAAGCAGACTCCTAAATATAATATTATTAAAGTAGTGAATCATTCTAATGAACTACATTACATTGTTTATTCATTCAGTAAGGAACATCACTATTTTTTATACACCAAAAACTGACAACACTGAAGCTGTCATCCTACTGCAGTGAATTAAATGTCGGACCATAGTCACCGTTGCCCCTTCTCTGCACCCCATGCATACCCCCGGGTAGCTAACAATAAACAAGTATATTATTTTATTATATTTAGCCGATCACTTTGCTTGCAACAGAATGTTAAAAATATTAATATGAGACACGCGTAAGCAGACTCCTAAATATAATATTATTAAAGTAGTGAATCACTCAAATGAACTACATTACATTGTTTATTCATTCAGTAAGGAACATCACTATTTTTTATACACCAAAAACTGACAACACTGAAGCTGTCATCCTACTGCAGTGAATTAAAAGTCGGACCATAGTCACCGTTGCCCCTTCTCTGCACCCCATGCATACCCGGGCTCTCAGTTAAGTTGTACGACTATAACTTATATATTTTTTACACGGAAAATGGGCTCTTGCCTAACTCTTGCCCCAGGAGGGCGAAGAGTTGTCGAATGAAGTAAAATAATGGTTGTATCTACGACCGTAGATGTAACGTTACAGCTTACGATTCATGGTAGTGCCGTTTTCTTTCCTTGCGCCGTCGGAGTAAGGTAGGGCATGCAGTATCGGACAATTTCCAGTACCTATCGGAATTGAAAGTCGGTATTGAACCTCAATATCGGAATCGCGGAATTACACAGGGCATACAATATTGAACTATTTACAAAACCGGAATTGAAATTCGGTATTGTGTCTCAATATCGGAATTCCGATACTAGTAGGTATCGGAATTGGGGATATAATAGAAAAACAAACTTTTGAAAGTAGAAGAAAATGTACCTAATATTTTTGATAGTATTTATTTAAATGTTGATCCTAAACATAAATTAAAAAAAACCCGAAAATAAAAATAAAATATAAAGCCTCTAAATTATCAGGGGTAGGTATCATTTAACCGATCAGCAAAATATTCTTATTTTGGTCAACAGAAATATGTATTTGGTCAGCCGAAATATCTAGTTGGTAAGCAACTTATGGTCAGCAAACATTTATAAATCTGTCTGCAATTAATGATATACTGAACTGCTCTAAATTATTTTGGTCAGCAAATTAAATATTTGAGCTGCATTGAGCGACCCACAATTAGGTAATCAAATTTTGGTAAGCAATCAGTAGGTAAGCAAAATATTTCATTTTGTCCAGCATAAAAAAGGGGGCAAATTTACTGCCGTGCCGGCAACGCACATATTATACCAAACCCACCATCAAATTTACAAATTTAACAGTCTCGACCTTAGAGCATTTAACCAACCAGAGTGGCTACGCGCATCAATTTCTATGTAAAAAAAGTCTGTAGCTTTATGCGTGGGGGACGAGGAAATGCACACAAACGGTGTTAACACTAATGCAAATTTCAATCACATCGTTACGCACGCACACGCCAAAATTATCAAACACTAGCATAAACTATACACACGCGAGTGCATCCACATACAGGGACAACGTGTCAGTGCACGAGATAACGTCCATTTGAAGTAAACGAAGACAATGCTTGACTCTGTCGATATTTTACCGCGTCGATGAGTTCTGCCAATAATTATGACAAAAGTTAAATGTTCTTTTTTCTTTGATCTAGGGTCTGCGATAAGGATAACACAGAACCTTGGGTTGTCAAAAACTACAGGTGTATGATAAGTCAGTATGGTTTAGTCTGAAAGCGCATGAAATACCTACATAATTTGGATCTATGAAGCCTAGTCGATTTTAAAGTTAGGAAAAGCTGCGTTATTATTCTTTTTTTATGAATCAATACTTGGCTGGCGGACTCGCAATTATTCCCCCTCCATTTTGGTTTTTCGCGGACGCCTCATTGAAATATTATATACCCTATGTCACTTCGGCAATCCAGACGAATCGAATGACACCTCGTATGTTAAAATCCGTCAAGTCGTTTAGGCTGCAGAGCGTGCCCAGAAATAGATATACATACATACATACGCTCGAAAAACATAACCCTCCTTCTGACGCAGTCGGGTAAATATGCGACCAGGAAAAATTAAGAATAGGGAAAAAACGGAATGGAAATTAAAATACTGGAGAAAATAAATTTCGGGGGATTAACCACTACAGTCCAAAATGGGATTAGGAAATTTTCCGTGTGGTAAAAATGAAAAATGGGGAAAAAAACGAATGGAAATTAAAATACTGGAGAACATAAATTTGGGGGATTGATCGCTACACTGCATGGTCCGACATGCTCTTGCCCGGTTTTTATTTTCTGTTATATACCTACTTTTTGATTTATAGCCAAATCCCTGAAGTTTATTATACAAAAAATCTGAAAAAAACCTGACGTATAGATAACTATTTATATTTTGTGGATAAAATAAAATTAAGTGTTAATCATTTACAATTTTTGTGAAATAACAAAAACACTGAAAATCTGTATTAAAATTTGGGCTAGTCAAAATGGACCTTATTACATAGAAAATAAAATTCATCATCACACAATGAGTATTTTCTTTTGCGGTTATCTACTAAGCAAATTATCTTAAATACGGAACCCTCGGTGCGCGAGTTCGACTCGCACTTGACAGGGTTTTTCTTATTTGACACACCTAGCGAGGACTTTACTAGTTGATTGTATAACTACGAAGTACTTAGTGCTAAATAAGCGTTAAGAAATGTAACGATTTATTTTGTGTATAAAAAACTTATACTCATGTGCAGAAGATCAAATGACCCTGGCCGTAGCAGTAGGCCGGCGGGTGCTTCTAATGACGGAGCAAGCGCATGACGGCGCCAAGGGCTTCGAGTACGTACATATGAGGGTAAGAAGGAGGCACTTTGCTAACATTAAACATTATACAAGACGTAACTGCGTAAGGCATAGGCCTCACTACTTACCACAATTTAGCACCTAAGTTTAGATTCCTTCTAATTTTGTTAATTCGCGTTTAAATAGGTACCTAATTTACGTGTTTGCTCACTCATACGCATAATTACTACAAACGTCCGCTGTACAATGGGACGAATAGAGTTCTGTCTGGCAAACCAGCTGGTAGTTCCGTAAGGAAAATTCAACCAACGTTTCGACTAATGAATGACAAATACCTAATTACTCGAAGGATTTAACACGGGCCGGCGGCGCAGCCAGAATTAGGTATGCTCGTTCGCCATACCTTTGCCACGACGTAGCGTAGGTTATGCTTACAGGTAGATTATGCTTACAATTTGATTAAGAAATTTTGTTTAAAGACGATGTAGCTTCCCCTTGCTCTTGCTCTTCAACAATAATTTTAGTACCTACCAGAGACAGTATACTTAAAAGTTAAGTAACTTGTACTCTTGCCAGGACGTCGTGCTCTGCGAGGTCCCGTTGATCATCAAGTACTTGACGTGCACCACGGGCGTCTTGGCGGCTGGGTACAAGCACCACTGGGAGGTCATCGACTGCGACAAAAGTCAGGTACACTCAACGCAACCCGTCCGTAGTGGGCTATTGTTTGGGCCTTAAAATTGAAAAAATGACATACAAAACGTAAAAAAGAAATTATCAATTTTCGTGTATTCGCTATGCGCTTTACAAATAACCACAGACATAATACAAAGCAGCACTGTCGGCGTATTAAGGGAACGCGTATGTAGCTGCGATGCGGTATAATATTATTGCATAATTGGACACGTTCATAGTATTAGGAAACAATACAAGTTACTTACAAGTCAATTATTTCTGAGTGGTGTTCATTTCTATCGCATTATAGTACATTACTGGAGAGAAAGGGAAAAAGGCCGATGCAGGACGAGTATTAGGCGCATCAAATTAGCAAAACCTAGACATAATTCTATATCCCGTTGTTTTTATTATTTTATCGGATATTAAAATTAAGTGAGTCGTTTTCAGTAAAAATAAAATAGTTAAGGGCTTTAAATAAACCAAAACTCATTGCTTCCTTTGCGTAACGAAAGTTACCCGTATGGTTTGTATGACTACCTTTTGTCACAAAATAGATAGGTACAGAAGTCAATCACATGTATGTACTTCACTTTTCATACCTACGCTCGGCGGTCGCTCTATGGTTGTCAACTATGGCTTATGCACAAAAAACTATCGTGGTAGTGGCACTCGTAGGTATCTAGTTGTTTGATTTATCGTTGAGAATTAAACGGGAAGAATGTAAATATAAATTAACTAGCGACCCGCCCTCGCTTCGCTTCGGTTTGTGTGAGTTATCTGTAATACCCGTACGTAATCCAAAATGTTTATACATAAAAACCTTCCTCTTGAATCATTCTATCTATTAAAAAAAACTGCATCAAAATCCGTTGCGTAGTTTTAAAGATCTAAGCATACATAGGGACAGACAGACAGACAGCGGGAAGCGACTTTGTTTTATATTATGTAGTGATGATAATAATATTTTTATTTTAATGTCATTGTTATGTTATTACAAATTTGACTATAGAAAATCCCTAATAACTTCTAAACGGATTAGTTAGTTAGTTTAGACCTAAACCTGTCAAATGACACTAAAAACAACACAATATCTACACAAACAAAAAAACATGTTTTCAACTTACGTAAGGTTGCGTGAATTTACCTTACAAAAATTTAGTTACTTCGTTTATACTGATTCAAAATAGGAAACTATTATATAAATCGATCTTCCACCGTTTAATATTGAATTTAAACAACCGTCCACTGAACAGTTATAATTACTTTTTTTTTTGTTGCTCCATTATTGCACAAAAAAGTTCACAGACGCGTGTCTCAAGCGGATAGCATTCGCGCTCGCACTGGTCCCAACCGGTCCGAGATATCGTTTCCGTGAGCAGTGTCTATGTGTGCGTTGCTCGAGCGCACTTTGTATGTAGATTGACTTCTGTACCTATCTATTTTGTGCTTTATGTGAAAAAGGTGTTTAACAACATAAAAAATAGGTATAGTCAAATCAGTGACAAGCAATTACCTACACTATGACGAAAAGATTTACCTAATTTATTGTCACCGACGACGACTGCACCATATTTGTCACTGAAAGTATAAGAATAAAATGTTTAATTGTAAGAGGATTCACAATGTTATACATTTTTTAAATGTTTTAGGAAAACTTCGTTTACTGAATATTTTAAGTTTTATTTATTTCTGCCACAGAGCTTTTAACATTTTTCACAGCAATTATTTCCGGGAGTCTTTCAAATGCAAATGTGCGTAGGCGGCGGTGGCTACCGTCCTTCCTTCAGGTGGACCGAATGCCAGTTTGACAAATATTACTGTTTTTTTCTAAAGTACTTCAGATGAAATGTTAAAGAAAATTGAAGAAGCATTTTCATCAGATGCAGAAGCAGAGGATTGGAAGAAGTTTGTTAATCTTGTGAAACGGTTAGAGGTTGAACATTAACAAACAGATAATTTATTAGACGAGGACGTTGTTTATAAACTCGTTTTCGTGTTTTATAGATGATTAATAATCATATAAGCCATGTAATTTTCTGGAGATAATCTTAATATATTCATCAAAAAGTATTATTAACTTATTTAAAGTAGGTAAATGTAAAAAACTCGTTTTGAAACAATGTTTCCACGTTGAAGAAAAATATAAATAACATTTTATGACTAAACTTTTATAACACATCCATAAACCGATTAAAATATTTCGCACTAGCGACCCGCCCTCGCTTCGCTTCGTTTATTTGAGTTTTCTGTAACACCCGTACAATAAACCAGCATTTATTATGCATAAAAACCTTCCTCTTGAATTACTCTATCTATTTAAAAAACCGCATTAAAATCCGTTGCGTAGTTTTAATGATCTAAGCATACATAGGGACAGACAGAGGGAAGCGACTTTGTTTTATACTATGTAGTGATAGTGATAGTGAAGTAACAGCCCTAACTTTGGGCGCGGAAGACAAGAGCTTAACGGAGGTGAAGGGGGAAGTAGGTACATATTTAAAGTGCGGCATTTGGGGCCTGGGTAAAGGAGATTCGCTTCTACGTATTTAAGTATTATTTATTCTTATGTTAGGTACTACTCAAAAGGAACACAGTTAAACTTAATAATTTTGATGTTCAATCCAGATTCTGAAGCGCACCGACAACGCCACGGAGCGGCGAGGCACTCTCGTGAACGCACTGCGCATCGGTGACGAGTGCGACCGGCAGCTCGTGTTGTGCTACAGCCGTAAGCATCCCATCATCATTGTCGTCTTCAAGCTCGAATTATAATATCGTCAAAATCGTGGTTAATTGATAAGTTCCAGTAACGGTTTATCGATGTCTTTGTACCAACTTCAGTTCAGTTTTTCTAGTTTTATGTTTTTTCCAGTATGAAATCTCGTCTTCGATTTAAGAGATGAGAAAACCTGCAAGATATTCTCGGACAAATCAAATGTGGAAAACAGAAAAATCTTGTATTCCATTTTCGTAGTGTTCCTTAAAGATCTTAAGTTATCTACATAAAATAATTGATCTGCATGAACTGAACAAGTAGGTATGGTGAAAATACATGTTGTTCAGTTTTTGGTTTTCTGCTCGTTCCGCGAGCCAAGTATTTTTCATAATATAAGAATAATAATGCAGTTTTTCCTAACTTTAAAATCGACTAGGCTTCATAGATCCAAATGATGTAGGTTTTTCATGCGCTTTCAGACTAAACCATACTGACTTATCATTCACCTGTAGTTTTTGACAACCCAAGGTTCTGTGTTACCCTTATCGCAGACACTAAATAAAAGAAAAAAGAACATTTAACTTTTGTCATAATTATTGGCAGAACTTAAGCCCGCTTTACATTTGGTTAGATTCAGTGTGCTAAATTTAGACAGGCGGCGTGGAGGGGATAAGCGCGTCCTCTTGACTAACCTGCTAACTGCCTTTACACTTGTCTTTTTTTAGAGCCTTTTTCATTCAGCACACTGAAATTAGCCAAATGTAAAGCGGGCTTCATCGACTGTAAAATATCGACAGAGTCAAGCATTGTCTTCGTTTACTTCAAATGGACGTTATCTCGTGCACTGACACGTTGTCCCTGTGTGTGGATGCACTCGTGTGTGTATAGTTTATGCTAGTGTTTGATAATTTTGGCGTGTGCGTACGTAACGATGTGATTGAAATTTGCATTAGTGTTAACACTGTTTGTGTGCATTTCCTCGTCCCCCGCGCAGAAAGCTACAGACTTTTTTACATAGAAATTGATGCGCGTAGTCACTCCGGTTGGTTAAATGCTCTAAGTGTAACACAAGTAACACAACCAAGTTAAAATGATAAGTAAGTGGCTCAACAATCCCGTGTTGTGACTGTACAAGTATGATTCTACAGACATGATAGTAGGTATATTCTTTCAGACACGTGCCATTTCGAGAGGTTGAATAGCCGCGGCTTGGAGAGCGATGCCCAGTACGATTTCACCTGGACTACCGTACCCTATGAAGTCTGTAAGTTCTAAACTATCCAAAATCATTGTTTTACCTACTTGCGCCTACTAAGGGTACCTTCCTAAAGGGTACTATCAAAAACTAGTCCTTTAGGGTTATAATCGCCAAAATCTGAAAAAAGTCAGAAATCTTCGAGGATTTTTTTAATTTTGACAAAGTTGCGTTCGGCGCTCGAGTCAGTAAAAAATCAGAACTACCGGATTTAAAGCAAACACATGTTGACTAAAGATACTGGAGTATATCTCCCTTGAGTTATCTTCACACCAAACACCAAAATCGGTCAGTAGTGACTGTTTAACTAAAACTTATTAAAGAACTGTTAGTAGTAGTTGGTTAGTAGTGTCTTTAACATCAGCGATCCTTACTTATGCTAATCATTGTTTTTTTATTCTTTGTTGGATGCGTGTGGAACGTTCAACGCTTGAACAGATCGACGTAAACATTGGTTCAGAGTTAATTTAAGGCGTGGGACATAGGGAACGAGCGCTGTTTGATGTTTATGAAAACTAGTTGTATCAAAGATTGGTTCCAATATAATTTACTCCACTTTTTTTATATTTTCCTATGAAGCAACTTTGAAAGGCCGACCAGGTTTAGGGTCATCTACGATGCTCTCCACTTGACCACTTTTGAATTGTAGATAATGAAGGAGCAGACTCATGGTAAACATTACCTACCTATATCCATTTCTTCTTTTATTGTCTTTTGATGTTTTCCCTGTTTGGTCATGAATTTTATTACGGTTCGGTGTTCTAATTTTATTAACTTTCTAAAATCGCTCATGACGCTCACGTTTGTTACGCAATCGCAGAAAAACAAAAGACGTTATTTGTCTGAATGCTACTTTTTTTAAAGTCAATGAATTAATGTTATTGGTCATTATTAAAAAGTTTACTAAAAAAGGTTGAAAGATATTTAATACCGAGAACTTTTTGCTCCACTTGTGGTATCTTAAGAGTTAATGACCAATCCAATAAGGACGACAAAAAAGGAGCGAAGGGGAAAAGATTTAGGTCCAAAGAAAAAGTCAACGCTGTTATAGGTAGGTGCATGCCCGATTTGTTAGATGTATTTTTTAATATTTTTATTTTCTTGTATAAAAAAATCCGTGGCTTCACCAGTGTTACGGTTGGCTATGTCCGGTTGACCAATAATTTGTCCCAGTCCAAAAATTTAATTTGACAGTATCGACGGAGCTTCGCTTCGGGGATCTCCTACTTCTGGGTGTTTTTGGCCCTCCGGGCCTGATATAAAAACGAACCTAACCTAACCTACCTACGTATTACGATGTAAGTAATTACTATTGGGAAAAATTCGCTACTATGATAAAAATGTCTTCTGTGAAAATGATCTATCAAGACAAATAAGTATGTAGCAGTAAATATGTGTATCGGGAAAGAAGGCGATCGGAATTTTTTAAACAAGAAAATAAAAATATCAGAAAATACGTCTAACAAACCTAAAATGTTACTTTATTCGCTGCACATCGTGACTAAAGCTCCTTATTATTAGTCTCTAAGGTCAAAAGTTTTTTTTTTTTTAATTTTACTTTGGATACCCCTGGACATCCAATCAAGGTCTTCTACGTGGGAAATGATAGTAGCTACTCTATAATCTTCAACAGGGTTAACTCACTGTAACCTGGGTAAGGACCAAATTTTTGGCATCGTTTTTTTCGTCTTCTGTTACATCTTAAGGAGTGCCCCGAGATATATTTTTACTTTTGTTTTTTAACTACCAAACTAACTAGCGGTTTATACAAGACGCCAATATGCCAATACTCTTGAATTTCAACAATATACATCTTCTATTTTTTGAGTAGGTACATACAATGCCGGTGACAAACGGACACGGACGAACAGACATGACGAAACTATAGGGGTTCCGTTTTAAAAAAAAAGCGTTAATAAGTGGTTTCCTCGGAATATCCAGTTCGGTGTCTGCGTCTTACATTTCATAAACTGAAATTATAGGTACATGGGATAAATATCGAAGTCCGTAGACTAGCAAGGAAACAGTAGCAAAGTACGAGTAACCTGACTCTGTAGGTCTGCTGGCACTACTGGCTCGTTATTTTTTTATAAACTCTGTGTTTTGTCGTTTTATCGTCACTGCCACACAAAATCGTCAAGGTGCTATTTACAATGCTCGTCATTAATCAAATAGCGGCAAATAATTACAAAGCGGCAAACGAAACAATGCAAACAGAGTGCTAGCAGTTGACAGAGTATGCACCTGATCTAGTTTGTCCTCAGTGAACGTTTTCCCCTACGTCATCGCGTTCAACGACGACCTCATGGAGATCCGCCTGCTGGCCAACGGGGCGCTGGTGCACACCTCCTGCTTCCCCGGTCTTCGGCTGTTGTGTGGCCGTCACGTGAGTATAACAATTCAGGATTATTATTATATTGCGAAACGCATCCCATCAAAAAAAGGCCAACGCACACATTGTGAAGGCAGGTAAATAGTAAACGGTTATTAATTTCCGTCTTTATATTATGCCAATGTAGAATCCATTATAATTATTGTCTACTGTGTCGTACCTATAATATAACTTTGATGTTATTTAATTAATTGACAGAATTTCATATAGGATGTCCTTTGTTTTTTGCTAATATGAAATACTGCTCAAATGTAATCTATTTAGGTACTATGTTCATCTGGTGTATTTAAATGTGTGTGATGCAATGCAATTGCCTTGATGACAATTGTTATTGAATAATTTGTAATTTTCATATTTTTTGTAGCGAAGGTATACGTACGTGTACGTATATGTAATATTTCTATACACAAAATATAAATCCGCCCAGATGTCCACAGTAGATAAAAGAATAAAATTTCACTTAATAATTTCACTTCAAAAATTAAGAAATACAATTAAAGGGAAAATCAAAAAAGCGACATTAAACAGATTAGGTTTTGTTAGAGGCCTGAGTTCCGAGTAAACTATAGAATATGACATTCTAATCCAGTACCATGTTATCGCCACGCTATTCAATTTACCAAGAGTGAAAGGGAAAAGGTACTCGTAAGTGGTAACGCCCTCTCTCTAAGTGGCACTTGTCTTGCAGGACATATTCTTCCTAGCGTGCCCGCCGGATTGGAGCTCACAGGATGGCGAGCTGGACCCCTGCCTTGGGCCTCCAGACCCCCACGCGCAGGCCCGCCGGTGCGTGGCGCCAAACTCCATCGACGAGGAAGAAAGGGTCGAAAGGTCAGCGTCCCTCACATTCAACTTGTACTGAAGTGTAGGTATTGAAGCATATTAGGACCACTCAATCAGTGCCGCCGAGGTCTATGGTTACTGTAATACGCGAAAAGTGTGAACACTCACAGGCACGCAATTGGTCAGAGATAGCGCGGGCGTTACGGGCATTACGGATGTGTTTATACGGCGGCCAAGCTTTAGTAAATATAAGTGGTGTGTACGCATTTGAATACGTACTATTCATTTGTAAGTTATGATATATTTTAAGTAGTTTTACTGTAGATCAACCAATATTATCCAGCGACGTTGCCTATCAAGTTAAACTATAGGTATTTGTTTGAAATATATACAGGGTGCCTGGGATTTAGTGGCCAACCTTACAGGGCTGGATATAGCTCAGCTCAGGAGTGTCGAAAATATGATACCTAAATCATGTTTAGTAAAAGTCGCATGGAATACGAGGTATACATTATCAACTTTTCGAAATTTCGGAAATGCTGTACTCTGGTTCACCATTTTCGATGCCATGTCCACAGCACAGTTATGAGTTTTTCAGTTTCGTTTGCTGTGAAAGAAAGCAGATTAAATTTGCTTTTTGTACTCGTCGATTAAAATCTGTGTTAATACTTCATATAGAATACTGCAACGTCACTCTTTTCATCGTTGAATAGTCTAAGTTACTTCCGAAACAACCGAAATAACTGTTTCGATACGCTCTAGACAACCAAAAAATATTGAAAATACAAAGAACTTCGTATTTCAATAATATGTGTCCTTGTTTAAAGAGACTCGATCCGATACAAAATTGCCAATCTATGGCGTTTCGGAACGTAGCAGCGTCTCACGGCATCTGTCAAAAATGTACTTAAACTTGCAACTGCATAAAAAAAAAGCTCTGAATCGCTAGTATTTAGCCAATCACAGCACTGTACTGCAACATTACGGACGCCGGTGGTATGATAACTTGTCTTTTTAAAGCAGTGACAGTGACGAAACATCTTTTTTAATGAACTCTTACAAAAAGTATTGTTCACAATAGTGTCATGATGTAATCAAGCTTTTTAATCTCATACTTTACTTAGGCCACTCGGCAAGCTTCGTGGCCTAAACACTCTACTAAAAAGCTCTCTATTATAACACGATTGTGAACAATACTATTAAGACCCTTCTAACGACATTGATAAAGTTTTTCTTCCGGCAAGTTTGACAACGCACGTGTAAAAAATGTATCAAAACTTGTAGTGCTGCTTTCTTAAAAATTTGCACGTTTAATGGAGAGTCTAAAATGATATCACGGAATGTGTATATTGAATCTAATAAATAATGCGCGAGAGAACGCCATAATAACTTGTTTTGCAGGATAGTGTATATATACATAATACCTCGAGCACTAAGTACCTTTTTCCTTCTATCGAGTAAGTAACGTTAACGTAACGTCGTCATCGAGAAAATGTAGGTACATGACGATTGGAACACAGCCCTCATATCCGCATTTTGTACCTACTTAAATTTGGCAGCACGTTGACGTAAAGGTCAAGGTAAAGGTTAAGGAACCATACGTAAAATATTGTATGGAAACGTGAGTTTCTTTTAAGAGTTCGTGCTACGGATAGATTCCGTGAAAGTTTGATAGGTACACGTTAGATTTGTTAAGTTTGCGTAGCTGGACGATACTTTTTGAACTCGTAGTGCGGCCGCCGGCAGCGGCGATGTCGGCGATGTCGGCGATGTCGGCGATGTCGGCGGCGGCAGCGACAGCGGCAGCGGCGATGTCAGCGGCGGCGGCGGCAGCGGCGGCAGCGGCGGCAGCGGCGCGCCCTCGAGCGCTTCGGGCTCCGGGTCCTCGGACAAGGAGCACGTCCGCCCCCCTCTGGTGCGCATGACGCCCGTGTCGCCTCCGCGCTCGCCGCACACCAGAGGTTGGTATACATTTCGTTTGTGTAAGCAAGAACAGGCAAGGGTAAAATAATACAAATAAATATCCGCACAAAGTTGGAAAAACACATATAGCTTAGTAAATGAATGCTAAAAAGGGGGGTGTGGAAATTTTAAAATGTGGTATAACTTTTCAACGGTAGATGATATGTATATATTCTTAAAGAGAATTTAACCCTCGACAAGCCAAGTCTTCTTCTTCGTCGTTTTCACTCTTGACAGAGTCGTGGTCGTGGTCATCATATCAGGCGCTGGTGGCAAGCTTCACAACTCGCCGCCACTCCCTCTCTGATAGCTGCCTTCCTCGTGCAAGCTATTTAGAGGGCTCTTTTTTCAGATGTTATATATGCAAGTTAGAGAAAAATGTAACACTAAAAAGGTGAGGAGAATTTTTTTTTTGAAAGTCGTCCTTTTGTTGGAGCTTATAAGTATCTAGACAACGATTGAAAATAGGTAAAAAATGTATAGAACCAAAGTTGTAGAGAATCTTATTAGATATAATAATGTCATAAAACAAAATTTCCTATGACGCATCGTTTTCAAGATGTTAACAAAAAACCAAAAAACGGGACCTTCTTTGTTGAGGATGCTGGACTACCAAAATGAACTTGGCAGTCAAGCATTGAGGATTGCAGCATCAGCATCCTGCCCAGCCTGGACTGCGCGGCTTGTAGCAGTTGTAGTAATAACATGAAAAATAAATTCTATTAAACACAGGATAAACACAAGTAAGCAAAGAGAGCAGGTTGAGCTCTCACGTGGGGAATTCTATAAGAGACTAGAGGACGCCCGCGACTTCGTACGCGTAGAATTAGTTTCCCGCTACTCCCCCCCCCCATTTCTTCCCGTTGGGGGTCGATTTTCGGAAAATCCTTTCTTTGTGCTCACTTACATCATGAAAGGAACCCCTGTACCAAATTTCAAGTTTCTAGGTACAGTAGTTTCGGCTGTGCGTTGATATGTCAGTCAGTCAGTTTTGCCTTTTACCTATATATATGGATTAAAATTACATCCATCAATGTGTAATTTCCTTATGCTTCTTGCTTAGAAAATCATCCACTATGATCAAAAAAAGTAAAAAAAATATAGGGAGACACAGATTCTAAGGGATCAATAACATCCATCAATGTGTAATTTCCTTAAGCTTAATGCCTAGAAAATCAATCACTGTAAACAAAAAATAAATAAAAATTTGTTGCGATAATTTACAGTAACCAGTGGCACAGCGTTGTCGTGTCTCCCATGACATGACAGTATCGCCTGCCTACTTCTTAACTGCGGACATCAGACACCAGTCATCAGTCATCAGTCACCAGTCACCAGTCACCAGTCACCAGTCACCAGACATCAGACATCAGTCATCAGTTATCAGACTTCTTATAGATGAACATGAAATATAATAAGAACACACATAATAACGCAAATTAAGATTACTCATGCCTTAACACGGAATGTAGGACCCATCTACCATGAAGGAACCAATATGCCACGCGATATGTGAGATGAAACCAACCGAGTTTCTTACAACCTTATAGGTATAGTGGAATTCTCACAACCCCAGGTACACCGGACCCCATGGAGACATGCCCACATCATGTTCATGAACACAAAACATGTTGTATCATAAACACGGATGGAAGATTGGCAATTCTACTTTTTGTGTATAAGTGTTTTCGTAATTATATACATCTTCCACTTGTAGCAGTGTTTTCCTTAACTCCTCTTTGGAAGAAAATAATTTTGAAGCCAGTAACCATTGATAGCGAACGCTCACGGAGTTAATATAATGTTTGATGAACTTTGAGTCATTCTTGATCTCCGCCTTTGCAGCCAAACTCTCTAAAGCATAGAAATATTCTATAGCGTTTCTTGCCGCTGTTGTGTTCTATAATAGAATTTCTGCGCGAAATCGGTCTGTGTTTAATTTACTGACGAGCACCTCGTAAGATGTGAAGGTTGAATGGTGGTTTTATACCAGTGCAATGCCGGTCCGTCTAAATATGCGGCAATTGCATATTTCTTCTGGTCGTCCGTCCAGGTCTTTAATATCCCGATGGCGTCAAACTGCATCAAAAAGTCGTCAACGTCAGACAAACCACTGAACTTCTTTGCATCTTCACCGAGCTAAATATTTTTTCAAAAGGGGGGAAGAAACACAAAAATAGCAAAATAAAATGGTACGCTTTATACCACCGTTACCGTCCTTGTATTACCTTTCCCTCTTCTTGGGAAATTGCCTTACCCTAGGCTTATCTTTCCTCTCTCTCGTTTAAGCAGTATGCTTGCTTACGAGAACTGCTTAGTGGGGTGCCGCACCTCCACCATAAAGGGGAAGGGGTGTTACCTATGTAAATAAAAACTGGAAAAAAGAATACAGTTTTATTCAATCTTCTTAAGCTTTAAAAATAATTGTACATCAGAGGTGTGCGTTGCACCAAGGCCTAGCAGCGACTCCCCGAAAATTATACAAAAACAAACGGTCGCTCTTCTATCGAATCGTTTGCTTTTGAATTGAAATGCAAATGAAATAATTTAAAAGCAAACTGTACATAAGAATAAAAACAGGTATAGTGTAATAAGGTCTATTTTATAGTTTACAACCTTATTTCACTACAGTACCTACATATTTTTGAGACTTTGACGCACGCATACTTGTCGGAGCCTTGACATAGGTACAGTCAGCGTCATATACAGGGTGTCCCAGAAACCTTCTTTTAAGTAATGATATGAAGTTTATTTCTCCATACTAGGTGTCCCGTGTCCCATTGTTAGAATCATTAAGAATCAGCGAAGTTTTTAAACCTATTTGCCCGTTTATTTCAGTTTTTTTTATTAATCTGTGATTGATACCACTGAAAAACTTATATATTAATAAATTAATGATTTTTCGTGACATAATGGACATAAGGGAAAATTACATCTCCGAAAGTAGTAAAAATCGCAAACATACTTATGGGGTTAAATCGATAGGTAGCTTTTTAGTTGCTCTATCAGCCCCAGGCGGATCGACGTCGGTTTCTGGGACACCACAGACACCACTATACGATTCATATGGTGTACCGAACTATTTGAGCACTTTGAATGTTACCTTATATATGACCCTGACTGTACACATAAACGTTTATCGCTATAGAATTATCTTACAATACGCAAGCTTCACAACTCCCCTCAAAGGTCGAAAGTCCCAAAAAACCTGTCTTTATTGGCGACAAGATACATTCTGTGAAAGTAAACGACGATACGGCAATGCAATAATAATATTTTACGTAACACCTGGCCATAATGTGAGTTTTATCGCACGCTGCGCGCACGGTAAAACTCGCATTGTGGCCAGGTGAAGACGTAAAATTGTTACTCATCACGGGCAGTAAAAAAGAAAGCCCTCTATCGCATATTTACAACCCTCGCCTACGGCTCGGGTCTCAAATACCTGCGATTTCGGGCTTTCTTTCTTTTACAGCCCTTGTTAAGTAATGTACTATTAATTTGATCTTCACGCGTTCACGTTGTCTCCGCAGGTAACAGCACTTCTGTCCGCAACGTGCGCGTGTACAAGATCCCGCGCGCCAACCTCAGCACCATCTCGCCGCACCGGCAGGCGGCCGCCGGCCCGGCCGACCCAGCGTTATTGTCCGACAGGTAACCTTACCATTGTACCAAACCAAGCCATCGGTAAAAGCAGTCGACCAAATTAATAGCAAATACAATTTAAAAAAACTCTCAGCCGAGATCAAGTAAGTAAGTAGGTATGTAAGTAACTATTTATTTATTTACAAATAACGTGGTCAGCGGCGTACCTAGCGTGGGTTTTAGCCGCCCGGGGCCGACCAGAAATTCGCCGCCCCCTATTTTTAACCGACTTCGAAAAAACCAGGAGGTTCTCAATTCTTCCGGATATTTTTTATGTATATTCCCCGATATTATAATAATATAATATTTTCCGTATGCCGCCCCCTTTTATCTGCCGCCCGAGGCCATGGTGCGAGTGCGCCAAGTGCGAGTCGGACTCACGCACCGAGGGTTCCTCTGTTCTGTATTGAAGATAATAATGCTTGGTAACCGCAAAAGAAAATACTAATTTTGTTCTGAGCTTTATTTTCTACGCAATAAGGTCCATTTTGACTAGCCTAAATTTTAATACAGATTTTCAACGCTTTTTTTGTTATTTCTCAAAAATTATAAATAGTAATTATCTATACGTCAGGATTTTTCAGATTTTTTGATTAATAAACTTCGGAGATAAATGAACGGTCATTTTTTGTACATTTTTGGCTATAAATAAATAATACTTAAGTACATGAAAGGAAATAAAAAAAATTTTTTTTTAAATGTGCATATTGATCCATTTCATTATGACACCTCATTTGCTATAATCGAACCACTTTCATTTTTCAACCCCCCATTCTAGACCCCTTTTAAATTATTTATAAAACTAATTTCATATTTTTTTTACTAAAAAATGCGGGCGAGCAAGTTGTACAACTATGCCAAATTTCAAGTTGATAGCATTTGTAGTTGCTGAGAAAACCTGCTGTGGCATACAGTCAGACAGACAGACGGAATACGAAGTCTCACCATAAGGGTTCCTTTTTCACCATTTTGGTACGGAATCCTAAAAACTATCAAGTGCGAGTCGCGAGCCGGGGCTTCCATATTTAAGATATGTTTGGAAAACGCATAAGAAAATACTCATTTTGTTTATGAACTTTATTTTGAATAGCCTACATTTTATACAGATTTTTAAAGATTCTTGATTATTTTTCCAAAACTGTAAAATTTAGTTTTGCTTGATAATAACCAAAGATCGGACAAGTTGGCGTCATTACTCGCAATAGTGTGGACATGATTCCAAGGATTTAATTAAACAAATTGAAGTCATGTCCACGTTATTGTGAGTAATGCAACAACTTGTCCGAACTCTGAAATAACATACATACATAAACTGGTCAAATACAAAATGTAACACTCACACGCCAAACATCTTTGCTATGTTATGCAAATTACAACTTAATTCATACGAAACAAAGTCTCTTTTAATCTTGAACTTGTGTCGGCAGTGCGCGATGGTTGCGTCAGTGGCATGACTTTCAGATGTGTCGGCACGTTATACCTATATATATATATAACTTATAACATCTATCCAACCATAACTCACGTAGGCAGTGGATGTACAGTCACCAGCAATAATATATGGCAACAAATATAATGAGCACCAAAATTAGTAAACGATCACCGAATTAAGTTAGGTTATGTTAGGTTAGTTTTTGGTGATCATTGACTATTTTCGGCAGTAAAAATGGTTTTTTTGGCGTTGTATTTTACTATGTCTGGTGATCCGTTAAACATAATCCATAATATATTATCCTACATTTGGCTCAAAAATATCTAACACGCTCTTATGCCTCTAGTAATAAAGACGTGTCTGATATTTTTGAGCCCAATGTTGAATTATATATTATTGCTTGTGACTGTACCTAACTACATATAAATGTACCGATTTTTTTTTAATGATTTATTATTGGCGTCAGTGCCAGGTATAAAATCTATGTGTACAATAATTTCACCTTGTCTGATAGTTTTTAAGAAAAAGTAAGTGTGACATACAAACAGACAGACAAAGAGACACACATATAGGAAAATGGACATGGCGAAACCATAAGGGTTCCTACTTTGACTACGGAACCCGAACAAAACGAAACATTCGTCGAAATCATAACTAATTACATAATAAAATATTTCCATTCGTATAATGTATATTGGTAATGATTGCAGGCCCAGCAGCATCAGGCAGAGGCTCGAAGAGATGGACCTCGAACACAAGCTACGTCTCAGCTGCAGCAGGGATGAAGCGTTGTAAGAGTATTTCGATTTTTACGACCCTCGCGTGCTTCAATGGACTAATGAACTCTGCACAATTTAAAAGATGTTTAGGAACATAATGTATAAATATTTATCATATTCAATGTTATTGATATCTTATTGATATAATTGATATAATTTTATTGATATCTTTCGTAAAGAAAAGAAATGTTTTTTATTAATTTTAGAGGGATACGTTTTGTTCGTGATCCGACCACTAACCCAACTTCACTTTTGACCAAGCAATGAAAAAACTGTAATGTGTCTTGGCTGCAAATGTAAATGCTCGAGGTAGTAAAATAAGACCCAATATCATTTCTGCTTACTTAAAATCTACCTGACCTGACTTTTTAACAGACTTTAAAGAAAAAAAGAACAACATAACACCATACAAGTGCGTTTTCAATTCGTGTGGAAAGGGTTCCGAGCGTAAAGATACAGGTTAAGATTAGCAGACCTTAGTACTATGAGTGGGCCACACTTTAAGTTGGAAGACCCCCGCCAAATTCTGGGCTCCTGCAGCGACTCCGCTACCGAAGTAGGCGAATGGCTTAGCAGAGTCCTCAAATGAGTCCACCGGGTAGCTAAGCTATTTGGGTACTCCGTTTGGATATTGTACAACAATGTTTTCGGTGTAACGGAGTTTAGTCCTCCAAAACCAAAATAGCACTTATAATATGAACGCCCCTGCAAGAGCCACTAGACATAATGATCGCCGCTACACGTTCACAGTCCCCATACAAAACGATCTGACAATGTCATAAGTCCAACTGCATTTATATGACCCCATACTGGAAGCACGGACTCCTGAAAAAAGCTTCATGACACCACATTGGGGGCACCCAGACAGGGAACGTGTTAAGTTTAATCGTAATGACACTAATGACAGATTGATATTCAGCCTTAACACTTTCCCTCATTACGACAAACAGGAAGTTGACTCTTGCATAGGCCTAGCATGTCACACAACTGAATGAGCCTTCGTCTAGGCATTGCTTTTGTCAACATATTAGCAAGTTGATCAGCAGAACTTGTTCTTTCAACAGAGATAAGACCTTCTTGTACTGCCTCTCTTACAAAGAAGTGTCTTACACGAATGTGCTCAGTCCTCTTATGAAATTCTGGATTGTGCGCAAGGCGAACTGCATCTTTGTTATCGACTTTTAACGTTGGAACCTCTTGTAGTTTAGATAGACTGTTATAAATTATTTGAAGCCATTTCAGTTCCTTAGTTGCTTCGCTTGCTGCTACGATCTCCGCTTCTGTCGTCGATAAGGCTAGGTACCGAGACTTGACGTCGACTTATGGCCGAACCCTATATTCAAACCGCGGATAGATAGGCTTACTTCGGATTAAAATTACACACATTTTGTATGGACAAATGTCAAATTTTAACCTGAGGTAAGCCTTATCTATCCGCGGTTTGAATATAGGGTTTGGCCGTTAGTCATGATCAGAGTTTTTGTAGCACGGTAAGACTAATGAGAGCTGCGGAGTCGACATTAAAATTAAAATTCAACTCTTACTCATACCCATTTGTATATTTAATTCCAAAATGCTTTTATATTCGCCCTGTGCCTCTGAGTAAAGCTGCTAAGTAATGAAAGATTAAAATTATAAACAAAATACTTTCATGTACCTACATATTATTAAATATTAATCTCATAATGTTATGAATATTAAAAGTGAAAGTTGTCATCCCTATTTATAATAAAATATAATTTTGCAATATAATAATCGAATGAGTATGAGTATTAGTAAGAGTTGAATTTTTATGGTTATGTCGACTCTACCGCTCTCCTTCGTCTTACCGTGCTATGAAAACTCCGAACCCTGGTCATGACCCAACACCTCCAGGATACAGACGTGTTACGTTACGCCAGTAGTTGAGCGTCCAGTTAAGAGATCACCTGCTTAATCTGCATCACTATTGCCCGGTTTCAATATATAAGAAACGAATGGTTTCCCTTACGTCTCGTTAAAATTTGACACATTTTGTACGTGGCGAATGTCAAATTTTAACGAGACGTAAGGAAAACGATTCGTTTCTTGAATATTGAAACCGGGCATATTATCATTCGATAAGTTTCTTGGCACTGCTGCATATTTAATACCATTGGACAAAGTCCCTTTCGGATGTCTGAAGATCCTCTTGACCATTATCCAATCTTGTATTATATATGGTTTATCTAATTTCCTTGATACTACCACTGCATATGCTATGACTGGACGAGTTCCAGTCATTAGATATGACAGGGCTCCTATAGCTTCTCTGTAAGGAAAGGTATTCTCAATACCTTTTTTAACTGTCCCTGTTTCTATGGTGGAATCTCTTTCAATAGGTAGGCGTAGAAACTGGATTACATTCCATCATTTTAATACGTTCTTGACGTAAGCCTCTTGCGTTATTGTGACAGAGTCATCTTTCGCGTATAATCTCCAGATCAAGATAGTACAATGCTGGTTTTGTAGTTATCTTAATTCGGTCTTTGAGCTCACTGAGAAAATCATTTGCCAGTGTTTCATTAGTTGCAGCCACCAGTCCGTCATCTACATAAAGAGTAATCAGGATCTTCTTCCCTTTAGTTTCTTTTACATATAAACAGCAATCACCTTCGCTCTGCGCAAAATTCATGTCAAGCAAAATTTCTTCAAAACAAGAATTCCAACAGCGAGGAGCCTGTTTTACACCATATAGGCTTCTATGCAGCCTGCATACTTTATTTAAACCATCTTCGAAACCATCGGGTTGTTCCATACAGATTTCTTCAAATAATTTTCCATTCAGGAAAGCGGTCGACACGTCGAATTCGGTGAGATACAGATTCTCCAAGTACTCACGCTAAGCAGAGAGCGAATTGTCGCCATCCCAGAAAGGGACAGATTACGAGCAAACTTACAGCCCAGTAAAGTTTGCTCGTAATCTGTCCCTTTCTTTTGTTTAAAACCTTTAACGACGAGTCTCTTTCTAAACGTGTTATCTCTTTCATTCGCTTCTCGAAGGTTCTCAATATCGCTGTCTCTTTCTAATCAGATCTCTTTCACTCTTAGTGGAAAATTGCCATATATACTGAAATGTACTTCAAAGGTTTTCAGGATATGGCGTAATCTGATAGAGGGCAGCCTGAAACGGACTGAAAACATGTTTCAGGGGCCTGAAAACAACGGCAAGTTGGTCGAAATTTTGATAATCTAGTATGCGATAGAGCTACCTCTGAAACGGACTGACACGATATTTCAGCCTGCTGAAAACGCTTCTAAGGCACCAAAATTCACGATTGAAAATGAGACGCCTTATCCCATCGGCGGCGTAACACTATGTTACTTCGGAACCCTAAAAATTAGAAAAGTTCATTTCCTTCAACTAAATAAATACCTAAACACCTACGTTACACAGCAAAAAAAAAACATACTTACTGTTGAATTGAGAACCTCCTCCTTTTTTTGAAGTCGGTTAAAAATAAATTATTACCCCCTTATTCATAAACGCAGTATAAACTTATTTTAAATTTACTAACTTATTAAAATATTCTTTGTCACTTTCTGTAAGATACAAATATCACAATGACAGATAAGGACAAAGCATATTTTAAGCACACTTTAGCTATTGTGATTTTATGAAGAAGAGGGTAGTCTTAAAATCCTCGGCACGGCGGCACCACCGTAAACATGCTCGGATCATCAACAAAGCATGTATCCCATCATTTGTGGTTCGTTTTAGAACTAGTTTAACTATTATAAAAAGGAAAAGTTGTGAAAAAGTTCAAAGACGGGCAAAGGTAGTGTGGAGTGCTGAGTAGGACACCTGCTAATGTTTAATGTGTAGGTATATAAAGTTTGCTGATGAAGATAACATTGGCTTACAGTATTCCCACTATTCCCAGCTTCTGAATAGCTTTCGGCTGGCTATCGCTATCACGCTTGCACTCGCAACGTATATTTTTCTCTCGTGTGTCATAGAAAAACGATAGATTGCCGATCGCTATTAAGAAAATGATAGCACTGTACTTAGTTATCCCTAAATCGTAGTCATAGGGTATCCCTATACGACTATAGGACTAAAATTATACATATATACCAATGTTTTTTATTATTATTTAACTATTGCATTGTTTGGTCGTTATTACTTTGTTATTGTGTTCTTAAATAATTGGTCTACTCTGAACGAATTTTACATTATTGTAATTTAGTAGAAGTAATAAGCATGATTCCAGTTAAAAAAATAGTAGGTACAATGTATGCTCAAATGTTACTTATTGTACTTATTGTGGTTTTCTATTAAACGACAACCACATTTTTCTGACGCACTTACTATTGTTTTAAAGGTAATATTTTTAAATATAATAAATAAAGATACCATCATATTTATTATATAGTTATATATATACCTAGCTATATATTAAAATGAAGATCTAAAGATCACATTGTTTCAAAGTACTGATACTGTGACTGTCAAATATATGTTATTCTATTTTGCATTTAGTTAAGATTTTAACTCAATTATGAGTATTAAGACGGTGTTATCCTAGCAGAGTTAAACAACGACGGATCGCCCTCATTATAGCTTAGATAATTAATTTTTAAATGAAGTTTACCTTCATTGGCGTCCGCACGCCAGAAAACAAGTGCCATCCAATAATTATTTTGATTGTCTTCCTAGATTTAATAATTGGTTTGTTAATTAACAAATTGTAGCAATTTGCGGTGCAAGAGAATTGAGAAAGACAGTATTTTAGTATAATTAATCTTGCAGAGATGGAACTTAAACGATATTAAATTTTAATATTTCAGAGGAGTTTAGTGCTAATGGCCGAGGGCGGACACGGGCTGTCGCTCGGCAGCCAACCAAAGAAAGAACCAAACTGATAGAAACCTAAGATCTCTATATAGAATAAGAAAATGTTATGAAACTCTAGTCTGAAAATGTTAAAATTATTTATATATTATATAGATATATGTAACTTTATATGAATAATGATTTAAAAAATATACAGACAAATAGAAATTACCTAATTTCGGTAGCTATTAAGTTAACTGCAAATTTCTGTTTAGTAATCTCATGCGTAAAAATGCAGATTTGACCGTGACACGCCGGTCGGGCGGACAGCAGACCAGGAAAGTATATGAGCAATTAGGGCTCCGATTTGCCCTTTAGGCACGAAACCCTGAGAATGTGATTCAGTCACAATGTCCTAAAGATGATTAATGTTAAAAAAGGCAAGCTTTTGAAGCTCGGTTTCTTTGATAAATTCAAATTATACACTATTTTCCATCTTGCACTGCTTATTTTGCTCGTAAAGTGTACCTTGAATTAGATGTTATTTACATTACGTAAAAAAATAAAAATATATTTACAATGTAGGGAGGATTGTTAATATTTTGAAGGCGGCAACGTAAAGAATGTTCTCATTGACTCAGACATTCGCACGCGGCGCTTCAAACGGACTTGATTCGACAACACCTGAACACCGGTAAAATCTTGAGACATCGCATACCCATTCGCCCCGACTAGCCACGCGTTTAATTATACTACTAAGAGCGGATTCGACCAAACTGGAATAAGGTCTTATACCTAGATTAAACGCCGAATTTGTATGGACTAATCTCGGATTAAGTCTTATTCCAGTTTGGTAGAATCGGCCCTAAAGGGAAGAGCCAGAGGTTATACGTTCCGCTGTTTTTTCTTTATGTATGTTCACCGATTTCTCCGTCAATTGTGGACCGATTTCAAAAATACTTCCGAGCTGGTCTCATTGTCACCAAATCTAAATCTGATGAGGGGATCAGTGAGGAATTGACTCCTCAAATATTGTAGGCAAACATATAACGATTTTAGTATTTTTCGTAACAAGTCTAACATTTGCATTCAGGAGATTTTAATTTGGTTAAGTGGAACTGATGATGAAGAAGACCACAGATGGCTACCGCAACTCTTCAACGGTGCCTATTTCAAGGCCTTTATTCCCAATAGTTCAGTTGTCCAGTTCAGTTAACTGAAATAGTGGAATTCTTTTTCTCGTTTGTTCAGTTGACTGAACCTGGCCGAAATGTGTAAGTATCATAAAAGATAGGTAGGTTTAGGTTATTTTAGATGTTCAGCAGGCCCAAAGGGCCAAAAACACCCAGAAATAGGAGCTCCGCTTAAGCGGAGCTGCGTCGACACTATAAAGATATACCCCTTTCGTCCACTTTCGTAACTAAGATTTCACAACTGAAAAAACGAGAAAAACAATCCCACTAGTTCAGTCAACTGAACTGGGCAACTTGTGGAAATACAGATTTCAAGGTTGGCGATAAGATATCTCGATTAAGATAGTTGAGCGACTTCAACGAAGAACATTTAATTGTTTAAATATGACTATGACTTTCCCGCGGCGTTGCTCAAGGCGAGCTTGAAATGTCTTAAAGTTTCATATCAACTAAGAAGTGGGACTAATACATCAGCTTTTATAACCACAAGTCACCGGAGCGGGATTATTGAGGAGTATCAGAAGGAACGTTTGGAAGTTCGCATTGTTAAGTTGACAGTAAGAGCGTAGTCCCTTTTAAAGAGTTTCTAATGTACACGCTTTGAGATGCGATAGTATATGCTACCGCTGCAGCAGCCGCCGCTGCCTTAGGTCATAAACAGAGATCGGAATAGGCAGAGCTAATTTGCCTAAACTTGACGCATATTCATTCATGCGTGAGTGAGATGGGAATACATTATTAAATGAACATGCATCAAGTTTAGGCAAATTAGCTCTACCTATTCCGATCTCTGGTCATAAATATATCTTTAAAAGTATAACAGTAACATCCATGTCACTTAGGAAGATTATCACTTAAATATACAGGAAAGACCCGGGACCCGCTCAGGTGACACCAAAAAAGTTGCAGGTATTTAAAGCAAAATAACAAAATAATCTTTTATGTCCACACTACACGTTTAAGCATAGATCTCATTATGGCTGAGACCGCGGAATCCGGTAAAGGATTGTATATCATAGATCTCTATGTACACCACATATATTTTATTGAACTGTTCTGTAGAGTTGACATGTGTTACACGAGAGGAGACTAAATTATCAGACGAACATTTTCTTCAATTAGCTACCTTATCCATATCTCAACAATTTGGCAAATTTACGGCTATTACGTATTGATTTATTATTTTGTTATATACTGGTAAAGACGTTCGTCTCTTTCTGAAGAGTATGATATAATAGAATGCGGACTCTGACGACGTCGCCCTGAGCGCATTTATATTACGAGTAGGGACCGGTAGGTACAGTAAAGGAAATTGATTCGTAGACCCCTTTGGACTATGTCAAAGTGACACTGTCAATAAAATCATAAAAAGTCTATTGATTACTTGACTTTGACATAGTCCAAAGTGGTCTACGAATCAATTTCCTTGACTGTACAGTCACCAGCAATAATATATTATCCAACATTGGGCGCCAAAATATCTGACACGTCTTTAATATTAGAGGTATAAGAGCGTGTCAGATATTTTTGCGCCCGATGTATAATATATTGGTGCTGACTATATATTGCTGGTGACTATATAATCATTTTAAAATCACTGCTCTATTTTTAAACACTATATTTTGTAATTAATACTAATGTTTAGGTTATTAAGCGATTATTAGTAGCTTAGTGTATTCTACTGAAATTCTAAACCACCACGTGTTTAGTGACTGTATGTTTGCATTCATTTCGTAACTTAACGCAGTTTTAGTCATCTCTCGGAGTAAGCACTTGACATATTTTAAATTTTAACCCTGTTATTTTATCTGGAGTTTATAAATGTAAATAAAAGAAATAAATGTCTGTTCAATGAGAACTGGTGTTGTTTTAATTTTATAATAATTTATTAGCAAATACAAAAAATATCAATTTGTCTTAATAATAACAGTCCAATAAATCTGTATGAATTAAGGGTATACCCACCCTAGTAACGGTCGGGCATCCGTCAGTCTTGGATAATGTACTACAGCCTTTATTACAAGTTTTCGACCTTAAAGTGCTGCCATTGGCGAAAAACAATAAAAATTGTGTCGTTTTTTCATTAAATTTATCATAAACTTTGGGTTTTAGAGCAAAGCCGTATCCTAGGGAAATTAACAAGACAAAATCCGCTAAAATTTAGTTTTAAATCGTTTTTATTTACCCAATAGTTACTTAGATGCACACTTTATTTTATGGGAAGTAGAGTAAAAAAAAACCAATCACAGAACACATTAAAAATGACTGATACCCAACGTTCTGCTAAGTAAAATATATAATTCTAAGGGCCTGTTTCACAATCGACAAGTAAATTTATGTGCCAGTTAAAGTTAGCTCTCTCCTTGTCCATGCTCAAATGTAAGAAAAGGAAAGGGCTAAATTTATGTGTCAGATATGCTTTACTTGACGATTGTGAAACAGGCCCTTACTGTACTAAAAAAAATAATTAATTAATAACCATAACGCTATAACAACTTAGGTTGTTGTTTAAGTGTAGTGATGTCTAGGAATCTTGGCATTTCACCTGGTGGCAATCTTTTTGAGAAGGTATGGCCTGCAACAAAAATCTTATCAGAGTAATTTAATGGGAAAACTAGGTTTCAATTCGTAAATAATTCGTGGCGGGCCTTTCTTAATTCACGCACTGGATAAATGTAGGGTAGCGCGAAAAAAGGGATAACGTCGGAGTAAGATAAAAGTTTAATATTACCCGACAGATGGTGCTGACTCAATTAGTATACGTTTACTGCAGCTGTGATCCTATAACTCTCACATCAAATCAAATTTTAGACGCTATAACAATTTTTTTACCAAACTTAGCGATATCATCACTCAGGGATTACATTATTAAACTTTAATTATTTGCAAAAATATCTATACACAACAGGTGGACAAAAATATCCATACACTACTAGTCTACTCTGTCTACTACAGTATTCTCATCCGGATACGTTATACTACATTTAGAATCTCGCTATTTTCTTCTGAATCACCTACAGTCTTATCCGCCCAACTGCACAAGCTGCTGGCAGTGTGCTTGTTGGAATATTAGGATCCCTTTGCCATCCATAAATTTATTGGGTATCATTTAACAGATCAGCAAAATATTCTTATTTTGGTGAAGAGAAATATGTATTTGGTCAGCCAAAGTAGCTAGTTTAAATTGTCTGCAATTGGGTTATCCCACATTTTTATAATGTACTTATGGTGATTCAAAAACCATTTCGAGAAAAAAGGTTGTAGAACCATTCCCTGTTATCAGATTATTTTACAAAATTAGTATTAAATAGTTATTTTAAATTTATCATTTGACATTATTTGACCTCTAATGTAGTGACGTCGTCACGATCTTGATTAGTAAGTTGTATCTAATCTGTGATCAACCATAGTACTGCATATAATGTGAGTCCGAATTGCAGTAATATATTATATTGTATATCGAAATTTGTCTTACTTATTTCTGTTTTATTTTAACGCTTATAGACATTTCTTAACTGTACATAAACATGACAATGTAAGATCTTAAAAAAATTGAATGATCAAAATATAAATCCATTTTGGACCCTCCGCCCGTAGCATAGTCTGTGGGTGAAATTGTCAAACTAGACGAGATCTGACATAAACGCACAGTGCCGCCAGGCAAAAAAACACTCCCAAACATTTTAAAGCATGTCTCAAACAAACTAATTTTGTAGTGACGTCATAACTCCGTTTTCTTTAAAAATTTATATAAATTAATATACTTATTTAAATGCAAAAGCCACGAAATTAGTGTCTTCAATTAGTCTAATTTATCGAAAAATAATATAAAAACTAGGGGTTAATTTTTTTGGGATAACCCAATTAATGATCAAGGATCGGAAAAATGCCCGTCATTTTGAAAACATAACCCTGTTCTGTACAGCAGAGACTTCCTTATGATGTTAATTAAAAATATTTACTTATATTTATTCGGCGACAATATTATTAATGAATAAAACCGTAATGGTTATGGAAAAAAACACTTTCGCGAAACAAAAATAATGTGTTTTTTTATTTAATTTTCGCTTGTTATTCCATAACGACGTGAATTTAGGACTTATTTATTAGTCAAAAAGGCCGTTCACAATTTACGGACGTCATTGGGGCATATTTAATCGTTGGCATTGGTTTACTGTTTTTGTGTGTGTTTGTGTTTTCCCATTATCATTCCGGTATCATTCATTAATAAAATTGCAGCTAAATACATATAAATTATTGTATAATAAATGTATAAAATACCTAATATTTTTAAAATTAATATCAAGGAAGTCTCTGCTGTACGGAACAGGGTTATGTTTTCAAAATGACGGTCGTTTTTCCGATCCTTGTTAATGATATACTGAACTGCTCTAAATTATTTTGGTCAGCAAATTAAATATTTGAGCTGCATTGAGCGACCTACAATTAATCAAATTTTGATAAGCAATCAGTAGGTAAGCAAAATATTTCATTTTGTCCATCAAAAAAGGGGGCAAATTTACTGCCGTGCCGGCAACGCACATAATTATGCCAAACCCACCATGAAATTTACAAATTTAACAGAGTCGACGGAGATCCGCTTACGCGGAGCTCCTATTTCTGTGTTGTTCTGGCCCTCCGGGCCTGATATAAAAACGAACCTAACCTAACCTACCTCATATTTATGATACAAATTTAGAATAATCTAGGGTGTGATTGTGATTTCTAAATTTGTGTGACAAAACTTAACTTGTAATTACTACTAGCCTCAAAAATACCAATGCTTGGGTGCTCGCGTCACGTGGTCTGATTTCGCTCCGCCCACAATAACGAACACTGCTGATTTTCCACTTATTTATATAGATAACCATTATTTTAATATGCACACCTCTCAATTAAACTGCTTATAGACATGTTTTCTCTGCTGACCAATTGTAAAATATTGCTGCCCAAGTAATTATTTTGCAGCTCGACTGTTTATTAGGCAGACAAATGATAAAAAAGCAGATTGATATTGGTTAAAATGTCAACCGTTTGTAAATTGCCAGCCAAATCTTTGTATACTGCCCAAATGAGTTAATTGCTTATTTTTTTGCGAATCAATTTTAATAACACCTGACCATTTAATTACTTCCCAAATTTATTGTATCTAATTTCAAAGTCAGAAAATTATTTCCATATAACTTATGCTGAAAGTATCAAAATTCATAAAAATTTAAAAGCAAAACAATTACCTTATAACAAAATAACTTTCTGTTATAATTTTGATATCTTTATTTTAGGGTATATATTATTACGTCATAAATATTTTAATTCATACCATTCCATTGCCTAAAGTTCCAGTCAAGTAAGCGGCGCAGCGCGCGAACAAGGCTGGTCAATGCAAAACCGACTCCGTTAGGTTAGGTCCACAAAGTATAAATAAATCTATTTCTAATTTTACTGTTAAGAAAATAAGAGCTATCGTAAGTCGACAATACGTTACGCAATATGATTTTAGCCAATAGAATAGAGGCCCGGCCCTGCTGTAATGTTTTCAACCCATGCCGTGACGCACCGTGCCGGTCAAAATGATGTTGCACAGTTGCGATTGACGCAACTAATAAGACAAATAAATAGTGGGGCGGGGCGTCGTGGATTGAAAACATTATATTATTTTTTTCCTTCATACACCACATGCACTGTTTTTAAACCCACCTTGTATGAGTTTATGCCTCTCCATGTAGTTCCTTGTAGCGAAACTCATCTCGCCCTGCCTCGGGGCCGGTGCCGGTGCGGACGCACTCGGTGCAGTCTTGAGGTATTTGGCTGCGAGTTGGTTCATCTTCATGCTGGTATCGGTGCAAAGTTTGGGCTGTTGGACCACATGATCGTCACCAAAAGTCACTCTGTAAAAAATAAGCTGAGTAAAGTTTACAGATATTGTTAGCCGAAAGTACCTGAAGTATCTAACACACGTCAGGTAGGCCGGTATTAAGAGGCCTCTCCATGTCGGATGGCAGGTGTTATAAGTTTGACGTGTAAGTGTGTGTGTGTGTGTGTGTGTCTGTGGCACCGTAGCTCTTAAACGGATGAACTGATTGGGATGCGGTTTTTTTTTATTTGAAAGCAGGATTTCTAAAGGTGGTTCTTAGCCATGTTTTATCAAAATTGGTTCAGCCGTTTTTGAGATATTGAGCTTTAAAGATGGTTAAAAGCCCCCGATATAACGGCGACACCTACTTTCAGAGCTGATTATATCTGCTAAACGGCCCAACCAATTTTCATGAAACCTAGTTAAGAACCATCCCGATTAAAGTAGCTTTATTTAAAAAAACTTGCGTCAAAATCCGTTCATCCTTTAGGGAGCTACGATGCCCCAAGCAGACATCAGATACATAGATATACAGACACACATTATAAACTTTTAACACCCCTCTTTTTATTTATTTATTATTAACCCCCTGTCGCAAAAAGAGGGTTGTTAGAAGTTTGACCGCTATTTATGTGTGTGTGTGTGTATGTGTGTTTCTGTCTGTGGCACCATAGCTCCGCAAAAAAAGGGGTGTTATAAGTTTGACGTGTAAGTGTGTGTGTGTGTGTGTTTGTCTGTCTGTAGCTCCGTAGCTCTTAAACGGATGAACCGATTTGGATGCGGTTTTGTTTGTTACAAGTTTCCGCCATACCTAGTCCCAAACTAAGCTCTAGGCTTGTACTATGGGTACCAGACAACGATAAACATATTTATTATGGAGAAATAAATTCATAGAAAACACCCAATGCTCAGGAACAAATGCTTGCTCTCACAAATTATGCCCGAGCCGGCGTGTGCCCAAAGATATGAACTCCCCAAACTGTCCCCAGCTACGACCCATCGAGCGGTATTGGGCATTAGTTAAAGCAGAGTTGCGTAAAAACACGCAACAAGAGACTGAATTTAAAATGCAGTGGAAAAAACACGCCTACAAAAATCCGCTTGTTCAGCCGCAAAACCCTCAAACCATAAAAGTATATATTAATTGTAAATAGACATTATACAACATACAATTGCGATAAAGTTGAAAATTGTACACACATACATGTAGTAGTTGATTTTGAGTACCTCTTGGTAACAGATATGTTGGTCTTGTCAATCTGCATCTGAAGGCAATGCTGTCTCGTGTTTCTGTACAGCGCACTGGCTGATGATGGCATGTCAGAGTCCTGGAGCATTCCATTTACATGAGTCTGTGAAAAGAGAAATAGAAGAATTAATTGTGGTCTTCAATGATCACTATGCCACTCTAGCATAAATATGGCCTTTCCTTTTAACCAACTTCAAAAAAGGAGGTTCTCAATTTGTCTGTTTTTTTTTTGGTTCTCTATTTTCTCTTCTGTACCTCAGAACTTTAGGTGAACAGATTTTGATGATTCTTTATTTATTTGAAAGCTGGCGTTTGCCGTGTGGCCCCATTCTTATCAAAATGAAGATCTGATGATGGAATCTATGAGGAATCGACGGAACTCCTCAAAAATTATAGGCGGTGTGCCTATAGCGATTTTGGTATTTTTTATTGTAACTCATGTATTTGCTCTTGGAAAGCACTATATGGAGAAGTGATGATGAAGACCACAGATGGCTACCGGAACTCCTAAACAGTACCTATTTCGAGGGTGGCGATAAGATCTATTAAGATAGTTGAGAGACTATCATGAAAAACATTTAGGTTAAAATATATGACTATGACTTTCCCACGGCCTTGCTTGTGGCGAGCTTGAAATGTTCTATAGATTCTTATTAACCGAGAAGTGGGACTACATAACAGCATAATAATGGTCACTAAAAAGGATAAAATAAAACTAGTAAGTTGTTAAGTACATTATTAATTCTTCAAAAAAGTTTAAATATAATTACCATAACTTTGTTGTAGTATGTCCATCCAACATTAGAGTGATCACTACCAGAGTCGGAACTAAAATAAAATAAATTATTTCTGTTTATCCACCTGCTCCAACCAAAGAAAAACAATAAAAGCAACAAGTCAATTTCGAAATGAGGCCAACATGCGCACCAAGCAATCCAAGTATTCTGTTCATTAACTATATAAAACACAGCAACTGACATAAACTAAGTTTAGGTTCTGACACAAAGGCCAAAGTCCATCGCAGGATACGGGACCATCTTGTGCCTTAATAGCTTTTCGGCCTGTTTTTGTTTTTCTGTTGTTTTTTTTTACATCATTAGTAAGTGCTATTCTAAATTTCAGCATTTTTCCACTACCTACTTAGTTTTGACCAACAAAAATAATTACTAAAAATGTTTTTTCACAAATAGTTCTGTTTTAATGGAACAAATTCTTTCGTGCTTAACATGTGTGGTACACTTAGTTTTGTTTTTTACATAGCCATCCATTGTCCTTGAAGAATTTAATTAAAACATTATCTTCAACCCTTTTTTAATCTCTTTTTTTTTTCATTGTTCTGGCCCTTGCATGGTTTGTGCTTTTGACCTGAATGTCAACAAAAACGGGGAAACAGAATTATCAGAGAAAGGGTTAAACGGAATTTGGAAAAACGGAATAAAAGATCAGGAATGGAAAGGAAACTAAATAATAAATACAATTATATGGATATACATTAAATTTTATTATGATTGAATTTAATAAAATCTGATAAAATTTGGTTTATGTCAGAATTAAAAGGGACAGTAAACAGGATACAGAGGAGGGAAAGGAACTCTAAGGGAAATAAGACCTTCTAGGAGAGATGAATGGTCATATTCGCTTAGCAAATATGATGTGGTTGATATAACCTTCAGGGTCACCACATTTACAAGTAAAACTATTAATTATTTTAAGCTTTGCAAGATGCGCCGGAGACCAAAGTGACCCAGATGCACACGGACAATTATAGAAGTAGCCTTCTTGTGGAGTCTCAACTTGGAAAACCAAGGTTTATGCAAAATAAACTGTTGGATGGTAATGTCGATACTTATCAGGGTTTGTTGACCAGATTTTATCCCAGGAATTCCTGAGATAAATTACGGTCAGAGTTGCAAGGTCATTAAAGTAATTCTTATAGTAGTGCACGTCCCCACACAGCACCGCATCATTGGCAATTTGTACACCGTGGTAGATTTGATGGAATCTAATTATGAATCCGAGTTTAGTAATGACGTGGCACATCATCAGAAAAAAAACAGGCCGAAAAGCTATTAAGGCACAGGATGGTCCCGTATCCTGCTACGGCCTTTGTTGCAAAAATTGCATTTTTGCCACTGACTTATTCACTGACACACATATTATTAAAACTAATTACTACAATTCTTAACTTTACAACAGCATAATTTAGTATTCAATAGGGTTCCACTCCTAATAATGTTTGAGAAATGCTGTCATAAGAAATACTTTTGCAGTTATTGTGATTGCAGCTTTTCACAAAGTGTCATTTCACAATTAGAGGGACAGAAGCATAAAATAGTATTTAATGAAGCTTACCCACTATAATCCCTAACATCCAGGTACAGACTTTGTTCAGGAGACATGAGTGGGGTTGTTGCATTGTCAACTTGCACATTGTACAAACTCAACTCATTCAATGTTTTCTCCTCATTGAAGTTAGACACATGCTGATTCAAGCTCTCG
Organism: Acleris cristana; assembly: GCA_948252455.1. Lineage (NCBI taxonomy): Eukaryota > Metazoa > Arthropoda > Insecta > Lepidoptera > Tortricidae > Acleris > Acleris cristana. The sequence continues at coordinate 14,539,968 of OX411772.1, read as the reverse complement.
TGAATAGTTGTCTGCAGGTTGGCTGCCTTGCCTACAGGTAGAATACCATCAAGGAAATTTAAATTCACAGGTTGCTTTACAATTTCCTTGATACTAATCTCAGATCTGTTGCACTGAACCTGCGCATTGTCATATGTTTGCTGTACTACCTGCTCCTTATTTATAATAGTGGAAGTTCTTACCATTTCTAAACTTGTCATCACCCCTATGGATATCTTATGCTTATCATGATCAATGGTTTCCAAGGCTACTCTCTCAGTTACAAAGTTTTGCATTGGCCCGCAATTCTTGTTTGATATTAATTTGTCTACTTTCTCCTGCAACAGTTGCAACTGCTCATTCTGTAGCTTGATTATCTTTAAAAGATCACCAACAGTTGGTTCTCTTTTTTCTTTAGTTACATTCATCTGTTTTTCAACATCAGTACATTGATTGTTTGTTTGTTCATTCTGATGTTTTGGTGGTAACACCTGTATGCTGCAGTGTTGTGGTGTGTTTATATGTCTAGTTTGTATACACACACAATGATTACAACTTGCTTGAATCATTGGTTGCTTTATGCCATTTTGAAAATCCTCTCTTGAATTGGGGTTTTGGACACGAAGCATGCCGGGTGTTGACGTGTTGAAATTGCCTGATATTCTGACACAGTGATGACAGCTGCAGCTCCTATTTTCTAAGTTGCAATTACCTTGATACTCAGCTGGTATAGGAACCTTTGTAATAGGGACATCAATTTGTTTACAGCTGTTCTCTTTTCCCAATGATAGCTTGTTCATCTGAACTTGTAAGGAACCATGTAATTGGAACTTTTTCAAGCCTCCACGAGTAATGAAAAAATTGTCATTTTTATTTAATATATTCGGGGGTGCTACCATTTTAGTATTGTCAATGGGAGATAGAACATTAATAGGTGACTCTGGGGTAACAGTGAACTGTTGAACATTCTGTGAACTGATGACTTTTTCATGATGCATAGGTAAATTACCTATAGGAGTGAAATACACAGGTTTTCTAGGTTGGTGATTGTTAGAATCAAGAATGCTTAGTTCTAAGTCATTGCAGGGAGACCATTGGTTGCCGGTATCACATGCGGAGGACAGATAAGTCTTATCTAAAATGGGGTAGGGCGAACTGTCGCTACATTCAAACCGCTTCACAGGGTCAGGACTATACACAATCTCTCTGGCAAAATCACTAGGAAGTTCGCTGGCCGTACAATCCAGATTTTTTTCTATAAATGGTCGCGGAGAATGGCAATCCGAATCGTTCATTGCAGTTAAGGGGACCTTATTTACAGGAGTTTTAAACCGCACTCTCTTCATCAGAGATCAAAGAAACCACAACGAAGCAAATGGAGTCAATTACAAGTTAATTACGTCTTTTAGATACTAACTAAGTATATTAAATATAAATAATCTAATCCACAATAATTAAACGCTGAACAGAATAATTTTTATAAGAAACTGTGAATAATAATAATATAAGGTTGGTTATACGCACGCAAGTAGGTAACTGAACACAAAATTTGAAACTTGACAGTTGTTTGTTAAGCTTTGGCTTCTAGGCCATCAGCTTAAAAATAAATTTGAAAACTGTATAGAAGATTTTTTTTATCAAGGTGCCCCGTGGTTTGGGAACAAAGAGTAAATCGAGAAGAAGGGATGGAGCTAACGTAACTTCGAACTTCGATTTTCAAAGTAGAGCCTCAGGCCCCAGTACTATGAAATAAATAATATCGGAAAGTTACAACAAAGAACAAGGAATATTCATAAATCATAACTAGCACTGTTTTATGGATAATTACATTATTACATAATATTCTACTAAGCAATACTTTAATTTTGAAAATAACGAATAGGAAAGAAGATAGTAGTCTTTACTCTGTATTGTACCCTTCATCTTTAGACATATCCTATAATCTGTGCCCTTCATTCGGAAAGGGCTTTGAGAAATCAGAAAGGGTATTAGGGTATGTATGTATGTTTATAATCTGTGGTTGTGATGAGGGGTTATGTTATGTTTGCAGTCCGTAAAGTTATTCGTTTAATATAATAATATATTTAATATAAAATAAATTAAACCAACCAGTGACCAGTCTGCCGTACAATTCAAATCCGGCAAAATGAACCAGCTGCTGAAAATATGTAACCCTTTAACCTTACTTTCAAGATCAAAGGGATCTGCACCAGGTGCAACTAGATACCCTGGCGGAATATTGTATTATCCGAGGTGATTATTATTATTATTATCCCTGATATTTATTATTATCCCTGATATTTATTATTATCCCTGATTGATGATTTAACAATTAATTAAAAAAGGTATTTAATTTTTTGCTATATGACGTGTTACAGGTATCCGGACCACAAAGATCCTGAATATACCCCCTCCAAGCTATTCAGAGTAGAACGGATAAAACCCTTGAAGCACCAGCCGTGGTACCTGAAGCTTATTATGAAAGAATTGAAGATAGATGAGCAGGTGAGTTTGATAGTCGACTCTTTAAAGTTACAAGTAGGGAATGCCGTATTTTTTTTATGGTCACAAACATGTGTGATCCCGCGTGATTTCTTATTTTGCAAAAATGAAGGAGTGGATGCCCTTGTTAAGAAGTGTTTCTCTTAATACTTTATCCTTGTATTTGTGTTTAAGACTTTGTCTGCTGAAGCATGGACAGGGATCAGAATACCCATTTTTCTTGTTATGATAAGCTCTATTGAGCCAGGTAACCCTTAAGTAACTGCTTATCGAATGGTGTTGGGTTTAGTGAATTATTATAAATTAGCCTCATACCATTCAAGTTAAGGAAACACATTTGCTCCTTTCCCATTGTTGCTGCTCTAGCCACTGTTAATAAGGTGGTAAGGGTTTATCAAAATCATAGGTCTGGTCCCTGGCCAAGGATTAGTGCTCATTTTTTTAATGTTAAAGTATTTTATTTTTATTAAAACTACATCTTTCACATTTTAAAAACGGTTTAAAGTGGTAAAAAGTCATTATTTTTATGTTATGACAGTTGTTTGCTCATTTATCATGTCGTAACATTACATAGAAACTATGCATGTTTTTATATTTTTTTCATTTTCAGAACAGGATCACTATCTTGAAGAACATCCCTGAAACAAATGCCAGGCTGTGGAAAGTAAAACATTTGATAAAAGTAACACCCATCACCTTCCCTTATGGTGAACCAACTGCTGAAGATATCAAGTACACAGTTTTGAAAGAAAATGGCCAATGTGTTGTAACAAAAACATTGACAACAAAAATAGACCAAGTTGAAGCTTTGGATAGATATGATAGCAACCAAAAGAAAATGGATTCTACTACAATAAAAAGGGATTCTAGGTATAAGTGGATGGAACCGATGAATGGGGGTTTTTAGATGGACTTAATAGAACATTACACTGATAGTTGCATTAATATCATTAAATAATTAAAAACAATGCTGTTTTTTATTTGAAATCATGTAATTTTAGTTATATTTGCTAAGATATAAGAAAGAAGATAGGGTAGATTGCTACTGTGGAGGAGCAGTGGGGAGACATCAAGTCAGAGCAAGTTCTAAAAGAAATCCTTTAACCTTTTCAATGCTTTGTCAAATAAAAAGTTGTCACTCACACACCATTGACAGCTCAACACCAGAGCTAATGTCAACTTTACCGCATAGACAATCAGGTCTATTTTCCACTGTCAACTATGACTGATATATCAGTCGTTGGTGTTGAACCTACGGTGCTAATATATGAGTAGTTGGCGTCAAAAAGGTTAAACAAGCAATTCTTGTATTATATATAATCTGAATCTCAGAAATGGCTCCAAAGATTTTCATGAATTTAGTATGCAGGGGGTTTCAGGGGCGAAAAATCGATAAAGCTGTATCATTTTTAGAAAACTTACCAAATAAATAATACAAAGCAAAGCTCGTTCATCCAGGTACTTTAAATGAGCATCACTTGTTATATTCTTCTTATCTATCTCTAGATATAATAAAGTTATAGTAGGGAAAAAATCTGTACATTCGAGATATGAACTTAAAAATACTATAACTCTGTATAATTACTCTTCATAACAAATTAAAGTACACCTATTTCAGGATTTCTCAATTAAAGTTATTCAATGTACATTAAAGAAGCAAAATAAATTATTTCAATTTGTTGTTGTAACAAATGTGACGCCATGAACATGATAATGTGACATCAATGACAAGGACAACCATATCCCTCCCATAACTGAAGCGATTTGTATTTGACCCTATAGTTTTGTTTTAATTTTATGGATGACATGATTATTTTAAATTTGGGTTGGCATTTTCTAATAAATTACAAAAATTAAATTATAGCTAATGATAAAAATTGATTGTAATAGTGTAATAAAACACTATTTCAAGCGGTTTTCGCCTAACCCGTAAGATACACCTAAGAGGGCTTCAAGCCGAAAACGAAAGTCAAAGGTTAAATGTACTTTTGTCGATATATCTGAAACAGATGAAATATTATTGAAACATAAATATTTTAAAAACTTTATTATGCAGAACGGCTTTAAAACTCTATTCCTTGAAATGTTTTTCGAATTAGAGTAATTGTAAAAAAATATGGACAGTCCCAATTGTATGGGAAAAACTCAAGCACCTCTAATTATGTGACCACCACTGTATAACAATAATAATAGCTGTTGCACGCAACTTCGTCCACATAGAAGTCGTTAATTGCTACGGGTGGTAAAAAGTATTCTCATACTATCTCTCTCTCTCCCTCTCTCCCTCTCTCTGTCTCGGTCCTCAGGGTTCAAGCAAGGTGGTTCAGTGGTTAAGCTGTGAAAGAGTATCAAACAAAGTCACTTTCACATTTATAATATTAGATATGGAGTTAGTGGTGTAACTATAGGGTGACAGAGCAGGCAAAATGCCAAGGCCCCAGGCCTGTGAGGGACACCCAGTCAAAAAGGCCGTCCTGCAGTTTACTTGAAGCACCTGGGTTAAAACCCCTATGTGGAAATCATCGTCACATTGATAGATATATCAGTAAACTTGGTGCACCAAATAGGTGCATCAAGTTTACTAAATGTGTACTTGATGCACTCCCACCATTGGAGGTGCATAATGTCATGGATGTCTCGTGAACCTACTACTTCTTGTCCCACTGCTGTTCAACGGAGCCCTGCCGCAAGGCCTATTTATGGGCAATTTGCCCTTCGGGCATCTAAGCATACATATGCGTCTAACGAACCTAACCTACCTACTTTTGCGGAATAAAATTGATTTCTTATGAATTAGGTGCATAATGTGTACTTTTAGTCCATTTTGTTCACCCACTGGGTATACATAGGATATTCAATTTACTTATAGATTATATAATTCATCTAGGTGAATCAAATCAGGTGATTTAAGGTAACTACAGGCCCCGTGAGCTCATGAGGGACCTAATATTTATTACATTTTTAATAAAAGGAAGGAAGGAAGGAAGGGACCTCAGTCCGTATAGTTATGCCACTGTATGGACTTCATTTAAATGAAACTTTTTTCTTTTTATAATTTATTACAGAAATATTAATATGATTCAACACTAATTACATAACTACCTAATAAGCTAATTACATAACTTCCTAATAAACATTTTACTTTTTTAGCTTAGCCCATTGTTATGTATACTTACAAAATCAATCATCTTCATGATCAGGACTATGCCTTTTCTGTTTATACAATAAATAATTAAAATGTTCCGGGGTCTTGAAATAGTTCTCTAGAATAATTCCATGTTTATTGCCCAAGTCAAATCTAGCATCACCCCAGGATACAAAAATGGTAGGTTTTAGTTTTTCAAAATCTTTCAAATGAAATTTGTGCTTTTTAATTGTATTGAACATGTGTCCTCTGAATACAGCAATGTAATTGTCACCATCCTGATAGAGGCGTAGAACATATTTATTTAGGAGTATCTTAATGGCAACATGTAAAGCTATGAATGCCCCTAGGTAGACAAGACATTCCATAGCACTATTGGCTATAACCACATCTTCACCAATAATGACTGGGTTATTCATAGTGGCTTTGTCAAAAACAAATGCTGCATAATACATTCCGCCGAAGGCCGCAGCAGCAGTGGACAAGGTAACGTAGGCCGATGCATAATTCAGTTGTCTGTCCATAGGTGCTCTGTATATCAACTGCCAGCGTTGCGATACACCGTCATTCTCCTGCCATTTATTCTGCGATGCCAGAAACTTCAATGGGTATTGTGCAGCATATCTACATGAAGATATTTTGAAAACATTTTGATGACTTAACGTGTTCAATAATTTTATACAGTTCATCTTTGTATCCGTTGGATAATATAATATGATAATTTGCTATTAAGAATAACAAATACGCCTTCTTATAATAGACGATATGTTCATCATTTAAATGTAGCAAATAATAAAATAAAAACAGTCCGTTATGTTTTATCCCTAATTTGTTCAGAATCAGAATTCTAGAGGAGAGGTTATATGTTATATTATTGCTACTGTCATGCATGTCATTTAAGTTTTTTTTTTTGTAGTAATGGCTTTCTGCTGCTAGGCACTTTGCCAATGTCAAGTGGAACAGAGGTAGAGATGTGTCAACTCGGTTTACCAAACCGGTTCAAACCGAGTTATGCTCAACTCGGTTTGGGTCGGTTTGAAGTTTCTCTAACTCGCTTCGAGCGAGCTACTCGGAAACCGTGAGCCCGCAAGTCAAAACGGTCGTTCGGCTCGCTCGAATGGACGGAAATTGACGAAATGTACCGATAGAACCCGAACAAACGCGGCGCGGCGTTCCGATGACGGGTGGACGAACGGGAGCGAAGCGGGACTGACGAAGATTCCCGAATAAACCCGACACAGACTCGGTTTGACTCTTCTCCTGATGAACGAAACGCTAGTGTGCATGCGTAGGTTCGTACTATCAACTCGGTTTGAGCAACCCGGGTTGAAACCGGTTTACATGAATTTTCGACTCGGGTGACTCGGTTTCGAATATTTACGGTTTGGCCCATCTCTAAACAGAGGCCCGTTTCACGAAGCTACAAGTTACAAATTACAAGCGGAAGTCTCTTTCTAAATCATATTGCTAGAAAGAGGGTTCCGCTTGTAATTTGTAACTTTTTGCTTCGTGAAACGGGCCACAGGAGTTGTCAAATGATCTGACAATCCTTGACGAATAACTTCTGTGGAGCGCATTAAATGTACCCCCAGAAAAATGAAGAAATAAATACTAAATAAATAAATATAAATAAACATACAAATATAAACAAAGCATTTAAGTTGTCAATTTTATTTATAGTTATGTCAACACAGATTATTACAGCGGGTTACTCAAGCACCTGGGACCCAATTCTCACTTCTTTCGAGATAAGATCTATTTCGAGATGGTCTCGCGATGTAAATCTCTATTGTAAATGTGACGAAAATGTCGACTAACACTCTAACTGTCGCACTCAGAGACGTCAATTAAATTTAATGCTTGTTTAGTGACGTGTCGTCTTATTCTAATGCTGTAGCAAAGAAAGTGACAGCAGTAACTTTAATATAAGCATTAAATTAAATTGACGTCTCTGAGTGCGGCAGTTAATCGTATTCTCGCTGCCAATAAGGTGATTCATTTGAATGTCGTAGGATAATAAGTTGTCTATGGAAAGCTGCGTTTTGTTATCTCGATTGTGTGACAGTTATAATCGATTAACAACACACGATCGTTTTAAATATATTAAAAAGATTGAACGCTATATAAAGTACCTTGTTAATGAACTTCAATGAAGTTATATACGCAAAGTCCTCTTTTGTTCATTTTAATTATTTTTGACCCTTCGTTCAATTCGTTCTAACAAGTAAGTGAAGCGAAACTAAAATTGGATTAAAAAATTAATTATTAAACGTTATCCTGAGCTAATTTTGCTTGGCAATCTATTTGCTATGTATCAATTACATGTTATCTAGCATATATTTGTCAACATTAATTTTTAACTCTTGGGGGTAAATATTTCTAATACCGTATCTTAGACTAAAACCTCAGTCAGTCCGTAGGTAGTACCTCGGTGCAAATCCATGATAGATAGCTCTGAAAGAAATTTGACAACTACGTGATTTGAGCGTCGCCTCACAATCCTCTTAAGTACTTATACAAAACTAGAGAACGCCCACGACTTCGTACGCGTAGAATTAGTTTCTCGCTATTTCCCCCATTTCTTCCCGTTGGAGGTCGATTTTCGGAAAATCTTTTCTTAGTGCTCACTTACATCATGAAAGGAACCATGTACCAAATTTCAAGTTTCTAGGTACAGTAGTTTCGGCTGTGCGATTATATGTCAGTCAGTCAGTTTTGCCTTTTATATATATAGAAGATAAAAGCGGTGTCGGAAACTTCATAGGGTTGCATTGCACAATATTTGAATGAACGATACATACATACTAAAAATTTCGTATTATTTGTTTAGAAAGCCCTAATAGATTATCACATATTGCAGTTTCAATAATATTACATAAATACCTGTCGCCTTTTTTGAAGTGAGTTGAAAATTTAATAAGAGTTACATGTCAGCCTTATGGTGACGCACGACTTTGCTAGTCAGCCTGAGGCCCTAATTTGAAAATCGAAGTTCGAAGTTACGTTAGCTCCGTCACTTTCTCTCAATTTGGTCTCGTATAATATTGTTCATCTCCTGAAAACCGTTAAATGATGAAAAACTTACCTCTGTGGCCCGTTTCACGAAGCTACAAGTTACAAATTACAAGCGGAACTCTTGTCTCTCTCTTCTAGCAAAAGGAGTTAGATAGAGACTTCCGCTTGTAATTTGTAACTTGTAGCTTCGTGAAACGGGCCTCTGGGACCCAATTCTCGTGACTTCGAGATGATTTTTCATGCGAGATATGTCGAAAAAATGTATGCAGTTGACAGTTGATCTCGCATGAAAAATCATCTCGAAGTCACGAGAATTGGGTCCCTGGCCTGTTTTATAAAGCTACAAATTACAATTTACAGGTTACAAGTTTTCATTTGACACAAGCTCGACCAATGATGACCGGACACTTGAGCAGTGTTGCCAGTTTAGACCTGTAAAATTGTAACTTGTAGCTTTATAAAACGTGCCCCAGCCATTTGAGCAGTGTTGCCAGCTTAGACCTGTAAAATTGTAACTTGTAGCTTTATAAAACGTGCCCCTGATCATTGGATAAATGTGTCTCAACCCGACGGAAGAAATCTTGACGGCGTGACACGTTTTAAAACACGTTAGCTTTACTAGACGGTTTTTGAATTACTAGCTTATTTTAAATGACGTTTGGTGGCTGGAACTAAGGCCCCGTTCTCACGAGCGCTTTTTCAACGCGCGTTAAAAAAACGTTGAAATTACACAAATTGATAACCATGTGTTTATTCACACGAAGGCGGTTTTAAAGCGCGGCGCTTTTTTATCGAACACTGTTCGATTTTCGACGTTGGGCGTTGGACGTTAAATTGAATTGAGCTTACGGAACTCTATGTTTGTGTTCTAACGCGACGCTTTTTAAGCGCTCGTGAGAACGGGGCCTTAAGGATGAAGTTGTCATTTCAAAAGCTGAAATAGCTCTTGTACCATTTTCAACTAGTCATTTTAGCCGTGACAAACCCGACATGTCCGGTCGGTACCACATTTATGATATTTTTGGAAATCAAAATGTATTTAAATGAGCATAGGACTTCAATTATAAACTACTGGCGCCAAACTATAAAATGGTTTCAGAATCGCTTCTAACATCGAGGAACTTGAGTGGGGACGCCAAAACCTTGGTGTTTTGAATGGTCATTATTTAAATATTACGCAAAGTATTAGTATAACTATTGATGGAATTTTGCTGTTTTAAAATGTGTTAATGCTTTTCAAACTTTAAGTAATTAGCCACAAAATACATTTTACTTTTTATTCGACTTCAAATACAGGAGACAGACTAATTGCCGCACTCAGAGACGTCAATTTAATTTAATGCTTGATTTAATGCAGTTGCTGCTGTCACTTTCTTTGCTACAGTAATAGAATAAGACAACACGTCACTAAACAAGCATTAAATTTAATTGACGCCTCTGAGTGCGGCAGTAAAAGTAGGAGGTACAATTTTTTTTAGAAAACGCTCGTAATTAAATAGGTAAGTAAATCATATACGCTCATAAACCTAATAAGATTGGATTATAAATAAAATAAGCTTTCATTTGATATAAAATTCGATGAAATAACTAATGCGGGTATATTAATAACGCTTACCCACCCGTTTATACCAGGCAACTCCACAAAATGCGCAGAGGGGAAAGTAGGCAACCTTTGTTTTTTTCAAATCCTCGGGGTATATTCTCTCAACTAATGCATAATTTTTATAAATAACCACCAGGTACCTAATTCATTGAAATGAATAATTTTTATTACAATTTTTATTAAGTATTTAACCATATCCTGAGCTCATTTTTCTCGGCAACCTATTAGCGATGTATCAATATCAATGTATATGTTATCTTATCTAACAAATATTTTTTATCATTATTACTTAATTGATGTGGGTATATATTTCTAATACCGAATCTTAGACTATTAAGGAAAAGGGTCTTAAAAAAACCAAGTTTTCAGGAAGAAGCCGCGAGCACAAGCTCGTCAATAAAGAAATGCTAAATATAAATAGTATTGATGTGACCGAATGTATGTATACACCGCAAAAAGCAAATTAAGTTTTCGAGGACAATATAGAGTCAAGGTAAAAAATTCTATAATAAATTACATATAATCCTAAAGGTTAATTCCGCTTAACTTAAAAAATATGTTTACAAACTATCGACATCAGCATTTCTGACTCTATCGAGCCGCGCGAGATCGCATTTTGATTTAGATCCTTTTGACGGGACGAGTTATGTCCGTTCCTAATATTTTAACGTCATGATGGCGGGTGAACCACGTAGTTATTATTAAGGAAAGGTACTGTTTTTTACCGTACACAGGTAAACTGCAGGTACCATTTATCTATAAAAATACCCTTCAAATTCTTGAGGTCCACCCGCCTTTAGGACGCACATTAACCCTTTTTCAGGCAGAGGCTTTTCATTGACAACATAGGTTTAGTTAAAATTTCAACCTTATTATCTTAATGAAGGGTTCAAATTAGACTGAATTTACGCGAAATGTTACTGGCTCAAAAGCAATATGTAAATAATTTGGATATGCATTATATTGTTTGTTAAACCATGTAAATGGGTACGACCTGAAAATGGATTAAAATTTGACATTAGTTAGTGGTAGTGTCCTAATGTATCAGAGGTTCGAATTGAGAATGGACATTAAACGGCAGGCGCTATCTTCAATTATCGCTCTAGTCAATGACGCTTACTGCCGCACTCAAAGACGTCAGTTTAATTTAATGCTTGATTAAAGTTGCTGCTGTCACTTTCTTTGATACAGCAATAGAATAAGACAACACGTCACTAAACAAGCATTAAATTTAATTGACGTCTCTGAGTGTGGCAGTTATAAATATAGTTTAATTCACTAAGAGGCGACCCGCACCTCAAATTGACGTTGCACGGTTGCGACATTTACGTAGAATTAAGTTATGGGGCAGGACTTCGTGAATTAAAATACAATGAGATAGGAGATACTAAAACGCGAGCAACATCCGTGGGATTTGACGCAATTATCTGTTGCTAGTACTTTCGCAGTGATAAATATATAAACGTTTCAAAGACGCCACTGATAATAAGGTCTATGTATATTTAGCATACTTATACACACATCAAATATGACTTAAGATCAAAAACACCCCTAGATTATTTTGACATTTTATAATGTGCGATATTAAAAAAAAAAAATTAGGAATATTGCGGTATTTAACGAAATGGCCATATAGATAGATACGAGTATTAGTACTTTTGACAGTACGTCAAATTTATTAACGTAAGTATTCATTTCTTAACTGAAACAATAAATCGAGTATTGGACTGTATCTCTTTTCTAACTTTTATGGAAATTGCAAAATTTAACCTCACTATCACACCGAACCTTTTCGTTTATCTAGCTTATCTGCATCACTGTTATAAATTACAGCACCACTTTTAATTTCTTCATTCTTGGAAAACAAATATTGCGCAAAGAAATCATCTTTGCTTAAATCCAGATTAAGTCTGGGATCCCGTTTTTTGTATCTGACTGGTTCATTAGAAACATTGTTGCTAATATTATGAAGTACATTTGAGACATTTTCTAAAGAATGTTTGCCATTTCTTTTGTTGTAAAATTGCTTTCTGTCGGCTTTAGTAGGGTAGGCGGCAGGTTTCACCCGGTCACTCTTCATCCTCAGACTTTCAGGCAAAGCCTCGGACTTTAGTTTGACAAATGACGTGTTGACTACGGAGCAATCTATTTGCATCAACGTTACGTGATCGTTCTTTGATGAGTCTGAAAAGTAGGAGAAAATAGTAATACATAAAAAATAACTTCTTTCGTCGTTTAAGGTTAACCAATAGTACGTCCTTAATTTCACACCAACAACTAAAAATCTACATTGGATAAATAATGTCTAGTAGGATTTTTTAAATGTCGAATACCACTTGAGAGCTTATCTTCCAATTAATGGTATTGTTATCTACAGTGAAGTCTGACCCCTAATTAGCAACGCAAAATGAAACGCATAAATAACAAAAGATTTTTATAGGAATAGCAATTTTACAGCTTTACATTAGCATAAATTCCCGTGGGGGACTAAACTAGGAATATATATTTTTATGAAATGAACTCTTGGTGAAAATACAATGAATGACACTGCTTGATGTTTGTGATATACATTTGGTTTTTTCCAAATATATTTGACATGAAAATGTAGTGAGGTTTTGATAGATTTGATTGATGAGAGAGGTGTTCTTCTCTGTCGCACCCAGCATAATAATACGATGATGATGATGAATATATATTCAACCTTTTTAATAAACTAATTAGAGGTAACATTATTCTCATCAATATTTCATCCTTTATCTAAAGACAATTACAGTCAGGTATACTTGTAATTGTCATTGGACTCATCGGCAGTCTGAATAGGAACAGACTACAAATTCGGATCTGCTGAGCACGAATTTCCATGTTGGCGCTCTCGAATTTGGACCGTAAGCTCAAAATTCAAAATGGCGAACGTTTTCTTACTGGTACGATATTTCTACTCACGATGTCAATTTTTTTCATCCCTTTGACTTAGTGGCAAAGTTGGTTTTCAGGTCAACAGAGCCGGACTTTATACATTGGTTTTCGGTAAATTTTGTTTGAACAAAATGTTTGCCCTAATCATAAGTCAAATGTACTTAATTATTATTCCTTTTTTACATTACATACCGAAACATTCAAGGGCACCATTTTATCGCCCATTTTTTTTAAAACTACTTATAATTATTTTAATTGCTGAGCAACTCCGATTTGTTAATTGGCCACACGGAAATGGCAATTCGATTCTATTTTTATCGGTCAATTATTTATACAACTGTAAAATAATTATTATAGAACTGTTATTACCATGGCGACGCTCATTATAGAATTGTTTTCCCGCTTCGGTTACGCTATAGGTGGTATTCTGATACTGTTAACGATATCAATATTAGCGGTTTACACTACGCGAGTAGAAAAAGTACTATATAAAACTGCCGCTTTAAATCAGTGCCTTTAAATAAGTTCTGAACCGTCGGTGCGCAAGTCCGACTCGCATTGTTTGATTCTTACCATTTCCTGTTCTGGCTGGTAAAATAAGCGCCATTTTAGGCGGGCTTGTAACATTGTGCGAGACCGCCGGCAGCAATAAATGTTCGCCCTTGCCCACGCCCACCACGTAGAAAGTGTCATCCCTCCTATGAAGCGCTTGTAATAAGGCATTCCATTCACCAAAGTCCCCGTAGTCGTAATCTTTGGGTTTGATTTTCAAAGTCTGGTAATCCATGACGGCCGTGTCTGAGAACTCCATGTCTTTCGGACGTCTCATGCGACGGAGACGGGGTTTTACCCGCATCTTTTCACGTGCATTAAACTCATCGAACGTGCCATCGAGATTAAGTTTATTAAACAGCCTGTAGGTTCCGAAAAATTCACCTGAAATTTTTACTGTCAAGTAAATAAGAACTATCAAAACGTTGACAATACGGAAACAATAAAGTTTTAGCGTGTAGAATGTCAGCCCTGGGCCTCCATTCGACTGGGTAAAGCCATATTGCCATATTCATTAACTTATGGAGGCCGAGTTAAAAGCAATACTTACCATAACTTGTCAAAAGTAAGTACAATATGGTTTTACCCAGTAGAAAAGTCAGTTCGGCTCAGTTGAACAAAATATCATCTGATTTGGATATCGCCGACCTTTTCCTACTGTTAGCTGTATCTAATTTATGTTTTTCGCGGCGTCGCCCTGTGTCTGCGCCGCGCTCCGCTCGCGTCCAGCTGAGCGGGGCGGAACGGGATCTGTGTGACTTCTCTCACTACATGCCTATTGTATGCCGCAAAATCGCTGTCACTCCGGCGCACTTGCAATATGTCTCAAGCTTAAAAGTGGCACAAATCATACTGCACACGCAAATCAAAATACACGCACTAACCATTTATCTTGTCATCAGACAGGTAACTCCTTGGTCCCTTCTTAGGTTCATCATAGGTCCAGTTTAAGGTCTTTCCGCTCCCTATCCAACGCTTCAACTCGCCTGCTATCCTGATGCTCTCATTCTGATTGACGTTTGCAAAGTCACTAAATTTTAACGTGGTATTCTGACAGTCTGAAGAGTACGTGCTCTTATTTGAGGTTTCTTCAAATGCTGGGGAATACAAAGGAATATAATTAGGTACAATAATAGTAGCAGGAATGGTAATGTAAACGTGATTAGTATTTATAGAATCTCAAAGAAAGTTGTATAATACGTGTTTATGGGCTTTCACAGGGACCCAACTATTTTGTTAATAGGTAGTTGGGTTGCAACTAGTTTAATAATACTTAGTACAGACAAAAAAAAAGCTACTGTGAAAAATAATAATCTCGAGAGCAGTTTTTGTTACTCCATCACCAGATCAGGTCCGAGATACTGACAATAATAATTCCAGTCATCGGGTTTACAATTTTACATACCTATGTACCTGTTCTAAATTTTAGTCCATTAATAAAGTGGATAATTTATTTTATTTCATGATTCACAACGTCATTTTAAAATGCAACTCTGCCTTACTTATTGTTGGTTTACTTTATATTGACACATTTATTTGTGTGTTATTATAGTTTTAATTTGCCCCTCTGTAGCGGTCTCTAGCTCACGATGAGTTGATAGGGCGACTCTTAGCATGTTCCCGTACTCTACACTGAACACAGTCTGCAGTTGTGTTACCAGTTGAGCTTATGTTTAAACATACCAGTATCAGGAAATCCCTTGCTGTCCTCCGCCCACAGTAAGTGTCTTGTGTTACTGTGAGTTTTCACAGGACCAACGAGTGGCTTCGAATTCCACCTGGAACCAAACAGGTTTATTATAATTACCGTCCAACTCCATTATTTCTTTTTAATCCATTACATTAAGTAGAAACTGTCTTACCCTAGAATGTTAAAATTAAGCGAGACCATAAATACCATGGCGCATAGCACTGCGATGTTTTTCTTGGGTATTAAGACCTTCCCTTCGAACCGTGCTATCTACAACAGAGATAAAAAATAACTTGAGGTTAAACGTACGAGTATATGTCGTAATTCATTTCGCTGCAATATAAACGAATCCTCCAGTACTAATGTCAACGCTTTAGTTTCATGAACATGATCTGAAGGTACAGTCGAAGTCATAAACATGTTTACACTTTAGTACCTTGTCACTTTCATTCACCGAGACAATTTCGTATTTGAAACTGTCTCGGTGAATGAAAGTGTCAAGGTACTTAAGTGTAAATATGTTTATGACGTCGACTGTACATGTTAATTCATCATTAATCCTCGAAAATCCAGCAATTCGATATGTCTTTTTATAACCAGTATCAGACGAAAAGAAAATTAGAGACGAAAATTTAACTTGCACGGTAATATAATATCTAAGTAGCCCGGCGATAAATAATGCACATCGACCTTTGGAAAGAGAGAATCGGCAAATTTCGGCTTGGTAGAGCGTTATCTCTGTCGCACACTACTTTTATAATGTTTGCTAGTCGTGGTTCAGATGCGAGAGAGTGCGGTCGCACCCAGTCCAAAAAAATTATATAGAGTTGTTAAAACCCAAATTTTAATCACTTCAAGTTGTACGTTGGCATCTATAGGGAAAAAAGGGGAAACCTTTACGAGGCCAATAACGCGAAATTATCTACAATGTTTATAAATATTTTGTAACCGAAGCCGACATATTAAAAAAATGAGGATGATAGATAATGTAAGAAATGTGTACACAATTTCACTAATAGACTAGTGATAAATACGGCTGATAGTGACAGTAATATTAACCTCAATGAGAGAACGGATAGTGAAATGGAAGGATTTGAGAATTTTACTAATTAAAACATATTTTTTATTCTTTTTGCATATTTTATTATTCCTCAACCCAAAAACATTAATAATTATATTTAGAAATTATATATTATATTACAATGCTTCTATTTTCTTAACGTCTCCCGGTTCGTGTTTCGTCAGTCGTCAGATAAATATTCTATTAAGTTGCATACCTACCTAATTGTCAAACATAAGAACCTCCTCTTTTTTGGAAGTCGGTTGAAGAAGTTTTTTTTTTTTGTTTAATATTTGTATTAATTTAGTCGGTGTACTATACATGTTGACAAGGAGTAAATGATATTTAAGAAGTAGTTTTACAGCTCTATATAGTTCACGCGGGAATCAAAACAAAACAACAACAAAGTACTTAGTTCTAAATTAAAATTCTAATAAATGACAAATGTAATAATTTACGGACATGAAAATTAGCATTCGTTTTTATTCGGAAAAACGATGATTGCCGATGTGCAATATTTACCGCCGGGCACTGTAGTAGCAGATGCCAAAAAAAAGTTATTGTTTCGTCTACATTATTATTATGGTGTAACGAAACACTATTCATAATTTGTGTCGTTTTTTGAGAGTCGTTTTTTTTGAGAGTTTGTGAAATGTACTTCAAAGGCCCATAAGGGGTCCTGAAAACGCCTGAAAATGGGTTTTCAGGATATGGCGTAATCTGACAGAGGGTGGCCTGAAACGGACTGAAAACATGTTTCAGGCACCTGAAAACAACGGCAAGTTGGTCGAAACTTCGATAATTTAGTATGTGTTAGAGCTACCTCTGAAACGGACTGAAACGGTATTTCAGCCTGCTAAAAACGCTTCTAAAGCACCAAAATTCACGATTGAAAATGAGACGCCTTATTCCATCGGCGTAACAGTATGTAACCGCTCAGAAGGAAGTCAAGGAGCATATCCTGGCTTGCATTCAATTGGTAGAAGAAAGTAGATTGAATGAAGAGAGTTTTAACTCTTTAATTAACTATGGTTATGGTAATTCAGATAGATTACGAGATTCACCAACTGTTGTAATTCAGCCAGATATGGCTCTTGGTAATTCTAAGGAGTCCCCAACCAAGTATTCTGACCAACTTGGATCTGGACTAGGTTTATTGTTAAATAACAAATTGAAACAAAAGGTTACAAATTACTGTTACCATAATGCAACTCTTATGCAATTAAGTGATTTACTTTTAAAAGGAAGTTTTGACAGGACTACCACTTAAGTAATTTTGGTAGGAAATAGTCTTAGTGTGGATAAGTCCAGTGTAGATAAATTAATCTCAACACTAAACACTATTGAAGGTAGTGGCATAGGTAAAATTATACTGTGTGCGCTACCATACTCACAAAGTATGCCATTTAGTCATAATAATAGAATATAACAGCACACTTTAATTCTATAATGTATAATTAATTCATTTCTTTGTAAATAAAGTTACTAATGGCCGGTTTTATAAAGGTCCGTTAGTAATATGTCAGATCAAATTTTAGTAACTTCATACAAGTTTTGACATTCCTGACCGTAATTTGATCTAACGGATCTTTATAAAACCTAGCCTAATTCGCTCATATTAATTTAATTCGTTTTGCCTATACCAGTAATTTTATTTTTAAGGTCTCTTGTCCAAGCTATGCCTTAGTCCTTAAAACTTTTTTAAAAAGGTAATGTTTATTATAAAACTATCTTTCCCACTACGTCATAGTATCCTCGAACCGAAAAGTATGGCCAGCCTCACCTTGCGAGTCTTCGGACATGACAGTGCTAGCTGACTCTTCAACTCCGAATTCTCCCGTCGCAGTGCTGCGATCTCATTATGGGCCTCCATCAGTTGGTGTTGGAGCGATAACACGTAGTCTTTCTTTTTCTGACGAGACTGGCACGCTGATTCACTGTATTTTATTTTTAAATTAATAAGGCTTCTTACTTAGTAATACTTTCACGACTTTAACCGCAAGCAATCAAAGGCGTTTTTTCATATTTATTAACCACAAGAAATAGCGGTGTAAAGTTACTGTATTACCAGAAAGAAATCAACTAGAACGGGCTTTTCAATCTTTGTGCTGTCAGACAGAACAGTAAGAATCCAAAAAAAAAAACAGTTTGTTTATGAATAGGCATCATATACAGCAGTTTTCGCTTAAATTTCGAGTTTTATTTTGAATTCACAGACAAACACTTCAATTTTATTTATTAGTTTATATAGATATTCTAATAAATTATTACTTTGATTACGTACTTTTCATTTTGACAGCTATATACATTTCCAAGAAACAGTTAATGATTAAATGAAATTAAAATATTTTATTTGTAAAAAATAATATTTACGAGGTTCTCACGCGGATAGTCCCTTTAATCCATTACATTAAATTCTAAGGAGACGTGCAAATACTCAAACTGAATATAGTGTCAGTGAGGCTCTCTTCAAGTCTTCAGGTAATCTTAGGTCCCGATTTCTAGGGGGACCTTGCGTTTTTTAGAAAAAGCAAACCGCTTGGAACAGGTGTTCCTGGGGTAGATCTCAGCTGATTTAGCCCGGTTGCCACGGGGCCCCCCCAGCAAGTGGGTATGAGAGTGCATCCGGCGCGGCTATGCAACTTAGTTCGTTTTGAGTTCAAAACGAACGTTGTTTTTTATTATTAAAGTTTAGATTTTTATTATTAAATATGAGAATGAGGAAGATTTGAGAATGTGGACAAATTGAGAATGCGGACGAGTTGGGAATAAGGACGAGTTGGGAATGAGTGAGGACGAGTTGGGAATGAGGACGAGTTGGGAATTATCAACTATTGCTTTAAGATAAATAAATCTTATCTTGTTGAAGTTCGGTAACGCTTCTCCAACGTATTCATAGAATGCTTTCATGAAATAAAGTTTTGATTATTTTTCTATTCATTTTTAAAAATGTTTCCAATATTTTGTTATGGGTGTTTGGTCATGAAATTAACGTTTAATACGCATACTATTAACACATAATAAGTAATAGTACAAGTACAGAAGCGACTCCCTGTGACAGCAAACATGCGAATTTAAACCTACTCAGAACGCGTTAACGATAATAATACAAGTGCACGGCATGGAAGTGACCTTGGTTACATTTCTGCGATCGATAGTGGGGGCGCTCCTAACGAGGCAAAATGCACCTTAAATCTGCGCCGCGAGAGTCTGTATTATTTCGCCCGTCATTAGATATACTGACTCCGCCGACTTCGCAGGGCCGGCAGTTACTTGTACCATTAGTTATTCTGTGGCAGTTGTAAGAAAAAAAATGAATTTATTATTAATTGTAATTTTCTTGTGTAGTTCGCTTAAGTTAAATGACGAGAAAAAATAGTACATGCCAAATGTTGTCCGCGACTTGTTTGTTGTTTGCTCGGATCTCCCTTTCTATGCACGTAATAAGACGTAAACTAGTTTTATCGTAGTATTGTGCTGTTTTAAACTTTAAAATATTTGTTAATTCTATTTTTATATTTGCGCGTCAAGACGAGCGCGCGCATGACACTCAACTGATTAGCATCCCGGGGGAGGCCGCAAATTTCGTAGGCAATAAGCGCGGAGTGTCACCGGCCTGCTAATAAGATTAGTATAAATGAACGGGTGAAACATACCACCACCACCAGACTTACCAGACTGCCTTATTTTTCGATTATATGTATGTACTAATTATGTCCATTTCTTTTTTAGTTACCTCCTGTCGCCTAAACGGCTAAGATTTAACGTGCGAGATATCGGTAGATTCGTCTTCTACTTCGAATTGTTATGCTTAGGCTCCAATTTTAGGTGATAAACCAATATGGCGTCCCCAAAACAAAAATGCCATTGTCTTAAAATTTATTTGATTGACTAACTATTTCGCGTTTCCTGCTATTCCAATGTCAATCAAATAATACAAAATTATGATTATTA
Organism: Acleris cristana; assembly: GCA_948252455.1. Classification (NCBI taxonomy): domain Eukaryota; kingdom Metazoa; phylum Arthropoda; class Insecta; order Lepidoptera; family Tortricidae; genus Acleris; species Acleris cristana. The sequence continues at coordinate 14,519,552 of OX411772.1, read as the reverse complement.
CTTAGTGGTCATAGTGAAATAATATAAAAAAATCCATATTTTTTACCGCCTGTTTATTTATTGCCAAACTTTTCCTATATTTGCTGTTTTTGTTTTACTGCCACGTCAACAAACCGCCAACCGCCAACCGCCGAATCATTTAACAGACACCAGTATTTTTTTTGGACTGATCATAATAAGCGGTCTGATATTCAAATAACAGTTGAAATATTTAATAGACATTTTTTATACATTTGAACTGCCATACAGTACGCAATGCGTCTATATATCTGCAATTCAACGTTGAAAACCTTTAGACGTGAGTTTTGTGACCGCTAGTGGCACTTTCGTCGCGCACACCTGACCATGTCAGGTGTCGTCTAATATCACTAGAAAATCTATGGAAATTTGCATTATTATTCGCTTATTATCTAGAAGCGGTTAGTTAAATTAAACCACTTACCGGTTCTTTATCATTCTCTGTTGTTTTTTCAATGCTTTTATTTCATCTTCACTTAAATTTGAGAGATCTATGGAGCTCATAGAATTGTCGTCTGACACAGGGAGTGGTTTGTGTATTACAGATCCGTTTGGAGCCCTATTTGATAAAACTGGGAACAATACTATGTTGCTCTTAAGAGGTGACACCTGTAAATAATTTTAAATTATTATTACTTTTCAAACTCAAACTCATTAACATTTATTCAGTGATAGACATAAATAATTCGGGTACATAGACAATGATCCGCGATCGATCTATAAATGCTTGTTGGGGACTCAAACGTATACACCACTCGAAGACTTGACGATTAACTCCTTGACACGCAAATGCTTTAATTGGAGACACTCCTAGCTCATACTCTTGTGCTCTTCTCGTAAACAAGACGAATGAAGAGCTTCAAATGTCCTCTGTAATGATTGAGCTGCTAGTCAAAAACAAAATATAATATCGGTGATAGCCTCCAAAATATACACTTAAGGATTGCAATCCGGAATACCGGATCCGGTATTCCGTTGGATCCGGCTTCACTCAACGTTTACCGGATCTAGTAATCATAAACCGGAATCGGTTACCAGATTCGGTGGTGCTAGTTTTTTTAATATATATATTACTAGATGTCCGCGCCCGGCGCCGCCGCCCGTTTGTATTTTTTTTTCATACAAACCTTAAGAAATATACTTTATGTCCTATTCTCATACCTACTGTATATACACACAAAATTTCATAAGAATCGGTCAAGCCGTTTCGGAAGAGTTTTGTTACAAACACTTTGAAACGAGAATTTAATATACGAAAGATTACATTATTAGATAAACATTTCATTTTGATTAAGTATTTAATTTTCATTCACTGTCTTTAAAGTCCGAGGTCAAAACCCACAGACACTCCAGTAATGCAAAAAAAACTCACGATTAAATATGATGCATGACATTTGTCAAACTTAAGTTATGAAAATAAACATTACTTCGTGAGTCGGTTGTTTTGTTTGTTATCTTCTTTATCTATATATATGAAAGGCTAAACTGACTGACTGATGTATCAACGCACAGCCGAAACTACTGTACCTACCTAGAAACTTGAAATTTGGTACAGGGGTTCCTTTCATGATTTAAGTGAGCACTAAGAAAGGATTTTCCGAAAATCGACCCCCAACGGGAAAAAATGGGGGGAGTAGCGGGAAACTAATTCTACGCGTACGAAGTCGCGGGCGTCCTCTAGTGTTTATATAAAATTCTAAACTGATCGTTGATAATTATCAACGCACAGCCCAAACCGCTGGACCTAGACACTTAAAATTTTGCACAAAGATTATAACCTATACAGTGTGTAGATCCAAGGACTTTTGGAAACTCCACCCCTAAGGGGGTAAAATATGGAATGAAAATTTGTATGAAAGTCCGTCTGTTTTGAAGTTACTCTTTAAATTTTGTGTTTAGGTTGTTGATTGAAAACTAATTTATACATGTCTCAGCGTTTTTGATAATTTCACCCCCGAAGGGTAGAAGTTTGTGTGGAACTATACTTATTTTTGTAGTTAGAAACTTGGAAATTGGTATTTAAGCTACTGTTTATACATAAAAAATATAACTCTCAACAATTCTGGAAAAACTGCCCCGAGGGTAAAAGGAAGAAGTTTGTATGGGAGATAGTTATTTTTGAACTAAGCGACTTGAAAATTGGTATATAATAGGCTACTGTTTACAAATAAAAATATAACTTTTGGCGATTTTGGAAAAAGGGGGTATTTAACCCGTAACATATTTTTTTAATCTAACGACAGGGGCGATTCGGGAAGTTTATTCCTAGAAATGGTTTTGAGTTTTTCATAAATTGTTAAAAATGGGTGTTTCCCAATTCCAGGCAAAAATTTACCAGACATTATGTTTGTGGCATTGTATTGTATTAATACAGAAAATCAACCAATTTTATTTTTATAACTGCTCATGTTTTACTACCACACTAATTAACCAACCGCCGAAAAATCAAATGACTGCCTGTTTAATTTTTCAACTGCTCATAATAATCGCTTTAATGATTAAATATGTAACTGTTGTAAAAATTATGTATAACCCAATTTAATTTTTAACTTTCTTTTATTCTTATTATTTGTTGTTATGTACATTCCGTTAAAATTTCAAGTGTTCACCTATCACGATTTAAGAGATACAGCCTTCTACCAAAATACATCGAAAAAGATTTTTGTATGATTCATTATTTATTTTATTATAGTATTATTCTATGTTGTTATAGGGGCAATATAAACACCCTCTGTAAAAATTTCAGCTATAACGGTTCATTAATACAACCCGTTGACAGACAGACTGCAAGTGGAGGCTTAGTATCAGGGTCGTTAGCACCCTTAGGGTGCGGATTTCTAACAACAGCTCCCTATCAAATTCTAGTTTAAAATCAGAGATTTAAAAATACCTACAGACTAATTGAGAACCCCCTCCCATTTTTGAAATCTGTAAAACAATGTAGCACCTGTATAACGATTCCCTTGGTGGCACCAAACACATTTTTTTCATGTGTACCAAGATCTAACGTACACAATCCTTAAGCTTCGCTTGTTTAGAAAAAGTGGAAATCTGCTAAATAAATATAACTTAAACTCATTTAGCGCTCCAGCCATGTGAAGGCACTCGCTGCTGAAGTGCTGCTACATCGCCACTGAACCGCATAATGTAAAAGCGCTCTTACCGGTTATGGTATATGAATTATGACAGACACCATGTTTGCGCTTACCCTTCTTTGGTAGTCGACGTTCTGTGGCAACGGTGTTATGGCAATCTTTCCAGACTTTGCACTTTCCTTTGGTATTACGGCAGTAGCCTTATTATCCAGAAGCGGATCAGCTACTTTCTTTTGGTCAAGCACCAATTTCATTTGTTTGTTTATTACGGAATTATCTTTTGGACTGTTGGGGAAACTGTATTCATTTACTACTTTGAAATAGTTTGGAGTGCTGAGGACACGTCCATTACCTAAAATGAAAACAAGTGTTAAAAACAAAGATTTTAATCTAGAAACAACAATTTGATTATGGTAGTATTCTTTTTATATCCGGCGGCCAAAATTTCCCAAGCTATGAAATAGGGGTAATTTTAAAATAATTGCTCGTAGAGTATAATAAAATTATATTTAATAGGTAAACTATGATAACAACTAATGGACAATCTTATACATACAAATGTAACGGGAACATCCTTGAATAAACATGAGACCTCACCGAAGTAACATGAGAGCAAATGATCAAAATCTCAAAATAATATAAAAAATCATAAAATTCTCTCAGTCTGATTGTCCGCTTTATTCTTATAAACTACGCAACTAGAAAATGTTTTCCGTAAGCTGGAATTATATTATACTTATAAATATCACCCGGAACAAAACAGGGCGAGCCGCTAGTTGAACTTAACTACAAAATAAAATAAAATAAACACTGAATGTTGAGTTTCTTGCAGCGTTTGTTCTCAACAGCGGGCTTCTCTCCGGGAGCGTAGGTGTCTACAGGGCCTACATACGAGTATAAACACTTTAAATATTTAATTTTTAAAACAAATGGCGAAGTTCTATAGAATCACCCTAATATTGCAAGCATTCCTAGGCCAGGGATTATTTTGCCGAATGTGTAAGAAATCCGAACATTTTTGAATGAAGCTTCCGTTTAACATGTTTCTACTTAACAGAAGGTCACCGCGACAGTTTGGAAATTATTGGCCTAATGATACATAGCGAGCATCAATATGTAATAAGACTAATAAGTATAAGCATAAGGCCAAAGTCACAACCAACGCTTAAAGCTTAAAAGCCTTATGTATCGATTTGTTTTAATTATCAACTTAATAATCATTCATTACGTTTAAGTTAAAAGTAGTTTATTGCATTGTTTAATAAAACAAGGTCTTCTCTTCCGAAAAGGTACACTTTCCATACAGTTACCACTTGATTTTCTACCCTACAAATAAGGGCATAATATCCGAATTCAAATTAGGTAACGAGTACATTTAAAAAATCTTCTCTGTTTTGTCACAAGCCTAATTTAGGAATTCACTTTAATCTAATGTAACATATTAATATTATGAATGCATTTATACATGAAAAAGCGAGCAGAGGCCTTAGCCAAGATGCATTACTCTAACTAGCGTTTCTATTCGTTTCGTTTTTAAACGTCACTGGTAGATGACGTGATACAAAAAGTCACCTGTTCTACCAGTGACGCGATTGGTTTACAAAATAAACGAATAGAAACGCTAGTTAATGTAATGCATCTTGGCTAGAGACTCTGGTATTTTTTATAATTATACAGTTTAAATTACAATGAGGACCCTTATCCTACTGGTATCACCGGATTCTTCAAATCAAACTGGCCGGTTATAAATCTGCGATTTTATTGTTTTTTGTCATTCCATTCGAACCAATATAAATAACATATTTCGCTCTCGCTCAGTATCATTACGCCAATGATTTACAAACAGGAGGCGTCACATTTGTAAAATGATTGGATGCTCCATTCAAAATACTAACAGCAGAAATGTTAAGATAGCGCTTCCCGAGGGGACACCTCCGCAAGAGCCGCAACGCAAGGAATTCAACACTCATTTAATAAACTAGCGACCCGCGCTCCTTATTCATTTTTATTTTATTTATATACACATAAACCTTTCAAAAGACATTTTCTAAAGTAATGGTCTCATATTATTTTTAAATATTTAATCTTCTTATCAGTAGAGGTCGGAATTTTCACGGCAAACCATAAGACTGTCGCAATCTTGCTAGTGTTAGAAACTTTTTTTATCGATATCGAGTATTATCTATGTTTTTTAAATCTGAATAAATTGGGCTTTTCAACCGTATTTTTTGTAAATATGATGTTGTAGATATACACACATCAAAAAAGTCTTGGGATACTCAGTATCCCTAGACAAATTTGATGTTTTGACTCAGTAGTAATATATCTATATTGAAATGTTCAAAACTGTCTAGGGACAAAAAATATCCCTAGGCACTTTTGATGTGTGTATTATAAAATATTGTGTGTTGAAACAAAAAAGATAAGCTGATGTTGTGAAACTTCTATATGTACCTTAATAAATTTGTATCAAGGAGTGTAATTATTATATTAAAAATGAAAGCCACATCTATGGTTTATCAGAAAATGACACCACACTCGAGGTGATAGGTAAACTGAAGCCGATATAATGGAAGGAGGTTCCCGAAAATGCTTGCACCGGTTCACAAGAGCAATGTCGCGACCGCTGCTATTCACAGGTGTGGGTTCGAATCGCTGGTCCACCCGCCCTACAGCCCGGACCTGACTCCCAGCAATTACTATTTATCCCCAAAATAAAAATAAAACTAAGAGGGATTTTTTTCTTATCTATGAAAAATTATAGGAGGCCATTTCGATTAATTTTGAGTGCAAATAAGAATTTTTTTTTGGTCCGTTTAGAAAGGGAAATAAATTTCTAGAGTAAAAAACGTTATACTTACTATTATTTAACATGATTATGCCCGAGTGACTTCTGAAGTTGAAAACGAGTTTTCCCGAAGATAACCACTTAACAGATCGATTTTTGGACCCGAAAATCTTATTACGACATTTTTAGTGATATTGAGATTTGTATAAAAAGTAAGTACCTACCTATAAGATTTACCCGTAGTTTTTAACTTATGATAATAATTATAGATGTAAAATGTAAAAATCTTGCACTAATTGGGTTCTGTCTTATGTCTCCGAGTTACTTGCGGCGTTTCTTCTCATCAGTGGTCTCCTCTTGGGAAGCGGTGGTAGATTTTTGACGTGTAAAAGTGCCCGTGCGGCCTACTTACTGAATGCCTTTTATCTTCTTATCTCTTTATATATATGTACCTATATGAAAGGTCATTCAATGTCATAATTCTTCGGCCATCGCTTTAACTGTTTTAGCTTGAAAATTGTTTTGTCGTTAGATATACATACGTACCTTTAATAGAATTTTTATTTACAGATGAGGTTTTTAAAAGGGTCTGTTCCAAGTCCACTTTTTCTAATTTAATACCCTGAAAATAAAATTGCTTTGTATATAGTCCAATAACACAGTTGTAACAAGCATTGCATGGGTATTTCACTTAACAAGTATCTGTTGTTACCTCTATTTTTATTACTCCATTTTCGATAGCCACAACTGGCCCCGTATGTCCTTTTGGTTCTGCGGGTCGCACATTTTGAAGGGGTTTTATGGAAGAAATTGTATCCGTGGAATCTGCATTATAAAAATAATTAATCATTTAATACCTTTGTACATTTTAGGGTTCCGTACCCAAAGGGTAAAAACGGGACCCTATTACTAAGACTCCACTGTCCGTCTGTCTGTCTGTCTCTCTGTCACCAGGCAGTATCTCATGAACAGTGACAGCTAGACAGTTGAAATTTTACGATGTATTTCTTTTGCCGCTATAACAACTAATACTAAAAACAGAATAAAATAAATATTTAAGTGGGGCTCCCATACAAAAAACGTGTTTTTTTTTGCAGTTTTTTTCTCGATATTAATAACGGCAACTGGTATAGTGTCTAATGTTGTATAGATAATGGTACGGAACCCTTCGCGAGCGAGTCCGACTCGCACTTGGCTGGTTTTTTATATTATCGTCTAATTATTTATTTTTTCCAATGCCAAGACAGTGGCAGTTAGCAGTTCAATCTGTAGGGACTTAGAAATCTAAGTTTTCGACCTTATTGAGGCGTGAGCCACTATCTTGAACTGAAGGTGCCAAAATTGCTTCGTTTTTTTAATAGTTCCTTATCAATTAACTTTACGATAAAAGTGTATATGAGAAGTATAAACAAGACGAAATTGCGTAGTTTGTGGATAGTTACATGATTTTTTTGTACTTATGTCTTCCCTATAAAAAGTGACGAGCGGAGGAAGAAAATATTTTTACAAAAAATTTACTACTCACTCCTTATTTCTCGGCAACTATGACAAAAATAAAGTATGGATGATGGATAGTTGGTAGTCCGGAAAGTCTAGTCTTGCATTTGGATTTATAATAGGCTAGTGTCCTAAAAAAATCTAATTACTTAATCAAAAAATATTGAACACATATTTTTCTTTTGTCAATTAAAAAACAAATGTTTAAAAAAAAAACAAAAAGTCACCTTCAAAAACGCAAAAAATAACTTCTTTTAAAACGATAGGTAGGTAATAGATTAGTCCAGTTTTTGAAGGCGGTTTTTTGTTTATAAAACATTTATTTTATTTTACACTTTTTAGTGATCATAATAAGCTTTCTTTCTTAGTTTATATGTTAAATTTTAAGACATTTCAAGCTCGCGGCGAACAACGCCGTGGGAAAATCATAGTAATTTTTAAACAATTAAATGTTCGTAGTTGTAGTCGCTCAACTATCTTAATCGAGATATCTTTTCGCCATCCTTGAAATTGGTACCGTTGAAGAGTTCCGGTGGCCATCTGTGGTCTTCATCATCAGTTCCGCTTCAGCAAATGATACTTTCTGAACGCTACATGTTTGGAAACAATATTTGAGGAGTTCCCTTAATTCCTCACTGATCCCCTCATCAGATCCTGGTTTCCTTACCATGGTACCATCCTGGGGATATCTCCTTTCCAACAAAAAAGGAATCATCAAAATCGGTTCATAAACGACGAAGTTATCCGCGAACACGCAAATATATATATATAAACATCCTCTTTTGAAGTCGTACCCTTTATTTGGCGATGTATATTGTGGTATACATACCATAAAATTGACTTTTCATATCTTTATTGATATTTTATTTTTTTGCTGGATTAAAATCCAAAGAGGCTTGTATCCATGACTTTTTCATTTTTGCCAAATAAAGGGTTTAAAATTGACGATGATAAAGTGCGTTGCGGTTTCGCGTGATGTCAAGCCATGGCAGACTATACCACGTTGTGACGTCACGAGCCCCAACTCCCGAATTTTAATGCGCGTTATATTTGTCAATTTTGATTGATTTGATAAAGCAAAAAATACGTGTTCAATATTTTTTGGTAATCTTACTGACGGACCAATTAGAATTATTATTTTTAACTCAAGACACACCCCTATTACTATCGATTTATCGAGCGGAACAAACATGAAATATTAAGGGTAAAAGGAACACAGACCACCTGTCCGCCTATCCGTGGTTTAAAGTTACGTGCCTAAAGGTTATTGCATTCTTATGTTATTGCGTTAAAGGTCAACAGTAGACCGACCTCATGGGACCACATGCGACCACAAGAGGAATCACAGGACTATTTAATAAATTGCGTCCTTTCGGGTGGGCGGTCCGCGGTATAGCTGTGATTTATTTTTAATAGTGTTAAATACCATAGATGTGTCAATTGACTTTTAAGGTAAGTACTCATTTTCTTTTGCGGTATTAAAACTTTCCTGGTGACTTATGGTTAATAATTATGTATGAATATTGAAAAAATCATATTAAACGATTCTTAATCTTCGAAAAAACCTGGTAACTGGGGGAAAAATTAATATTTTTCATACAAAACCAGGGGACAACATCGTTCCCTCCGTTACCAACTATATTATTATTTAAAACTGTATGAACCACCCATTTTAAATCAAGCTATTTCAAATGTTAGCTTATTTATCTTGTTCAATAAACGTGTAAGCCACGTCGTTATCAAATATACAGGGTGTTAGGCGAATGGTTGGACAAAAAAAATGCCGAATAAGTGGTGCCATGTACTACTTAATCAGGCCTTATAAGGAGGTCCAGGAACCCAGGTTTAATAATTTTTTTTGCGTGTTCATAAAAATTACAGAATTTATTGTTTAAAATCAAATACATAAAAAGAAACATGAATAAAACCGGCATTTTTTTTTTATTTGTGTCTTGTCTGTTGTTTTATTCTGTGAGGGTTGATATCTGGTGCAAATAATTAAATAATTACTCGAAAAAAGCCCAGGCCACAGTAAAGTTATAAAAGACTTAAATAAAAACTAAAAGCCCAATAAAGCATCGCTTTAAGGAAAGAACTAAAAGAGGTCAAGCACTTCATGGTGTTTGAAAACTTCTATGATTAATGCTCTTTTCATATGCGTAGATTTTATTTTATTAACTGGAGTTATTAGCCAATTTAGCTGGACACTTGGCAACATTCTTTGGCCTGGGTCTCAACATGCTTGAAAGAATTAAACCTGGCGCCCTGGTCCTCCTTATTAGGCATCAATAAGTAGTACATGGCAACACTTACTCGCCATTTTTTTTCCAACCATGCCTAAGACCTTTTAAGTATAATTTTTCAATAACATATTTGGCGCAGCAGATATTTTTGATTTTAACTGTACCAATATAATACATACCAATTTTCTGTAAAAATTGTTCTATGTCCTCAAGCTTTAAGGAATTAGGGGGTTCATCATCAAAGCTTGGTATCCATCCAAAAGGTGAGGTAGAGGAATCCCTCTCAGTGGTGTTTGAAGAACTGTAAACCAAAATCACATATCAATCACATAAAACAATACATATACACACAATTGACACTAACAAAGATTAAGGACATACGAACTGCGATCATGAAAATATATTTTAACGTGAATCACAATATTGTGGAACATTTTTTATTTTATTGACAATCAACTGCTTATCTCCAATTAAATACAATGAAATATGGGTATAATTTAATTGATCAGCAAAATATTATTATTTAGGTCAATATAAATATGTATTTGGTCAGCCAAAATAGCTAGTTGGTAAGCCTTATGGTTAGCAAACATTTATAAATCTGTCTGCAATTAATGATATACTGAACTGCTCTAAATTATTTTGGTCAGCAAATTAAATATTTTAACTGCATTGAGCGACCCACAGTTAATCAAATTACGCACATATGCCAAACCCACCATCAAATTTACAAATTTAACAGAGTCGACTCCTATTTCAGGGTTGTTCTGGATCTCCGGGCCTGATATAAAAACGAACCTAAACTAACCTACCTCATATTTATGATACAAATTTAGAATAATCTAGGGTGTGATTGTGATTTCTAAATTTGTGTGACAAAACTTAACTTGTCTTAAACTACTAGCCTCAAAAATACCAACGCTTGGGTGCTCGCGTCACGTGGTCTGATTTTGCTCCGCCCACGAATAACGAACACTGCTGATTTTTCAAACTAAACGCAATCCACTTATTTATACACCGTGGGTGTTAATAACCCGAAATATTTTAACCATCGATTCTAGAGCCTATTTGGAGTATATAATGTGGTATAACATGAAGTCCAATAAAGAATAATTTCCGACATTTTTATTATTTAAAAAACAATTCCACAGTTAATTTAATTTGAACTTTTTCACCTATACCTAACTAAAGCATTATTTACTACGAAATTGATTAAATTAATTTATGTTGCACGTTGATGATATTGCTACTTTCAACATGAAACTTTCTTAGTAAATAATGCTAGATAACCATTATTTTATAATATGCACAACTCTCAATTAAACCGCTTACAGACATGTTTTCTCTGCTGACCAATTGTAAAATCTTGCTGCCCAAGTAATTATTTCGCAGCTCGACTGTTTATTAGGCAGACAAATAATAAAAAAAGCAGATTGATATTGGTTAAAAATGTTAACTGTTTGTAAATTGTTTGCAGAACAAGAGTTGTAGCCCGATTTTTATTTATTGCCATCCAAATCTTTGTATGCTGCCCAATTGAGTTAATTGCTTTTTTTTTTTGCGAATCAATTTTAATAACGGCTGGCCATTTAATTACTTCCCATGAAATATTTGTTGTTATCACAGCCTCTCGTATGCAGAAGAAGAAGAAGAAGAAGAAGAAGAAGAAGAAGAAGAAGAAGAAGATGCACACACAGATCCATCCCAAACTATTTGATATCTTTAAAATAAATAAAAAGTAAGATGTTATCACTATTTCGTAATATTCTTTCACCTCCCGCATACCTACTTGGAGTTAGACCTTATACTGAGGGGTAGCTATCAGAATGAGATATTCCCACCTCTCATCACCAATTTGTTACCGTTAAATAAAACCTCCCGTAGTTATCTGCCTTTTGGCAAAATATCCAGCAGGAGGCGGAGGCGACAGCGGTACGTCTTAAAAATTTGCACCTGTGGAAACCTGCCAGGGTACCACACACCGTAATACTCTATGACATGGTTAACAAGGACCCAAAACAGTTCATCTTCGACAAGAAGTACAAAATACAAGTGCACGAAGATCCGTGAGAAGACCTCAACCCCAGGGAAGTAAGGATCTTCACAGATGGATCCAAGACAAAGTCGGGATACGGAGCAGATACTTTTTCCGAAGATCTAAACATACATATTTCAACGCCATTAGGCCCCACAGTACCAGTCTTCCAAGCGGAATGCATGGGCATCATTATAGCTACAAAAGTGATCGAGCAAAGGAAGGTAAAGGACCTCCCTATCCGAATACTCTGAGACAGCCGATCTGTTCTCCAAGCCCTACAGAGCTAGACAGCAAAGTCAGGGCTAATATACAAATGTCACAACGCCCTTTCCAAGGTATGTAACATCAACCCCATCACCCTAAAGTGGATAAAGGGACATAGCAACTCACAGGGTAACGACACTGATCGGTCCTGAACCTTTAACTATAAAACACATATATATTAAAGCTGAAAATTTAAATTCAAAACCACAATTCATGAAAAGAAAAAGTAGGTAAATAAAATTATTGTAATAGCCAAGGTTTGTAACCCCTGCAGCGCTAAGTGGTTTGACTAGATGAACGTATTACCGGTACCTCAATACATTAGCGAAAGCAGGCCGGTGGCACTCCACGCATTGCCTACAAAATGTGCGGCCTCCCACGGGCGGCTAATCAGTTAAGTGTCACGTGAGCGCTCGTCTTGACGCGCGCGGTCGTACGCTGCCAAAGTTATTCCAGTTTTTGTTTGAATAGGTACCTATGGCCACTCGAAATAATGACAGGAATGTCGACTTGTGATTATTTAAACTGCCTAAGGATTTCGAAAGATAACATTATTATTTATATTATTTATAACTTTGATCTAGGTAGGTAGTTACGAATAGCTGTACTTAATTACTGACACAATCATTACAGTTTTGAATCCTCGACGCTTATTTATTTATTTATTTATTCAGTTAGACACACCAACAGTTTCATAAACAAATACAAATAGGTACAAAGAAAATAGTCCTGTTTGTGTAACCATTACACAGTTTGTGTAACAATTACACTTTAATCGTTGTGACAATTTATATACGGCATGGCAGTTTAAACATGACATTAAACAGACAAGGTACTAAAGTGTATACATATTTATGAACTCGACTGTACCTAAGAAAGAGAAATCTAACTGATTGAATCAGAATTAGATTTAGAAAGTCCTGTTTGTGTACCAATTACAGGTGTGCAACAGTATTAGCACAGTCGGGGATCAATAAAACTAAAAACTAGGCATTAATTAATTAATTAATACCGAAAAATTACAAAAAAAAAAAATTGAAGTTTATAACAGCACAATTCTACGATAAAAATAGTGAAGTACGTCTTATTACGTAGATAGAAAGGGAGATCCGAGCAAACAACAAACAAGTCGCGGACAACATTTGCTAGCCCTCAGGCATTTACTATTTTTTGTCGTTATTTAACTTAAGCGAACTACATAAGAAAACTACAATTAATAATAAATGCAATTTGTGTTCTTACAACTGCCACAGAATAAGTAATAGTACAAGTAACTGCCGGCCCTGCGAAGTGGGCGGATTCAGTAAAGATCATGACGGGCGAAATAATACAGACTCTCGCGGCGCAGATTTAAGGTGCATTTTGCCTCGTTAGGAGCGCCCCCACTATCGATCGCAGAAATATAACCAAGGTCACTTCCGTGCCGTGCCCTTGTATTATTATCGTTAACGCGTTCTAAGTAGGTTTAAATTCGCATGTTGCTGTCATAGGGAGTCGTTTCTGTACTTTTACTATACCTTACTCTGCGGCGAAAGTAAAAAATACTCGTTTCGGGATGTTTTGGCGTTTCCTTGGTAGAGGGATGTCAATGTCCTGTATTGCCATGCTATCTGGCACAAAGTTTAGTAACTTTTTCTTATTAGTAAATCTTACTTCTTAGAATCATCATCACTGCTAGAGTCAGAATTGCTGCTTTCATTTGACGATGACTTGATACTCTGGACTGGTGAAATCGGAGGAACCAAGAATGGGGCAGCATCAGCCAGGATCTCACTTGGAGATGCATTTGTTGCGTCTAGTATAGATGACCATTGGTAGTCTTTAGTCAGATGGTCAAGGAAATCCTCACCTTAAAAAGATATTAACCACAATTAATGTAACGCTGTAAAACTGCTTTGATTCTAAAAAAACCGGTCACGTGAGAGTCGGACTCGCGCACCGAGGGTTCCTTATTTAAGAAAATATGCTTGGTACCCGCAAAAGAAAATATTCATTTTGTTATGAGCTTTATTTTCTAGGCAATAAGGTCCATTTTGACTAGCCTAAATTTTAATACAGATATTCTTAGTATTTTGTTATTTCTCAAAAACTGTAAATAATGAACACTTCATTTTATTTTTCCCATAAAATATAAGTAATTATCTATAGCTCAGGATTTTTTTCAGATTTTTTGATTTATAAACTTTGGAGATAAGGGGGGAGAACGGTCTATTTTTGTACATTTTTGGCTATAAATCAAAAAGTACATGACAGAAATTAAAAAAAAAAATACTTATAAAAAGTGCAGATTAAGACCTTTTATATGACACCCCATTTGCTATAATCGAACCTCTTTCATTTTCAACCCCCCATTCTAGACCCCTTTTAAATTATTTATAAAATTAATTTCATATTTTTTTTACTAAAAACATATGCGGGCAAGCAAGTTGTAAAACTATGCCAAATTTCAAGTTGATAGCATTCGTAGTTGCTGAGAAAACCTGCTGTGACATACAGACAGACAGACAGACAACAAAGTACTCACCATAAGGGTTCCTTTTTTACCATTTTGGCACAGAACCTTAAAAATAAGTGACACGGCACCAAGGCTAAAAACAATACTGGTCAATAGAGGAGACCTATCGATTTCACCCCAATGTACCATGTTCAGCAATTTTCTACTGTTTGAAAGTTAATTAAGTTTTGTTAAATTTTAACAACACCCTCTGTTAACACCTTTCGTCACTGTCAAAATTTAAAAACCTGTTATCAAGTTACGTCACTGTCATCACTGTTAAAATGTAAAAATCTGTTACCAGGTAACCACCTTATGTCACTGTTAAAATGTAAAAATCTGTTACCACCTTACGTCACTGTTGTCACTGTTAAAATGTACAAACAGTTAAGTCTACAGCTATGATTTCTGTAATGTAGCTAATACAACATAGTTGGACTAGAGTGTATTCAGATGGAAGATTACAGCATCTAGTTATTTTAAGATTTTTGAAGTTTATTTAATATGTACTAGCTGTTACCCGTGACTCCACATAATTATTGTGTAGAAATTCCATTTAACAAAAGTAAAGGTCACACCTTCCAAAACACATAAAGACCACGGTGACCAAAACCTAGACGGGCAACCGGCGACCAAGTGCGTAAACACCTATATAAACTATAGAAAGTAACATTTGCTGTGCGTAAACTACTTAAAAAAGTTATTAAAGCGAAGTAACAGTGCAAAAATCTAAAATAAAGTGATTTAGGGTCAGGGACACCCAAGAACAATATTGAGTCCTTTTTAGTAGTAACTTCAATAAACAGACACAGTTCTGTTAGTGTTCAGATATAACCAACGGATTAGGTAGCATTCTAAATAAGTAGTGTATAATTTAATCCACAGTAACTTACAAAACAGTCAAATAATGCAGAAGTTAAGCCATTAAACTGGACAGATAACACTATCGCAATTAACGCTATCGTAGGAAAATACACGGAAAGCGTGGCCAAGGACAAAGATGCATTATTTGCGTGCTAACCAACCACGAAATCTACACAGAATTAACCAACCCAGTACATGGCTGGAAACCATAAGAACCAGGTTGAAATACCTAGTCTAATAATTTCATTGGGCACTTTACACGAATTTTAGGATAAATTAACGCACTTTGTTGTCAACAAATCAGCTGGAGCCGGAATTGAATAATAAGTACAACAAAGTAATGAAGGAAATATTTACCATACAAATAATCTTTGTTCTCAAGGAAGAGATCAACATCCATTGAAGTAACGACAATTGCTTATATTGATTAAAATAAAAACTCCCGCTTAAAACTAATTATCGCATTGCAATTTATAATATTCGTGCTGCACTCCGTGTAAGTAGTGTGCGGTTTACTCCGTTTACTTTACAATAGTATAGTTTAGACATAACATACATACTCTTAGACAAGGGTTACACGATCAGTTTGGCGTCAGTTCAGTCCGTGCTCGAAAGGGACGCAGCTATATTAACATAATAGCTGCGTCCCCCTCGATCATGATTGAACTGACGCCAGACTGATGAAATACTGAGCGTGTAACCGATGTCTTACAATCTGTGGTTTACTTTATCTCACAGAATATACATAAGGGTATGTCTAATGTCATGGCACGTTTTACAAGGGTGGTATTCCACCTATCCAATTCTTTGACCAATTTCTATAAATAAAATTCTCGTGTCACAGTGTTTGTAACCAAACTCCTCCGAAACGGCTCGACCGATTCATATGAAATTTTGTGTGTATATTCAGTAGGTCTGAGAATAGGTCGTAAACTATTTTTCATAAGCTTTGTATGAAAAAAAATTACACCCGGGCGACGCCGGGCGCGGACAGCTAGTTTCTATATACAGTATTTGATCAAATTTCTTTGATGGAGGCCCATTCCACTTATCCAATATCTTGGTATTCTTGGTCCAAGTTTTTATACCATTTGCGTAGCCATTTTTCTGTCATGTCATTCGTAACATTTGTTTGATCCAAATGCAGAGGCTCTACTTTGAAATTCGTAATTCGAACTTCGTCTATTGCTATCCCTTTTGCTCTCGACGCGTCACTAATTCGCAAGAAAGTGATGGGGCGATCCGAAGTTCGAATTACTGATTTCAAAGTAGAGCCACAGGCGCTAGAGGTTATATTATTGATACTGTTGTAGCAACTAACAAGTTGCACAGGTCCGCCGTTCCTCGGCTATGTTCGGGAGACGTGGCGAGACCCGACTTCACCCGAAGCGCTCGCTTCGGGCGCCGTCGGCAGCTCCGCCGCTCGCCATTGTCCACTTCACTCCGACGCCGGACGCACGCTCGTTTTAACCAAGTTGTACCTACCGCTATCCGTTTATTCGTTACGTGTTTATTTTCCATGTACTATATAGTGTTAACTTCTTTGTTGTCTGTCTTCGTTCACTTTACGTATTAATTTCTGTGCTTTTAACTATTATCTTAGTGTTGTGACTTTTATTGTGTTTACTAGAGATGATTAATAAACTGTGTCATTCTAATATCTCTAGTGTTTCTTTGTTTGTGGACTTATAACCTAACAACATAATTACCGTAGTACTAACCTACTCTAAGTGCTACAAACTGGTGACCTACGACATTGAAAAGTAAATTGTGTTATTTTTGGACCTTATAATTGTTGTGTGTGTGTGATCAAGAATGGCATCGACTAAAGAAGAAGCATCTTGCGCGGGAGCAGCTGGTGAAACTTGCCGAGTGGGTGTGCGTCTCCCGCCATTCTGGCCTGAGGAGCCCGCGCTGTGGTTCGCTCAAATGGAAGGCCAGTTTAGCTTGTCGAACGTAACGGTTGACGCCACGAAATTCTACCAGGTAATATCACAACTTGACCACCGTTACGCCAAGGAAGTGAAAGATATAATAACTAACCCGCCTGCTACCGATAAATATGAAACGTTAAAGAAGCAGCTCATAGAACGTCTTTCTGCATCCCGTCAACGAAAACAGAATCAACTACTTAAAAATGAAGAGATGGGTGACCGTAAGCCTTCACAATTTGTAAGACATCTGAGAGATCTAGCAGGCGGTGACGTAACGGACGAATTTCTTAAAACTCTGTGGATTGGCAGATTACCAGCCAATATTCAGACTGTCGTAGCTTCTCAGTCCGATTTATCGTTGGACAGTCTAGCGATTATAGCCGACAAGGTGTATGAGATTGCCCCGATGGGCCCGCCCCACGTAGCCAGTACTGCAGTAGCTACACCGCCCTCGTCATATGTTACTTCTGCTCAATTCGACGAGATGGCTAAACAGATAAGTGAACTTACAATGCAAGTAGCTAAACTCACAAGTAGGAACGAACCGACAGCCCACGCGCCCGCTCAATATTATCCGCGCTCACGTTCCCGTTCTACAAATAAGCGCGAGCGTAGCCAGTCCAGGTCAAAAACACCTCAGCCTCCTCCAGGACACCCTCACTGCTGGTACCATTTCACTTTCGGGGCTCGCGCCAATAGATGCCAATCACCCTGCAACTGGGAGTCGGAAAACACCAGGAGCAGCCGGAAGTAGCGGCCAACGACTGCTCATCTCCAACAGGCCGGCTATTTATTACAGACCAAACCACAAAAATGCAGTTTTTAATAGATACAGGTTCGGATTTGTGCGTTTTCCCGCGGTCTGCCGTTAAGACGCCTTGCACACCTTCAAAGTATGACCTTGTAGCTGCTAATGGAACTGTCATTAATACATACGGCCCCATACAATTATACCTAAACTTAGGACTAAGGCGTACTTTTCCGTGGCAGTTTACCATTGCAGACATATCTAAACCTATAATAGGCGTGGATTTCTTAAGTCATTATAATCTGCTTGTAGATTGCCGGCACCAACATCTTATCGATGGAACAACTTCACTCTCGGTATCAGCGCCACGACAAAAAGTTCCAGAGAGCATCGCTTCGATCAAGACAGTCTCCGGCAACACCGAGTTTCATGACCTACTACGACAATTCCCAGAAATAACCCGTCCAGCAGGTACCCTAGCTAAGCCTAAGCATAACACAAAGCATTTTATCAGGACAACATCAGGCCCTCCAGTCTGCTGCCGACCTCGGCGCTTGGATGTTGACCGTTTGAAGACCGCCAAGAAAGAATTTGAAGACATGTTGCAGAACGGTACCGCTAGGCGATCAGAAAGTCCGTGGTCCTCCGCTCTACACCTAGTCAAAAAAAAGGATGACGGATGGAGACCGTGCGGCGATTACCGAGCTCTTAACGCCCGCACTATACCGGATCGTTACCCTATACGGCACATACAGGACTTCTCACAACAGCTTTCTGGTTGCACTATATTTTCTAAAATCGATTTAGTAAAGGCATACAATCAGATACCTGTTAATCCCGCCGACATACCTAAAACCGCCATAACTACACCATTTGGGCTCTTTGAATTCCCATACATGACATTTGGGCTTCGCAATGCAGCCCAAACATTCCAGAGGTTTATTGACGAAGTACTCACCGGCCTGGATGATTTTTGTTTCGGGTATTTGGACGATATATTGGTATTTTCCCCATCTGCAAGCCTACATAAGGAACACCTACATCAACTGTTTGAACGACTAAGAGATTATGGCGTTTTGATCAACGCTGGAAAGTGTGCCTGGGGCCAAACTGAGGTATCTTTCCTTGGCTATAATGTTTCCGCATCAGGGACACGACCATTTGACGTAAAGGTTCAAGCAATCCAGGAGTTTCCAGTACCAAGAACGGTGAAGGAGCTCAGAAGATTTTTAGGTATGTTGAATTTTTATAGACGGTTTATACCCAAGGCGGCAAGGATCCAGGCTCCGTTGAATGCTTTATTAGAAGGTCCTAAAGTCAAAGGATCTCATCCGGTCAACTTCACCTCTGAACAGCAGACAGCATTTGATCAATGTAAAAAAAACCTCGCTGATGCAACTCTTCTAGTACATCCGGATCCGATGGCTGAGCTGTCTATAGTAACTGATGCATCTGATGTTTCGTTAGGTGCAGTGCTTCAGCAACGTAAAAGTTCGAGATGGGATCCCCTCGCCTTCTTTTCCAAAAAACTGAAACCATCGCAGAAGAAATACAGTCCATATGATCGCGAACTGTTGGCCATATATGAAGCTATCAAATACTTCCGGTACATGATCGAAGCAAGGAACTTCACTGTTTTCACCGACCACCGTCCACTTACATACGCGTTTACATCAGCCAGGCAAAACACTACATCGCCTCGACAGTATAGATACTTTGATTATATTGCTCAATTTACTACTGACATCCGCTACGTACCTGGACCTGAGAACGTGGTGGCCGATGCACTTTCCCGTGTGGATGAGGTAACTCTGGCCATAGACTACCAGGCACTTGCACGTTCTCAGGAGTCAGACCCTGAGCTGCAAAACCTACTTAAAACCGGATCCTCTCTGTGTTTACGAAAAATTACTGTACCGGGCTCTGACTGCAAGATCTATTGTGATGTGTCTACAAAACCACCTCGACCATTCATCACTGGAAACTTTAAAAAACAGGTCTTTGATATGCTACATAATTTAAGTCATCCAGGGAATTCAGCTACAGTCCGACTGGTCACGCAAAGATTCGTGTGGCCAGGCATCCGTAAGGATTGTAGAGAGTGGTCAAGGCTATGCCAAAGATGCCAGCAATGCAAAATTACCCGCCACACAACTGCTCCTCTCTCCTCTTTTCCTGTCACTTCCTCGAGGTTTTCCCACATCCACTTAGACCTCGTAGGACCGCTAACCCTTTCTTCTGATTTCAGATATTGCCTCACTATCATCGATAGATTCACTCGATGGCCTGAGGCAATACCTTTGAAGGATATCACGGCCGAGACTTGTGCAGCCGCCCTTCTTTCGGGCTGGATATCTCGATTTGGCTGCCCAGAGCGAATCACAACGGACCGCGGTCGTCAATTCGAGTCTCACCTGTTCCAAGCCCTCACCGCCATAGTTGGAGCGCATCACTTTCGTACCACCGCTTATCACCCTTGCGCCAACGGGATCGTCGAGCGCCTGCACAGGCAACTCAAGGGTGCCATAATGTGCCACGATAACTCGCAGTGGACCGAAGCCTTACCCCTTGTTCTTTTGGGTATCCGTAGCTCATGGAAAGAGGATATCCAAGCTTCTTCTGCCGATTTAGTATATGGTGAGTCACTTCGCTTGCCCGGCCAGTTTCTGTCGCCGTGCGACGACCACACCGTTGAAGATCTTACCTGTTTCGCGTCACGCCTACGATCGCACATGGCAAAGCTCACACCTAGACCAGCTAAATGGCATCGTAACTCTCCATTCTACTTACCGAGAAATCTTAAAGACTGCTCTCATGTATTCCTGCGCCTGGACAGAGTTCGAAGATCTTTAGAACCTCCTTATGCTGGCCCCTATAAGGTAATCAAGCGACAAGAAAAATATTTTAAAATCTTAGTGCAAGGCACGCCAATGAATGTTTCTATTGATCGATTGAAACCTGCCTTCACTTTCCATGATACAGCCGAACCGCCTAAGACTCCTGATGCTCCACTTGCACCCGCAGAGGACACTGCTAAGCGCACAAGATGTGGTAGAAGAGTGCGGTTTCCAAACTTCTATCGACCGTAGTACCACCGGTCTGGTGGGGGAGCTATGTAGCAACTAACAAGTTGCACAGGTCCGCCGTTCCTCGGCTATGTTCGGGAGACGTGGCGAGACCCGACTTCACCCGAAGCGCTCGCTTCGGGCGCCGTCGGCAGCTCCGCCGCTCGCCATTGTCCACTTCACTCCGACGCCGGACGCACGCTCGTTTTAACCAAGTTGTACCTACCGCTATCCGTTTATTCGTTACGTGTTTATTTTCCATGTACTATATAGTGTTAACTTCTTTGTTGTCTGTCTTCGTTCACTTTACGTATTAATTTCTGTGCTTTTAACTATTATCTTAGTGTTGTGACTTTTATTGTGTTTACTAGAGATGATTAATAAACTGTGTCATTCTAATATCTCTAGTGTTTCTTTGTTTGTGGACTTATAACCTAACAACATAATTACCGTAGTACTAACCTACTCTAAGTGCTACACTGTCATGCATGTCATTTAAGTTGTCAATTTTATTTATAGTTATGTCAACACAGATTATTACAGCGGGTTACTCAAGCACCTGGGACCCAATTCTCACTTCTTTCGAGATAAGGTCTATTTCGAGATGATCTCGCGATGTAAATCTCTATTGTAAATGTGACGAAAATGTCGACTAACACTCTAAATCGTATTCTCGCTGCCAATAGATGATTCATTTGAATGTCGTGTAGGATAATAAGTTGTCTATGGAAAGCTGCGTTTTATTATCTCGATTGTGTGGCAGTTATAATCGATCGAGATTGAACGCTATATAAAGTACCTTATTAATAAACTTCAATGAAGTCTAATATACGCAAAGTCCTCTTTTGTTCATTTTAATTATTTTTGATGCTTCGTTCAATAATAAGTACGTGAAGCGAAACGCAAAACTTTCGTAGTATCTATAATACGACGTCGTGATTTCGGTTCAATCAAACTGTCCAAAGTTTGGCGGTGTCCTACGTGGGCGATTCAAAGCGAACAGAATTGCGAAGCAGTGCTGGTGACACGCAATTTCAATGCGAAGCGGCGCGGCAGCCCTGTCCTAAGAGCGCGCGAATCACCCCGCCGCTAGCAGGTCTACCTCCACCGCCGACAACCGACGTTGCATTGGTTCGCGCGAAAAACATCAAACAGTTTGATCGCGTTCGCTTCGTTTCGCGGCGCGCCGCTCGCACCTCGCGACTGAGGCATTACTCTGAAAATCAAAGTTCGAAGTTACGTGAGCTCCATCTCTGTCAACTGCCATTCTAAACTAAATCGAAAGAAAGAGATGGAGATAACGTAACTTCGAACTTCGATTTTCAAAGTAGGGCCTCTGTATTGGTCACGTAAGACACTTCAAGAGCTATCGACTATTTGTTTCTTTCGCGGCGCGGCGCACCGCATCGCATTCGCGTGAAATTTGCCCACCTAGGACACCGCCTAGGAAGAGAAAATTGATTTATATTTGCGTTAATCCGCTGTTAAATATTAAAATGGAGTTGTCCACACTGGCTCCAAGTCCGTTATTAATAGTAAAGTCAAGTCCTTCGTTAAGCGAAAGTTTTCGACAAAGGCGTTATTGCTTAAAATCATCTCGCCAAGCACACGGCGCCGCGGCACCCTTTCCCCCGATTCCGCCTCTAAATCCGCTAATTTGGTGGATAAATCCGCCATAAAGTCGTGGGCCATTTCCCAATTTCACCAAACGATGTTAACCACTTAACAGACGATTAGTGCGTTAACAGATGTCAAAATGTATGAAATAACAGTCGATTAACATTGATTAAATTTAACATCGTATGGTGAAATTGGTACTTAACCTTTTTCTCATTTGATAAATATTTTCGACTATCTAAACAGCGAAAATCGTCAATACTGTCAATACTACAACACAGTGACATGTTCCACATGAAATAAAGTCTCGAACACATCTCGGCTACTAAGGACCACACGTTGCATGTCGAGCGCTGAGAGTAGACATATCTATAATGAGATAACGAGAAGACGAAAAATGACTTTTAATCGAGATTCGCCATTTTTTTTCGAGATAGGTATCTCGAATTCACCTGCAGTGAGCAAATTACGGACCAAATTGGTGGGGGCAACGGGGGGAGTGTAAATCGCTCCGCTTTGCTGCCACGCTATTGGTTTATCAGTAGACAACAAGCGCAATGCGCAAACTTATCCTCTGCACTAGCCGCTCGGAGCTCTTTTTTACGTGTGTCGACCATGTAATCTGTATGCCTATGCTTTGATGGGACATTTTCAACACTTGCCGGTCAAGTTCAAGACAGAGTGGTTACAGATGGGTTTAAAGAGAATCACCTAGGTAGGAACCTGATGTGGCCAAATTATTAAATAACTTATTTCATTTCATGTCATTTCATGCACAAAAATAGCTTGACGCGGTGACTTTTGTTATAGTAGCTTGGCAACCGCGACTGTTAACAGCAGTTTTGATAAAATTAGATTATAGAGCCAATTTTACTTCAAACAATCTCCATGTTTCTGTTTTTGGCAAACTAGGTATACAATGCGAGAATATAGTCTATTTAGAGCAGGGGTGGCAAACCTTTATGTAAAAATGTGCCATTTTGTCTAACAAAAATATTAATTTGCCCATGGACGTGCCGTCAAATAATCTTGACTTCATGATTTTTGTGAAACTAATAATACTGAATACTTTTAACTCAAAACGTAGTTACTACCAAAAAAATACATTTTGCAATATATATTAATATATTAATGTTTCCGTTATACGCGTTTGACTTCTCGTTTTAAGATGTTACTTTTAGAAAAATATTAGAGTATAGTTTAGGATAAAAAAGTTATAAAATAACTTTGATTTTATTGACAGCTTTTGGCGAAACTTTAAACACATGGCATCCCTATATCGCATCTCTAGAAGTATGACAGCCACTTTAGCCCGTATTGATTTCCCAGGTTAGGCACCAATTACTTTTTGTTAGAGTACCTACTTATAGTATGTACCTACGCAGTTCTTTCACTAATTCACTTCTTTCAGGATCTGAAGAGAAACCGATTTCGAGAATAATGTGAATTTAATTCGCGGGTGAAGTTCGGGTGTTCAAGTTTGACATTATTGTTTACTTTGCTGTTGAGTTCCGGTTATAATCATTATGTGAAGATATACGGAGCGTAAGGATCGCTTGTGAAAATGTCAGGCGCCGAGGATACGAACGAGTTCATCTTTCGTCCCCAACAACATTTCGACGCTAAATGGATAAACCCTGATTTGCAAGGAGCGCTTCAGTGCCCGCAAACTCTAGTCAATCATTACAACACCATACTGCAGGACAGCGAAATATTCTTAGATTCTAGTGCCGGCTTGCTCAATAAGGCTGGCATCACAGCTAAGCTAGGAGATAATGGAAAATACTACTGTGGATTACGGGTAAGCTGATAATGATTTTCAACAATCCATTAAATAATCAAAAACAAACATAACTAAAGTAATATTATATTGATACATTTAATCCCTGGATACGGATTAGAGGGGGGTGAGGGGCGTAGGCGGGTGGTTCAGGGGGCTCTATATTATTAATCTATATATTAATAATTGTGTTGAAAAAATAAATCTGATAATACTGGAGCTGGTGGAAAGGGGGTGGAAATGTTTTCTTTGTAAGTTTTGTTATGTCACTGCTTCATTCTTGCGAACAAAAAGGGGGGAAGGCCTTAGTCCTTATTAAGGCCTTCTTGAAGGTATTCTTATATACTCAATGTCAAAAATATTGCCTCCTGCCAAAATCCAGGTTCAAGCTAATCTAGCCTTTATAAAGTGAAAACAAGTTTAATACCCTTTCAATTAACAATGGTTAATTTGAATAAAAACTCACAGTTTTCAGATCAGAGATTTTAAATAAAAGGGCTAAAATGTGGGTCACGAGTTGTACCGTCACTGTGTTTTCGGGGGAATAAATACCTTTACAAGGACAAAGATGAATAAGAATAAGGTATTTTAATTTAAAAAAATACTAACTGCCGATGAGATCCTGGAAGAGCATGTGGTCCCATGTGCGGGTTATGCCAGCTCTGGATTCACATTAATGCAAGATAATGCTCTCTCCCACACTGCATTAAGGTTCACAATTATCTGGAGGATTTCGGGATCCTTGTTTTGCTGTGACCAGCCAGGAGTCCTGACTTAATCCGATCAAATACCTTTGGGTTGTGTTGAAGCAACACCCTGCAAGACCTTTAGGATGCAGTCATACAAGAATGGGGCAACATTCCACTAAAAGACATTGTGAAGTTGTTGATTAAGACTGTTTGGAGGCATGATAAGGCCCAGGGGGGTAACACTAGGTTTTAAGTTAATTTTAGGCATTTTTGTATAATTATGCTATCCAAATATTGTTGTAAAAAAAAATTTGCATAGGGGCGATATATTTGACGCTGAGTATATGAAAGCCTTAGAATTTGCATCTGGCAACAGTGATGACTAAGATGTTTAAAAATCATTTATTCTATTGGGGCTCTTAATATAAATAAAATGATTGTTGAAATTGGTTATTAAGGTACAAGAACCAAATCTTCCAACTCTGATTCCACATGTTATTGGAGTTTATATAAAAAGCTGGATGTGTATCCCAGCTTTATTATGCAATGGCGGAGGATTTGCACTTCCTACAATACTGGAGAAGCCTCAAATTCTGGGTGTATTGCAGATTATGTGCCAGATGAATAGGGTGGGTAGCTAGAGTCACTTGCAACACATTTTGGGCCAATTAAAACACATCACACCCACCTTTCTTGAAATTTTTATAAATATATTTTTTAAAGGTTTTCTCCATTTTAGACTGAAACCATTTTTTGCCAGAAAACTGAAAGTGATTTTAGACATGTTTACCGTTAGTCAGGAACTGGAAAAGTTTTTATGACATTGGAAGATCTCAGGAGTTTCTACTTTGTCTTTTATCTTGGCTTATACTTTTATATTGACTTATAGTTTACCTTAATGATTTTTATTTTGTGAGCTTCATACTTTGTTGGCTAATATTTTTCATTTTATTTACTATCTAAATAAAAGTAACATTTCAATAGAATGTGCTGTCACAGAAAAATTAAATGATAGGTAATCAAAATGGTGAACTTTTGAAAGATACGGAGAAAAAAAAATATTAAATATTAATTAAATACCATGGGTGGGATGAGTGATGAGTGTTAATTGGCCCAAAACATGTTGTAAGTGACCCTAGCTACCCACCTTATTCATATGGCACACGGCCTGCAAAATTATATAGGGCATTAAAAAAAGGGGGGTTTCCTCACCATTTCCCAATTAGTGGTAAAATAATTCCATTACAGATTTTAACATGCACCTGTTGCGATGGGCTCTGTGGTCCTCACTCAGGCTGTGCATGCTTGCCTTGCTCCACTCTCTCAGCAGAAGAGGAGCTCCGTATTGCCATGCTTGAAAAGATGCCCACCGTACAGCCATCTATCCAGATCATTGATGAGCTTAAATGGAAATTAAATCCAGGTAGATATTTATTATCTTGTTGACATTTCTCTTTGAGTCATTGATTATTGTAAAGGAAAAATATTGGGGTATTTCTTTCTCTTGGAATAATACAAAATTGTAGGTGAATGTATAAAGATGGATAATCAGTGGTTTTTTTCTTGTAGTTAACTTAATGCACCCAGGTTAACTCGCCTAGGTGAATTAAGTATACTGTACTATACATAAATTTAACATACTTTTTGAATAGATTGGCCTTATACAGGATGTCCC
Source organism: Acleris cristana (assembly GCA_948252455.1). NCBI lineage: Eukaryota > Metazoa > Arthropoda > Insecta > Lepidoptera > Tortricidae > Acleris > Acleris cristana. Next base: position 14,492,743 of record OX411772.1, on the reverse strand, counting down.
GTAAATCGACGTTAATCCGCCTAGGGCTGATAGAGCAGCTAAAAAGCTATCGATTTAACCCCTATGTATGTTCAGCGATTTTTACTAGTTTGGAGATATTGAGCATTTTAATCTGATTTTTTGTAATTTTCCCTTATGTCTAATGTCACGAAAAATCATTAGAGGTAATTCAGTGCTAAAGTGTCGGGATTACAGCATGAGTTCCAGCTATAGATGTTTCTCATTTATCCAGGTCCCACTTAACCAAGTTTTACTGTATTACAATCACACTACAAATCAGGGTTCGGAAACCGTAAAAATTTCAAATTATTATGATGTACTTGACGCAAAACCTTTTCTAGGGAACGCGAATGTTTTGAGAACTTTATTTGGGCTATTCCCAGTTGTCCACACCTCATTTGTCCACACTGTGGACAGCTGGGGAAAAAATCCCAATTGTCTACAGTGTGGACAACTGAGAATAATAAGTCCCAATTGTCCACACCCACGAAATTAGGTGTGGACTACTGGGAATTTTTATTCCCAGTTGTCAACACTCTTTAATTTGATTCAACAGTGTTAGTTTTTATAAATGTACTCTTAAAATGACTTTTTGTATTTTCCTGAACCTTGGTATAATATAACAATACGCATATATATACTTAAGTATATTAATAAAAAATAACACAGTTGAGTCAAATTGTTCACACCTAATTTAGAGGGTGTGGACAATTGGGAATATCTTTCCCAGTTGTCCACAGTGCGGACAAATGGGATGTGGACAACTGGGAATAGCCCAAATAAAGTTCTCAAAATATTCGCGTTCCCTAGAAAAGTTTGAAGCAAACGCGAAATAAACCGTTATAAACCGGTTCCGAGCCCTGCTACAAATACTTGTCATCTGTTTAATGTATTATACTTACAGTTCTTTGTTCTTTTTATTTTCTGTGTTCTATTTGTATTTATTGGAAAGTGTTTTTGTTTTTTTGTCTTGTTTTTTAAATTTATAATTTTAATATTTTTTATTGTTTGTGTCACCTTCCGTGCTGTCACCGAGCGGGCCCAACGGAAGACCAGCGCTCGCTTAACAGCGGCACATGCTGAGTTGGGTCCGTTTCACAACAACCTGTTTAATTTTATTTACTTGTTTTTTTATAATTGTGCTTTTGTTGTGAATAAATATATTTTCTTTAAAAAAAAAAAAAGTTATGCAATATTTTTTTTTATTTCACAGGACCTGAATGCCTGCAAAATTTGCTAGAGTCATTGATATGGGAGCAGCGAGAGAGAGCCATTCACACAGCTGTGACTGTCCCATACATATCACAGATAAGGCGTCTTATTGTCCTGTGCAAAAGACACCTAGTGGCTGTTATAAGGTAAAATAGAATAGTTATAATTATTCACTTCTGATTTAGCATTTATACCGCGGTGGACCGCCATTAATAAAAAAGAAGAAGATTTAGCATTTATATAAATACCCCCTTACTAATAAACGTTGAGTAACGGTGGTAGTTATAGCTATACAATGTTTTGTCCTTATCTGTCAAATCCAAATGTCACCATGACAGATAAGGACAAAACATTGTATAGCTATACCACCGTTACTCAACGATCAACGTTTATTAGTAAGGGGGATGTATACGATCGCCGTCTCTTTGGATGTCATTCCAGTGGCCCGTTTCACGAAGCTACAAGTTACAAATTACAAGCGGAACTCTCTTTCTAGCAGTACGAGTTAGAAAGAGACTTCCGCTTGTAATTTGTAACTTGTAGCTTCGTGAAACGGGCCTCAGTTGTTAAGTAATAATTGAAACATTCAAAAGCAAAAAAAAATAAAAATATTAAGATAACTAGATTAACTAGGTACATCATACCTAGGGTTAGGATTGGTGTCATTCCATGGTTCTAGGTAGAACCAATGGATTTTTCCTAATTATTATAACACACCACTTTGATTTTGGCCATCAGTACTGTCATATTTCAAAATAGACTAAGGCTGGGTTTATAAAGATCCGTTAGATCAAATTTCGGTCAGGAATGTCAAAACTTGTATGAAGTTACTAAAATTTGATCTGACATATTTACTAACGGGCCTTTATAATACCGGGCCTAATGTTTGTTTGTTTATGACGCTTTCACAGGTGATATCCTCTGTAACAAAATTCATTTAGACTGGTTATGCGATATAATAAATGAATGAATTTTGAAATATGACAATAAAGGTCAAAATCAAGGTGGTATTATTATAATAATTAAGAAATAGCGACTCACGGATTTTAGAACCACGGTTTGCTACCGAAAGTCCTAACCCTAATCATAACTTTTTAAAACAAGTCCAAAATTACGTTTTGATATTTTTTTACATTATTAGAAAGAGGAATATAAAGTAGCTCTTATATAAATTTAACAAGGCTTACCACAAAACTAGGAGGACTGCGCAATTGATTGCCATACAAAGCAGTAAATCGGCCATGTTAGTATAATATAGCATATAAAAATGCTTTGTGCTGTTTCTCCCTAATGGGCAACACGGACTAACAGTTCTCCGGCCGATGTTGGCTTGACGATGTCTTAAAATTATCAATCAATCATAAAATTATCAGTATCATTAAAATTATCTTGCTTCATAGAGCACAGTTGGTTTAATTTTGGTAATCAAGCGTGTTTTATGTATCTTGGCTATGCGATATTTGTTAGGGTGGCATTTAACTTGTATGGCTGGCTGCATAATGCATATAGATTAGACGACAAATGAGCACTGAGCTAGTTGTAATATGCTATTGATTTTTGTTCATGGCATGGCCATTGACCTCATCGTCCAGGCGCGGACAGCCTTGTACTCAGCGATGTACTTGCAAAACGCTAGAGTTAAGGATGGTTTTGCAGAGGATTTCTTAAATGGTGCTTTGCAGTGCGGCTTAAGCGTAGTGTATTTTTATTACATTGAGGCTGTAATGCAATACTCGATGTCTTTTTATAATCTAAGGTACTTTGGTAGTAAACTAAAGCTACTAAAGTATCGTAGCCTATATTTATCAAGTTTATGGTATAAGTGCTGTGTTTTTTAATGTTAATGGTCTTGCAGTAGCCATTTCTAGTTTGTAAGAATGCATTTTGTAAGTTAATGGTAAATTGTTGTAAATTACTTACACGCGAGTAACTTTTTTGGGTTGACCCACAGGGTTAACCTGATATTTAGTTTCAACAATCTAAATTAAAGCACCGCTTCCCTTGAATGGTAGTTTTTTAAAACGTGTTTGTCATTATCTTTGAGCTCTTGCTTGAATAGATATAATGTTTTGGTGGTAACCTCATAGTAACATAAAGCTAAAGCACGGTGTATAGTTTTTGAAAATGTATTATGTTCTGATATTTTAGTGCTTCGTAATTAAAAATATCAATGGAACCTTAGGTCGCCAAGTCCACGACATTTTTCTACTTTGTTATTTCTTTGTAAATCTTTCTGCTTTCCGTCCGTTTGTCAAGTCATTCGTCGTCTGTCCGCCTGTCTGTCACTTCACTGGTCCGGCTGTTAATGTATTTGTTTATCTGTCTGTCGCTTCATTGCATCTTCGTGATCTTAATTGACAAGAGGATTTTTTTGAAAAGGTTTCTGCTAAGAATTATGCTTATAGAGGTTTGTCTCAAAAGCAGTGTACGTTTTAAAAACATTTTGTTTCAATAATTATTTACTGGTTTTATTGATTTAATATTATCTGTGTTTGTTATGCCGACTTTGGACTATTGGTCGGAATGACGTCATTTTGTTTGAAACTGCGTTTTGTTTTTTTAAGTCGAGCACTAGCTGTGACGCAGAAAAAACTATGTAGCGTTTAATTTAAAAAATAAAGTCCCCTTATAATGTTATAATGGGCCCTTTTTGGCATAATGTGCATATAGTTCTGTGTTGCTGTTTAACTTGTTTTCACTTTATTTTTTTTTGTATGTGCTTTATGATAAATAAATCTATCTTATCTTATCTTATCATTTTATCTTTTGAATATAAATTTTCAGAAACAGTACTTGTATGTACTTGTGTACGTCCAAACAAAAAACATGTTGTTTCCTGATAATTGTGAATGCTGATGGCGATGGCGGGGCGATTCGTTGTGGAACTAAACTATATGTGCATGATTGTTTTTAGGGCACTGCTTTACATTAAAAAATGTTGTCTGTTTCTTTATATATATATATTGAATAAGTGGCACTGCTGCGTGATAGTGTTTAAAAAAGGATTTTTCTGTTTTTAAGTATTCGTGAATCAGTTCTTTGGGTACCCCCTAAAACCGGGTACGGTGTCAACAATCAAGAGCACTGATTTCACATGCGTGATATATAGTGTTTCTTACTGTCCTCTTTAAGTTCTTGTTTATGCTAGCTAAAGATGGACTTTTAAGCACTAGGCCATAAAAGTGTTTTCTTCTTCTAATACTAAAACCCTTAAAACTACGTCCAGCCATGTATGGAAACCTTTTTGAAAATACCTCAATATATATACTTAGTTGAGGGAATAATTTAATAACATCGAAGTAAAAAGTAGAGCGTTGAACTCCATATTTTATGCTTGGCTAAAATTTCGACCACCGCCGTACCGGTGCCATCGCACCAGCAGGATGTCTTTTATAAAATGACGTTTTTATGTCGTTGTGGTAGGTACAATCGCCTATTTCTTGGTTTTTAAGGAGATATTCGTGAATAAGTGCTTTGGGAGTAACCTTACGGTTTCTACAACCCGGAGCACTGATTCACCTACGCCATAGTTTGTGTTTAAAAATATATAATTTCGTGTGGCTGAATGCTCGTAAAGATCTTTTTTATGCTGGGTAAAGATGGACTTAGTGCACTAGGCCATAATATTGTTTTCTTTTTCTAAGACTAAAACCCTACAACCCTAAGTCCAGGAACAGATCAAAAATAAATAGAAGAACTTATCATTTTATGAATATAATTTCAATGTATTACTAAAATAAAAATGCTACTTAAACGTTACTATTATCACAAATTATATACTACGAGGGGTGTTAAATATAATCCTTGGTATGGGTAAAAAAATAAGACTATGTTTCATTTGCAGCTCAATTAATTTATTGATATGATACCCTCATAGAAATATTTTTCCTCTTTACTGTCAAAATGCTCATAAACTGCTGCCTTCAGAGTTAGGCTATAAAATAAATAGAAACTAAGTATTAAGGTAGTTAAAACATTTCATAGAATCGAATTGGGGATCGATTTTGACACTTGACAGAAAAATGAGAATATAAATGTAATGTGATTTTTTAAGCTGATTTTTGTTAGTCCGTAGTATAGGTATAGCCCGACATGCTTCATATCTACTTTCTAGATATTCTACATTCACCTAAATTGAAATCACAGACCACTTACCCCATGGACCCCGCTTCGGACAATTTTGTCTAGTATCTCATTAAACCAAAATGGCGGGACGCGGGGGCTGACAAGTGCACCGTGATTGGCTAGTTCAAAGTCAACGAATAATCAAGTGTGTGCGTTTAAGTGCCATTTTAATAGTGTTTCGCTGTAGGTACAGATTTATGAAAAATACTCCTAAATTTCGCGAAGTTCGTGTAACAGTCTCGAAATAAATATTTGATCAGCACTTTAATGTTTTCAGAGAATACTACTTAAGCGGACAAAGCATTGGTGTCAAATTAGACAAAAAGACGGCAGTTGCCGCCGGTAACAGGACAGTGGGCGCGTTGACTAAAGCTGTTGATCTTGACGCCAATGACGATAACGAAGAGCATGATACTGATTCCGAAAGGTACAACTAGTGCTAGTAGTATACGTAGATAAGATACAGTAAGTAAGACCACAATCATAGTACTCGGCCAAGGCCGTACCCAGCTTTTGGCCCAGGGGGGAAATCGAAAACTTAAGCCGGGTCCCCCAAAGGCATACAAATTCCTCCCCGGGCACTCCATTGTATTTAGCTTTCTATTGCTGTCACACTCTCTGACACCTACCTTTCAAGGCGATTCTAGGCGTTAAAAACTGTATCGTCTTTGATCTGTTATCGTATTATCAACGTTTTGATAGCTCTTATTTACTTGACAATAATGGCAGCCGAGTTAATAAGTTCATGTCAAAAATTTCATTTTTGTGGCAAGCTTTTGTTGCCGACTGTCATCTACTCGTCGAGACGATTCTAACAAGCCCTAACACGATGGGTTTATCATGTTTAATTTAGGAGTTCCTATGGTCACCCTGAGTCTCCATCATCAGACCAGCTCCTTGGTACTATATTATTGTATTGTCATCAGAACTAAAGGTGTATGCAAATTTTCAGAAACCGGTAAGTGGGTCAAATTTAACTTGCAAGATTTGACCCATACGTACATACATACATTGCAAGTTAAATAAAAGCTTGTAAAAACAATACAATACCAGGTCAAAGAAGATATGGTTTTTATACAGTATGTAAGTGAAAGAAAAGCCAAACCTTAAAACTGGTGAATGTTGAAAACCGGTATAATACAATGATACACTTTTTTTTAATCCAATCCTTTTTTTGGGTTTTTATTTTACTAAATTTAATAAATAACTTGCCTCTTTCTCATCATTCGGTTAACGATCTTAGTAACATCCTGTGATGCAAGCATGTCATCACTTTATTACGCCAACCATCTGAAAATTTGAAAAGCAAGGTGCCATATCGTGTGCACTGTGCAGTCGTACGATGCGTGTTTTCTCTCCGCGAGCAGTAGACACACTGTTGTTGGCCACCGTATAGACGGAAACGCGACGGCGTTAGCAACCGAGCCCCCAACCAAGATCACCTTGGTGGAGAGCTTGGTTGCACACCGAGTAGCAGCCGCTTAAAGCTAAAAAAAGTCATACAAAATGCGATAACGTTTCTCTCCCCTTAAACCTAATCCGATTTTTTCATTTTTTGAATATGTTGTAGCGATTATGAAAAACTAGGTCTGTACATTTTCCTTTCCAAGAAAATATTTATTGACAAGACACAAAAAAAAACCGAAGTGTACACGTACGAACTTGGCATTTATTCACATTTATGTTTTTGATGGGATACTCTTTATTCTGCATGTTCCGGACGTTGTTATTATAATATCCTTGTGATTTTTCTAAATATTTACATAGAACCCTATTGGGAGTATGAAGCTGAGGCTGTGCCTTGTTCTCAGCGCGCTGGGGTTAGCTCGAGTGGGCGCGCGGGCCGCACTCCGGCTGGCGCTCTCGCTGGTGCGGCGCGCCTGGCGCTGCGGGGAGGACGCCGACGTGTGCTCGGCGCTGCTGAAGGACGCGCTCGAGGCCGTGCGCGCGCTGCCGGACGCGGCGCTCTACGCCGGCGCCGACGCGCATCAACAAGTACCCAGGTCGCAGAAGATATGGGCCGAAGTGGTCGACAGCGCAGCTGAGTTCTTGCATCAGGTAGTTACAAAGTAAGTGATGCTGACATACTAACGTGTAGTCTTTTTTTTACATAACAGCTTCATGTGCTTATTTGGCATGACATCTGGTTATAGCTCGCTTTACTTCTTTGTGTGGCATTAGACAAGGGCCCTGCATATCAGGGTTCGAAAAAATCCGATATTTATTATAAATATCCGATTATTTGATATTTAATATAATTATATATCCGATAGTATTTACATCAGATAAATATCATGCATAATTGAAATGAAACATGAATTTAAATTTGTAAGTACTACCTGTTTATTTTGAACCTTATTCCGTGGTGATAATACGGACAAAACTAGGTGTTTCCACGAAACTTGAATTCGGTAACAGAAACTAAAGTAAAACATTTTAATCTAGTGTTGCCTGTGTAACTATGGAAAAAAACTGCTTATTAAAATAAATATCCATTGATATATATCAACGTATATATCAATAGATACATATCATGACATGAGATAATTCGGCGAACCCTGCTGCATATTCTTGCAACGTCATAATATTATCCTCCGCAGCAAGGTGGGGTGTAACGCGCCACTCGGTGATTGGCGCACATCGCTATGTGTGTGGGTCGAGCTATGCGCGCGTCGCGCGGAGCTGCCCGCCTTATTAAAAGCCGCTGACGTACTAGTAACACTCCAGCCGCGGAAGAGCTTGATGCCGGATAACAGGTAAACCATAAAGTAATGAATAATTAGGCAAAACGTTATGGTTGTAAAATGACAAAGTAGCATTAGACCCAAATTGCACATGGCGTTAGTTGTATCATGACATTATGCAAAGTGTCTGGATCTTAGGTAGCAAACCGTCGTATTGCATAACTAAAGTAGCAGCATCGAGTGATGGCACTTTTGATATCTGACAAATAGGTGTTGTGAAACACTTCATTTTTTATAATCTCCAGGGCGATGATGGGAAATTTTCATAATAATTTGAATATGGACACGGTTTATTGCACGCCAATAGAGTTTGTAGATCAAACTCTCGAAATAAACTGTGTGGCTAGAAGAAGACGACATCAGTCAAATATACAAAATGTGAATTTATTGATAAATGAGTGAATAAATAATCATAAAACCACGTTAACTCAGAGCTAGTACGCGAGTTTGCCAGTGGCGGTGACGTGAAAGTGCAGTGACTTCATGGTCCTTTGTTATCATCACGCGAATTGTTTTTTTGTGATGTTTTTTGTTAGTTATGATTAAAACAATGAACGCTAGAGTGCGAGCAAATAAAAACAACCCCAAGATGAAGCTAGTTTCGGTAAATCACAGCACGCACCAGCAGTACATCACTATTCCGGTACCTGCAACAATGAAGTTTGACATCTGTTTCTTTATACTTGCTGTCAATATTTAGGGAACTTCATGAGCGAGCAAACGTCAAAAGTGCCATCAATACTGTACTAGGTTATATTAGATGAATTTTATCTAGGAACGAGTAGTTCTTGCCTAGATCTCCATAATAATGACTAATTTACTGTTTAGTAATTTTACTTATAACGCTATTAATATTATAAATGCAAAAGTGAGTTTGTTTGTTACTCCCTAACTACTCAACCGATCATGAAATTTTGCATACACGTGCTCAGATTGAAACTGGTTTTTCCTAAACTATACGTTCCTTTCTTTCCTTTTCGACATAGTTTTTTTGTGTTTGTAGCAACGGCGCCGGAACGCTACACTGAGCGTCGCCGGAGATGATCTGGGCCTTTTTTTTAAAATTGGAACGCACCTTTTTTCTAATTTTGTGTACAAGCTGCCAGTAACAGAAAATCCGTGATCAGTGTTGGGTTTCGAAGCCGTCAGGGCCGGTACAGACGGACTGCAAAATGGCAGTTCTGATGCAGTTGACTTAACTGCGTCAAAACGTACGTACGTCAACTGCAATCGAACTGCTCTCGAACTGCCATTTTGCAGCTGGGTTGCAGTTCAAATGCTGTCCGTCTGTACCGGCCCTTACAATAAACGAAAAAACTATAGCAAAAAACAAAAAGTATGAATTTTTATTCTATTAGCTATTTAGTGCTGTCTTAGATATAATATTAACAATTAATTTGATGTTACTTTGTCGTTTTTCAATAAATACAAGAGTAGGTTAAAAAAAATGTTTTAAACAAGCCTCGGCCGGGTGGGCGGTTGCTTCCCGGTCTCTACAGTAATGTGTGTTATATATAGATCATTATAAATTATCCCTTGTATTTAAGTTTATGAAGTCCAATAATAATGAAACAAGTAAGAAACCTTTTTCTTGAGGCATAGTGTTTATAAATAATACGTTTCCAGCGGCACGGCAGAGGAGTGCGCGGCGCCGCTGGGCCCGTTCCTGCGCCGAATGGCGAAGGTAGTGGCGCCCAACCCCATCGTCAACTCGGAGCCTATGACTGAAGTCAACCCCACTGTCACTTTTCTACGGTAAGTTGATTTTGTTGAATGCTATCTGAAATGAGAAAGCAGCCATACAGATTCAGCATATTGCCATATCTAGCCTATAATTACACGAAGATAACAATTTGAAGTCTTTAGTGAATTAATTAGTAAGACTTACTGGGCAGTATATCTCGAATATACGAAAAAACTTCAAAGGAAACAGACACCCCCTCTCTCAGCTATCACTATCCTCTCATCTAGCCGTTTCAATCTCTTGGAAAGTGAATATTGTCATTACATACATTATGGAATTTATGAATGGACTATAATTACTATCCTGGCCTCATAATGTTAACGTCGCCAAAAGGTTCTGTTTTTAAGCTTATACTCAGTTCGTCCTGGGTGGTTTACGTCCGACTGGTCGGACAAAGCAGTCGGACCATGTGGCCGGGGGGTACTAATCACCGATCTCTGCAGTAATGTACAGTGGCTACCTAGGCTATTTATACTAAAATGAATCCTTGATTCCGAGGTTACGCTATACTCGAGAACGGCTAGACCGTTTTTTTTTGTTGTTTTCGTAATTATCAGGACCTTTTGTTTGAAAAAATAATTACACCTCGCACGGACTGCTAGTAAATTATAAATTAATATCAGGGGACAAGGTGCATAACCCAATTTAACATCAGCCGATATAATTCGCTTACAAACGTCTTTCACTTATTTCAAAAAGAATGTAATTTAATGAAAGCGAATAATTTTTGTAGTTGTGATTTGAGTCCTTTGTTTAATATACTAATGCCCGCATGCACGTAAATTTAATCCTATATTTCTATTTTTTAGCATTAGAAATTCAGAAGCAGGTGTCGTTAACCTTTTTCTTCAGAAGATAATATTACACGATATTATACGATAGTAACAATAACAACAAACTTAAACGGAAAATTAAACTCGAGGGACCATCGCCGCCGTAGAAAATCCCGCACATGCCAGATGATACTGAAAACTGCATTTGTGGCATAAGTCACCATCATTGCGCGTCATGAATTTTGCACAGGGCGCGCACTTAAACATTGTTATTGCAATGCAATGATTTCAAAAGGACGGATGCGCCCCATCGAACATTTGACGTACACCGTCTTCATACAAGCAATTATTAGCGCCATCTGTCACAACTCCTACGAACTACGTTGTCGCGAACGGCGCGAACGAGTGCCGCGACTTCCGCGTTGCATAGATGTAACCTTGTGTGTGCGTCCAGCAAAAATGTATTATTTAGTATCGTAATAAGTAATTTTTATTTTTAACATTAATAATTGTGTAATATACCTACTTATTTTTTTAGTGCACTAAAGTGTTATATATACATACATACTCACGTAAGTCAGCTCCACGCCGATATACACATATAGTTTGATTTTATTTTACCTAAAATTAATAATGATCACTGACGCTACGTCTGTCTATAAAAAGTTAAAACTAAAAGAAATTAAGACTGTATAAAAACATAAAAACAGACTTAAAAGAAGCGATGGAGCCCCTAATAAAACTTTGCATCAGCGATGCAAAACCGAAGTTGCCGTTTTGTTTGATTTAGTCAGTTTTTCGTGTGATATTTTACAGATAAAATAAAATTAAAAATTAAATATCATTTATCCCAGGAATTACAAGCACCCATAATAATACTGACTTACTTCAATAAATTATTTTGTAAACGATAAAAAAGACGCCCTTACAAGGTTACTTCATAATAAATTAATGTGGTTGAGCCATCATGACCGCCACTTTGGAATTGATACCAAAATTGAGGCTATTTATTCTAGGGCTTATTTAATTGTTTGACACGCAATAAAAATAATGTAAGCTTACTAACCGATGATACGATATTCCATCTTTCTTTTTAACTTTCGTATCGTAATTTTTGCACCCTTTAACCACGCAGCTAGGCACTTTTATGACGAGCGAACTAACGTCAAGCAATGACAGTCGCCCGCGAACGACTAAGTTGCGGTTGGCCCTAAACTGTTATTTTAGGGCCAACGAACTGGTTCCTTTTCGTCGCGCCGTTGGCCCGGTCCTTACGCTAGTAATATATAAGTTAATGTCTTATTGTTTATTTTTATTCTAATGTAGTGTGTAGTTTTCGTCACTGGGGTGTCTATTTTCAGCCCTACGTTTAATATAACGCCACAATTTACATGCGCACAATAAATGTTTGGATTTAAACTATAATAAACAATAATAAATCACTACTGTCACTAAAAACTCTGTTGGTCGTTTCATTTATTTTAACGTTAAAATCGCAGTCCAATGTTGGTCGTATAACGTACCGTCATCTACCCCATGTCATTTCAAATCTAAATTCCAAATTCAACCTTTGGTACGGTCGACCAAGAAATTGGTATACCACCCTACCGTTGAGGTTCATTTGAACGTCATGAAACAACAAGGTCGATTTCCCCGTGCCACAATATGACAGTGATGATTGCTCTATTTATCATCATCCTAACTTGGTTGTGTTACACGAATCGGTCAAATTCGGATACATACACATACATACCTTCACGCGTTCATTCCCAGAGTGGGGTAGGCCGTGGTACAGAATTACCAACAACTCTAAAAACCTTTTTTTAATTCTGTAACCACATTTTGCACAAACTGGCTAAGATGTTTACCAGGGCACATTAGAGACAGGTTGCCAGCCCATCACCTAACAATACTACATTCCTTTATTCCCGTAGTCGCCTCTTACGACTTCCACGAGAAGACTTGGAGTGATACTATTACATTACATTTCCTTAACCTGAACCTTATCGATCCCATTTAGGGATAAATTCGCCGTTGTACATTAGTTAAACATATTGTAATATTTATATTTTTGTGCAATAAAGAGTTTACATACATACATGCGCGCATAATCGAGAAAAAAAAATGCGATTTTAATTTGCAGCATTTTCTAAATGACATCTGTCACAGGCCCAATGAGATATAAAAATATTATAACAACTTGGTGGGTAATTTTCTTTTATAATAATGGCTGGAGTTGTATCTCAGTCGCTGAAACTATGAAAGAAAATATTAGAACGACAAAATGAAAGTTTTTTGTAAGATGTTTTGTTTTTTACTTTCTCCCTTCCCGGTTCAAAAAAAATATTTTTTCTGTTGGTGGCAGAGCAAATAAAAGGCCACGAACACCACAGACCACCTAATCCATTTATTGTCCCACATCAGTAACACAGGATGATTTGAGGACCCTTGGAGGACTAGTGGGAATATACCTTATTGCGTAATAGCATTTTCGATTATTTTTTTCTTATTCATCATCTTCCTTCTAATCTATTGATCATATAGTAAAAGTGAACAGGACCTAATATATCTTAAAAATGTACTTTGTTGTTGTAAAAGTAATTGGAGTAGTATACCTAAAGAGTTCGAGATATGAGAGGTTAATGTTCATCCGTCACTTTACCAGCCACGTAAGCCTTGGACCTTTTTCAATAATGCGACACCATACCTTTTATTTAATATCACAAACACTGGCTGCTTTTCTGTCTGACTGACCATTTGTTTAATTTGCAGAGAATTTGGCATACCCAATGGCGATGGGTTGATGGGTGTGCGAAAAGCCGGCATAGCTCTGATGTGTCATCTGAACCGGCTTGGAGAACCGCTGCTGCCACCTATCAAAGGCTTTGTTACGGTAAGTCTCATAAGGAGCTGTGCTGTAAAAACTGAACATACCATCAAAGCTCCATCACTCCATACAACACCACACTTCTTCCACCACGATTTTTTCCTGCATGCTACGCGTAAATAGTTCTTTCATTTTGATGCAAGTGTGGAAAATATGTCATTTTACACGAGGCCCGAGGCGTCTTGGCCCGAGTGAAAATGACAGTTCCGCACTTGTAACAAACGAGGTTTTTAATACATTTGCGAAAAAAAGACAGTGAAAGAAAATAATGAGTAATTAAGAGACAATGTTGCGAAAAAAATTAATGTCGCATGTACACCGTGTCCAATTAGTTCGAATACACTTTTTCTAGCACTGGTTTGAAAACCATAAACAACTTTCAGACAGTTTTGTAATTATAATTTTGTATATTGAACAAATAACAATATTTGAAAATTATGTAGCTAACGTCGTTCATTTTTAATCCATGATGAAACAGAGTTCCGGGAACCTACTATCTCAAATTTTCTTAAGAGCGATAGCCCCACTGCAATTTTTGCGGCATTGAAACCTTTTGGAATCAAGCGTTACCTAGTTTATACTAACTACTATAAGAAGAAACAGGGAGACCTCCTCATTAGAAGACCGCAAGAGATCTCGTCACCCGCGTTCAGCAACAACGGATAGGGCTGTGAAAATCGTGAGAGAGCGTCTCCGCCAGAAAAAACACCGTTCAGAAAATAAGCTACAGACTTAAAGATTTCAGAGGATCAGTACACAACATCTTGAGAGCAGACCTTGGGTGTCACGATTACAAGAAAAGAAAAATACACGGGATTTCCGAAGCTATAAAGAAAAAAAGATTAGATCGATAACACACTATACTTTCCTGGCACGCGGGGGATGAATTCGTTTTTTCGGACGAAAAACTTTTCGTATTAGTGCAATCTCACTATGCAAACATCCAAGATATTCCAGATAACTGCGTATAAGCACTCAATTTTATGTTCACTATCTGTATTTTTACCTTTACTAGTTCTTGTGTGTACAAGACGCTTTTAAACGAGAACACACCGTGATGTTTCTCGCCGGACAGCTGTTTCACATAATAGTACTTTTATGTAGGTTGTCCTGCAGCATGAGCATGTCATGCTCGCTCAAAGGTCTTTGCTTACGGCGGCGTCGTTGATCGGGTCGCCACTTTCCTGAACACATGGTTGAGAGAGGAGATGGCTGAGATACGCGTCATACTCGTGAAGTTGTTAGTAGTAAGTGTTTGGTTTGGTTGGTACTTTTTCTTATTAGATAAATGCTTAGGGTTCCGTAGCCAAAATGGCAAAAAAATCTGTCGGTCTGTCTCTCTGTCCATATGTCACAGGCTTTTTACTCAGAAAGTATAAAGGCTATATGAATTGAATTTTATAGGACTCCATACATGCAACGGATGGAGTTTTTTTTTTTAAATCTTAAAGCTTTGCTTGCTGCGAGCTTAAAATATCCTTTTGTGTAGTTTTTATTAAATGAGAAGTGGAACTGCATAACAGCATAATATATTATGATTACTAAAAAGAGTAAAATAAAAAATAAATGTAATAAAAAACAAACAACCGACTTCAAGAAACCCTAAAACCGCGTAGTGGTTAAATTTCAACAAACGAGATTTGGCATAAGTTTTGTTTGACGATAAATATAGCTTTAACTTTAAAATTGAATAATAAGCAATTAATAAATTAATAATAAGACATGTTTAAAAAATTAAGCTGACGTACTGTTGTAATTTGTTAGTAAGTAGTTGTTACAATTTTACTGTATGTACTCGTACTTATCTTTAATAATTAGAATTTGCAAACATTCATTATTATTAATAAGTAGGTACTACATAAGATTTAAATTGTTATAGAAATAAATAAACCGAACAGATTAACACATACTTTTTTTATTGACCCTACTAAGCGGCGATAAGTCATTTTGGTTAAATGTAGGATCACAAAACCGAAGGAATATTAGAAATCCGGTTTTTTTGGTAACAGTTTAATGTTAGTCATAGTTATAATTTGTTTGTTTGTTTGGTACTATTTCAACAATAGTACATTGTTATAGAGAATGTAGAGGTTAGAAAGTAAGCAATAGATGGACGAGTTAGTAAGTAGGTACGAGTCCATCTATTGCACTTTCTGCCGAGGCTTATCACAGTGCTTTTCACGACTACTGCGAGGAAATAAAAATTTCTTTGAACTTATCACCGAAAATTATCGCATCGAAAATTAAACACACAAATGGCTCTCCCGCCAGTTTTTTTTTTAACAATACCGTTCTTGTTGGCCAGACATTCAAAGGTGTTTTTTAAACTGACGACTCTGACCGTGACACTACGATATTTCAGATAATTAAAAACAGACATATATGGCTGTATGGAATCTGATTCCTTTGCCTATCCGTGAGGCGATGAATATTATTAAAAAATAAAACAACTTCTCACTGGCCAATTTAATTTCATGTGCAGCACAAGTCAGACCAACAATGTTGTTGTTGTCCAGTTTAAATTCATAGAAGGGATGCTCATTCAATGTACAACTATTGATTGTTTTGGGGGCCAAGAAAAGACCATCTTTCTCCACATTTCCGACCAGTGGCGTGAAAAATCCATCCACCTGTTTCTGTTGAGGGACAACCATCCAAACATTCTGACTAGATATTTTCACTCTATAGCTTTATAATTAATTGATACATTTAGATGAATGGTGGGCCTTTGGGGCCGGTTAGATGAACACAATTTTCACGGCTACGTGTAGCCGGCAACTATGGATGTCTTGCTTTAACATATGATTTGCTTTAAGTTTGCTTTGCAGAGGAGGCTGCATGGCGATTTCTTTCATGGGTCAGTCAATCGTATCAATTGTCCAGTACGATAATATTAGCATCATGGTCAATATGATATATCTGATAAACCGAGCGTCCCTTGTTACATTTGGACATGAGTAATATAATGCGCAAATAACGGTGATATACTTTACTTTTTGGCAGTGCACGGAGTCAGCCCAGGAGGTGCACTCGGTTGGCTACGGTCCCCTTTGCCTCGGGGGACTGCGCTTCAGGCAGATCGCATGCGCCGAGAAACTGGCGCTCATGCTGACGAGCGACGGCGACGTTTACACCATGCATTACGATACCATGTCGCCGCATCTTGTGCAAGGTTACTTTTTACAGGCTTTTATTATTTAATTACACTACTAACATCTAACGTACAAATGTTAGAACATTATTACCAGTTTCATAATAGCTATAGGTAATCTTCGTTTTTACAAGCTTTTATTTAACTTGCAATGTATGTATGTATGTAAGTTAGGCTCAAATATTGCAAGTTAAATTTTACCCACTTCCCGTCAAAGGAATAGACCAAAAGGTAACTAAAGTTGCGGCAGTGCGCAAATTTTATGCGGCGACAGAGGCCAATCCTAGAATTAAGAAAAATATGAAATAAGAGGTACAATTAGGTTTACAGTTGCAGAACTAAAAAAATATATTGATTTCTTGTAAAATACTAGATTATTAGAAGGCCTCGAAACTACCAGTAATATTCGTTCCGATACTAACCTGAAAGTAACTAATAGAAGAGTATCCCTTGATTTTATTAAAAATATCTGGTGTAATTATATATTTTGATGCGTAAACTCGTCGATAGCGCTTTCAGGCAGGTACTAGAAAGGGGCAGAGTGTCAGGGTGTTCCGCAAGCACGTGTCGAGATTCGCTGGTGACGCCGGCTTCTTCTTAGTAATTCTTATCGTAATGGTGGAACGAAAGTAACCCTAAATGTTTTGTAAAACTGAAAAAAGTACAATAAACAACTGCCGCTTTAAATAATAGTCGAATGGTAAAGAATAAACTTAAAAAAAAAAAACATGTTTTGATTCCGACATTGTATGTTGATCGTGTCGATCGGCGACTAATTAAACTGGCTCTGTCGACCGTCATTTTGTGTGGTGTCAGAACTGTAATGGACGGGTGACGAGTGTGATGTGTTATAGGTTTCGACAACAAGATAATAGTGCAAGTCGCTTGCCACCCCATCGGGCGGCACTTCCTGTGCGTGTCGGCGTGCGGCGGCGTGTGGTCGTGGGGCGCCGGCGAGGACGGCCGGCTGGGCCACGGCGACACGGCGCCGCGCGAGGTGCCCGCGCAGATCAACCATCTGGCGCACCACGAGGCCGTGCGCGTCGTCGCCGGCGTCTCCAGCAGGTTAATAGCACTACAGTAGCCCTAGTAACGTCCGAGAACTGGACGAATTCAAAGCCAGAACTGGCCGTAGCCATCGCTACTCGCATACACTTCAGCAGGTCTGCACTTAGTTGATCACCTACTAATAATGCTTTTCTGTATGCGGTGTCAATTCGAAACTTTTCTAGCCCATCTTTTCAGGGTTCCGTAGTCAACACGGGACCCTGGGGGTTTTGCCAAGTCCGAATGTCCGTCCGTCCATCCGTCTATGGTTTTTTAGGCTTAAGACGCTTGGTACTACAAAGCTGTAATTTGGCATAGTTATTGAACTTTAAAACTTCTATGGTTTCACCTGATGGTTCACCAATACCTTTAACAACAATACCTTTGGAACGGAGGAAGACTTTTAGTTTTTTCATTAATAAAATGTTAAATTCCAAAGTCCCCGTTTAAACTAACTAAAATAACTTAAGTTCCTTATTTAAAATAAGTTGTCATTTCGTCGGTGATACTGCAAAACGGGGTAAGTAACCAAATGCACCTTTTTTCTAAGATGTTAAGGTTTATTTTGCTATATAATAAATTTGTTGGTTACGCTGTTTTGCAGTATCACCGACGATTTTCAAAATGTGGTTATAGAATTATCAACAAATTTTTAGAGTTGTAGGTAACTCTGTGCAGCTCTGCCTACCCCACTCTGGGATTACAGGCGTGTAGGTATGTGTATGTATGTATGTAGTCATTTTCAGATCTCTTAAAAAAACAGCATATTAGAGAAGAGTTGTAAACGTCTGCAATGAATTTTTAAATCGGCGGTTTTAAATGTTTGATTATTGGACTGAAAATGCATTTTGCATCACACTTGCTCGGAAAGTTGCTCGGCAGTTATAGCCGATTTAGCGTCCGCGGGAGTTATGGATTTTTATAACTCCCTAGGGAGTTATGAGCTATGGATTTTTATAACTCCCTAGGGAGTTATGAGTTTAGTTTTAAAATACACGGTGATTTTAATCGGTGATCAGGAGTTGAAAAATATTATTTACCAACCAAAATTAAATTCAATGGGTGAGGTCTCACGCAATTACCTCACTGTTTAATTAATTACAATTAATGATATTGTTAAAACCAATGAACAC
This sequence comes from Acleris cristana, assembly GCA_948252455.1. Classification (NCBI taxonomy): domain Eukaryota; kingdom Metazoa; phylum Arthropoda; class Insecta; order Lepidoptera; family Tortricidae; genus Acleris; species Acleris cristana. The sequence continues at coordinate 14,473,927 of OX411772.1, read as the reverse complement.
TGAAGATATGGTTATTATTGAAGTGAAGTGGATACGACACGTCAAGTGCCATCGCTTTGGCGGGGAATTTGACAGATCTAACGTCAATAAACTTTAACTTTTGAGAGCCAGAGGGCTTATTGTCTAACTATTGTCGCACTCGCAATCACGATCATTTTCATTTTGAAAACCAAAGGCTTGTCTGCATACAAATGAAAACAATCGCTCCACTTTGAAGCCGGTTGCGATTGCGAGTACGTTAGACAATAAACCCTCAGGTCTACCAACCTGACATGACAATGACAACAAAATGACTTCACCCAAAGTCAACCAATTTCAGGTCTTGAAACCGTAACCTAGCGACCATTGTTAGCGTACGGAGAAATTATGATTGGTAATTTCGACATCGGAAAAACGTAAAGCCCACGATTTTATCCGAACGCTGATAGTTCTTTCTATGCTACGTTTAAACAACAGTTACTATTGGTCATCCCAACGCTGGGTGGATGACATCAGACGGCACGCAGGCCGTGACTGGATGCAGAGGGCGCAAGACCGTCAGGAATGGAAGAGAATGGAGGACGCCTATGTCCAGGAATGGAATAATTAAGGGCCTATATGATGATGATGACTATTAGTCATACAACGCCCAATCAGCTATTCTTACTGAACATAGTCGTTATTGGTCGTTTTATAGGGTTGGTATGACCACGTTTCAACAAAACTACCAAATTTCATTGACGTTTACGTTATAAGTTATAACTCAACATTATTTTCTTCTTTTCTTGATTAAACAGCATCTGTATCGTTGAATATTTTCCCAGTGTCAATTTAATAAAATAATTTCAATGAAACCAATTTCTTTAACCTTCATGTTGTGCATACCTAAGAATCTCTAAACAATTAGTAGGCTGACAATTAATTTCGATAAAGTTATTTTCAAAACAAAAATTAGGTTTACAAAAAAAAATGGTTGGTTTCATGTAACTGCGGCTGTAACGTGATCGACACCAAATACTGAATTAGAAAAATTTGTAACTGACCAGATCACCAACTAAAAATCACCGTGTATAGAATCCACTCGTACATCATTTTAGACTAAGAAAGTGTACAATCAGCCAAGCTTTATTTCCTATATTAAAAATTTGGCTACAAACCAAATTTACTGTATAATTAAACTTATACGGTACATCTGCATTATATTTATGTTTTACCATTATTTCAAAGACATTTGCAATTATTTTATTTTATTAAGAGCCTGTTTCACAATCTTCAAGTAAAGCATATCTTCACATTACCGTCACGATTAAGCACCGGCACGATGGGCAAAGCATACTCTGAGTACTTAACCGGTTCTAATACTCCTATCTGAACTAACCGATCGATTTCAGCTTCCATCTTGTCCCTCAACGCGAACGGTACAGTGCGAGCTTTACAAAATATCGGTTGAGAATCGGGTGTCTTCTTGGAAAACATAAAAACTGGGTTTGGTAGAATATATTCATATATTTCGGGTTGTACAAAGAATTGCGACTCTTTCCAGCCATGTTGGTAATCAAAAGGAACGTATATTCGTTCCGCTCCATCGACAGAGTCAGTCAGCTCGGTCGGTAAAGCGGGGGGCAGAAACGACATCCAGCGGAGAGAGGCAGCACTAACTAGGTCGTCCTTTACTCGTCAAGTAATCCAATGGTGGCTGCTCTGACCGCCAGATGTCGCCGTCAGTCTTAGGACTAGCAGCTTGTTATCGCTGTTCCGACATCGGGTTTTGACTGTGGTTTTACCGTGTTTTTTTTGAAACGGCCTAACTTATCTAAAAACACTTGAGGATACGTTTTCTCTACCGGCGGCGCAGAAGCGCACGGGCGCCAGCTGCAGCCCGAAGGCGGCGATGAAGTCGCGGCCCAGCAGCGGCGGGCCGCCCGCGCGCACCACGTACACCGTCAGCGGCACCGCGCGCCCTGCGTACTGCACACCACACTCAACACCTACTATGCACATTGTGCCGCCCGTATAGTTTATTAAACGTTTTTTCGTCTGTGACAATGCAAACTCATTAAAATGCTTATTATAGGTTTTTTCTGATACGACCGTTACCGCTGAACCACTATCGATCTCGCATAAGATTTTTTACCATGGATTAATACGGTTTCGGTCATAGGCTTCCCCTCGAGACAACGAATGTTATAAATTGACTTACCGTCATCGCCCTCGCTATCGGAATCGTCATCCTGGTCCACGTAATTCACCTTCCTATCGGGACACATCCGACGGAGGTGATCTTTACGTTTACACAATTTACACTTATATTCTACGAAGCGGCACTCGGATTTTTTGTGATCAGAATAACCAGATCTCGCGCACTGATCACTCCTCGCTGACGCAGACTGACGGAAGTTTCTGGGGGGACCGCTGTGCTTGATAGCGAGCACGGCCTGGGCGCGGCCGCCGTCGGGCTTCTGCGCGGGCGCGGCTAAGTCCACCGCTTTATTTAGCGTCAATTCTGCGATGTCTTGCGAAAACAATTTATCGCGCTCACGGCCTGGTATCATACCCATTACAAATTTATCCAACAGTGCATCCTCTAAGTTTTTAAACGCACAATGAGTGGCGAGGCCCCTTTACCTCGCGGCCCACTGAGCATAACTTCCATCAACTTGCTGCGCTGCTGCGTAGTATACCTTTCTGCGAATCCACATCGTTTTGGGGTGAAGTGGTCATCCAGAATCTTTATCACTTCATCAAATGATTTATCCTCTATCGTCTTCGGCAAGCCTAAATTATTTGCCAACTGGTACGTGGCCTCGGTGAGTGCGCTCAAAAACACTGCTCGTCTTCGTATACCTGCTTTATCGTTCTCCTCATCGATGCCATTAGCAATAAACCACTGTAATAACCGGCTTTTGTATGTTTTTCCAGTCTTGCGACTGGTTTTCAAAGCTAAAGAATAGGCTATACTATTATAATTGAACGGCGATGGGGCAGCCATCTTTTTAATTTAAAAAAAACGGGGGTAGTCGTCGCCACTGTTGTATCTACAGGCACGGGAGACAAGTAATACGTCCGAGCATTTATTTGACACTGTTTAATCGTTTTAGAATGGCGGTGGGCGCAGCCACCCTACAGCTATACCTACGTACCTATGGACATATATAACACTTACCATCTCTAGACACATACCGTTTAGCCGTACCAGGGGTACATTGTCGTGACGCTTTTTGCCACCCTTCGGAGCCATCCATTGACTCTTCTTTACATCATACTTTAATCCATGACTACTTGCATAATCCTCGCAAATCCGTATACAATTTCTCTGGCCACAGACAGACGCGCTAGATGTACATACCGAAAATCATCTAAAATATCATCAAATAACTTTGTTTAGAAAATTAGCTTGTATAGGTACAGTCAACCAATTTGATTTCTAGGCCACTGTGGACTATGTTAAAGTGACGTTGTTAACCAAAACGTAAGAGACTTCATATGATTTGGTTGACAACGTCACGTTGAGAATGTCCATAGTGGCCTAGGAATCAAATTGGTTGACTGTACATGTGATTTGTGGTTTTTTGTGTTTGTTTGTAGTAACGGCTACGGAACCCATGAGCATGGTCCGACTTGCTCTTGCCCGGTTTTTTACTAGATAATAAATAATATACTAAGATTTTGAATGGGTTGATGTTTTAGCTAAACCGAGATCACAACCTAGATTATGTACTTTTTGATTCAGTGCGATGATAACTTCCCGTGGCGCTCTCTACACGTGGGGACGTGCCAGCCACGGCCGGCTATGCCACGGTTCGCAGTCGCTAACTCCTTATCCCGTCACATTTCACACCCATAACATCGAACGGATAGTCGACATTGCTTTTGGTAAGTATAGTCTATGCCAATTGAAATTGCCAAAGATGTAAACAAATTACCGTTTGACACATAACCTCAAATATTAATCTATAGTGTTTTTATTTAAAATTACGTATAATTAATAGTTGACTTTTCACATTAGTGAAAGTCCTCACTTGATCTTTAAAAGCACGTGACTATCGAGTACTAATGGTAAATTGGTTCGTTTGGTTGTGTTTACATCTTTGCCAATTTCAATTGGCACAGACTATAGGTACAATGTTTTATTTCTTCTTATAGTTCTTATTTGATAATTTAAAAAAAAATCCTTTTGCTGGGCTCATAAGATTGATTTAAGAAAAGGGGGTGAACAAAAAAAAACTTGATGGAAAGTAATTTAAGAAAACAGATGAAAATTGATTGCGACAAAAACTTCTTCCCTTCTTAACTCAATCTTTGGGTCGTAAGGGAGTTTCCCTTAGTCCGTGATTCTGCAAATAATAACACAAGACTCTTCGACCGGTGCGTGTCGGCCTGTGTGGATCCGAGATTCAAAGCCATCTTGTCATTCCAAAATGCAAAATGAAAGAAAACTTATTGCTGGAACTGCGGTTGTTGTCAGTGAAATAAACAGTTTTTGAAATCCTCGCCTGTGTTTATGCGGACGAACTCGCATGAGCTCGCACCGCACCTTTAAAGTCACTGACTCGTCGTCGGACGTGTCTGCGCTCGACCTACTACTACCCATGGTGCGTCGGTGCGGGCTGGCCCGCGTCCGTCCGCAATATCACGCACCGTGTGATGCCACCTCAAGGATGTGCTTTGCAAGAAAGAAATATTTTATTCATCAAACGCCGTAAAATTTACCCTACAGACTCGCCTAAAAAGGGTAAATGCAAGATGAAATGTGTGTGTATAGAGAGTTGTAAAGATATCCCGAGATGTATACTCGCCAAGTTGTCCGAGGCGCAGTTTAGGTCATCTCGCGTTGTGTTTCTGAACACAGATCTGATTTTTGTGCAGTTTTAGTTCTATTTTTGACTAGCTTTTGCCCGCCACTCCGTCCGCGTTGAAATCCGTTATCGCTTTTTCTTTGGGACCCGTTCACGTCGATTGGTTGAGGCGTGGGACCGTAAATAATGAAACAATGAAACACACTTTTAGATTTATTAAGAGAGGGTATTAAGGAATTAAGGATTATGTTGACCGTCATCACACCAGCTTATGTCTTTAGGGTGGGGAGACGGCTACACGCTCTGCTGTACGCTAGAAGGCACAGTGTACATGTTCGGCGAGAACGATGGCGGCACTCCGCGTGCCATTTCCATGCTGGCCTCGCAGAAGGCTATCCGGGTTTACACAGGGGAGAACTTCCAAGCTGTATTGACTGATCAGTGAGTACTAAACTAAGGTTAACTTGGGCACGTCCACTTACTTAAAGCTAAAAGTTAGCTAAAATTCTGGCCTGATAGGTTTTAAAGTAGCACGCGCAATTTAAGAGGGGTAACATATTCGACCCAATGGACAAAGTAGCATTAGTAGTGTTATAGAAGTTTTTCAACAGATAAATTATCTTTAAACGTGAATGTAGCCTTATTTTTGCTATAAAATTAGACATTTCACCTTATATTTACTTAGATATGTAGACTTTGGCAGGTTGCTGTTTATTCTGAAGTAGTCAATTTTAAACCGCTCTGCAGAAGCGGGAACTTAATAAATATTCTATTTGTCTATGTTTTTTGCATTTTGACCATCTTTTAAAAATAATGTATCGAAATCAGCAGCCCCTAGTCTTATTTGTTTAGTTAACTTTGCGTGTTCTATTTTTCAGAGGTGTACTATACACCTGGGGCAGAGGAGATGAGTACCGACTCGGCCACGGCAACGCGGACAATTTGACCTACCCGAAGACCGTCGAGGAACTTAAAGGTAATTGGCCATTGCCAGAGTACCTATTTATATAATTGGAAGATAATAAACCTTAAGAGCTAACTATGTACCATTGCGTACTTTTAAGAGTAAAACACTAAGCAATGAAATAGTGAGATCACTTAATCATCTTTACTTTACTCAGACTTATAACAATTTCGTAAGCGGGAAAATAACGACGTCACAATGACAGCCGCTAGTGTTGTCATCCTAAAGAATATATCGATGGTAGTAGGGCGGTGACACGATATCGGATTAATTGGTTAACAGTTCGACCTTCCTGAAAGTTATCTTCGTCCCCGAAGAAGCCGGACGAGCCTTCGATATACAATTGTGAGCGAGCCCCAAGCGGCAATCGCAATATTTGAGCCCCCAGCGGCAAAAACGTTCTTAAGCTACGGAAACCATCATCTGAATCATCTAGCGACAGTCACATGCTTTAAGCCCCTAGCGGCATTCCTGTGTTCATTTTAAGCCCCTAACTGCAGTCATACTCGAATGTACATAACAGTAACAACTGTTATGTACCAGTTACTGGTATATGCATAGGAAATAAGGTTTTGGCTTCTGAACAAGCCGAAGCGACCGTGTTATATGGGAGCTATGAGACTTCGGGAATGAGTTTATTTTTTACCAAGATTTTAATTGAAATAAAAATATTTTTCTCAAAAATGTTATGTAATCCTACCATAACACCAGTAAATAGGAGCCAGTAGGTTGAAGTTCCTGGACAACTATCCAAAGTGTCCAGTAAAGTTGATGAATTTCGAATTTGGAATCAATAATTGTCCAGTAAGTAAGTATCGAAATTCTATAAGGGTGGGTTTAGACTAAACGAGCAAATGCTCTAGAACATATTTTGTCTTTATTTTTACAAAGAAAACGTAAGAGATAATGCAAAAGAATTCTTGTTCGTTCGCTTGGTCCAAACCCACCCTAACATATCATATTATTTGAATTTGGAACTATTGGTACAGACCTGTGACAGCCTTCAAAAAGACTACAGAGATAAGCAAGAAAGGGTCAAATGACACAAAAAACATATATGAAAGTGCTATTCTGACTATATTAGGATTTTTGAAAAAAGTACCATTATTGAAAAAAAAAACATTTTGAATTGCTTTATAATTCCGCCGTCGTAACGAAGGAAGAGGAAGAATGCAGTGTTCCTGATTCCAAATATGTATTTAACTCAATATCACAAAAAAAAAAAAAAGTTGTGGCCTTTTTCGTTATGACTACAGAATTAAAATACTCTTATTTATACTACATGAAAAGCTGAACATTCAGCTCTACAGAGGTTGACAGTTTGATACTAGAACATGGTCCTTTTAATAAAAAAGAGTTTGTCACTAACGAGGTCAGTGTTACCAGTATTTATGCTGTAAAAAAATCGGGAGAAAAATCTCTTTATCGTTTGGTGTTTTTTGTACAATTGTAGGTATTAATTTACAAAAATTACATTGTTTTATTAAACTTTTTTTTAATACATTATATTTGTTCTATTTTTTAAAAAGTTCTATACATGCTTCGACCATTGAGAGCCATCCTGGACTCGTCTGTATAAAAGCCCTCGCCTGGGCTCACTTACTGGTCTTTGCAGTAATGTACTATGATCAAACAAACATTACATTTTGTTTGTTCCAGGCAAAAGGGTTATAGACGTATCGGTAAGCGCTTCCTGCGGCGCGGCGCTAACGGCCGACGGGCAGGTGTACACGTGGGGGACGCTGGACCGGGCGCACCTGTTCTCCTCCACGCCTGTCAAGTTGTCCGTGCTGAGCGCGCCGTTCAGAGCCAACGGTGAGGCCTGCTGCCTTGTGCTACCTGAACTCACTCGACTTAACTTTTGGGAATTATTTGAATTTGATTATCGGTATTCTTAAGTCATTTTCTGAGCTCAAATTGCTTGTTTACTCGAATCATTTGTAGACAAAAAAGTTTACTGTATATTTAAGAATGTGTTTCTCGGTCGTACAGAAATAATTTCACAGCTGTTTTTGATCTGTCAGGTGTCACGGTCGGAGTGTTTAAATTGTTTGTATGGAGCGAAGAGACCGCCCGGGATCTGCCGCCGTCTCTACCATTTGTGATCGACCTCTCCGACAACACGTTTGGGTAAGAGCGAGCGCGGTTTAAAAACCAGATGAATGTATTCTACATTCATACATTTTGATGATTTTACAGGAGAACCAAAAAACGTTAAGAATTCACGTCTTCAACTTTCCAATATTATTTTAGTGGTAATATTTACTATGATTCTCGAGACAACAAGCCCCACTAGACAAAGTTTCATGAAAGCTAATTTCATTTTCATTAGGCATACAGTACGATTATTTTCACTTTGACACTCTGGACATCTTGGTTTTAACCGTAAAGGTTCGTGTTTTATATTTATTATGTAGTATATTTACTAACATAAAATATTCAAACCTATTTAATATAATTATTAATAAAACATCAACCTAAGTAAAGAAACTTCATTAATATTCTAATGCCCTTATAAACGTGGAATAACCTTGGAGTAGCTATGCCATGTTTTGTCCTTACCTGTCGTTGTGATATTTGAATTCGACAGATAAGGACAAAGCATGGCTTAGCTTCTCCATAGTTACTCTTCATTTATAAGTAAGGGCATAAATATTCAAATAGACTAAATAAATAAATAATAATAAGGCAGCTAGTGGCGAGCTGTTGGTGAGTGGCGACACCGCGGAACAGAGTGCTCCCGAAGGTAGGTCCTGTTCCTCACCTCACGCTTACCTTCACCGGCCGGCTGCGGTCTACAATGACGAGGAACAGACCCTCCCCTCTGGCTTGCCTTTATTAGCCGGTCAGAGTGGAGTCGCAAGAGCTATATGCTCAAAGGGCGGATGTGTTGCATAAGTGGCGAGTGAGCACCTTATGGTCGTTTAAAGACCAGAAGCAACTCGACACCCTTAGCCCCTCTGGGTCTGCTGCTATGTACACGCGGCTATTTCGGAAGGCCCGTTCCATTGAGTGGGCGAGTCACCGCCTGCCATTTCAATCAAAGTAATTAGCATTGGCCAGGCAGGCGCCATAGTTACCTAAATAGCCTAGTTCACTAATCCATATCCATAGAGCCTATTATCAATGTTCCCATTCTACCACCGGTGGTTGTCCGTCCGTGGGAGCATACTTCTATAGTAATGAGTAGGGTTAGGATTTTGGTGGCAAAACGTGGTTCTAGAATCCATGGAGTAGCTATTTCCTAATTATTGCACATATCACTTTGATTTTGGCCTTTAGATTTGTCATATTTCTAAATAAACTAAATGCATATTTATTTCAAAATCAAAATCTTAAAAATGTAAAGATTACTTTAGTTAAGAAAAAGTTTGTACAAAATTATTCTTTCTAAAAAATAAACAGATTTTTTTTATTTATTTTTTATTTCGTTTTATCCATACATACTAATGTTTGTTTGTTGTAACGCTTTCACAGCAGAGATATCCTCCGTACCAAAATTAATTTAAACTCGTGTTGTAAAACTAAAAGACTTAATTTTTAAAAAATTGACAGTACTGAAGGTCAAAATCAAAATGATATCTATATATATAAAAGGCTAAACTGACTGACTGACATATCAACGCACAGCCGAAACTACTGTACCTAGAAACTTGAAATTTGGTACATGGGTTCCTTTCATGATGTAAGATAGCACTAAGAAAGGATTTTCCGAACATCGACCCCCAACGGGAAGAAGTGGGGGGGGGGGAGTAGCGGGAAACTAATTCTACGCGTACGAAGTCGCGGGCGTCCTCTAGTGTATTATAATAATCAGGAAACAGCAAATCCATGGATTAAAACCATGGTTTGCCACCAAAAGTCCTAACCCTAGAAATGAGCTCAGGGACAATCGCCGGTTGGTGTCCCATCACTTTGTTTAAAGGGCTCCTGGGACTCGATCCGGGGCTCCTATAGTCCCGTGATTGGTAAAGAAATGCAAATAATAATTAGTCTTAACTGATTTCGGCTATCGTGAGTGAACTGATAGCAAAAAGTCACTCAACTTTGACAGTGTAGTCGTTGTCGGGTGTCTCAAGTATCGACAACCGTTTTGCGGATTTAATTCTTAAAGATTTTCATTTAAAGTTTTCGGTTTGGTTTCAGATTATTGGAAAAGTTACTCAAATTAGTCGTCGAACATGATAACAGCGCAGCAAGCGAGGAAACCAAGAAAGAGAACGAATGCCTCGCTGTGTCCTGCCTGAATCTTCTGAGGCTTCAGGTAAACACCTTTTTCATTAAACACCCGTGACGCCATTGTTAATATATAATAGCTATTTACGTACCGTTGCATACATAACTTTTTCTACCAGCTTAAAAAGTAAACTACAAAGTTTGTCCTAGTTAGTTTCTCGTAATTTTCTTGCTGGCGGTTTCTAAATTGGTAGCAACCACAGAGAAAAACTATGGCGTCTTACGTCATACAACCTAGTTGATTTATATAACTTTAAATATAATGCTCTTTTTTAAGTTATTAATTTAATCTTTTAGAGATTTTGATAGATTCCTTGTTTTTACCCGACTGCCGAAGGAGGAGTGTATTGTGCTTATCAGGCTATATATGTATGTTTGTTACTTTGTGGCGTTCTAGAAATTAAACGCGTGGACGATTTTGATGATTCTTATGTCAATCGATTTGTTTTCATCTTGTGAGTGTCACTCAAGATATGACAGTAATTAAAATTCAATATGGCGGCAACTAGACGCCATATTGTTAAAATTGATTAGCAACAACAGTCTGGTTTTTTAAAGCTTGCTTTTTGTTGTTATTAAATAGGTACTTAGAACAATAAAGTATAAGAATCAGAAGGTCAATTTTATTTACTAATTCCATTTATGATGCTGCCATGTTGCCATATTGTAAAATAGCCGAAACAATAAAATTTATAGTAAAATAGCTGTCCGCGCCCGACGCCGCCAGGGTGTATTTATTTTTTCCTCCTATTCTCAGACCTACTGAATATACATAGGTACAGAATTTCATAAGAATCGGTTAGGCCATTTCGGAGGAGCTTTGTTACAAACATTGTGACACGAGAAATTTATATACAGTGGTGGTCATATAATTAAGAACGCTTATTTATAGGGAAGATTTTTTCCAACTAACAAGTATAACTAATTGCATGTATTTTTTTGTATTTCTCTCGGTATCGCAAAACTTTTCCATACTACCGGTACGTTCGTTGATACACATGATTGGCAAAAAAATAAATAGATAAACTTTATACATTAGATCTGAACCTAGTATTACTACTTACTGGCTGGTCACATAATTAAGAACGCTGAATAGTTTATTTTTTTAATCAAATTTAAATAGAGAACACTCTGTAGTTCTGTGGTTGTAAGTCACTATTCTTATGATTTTGGCGCCATTTAGTGCTGTAAGAGTCTATAAGGTGATTGCTTTATATGAAAACAATGGGGAAAAATAAAAGTTGTGATAAATCTACAAGGCAAGTAATAATAAAACTTCGCGAGAAGAATTGGTCGTATAAAAAGATAGCCGACCATCTGCAATGCTCAAAAACGATGGTTTTCCACGCTGTGAAGCACTTTGCCACGTATCAAACTACTTCAAATGTTCCGCGTTTACCTAAACGGAGAAAGTCATGTCGTCGAGATGATCGAAATATCATTCGTTTGGCAAAACAAAATCCTTTTAAAGGATCCAATGAGCTGAGAAAAGAATATTTTGGTGAAAACAACCCTTCAGCAATCTCGGCACGCACTATTCGAAGGCGTTTGGTAGAAGAAAAGTTGCACGGAAGGATAGCAAGGAAGGTGCCCATGTTGAAACAGTGTCATAGGCAAGCCAGGCTTGCATTTGCAAGAAAGTATGAAAACTGGACAGTTAGACAGTGGAAAAATGTTCTTTTTTCTGACGAGACAAAAATAAACAGGGTATGTTCTGATGGAAAACGATATGTACGACGCCCTCCGAATAAAGCATTCGACCCTAAGTACACAAAAGTGACATTAAAGCATGGTGGGGGAAATGTGAAAATTTGGGGGTGTTTTTCTGGACATGGTGTTGGACCTGTTAAGTTGATAGAAGGAAACATGGATCAATTCCAATACAAAAATATACTGGAAGAAACAATGTTACCTTATGCTGAAGACGTGCTTCCGGTTATTTGGACATTCCAGCACGACAATGATCCAAAGCATACTGCACGCACCGTTAAGGAATTTCTCACATCGCAATCAGTTTCTGTCTTAGATTGGCCAGCTAACAGCCCAGATCTAAACCCAATAGAGCATCTTTGGTGCGAAGTCAAGAAAAAGGTTTCAAATCGACAGTGTGGCAATTTAAGAGAGCTGTATGACGTTTTCTTAGAAGAATGGAAGTCTATCTCTCTTGCGAAATGTCAAAAATTGATAGAGTCAATGCCTCGCCGGTGTAAAGCAGTAATTAAAAGCCGTGGACATGCTACTAACTATTAATTTTTGTTTAAAATGTATTAAATAGCTTTTTTCCTTTACGCACTTCACATTAATGTGATTTGTTTATTCTAAGTTTCATATAAAACAACTCTCGAGCAATTTAATAAATCGTTCTTAATTATTTGTCCAGCTTCATTACTATTTGCATTTGTTACTATAGAGAATAAAAAGAAATTGTAAAAGAAATAGTTAGAAATTTTATTCTATATTCCTAATCCCGTTTGCTCTATTCATGTGGCTATTTCATAACATAACTAGTTACTTCTAAGAAGGAACACATAACTACACATGACATGATTTAAATAAATGAATTCTGGAACTTCAAATCGTTCTTAATTATATGACCACAACTGTATAACAAAATAAATATTTTCGTATTTTTAATATAATATAAAAATTGAGATGTCAGTTGATAAAAAAAAAGACATTGTACGTGCGCGTTACACTATTACCATTAACAATGCTATAATAATTATAAAGTAACTTTTATAACCAGCTCCTTAAAGTTACGACAGACGGACGGACTTTTGAATACGGAATACTTAATCCTCGTTTGCTTATCCAGGTTCAGGCTTGGCAATGCAGGCGCGGTCCGATTTGCGAGGAAATGAACGAGGTGCGTCCGTGGTGCGCCGGTCTTCACAGCGCCCTGGTGCTGCTAGTGGAAGGGCGCGCGGGGGCCTCAGCGGCCTCGGCGGCGCGCAAGGCGCTAGCTGCGTCCTGGCCGCTGTTGCTGCCCACGCCGCAAGTACGCGCGCAACACCTTATCGAGCTGCTGCCACAAGGTAGAGATTGTTTATATCACTTTACTCTTATTCATCCTATGAAAGAAAAGAACTGGCATTCGATTTTTATTTAAAATCGCACTCATCACATCACACATACATAATCGTAGAATCATTGGTGAGTAAATTCTTACGAGCTGCCGTTTCTAGTGATTTATAAAACGCGCCAAGTGCGAGTTGCACATATGATTGCGAGGGTTCCGTACATATGTAAATTAAAAATAATAATAATAATAATAGAAGTGTTATAGGTTTTCCTGTAATCTACAAGCAATGAACTACATTTCGCATTGTTTTCAAAATTTTAGGCTCAGTAGTTTCGGAGATCAGACAGATCAGACCATTCTCCCCCAAATGGTAAATTTTCGCCTTCTTTCATGAATAAAATCAAAACTATTTATTCTACAATAATAACAAAAATATACTTGAGATCCTCATAATGAGCCCTTTCATTTGATGTGTATGACACAGTAAGGTTTGCAATTATTTTTTTTGTATCCTAATTTGTCCCCCGAAAATGACCCTTATTTAAAAAATAAAATTATAATTTACTTTGCACATCTGTGTTTGGGTCATCAATTTACATTTCGACGACGAAGTGTAATGACCTCCTAACTGACATTTTGTCATTTTTGTGATTCTTTTTCGAATCAAAAAATCGAGGAAACGAAAAAACGTCTTTTCACCTCGTAGTCAATATGTGTACCTAGTTTCAACTCAATCGGTCGAGTAGTTTCGGAGCAAATTGGCTGTGACAGACACACGGACAGACACACGCACGAGTGATCAAGGGCTCCTTTTTTCATTTTTTGTACAGAAACCTAAAAGCTGGTAAAATGTAGTGATAAACTCCTCATATGGTGTCGGCTGTTAATCTGAAGTTATATTTTATATAGTCTGTGATCTTGTTTCTAAGTAAGTGGGTGCAAATTGTCTTCGAGCATTTTGGTCGGTGAGATCAAAGAATACGACCTTTTTTTTATAAATCATTAAAAATCAACCACATTGGTAAGGATGAAATTCAAAGACCCCTATTAATTGACAGGTACAGTTTGTGCCGGTTGTCACGTTTCATAATTATTATCGATGCATGTTTTGATGAATCTCGTTTAGATTAGGAATTATCTGTACGGGAGTTAAGCAGCGCATTATTTAAGTAAATTTTGTATATATACCATTATGGACCTTTCCGGTAAACTGTTATCTGTCAAGTACTTTTTTTAAAAAGATAACAGAATCTGATAGAAAATCGAAAATTCTTTTTAATGAAATAAAATACAGGAATAAGATTTTTTATACGAATGCTAGCTTTCACAATAGTATGGTGTGTAGATCTTTTTATTTTCCTTACTTTAAGACATACACTCTTTGTCGATACTTCTGTTATAGCATTTCACAGAAGTGACTGTTACAGCAGGCTATTTGCGAAAGGGTAATTTTGTAAAGGGCACATTTTGCGAATAAGGCCTCATTTTGTTAAAGGACATTTCGAACCTAAAAGTACATACTTCTCGTTGACTAAAAAAACACCTTCAGTCTTCTAAATAAATGATTTTAACGTCTCTTCGCCCTAAAGTTTTGAATGTACCTATACATATATAATACTTAATAACTGCGTGTACAACATGCTCTCAGAACAAGATTTGACAGGTTTTCACTGTCTTCTTGTATTTTAAATAAACCGATTTTTGGTGATGCGTTTTTTTGTGGTGTTAGGCACGGGTCCCATTAGTGCGGGTGCTCACTTCATGACTGAGCTGCTGGTATGGTCTCTGCTGGGCGGCGGCGGACTTAGCGACGCGCTGCAGAGCGTGCTGCAGCAGCACGCGGCAGACGAGAACTCGCACCTTAAGCTGAGCGAGTAAGTACAACCCCTAATCTGTTATGACCATAACACTGTCAGATATAGAGATCTTCCCTTTATCACTAGTCTCAGACCATGTATCTCCGCCTTTTTCGTACTTTTTTCTGGTCGACGAGTTACAATACCGCCGTGCATGGTGAGCTGCCCGATGCCTCTGTGCAATGACAGCAGGTTCCTCGGGTTCACGATTGACTCGAGTTTGAACTGGAAGTGCCATGTCCACGGTCTCTGTGAAAGGATGAGTAATGCAGTTTTTGCGTTGAAAAAATTGAATCCGCTCATCTCGGGAGACGCGTTAAAACAAGTCTTTTTTGCTCACTTCCACTCTCTGATGTCCTACGGCACTCTCATTTGGGGTAACTCCACAAATAAAAAAGGGTCCTAATTGTGCAAAAACTTTTTTTTCATTTCTCGAAGTAAAACCCAGGCACTCTTGTCGAGATTGTTTCACATCTCAACGCATATTTGACGCACTACTCACAATACTTATTTGAAGCTGTACTTAGTCCGGTCAAAAGTTCTGTTACTGAGACTTATTACGATTTAAAAAAAATATTAACGGACTTTTCCATTAATCTGTATATTAATCAAAACTTTGATTTATACAAAATATAAATAAAAATAATATATTCTAAACTATTACAATTATTTGATGTACGAGCTGGAAGTATTCCCATTTCGAACTAGAAAATCATAGTTAAATTTACGCACGACGTTGATACTGATAACGGCCAATAAATTGACCCCCAACGGGAAGAAATGGGGGAGTAGCGTACGATGTCGCGAATGTCCGACACATTTGTCTAGTGAGACATAAAGATTGACCGTTGTATAAGCGGATCTTTAGTTGCTTAGAATACAGTTGTATCAGAATTTAAAGATAAAAGTCTGGTCAATATGTCACGCAAATTTCCACTCAATACGAGAACTCTTACAAAAGTTGTAGCCGTTATCAGTATCGTCGTCGTGCGTGTTTTGACCCATGCTTTCCTGCCCCGAATGGGAATGCTTAAGGGTGCGGCTCCGCTGAGGCGGAGATGAGCGGATTGGAGCGGAGGTGTACCAATTCAAAACTGTTCAAAACTGTTTTCATAAAGATGTCTGAATGAGTTATTAGTTATTACGAATGATCGGTTAGATGAGTACGACGTAACTTCAAAATAAAAATAAAATCTTTTGAAGTAGGTTAGATGATGTGGTATTGTTGTAAATTGTTCCAGTGACTACGATCAAATTGACATCCTTACTGGGCACCGCTGTCATGGCACATCGCCGTGCTGTTCCGACACAGAATCCTGCGTTGGTGAGTATAAAAAATATAATTACCTATAGTAAATCAAAATTGTAACCCCCAATTATAGGCGTAATAGTTACCTAGATCTTTAGAAGAAAAGCTATTTCTAGACTTACCACTCTTCACAACCATACTAATACTTCATCCCTTCCGCTGCCTAGAATCTTCGATGTTGAGTATTCGAGGTAATACTCGTAATGACTTTTTGATGAGTACATAGAGTACATAGTGATATCTTACCAGACGAAGGGATTGTAGTTTATGTTTACATAGATAATTTGTTTTTTTATAGTATCAGAACAATATCAGCCGTTCAAAAAGACTGCTACAAAGAAAGCTGCCGCTGTGCCTCTGATGCATCTGGTACGTTTTATTGCAAAGAATAACTCAAATTATGTTCATTCAACATTATACTAATTTTATAAATGCTAACTATGTCTGTCTGTCCGTTCTCGGAACCCCGGGAAGGAAAAAGAGTACTTTTTACCCACGATAAACGACTTTTACGCGGACAGGACTAAAACCAAAAACCCGAATTTTTACTTTTCCTAACTATTCATTAGCCCTAATTTTAGCATCCCGAATTTACGTTATACCTATTTTTTATGTCCAATTTTTAATAGCCCTATTTTTACTCATCCGATTTCGCTAAACACCGAATATACCTTATATGTTTAAAAAAAACCTAACTTTTATTAAACCTAATTTTATATGTTCCTTAGAGGCCGACCGTAATTGAAGGGTCCACGGAAAGAACATGTCTAGTCACTTTTTTTTGAAAATGAGTTTTGTATCTCAAAATGTAGAGGACGAAATGAACCATTACCTACCTAACTTTCAAATCGCGATATCTCAAAAAGTTACTAATGTGACTAGACATGTTCTTTCCGTGGACCCTTCAATTAAGGTCGACGGCCTATTCCGAGTAGGTGAGGCGCTTCGCGCCTTAATTGTCGCAAGTCTAACCTCACCGAACCTATGTGGGTAAAATTAACCTAATTGAGTATTTTTTTTTATTTATGTTTCGTTCAAACAATGATTAGTTCAAACAGTAATTAGAACTTATGACTATTAGGTCTTTTTCATTAGAAATAAGCATTATTAGTTTTAGTAATATTAGACCATTTAATGATTAGTACAAGTAAACATTAGGGTATATAACTTTAGGTATGCTAATCAATTAGCACATACAAGTTTAGTTGTCATGACATTAGGGCTAATGAAAATTATATCAAACGTTGGTATGCCTAATAAAATTAGCTTTTATGATATTGGGTCTAGTGGGGGTGAACCAGACCGGACTCTAATAACGGATTTTGATTAGACATTAACTGTATCAATCTACGGAGCGTTATTTTTAATAAAGTAAATATTTGCTTCCTGTGCAGGTTAAACACCTAGTTCATAACACGAGCTGTCAGACTCAAATTTATTTCAAAGCCCTTCTCAGCGGTGACCCGATTGATGCCACAAAACAGGACACCGTGAGCCCCAGCTGCGAACTCCTAATTAGGTTTCAAAGGTTCGTTACTGTTTGAAACATTTAGAGTGCAGTCAAAATTATTATGATTGTAATTAATGATCTAACAGAACCTTCTTTACTTTACCACTTCACAGGCTTCTATTTTGCGAGGCGATGTGGTTACCCGGAGGCCGAAGCAACCGCAACGGGGTGCAGGCAATAGTCACGGAATACACAGGACTCCTCTCTAAGCACGTACAAACAACGCTCAGTGAGTTCACTCGCGCCGTGTACAAGGCCGATAACTCTCAGCTGCAGGAGTTGACGGACATCTTGGCCGCCGATATCGTTGGTGAGTTTTAACCATACGAAATTCGTATGACATTTGCATAATTAATTAAGTTCCGGAAAGTGCTCAGCTGGCTTGATTTGTGTTTTACTTTCGACATTTATAAATCAGCAAAGAACAATATGATGTTGGCGGGTCAACCAGTACGAGTGTTAGGATTTATTTTAAAAATTGTTTGTGATTCAAGCTTAGAACGTTTGATTTAGTTTTAAATTTAAATTACAAAAAAACTTGCGTATGAATTAAGTTTGATGCGGTCATTGATATTTTTATTGGGACAGGTCGTGTAGTAAGCGAGCTCGCGATCTGGGTGGCGACGTGCGTCGGCCGCACCCCCTTTATCCTGGCCGGCGCCGTAGACTCCCTGGTGAGCATAGCGCGCGCTTGCGACGAGGCCGCGAAGATCCTGCCCTCGGCGGCGTCGCTGGAGACCGATCAACTAGGGTGGCCAGGCTTGGTCACGAAAGTCAACCAGGCTAACAACAATGTTATCCGCAAGTGAGTGCCAATCATGTGTAAAAAAATATTAAAGATATACGACTAACGCCCTAAGAGACTCACGCTCGGTAGCTGGATCAAGGGCCAGATACTGAAAGCAGGTCTCCTCGACACGGTTATTGTTAATATTTAGTACGGGCGGTAGTGCCATCCAATGTATGGCGAGGTCAAATATGGTATCGGATGAATTCACTGGGCACAGATGTATCCTAGGACAAACTGAGCTGATTTAGCCCAGTAGCAATCAGCCACCCCCTGGGGGTTAGGGAGGGGGGTATTCAAAGTTACACGCCGCCGTGCTTCAGATAAAAAATGATATCGGCTTCATTTTACCTATCACCTCGAGTGTGGCCTCATTTTCTGATAAAATATAGGTGTGATTTTCATGTTTAATATAATAATTACACTCCTTAATTGATTAAGATACATAAAGAAGTTTCACAACCTTTTGTCATTACCGCCCGTATTATAAGAGGTTTCACAATCTGCAGCCCTAACCACCGGCAGCTTGAGCCCTGCCCCTCTACCGGCGGCACCCGTAGCTTCAGTTTTTATAATATTTATTTTTTGTATTAGTTTTTATTTTTATTTTTGTGTTCGTAATCATTAGGACAAAGATTTTAGGACAAAAAAATTGCACCCGCGCGGCGCCGGGCACGGACAGCTAGTATTTAATAAACCTAATCTAGAGAAATCAAATGAAGATATACATAATAAAATAATAACCAAGCTTCGTTTATTTCTTAACTAAATAGCTACATAGTAAGTAAAGTATTGTTACATAAGAATCCCTTTTTGGATTTAGGCCTCCTATACACGCAGTTCCGCGAGAAAATAAATTGAATGAATTCTCTTCAAATAATCGTCACAAAAAGAAAGCTTTAAAAACCCGAAATTATCATTCAAAATGAAAAATGATAAAAGAAACATATAAAGGATTTTTAAATACTGACGACGCGCTGGCCTAGTTGGTAGCATAGTTATAAATAGAAAAGTAGCTCGACTCCGGCCCTTTAGGAGATTCTGATACCTATTGCCGCTCGGGCGTCGGGGTTGTCCAAACTGGTTTTTAAATTTTAGTCACCATCTTGGCCATATTTTGATCTGTGTTTTATAATCATAATAATTTTCATAAATTACACAAACTTAAAGTAAGTATTAATATTGTTAGGTACCTAAGTACCAAATATAAATTATTTTACTTAAATACTTTTATCTGTTGACACTAAATAATAATTATGTTTATAGGCATGTGATGTGCAGAGCCCGGATTTTTCATGGCAAAACAAAACACTATCGTAATCTGGCTAGTGATAGAATCATCATTTTATCGATATCGATAATTGTGTAATATAATAAAAAACGTGACCAAATAAAATAACATACCTATAAGTACAACATAAAAAAACATACATTTTATCGGGACGGATATTTTGCCTTAAAAAGGCGAATACGCTCTGGAGATTTGAGGAATATCTTTTTGACATTCGATATCAACACATCCACACCTTTGAAATTATCTCGCACTTCTTCTGCAACTCTATGCAGACCATGAGCTAAACATGTAATGTGTTTCATACGCGGAAACGTTGATTTTAAAATACGACCAGCTTTAAGCATGTATGCGGCACTATCTGTGCAAAGTAAAAGTACATTGTATACGTTATCGTTAAACGAATCTTGAAACAAAACTTTTAGTTGGCTTATTATTAAATTAGCAACTGCTTCCCCATTGACCTTTTCTAATACCTTCGACCCCAAAAGATAAAATGACTGCGAATAATTCTTTTGCAAAGATCGAATTACCACATTTGACACACATTTACCCATAAAATCTGGCGTTTGGTCCACAGATATCCACAAATAATTGGTTTTATTTACCTCTCTTATACCTTGTATAGTTTTTTTATATACAAGATTTAAATATATTTTCCGCAGTGTCGATTCATCCGGTAGGGGCGCTTTTGTGCAGTCACAACATAAATATTTGTTTAAAAAAATTACGGAAGTTATCGTTGTTAACTGTTGTCCATGGTATGTTGCATGAAATAAGAAAAATAAGTAAAATAAGTAAATCGAAATAAAACTGATGTTTCGAATTTGGTTGTCCAGAATGTATATAGTGGCGGTTGCTTTTCAGATGAGTGTCAATATTGCATTTCTTTAGTTTCAGATGTATATCGCACATAGAGCAGTATACAGGGTGTCTTAAAAACCTTTCAACATTTTTTAACAGTAGGTAGGGTGGATGATTTGGATCAACCCTACATTGGTATTTTTTTTTTAGGTTAATTTTTGACTGAGTTACAGACTGATTTGTCATCGCCCTTCCTGATGATGCTCTCAGTGTGCCCCATCTTAACTACTTCATTCATAACATGTGTCACAACGTATTGTAAATAAACAAACTGCAAAATGTTTCTACTCATGGTCAAATGCTCCATGGGGTTTAGAAAACTGAGACTTTATTCTGTAATATGAACGAAAAGACGGTCTCTGTTAAGGGCTTATGTCTGAAATAATTTAAATATGAAACTTACGATTAAGATTTTTACTCATCAGTCTCGTACACAACTAGAATACACTATCACACTATCACTATCACTTTTACATTAAACTTCTCCTACGAGAATATGAATCATGGATTAATTTTATTTATTTGCGTCTACCAGAGATTTCTACGAATAAATTATGCACAACAATTAAAAGAAATCGTTAAAGTCTGGGTATGCTTTGACAATATGACAAAGTTTTTTTTAAATCTTGTACCTCTTTGTGCAAGGAGGTTTAAGATTTTTTTGTAAGATTTCCATTTAAAGCTGGCATCATACACGTTGTTGAATGAAATTCTTATCCTAGAAGAAAGATAAAACTTAGTACTTGTAGCTTAGTAAGAAGATGCTGAGAAGAGGTCACCTCGTGGTGAGACTACAATATTCTTTGGTGAAAATTGGATCATGTTGCCAAAATTCAACTCTGGAAAAAAGTCTGTACAGACATTGTGTGCATTTTGAACGGGAAACTATCCACTTCACAGTCTGGTCCATAGAACAAGTTACGCACAAGGATCTCATATTCAGACTGGATCGATGACTAACTATTAATTGCTAATCAAAATTATACCGTTATAGCCAGTAAGGCGGTTACAAATTCTTTGATGACAGGGAACCAAGAAAACTTAGTTCAAGTGAGACCGACAAACCCGATTACTGTGTCTCACTAAAGGTGCTTTTCCACCGGCGTCGCGAGACGAGACGAGTTGGCGCGAGAATTTTTATTTGTATTGAAACACCCATTTCCACAGCGCGCGCGCGAGGAGGTTGCGGGATTTTTCAATACAAATTTCAATTCTGGTCCCGCCTCGTCTCGCCTCGCATCGCCGCCGGTGCACCGCGGTGGAAAAGCACCTTTAGATGTTCCAAAAGCACTAGGGTGGCGTTACAATTTGGGATACATACACCAAAAAAAAAATTGCTTGATTTTACATTTATATTCGAAAGAATAGCCTTTTATTACAAACTAATTTGAAGCATTTTATGATTAAATGTAGTATTGATATTTAAAATAATTTATTAAATTAAAGTAACCTTACCTACTTGTAACGACAAGATGACGTAAATATTTATAAAGAACGGGTATACTTCGTCTAAGATTTAGAAAGACGATTTTTTATTATCTGTGATCTGTTTTCAAAGTCATAATAGACGAACGTCATTCAAACATAATGTAAACAAACAATCGCAATATGATATAATTTATTATTTCAGAGTATAATATAAGCATTCAACCATTGCTTATTACCTAGACCTCAATTAATACAACACTTTCTACATGACCCTTGTTTCTAGACTAGATGTACTTAACACAATCACATTAAATTTGTTGTAAAGGCGGATTCCATACTTCCAATCATGAGTTTCTACAATAAATGTTGATGCCGTCGTTTTGAACCTCTTGGAAAACCTCACCTCACAAATTATTAACATTCATCACACATAACTCAAAAGAGAAATGGTCTCATTAATATGTTAATTTCATCATAAGAATTACAGTCAATTTGTAAACAAATAAATTTGACATGACAACAGCTGTCTTCAAATGTAGGTGCCGGCTAGGTAGATATCTAAATTGTACTTATAAAATGAAATATTGGAGAGGTTTTATATCTTTTATGTAAAACCACAAAAGAGCTTGATTAAGCGCAATTCGGACCGGCATTTAGGGGTCTAATGAAGGTCATTTCTTTAAATATAATTAATTCATTGTAACATGTTTTTTTATCTAACTACAGCTAGGGATCGATTCGAGAAGTCTGTTCCTCGAAATGGTTTTGAAATTTTCATACATTGTTAAAAATGGGTGTATCTCAATTCCGGCGGGTTTTTAAGAAACCATAAACAAATAAGTATAAGCATAGCATTTTTTTTGTAGCATTTATGTTTTCGAAGCTATTTAAGCATTATCCATATTAGGTACAAGACTAGATTGAGACTTGGTTAATTTGTGTGAGCCGAGGGTGCAAAGCGAGGATGCCGTTACATACTACATGTAACGTGTCTTCTCCTTCACAATAATAATCCATAGAATAAGTAGTAGCATAGAAACCTTTAGAAGACCTTTTCTATTTATGGCATTCATAAGGAGTTAGAAAATTGTGTGCTTTTAGGTATTCTTTCGTTATCTTACATGTTGTCACAGGGTTTGAATTGGATCTGACAACGCCAGTGTTGTTGCTGAGACCCGAGGGGATATTGCCTAACGCACTCGCAATAGCAATCATTTTCATTTTAAAAATCGTAGGCTTGTCTGCAATTCTGCATACAAAATCCAAACAATTGTTCCGCTTTAAAGTCGATTGCGATTGCGATTGCGAGTGCGTTAGGCCATGTTAGGCAATTGGCCAGCAGAAGCCCGTTTCACGAAGCGACAAGTTACAAATTACAAGCGGAACCCTCTTTCTAGCAGTACGAGTTAGAAAGAGACTTCCGCTTGTAATTTGTAACTTGTAGCTTCGTGAAACGCGCCTCAGATGTAATGATGGAGTCGAAAATTGGTAACAGGAACTGTTCGACCCACCGAACAGATCCTGTTACCAATTTTAAAATCGTTAGTTTGGCCCTGATAGGCAGATGATGACATTGCATAAAAAAGTACTTAAAACTAAACGTAAAAAAAAATAACTTTTTGTCATATGAAAGAAAAGTAGAGAGATAATTTAAATAAATAATATATTCTATAATTTCAACAATGTTTTATTTGCAATTTTGGAGATAACAATCAATTGCAAATTATAAAGAGGTCATTAACCGTTTTGGTCAAAGTCAAGTTGAAGTTCTCTGGTCCGTAATTCGAACTTTGGATCGCCCCGTCACTTTCTTGCGAATTAGTTACGCGTCGAGAGCGAAAGGGATAGCAATAGACGAAGTTCGAATTAAGGTGGACTTCCGACCAGCGCGGCTCCGGCGTCACTAACGCAGCGACAGTGACGCGGCGACAAAGCGATAGTATTATACAGTACGGAAATGTATGAGGGAACGTTGAGCGCAGCGTCATTGTCGCAGCGACAGTGGCGCCGCGTCAGTGACGCGCGGCCGCCGTAGCGGCCGTGCAATGCTCGCGCAAGCACTGTCACGTGGCTCGCTGCGAAAGCAAGTGGTTTTTAGGTTATTATCGAGTTATTTTCGAGAGAATATCTAAAAAATGGACGGTAATTACATATTTACGGATGAGCAAGACGTTATAAGTGCCATCTTCGACTTTTTTAAATTGGATCTGCTGGGCTTCGCTCCATACTATAGGCGTAACAAAACAAAAGATCATCATCCTCTTCTTCTTTTAATAATATTTTTTTAATTAATCGGTTCATTCCTACTGTACCGCGCAACCGTCAGGTATGGACTAATAACTGTGACTGACGCCGGAGTCGCGCTGCTCGGAAGCCAATCTGCGCCTCTATTCCCGACGGTAAAAACGATATCGTAGTTGACCTGTTATGGTATTGTTAAGACGTCAGCCGCCATTACTGTTAAGTAAATAAGAGCTATCAAAACGGTGACAATACAATAACAGATCAAAAACGATATTGTTTTTACCGTGTTGAATAGAGGCCCTGCGTCTAAGCCGCTGCGATAGTGACGCAGCGGCTGAGACGCTGCGGCCGTTGCGATAGAGCCGCGCTGGTCGGAAGTCCACCTTTAACCTTTACGGATTTCAAAGTAGAGCACAAGGGGCCTTTCGGCGACACTTCTGTATTCAAAGTCCAAGAGAGGTCCATTGTCAGAGTCGACGTTGAATTTGACGTTGCGTTCGTGATATTTGAAGGAGAAAAAACAGCCTAGTTTTTGATTCATTTCTTCTTAAGAAATTCATAATCTAAAACATAGAGAAGAATAGCTGGTGCAAAGTTCATCATATAGTCCAGATTCTGTACTAGTACTCTATGAGCTATACCACTTTGATTTAAATCTATCAGGGATGCAGGTTTGGCAATAGGATTATTGATGCCATAAACACATAAAATCGGCAAATCTTGTATTGGATTTTTTGTACTCTTACACGGTTATTGCTATAACACGGCATTTTCTTGAAGCTTCCTATTGCGAAAACGAGTAAGATAATGACAGGTTAGCCTAATTGTGCAAAATATGTACAGTCTGTGAGCATTTAGAAGGTTCTTCGGGTTTGAACTTTTCTCTCACTCGCTACCATACGCTCTTATTAAGAGCGAGTGAGAGAGAAGTACAAACCCGAAGCACCTTCTAAGAGCTATCGCGCTGTACTACGTAAGATTGTCGATTCCATGGCCTGGGAAAGGTTGGTATTGTTTTCTCTATGGTAAGTGTGTGACATCATAAATAATTATAATCAATTATGCGACGGCCTTTATATCCATCGACTAAATGTTTTGCATTACGGATCAATACGGAGAGCACTAATCAGAGGCCCTACTTTGAAAATTGAAGTTCGAAGTTACGTTCGCTCCATCCCTTTCTTTTGATTTAGTCACAAATGACGAGTGACAGGGATGGAGCTACCTTAACTTCGAACTTCGATTTTCAAAGTAGGGCCTCTGATCGTTCAATCCATGTCTATCCGAACTTTTAGATGTCTGTCTATGAATTTATGGCTGTCATTAGATGTCATTGTTAAATTATGTTATTTTCAGATATTTTAGTCGTAATTATTTTTGCTGTAAACCAGTTATATGGGCCACTTTAGAGCAGAAAACAATTGTAAATGGTTAGATTTCGACAGTAATATAAGACGGACGATATGATCAGTCTTGGCAAAGCATGATCTAGTGATTTCACATTTAAAAACAGCTAGTGTTCAAATTGCAAAAATAAAAATACAGTAAGTTGCACTAAAAGTTACCATTATTTTTTAAAATGTTAACTTATTTTTGTTTACATGGAGGGAACTGTTTGTTTACATACCATGTAAACAACGTAGGTATGGTCATTGACCTTGAACTTGGAATTCTGACGTTAGTTACTACGAGCGTTTGGAGTAGTATAGTAATCAACGTCAAAATGTCAAGGTCAAGATATCGGCTGCGATACATCAAGTAACAAAATGAATATAATTAAACCTTCTTTTTTTTTTACTTTAACAGAAACAAAAATGAACCATACCCCCCTGATCAGAATCGTGCGAACTATTACCTCGCCAAATATGTTGAAAGGTTTTTAAGACACCCTGTATAGTACAGGTCACTTCATTATATTATTCAGGATGATTCACTATCCACGTTTTGATTCGATCTTGCACATTACTCATTCTTACTTTAATTCAAAACTGTAATATTAACCTATCAAACACGTCGATTTCGAGGCGATTTCGGTAATAAATAATATCTAACTAGACGCAATTTATATTTTATCACTGTCATACGTAATGAAATGACATCTAATGTGTTGTGGAGTAGTGAGTATCTATTATTAACTGAAGTGTTTATTATTTTTAATGAGGTGGTATAGATAATCACTTCGTTCAAACTTGTACCTTCCTCTTTGTTGCCTGAGTATGGCAAAGCTGAAAGGAAAGTTTATTTTATTATTGAATAAATAACTTATAAATAATACTTGATATCAATAAAATGATGTTTCTATCACTAGCCAGATTACGATAGTGTTTTGTTTTGCCATGAAAAATCCGGGCTCTGGTGATGTGATATGTAAATTCCTTTTCGACCTTTTGATAATGCCGCTTTCCTTTGACTAGGTACTTACCTACTATTGGCGGCACGCGCCGCCACCGCGCGGCTTTCTTTGAGCATTGGCAGCTCGCGCCGCGTGGCATTACACAACATTGAATAAATATCTGAATAATAAATATCACGGGAAAATCTTACATAAATTGACCTAGGTAGTCCCAAACTAGGTTCTTGGCTTGTACTTTGGATACTAGGTTCGTTACCTAGTAACAAACAATACTTATGTAGTGAAAAATACATACTTAATATTACTATATAGGTACATATAAAACACCTTAGACGTAGAAATAAATTCCTACTCGCACTCATCACACACCCTGACCGGGAATCGAGCCCAAGACCGCTAGCTTCGTAAGCAAGGTCACTAGGTACTTAGTCACTACCAACTACCTAGGCCATTCACGTCGTCACATGTCACATGTTACCTGTCACGTCACACTCAATAACTTAAATTACCAAATTAATTAACTTATTATTAATACGTATTTATTTCACCTAGGTATACTATAAGCAGGCCGGTACGAAATACCTAATTAATTAAGTAGGTATTTACAATAATCACTTGCAGCTTTTATTAAATCTGGATATAGTTGTACCTACCTAAGCTAGGTTTAGGCACAGTTTAGGCGTTTTGAAACGAATAAAAATGTCACGAATAAAATAGATTTAACAAAAGCTGCAAGTGGGCTATTTAAGCTATAAATATCAAAAAATAAACTGCATTCTTCTCAACACAAACTCTAAATAGGTATGTTAAAAAACGATAGCTCCGGATTTTGTATACCATTTTTTTGACACCCGTATACTGAACAATATTACGTTTTTTCGGCAAAGACAGTGTCGCTCGATGTTTTAACGCGGACTACAACCAAACGTGACCGAACGCAATGACGCCGCGGCCCCGTTATAGTCACCTTTTTTGCACCACTATTTGTAGTTTCGTGTGGGAGGTTCGCTCCGCCCACAGCCGGACGGCGTAACACACACATGCAAGCCGCGCGATGTACCTTTGTTTGAAGATGATCTACTTTTCTATTTATACTATGTTGGTAGTGACCCTGCCTACAAAGCTAGCGGTCCTGGGTTCATATCCCGGTAAGGGCTGATATTTGTGTGATGAGCGCTAATATTTGTTCCTGAGTCATGGATGTTTTATATGTATTTAAGTGTATATTTCTATATATAAGTATTTATAACGTTGTCTATTACCCATAGTATAGATGAATTACCGAGAGCGTGGAATTGCATATGTAGTGGTAACATGTCTTTACAGGCATTCTATATTTAAATTTCTTCTACTTCTTAACCATCAGCATAAAAAGAGTTTTGTTATATATTAAATAAGTAAGTACAAAGATAATGTCAGTGTCAAATTCTAAATACTTTTTACAATGCATTAAAATACTAAAATATACGTCTTATTTTATTGTACATACATACATACCTTATCGCCTGTAATCCCAGAGTGGGGTAGGCAGAGCTATAGAATTACTCACAACCCACAACTTTAAAAACTATTTTATTGGATACTCGTAATTTTCAGAATTATTTTGACGGGGCACGTGCGACTGTAAGTTACACAATTTGCAAAAAATATGGCAGAAAGTAACAGTAATTTTGGTCCGATTGAGAGTCAAAGTAAACAAATAATTTTAACTGTCATAAATATTTTGAACTTGAACTAATGAAAAATGTAAATTCACCTTAAACCGCTGCCCAATTCGTTGAAAAAGCTACAGGTGTTTCTCTCTCGACTATTTATAAAATTATGACTAATAGTAAGAGTGACAAATTCAAAGCAACGAAAAAATTCCCCTCTCCGAGTAAGAAAAAGTTACGTACGGTCCGTCGGCAGTAGATGATTTTGATCAAGAAGTCATCAGGAGAACTACCTATTTATATATAATTTTCATCTGTCCCATAAGCAATTTCCTACCTTAAAGATGAAAATTTAAATAAATGACAGCGACTAAAAGCAAAAAAAGGACATACTTATTCCACTTGTTTAGGGTAATAAATTGAGAAGATAAATTTAAATGGTTTTCCTTTTCATGCGAACGGTACAACGACTACATATGCAATTCCACGCTCTCGGTAATTCATTTATACAAGCCTAGGGTACTTTTGTTTTCATTTTTTACAATATGGCGTCTAACTGCCGCCATGCCATATTGCATTTTGATTACTGTCATATCTTTAGTGACACTCACAAGATTAAGACAAATCGATCGACATAAGACTCATCAAAATCTGCCCACGCGTTTAGTTTCTAAAGCGCCACAAAGTAACAAACATACCTACTTTACTTATATAGGCTGATAAACACATTACCCTCCCCCTTCGGCAGTCGGGTAAAAAACTCTTTTGGTTTTATATACATATATTTTATTTAAAGAAATTAACAACTTTAGGCACTGGTCCCACCGCCGGCGAGTAAGCTATGTATGAAGTATCGGCTATTTTCTTGTCCAAGAAACGAACAAAAGATAATCGCTCCCGTGTAAATAAAAGAGAAATATATACTTATATTTATAGTTCATAGTTGAGCGAGTATAGCTCACTCGTCTAAGTGGTTTACCTTTATCGTAAATAGTATAATGATAAAACAATAATTAAAAAGTTTAACATTACGTTAACTGCCAACGTTTGAAAGTTCGTTATATCCCTTACCAAAATAGCGATTATTTCCAGATGTGACCTCCAAAACCACACAAAAGAAGGCGGGTCGTGGATCATAGTGCGCGGGCGCGTTTACGACGTTGAGCAGTTCGAGTGCGACAACCCGAGCACCAACGAGTTGGTGAGGCGCTTGCGCGGCTGCGACGCCACGGCCGCGCTCAGCGTCGAGCCGCACGCGCTCTACCTGTCGCTCGTCACCGAGCGCTGCGTCGGGATGGACGCCGACCAGATACACACGCACAAACTCGAGGTGATGCTCAAACTATTATTATTTACATATCATTCAGACCGGTGCGATATACATTTCGAATTAAAGAAATTTTTGGCATTGAATGTCGTGGAAAAACTAAGTCGCTAGAGAAAAAGTAACATCAGTACCTACCTATAAATAGAAAAGTAGTTCGGCCCTTTAGTGGGAGATCTTAGGTACATCACCTTGCATTTTTGAGACAAAGCAAACCGCTTGGAACAGGTGTTCCTTTGGGTTGATCTGAGCTGATTTAGCCCGATTGCTACGAGATCCCCCCCCACAGGTGGGGAGGGGAGAGGGGGAGAGTGCAACCGGCGCACCTCACTCGAAATTTTATATCTCCATACATCTAACAACTATATCAAGTTTGGTGTCTTTTCCTTATAATTCGAGGACGAGGAATTCATTTCTGGAACAAAATTTTTACACACCCATACAAAAAAATGAGAAATTAAAAAATAATTTCTTTACATTACACTTTTTTTTTCGAAAATCCTCTCCTGTCTTAGAACTATGGTGCTTTGCTCCAGAAAAAAATACTAGTAAATAGCCCAGTTATCCTACTATATATAAAAATAAACTGGTCATACATTTTTTTATAGCAACTGTGTTAAAAAAAATGTTTTGTGCCGCGCGGCGGTCCGCACCGAAGTAGGTACACTCAGCCGGCTCAGGCCTGAAACATGCGTTTTCCTAAAATGTACAATTCTCAAAACGTCTGCGTTCTCACAATGTTAGCATTTCTATTTTGTCAGTTTTCTCAAAATGACTGCTATTTAAAATGTGTACAGTCTCAGAAAGTCGTCTATTCACAATGTTTCCATTCTTATATTATTAGCATTACCATAAGTTTTGCTTTTCCGTTATGTTCACTTCTTTATATAGGCTTTCGTCTTGTTATGTTTGTTTTCCTATAATGTCTGCTTTATTTCAAATCAAAGTTCTAAATGTTCCAAGGCAGCAACCATCAGCATTACGTAAAATGTTGACAGGAATAATTATACAAACTTTTGGTCAATTTTGGGTTGAGATGGTAAATGCAATCGAAAAATATAATGTTTGAAAAATTCTGTTCTACTTAGGACTCAATTATAATTATATCGTTTTATATTCGTAGTTATTTCGTACAGTCAGCGTCAAAAGAAACTGATCACTTAATTACCTTGTCGCTTTACTGTCACATAAGCAATGTCAAACAAGATTGTTAATGCGATATAGTACAAAAATAGCTTGAAGTGATCAGTTACTTTTGACGCTGACTGTACCTAACCCTTTACCCGCCAACGACGCAAATTATAAAAATTTCGCTTTAAAATAATTAAGATACCTATAGGTGTAAATATGGCGTTCATGATTGCAGACATTTTGGGAATAAGACATTTCTGGAATGCAAAAATTGTAAGAAGGCAGATATTTTGAGGTTGAAGACATTTTGAGAATAAGCTCTTCCTGAAAAGCGAACATTATATGAAAACTGACATTCTTGGAGACAGACATTATAAGAAGCTGACATTTTGGGAAGCTGACATTATGCAAAAGACGTGCTGAAATTATGGAAAACAGACATTTTGGGAAAAATACATTTAAGGAAAACGCATATTTCACGCCTGAGCCACTCAGCCAGATTTAGTATTAGGGACGCATCCACTTTAAAACTTTATTCTACATACCTACACAATTAAGTATAGGCAGTAATAATAAAATAAAAAAATGGAGAATATAAATTAAAATTATGATACATAATTTATAACTGATTATCCTATGCTATAGGTAAAACTTTTACTTTACAAGCAATCCAAATGGGTCAGTTATTATGGGGAAATTGGAAACTATAAGTTATAGGGTTCTGTTGTTAAAAACAAAGGCCTTGATTTTACACGGTTTAATGGTCACGTGCTAGTCGGACTCACGCACCGAGGGTTCCGTACCGCCGCAAAGTTGGTATTATATTCCAATTTGAATTTGATTTCTAATCGAATCCACGCGACCCAACTCACAATTGTTCATATTTTAGTATTTGTTGTTTTTCTTCAGGGTTTGTAATATAATCATACCAAATTTGGCGCTTGTATATGTTTTAACGTTGTTACGATACAGCAAAAATTCCAAAAACCCTTTATTATTTCACTCTTTTTTTTTAATCCACCGTAATAATACATATATTTAGGTTCCTTAAAGGTTACGTATCCGAAGGGAGACCAACGCTCCCTTCGGATACGGAACCCTTAAAGACATTTGAGAAATTATTTGAGTGACTTCCAACACGGTTTTGTTCGTGCTATATTCACATCCACTAATTTGGTTGCGTTTGCTGAGGTCTTATCTAAAACAATTGACATTGGCAGTCAAGCGGATGTCATATACACAGACTCCAGCAAAGCATTTGATAAAGTTCCTCACAAAATTTTGCTATCAACATTATCTGCGTATGGATTTGGTTCTGTGCTGGAATGGTTAAACTCATACTTATAGTCTGTGCCAGTTTCAATTGGCAAAGATGTAAACACAACCAAATGAATTTGCCCTTACTACTCGATGATCTCGTGCTTTTTAAGATCAAGTGAGGTCTTAGCAATGATGTATTCACTTGATCTTTACTTTCACATTAAGTTTAAGATTAAATAACTTTTACGTAACACCTGGCCGTAATGTGAGTTTTATCGCACCATGCGCGCACGGTAAAACTCGCATTGTGGCCAGGTGAAGACGTAAAATTGTGTACTCATCACGGGCAGTAAAAAAGAAAGCCCTCTATCGCATATTTACAACCCTCGCCTACGGCTCGGGTCGCAAATACCTGCGATTTCGGGCTTTCTTTCTTTTACAGCCCTTGTTAAGTAATATACTATTAACTAAACGATATTTTAAATAAAAACGCACTTGATGAATATTTTTGGTTATGTGTCAAACAGTACAAACTTGTTTACATCTTTGGCAATTTCAATTGACACAGACTATAGGGGATGAAGGGTTTTTGTAGTAGTTTCAATCCTAGGCTGCGATGAAAACCAGCTTCAATCTGGCCAGGTTTTTAAATAAGACTAAATTTGTTATAATATGAGACTAGAATTGTCTCTGTAGACCCAATAGATCCCGAGATAAAGCCTTTCAAAATTCATTTTTATTTTGAACTTCGCAATTTTTTTCACTAACTTTGACGAGCTTCGGTAACAACTATTCGCCAGGGCTGCGGCTGCAAGAAGGGTTGTGGGAACACGTGCAGCTGTAGCAAGGCAGGGGAGAAGATTGTACATGAGCAAGAAGATGATGAATGAGATGTACTTAATGTGTATTAGTAATGCAATGACAAGTTAGCACCTGTTGGTATGTCCGCAAAGAGTGAAATCGAGCAGAGTCTCGTGTAAAATCGAGCAGAGTCCCGTGTAGGAGGTAACCTGGCCAGATTGAAGCTGGTTTTCGTCGCAGCCCTGGCGAATAGCTGTTACCGCAGCTCAACAAGGCTGTTCAAAAAAATTGCGAAATTAAAGAAAACAAGAATATTGAAAGGCTTTATCTCGGAAACTGTTGGGTCTACAGAAACAATTCTTGTTGTTACCACCCATTGTATAGCTGCGTAGCATATTTTCCTATGTGATTAAAAAACATACTTTTCATGAAAATCATTATGTTTATTTTTTACGACGACGATATCATTCTAAATGTCAATCTTTCCCCCAGGAAAACACATCATCCCTCCGAGTCCATCACCTAATGACATCAGCCGCTTTTCACATTGCAATAAGCGTGTCTCAGTGTGGCGTGCAGATGGCTCGCTCGCTGCCGCAACAAGAGGCTGAAAAAGAAGTAAAAGCCTTTGCCACAGCCGCGTTCCTAAGAGGCGGACTACAGGTCAGTTTGACTGCCTACTTGGACATACCAAGGATATTCTATCTCATTAAGGTCGGTAGCTCTGTGTCCCTGCTAGTTATTCTAAGGGTACTGAAACATAAAAAGCTTTGGTTGAAATCAGAGCAGTGGGATAAAGTGTAGGGTTTCAATAACAACATTATTCAAACGAACTCTCCTAACAGTCGACCAAAGTTTTATTAATTACATCGGTGGTGTAGTATTACCTAATGCTAGCAACCGCTTTTATTAAGCGCCCTGTTTTTACGACAGTTATCTCATCCACAGTGAAGCGAAAGGAAAGTGAAAAAACAATGATACCCTAGAGCGTATTTACTTGATAAATAAAGTTTAATTGGTAAACAAACCATTCGCGAGATAAGCAGAGGTTATTTTCAGAAAGGATTTATGAAGCGCTTATTTTCGTAACTTTAATCGATTGCAGTGCTTAGTTTTAATTTAGTATTTAACTCCTACCAATTTTCACAGGACTATCAACCACCGAACCCGTTCGAAGAAGAAAAGGCAGAAGCCCGCGGTGGGACATCCACAGGAGGCAATACTCCGGCAGGCGACTCCCCCCCGCCCGCATACACACCGCGCGCGCCCCGCGGTCTTCACACCAAGGCCGACGCGTTGTTACTAGCGCTAGCTGATCCTAAGCTACACGTAAGTTTATAGCGCCACCTTTGGAAATATTACTTTGGTACAGTCACCAGCAATAATATATTATCCTACATTGGGCGCAAAAAGGGTCTGTTTGTTACAAGCGTTTGTGATCGAGGCCAAATATATATTGCATATTGCATACTGGGTATATTGTTTACTTCAACAGTTTGATTATCTTTAAAGTACTTCAGCTGCAGCATCATTATTGGCCACGTATCTGTGAATTCACGCAGGGTATTTGTGCGCCGGGACTGTTAAATACGTTCATATGAAAATCACGGGTTAAATAAAAGCTTGAGACAGAATCGAATGTAGATAAATTGCATATTTTATAGTTGTTGAAGCAATTATTATCTTCTCAGGACCCCCTTGCTCTACACCTCTGGTTCGCGTGTGAGCGACGCGAGGGTGCCGCCCCGTCCTTCCCTCCGGATCACCCACTAGAAGAGTTCAGGCGCACGCTGCTTGCTCTCCTGCTCTATCATGCTGGTTTGAAGGAGCATGCACTTGCCACCGCGAGCGTTGGTATGAATATAAATTATTTAAACTAATAACTACGAGTGAACCTGTGGGCTATCATATTAGCCGACACTGATAGCGCCCTTCGCTCCCTCTCTATATCGTCATAGTGTTTGAGGTTCTTAGTAAGCCAGTGCCCCAGATATTTAAATAGGTATACACTTTTTAAGGCGACCCGGTTAACATACGGTTAACTCGCATTCTGTTATCAAAATCTTAAATATGCGAAAATTAGTTTATATATCAACTTTTTGCAATAAAAAGACTAGAGAACATTGGCCTAAAAGAGCCCAATAAAAAGAAAATTAAAAATTGACACAATGCGTCTGTCATTCATGTAAACATTTCCATTGTAAATAGACCGTTTATTTCGTGTTTTGTTAATTTTTTTGATGTTATAAGTAGCCGACTCAAAACGTATATTTTCTCATGCTGAAGAACTTACAACAGGTTTGAGTTGAATTCTTGTTTATTTATTTTACACTGTCATCTTAAGTCAAAGCAGGGGTCGGGTCACTTGAAGTCTCGCGGCCAGTCACGTGGGCAGCGCAAAGTAGTTTTTTAAAATTAAACTTTCAGAACTTTATCAAAAAGAAAACGAAGAGTTTTATGCAACTCTCCAGCATGAGATGAATCCAATGACATATCATTTATCATAATCGGACCATAACTGTAGATCTGAATGCCATGTACAAAAATCGGCCTGGCGTAATATATATAGATTGCTAAGTTATGTACGAATATTGTGCGTTTAATAGTATAGGATGTCGAGTTAGGTACTATTACACTACCGCGTGTCTTTGTCCACTAGTTGATTCTGTAGTGATAGGCGGCTTCAAATTAATGATTCACGCATATTTTACGTGAATTATTGTAGTCATTGGTAAAGGGTTTATGTTTTGATCTCGCGGGGAAGGCGAACGAGCACACATACCACCTGGTAAATGGGGTCTGAGAGCCATAGACATTGTATTATTACTCGTCGCAGTAGTTTGTCCGTGTCTTAACTTGGTAAATATTCGAAAGCCTTAAATTAAATAGCAAACCTACGAGAATTCAAAGAGGTTTCACATTCACTTTACGAGCTCCCACAGTATGGTCAAATGCCCTTATCGATGGATCATGCATAATATTGTAGTCATATTTTTAACCATCGTTAAAAAAGGTTATCAACGGTCTAATTTAAATAAATAAACTATTTTAGAAATGGACAAGGGCGGAGTGAAACTGTCCCCTTCGATGTCAGAGATAGTAAAAGTAGTGCAGCAGAGCAAATGGACGCTTATGCGCATTAAACAGCAACAGACACGAAGCTATAAAGAGGTAAATACCGGCATATATAAAGCGTTAATAGTTAAATTTTCTACTCGCTTATTATAAACCGCTAATTTTGATATCTTTAATGGTATCAGAATACCTACCACCTATAGCGTAACCGAAGCTTGAAAACAATTCTATTATGAGCATTGCCATGGCGGCTGGCCACAGTTCTGTAATAATTATTATAGCATTGTTATTACCATGATTACGCGTATGAAAAATGTCAGTGATGATGTTTGGCGATCCACTGACATCTCAATTCTTTTATTTACTTGTCAAGAACAGTTTTAGCAACAATTGAAATGTGTTAATATACGAAAAATATTTAATTCATTACCATAGAAGTAAATTCAAAAGAAAAAATAATTAAGAAAATATCAATAAAAATAATTGGTTCGACTTTACGGCGGGACCACAGACTACTTCGAGATAATACGGCGGTACTACACCAAAGGCGTTTCGTGAATAAAATTGACATTCAAATTCTTATACTTTATTATAAAAATGAGATGTGTCAATATGGCCAAAATATTAAATTAATAAGCTTAATAAAGAGCATTATTTATATTTAATAATCGAAAAGAAACGATAAAAATAATATTAATTAATTAGGCTCTATGACGTATGACGCCATAGTTTTTTTCTGTGGTCGACTGGTCGCTGTCAATATAGAAACCACCTGTAAGAACTAATAACGACAAACTGTGTAGTTTACCTTTTAAGCTTGTAGAAAAAGTTATGTATGCAATAATACATCGCTCTTAAAGTACTCGTGCCTGTCATGTCATTTTATTATTATATGTTTAAAATTAATGTCATACAAATTTCGATAGTTAGTAAAACAGTACTAACAATTTATAAAAAATGGAATGCCAAATGATAATAACTGCCGCACTCAGAGACCTCAATAAAAAATGCTTGTTTACTTAGTGACGTGTTGTCTTATTCTATTGCTACAGCAAAGAAAGTGACAGCAGCTACTTTAATCGAGCATTAAATTAAATTGACGTCTCTGAGTACGGCAGTAAGTCATTGTAATTGTTAATATGATTTATTATACAAATTAGGATGTCAAGTGTTCACTATACGCCATGACTGATATCCCGAATGACCGTAACCATTGTATTGTTCTGGTTTTTCTTTTGTACAATAAAGTGTTTACATAAATACATACATACATAACAATACTATAATAGTTATTTGAGAACAGTGATTACCATGGCAACGCCCATTATAGAACAGTTTTCACTCTTCGGTCACGTTATAGGAACTCTGATACCGTTAACGATATCAATATTAGCGGTTATACGCGAGTAGAAAAATAGGTATAGAAGCTTGAGGTCCTCATCTCGTTAGGAGTAGCAAATACGACCAGATCGCTTTGCGACTACATCTCGATCTGACAACATCGCTTTGTGCCTAGATCGCAATACAAACAGATCGCTTTGCGACTACATCTCAAAAAGTCCGAGTTGCAAAATGACCACTTCGCTTGCGTTACTAGGTAGGTTAGGTTAGTTAGGTAACTTCAAATGCGCGAAGGGCAAATTGCCCAGAAATAGGAGCTCCACCATGCGGGGCTCCGTTGACATTGCTAACACAGACATAACATGAAAAAACAAAGTGGTCATTTAGCGACTCAGACTTATTGAGATGTAGTCGCAAAGCTATCTGGTCGTATTGCGATCTAGGCACAAAGCGATATAGTCAGACTGAGATGTAGTCACAAAGCAATCTGGTCGTATTAGCTACCTAGTCATATGGAGATGTGGACGGAAAGCTTCTATCCCGAAAAAAATACATTTAAATACAGTACTACCAGTTTCTTAATGGTTATCGGCAATCTTTGTTTTTCTATGAAACGAGTGAAAAATATACAGTCCGTTGCGAGTGCAAGTGTGATAACGATAGCCAGCCGAACTAGGAGTACCTACTGTATTTGTGTTTGACCTCTTCTGTTTACACTTGAAATCGAAGTTATGCTAACAGTTTAGCACCTCTTTTCTTTCCTAAAGGTGTGCGCAGTTCCCCTAGAGCGCGCTAGGTTCTTACTGCACGAGGTCCGCCCCGCAATATCGCTGGCCGTGTCCGCCCTGCAGAAGCGTCCTCCCTTCCGCCGCCCACCTGCTGCCAAACGAATTTTTCAGAAAGTCATGAAGGTGGCCAAGTCAGGGTCGTTCAACAAATGGTAAGTCGCGTAAACACGTATAGTGATCAAATAAATAATAGTTTGTATTTACCATACCTAGGTAGGCAGGGTTTGAAATACCGGTATTTTCGAGAACCGTGTAACCTTGGTGTGAAACCTGGTACAAACATAGGTGAGTCGTTTTCAAAAAAAATGTACGTGGTTAAGGGCTTTAATTAAAACAAAAGTTAATTGATTCCTTTGTGTAACGAAAGTTACCCATATAGTTTGTATGACTAACTTTCGTTACACAAAGGATGCGATCGTGATTTTGTTTTCATTAAGCCTTTAATTATGTACAATATTTTTGAAAACGACTCAGGTACCGATACTCGAAGGTACAGGTACTTTGTGGGAAATGCAGGTATTTTACCAGTACTATACGGGTAATATAATAATGCTTAGAATACCGATAAAACACCATTACTCAGTAATATATGTATAAGTGCGAGAGAAAGGTAAAAAGGGCCGAATAAAATAGGTACAATCAAGTGCAAAAATATGTATCGAAAGAATCCTCTCATAAATATGTTACGAAGTTCTTATTACACTAGAATAAGGTGCATTGGGAAAGGAGGAGGAAAGGAACCGGTATTTTAAGGCTCCAATACTGATACGTATTTATTTGTTATTTGTATTACCGTTATTTATATTTACCGGTTTCCTGAAACCTAAATGAAAAATACCTAGAGTGCCGATATTTTTGGCACCGGTTCCCTGCCCTGACCGTAGGTAGTCCCGGTTGAATTTAAATACCAGTAAAGATCCTTCAGCGTTTTCGTTATTTAACCGGATTAATTAATGATAGATAGACTAAAATACATCTACAAATAATTAAATTATCTAAAAAACTTTAAAAGAATGTTATATCTTTCTAGTTTCGAAACAACAAAAGATTTACGCAACAGGCAAAATAGTCTGAGCAAAAGCATGCTCAAGGCCACTGGCAGTTTGCTACAGGGCGATGCGCTCCTTATAAAGTCATCCATAGCAAACGCTTCCAGCAAAACGCCCGAGGAGCTAACCCCAAGCCTGATAGAATATTCCAAATCGTCTATCAACGTGGAAAGCGCCAGCGATCCTAGCTCTAAAGAACTAGCCAATCAGCAAACCAAGAAGAAACCTAAGAAAGTGTTAGACAAAGACGTGAAAAATGTGTCGCATTTTGACGGACCTCGCGTCGATCGAAGTGACTGCAGAGTATCCGAACGCGAAGACGATGATAAAACGCCTACTAACGAAATATCTATTAGTTCTATCAACGACACAGACAATTCGATTCTCAAGGAATCAATGGAGAGTGGCAAGCAAGTCATGTTGCTAGCTGACGATTTCAAAAACGATCTCATTATGGCCGACGAAGAAAAGGACGATGATACGTCGGAGAGGAATAAGTTCGTGAACGCTTTGGTGGCGAAACTCGCTTGTGAAGAGAAAGGTATTTTTTCATACACATTTTTTATTTATTTGACCTGACGTATGCCGAGCCACGCTCTTGAGCGTTTTGTGTTAAATTTAACGTTCCGTAGCCGTAACGAAATGTAAGGTTAAACTCATACTTTTTTTTAACATACAAATTGTTCGAATTGTATTGCAACCTTATACATGGTTCCTTTTATCTTGCATCATATCGATTGTTTCAAATGTATTTCGCATAACAGTTATGGGCTGACTGACGCCATCGTTCTACCGGTGTTGCCAGTATCTTTTGTATTAAATAAATTCCCGAGGCCACAAACTAACCTCTCAAAACACTACAAAAGACTCTATAACATTGCAAATATTGTTTATTATTTTACAAAGTTACATACCTACCAAAGTTACCTATAGTATCGTATATTTTAATTTTTTACAGTGCGATAGCACTTTGATGATGCTTCGGATTTGTACTTGTCTCTCACTCGCTCTCATACGCTTTTATTAAGAGCGAGTGAGAGAGAAGTACAAACCCGAAGCATCTTCTAAGTGCTCACAGACTGTACATACATTTTATACTACTTTTATAAATGGTATACATGCATTCAATTATTTTATATACTTTAACATTATATTTAGATGCTTGAGCAGTTTTGATTAAATACAGGTGTGATATAGTTATGATGTAAAGGTAAATAACAATTACATTTTAATGAATGAAACTTTAGCATAAATCTCATAAGGCATAACACTCATTTGGTAGAATTTTGAATAGCAGAATACTAATATCGCCGACTTTTATTTCGCAGAATTTTATGGAGCAGAATTATCTTTCACCTAATTTACTATGGAATAATTGTGCCATAGCCCATAGCATAATATTAGAAACGAATTGCTACCACTAAAGTAGGTTAGGTTAGGTTAGGTTAGGTTAGAACTGCGACAATAACAGCGCCAGGACGGAATTGTAATTAGTGGAGTAGGATGAATAAGATTAAAAGCTTTCTGAATAAATACTACAACATAATTACAATCATGGATTAGTGAAATATTATTCTGCTTGATAACATTATGCCTACTAAATAATATGCGATACCGCCGAGCCAATTATTCAATCATAGGGCTATTATTCTAATCAACGTTATGCCAATCTACTATTCCGCCAAAGAAAATTGTGCGAAATGATAGTATGCTAAGAAAAGTAACTCTGTGAAATGATGATTCTGCCGAGGGTTGGTATGCTAAATGAAATTATGACAATCAATGTTATGCAACTTATTACTGAACCCCTTATACATTATTTGTCACTTGAAGGTCATGATAAGTTTTCAGAATGTGTGATATCTTGCTCTTCTGAAAATATCATCTTTAGGAAAAACGCATCTTTTCGAAATTACCCGGTACCTTTTGAAGATATTAAATGCCCTAATCAACAGTATTCCATACATACATACATAAACTCATGCCTTCATACTTTTTATGAAATTAGTTTTTCGTTTGAAAATGATTCATCGTTACAATCCGTCCGTCTGTCATGGAGATTTTTCTCAGAAACTAAGTCTTTGCAAATTAACGTCAAGAAGTCCTATTAATATCCATTTTTTTAGGGTTCCATACCAAAAAGTGAGACAATACCCTTATACTAAGCCTCAGCTACCCGTGCTTTTCCTCAAATCATTTTTATTATGACATATTCTGAACATAATTAAAACGCATATGCTTTGAGGTATTGTTTAACTGAAAAAAATACAGAGTGACATACGAACCAATAACACGTTCCTTGTTTGACTGCAGGGCATTAAAAATGATAATAAAATAATCAAACATACGTGCATACATTAAATCGCGCCTGTTTCCCAGAGAGGTAGGCAGAGACGACTTCGTTCCACCTGCTACGATCCTAACAAATCTCTTTAGCTTCTTCCACATTCATACATCGAGTCATTCATGCACGGCTATTAATAATAATCAAGCAAATACGTATTATTTTAATTTCAGATTTATATTGGATGCTAGAGGAAGTTACTGCGGAACAACAAGAAATAACTAACTCCATCGTTGACTTCGTTATGTCTGAGACTCCTTGCGATATCGACATATTGAAAAGAGCCCTCTATTGTCAGGTATATATGTAAAGTATTACGTTTTTGGTTTAGCCGCATCCAGGCAAACAGTATTTGTTCAAATAAAACTAATTTGTTACGGCACGCGACAATTTTCA
The DNA here is from genome assembly GCA_948252455.1 of Acleris cristana. Lineage (NCBI taxonomy): Eukaryota > Metazoa > Arthropoda > Insecta > Lepidoptera > Tortricidae > Acleris > Acleris cristana. Next base: position 14,432,127 of record OX411772.1, on the reverse strand, counting down.
ATGTATTATGAACTCTATCACTTTAGCAAGTATGTTACAAATGCTTCAATGAAAAATGTCGTTACAACGACCTATATGATGCTGATCGCCCTTTGAACGTTATATCTTTAGGGCAATTGTCTATGGTAGTAGACTCAATAATCTATTCAACTTTCAAAATGCTGGTAATCCCTTTATGCTGCGTGTTCGTGCTCCTGTTTTGTGGTTAATCAATACAATTGCTTAGTTCAAGTACAACATATTGATTTTCTCATACTCGTATAATTTCCAACCCTTTTTTACTCGATGGCAGATCTAGTTTGGTAGTGATGCACGAGGACTTTGGACGCTATGTACAGTCGACAGCATTAATATCTACACAGCCATCGCGCCAAATATATCTGTACCTACCTTATTTTTAGTGGCATACTGTTTGGCGTCTTGGGAACGTGTATTATATTGTCTTTGACTGTACCTATGTGTTTGTGTGTGAAAAAAATATGTCATAGGGACGTCTCGTCTATCGACTTCTGATTTACATAATTTATATCGATAAATACAGAATAGAACATTTAAAATATGATAACGAGTAGAAGTAAACAACAGGCAGTCTTACCACGAATGAGCCATCTCTTCGAGATAACCTTTTCGTACCAACTTTTTGAAATTTTTAAATAGGAATTAAAATAATAATATTTTATTGTTTCTTATAAATAATTTGTGGATTTCTTATGCCCTTTAAACATTTTTCGAAACAAATTGCAACAACAATTGCTATCGATTGTTTTCATTGTAAATCTATATTTTACATTTTCAACTACTCAAAAGTTATCTCAGAGAGATCGCTTTTTAGCGATAAGACCGCCTGTTGTTTACCTCTACTTTTAATATTCTTTAATATGTTTTGTTCTATAATATATCGATAAAATATGTTTATCGGAAGTCGATAAACGAGAAGTCCGTATGACAGCTCAAAAGTGCTACGAAAATTCCGGCCTATGCTTATAAGATCACTTTTACGTCCGTCCGTCTGTCATGGAGGTTTTTCTCAAAAACGAAACAACGTAGAGACTTGTTATTTTTCCTTATCCTTGAATAGCGTAAGTGTGAGCGCGTCATGGAGGCCTGCCACTATGCCATATTTAAAATTCTTACGTTTCAAAGATTAAAAAAAACAGACACGCGAGTATTTCCGATTTTACTTTTTAAATTATGTTACCCTGTAGGTAATAAGTTAATTAACGTTGTTGTATGTATGTGTGGCTGTTTTGTCCGTATGTCTGCCCGCTTGATATTATTATTTCCTCCCTTTTGCAAACAGATTCGCTGCCTCCGACTCGTTTATTTTGTTGATGTTACAGTAACATTGTTTTAAAAAATAGATATTAGATACCTTTATTTTGCCTAAAATCATAAAAGTATTTTGACAAGCCCTCGTGTGACGTGAATGACACTAGGATTGCGACTGAGTAAATTAGGTCCACTGGACATCCGTGCCCTATTTACTTTCATCTAAGAGTCAAACTCAAAACGAAAAAGTATAAATAAAGTTTCGCTCTTCATAATGACAAAATAACGTTTAATATATTAATGAAAACATGCTTTATATTGATTATTACTACGCTCTGTTTCTACAGATAAAGCGAGCCGAAATAAGAATGAACGGCTACGTTGTTATAAACAAACTCCTCTGTGCCGCTCAAACTATGTCTGAGGCCATCAAATACGCAAGTTTGACGGGCTTGCTTGGAGGTCTCCTGTACGAATCTCCACCGTACGCTGCCCTGAAACCAAACTACCCCCTACCACCGCCACTTAAAGGCATTGAATCTGTCTTACCATATACCAAATACATGGTGCTTCTGGAGAAATCAAAGTTCGTAAACTATGTACTGATTGAGCTGAAGGCGAAAGTGCTAGAGGGCGAGCAGGCCCAGCCGATGCCATTAAAGATGAATGCAAATTATGGGGCCCACGCATTGCTGAACAGACCGGCGAGAGGCAGGCAAGTGGATGACAAAGTATTATAAAGTCAATCTCGTATATTGATTAAAATGGACAAGATTGACTTTATTAACCATGATAAGACTTATATTGATAAGCCCGATATCCCTCGGGATTTTTAATGGTGTGTTCTAATTAGTCGATTTTATCCTTTTATTTCTTTTATCGGCCAATCAGCAAACAGGACGGCCAAAATAGTCTCCATCTGTTCATATAAGTGCTATTAACAGATCCCGAGCCAGACCATTTTTATTAGTAATAATGTTGAGCAGAGTCGTGAAAATTTAGTAAACCGTAAAATTTTCATCACAAACTAATTTTATTTGAAATCTATTCATTCCTATTAACCTAGGAAGCAGGTGCTTATGCCAATTAGCATTTACCTCCACAGGTTTCTGCTCACCTTCCTCACGTTACTCGTGGAGGGTTGCCAGGGCCCTGAATTGGAACAGCTCATCAACGGCGGCGGGCTCAGCTCCTGCCTTACTCTGCTAAAACAAATTGGATGTGATCCGCTTCAGATTTCGATGCTAGCCAGCAAATGCAAATGTACGTTCGGGTAACATCTATTTACGTCTATTTATACACAAAACATTTTTTATTTACGAAAACTGATCCAGTAAAAAGGACCCCGATATATCTTACTTTAGATCCGATTGTTCTGGATTTTTCGTTGAGTTGTTAAGAGTCTTCGCCTAATGTATAATCCACCATAAGCGCTGAATAGATTCTTGTCAAAATAAAAACCCCCAAATTTTCGACCACGTTCCGTTAAGCCACGAAGCACTAAGGGCGGAGGTGAAACGCGCTGCACTCTGCCGCCTTCTCTCTCAGTACGTTTGAAGTTTTAGTGTTGATTTTAAAGGCGCGTACAGGCTAGAGGCAGCCTCGGGCGAGGCAGTCTCGCCTTGCTACGCATGCTGCGCAGCGAAGCTGCCTCGGTAGAACAATTGAAACCACAGGCTGAGACATAAGCTTGGCCTGAGCCGTGAAAGAAAATGGCACCGATCGTTTTAAACAGCTGATTGATGTCTCGCTGCTTGTTCCTGAGTCATGGATGTTTTCTATGTATTTCTCTATATAAGTATTTCTATCGTTGTCTAGTACCCATAGCCTACCCATAGCCTAGAGCTTAGTTTGGAACTAGGTTAATTGGTGTGACATTGTCCGCTGATAGATTGGTTCCTATCTCTTTTTATCAAAACAGAAAACAACATGGAGTTTATATGGCCGACGTGTTACGTGACGTATCGGATCTCTTTGTCTAATCGCTTTCTAATAAGAAGTTTAAAAAGTCCAAACTTGCGAGGTACCTCACATACGGCAAGGCGCCTTTGAGCACAATTAAAAAACCGACTCCCGATAGCTCGCGCTACGGCAGCCTAGGGTTGAGGTACGGCTCGGGCTGAGGCGCGTACGCATCAGAGGAAACCGGCCGAGCCGTGCGTGCCTCGTCCGATACTGCATCTATTCCGTACGCAACTTTACCCGGAAGGACTGGACATAAAGTATGTGCAAATACATATAAATAATTAAGAGGTCTTAACAAACCTGCTATGAATAAGTACATAAATTTATACGTTACTTTATAATAGCGTAGGTAATCAGGTTTCAAAGGTAATTAGTTATGAAAAGCTATATTTCGAAAATTGTTAGGCCTAAAATGGCCTAAATAGTCGGTCCCAGTTTCAGTTACATACTACCAAAAACTAGTTCTTCCGGGTTAAAATCTATACAACCTGAATAATGGAAAAAAAGGATTTTTTAATATTGATAATTTCTGCGTTCGGTGGTCGAAAACTTAGGCTGTTCAGAGACACAAATCTGCATAAAAATCAGAGCTACGCAAGGAGTAATGTCTGTTATTTGTAATTTTGTACTATGATTCCTATTTCAAACATTAATAAACAAAACTTTGGCGACTTAATTTTTTTGTAATCTATTTCGGGGTTATAGGCTGGTGTAGTTCAGGAGCATGGTTGGACAGATACATGGACCTTAAAAAAAGGGAAAAGCGAGAAGGAAAAAGATGGGATCCTGGATTTCTATCTTCTCTGTGCTTACTACCTCTGCCTTCTTCATCCGGTACATGCTTGCTTAAACTATGCAAATGCAAGGCTAAAGTGATATATGTAATCCGCTTGTTTTTTTATAAATCATCCTTTACAGTGGAACGCCTCCTGATTTATGAAGATGAGAGACTGGGCGCCCGCGCACGCGACGCGTCTCTCACCGGGCCTGAGTTGGCGTCACTCATGAAAATCGGCACCAGGGTGGTCCGTGGCAAAGACTGGAAGTGGGGAGATCAGGTAAGCACCAACAGAGGAGTCAGAGTAGAAATAATAGGGATATTTGTTATGCCTGGACAGTTTTGATGTGTTTTTTGTGCAGATTATTTCGGCAATTAATAGTTCCTCCCTACTAAAGAGTTACAAGTTTGAAGTAACACCTGCTAGAAAAAAAACGTTTAAGAGAAATCATTGAAAATTTTAAAAACATTTCGAGGAAATATGCTTCTCGAATCGATGATTGCAGCACAGTATAATGCTTAAAAATAGCTAAGGCCAGGGTCGCTTTCACCCGCCGCCCGCGGCCGACAGCGGCCCGCCGCCCGCGGCGTCTGGATGGTATGATCGGGAATGCTCGGGAGTGGCCGTTTTCGCCCGCCGCGTGCGGCGTCCCCGATCGGAGCATTCCCGATCATACCATTCAGACGCCGCGGGCGGCGGGCCGCTGTCGGCCGCGGGCGACGGGTGAAAACGACCCTGGCCTAAGAACGCCGCGGGCGGCGGCGTCGGTCCGCGGCGGATAGACGTCGCACGCGGCGGGAGAGAACGACCGATCTTAAACATTTACGAACTCTGAATATAGACGCCGCGGGCGACGGGCCGCTACCCGCCACGGGTGTCGTGTCCGAGCGACCAAGGCCTGTAAGGACACGCCTTTGAAGTCGGGCGACGCCGCCGCCCGTTTAGTTACTTACGCTGTCACACGCAAATATGCAAGGGTTGTCACAAAATGGATCATAAAATAAATGTTATTAATATAGGTATTATGTAATCATTTATTTACAATCTACAGGGTGGTACTCGATAAACTGTACATATTGAAAGGAATTAAATTTTAGGTAAATTCATTTTTATATATTTTTTTTTGCCACTGGTTTAGTTTTTACGGATTCATAAACTTTTAATAAAGTTTGGGTAGTACACTCAATTGTGATGGTGTAACTTTTGATCTAATAGCCCAAAAAAGATAAAACAAAATGCATAGTATTGAAATTAGTTAGGTTTAGACCAAAAAAAACCGAGTAACTGCTATTTTTGTGGAAAATTACTGCAAAAATGTCATTTTGTTTTCATTAAAATACTATTTTCTCAAAATTTTGCAGATATTTTACCATTATTTTACTTATTTTTGAAATTAATGATTTTTGTAACTAAAATTAATAAAAACTTCATAGCAACAAATCACATCACGAGTTCATAACATTTTTTTTATACCAATTAAAAATTCAGAAACAATTGAAATCTCTTTTATAAATTTTCCGTGCAATTACTAGATATTTGAGTGCCCCTGCACAAATGAAATAGCGATGTGCCTCTTAAAATGTTAGAATTAACATAGGCGTTATCAATCAATCACTACATAGTATAAAACAAAGTCGCTTCCCGCTGTCTGTCTGTCTGTCCCTATGTATGCTTAGATCTTTAAAACTACACAACGGATTTTGATGCGGTTTTTTGTAATAGATAGATTGATTCAAGAGGAAGGTTTTAATGTATAATATATGCTGGTTTATTGTACGGGTGTTACAGAAAAATCAAATGAACCGAAGCGAAGCGAGGGCGGGTCGCTAGTATTATATAAAGATAAAAATTAAACAATATCATAAGTATCACACAATTCGATTTCGTTAAATTAGCAAAAAATATATACATATTTTTTTATAGACAGAATAGTTTTCCACTAATATTTGCAATGAATCACAGATAAGATAGTTTTTTAAACATCCAGTAAAATCTTATCGGATTACTTCGTTGCCCGCCTGTCTGTCTGTCATGACTCTTTTTTATAGGAATGCGTTGAGGTCTCAGGTTGTAATTCATATCTTACTAAAGTCGCCGTCAATAGAATTTGCTAACTGTGTAAACAAATTAGTACTGTTTGACACATAACCTCAAATATTCACCAAGCGTGTTTTTATTAAAAATAACGTATAATGAATAGTTATTTCATCTTAAACTTAATATGAAAATAATGATTTAGTGTATAAATCGTTGCAAAGACCTCACTTGATCTTTAAAAGTACGTGATTATCGAGAAATCATGGTAAATTGGTTCGTTTGGTTTTGTTTACATACCTAGTTAGCAAATTCTGTTAACGGCGACTTTAGCGACCCACCCTCGCTTCGTTTCGGTTTATGTGAGTTTTCTGTAACACCCGTATATAAACCAGAATTGATTAAGTATACTTATATACATTAAAACCTTCTGTGAAAAAATTAATTTAACTGATGGTGAAAACCGCATTAAAATCCGTTGCGAAGATTGAAAGATCTAAGAGTACATAGAGATAGACAGACGGCGGCGGGAAGTGACTTTGTTTTATACTTAGGTCTACGGTCTTTTATACATTGTTGTATGTTATTTGTTAGGACGGCGTGCCAGGCTCCGAAGGCCGAGTCATAGGCGATCTGGGCGAGGATGGGTGGGTGCGCGTAGCTTGGGACGCAGGCGGCACCAACTCTTACCGTATGGGGAAGGAGGGCAAATACGATCTCAAGCTGGCGCGGACGCCCTCGCCGCCGCCCTCGGACGATGAGACTGTTAATGAAGAAAGTAAGTGTGATGTGGTGAATCAGATCCGTAAGATTTTTTAACGATTATCGATTAAGTTTGAATGTACTCGTTTTTCTTGCTTCACAAATAATTTGAGCGGCTGATAATTCCCAGCTGTTAAGCACTGGCGCCAGAAAGATGTGTTATGTTGCCTACTAATAATACGGCCAACTTCTCGCCACCCCAGTTTCGGAACCCCGAATCTATATCTGTTTCGGGTGTTTTTTCATGCGATTTAACTATTAAATAATCACATAATAGATCTGTCTTATTTATAACTCTACTGCACAAAATGTATGATAAAGTGCACATTATTGTTGTGAATATGCAACAATATATTTCGTGTTATTTGCACTTTAATCTATTTGAATAAGAATCGTGGAATACCGAGTGGTAAACTCCAAATGATCGTACTGTGAATACTCCCAGGTGATGAGAACCTCGACTGGTGGCCGGTGGGCGAGGTGCGCGCCAGCTGCATGTGCGCCCTCCGGCTGGTGTGCGCGGGCGCGGGCGCCCTGAGCTCGGTGGAGAGCGCGGTAGCGCGCCGCAACGTGACCGCGCTGCACCGCCGCCTGCTGGCGCTCGCGCACGCGCAGGACGCTTCCTCGCCTACAGCGTTCGCGCCGCACAGCCATACTGCGCTAGCTTTGCTGAGAGGTCAGTCTGATTGCCTTACAACTATCGTTGGCAACGCACTCCTTACGATTGGTAACGCATTTGCAGTCTAAGAATTGCCATCACTCGGATTTCTCCAGATTGTTGCAATTTAAACTTTCTGCAAAACCTATAAATTGTACATTCAGTTGTACACTCAGCAAGTTGAGTTAAAGATAATAATATAAGCAAGCATATTGCTAAGCAAATTAAATATAAGGTCTTAAACTAAGCTTTACGCTTGAAATTTTGGGCACTAGAGAACGATAAACATACTTAAATATATAGAGAAATACATACTTTAATATCCAACACTCAGGAGCAAATACTCGCGCTCATCAAACGAATATTTACCTATACCGGGAATCGAACCCGGAGCCTCTTGCTTCGTAGTCAGAGTCACGACACGACTAGCTAGCTAGGCTAAGCTCGTCGCGTTGTCTTGTTGCAGCGAGCGCGCACAGTCCGGACATGCGCGAGCTATTCTGCACGGACTCCTGGTTTGAACTGTGCTACAGCATCATATCGGCGACAGACAAACTTATCTCGCAGGACCTCATTTACACTCAGGTAACAAAATAACCTTTTTCTCCGTCCATTGTGAACTGTTTTTTTTTTGTTTTTTTGATAGAGTACACTTCGGAGGTGGTCCCATTGTCACCAAATCGGTATTCGATGAGGGGATCCGTGAGGAATTTAGGGAACTCCTCAAATAGTGTATGCCAAAATATAGCGATTTTAGCATTTTCAGTGACAAATCCAATATTTGCATACAGAGAGTATCGTTTGTTTGAAGTGGAACTGATGATGAAGACCACGGATGACCACCGGAACTAATCAATTGTACCTATTTCAAGGGTGGCTATAAGATATCTTAATTATGATTGTTGAGCGACTATGACGAAGCCTATTTAAATTAACAACAACAACAACATAAACTCACGCCCTCATTCCCAGAGTGGGGTAGGCAGAGCCACAGACTCACCAACAACTCCAAAAACTTGTTGATAATTCTGTGACCACATTTTGCACAACCAGGCTAAGATGTTATTCAGTGTATTAGTGACAGGTTGCAAACCCATCGCCTAACAGCACTACACAGCCTTTAGTCCCTTAGTCGTCTCTTACGACATCCACGGGAAGACATGGAGTGGCAACATTCTAAACCCGGCACCACACGGTCTTTAAATTAAATTGTTTAAATATATGTCTATGACTTTCACGCGGCGTTGCTTGTGACGAGCTTAATGTACTACAGTCGGGTCTTATTCGGACTGCCAATGATAATAACAAGTATACCTGACTGTAATCGTCATTAGATAGAGGATTATATAGTGATGGGAATAATTTTACCTATAATAATTTATTGAAAAGGTTGAATATACGAGTATGTACCTACATCATCATCACCATACCTACTATACAGGGTGGAAAGTTGAGATGGGGCAGTAAGGGCAACTACTAGATCCCTTGCTGCTACGTGAAGATGCTCTTTGGAGATCATTACTAACTTTTTAAATGATGACAATCGACATTCACAGATTTTTGATAAAATTTACAGTCAGCGAGAAAATCGAGTTTTTTAAATCCCGATCGGTCCCATTTCTATCAAGGATTAAAATACTCTTTGAGACCAACTAAGGTTAGAATACTTGAACACCCACAAATCAAAGAATACTTTTTCCAACAGTCCGTAGGGTAATTAATTACAAAGTGAAATTTTCTTTAGTTTAAAGATCATTAAATATGGAGACAACTACAATTAGAATATTAGAAATGAGAAAAATCGGTATTATTGTAAAAAAAAATAACTAGAGTTTTAAATGCGTCAAAATCTCCAAAATATGAAATTAATAAACTTAACAAAGAGCATTTTTATTTTTATAATCAAGAAGAAACGATTAAAAAATATTATTGATCAAGTAGGCTGTATGACGTATGACGCCATAGTTATTCTCTGTGGTCGGCTGGTCACTGTCAATTTAGAAACCGCCTGTAAGAACTAAGCTTATTACGACAAACTTTGTATTTTCCTAAGCTTGTAGAAAAAGTTATGTATGCAACGGTACTCGTAGCTTTTAAGGTACTGGTTCATGTAATCAGAGCTATATATATATATATATATATATATATATATATAAAAATAGCTATTAGTTCATTCATTACATAACACAGTAATAGTAATTAAGGCGCCGCTGGACGTTCGGTGCAGTCTTAATGAATATGTACATATTATTATTGATCTTTTATTACTGCTCATTTATGTATTACAAGAGTGTTTCGAAGTACGAGGGGCTTTCAATGAAAAGTGAGAATGAGTATGTTGCAGATTTTTTTAATAAAACTAATTTAACTTTTCTATGAAGTCACCTTTTGGGATAATACACATTTTTTTTTATCTTAAGATTCCCCAAAAAAAATTCATCCTTGGAACCTCAAAAATCTTGTACGGCGGCGATTACTGCTTCATCGTGTTGATATTTCTGGCCTCTCAACAACTCCTTCGATCGCGGAAATAGATAAAAATCACTGAGGGCAAGGTCTGGTGAATATGGCATAAAGCAGTTCTTGGTCCATAAAGATAAGATAATATAAGATAGATTTATTTATCATAAGCACATACAAAAAATTAAAAGTGAAATCAAATTAAACAACAACACAGAACTATATGCACATTATGCCAAAAAACAGTTCGAAACCTGCTTTTTGGACCAAGAACATCGCTACTTCAGATCGGTGTGCTGGGGCATTGTCCTGATGCAACTGAACGACTTTACTAAGTTTTCCTTGACGTTTTTCACGAATTTCCTAACAAAGTTTTTTTTATTTGTCACACATAAAACCTACCAGTAATAGTAGCTCCGTGATTGCGGTTTTCATTCATTACGACCCCTTGACTATCCCAGAAAATAGAGCCCATGACCTTTCCGGCGGATGGATATCCTTTGAATTTCTTGGGGATCGGAGAAGACGGCGTTTTCCAGGTCATGGACTGTTGTTTGGTTTCGGAGTAATTAATTTTAGTGCGCTTTCTGAAACCGTCATTCTTGTTTTCTTTTGCACGTCACTGAGCATTCTGGGTACCCAACGCGCTGATTCTTTTTCATCCCCAAGCAATTATGTAAAATATTATGTAAATCTTCATTTTGTCGGCAATAAAGTGCACTGTAACAAGACGATCAGACAAAACAATTTTTCTACCTTCTTCGCCATATCATTTGTCACTGCCGTTGTATGCCGTCCTGAGCGGGGGTCATCTTTAGTAGAAGTTCTACAGCGTTATATTCGGCGCACCAAAGTGCAACTGTAGAATATGGCGGAGCGTTTGTCCCTAATGTTTGTTGAAAACATTGAAATCTTCTTTCATACTAAAACTTTTCAAGCACGAGTATTTAATAACCGCGCGAACTGCAATTTTTTCCGTTTTCTTCAACAAGTTAATCGCAAATGAAACAAGATAGATGAAAAAAAAAACAAATGACAATCCATTTTTAATATTTTAAATTTTCGAACAAATACCGTAGGTATACGTGCCAGTAATTTGTTTGACTTTCTCCAAAGAGTTTATACCTCATTCTCACTTTTTTTAACGCTTCTAATCATCTTTTCGATTTTATCCTTAAGACTGTATCCATTCGTATTAGCTCCATCATGATTTAAGGCTTTATACAATGTTTAAACTATTTGGTGACAACAGATCCAATCGATCTGGCTCCTCCGTCGCTCGCTGGTAGAACACTCGGGCCGCGAAGGGTGGCGGCACACGGTCGGCGCTCAGCTGCTCGCGCTCACCGGCCGCCTGTGGCTCGAGACGCACGCCGCCGACCCAGCGCTCAGGCAGGCGCATGCCTTGGCCGAAGTAGACGAGATTGGTAACCACATGCTGACGGCTGCCTTAACGAAAGTTTAGGTCACATGTTGTCAGTCAAATCTGCAAGTAATATTATAAAAAAACTATTATAACTAATTAACCCTTGATCTGTGAGAGCCAGGGTCTTAAATAACCCGTGGTTAATAAATTTTGAAAGAGATAAAATAACATTTTTGACTTATGTTCAATTCAATTAATGAACATTTAATAGTATTTTATGTAACTGATACATAAAGAGGGTCCTTAAAATACGAGTGTGGTTTTATGAAACGAGCTGAAGGCGAGTTTCATAATAAGATCACACGAGTGTTTTAAGGCCTAATTATGTACAGTTGCATACATTACTTTATCTACACATCATATTATAAGTACTCTAAGATGCGTTCAGTAGGCGGCAAAACAAACAAAATGGCGGCAAAGCTATTAACCTGTGTCACGAATAGGAATGTTTTTTTTTTAAATCATAGATAAACTAACAAAGTCCCTATTCTAATGTCATTCGAAATCAAAATGGCGCACGACACTTTACTTAAAATATACAGAGTCGACGTTTAATTGATACTAGAATTGGCCCCCTGTTTGAATTGTATTGGTTTTGGAAGATGTTCCAAATTTGAACAACATTACTTTATCAAAAGTTGTATCGTAATTTTAACTTTTCATTACAGCTACAGATAATAAAACATATTGTATCTTGTAATGCTGGTCATTGTCTACGGATTCTGAACGCATTATAGAGGACTTATGATATGAGTGTAGATAAATAAATATTCGTATTAAAAATTGCAACCTTTAATGGCATAATATCGTCGGTGATACTGCATTACCGCATAACTAACAAATTCAATAAGTTGCAAGTAACATACTGTCTTACTTGCTAAGGTGTATTTTCTACCTTATTTACTTTGTTCGTTACTCGGTATTTGTTTATTTATTTGGGTCCCCAACAGATACCACACCATGTACTTAATTTGAGGATTACAAGACCAAAAAAATGGTCAAGTGCGAGTCGGACTCACGCACCGAGGGTTTAGAATTTAAGATAGGTTGAAAAACTGAAAAACTAACTTAGATTCTTAACATATTAAGTAGAATTAGGTTCCAGAAAATACTCACTTTGTTATGAACTTAATTTTTTATGCAGTAAGGTCAATTTCTTCTAGCCTAAATTTTAAAATAGAATTATATAGCATTTTGCAAAAATTTCCAAAACTAAAATTTGACAAGTTCGTTTTATAATTCGCGTGAAATATACAACGTTGCTAAATTTCAAGTTGATAGCTTTTTTAGTTTCAGAGAACAACTGCTGTGACTTACGAACAGACAGACCGGCACCGAAGTCTCACCATAAGGATTCCTTTTTTACCATTATGGTACGGAACCCTAAAAGGAACTCTAAAATCGCAAGCAACCGTGCATAACATAACACAACTAACAAAATACTAAATTATTATTATTTTCGATAAAATAGACTAATTGAAGACACTAATTTCATGGTTTTTGCATTTAAATAAGTATATTATTTTATTTTAATTTTTAAAGAAATTGGCGTTATGACGTCACTACAAAATTGGTTTGTTTGAGACATGCTTTAAAACGTTTGAGAGTTTCTTTAAAACCTTATTGATTGTGTTTTTGCCTGGCAGCACTGTGCGTTTTTGATAAATTACATACATACACTAGCTGTCCGCGTCCGGCGTCGCCCGGGTGTAATTTTTTTTTCATTCAATCCTTATGAAAAATAGTTTACGACCTATTCTCAGACCTACTGAATATACACACAAAATTTCATAAGAATCGGTCGAGCCGTTTCGGAGGAGTTTGCTTACAAACACTGTGACACGAGAATTTTATATATTAGATTAAATCACGCCTTTTTCCCAGAGGGGTAGGCAGAGACCACTTCTTTCTACCTGCTACGATCTTGCTATGATAAATTTAAAATAACTATTTAATACTAATTTTGTAAAATAATCTGATAACTGGGAATGGTTCTACAACCCTCTTTCTCGAAATGGTTTTTGAATCACCATACATTATAAAATTATGGGATAACCCAATTGCATTATCACCGGCGATATGTCGATTACTGTGACTTTAAAAGTAGTAATTGAAATAGCAGCTTTAAAGAAATAAAGTATTTACAGCTAAGAAAAGTAAAAGATCAAAATTAATTCCCCCTTCAATCAAACACATGTTTATCTCACCTATCGATTTCCTTTCCTAGACGTGAGGTGGCGCGCACCGGCCACGGCTAGCTACACAGGCGCGACTTGTGCTGCGCTGGTGCAGCTCATCCGCCAATTACACGCAACCCCGCAGTGGCACGGACCAATCACAGCGCTGCTTCTGGACAAGCTACAGTTGGCTGGCCAGATGGTGAGTATGTGTATTTATTATAACATGAAGAAGGTAAAATAGTACACACGCTATGTTAATATGGTAAATATGGTAAGTAGTATACGAGGCCCATAGATTGACCAGCTTGTATGACGTGCAAGCAATACGAGTAGTTAAATAATATTGCGACAATCCACAAAATGTTAGCCATACAAGTACAATGACAAACTTTAACCGTCCAACGATCCATCAATGAAGCATTATAATTGCGTTTATCTACACACATACCATAAGTCCTCTATTATGCGTTCAAAAACCTTTGGCAATGACCAGCATTACAGTAATATTGTAATAACGTTATTAAATATTATAAAGTAATGAGTTTTAAATTTGGAACATCTCCCGAAACCAACACAATTTAAATAGGCCCAATTCTAGAATCAATTGAAACTTCAACTCAGTATATTTTTTAGTACGATATTGTACGACATTTGATTTCGAATGACATGAAAATAGGAACTGACTCGGGATTAAAAACCCTTCATATTCGTGCCAGTGATACAGCAAAGTTTGTTTTGCCGCCATTTTTGTCGTCAAGTCGTTGGTTTCTGAACATCTTTGAGTACTTATAATATGTGTGTAGATGAAGTAATGTATGCAAATGTACATAATTAAGCCTCAAAACACTCGAGTGATCTTATTAAAACACTCGAGTGATCTTATTATAATACTCGCCTGTAGCTCGTTTCATAAAACCACACTCGTGTTTAAAGGAATCTCATTTTCATTAGTTACATAAACTACTATAGTATCATATGCGTGATACTTCAGAGTTCCAGCGGTTAAATGCGGATACTGGGGGTTTATATTATTTATTTTAACAATTATTATGGATTCCTAAAAGTTGTACTAGATAATTCATTTTATTGTCAGAGACATGGACGGTGTAGTTTACATTGCGTGCAATGCAACAAACGTCATCTCATAGCTCCTGTAAAAATAAAACGCAGTGGTAAACAAAACATTTATGTCGAATTTCACCAACAACTCAACAGACATTAGAGTGGAACTTGGTTGTCAAAAATATTACAGATGTTTGTAAGAAGTATTTGTAGAAGTACCCCTTACTAATAAACGTTGAGTAATGGTGGTATAGCTATACAATGTTTTGCCCTTACCTGTCATTGTGACATTTGAATTTGACAGATAAGGACAAAACAATGTATAGCAATACCACCGTTACTCAAAGTTTATTAGTAAGGGGGATAAAGTTTTACCAGTAGATAACGTAATTCACAATCTGTCGCCCGCGCAAAAAAATATTTAAATAATATTGTAATTAAGACTATTAATATATTTAAATAACTAAGACTATTAATCAAATCACGCACAATGATCCGCCGCCGCCCGCCGCGCTGCCGCCCAACACTGCACCCACCCACAAGTTGGGTATATGGGATTTTTTTCATGGCTCTTTCGAATTTATATCCAATAGCGAGCATTTTTAAATAAAATATCGCAGCGGACAGGAATGGATTTACATACGTTTATTTTACTCCTAGGAAGAAAATGAGGCTCTTTCCGTCTTTGTTTTTCAAAAGAAAAGCCATCCTTAGAAATAGTACATTATTGACTCGGCCCGGAAAGTAGGGAATTGCCTGACGAGGCAGTCTTTAAAATTCAAAATTCAAAATTCAAAATTCAAAATTCAAAATATTTATTCAGTAAATTAAATAAATAAATATAATTAAATATCAGGGGACAATGTCACACCAATTGACCTAGTCCCAAACAAAGCTCTAGGCTTGTACTATGGGTACTAGACAACGATAAACATACTTATATAGATAAATAAATACTTAAATACATAGAAAACATCCATGACTCAGAAACAAATATTCGCGCTCATCCCACAAATATCTGCCCTTACCGGGATTTGAACCCAGGACCGCTAGCTTCGTAGGCAGGGTCACTACCAACTAGGCCAGCGCGTCGTCAATTGGCCACATGAGGACTCTTTTACACGTCGGTAATATGTAGTGAATCTACTAGCGCTTCGGACAAGACCATCATTGCGGAGAAGAAGCGCCGCAAGAAACTCCAGCAGAAGGTCATTTTTTCCAATCATAAAATACAATAATACTTAAAAGTAACATTACAAGGCAATAAAGTAATAAATAATTATTAAAAAAAACTAACACCAATAAATCATTACAAATGTAAAATCATTAAATTCATTAACATTAAATTAAAAATATTGACTAGGAGAACAACATAACGAGGTCTCTACGTCAGGAACAGTAATTAAAATAACTAAATGGAAAACAGGTCCTTGCAAGCGTGAACAGACCGGACCCCACAGACAGCACCCGTTCACGAGTATGACGCGTATCTCAGTCATCGCCTCCCTCAACCATGTGTTCGGGAAGGTCCCGATCAACGACGCCGCCGTAAGCAAAGACCTTTGAGTGAGCATGACATGCTCATGCTGCCGGACAATATATCAATAAAAAGTAACTGTCCGGCGAGAAACATCACAATGTGTGATTTCAAAACTGTCTTGTGCACAAGAACCAATAAATAAATAAATAAAGCCTGAAACATGAGAGTTCCATAGGTGATTTAAGCAATATCTTTATAAAGTTGTGTAAGAAAACCGTTTCCATTTTGCTTTCGTTACATAAGCTTGTTATGACGTTCAATTGAGTGTTTATGCACAGTTAACAAACGTCAGATGTATGAGACGTGTCAACGTTAAAAGGCTCATAATTTAATTGACGCTTTGGAATTTATTTGGCCAAAAAACGGTGAAAAGCTTATCAAGGTCATGTTTATTTCGCCCACACAAGCGCAAAAAACGTGAGATGGAGATATTTCGCGCGTCTTGATTGAAGAATGAATAAAAAAAAAATGAAGAAAAAGTTACGAAAGTTTCCATCAAGATCAAAAGCAGATTAAAAATTGAAAAAATTGTCGGTCTGGAATTCGACAACTCCAGAAGAATGTGAGGAATTGGTAGAGAGCTACTATGCTGCTTAGAATAAGGGCAGTTATTGGCAGTAAAGGAGATTAAACTAAGTGGTAGACGAACTGTTTTGCGGGAGCTACTGCGGTAGACTAACTTTTATGCGTGGACGTCGGCGGAAGTTTTTTTTTTAATAATATGATAATGTTGTTTTGATTAAATACTATATGGGAAATAAACGCTATGTAATGCTTAAAACTAGTATTACTAATCTATATGTCACTTTTAAACAAACGTTGCTTTCAGTTTTACTATATTCGTATTTGTATACCACGACTCCCGCTAATCATGCTTTCCCTTTGTTACGGGGTTGCTCACTATAATAATCCTCACAGTAGTCACTTTGAACGTAATGAGGGCGAGGTAGTGCTGCCACCAGAATGTCAGACACGGCGTTTTATTTTTACAAGAGTTTTAAATATGTGATGAGATGACGTTTGTTGCAAGCAACGTAAACTACACTGTTAATGTCTGACAGCGAGCTTTGTAAAATTAACTTCACTTAAGGTAAGTTTGTTTTATCATCTAATTATAGTCGTCATTGCATTTTATGATTTAATATAAATTCATAGTTTAGCGATGTGTCAACACTGAAGGACTGAACACACAATTTTTTTGGGTATTTGAACAAACCAATGTAGGTATTAATGCATTTATACTGTGTTTTTGTATTTTAAAAAGACCTTATTATTAATTCTGGAATATTGAACAGGTTACGAGCGACTGGCATTGGTGGCCACACACCAACCTAGAAATGAAGCGCACGTCGAAACCCATTCCACCTAGTCTGGAGACGTGTCTAATAGGTACGACCAAACTTCATTTTATTTACTTTGAATGTACGCTTCAGTAGTAAATAATCTTGATCAGAAAAAAGACATATTTACAATGAAATTCTATACACATGGACAAATCACATCATGCAACAATAAAACCCAAACACGGCACCGAATCTCACTTCACCATATTATGCTTCGACTTGCTCTGTCTAAACAATGCCATTGACATACCGGTCGTTTAAAATGGCGTCGGTCATTAATCAGTAACTAATAGCAATTATGCAGTCGAAGCTATGTATGTTGATTTTAGAAGCTGACTGGAACAAGGTTGCCCAGATGTAGAAGCGGGCTGTTAATTTTAGGGTTCCGAACCTCAAGAGGAAAATCGGAACCCTTACGAGAGGCAAACTGAAATGATTCGGAATAAGAAAAACCACATGCAGGGTATAGCTAAATTGCCTAAATTGTATTTTATGGTTTTTCGAAGTATTCTCCGTTCAATTTAATGCATTTTTCTATTCGTGCAAACCAATCATTGAAACAGTAATTCCAGTCTGAAGTTGATGTTTACAAAATAGCTGTATGCTTCCACAGCTGCTTCGGGGTCTTCAAACTGTTGACCGTGTAATCAATCTTTCATTCTAGGGAGTGTAAAGAAATCGTTCGGGTTCTTTTTTTTTACACCCTGCGGGAGTGAACCTCTTTCGTTGGTTTGACACCCAACCCAAACTGCCGATTGATGTTTTCTTTCAGGATGATATGAATAAATCCATGATTCGTCACCTGAGACGATATTATAAACGGAATTGATTTCCCTCCGTTGGAACGTTTTAGGTAGAGTATACCGGCACCAATCAACACGAGCCAACTTTTACCCTTGTGAATTGTAGGGAACTTAGCGCGAAACTTGCTTTCTTACACACAGCTATGTAAAATTGACTGAATTGCAGTCATTCCAATAATGATAACAGCCCGAATCTGCTCGTATGTCACATGATGATCATCTAATATAATAGTTTGCACAGCAGAGATGTTGTCAAGCGTGACCGCTGTTCTTGGGCGACCTGCAGAAGGAACGGTGCTGAGCGACACACGACCGCGTCGGAACTCAGCATACCTACGGTATATGGTACTTTATTTCACACTAAACTATATTTCAGCGGCTAGAGATCATCCTTCTGAAACCACAAACATATCTTCATACTCCAAGAAAGTTCGCTGAATATAATTTAAAAATAAACTTTGCTACTTATCACTGTTTTTACATATTATTTAAAGGAAGACCCCAAATACAATTTGTCCTACTCTGGTTTACTGCTAGCTGACACTGTAAACGCACAATGACCGACAAACTTTAATGGGACAGGAATTACTCACTACTAACCTCAATATGAGGAACAGCTGTCGTTTTTAAACGCTTATAAATACCCTTTGGTGGTGAAATATACATCAGATGCAAGAAAATGATGTTGTTTTAATTTTATGAACGAGAGTTCTGACTCTGAGTAGCCGAAACGAAAAATTATTTTTGCCCGTTTTCTATAAAAATTACCAAGTTTTTTTTTACTCGGAATATTTATACGAAAGTGTTAAAAAGTAATTCATACATTTTTTAAACGACTTTCACAGCAATACATTGTAAATTTTTCACACCGTTAAAACGTCAAAACGATTCATAAATATGTGACATTCTAAACCTCTTCCAGCAAAATTCACATAACTGTCGCCGGTGTCAGGTCGATTAGTCAAAATAAAATAATAAAAACAAAAAAGTAGCTCATACATTCGTTAAAATTAGAAATTATCTTTCGTGTTGTGCATTAAAACTTGTAGAAATTCAACTGTAAAATCACGTCTGTAAAATCACGTAAATCAGCGAAATCGGCAAAATGTCGTATACGGCCCCTTAATAACTAAATGAAAAGCAACCTTTAAAAACCGAACTGCATTTTTATGCTGTCGTCTGTATACCTACCTATCTTAATAATTGACATTTTGCCAGTGTCCGATTTCGAAAATGATGCCAAATATGGAATTCAAGATGCCAGCCATAATACTTTTTGAAAAAGTGGCCTTTTTGTGTCATTTTCTTATATTTTGGGGACGCAAATTTCAAAAATGATGTCATATTATAGGTAGAAATGCAAGATAGTGGCTATGATGTTTTTTGAAAAAGTTTTCATATAATGACATCTAATTTGCAATTCAAGATGGTGGCCATGATGATTTTTGTTAGTCGACATGGTTATCATTTTCTTAGTTTTTAATTTACCTAGATTTAATTATATCGCTAACATAAAAAAAGGAAAAAAGGGCCCTATGATATGTAAAATAATATGCTTAGTTCGTTTAAAAAAGAATTTTCAAAAATACTTAAAATAAATTAAAAAACTTTGTTTTTAAGAGCTCCATAACTTTTAAAATAATTTATGCTATACTTATTTTATTAAATAAAAACTTATATTTGTAATACTTTTATTTGATTAGTTCATTAAAAAAAAAGACGTTTTCGACATTACTTACGATAAAAATAAAAAACTTTGTGTCCTACTTTTTCGTCTTAATTTTACGATTTTAATTAACATTATTGCAGTCGATTTTACGGGGGTTCAGGAAATTCATACGGAAAAAGAAATTACCAAAATTATTTGACATTAATTATCATAAACAAATATTTTACTCTTTCCGTCCGTATCAATGGATACGATTAAAAAAAAAAGTCTTTAAGGTCTAAACAATTAAAAACGACTTATTTACATCAAATAACATATTTGTTTGTACATAATAAACATAATTGTGTTGTGCAACCCTTGAAGACGAATAATTAATTCTACGCGGACGAGGTGAAACGGGTCCAAAGTTTGTATGGGAACACAAGATTAGTTAGACTATTTCATTCGAAACTTCACATGAGTACTTCTAACGATAAATGAGTAAACAAGTATTTCAGGTTTTTCAGAATTCATTGCCTAAAAGGGAGTAAAGGGGTGACAAAGTCTGAAAATCAACATGGCTACCGTGAAAATAAACATGGCTACCGTTTGAATTGTTTATCGGGTCGCTGATTTCGTAATCATCAGCGATAATTCTTGTTTTTTTTTCATTTTGTGGTATGGTTATCCTACTAGACTTTTAAATTTGTATTTGGTGCCATCTCGATCGTCGTCAATCGGTACCTAGGCGAGCGCGGGCGGCGCTGCATCCGTAATTGGTGGTATGCCTGCTTGCTTTTTATAAGTTAAGGCTTGCATTATATCAAAAATGCAAAAAATCGTAAGTAACACCGTATTTTTGTCCTTCAAAGGATTTCAGCATTTCCAACCTCTGCTTGGTCGTTATCAGACCTTCTACTGGTGTTACTGCAGTGCACAGATACTTTCACTAAGGGCCATTTAAGTCACGCTTTTATCTCATCGACACGTTCCCCTTGGGCCTATCGGAAAAGTATGATAAAAGTCCTCTATCCTTCTTTTTGCCAAAATCAAATGAAATTCACATTTTTGCTGTTTCTCAAAATGACTCTCAAAGTGATTTTTTTTCATCTGTCAATGAATTACAATAATTATAACTACTAATACTGTCCAATCTCTCTAAAGCTATCACTTCGTTAAGTAATCTATTTACCGGCCATAGTACTTCCATCCCAGACAATAATTTTAGGTTTTACATAATACTTCTGCAGAGTTTCTTTGTTTTGCTCTGGAACCTACTAATTTATAAGCGACGTCTAGATATTTATATCTTTAAAATTCAGCTGGATCTTGATTTGTACTCATTGTTTTGGTCACGGAACGTCCCGCTTTTTTAAATTTTAAATCACCCCGAATTAGACGCGAGCGAAGCCGCGGGCAAAAGTTAGTATATTATGGAAATGGGAGCCTGCCGTTTGGCCGAAATATGTTTTCCAAATGTATCGTTTTCCAACCGTTTCATTTGCCAACATATTTTTTTTCCTGCAACTGTAAATATTTCAGGATTTATTTCAGCACCATCGTGTAGAACGCTATAGGTTAGGTTAGTTTTTATAAAATCCTGAAATATTTCTAAGACTAAGGTAAGAATTGTGGTTATATCGCCATTAAGCACAATTATGCCGTCCCGCGCTTTGCGCACTGATGCGAAGTCCTTGTGCATAGAAGATCATTGTGTAATTTTTTTTTGTATCTGTTCGCTTTAGACTTACTCACCGTTACTGTAAACCGTTGGCTTTGAAATATTAAAATGGTGTAGGTATGCATGTGGTTACGTATCAACACGCCTAAAATTAATAAGCCTAATGTATTACAATTCCTATAAATTCATAATACCTTATGTTTTTTTTCTGAAATAAAAAGGATTTTTAAAAAATCCTGAAATGTTTACGGTTTCAGAAAAAAAACCTCAGGTATTATGAATTTTATGAACTTTTAGGGATTATGATATATTTGGCTTATTAATTTTAGGCATTCCGATACGCAATCATATAATTAGGCCATTACACATTTTAATTATATTTGACTTGCCATTTTTTAAGAATTTACGGCTTAGTTTTAAGAATTTAGAGCTACGTTGACACAGACAGACATCCACACACTAATAGCGGTCAAACTTAAAACACCCCTCTTTTTGCATCGGGGGTTAAAAAGTGTAACAATGTACAGAGAACCATTTGAACGCCACCTACGCGTACAGTTTGAAAGAGACTTTCTGCTATGTGAATTAGGTCGCATTTGTATTTGACACAATTGTATTTGACGTGGGGCGTCATCGCAGGCTACGTATGCATGTTGTCATATGGTTGTCATGTCAGATGCATGGAGTTCTAGAGAGCGGATTTGAAGGAGCGTTTACAAGTTTAATATGGATAAGACTAGTACAAGTAAGTATTTATTTTTCATATCAACTGAAAAAGGTCATATATCGACACAAAGGATATATGATGATACATATAATGGATAATCAAACATTTTTCTAGGTTTTCATTTTTAAATTTGTGACGCTTATTATCTAAAATCCAAGTATAATCCGAAAATGAACGTTCAACATCAACAGAATGTTTGATTATCCATTATCATTATGTATCATCATAAGCTTATGTTACTCATAAACTCATGTACTTGTGAGTCTTGATACTTGAAATAAAGAATTATTATTATTATTATTATTCATATACATATTTAATTTTCTGTAAGTTAGGTTTTTACAATAAATATTCAAATATAAAAGTAAAATAACAATACTAATACAAAAAATAAACATTATAAAAAACCTAACCTACGACTGCCACCGGCAGCGGGGCAGGGCTCAAGCTACCGGTTGTTAGGGCTGCAGAGAGATGAACCCCCTTACAATACGTGCCGTGTAGAAGAGTACTGCTTTCTGTATCTGGCCCTTGATCCAGCCATCTAGCGAGAGTCTCTTGAAGTGTTGGTCGAGACTCTTCGCTATTATTATTATTATAAATCACTATGACCTTTACAGTTGATATTAAAAATAAATACTTACTTGTACTAGTCTTATCCATATTAAACTTGTAATCGCAACTTCAAATCCTCTCTCTAAAGCTCTCTTAAAAATTATCACTAATTAGGTACCTAAACCTTTTTACATATTTTCAGTACAAATAATCATCTTTATTATTAGATTTTTTTTAGCTTTTAAGTGGACGCGGAGTTTCATCTCACAGAAAGTGCTTGCTGAAATGCTGCGTTTAAACCGCTCACATCCGATTGCAGAATGTTTTATATCAAATATTAGTAAAAAAAATATTAAGTGGACGGTATAATCTACCTATTAAAAATTTAAAGAAATTACATGCATTTACTTACCATGCAATTCACAGTTTTCGGAATAGTCATTCTCACCAAATTTAAATTAAATTATTCGTAGACTAAACAGGCAAGATAACCACGGACAGCATTTATTACTAAAGATCGGATAATCGGGAGCTTAAATTCCGTGTTACGTGTGTATTTGTGTAAGGAACGCATTCAAAAACGGACGTCCTTTTTCAACTCACTTTGTCCTTGCAGCCGGCGCGCTGGGCGTGGTGGGAGGCATGGAGTGGCGCATCCGCCTGGGACAGCGCGTGGCGGCGGGCGCGCCCCCGCGCAACGCCATTGTCACACAAATATCGCCGAGGGCCAAGGTCACTCTGGTCTACGATGATAATACGCTTGTGAGGGTAAGTGTTCCGAAAAGAATACAAGTATAATGATATAATGAAGTCGGATTTTTGCTTTATTTATTTTAAAGGTGTATGTGTTACAAATTACCTTTTTGATATGTATGATAAAATAAGACTTTATTGTATTGTCACATTTGACCAGTTCTATTCCCGGTTAAGGCAGAGTTTTTTTTACAAATCCGTATTGCGTGCTGTACCTGTATTGTTTCAAAAGTAAGTCTCCTTTGCGTAGAATTTGCTATTTCCAATATTTAACCAGAGCCCTTTTCACCGATATGCTTGGAACTGTTTACCTTACTGTTGCAAAAACCATTGCGGTCCAATGGCAGCATCCGCGAAAAAAATATTAAAATCCATTCATTCACAATTACTTACTTTACTTTTAAAAACCACTTTTGAATCGGAACACGAACTCCAAAAAGGCAAACACTCGTTTAATCGAAGTGTTCTCAAATTTAAGTTTTTTTAGATAAAGGCAAGCCGAACGAACCTGAATAAACGTTATAATTTATTTAATTTAGATTGGTTGTATGTTATATGTAAATATGAGATGTTAAGGTCTCACTAAACTCATACTCGTCGTGCATAACTCATACTCGTCGTGCAACCGTTTGCTTCCCGGTATCTACAGTAATTTACGTAAAACCTAACTCAAATTCGGAATAGGGATGATACAGAGTTTCAGAATAGGAGTTTTGAAATTCCTGTTTATGAGATTCGTGATAAACGGTGCGTAATTTGCAACCGTGTGCCATTCCATAATCAAGATTACGCATAAGGAGTACCGGGACACCAACTTGAAGCATGAACTTATGGTAGGGCACTCCCGATAGCTCCTAAGAGTTCAGGAACTCTAAGGGTGACTCGCTCGGTCTCTACCGAGAGATACTTCATACAATCGCCTTCTACGTAAGACATATTTTTCTCATTTATCCACCTGACCATTTCGTTTGTCGATGCTAATATTGCCCTCTGTCTCTATTTATTTTGATTTGTAGATCGGAGTACACGTTATTTTTTAATTTTTTCTGTTTTTTGTACAATATTACAGAATTCGCGGTTTAATGTAATCAATAATCATACCGTTACTATCTCTTGCCATACGAGCATCGCCAATTTTTCATAGAGCTGCCGCATATTGCATATTTGTAGTCAGATAGATACCTTTTTTATATAAACCCATATTGTAGATGCCGATATGCATTTATTTTATCCGCCGGCGTGCCCCTAATTATCACTAGTAAATGAGAATCGGTCTAAATTTGCCATCTTAAAGCACCACCCCCCACGATAGTTTGGTTGCTCTTATCTGTTCGATATTACATTATATGAGTCTTAATAACAATTTTAATGTATCTAACATTATAAATGGCCGAACTCCCAAACATAAGTTCCAAAAGTCCCAAATTATCATGCAAACTACCATCCCAAATCTCACCCACTTAGCGGATGATTTTCGAGATACAAAGTATAAATTTAATCTAATTCGGTTCATAGGTTTATCCGTGAAAGCGTAAAAATGTCAGTTCAAACAATACTCAAGGATTAAAAAATCTATACATATTATAGATTTTTTACTCCTTGAGTATTGTTTGAACTGACATTTTAGAATTAAATAACCGACCAATTTCTGCCGGAAAATAAAATGACTGTCCGTTAATTTTTCCAAGTGATCATAATAACCGCCTTAATATTAAATCACAGCCGTACAAATGATACGCCATGAATAAGTATTGAAAATGGCGGAAAAATGTTAACATCTGGATATGTCAATGCTGTCAACGTCAATCTAACACCGCTCCTTTTAACATAGACTACCAAAACAGAATGTTGTCACACTGGTTGGCAGAAGCCATAGGAGAAATAAATTAATCAATTGTACAATTTGGAAAAATAATTACTAATCTATCTTATTCTATATTAGTAAGTATTTTACAAAATTTTACATCATTTTTGAAATATGCGTCCCCAAAATCTAATCTTCATGGCACAAAAATACAAATTTGAGTACAAAAGGTGAACTTACGTGATTTTACAGACGTGATTTTACAGTTGAAATACTATATTTCTACAAGTTTTAATGCACAAAACGAAAGATAATTTCTAATTTTAACGAATGTATGAGCTACTTTTTTGTTTTTATTATTTTATTTTGATTAATCGACCTGACATCGGCGATTGTTATGTGAATTTTGCTGGAAGAGGTTTAGAAAGTCACATATTCATAAATCGTTTTAACGTCTTAACAGTATTAAAAATTTACAATGTTTTGCTGTGAAAGTCGTCTAAAAAATGTATGAATTACTTTTTACCACTTTCATATAAATTTTTCGAGTAAAAAAATAATAAACTTGGTAATTTTTTATAGAAAACGGGCAAAAATTATTTTTGATTTCGGCTACTCAGAACTCTCGTTCATAAAATTAAAACAACAGAAATAAACTTTAGTTTAAAATCAGTCCTATACCTAAAAATATATCCAAAAAGTTCAAAAGAATTGGCAATAAATAATGTTTTAAAACAACCTAAATCTTGCATTATAATACTCGACAAAAATAAAAAAGTGACTCATTTATTCATAACTCATTTATTCGATCATAACATTCATAACTAAAATGACATTTAATGTTAAGCATTAAAACTTATAGAAAAGAAGTCTTTAACTGTAAAATCACAAAAATAAGCAAAACCGACAAAATTTCGTATACGCCCTCTTAATGCCTAATTTCACTCTCTACTAGTTATAAACATTGCCTACCGGCGGATTCATCTTTGCGTAGCAATCTTGTGTGCGTTTTGTTATGTGCGGCCGCGCTTGTGTACGCATGTTCCCGCTAACAGCGGCGGCAGCCGACAGACGCTCCTGTCAGACGGCCCCAGCCGCGCGTTCACTTCATAACGCCGCCGCTGTCGCCCGTCCCTCGTCCCCCGCGGACCATAGGAGTGTTACAAAATTGCCAACCTAAATTAATACTGTGGTTTTGTTGCAATAATGTTTCCCACAGACGGAGCTAGCTGGCATTCAAAGCATCGAGAGCGAGCGTCTGATCCAGCCGCTAGGAGGCGGCGAGAGCGCCTTACGTGTGTGCGCAGCCTTATTGGGCGCCGGGCCGCAGGCCATGCCGATGCACCCGCATCATTTACCTGGTTAGTATTTGATAAATATGCACCATGTATACTGTGTTAACCGCGAACAACGTAGCTACTTTAATAATATGCTCGTTATTGCTGATCGCCGCTCTTCTTTACCGCTGCCACTGACGCTCAAAGTTTTTTCCCAACTTTATTATTACATGCTTATCGAGACCAAACAAACGAGTCCTTACTCGGCGGGATGGCGTTAATAGTCCGGCGGCGCTGCAAACAATCAAAACCTACCTCTTTCTAATATTAGTGTAGATTTATTTTAATTCTCAGGGGAGTCTGAAATAGAAGTGAAAAGTAAACTGGTATAACTGGTATCAATTACGAAGTTTTAATGTGAAATGTATTTGTAAGGCTCGGTAAACTAAACATCAAAAAACGATCTCGACAACGATCTCTATGCTTGTTTCAGCTGAGTTGGACGTATACGGCCTGAGGAAGCAGCAGATAGAGCTCCTCACGCTGTGCGCCGTGCGTGGCCTGCTGACCACCCGGACCCGCCTGAGAAAAGTCCTTATGCAGCCACCCGACAACAATGGTATGCGAATTATTGAGAATAGAGTAAAACACGGTTGCTTTGATTTACGGGGTCACTTTGATAGCAACTAAGAAGTACCCTTTGTGGTCGCTTTACCCTTTTTGGCCACTTTAGGTGTAGGAGTATCTAAAATACTGTAAAATTAAATAAATAGTTAAGACAATATTGGTATAAAGAGAAACAATATATATTTGTGTAATTTCAAAATTGTTTACATATTAGAAAATGTCGAGTGGCCAAAAACGGTGTACAAGTGGCCCAAACCGGTACTTACTACTATCCTACCACTCTACACAAATGTTAATTTTTATTAAAAATATAACGTAAGTGTGATTTTTATCTTGAAACTTCACATACACCTATGTTAGGAAAAACGTATGTGATTCATATTGTTTTTAACCGACTTCAAAAAAAAGGAGGAGGTTCTCAATTCGTCGGAATATTTTTTTTTTTTTTTTTATGTATGTTCCCCGATTACTCGAAGACTACTGGACCGATTTGAAATTTTTTTTCGGTGTTCGAATGGGTATACTTTCTAGTTGGTCCCATTGTCAGCACGTCACGATCTGATGATGGGATCTTGGAGAATTCAAGGGAACTCCTCAAATATTGTATGCAAACATATAGCGATTTTAGTATTTTTAGTAACAAGTGTAGCATTTGCATTCAGAAAGTGTCACTTGGTGAAGCGGAACTGATGATGAAGACCACAGATGGCCACCGGAACTCCTCAACGGTACCGATTTCAAGGGTGGCGATAAGATATCTCGATTAAGATAGTTGAGCGACTACAACGAAACACATTTAATTGTTTTAAAATGACTATGATTTTCCCGCGGCGTTGCTTGCGGCGAGCTTGAAATGTCTTAAAGTTTCATATATCAACTAAGAAGTGGGACTACATAAGCTTATTATGATCACTAAAAAGTGTAAAATAAAATAAATGTTTTAAAAAACAAAAAACCGCCTTCAAAAATGCAAAAAATAACTTCTACTACTAGGTACTTAGTAGTAGGTACCTATCCTATTAGGTTAGTCTAACTGAAGTCGGCGACCACAATATTTTCAACAAAAAGCCGACTTCAGTTAGACTAACCTAATAGGATAGGTACCTACTACTAAGTACCTAGTAGTAGAAGTTATTTTTTGCATTTTTGAAGGCGGTTTTTTGTTTTTTAAAACATTTATTTTATATGTTAGGCAGACCTAATTGGTGATATCGAAAAACAATAACATCTATTCCATATGATTTATATGTGCTTTTCAGCAGGTTTACTTGGGATACGAGTAGTTATTAAATTATTTAGTGGTTTCAAAGTATCCTCAGTTTAACTTTGATCGTTAGTGTTTTTATTTTCCATGGGAAACTTAACAGAGCGGTAACAAACCTTGTTAGTAACAAAGCTTTAATGAGAATTGACATCATGTATTTTTTTTAAAAGGTGTTTCGATAAAAATCATTCTCGTAGTAGTAGTGATAAGTGAAATAATTGTTCTGAAATTTTCACCATGCGTAAGAATGTCCCACAGAACAGATTCGATTCGGGGGCGCCGGGGGTGAGGGGTGAAGGGCGTCGAAGCACCTGAATCATTATTTTTTTCTAATCAGTAAATGCTATTAAACAAATAAGAGGAATTTATTTTCGCTATAATAACTATGTTTTCATAAAAAAGAACTGTTTTTAACGAAAAGTTAAAAAAATGCTTAATTTTCAATTAAAATTATCGTATCTTTCTAAAATCATGATTAATTAAAACAAAATATATATAATTATTAGGAAAGCATGTTTAATCTTGTTTTTAAAAATATACGCTTGTTGGATACTTGTCATACAGTCAAGGACTTTAATTGTTATGCCACTATGGAACCCTGTAGCATAACGTTAGTCATAAATTTTGGCGTAATTTCTTTCATGTGGTTTGACGCTGTCATTATGACAGGGTTCCATAGTGGCATAACAATTAAAGTCCTTGACTACAATATCTATTACACAAAAAACATTTACAAGTTTTGGTATAGCAGAGCCACAAAAATTATAGCGAACAATGAAAGAGGAAAAAATTCATTGTGAAATTTTTACAATTTTTGTCCCTATTGTAGAGACTCTCACTCACGGCTCTCACTTTTACTTTTGTAGAGATTAGCTTCAAAAGCATTGTTACTAAAAAAAAACATTTTTAGGGTTCCGTAGCAAAATAGTAAAAAAGGAACCCTTGTGGTGAGACTTTGGTGTCTGTCCGTCTGTTTGTCTGTCTGTCTGTATGTCACAGCGGTTTTTCTCAGAAATTATAGAACTTATCAACTTAAATTTGACATAGTTGTATTACTTGCTTGCCCGCATCTGTTTTTAGTGAAAAATATATGAAATAATTTTACTAAATATTTGAAAAGGGGTCCAGAATGGGGGGATGAAAATGAAAGTTATTTGATTATAGCAAACGGGATGTCATATGAAAGGTCTCAGTCTGCATATTCAAAACTATTTTTTTATAATTTTCCGTGACGTACTTTTTGATATATGGCCAAAAATTTACAATAATAACTGTTCTCCTATCACCAAAGTTTATGAACCAAAAAATCTGATAAATTCCTGATTTAAAGATAATAGGTATAATTTACGCGAAAAATAAAATGAAGTTGGCAAACGTGCCAGTTTTGGAAAAAATATCAAAAAACTTTAAAAATCTGTATTAAAATTTAGGCTAGTCAAAATGGACCTTATTGCATAGGTAATGAAGTTCATAACAAAATGAGTATTTTCTTTTGGGTTTTCCAACCATATTATCTTTAATAAGGAACCCTCGGTGCGTGTGTCCGACTCGCACTTGACGGTTTTTAACTAATTTCCTCGTAGTTATTTTCTCGCAGATTTGATTTTTTTATGGACTACGGTAACCGCTTAAAATCATGCGGGTCTGTTGCCCGGTAACCACTGAACCGATGTAGTTAACATGATATTTTTAATATCTATATAATTAAGTATATTAATCCAGGTGTTTTTAAGAGACCAGGAGTTAAATAAAGACTGATTTAATAGCTGCATTTTTTTTTCAGGAGGCCCTGATGTGTTAACAATGCACAGGGGTACAGATAACACACTTTTTCGCCACTTGCTCGCCATGGCAATGCGACCAAGCCCTCTGGCCGCTTCTCACTCGCCGCGAGAATTAGCTTGCGCCGCGCAGACGATAGTGCAACAACTGGCCGCGCACGTTCACGGTGAGTGTAACGTTTCATACCTGACGGAATCTAACAACGTCAAATCTGCAACGTCGTTCTTCTTTTTTACCTACAATAAACCGATGATTTTCTGTTGTTAATTTTTTGAACTATCAATAATTATGAATTCAGTGTTCGATTTCAAAAAGTTTAATTTTTTTAATTGTGGCCAAAATTACCTGGAGATAATGTTGGATTATTTTTAATGTGGTTTACCAGAAACACTGTGACAGAGTGTCCGTTTTGAGCCGAGAGCAATTTTTAGATGACCACTGTCACGTACTCAAAAAAAAGCGAGCTAACCAAGAGAGGATTTCTCTTAGTTGACATAAAATGAATACACTATTCATGATATTAGTTATATCAAACCAAACTTATAGTAAAAACAGCAAGTTCTTTAGCGATTCAACTAAGATCTTAGTTGATGCGTCTGTTAGGCTCGTATGGATTCAAGACGCCTATGGACAACAATCACAATCTTGTTAGAAGGAACCAATTTTTTTTCAGTGCGGCATCCTATGAAAAACCATAATTTATAAAACAAATACTGGGTTGTTGTAAGAGCACGATTATTTAGTACTAATAGATAAATAAAAATATCGACGTATATTAAACACGAAAAACATAATTATAAATAGGTACTCTAATGAGACGCTTACCACAGAATAAGTAATAGTACAAGTACAGAAGCGACTCTCTGTGACAGCAAACATGCGAATTTAAACCTACTCAGAACGCGTTAACGATAATAATATAAGTGCACGGCATGGAAGTGACCTTGGTTAGATTTCTGCGATCGATAGTGGGGGCGCTCCTAACGAGGCAAAATGCACCTTAAATCTGCGCCGCGAGAGTCTGTATTATTTAGCCCGTCATGAGCTTTACTGACTTCGCCCACTTCGCAGGGCCGGCAGTTACTTTTATTCTGTGGCAGTTGTGACAAAAAGGAATGAATTTATTATTAATTGTAGTTAACCGACTTCAAAAAAAAAGAGGAGGTTCTCAATTCGTCGGATTTTTTTTTTTTTTTTTATGTATGTTCCCCGATTACTCGAAGACTACTGGACCGATTTGAAATTTTTTTTCGGTGTTCGAATGGGTATACTTTCTAGTTGGTCCCATTGTCAGCACGTCACGATCTGATTAAGGGATCAGTGAGGAATTGAGGGAACTCCTCAAATATTGTATGCAAACATATAGCGATTTTAGTATTTTTAGTAACAAGTGTAGCATTTGCATTCAGAAAGTGTCACTTGGTGAAGCGGAACTGATGATGAAGACCACAGATGGCCACCGGAAATCCTTAACGGTACCGATTTCAAGGGTGGCGATAAGATATCTCGATTAAGATAGTTGAGCGACTACAACGAAGCACATTTAATTGTTTTAAAATGACTATGATTTTCCCGCGGCGTTGCTTGCGGCGAACTTGAAATGTCTTAAAGTTTCATATATCAACTAAGAAGTGGGACTACGTAAGCTTATTATGATCACTAAAAAGTGTAAAATAAAATAAATGTTTTAAAAAACAAAAAACCGCCTTCAAAAATGCAAAAAATAACTTCTACTACTAGGTACTTAGTAGTAGGTACATATCCTATTAGGTTAGTCTAACTGAAGTCGGCGACCACAATATTTTCAACAAAAAGCCGACTTCAGTTAGACTAACCTAATAGGATATGTACCTACTACTAAGTACCTAGTAGTAGAAGTTATTTTTTGCATTTTTGAAGGCGGTTTTTTGTTTTTTAAAACATTTATTTTATTTTCTTATGTAATTCGCTTTAGTTAAATGACGAGAAAAAATAGTAAATGCCAAATATTGTCCGTGACTTGTTTGTTGTTTGCTCGGATCTCCCTTTATATCCAGTAGATGTAGACTAGTTTTATCGTAGTATTATACTGTTTTAAACTTCAAAATATTTGTTAATTCTATTTTTATATTTTCTTTGTCATTTTTCTGTAATGTGATATGTGCCTAGTTTTTAGTTTTATTAATCCCCGACTGTGCACACCTGTAATTGGTACACAAACAGGACTTTTTTCTTTACCTATCTTTCGTATTTGTATTTATTTGTGCAACTGTTGGTCTGTCTAATTCAATCAGTTAGATTTCTCTTTCTTAGGTAGGTACAGTCAAGTTCATAAATTATGTGTACACTTTAGTACAGTCACGAGATTTAATTTGGTACCCACCTTAGGTCCAAAGTCAATCTGACATTCTACAACAATAAGGTTGAGTTTCCTAAAAGTTACAAATGACTTGACATCTCTAAAGACATTGACGACTTCAAGCATATTTTTCTTGAAATGGGTCCCAAATTAACGCTCGTGACCGTACCTTGTCTGTTTAATGTCATGTTTAAACTGCCATACCTATATAAATTGTCACAATGATTAAAGTGACCAGGTACTAAAGTGTATACATATTTATGAAATAATAAACTACCTATTTTAGGTAATAATTAACATTTTGCAAGATGTAACGTCGAGAAATTTTTTGAACATAACGTGAACGTCTTGGAAACTTAGCTAACTTATCTGATAGGTCTTTTCTGTTTAACATTTTTTGGCGTTTACAATACAAACATGCGACACGCGACGACATTAATACCTAATAAACGAGAGGCAAAGAGAAATGCTGCCATTTCGAGTAGCCATATCAAACAAAAACCGGAATTAGGTACTTTGGCAGCGTACGGCGGCGCGCGTCAAGACGAGCGCGCGCATGACGCTCAACTGATTAGCATCCTGGAGGCGGCCGCAAATTTTGTAGGCACTAAGCGCGGAGTGTCACCCGCCTGCGCTTACTAAGATGAGAGACAGGCTATTGTCGGTAAAAAAAAAGAACAACCCGAGTATCGATATTATATCGTTCGTCGTCGTTCCTGGATCTTCTAACTGCTAATGCGGTCTTGATGAATACATAGAGAGATTCAAGACAAAGGTTTTTATGTATAATAAAATCTGGTTTATGTAGGTACGGTTGTTACAAAACACTCACATAACCCGAGGCGAAGCGAGGGCGAGTCGCTAATATATTAATATAGTATGATTTGGGATATTGGATGTCTTCTGATCTAGAAGGTAACATAATTATTAGACATAAGTAGAATATTGACAAATTAATAGACCTCACAAACGCGTTCGAAGCACTCGATGAATATAGCGAAAACGCATACATAACGTTGCCGTCAATGAATGCGATTTTCTATATGTTTGCGACGTTTAACGTTCAAATTTATAATCGTTTGCAGTTGGAACATGAAATATCTAAACTAACTAAACAAAAAGAGAAATGAAATATGTATGTATATATTAATCTTTATTGTACAAGAATAAAAAACAAATAAAAAACACAGGCAATAACAAAAAAAGTAGGGTAAAGTCACCAGTGGTCAGCCAGAGATCTGTAGTCGGCCACTGCCTATACTTTGTATGAGTGGGAAGAGTACGAAAGATATCTTTCCGACTCTTCGCAGTCATAATAATAATAATCTGCCATATAATTATGGAAAAAAAAACAAAACAACTAATGAAAAAAAAATAACGAGTTTTCGGCAGGAATTATGCTTCAGAGACATCTAATTCACAAGGGTGCTGCTCTCCGACCTAAGCTCAGAAATTATAACCGCTCCCCCTGTTATTTAGCCCTAACTTTTGACTACTACCTCTCATTAACCAATGTTCAAAAACAACTACATGAAAATAACAACCTGATGATGACTTAGTGAAGGTACAAAATTTGACCTCCAAAAGAAAAAATATTTTTATAGGGGTAAAATAAAAACTTTAAATGACGTTAATAAATGTTTGCAAATATAGTAAGTGTGCATATTCCAATTAAAATATAATGATTTACATATCTCCCATTTTTAATACCGATTCTAAAAACTTATTGATCACCCCTCGTACATCACGCGAAATTTTTGGAAGGTCAAAATATAGAATTAACGGGTCATCCACCGTACAGCCCTGATTTGGCACCCAATGATTTTTATTCATGTCCAAATGTAAATAACAAATTACGTGGTCAACTATTTTCGACCCGTGAAGATGCCGTCGACGCGTTCAAATAGCAAGTTATGGAGATACCTCAGACAGAGTGGAAAAAATGCTTTAAAAATTGGTTTCAACGTATGCAAAAGTGCATCGATCATCATCACGGAGAATCTTTCAAAAAACAATAAAACCATATTTAGTCATATACGTTTGATTTATTTTTTCTATTCCGGTTACATAAGTAGCAGCCCTCGTATAAATATGAAAAATAAAGGATTCCCTCGCCGCCATATCTGCTTGGAATTCCTGTCTACTGAGGTCAATCAAACTATATTTCACATTTTACCACGGACTTTTATGATAATGTGTTTTTTGAAATTAATCTGCTTAAGTTGAAATAAACTTGATTTATAATGGTTTTCAGGCGAAGAAAAAGACAACGAAGCACCTCCAGAAATTCCAGTCTTAGACAGAAGTAATGTCATGCTAGTGTCGAACAACGGCCCGTCGACTAGCACGGCTTCACTTAGTACGTTGTGATGTAAAAACCTCTTTTTAAATTAATTTGCTTTAATGAGAACTTCAGTATTTTAATACTAAATTTACTAATACATTTTTTTTAGATCGTAAAGATATCAACGCGTGGAGCAACACCCCTCAATTTAAACAAGTTGTAGAAATGGGGTTTTCACGTAACGCCGTAGCCGCGGCAATGCAAGTTCTAGGTATGTCTGTATACTTATTCTCAGGAATCGTTACTTTCGAATTCACTGTTCAGGTGACAAGTTCAAATTGCAAAAGAATAAAATCACATAGATAACGCAAATGCATCTACTTCGCGTGTCCGAATCCGGACTTGGCCGTCGCTACTGACGTTCCGCGCGCCTTATGT
Organism: Acleris cristana; assembly: GCA_948252455.1. NCBI lineage: Eukaryota > Metazoa > Arthropoda > Insecta > Lepidoptera > Tortricidae > Acleris > Acleris cristana. Next base: position 14,396,668 of record OX411772.1, on the reverse strand, counting down.
TGCAGCCGGTCGGCCGTGAATAATAAACAAAACCCGACACTGAAAGTGGTAGTGGTGTTTTTGTAAAAGTTGGGATGGTGTTATACTCGCATATTCAGTTGTTTAATTTTCCGTAATTTTTACGATCTATTTCAGTTCAGTACATTTAAAAATACACATGTGCATGTATTTCGGTCCAATTTCAGGCGGCAGCACGGTGCCGTCAGTGGAGACGCTAGTGGCGTATCTTCTGGAACGCTCCCAGCACGGCGCAGAAGAGTCTGTGTTCGAGCCGAAGCCGAACCCGTCGAAGGCGGAGAAGAAACACACCCCGTACCGTTGGCGCAGCTGTTTCGCTTCTGAGGACGAATACGCCCAGTACTTGTCTGATGTTATCTCACCTGGCATGACTGTGCGGTGCTGTAAAGTTTACGATTCTGTAAGTATTCTAATGTGGAAAGGTAGACATCATAATTTAGGGTCCTGCTTCTGGTATGTACGCACCAAATAATAACCGGCGAGTCGAAGTTCTTTCGTCAGAGGGTACGACAGAGAGCCGTTTTTAAGAGAATAACACCTCTTATTCGTTGGCACAACTTCAATTTTCTTACCTGTCATGAGTGTCATGACCTAATTAGTTAGGGCCATTTGCAAAGAAGCAGCAGGTAATTTATACTGATGTAATGTGGGGGACGCCCTGTATAGTAAAAGGGAGATTGTGATTTATAATATATTTGCAGGTTGCTCTAGGAGACGTCGGTCAAGTACAAAAGGTCGAGCGTGATATCAAGCACAACGTGTTCTTGCACGTAAGTTTATTTATTTATTACTACGAAAAGAAACAGCAATAATATAACTATTGGAACAAAACAGTAGTTTATCCTTAATATTTCCCACTTATAGATAACACATTTGCTCTAGAAAAACGGCTACTAATAACATTTACATTACTTAAACCATAGCCAAATTAATAAAAATGAGACACGTAATATTACTAAATACCTAAAGCACCGCCGTAAGACTTCTATTTTTTTAAATAGCTCCCAATGCACTTTATCTATCCACACAGCAAAATGAAAACTTTTAGAATTCTCAAAACGTTTTCATGAGTTTTAATGTCCCACGACGCGACTAGTATACCAACTGGTTCCCATTTTAGGCAAGTCTGTATCGGGGGAGGCCGACGTTTCGATTTCCAGTGAGATTCTCGGATTGACAAATAAATCATTGCTTACAAAATCATTCTAAATTAATTGTATAATGCAACTTCTTACTTCTAATGAATAACAATATAACATACTCTTCTTTATGACACCATTCAAAATAATTGTATAATGCAACTTCTTACTTCTAACGAATAACAATATAACATACTCTTACGTAGTGATAATTGCCATTTATTTTGCTTCTTTTGTGGAGCAGTTTTTAAATGTCGCAGGTTTTGTCAAACTTGTTATGAACAAAGGAAGAGAGAAATAGAACAAAACTCTTATCACAGTCCGTGCGAACTACAGGAGTGGTTGTTTTGTATACCTCTTTCGTTCCGAAGAAAGATATTGTTGTGCTTGTTGATTGCAGTTTTGAATATAATATAATTTTGAACATAACATAACATAACAAAAGGATTTTCTTTAAAACTGGTTTGTTTGTACTATTACAACAAAATAACGCCTAATTCTAACACTTAAAATAAAATGAAATTTCATTGAATAAATAAATAAATAAATAAATTATAAAATTTCACTTACACGTGATTCATTTTCATATTAAAAATTATGTCTAATTCATATTTTGTTTTTCTCAAACATGCTCGGAATTGTATGCGTTAATGGCACGAAATGAAGACATGAAGTTTCTTGTTTATGGCTCCCTACATTACTTCTTGGTCTAGGCCAAGAAGTAATATATGAAAACCCTAAGAAAAAATATTATTGGCCGCTGCTGTAACTTTTTAAATTTACTTACTAACATTAAACTGACAAAGGAAAAATTACATTCTCACATTGCTTGAGAAATAGTACTTTACTGCACAGACCGGGAAATAGGCCATTGCGGGACGAGTAGAGTTAGCGTGGCCGAGAAGGAATCGAGTTTTTTTTTTTTCAAAGAAATTTTTGGACTGTGTTTAATATTTTAACAATTTGTGTTACATTTTCTCGCATTGTTGGACCCCAAACTCGTCCTTAAATCCCTGACTTCACAGCCTCTTCAGTAATGTACTATTATTGTAGAAACAAGCGTCTGAATCTTTAGACGCTTGTTGAGTAAATCAATATGTGAATATTTTTGCTGTAGTTTGTACACGTTCTAGCTATTTACAGTCTATGAACACTTAGACGGCGCTTCGGGTTTGTACTTCTCTCTCACTCGCTCTTAATAAGAGTGTATGGGCGAGTGAAACAAAAGTAACTGTATTTATTTATTAGGCGTGGCAACGAAATGTAGATTACAATAATCATAGGCGCAGATTTATGTCGTCGAGTTGCGGAAAAGAGCCCCCCACAACCTATAACCTATAATCATGATAATATTTAAAATTACATAGTTTCATATCCACATTTCTATTACTACCACACACAACACTTGTTTAAGATTAGTTCATATAATAGTAGTTTATGCAACTAAGAGAGGTCAAAAAAGACGAGTGGCGTGTGTTACGAGGAGAGCCGAAGGCGATCATCGTAAAGGAAGATGCCACGAGTGTTTTTTGACGTAGTTATACACCGTTGCATACAATACTTTTTCTACGACTAGGTTTCAAATAAAATGCAAAATTAAATTTTCAAGACAGCAAAATACGTGATATTTACTCGTCAATAATATAGGTAACTAATACGAACGAAGCACAGAACAAAAAACGAGCGGGAAACATGTAAATGACAAAATATGTGTCTATGGTTAACTTTGTTTTTAAATTGACGTGCACTTGCCAGGTTTTATATTTAAAAATTTCTTAAGTTGGCAAATAGAAAATGTCAACATCAGTACCTGGATGATGGAGCTTTGCTCGCTTTTTTTTTGGTAAGTTTACTAAAAATTAAACCTAGCTAGATCGATTTATCGCCCCCGAAACCCCCTGCATACTAAATTTCATGAAAATTGTTGCAGCCGTTTCCGAGATTCAGATTATATATATCACGTTTAACGGTATTATTAGGTTACATATTTGGTTAAACGACTTACACATGCGTGCCAAGGGACTTTTGTCTATAAATTGACTATAAATGTGTTTCTTGTTAAGTACCTAGGTCAAAATAAAGCTCTATGACTGTTCACAAAACGTCTAACCTGATATATAATTATTTACAAAAAATCGTAAGTGGGCTGGCGTAAATGTATTGAGTAATGATAATGAGGGTTCCAAATACTGGACGCTTATTACAGATGCACACAGACAGGCATGTTAAAGTAAAACTAAGGTGTCCCTACTGATAAGTATGTACATATTATGTAGTTATTAATAGTAAGGTATCAATTCGGTGGTTACATGTTCTTTTAGCACTTGGTAATACATAATTGAGTGGTTTCGCATAGAATATTTAAACGAATAACCAAAATTAAGTATTGTGACATCTACGTCATATTGTCATTGAAAATACTAAAACTTAGTAACAAATGCCGGCATATAGTTGTACAATTATGCACAGGTGGAATGGCGTGGCCTCGGCCGAGTAGCGGGCGTCCGGGCTGTGAACGCCGAAGTCGTGTCCGGCGGAGCACCCTTTACGTCCGGCGACCGGGTCCGCGTCCGGTCAGCCGTGACACAGCCCCGTTACAAGTGGGGATGTGTGGATCACAGTAGCGTCGGTACTGTAATTGGTGAGTTGACCCGGCCCAAGAAGATATAAAAGGGTGTATAATTTTTTGACTTGGTGCTTGTCATTATCTGGTTGATGTCGTCACACATGTTTATTTACGTAAGTAACACTGGCTTAAATAAATCTAACTCCAATTACTGTCTTATTCTCTTTACTTTTTTAACACGTTAACAATTCTACAGATATAAAATACTTGGTTATTTATTTTTTCAGGTATAGCTCACAGCGGTCGTGATTTGACGGTGGATTTTCCTCAGCAGCCAGGATGGACGGGACAGGTCAGCGAGATGGAACTAGTCACTGATCAATGTAAGCATTTAATACTTTTAGTGTAATTTTAAGAATAAAAAATACTCGGTCTCCATGTAATTGGCAATAAAAGAAAAAAAACCGGTCAAGGGCGAGTCGGACTTGCACACCGAGGGTTCCGTACCGCCACACAGTAGGTATTATTATATTCTGATTTGAATTCGATTTCGAACCGAATCAGTGAGAGTATACCTCACGCTTGACCATTTTTTAGTATTTGTTGTTTTTCTTTAGGGTTTGTACGGTCGCAACACGGGATTGTTGAGCCACTTGCCACTGTACATATTTTGGCCGTGTAATACAAATACGGGTTTAGTCAGTTATACTCGTATATCCAGACAAGGAAAGTCGCAGGAAAGTATTACATCTTTGTCAACGTGTTTGTTTGCATTTCCAACTGTGAAGTATTTATTTAACTTCTCTATATCCGCTAGCAGATTATCGGATAATCTGTAATAAATACTTTTTCTCAAAAATGACCGGATAAGTTGACATTATTATCTACACATTGAGACGCGAAGTACATAGTTTACTGACAGTTCTCAAATAAAAAATAAAAAACATTGCGGGCTCGCTACACAAGCCCGCAATGTTGCATACAATAGTATATTACTAAACAAGGGCTGTAAAAGAAAGAAAGCCCGAAATCGCAGGTATTTGAGACCCGAGCCGTAGGCGAGGGTTGTAAATATGCGATTGAGGGCTTTCTTTTTTACTGCCCGTGATGAGTACACAATTTTACGTCTTCACCTGGCCACAATGCGAGTTTTACCGTGCGCGCAGCGTGTGATAAAACTCACGTTACGGCCAGGTGTTACGTAAATTTCTTTACTGTCTAATATATAACTTTTTAAAAAGGTAAAAAAGGGCCATAATAATATGAGGGCACAAGTCTTATACATCCATATTTTATTCGATACAATATTTTTACTGGAATAGCTTGTGTTTGTTTGGGAAAAGCTTGCGTTTCTCCTTGTCATTAACAAAAAGGCGGTAAAGAGTGGCTTTTTCACGTGATGTTTCTTTTTGTATGCAATTCAAAAAATGAGTTCAAGCGATGAAGTTTTTTTTTTCTTGCGGTTGCGGAGTAACGGCAATTGCGGGCTTCGTATTTTTAAACCAATACTCGGCCCGAAATTGCCTACTTCCCTGCCTAGGCAATAATTTACTATTTAATATCAAAGGTTAACTTACTATGTCATGCTGAACTTGTGCCAACTGGAAAGTTTATGAGTTTTATGACAAAGACAGTATACGTATATCTCATTTTCCGTCGATTGTTGTCGTCTTTGCCCGATTGCCTAATGCGCGTCACACACGGACCTGTAATATACAGGGTTATTGGTTATTGTTATTGCATACATTCCCGTTAAGGGGTTATAGTGGAGGTCATTTGCAATAATTTGGGCCCTATAATGCATTATGCAAAAGTCCAACCATTTTCGAGATAATTTTATTTTAAATTTTATTTTTAAATTTATTTTAAATTTTATTTTTATTTAAATTCAAAAATTTATAAAAAAAAGTCTCGCGTTAAACACTCTACTTTTCACGTAGAAATGAATGCGAGGAAAAAAAAAGACGTCTGAACAAAATTACAATATTGATTATAACATAGTTTCTTACTTTGTTCCGCGGTTACTTTTTTTTTTGTGCAGTGCTGTGTGGCTAGCACAAGTTGCCCGCGACTTGTTTGTCGCTCGGATCTCCCTTTCTATATAGTCAGAAACGATAGAGACGCACAGAGCGACAAGCGACAAAATACAAATTGTATTACCCGTGCTGCTTTAAATGCTTGCATATTTAGCCAACAGGTTGAAACTTGCATACTAATTGGACTATGCATAATAAAATGGGTTATGTTTACGCATGTGTCTACTGACAAACCAATAGCGTGGCAGCAAAGCGGAGCAGTTTACACTCCCTCCGTCGCCCCTACCAATTCAGTCCTTAATTTGTTCACTGCGCAGGTATGTCGCTCAGGGCTCTTTTTACGTGTGTCGACTGGTATACTTAGTCTGAGGGAGAGACAGAGCAGTTTTTGAAAGGTGTCTTCTTTCCCTTCTACGTCAGGAATTTGTTAATATTGTTTCGTTACTATGGTAACGTTTAAACAACATTAACTAATGGTTCAAACTGAATTCAGTCTTTATTGGTTGTTACAAAAGAGTAGCTATGGTCACGTTTCAATAACGAAAAACGGCGGCAGTCATGTAACACAACCAAGTTAATATGATTAGCTAGTGGCTCAACAATCCCGTGTTGTGACTGTACTATCATCATAACAAATTTGACGCGTTTGTTTTACCGTTTTTACGATACAACAAAAAATAAAATACGTTGTTGTTTTTTTTTAATTGTTAGTAAATCCACCGTAGTAAAACATTCTAAAGAAAGTTCTGATGGACGGACGGACGGAAAGCATAGGCATACTAATAGGATGCCGTTGGGCTGCCTTCGGGTACAGAACACTAAAAATGATCATAGTCAGGAAGTGAGACCATGTTTAATGAAGTCTTCCGTAACAGAACATGCATCTGCAATTCTGCATCTGTATCTGTGTATGCAAACCGAGAATTGGCAGTAAGTTGCCAACTTGGCAAATTTAACGCATAGCTTTTCATTGTACTATTTTTTAGTAATGACTGGTTTTTCATTTAGCGGAATGGGGTGAGACCGCGGGCGGTATGACAGTGAGTTGGCGCGGCGCAATCCGAGTGCTGCGCGTATCTTCAAGCTACCGAGGTGCCGGCGCTAGGTGCCTGCTCGACGGGAAGCCGCACAGTTACTGGCAAAGCTCAAGTGGGACGGGACAGGTAGGACCTTTTACACCATTGTCTATGCCCATGTCATATAACAATGTTTTTATTAAACGGCAGACTTTTTTTATTATTTTATAATAATAAATTCTCCATATACTAGAATCCCAAAACTTTAAATTAAAGTTTTGATCATCCTTACCAAATATTTTGAAGCTGGTGTTTTAGGAATCTGGTTAAGAGAGTAGTTTGGTATTTTGAAACGTATTTTGAGAATGAGCGAATGAATGATATTGAAAGAGGTTTTCTTATGTAATAGAAAAACAATTTATTATTAAAAAAAATACCTTTAATTTCCCTTATCGCTTCACGTACTATGTCCCTTAAAAGAGGATTTTGAATTTTTGAAGTTAAAAAAAAATCCATACAAAATGCGAGAACGTTTCTCTCCCCTTAAACCTAGTCCGATTCGGATTTTCGTTTGTCCGCATACTCCTCCCAAACTATTAGAGATAACAGGATCAAAGGGGTTTGGCTAAAAGTGTTTTCATTTGTAAAAGTCATACATTTTCAAGGTCAGCGGCCATTCGTAAAAATGGTAAATTATGATATTTATGATAGAATTATTCAAAATAAACATATTTTGTTGTGTAATGTAATACTCTTAAGTGCATCGGAGCCAAGATATTTAAATATTTATACCTGGGCGTACTTTTAGTACCAAAACTGAATTCTTAAATCTCTAATATCTCCGCTGAGGCCTGATTTAATGTATGTATGTTACGAAGTAGTCGTATCGTCGATTGAAAACACTATAGCTAGTCAAAATTCAACAACTTGATAGAAAAATCAACAACAATTAAATTAAGTCGCTGCGATATTTTAAGTTCGATTCGCTTTTTGTCGTCCATTTTCACACTAAAGTAGTACTCAGCGGCGGATAAATAAATACAACTCGTGAACGCAAGTCACTCTTGTGGCAAGCGACGCAATTAAGTTAAATATTAACTTTAAATTTAATTAATGTCTAATCATCTTAATATGTGTTACTGCCGTACTCAGACACGTCAATTAAATTTAATGCTCGATTAAAGTAGCTGCTGTCACTTTCTGTGTTATAGCAATAGAAGAAGACAACACATCTCTAAACAAGCATTAAATTTAATTGACGTCTCTGCTGAGTGCGGCAGTTAGTGTTAATAAGGTTTCACTTTACCACTGAACAGCACTGGATCCGCATCGAAATGCGAAACGCCGTCTTGATACGGCGACTTGGACTCGTTTTGCCGGTGGGGCCGCTCGGGCCGGCCGCGTTGGCCGTGCGCGCGGGCACCAGCTTTGAGGACGCCGCGCTGGCGCCTCTGGCGGCTGTGCCGTGCCCGACCGCGTCACGCGCTACCGCGCTGCGCGACCTCATGCTGCCACAGCTGCAGCAAATACAGCTGCTCGCGGACTGTAAACAGGTATAAAACACTTAAAAAAATATATACCTGCCATTAAGTACTTATCTCATGACAATTGAGATAATGTTCTCTCTTGTTCGACTGCTGCTGAAGTTGAATATTGGGCTCACTATGAGTTCACTAAAACGTTCAATCCAACAGTGATACTAAGCAAAAAAGGTGTTCTTACAAAATTTATGACCACAATAATGTCACTATTTTTTTCTTGTAATTTAGTGTCACTGTTGCAGCTATCGCGCATAATGTTGATTCCTTCGATCAACAATACACCTAGATCACGGGTCGGCGTTAAAAATACGTCTCGGTAAATAACGCCTCGCGGCGTGAGGTCTTATTTTAATTAGTTCGGTTGACACACAGCACAGACCACTTACCCTCAAGACCCCGCATACAAAGGCGCCCCCGTAAGCAGCAGCTCACAGAGCACTAACCGGTTGCCACGCCCAAAAAAACTCTTTTAGTACGCGGCCGCCTGTTGACATAGCAAAGAATAAAGGGTCAAAAATATGCCGTATTGTATGGTTAAGCTGTGTGAAAAGTATAGCAAGACATCTAGCCTCCAAAAGATTTCACAGGTAAGCTGTTATTACTTACAACAACAATAATTTAATAATTAAAAGTGAAACATTTATTTCAAAGATGACGACGCTTTGATGTCCCTCAACAGCGGTCTGTCTCTTTGTTTCACATACTGATTTTGCCAATTCCGTGTTTGTCTAATCACTGAAGTGATGTGAATGAATGTACTGATTTCTTAGTTTTTGATACCCGTAAAACTATGATGAGATCAACTATGGTATTATCGCGTAACCTCGATAAATAAAATCAAACTATTGCATGAAAAATGACAGGATGTGTTATTCTTTGACTTAAAAACGACACGATCGCTAGTCGCCAGTCTATGTTCACGGATAAGAAAAATATTCTATGGTTAATAATGTTTAAATGCGGATTCACCTAAAGGGTTACACGCGATAAAGTACAGGTCTAGAGCTCAACTGCGGTTCCTGCGGTAGTGGAGCGGTGCGGGAGGAATGTGTTTTCATTATGTCAAATTACGCGAGACTTCAGCATCGCTGTCGTCAAAACGTGTTATTAGGACAGGCCGCTGCGAACAAAACGCACATGAAATTTACAACTGAAGATGAGTCCTCCGATTAGGGCTCAAACTAAACAAGCTATCTATAAAGTGTACGAATATTTTAATGCAAGAAAATCAAATCCCAATTCTACTGAGCAAAAAGATGACCTCCGGGTTAATGCTCATGAAACCGATGCCGGGATTCGGAAGAGGAATATTCGGAATTGTGATATTCGGAAAAATATTTTTCGGGATAAGATAACTCGGAAATGTGAACATTCGGAATTTAAAAAGATCGTGATTGTGCTGCTTCTTGAAACTAAACTTAACTGAAATTCGTGTTTATCAAATTTGGAAAAAAAAATGTCAAGATTATGTAGTGTACTCTTTTTTAATATGTTGTAAAGGACAATATAGTCATAATAACAAAGCATTGCCAAAACTGGAAAAGGAAACAATTTTTGACGGTAGCACTCCATAGATGATTCCATATTTTCTGTCCTAGAGGTCGTGGAAAGTTATAGCAAAATTTTGTGATCTACCTACAATAATACCGAACTACACCTAAAATGCACAAAAACGTAAATATGAAATTTTGTACTCTACTATATTGCCGAACCATTATTAGCACTAGAATGAACTTCAACGACAGTATAGGCAAAAAACAAAAAAAAGTGACAGTTTCTGCAGGATGGAGAAACACATAGAGCTGGAGGGACGAAAAATTTGGGTTACTATAACTATATTGTCCTTTACAACATATTAAAAAAAGCGGCCAAGTGCGAGTCGGACTCGCCTATGAAGGGTTCCGTGAAAGGTAAATTGCGGTTTACGATTTATGACATATTAAAAAAAACTACTTACTAGATCTCGTTCAAACCAATTTTCGGTGGAAGTTTGCATGGTAATGTACGTCATATATTATTTTTACATTTATCATTCCCTTATTTTAGAAGTTACGGGGGGGGGACACCCATTTTTCCACTTTGGAAGCGTCTCTCGCGCAAACTATTCAGTTTAGAAAAAATATATATTAGAAACCTCATTTTTGAAGACCTATCCATAGACATCCCCACACGTATGGGTTTGATGAAAAAAAAAAATTGAGTTTCAGTTCTAAGTATGGGGAACCCCAAAAATTTATTGTTTTTTTCTATTTTTGTATGAAAATCTTAATGCGGTTCACCGAATACATCTACTTACAAAGTTTCCATAGTATAGCTCTTATAGTTACGGAAAAAAGTGGCTGTGACATACGGACGGACGGACAGACATGACGAATCTATAAGGGTTCCGTTTTTTGCCATTTGGCTACGGAACCCTAAAAACCATAACAATCGGACCTTTATTAGGGTACCTCACGAAATTTTACGGTGCCCAACAGATTCCACATTAAGTTTTGTTATATTATATAGCAACTTAAGTTAACCTAACATCCTGTCAACTAACACTGGAATGCAATAAATGATTGAGTATTGAGTATTGAGTACCAGAACAACGATTTACAAACGTAAACGTACGACGAAAAATGTTGTATGGGCTGCAACTCTTCCGGTATAAGATACTTCCGGTTAAAATTTCGGAATGGCGACAGGCAGATCCGTATTCTGCGGGGTCAAAACCCTCGGATAACGTTGTCACCCCAACTGTTACATGATTTGCCGCTTGCATCGTTTAGAGTAGCGTTTTCCAGTTTTGGGCCTAGTAAAATGCGTTTTTGCTAAATGAAAGTTTGAAAAATGATTCATTTGTCAAACATATTCTTGATCAAATGAACGGACCCCCGTTTACATCACTGAGATGTTAAGCATAACTCCCACATTAATTTAATGCGAAATATTTTAACAATTAGGCTTAGTTTGTCATGCGATAACTTATCTGGTCTAAATCATTATTCTCTAGGTATCTTCTACTGTATTTGATTTCGAAATATTATAAACGACACCTTCACTGGCGTCTTGTTATTTTATTAGATTTGTTAATTAAACGATGGGGATGGGATTTGGTTTAACATAATTTTCTCAAACATGCACTGGAATGTTGGCGTGTGGCGTGTGTATGTGTTGAAGTAACGCTGGCCGTAACGCTGGCCGTTTTTATAAAGAATGTCAATGTCTTTGATTTAATTTCAAACTTCTGTGTCAATAAAATAATGTACAAGATGACACCGGTATTTTCCTTGTATATGCATTAAATACATAAATAAACTTCTAAAAGGTTATGGGCCCAGCACGCTTCCACTGCTTTTGAGAAAATCTGTTAACTCTTTATTAACATACTCTGAGCCATTGTCTGATCTAAGTGTTTGTCTTTCCTATTACCAAGAAAAGTGAAGTGTGTAAGTACACTGCGGTCGATTTTTTTCCAGATACAATATGCCATAAATTCTCGAAAATCAAGATGTTTTGCATCTCAAACGCCCAATCGCGATAGTTGATGGTGCCTTTCAGCTTCTCTATCTTTACAATTGAATTTGAATGCTCATCCATTTTCGATCACATAAATATATTTATATGTATAGCAGAATAAAATCGTGAAGAACCATAACCTGGGCCCATAACCTTTTAGAAGTTTATATATGCATTAAATACATAAATAAATTTCTAAAAGTATGTTAGTTATTTTAGGCTTCAAAGTATCACGTTTCGGGCGAAACAACTCGAGAGAACTGTAAAGGAATTTCATACAAAATTGAAGGCCTGGGCCGGGAAGTGTTTTTTTTTTAAATTTAATGTTAACATGGCGGCTGTGTTTATGAACAGGCTAAATAGCTGTTTTTTTTAATATACTAAGCCGTGCATCCAACCAAAGCGTTTGCATGTTTAAATAAAGGCACCAGGTACCAGGAGCGCAGAGGTAATTAGGAGGCTAGCACGGTGCGGCGCAGGCGGGCGGGCGGGCGCGCCCGTCACAGCGCGGATGACTGTAGGTTAGGTAGATACTTCTAATGTTTAAGCCCTCCTAGTATTTGACGTTGTAATTTTTGTTTTAATTTTTTTAATGAATTATATGTTTGAGAAAAGCACTATACATACCTCGCCGTGAAAAGGGGTTGCCAGCCTCGTAATTATCTGGCCTCGCTACGCTCGGCCGTCTATATTAACTCGGCCGGCGACCCCCTACTTCCCGGCCTTTGTAGTAATATACTATTATTTTCTTTTAAGCATTACACCTGCATAGAAATCAGCATCAAGCAAAACCGCAACATAAACTCGAACTGTCGCGTCCACGGCCTATACCTAACTGGCTTCAGACCGAACCCCTCATATACCGACATCATCCAGGTAAACCACAATCGATCTTTACAGAAATTAACCTGGTTGACCAGGATGTAGAATAGATTGTGTTTTTCAGAGTATGAATTTCATCGCCGACGATTGGATGGAGAAGGAGAATCCGGCTAGCGCCGTTTCAGTCGATAGCAGCCCTCCGACAGTGCCCACTGATTGTCCAAAGGTAATACGATCCAGCTTTTAATAATATGTTTAGGTATCATTATTTATCTAATATAGTAATAAACATAATATTTTTGCGTTCTCAGGTGTTCGTGTGGGGCTTAAACGATAAAGATCAGCTTGGTGGAGTAAAAGGCTCTAAAGTGAAAGTGCCGGTTTTCTCGCCTAGTCTAAGTGCACTGAAACCTGTACATATTGCCGGCGGATCTAAAACACTCTTCATTGTGTCTCATGATGGAAAAGTTAGTTATGTCTTTAATTATTTTTTTGCAATCTTCGGAGTACGATTTCTATCACTGTTTCCTCGGAAGTGGTTGGGTTCACTGTGATAAATGACTCTATGTTGCCTTCGACTTTCTAAAGAGGATTGTGAAGCAAAAGTTTCCATACAAAATGCGATAACGGTTCTCTCCCCTTAAACCTAGTCCGATTTCTACGATTTTTTAATATGTTCTGGATATCATGAAAAACTATGTCGTCTGGACGTTTTCCTTTCCATGAAAATATTTATTAGAATGAAACAACTTAAAAAAAGACAAGAAACAGAAACGTACATACCTACTTCTTTATAATAACTTCTAGTCCACCCAACGAAGATCAAATACTGCCTCTCAGGGAAAAAACTCGTGTATAAGCGAATTTTGGCATAGTTGTAGGGAATGGTGTTTTAAACCACATACTAAAAGTACTGATGGGTGGGGGTGGAGCTAACGGGTAGGGGGGGTGTAAAGGTCCCTTTTTTCGTTTTTCGTTAATAACTCGTAAACGGTAAGCCCATAGCAAAAATGTTCCATTACATGATTAATCTGAATAAAATTTCGACAAAAAAGTTTTTTTTTTTTTTCATCCCATAAGTATTTAATGAGATATGGAGGGTTTCCCGAAAGGCCATAGTGGGGTTTCCGTTGTAAGTCGGCCCTTACATCAAATGGGCTCGGGTTTTTTCGTAAGTACCTATTATAGTGAAGAATATTTATGCTGAGTATCAATATCTTAATTGCGACAGTTCTCGACTTATGATTTTTTAACCCCCGACGCAAAAAAATAGGGGTGTTATAAGTTTGACGTGTAAGTGTGTGTGTGTGTGTGTGTGTGTGTCTGTCTGTGGCACCGTAGCTCTTAAACGGATGAACCGAATTGGATGCGGTTTTTTTTATTTCAGGTTTTCTTGCGGTGGTTCTTAGACATTTTATATCGAAATCAGTTTAGCCGTTTTTGAAGTATTGAACATTGAAATGTCAATGTCGGGGGTTTTCCAACTTTTTGTTGGTTAGGTTATTAATGTACTGTTTTTCGGGATGTATTCAGCCATTTGCTTCAAATTTTGAAATTATGTTATTTATAGATTTGCAACGCCTCCCAAAAAACAAATACTATTTATCATATAAAAAAAAAGAACAAAAAAAATAATTACGTTGTGAGAAAATAGTTATAGGGATCATACATTAGCCTATTACTTGCCAAAATAACGAAATTTTCCAGTTGGTACTTCCTAACAAAAATCAGCAATATGTGTGGCCAATAGCCTAAGCAACCTATGGAAACCTATGGAAACCCGTATTTTATGTAGATTAATCATGTAATGGAACATGTTTACTTTACACCCCCCCCCCCCTCCACCCCGTTAGGTTCACCCCCACCCATCAGTACTTTTAGTATGTGGTTTAAAACACCATTCCATACAACTATGCCAAAGTTTGCTTATACACGAGTTTATTCCCTGATTTTCCTTCGTTGCTTAGGCTATACATACAACGTATTCAATAATCGTGTGAAAACCAGACTTGATTAAGGGGATTAGAAACGTAATCCCCCGGACTAAATTTGTACGGATTTTTTTTGACAGCCACGCGATTTTATTTTTAAATATGGATGTATTAACACGAGTCGCGATCGCGTTCCGAAATTAGTCATTGCTTTTACGATCTACGAGATATTAAACTGAACTTTTGCAGTTATATGTATGTGGAGAAGGCACGAATGGCCGCCTAGGGCTGGGGCACAGCAATAACGTGTCCACGCCGCGAGCCAACCCGCATCTGTCCCACGTGCTCGTGCGTAAGGTCGCAGTGCACTCGGGAGGCAAACACGCACTCGCGCTCACGGCCGATGGAAAAGTAAGTAATATGCTGAAAATACGATCGATTCAATATTATTGTGACCTGACGGGCATAGAAGTCCTTAGTCCCCACGCTTTTTTACTAAGGTAAAGGAACAGCTTACAAACCAGACTACTCTGAGTTTATCTTATTTTCGCTTTGGTACTTTGTTTAGCCAGACAACTTACAAACATACATACTAACAGTGCAAGTTAAATAAACCTTGTAAAAACATGTTCAACGTTTACAGGTATATTCATGGGGCGAGGGCGAAGAAGGAAAACTCGGTCACGGCAACAGACAAACCCTCGAATCACCGCGTCTCATTGATGCTTTAGCCAGCGAGCGCGTCATCGCTATAGCGTGTGGCTCTGCGCACAGCGCATGCGTGACCGCGCACGGCCGGCTCTACACGTGGGGCATGGGGGAGTACGGCCGCCTGGGGCATGGGGACGATATGACGCAGCTCTCACCCAAGATGGTAAGACAGCTTTAAAAAGAAATCCATGAAGGGCGAATTCGACCAACGAGATTTAATCTTATTCTTAGAATAAATCGCCAGTTGAATTAGAGTAAATCGGTTTTTCGTTTTACCAACGATAACTCTAATAGTGAACCTATTCGGGAATAGTTACTTTACCACCGTTTCGCGTGGAATAACAGATTTATTCCAAGAATAAAACGGTGTCAAAATGTTGTTTTGTGCTGCTGGCATAGCTTTCAGTATTGTCATATTAACTCAACACACTTTTTCTAAGGACAGTTATTTTCCAGTCCTATATAATACTATAAAAGTAAGGTGACATGACTGAAGCTTTGACATCGTTCCGTTGTACTTTTTTTTTGCAGGATATCATTTGTTCATTATTCACTACTATTGTCGTTTAGTCATTCCAAGTATAGCTACTCGTATACCTTAGATTACGTGGAAAAATGACCACTTGTTTAGTCGGGAATAAAATTGTGGAAGATATATATCCCTAGTATAGTTAATTGCACATTCTAGTTTGGTTAGGTTAGGTTAGTTATAATTAGATTCCATCAAATCTACCACTGTGTTGCCAATAAAATCAAACATTTTAAAACTAGTTAATTTACTCTTGGCGAAAGAATACACGTAAATAATAAGTAATTTTAAAAATAACATATAGGTAAACGCTCCTTTTAAATAAACATGCTTATATAAAAACCAGTCGTATAAATAAATATTTAATTGAAGCTATTTTGTGGTAGAGATATTCATATTGCAATGGTAAAACTTCAGGTCTCGATAACATTTGGTATTCGTTTTGAGACAATAATATTATCGTTTGAAGATGTGCGTATATTATACCTTAAATACGTAAATTCGTGGATGGTGGATTAGTGGCGGCCATGAAACCCACTTGTCACTTGATTCGGCATCTGACGTCTGTCTTGAGCGCTCGTATGTTTTCCTTACTCGTCGTGGTAATTTCCATTCTTGAGATTTGGTTTTCTGTTAAGTTTTCACTAGGTTTGTGTTGTTAACGAAACTCTTACGTTTATTTACTTATTCATGAAAATACAATGTAGGCATTACAGTAGGTTACCAATTTATGTAATTGTGTATTCGTAGGGTGGCTGTATACAGAAAATGGAGACTATATTTAAATTTGAAATTAACTTCCTTATTAATTCTCTACACCACTACAAAGACAGGGATTTAGTTAAGTTTTCACCTACAGTATTATAATTATATATTTTTTTTATTAAGAAATGGTTGTTGGCATCTGGACCATCATACTGAAAATTGACAGATGTTATTGTGATACTGACAGATTTGATGGAATCTAATTTAGAATCCGAGTTTAGATGATTTTTAGTAGGTATAAACACTTTAATCACCTATGGGTATCTGACACCGCGAAATTCTTTTAGTTATTATGTTAATTTTAAGTTATATCATTGGTATGTATAGTAGTCTGTAAGGTATTTGTTAATATGGACCTTATTGCCTGAAATAAAGTTTATTCTATTCTATATTTCAGGAACCAATCAAGTCTACTTACTTGTGATAGTTTCCCTTTTAAATTCGTTATACCTATGTGTTTTCAATTTAGGCCGCATTTCACCAAACTGGAATAAGGTCTTATACCTAGATTAAACGCCGAATTTGTATAGACTAATCTCGGAGTAAGTCTTCAGTTTGGTGAAATGCGGCCTTAGATATTATAAATATTAAATATTAATAACTTCAAGTTAAAATATTACCCGAACAAATCTAAAAATACGCAGTGCCATTACTCAAGCACAACAGGGACAAACTCTCTATCTTACTTGGTGCGTAACGCTTTCACTTCAAAGACACAGCGTAACTATACGAGAGTAAGATATCCATAGATTAACGTGGTGAAACGAAATTGAAGTTAACCGTCGAATAAATCGTTAGAGTAAACTTATACTGGGATAGGTACTCTCGTATAAATTCAATGTTGGTGAAATCGACCTATATTCAAGTAATAATTAAATACGTTTTTTGCCTCAGGTGGAAGCTTTAGAAGATTATAAAGTGGTCCAAGTCGCGTGCGGCTCGCGCGATGCGCAAACGCTCGCTCTTACCGCTTGCGGTAAAGTGTTCTCCTGGGGAGACGGCGATTTTGGTAAATTAGGTAAATAATCAACCCATCTAGGCCCGTAATACACGGTGTTATTGGCAATAGTTATGGTGAGATGATATTTTTTCCGGAAGGTACTTCTAACAGTTAGGCTGAGGCTAATATGAACCGCGACTTGATTTGCGATACAATAAACTCATTAACCAATATATGTATAATGGTATTTAGTGCAGTAATAGCTACATACACTGTGCGAAGTTAAAATTTGAGTTGTAATTATTGTATCCTAAGCCGCGTCGCGGCCGAGTGTTGCCTGGAGCTTAAATATCGCATAAAAAAACAATATTGTGCTACTTTTCCAAATTCTCTTTTATTCTCTGTGTAGTACGGTCCTATGGCTGCGAAATGCACAATCATTAAATTACTCGTATGGCACTGCTTTCTGGTAAATGGTTGCTTACGTTGTAGATTGTTTTGAATCACTTTAACTTTTTTTTTATCGGGAAGGCAACTCAAAGTTAACGCTTTGATTGTGATTGTTAGTTTATATATTTTCTCGGCATAACACCAGTAATTAGAAGCCAGTAGGTTGAAGTTCTTGCAGAACGACAAAAGTGTCCAGTAAAGTCGAGTGATTTTTAATTTGGAATCCATAAGTGTCCAAGGCCACTATTCCCGGCGGTAAAAACCATATCATCTTCGACCTGTTATGGTATTGTCACCGTTTCAATAGCTCTTATTTACTTGACAGTAATGGCGACTGACGTCAAAACAATACGATAACAGGTCAAAGACGATATGGTTTTTACCGCCGGGAATAGAGGCCCAGTAAGTAAGTATTGAAATTCGATAACATACCGTATTATTTGAATATGGAACTATCTGTACAGGGGCCCGTTTCATAAAAGCTTATAACTTGTAAAACGAGTCCGAAGCGCTAGTAGATTCACTCCATATTACCGACGTGGCCAATTTACTGAATAAATATTTTGAATTTTGAATTTTTGAATTTTGAGTGGAAATCTCTTTTTAATACATACTGTTGGAAAGAGAGTTCCGCTTATAATATAAGCTATTATTTTATATGCAATAGGCCCCAGACCTGTGACAGCCTTAAATATACCATATAATTTAAATTTGGAACTATCTGTACAGACCTATGACAGCCTTTAAAAATGTCTAAAGAGGGAAGCACGAGAAGCTCACATAGCAATAAATAAGTGAAACTAAATATGAACATTATTTTTAAGCCAACAGGATTTTTGCAAAAATAACGATGGTTAATAAATCAGTTTTTTTTTAAATAATCAGTTGGATTAGTTTTAAATTTGAAATGCTCATATTTATATAACATTTTTAATTACCGTAAAACTACACAACTATGGTCCTAGCCTGCAACAATAGTCCAATTTTCCTCATTACATTATTCTAAAATATGATACCTTACTGCGATTATTGCTGGGTATATGTACTGCGCCTCTATTCCCGACGGTAAAAACGATATCGTAGTTGACCAGCGGGCCTAGTATGGTTGCGTTTATCGCGTGATATAATGTGGATAACGCATCCGTCACTCTCGTACTTATTCACGTGTCAGAAAGTGACGGATGTTTTATCCACATTCTGTCACGCGATAAACGCAGCCATACTAGGCCCCCTGTTATGGTATTGTTATAACGGCAGACGCCATTACTGTCAAGTAAATAAGAGCTATCAAAACGGTGACTATACAATAACAGATCAAAAACGATAATGTTTTTAGGTTTTTACCGTGTTGAATAGAGGCCCTGGCTAGCCTAAAATCGATTGCTCTAAACTCTCAAAACACACACAAACACACACACACACTAAGAATAATTTATTTATATTTAATATAATATTTTGTACTTAACTCGAATATGGAAGAGGACACTGATTTCTGTAACACAGGTTTATCCGACCTAGCTCAGAAATCAGAGACTTCAATTCAATTTGTACCTATTTTATGTCAATAAAACATTATCTTATTTTATCTTAATGTATTTAGGCCGATAATTAGGCTCCCACCTCGATGAAGTGCTTCTGGGATGTTTGCCAATGCGCACATAGAAGATTTTTATGCACTAATGCGTAAAAACGTTGCTTCCTCTGTTCGGAGAGAGAGGGACAGCCCTTCCTGCAGCCTTCTGCAGGTCGTGGTGGGGATGCTGGACAGCGCTCTGCTTGAGAGGTTCGCCGAGCTTCACGTTGCGTGTGTGTCTCGGTGACCCCGTGAGTTCCGATGTGCGATAGGATGTAAATTAATAAATAAATATTGAGGACAGTCAAGTGCAAAAATATGTATCGAAAGAATCCTCTCATAAATATGTTACGAAGATCTTATTATGTATATTACACTGGCATTAAGGTAGATTGGGACATATTTTCGAGATGTTAACATATATTTTACACTTGACTGGACAATCTCACACAAATAGAGCTAGTCTTACATAACGATTAACATACTTGTATAGAGGAAATACATAGTTACTTAAATTTTTCAAAAACATCCATGACAGGAACGAATCGCGCTCAACAGACAAATATTTGCTCTTACCGTAGTAAAATTATCTTGTGCTAGTTAGTGCACTATGTAGTGCACATGAAAGTAACTCTTTACCAGCAAACTTGCTGCTTGTTTGAAATATTAATTTCAGTACTCATCGCCATTTTTTATTTGCCGTCCATTCATGAGTGATTGTTGACATCAGCTTTTCCGCACTATCTGTGTTTTGTAATATGTTATTAAATGCTCATAAATTAAGAAACGGTTGGTCGAATAATCTGTAGGTCGAGGTGGCTCGGACGGCTGTGCAGTCCCGATGAACATAGAGCGGTTGAACACGCTCGGCGTAGTGCAAGTTGAGTGCGGGGCGCAGTTCAGTCTTGCTTTGACGAGGGATGGAGAGGTAAGTTCATACGATTTGTACATAAGCATAGCGTGACCTTATGTAAAAATATTAATATACCCAAAAATATAAGTATGTATGTGTAATCACACTGTTCGAATTGTATAACATTTTTTTTTGTTAGGTAGCGCAGTGCTAATTAAAGGAATTTATTTAGCCTTCTTTAAAAATATCTAGAACCTTTTAATGATCTTCATTTGCATGTACTACCTAAAGACTGTATCGTTAAGTATAAATACAAATTGACACAGGGTTATTTCAATTTAAATAATAATATTCTGAATAAAAAAAATTGTGAATGTATACATCTGAAAATTAGCTTCGACTTCCATACACTGGGTTAGACATAAGTGAATCTCTAAAGTTCATTTTCACTGAAAAATTTGGTAAGAAAATCATGATATGGCAGGCGATCTGTGAATATGGCCTAAAATAGAGTCAATTTTTTACTACCTCTACAATTACGTCTGATCTCTATGTAAAGGACTTCATCCCTCAACAAACGAATTCGGCCCATGATTAGAAAACACAGTGTCGCGACTGTATTTTGGCCCAATTTGGCATCTTGCTAACTACAATGGATCCAAAGCGTTGCAGTGGTGCGAGCAGAAAAAAGTCAACTTTGTACCAAAAACAATGAGTCCACCATATATCAAAACAGTATTTAATATGTTATTT
Source organism: Acleris cristana (assembly GCA_948252455.1). Lineage (NCBI taxonomy): Eukaryota > Metazoa > Arthropoda > Insecta > Lepidoptera > Tortricidae > Acleris > Acleris cristana. Next base: position 14,375,524 of record OX411772.1, on the reverse strand, counting down.
TACTTGTACTTAACGATACTTTATACATTCATATAAAAAGAACTAATAGTTCATGTACGATTTATATCAATATTAGCTGTTTAAATTGAAAAAAATATATTATAAATTAATGATGTTAACTTGCGTAACTCAAAGAATAGGCTTCTCGAAAGAATCTCTGCCGTTATATTTTTAAAATACCTTACTATGAATTAATTATATTAAAATTAAGAAATGACTATCAATGCCCCCTTAAAGCGGTTCAAATTGCGCTATATCATCGTTTTTTATGGTTTATATTTATTTATCATGTCATTGTGAATATAAACACGGTTACTTGAAACAGGGTTATTATTTTCCTTTTTTGTAAACTTTTTCCAAAGGATCGACTCTTGAACTGTCAGCTTACTAGGACTACAACAAGTCTAAGAAAAAAAAATCTTTGAAAACCCAACTGTGTGATAATGTTAGTTTTCATATCGGGCAATTTGGCGCCAAAAATCCGCCATTTTAATTTCCAATAATTTTAATATAGCCTATGACACTCTAGTGGTTAAGGCGAATCTAACAACGTATAATTTATTTAAATCGTTTAGCCGTTTAGTAGTTACGTACGAGAGAATATAGAGTCGGACATATATACAGGTCAAACACATAACCCTCCTTTTAGACTTTGCCGCATATGTGTAATAATTTATTTTAAAAGACCTATCCAACGACACCCAAAACTATGGGGTAGGCGAGAATAGTACATTATTGCCTAGGCAGGGATGAAAGCAATTGCGGGGCCAGTATTGGTTTAAACAGACGATCTTGCGAGTCCGTTGAAAAATACGAAGCCCGCAATTGCTGTTCCTGCCAAGGCAAATATAGTGCTTTTCTCAAAAATTGCAAGAAAAATTTCGTGTTGGCGTAAAATCTTCATCGCTTGAACTCATTTTTTGAATTGCATACAAACAGAAACGTCACGTTAAAAAAAAACACTCTTTACCGCCTTTTTGTTTATTATAAGGAGAAACGCAACCTTTGTTTTTTTTAAAAACACAACCTATTCCAGACACAGATAAAAAAGTTATGTTTCGAATAAAATATTATTATGCATGTATAAGGCTTGTGCCCTCATTTTAGTATGGCCCTTTTCACTTTTTAAAAAGTTACAAGATCGATAGTAATGGAATTTGTATGCAACATACAACATGTTTTTTTTTTAATACGGTATTTGACTAAAGTCAAATCAGCTTCTTTTTATGAAACATCAAAAACGCTCCGTTACTATGGAATTTATAGGCATTTCTGACTTGTGACGTCACAATCAAACAACGACCTTATTGTTCGATTTTATGAATTTAAAAATCTTAAAATAGTAATCATAAATGAAAGATTGATTACTTTCCTAGTATTTTCGTAATGTTTAACTGTTGTTAATGAAAAACAATTTATTTTCACTGTTGTCAAATACCCTATTTGAGAACTGTCAGTAAACTATGTACTTCGCGTCTTAATATGTAGATAGTAATGACAACATTTCCGGACATTTTTGAGAAAAAAATATAACATTCCGTTACGTGTAGGGGAGGTACCATATTTTACCCCTGTCGGCGTGACTAACAGGTATGTATATTGATTCCAAATAACACCTTTGTAGGACAAAGAGTCCCTGAGTAACTATAGTTTGACTACGGAACCCTAAAAACGAAGTTTGTCTCTAATAAGAGTCAAAATCCATGTGTCAAATCTGCTATTCGCCATGGCTCCTATTAGTCAAGCTGTCTTTTGGTCAACTTTGATTTTAAGTCAAATTTTAGATTTCGCGACAGATAAATGAACACTTTTTCATTGTAAAATGCTTAGGAGCAATATTTTTAAAGGTCACTCATTAAAAAAACACTTAAGTAGCGTAGCAGCCGAAAAAAAATCATAGAAATTTAGCTCCGGGCGATAACGTTGCTCACCCCCTAATTCAAGTCCGATTTCCACGATTTTCAAATATACTGTAGTTATTATAAAGAACTAGGTCTTCTATTCTAATATTTTCTTGGAAAGGAAAACGTACAGCCATAGTATTTCATGATATCTACAACATATTAGAAAATCGTAAAAATCGGACTAGGTTTAAGGAGGTTTAAGGGTTTAAGGAGGAGAGAAACGTTATCGAACTTTGTATGGATTTTTTAGGTTCACAATCCTCTTAATGCATTCACTGCCAACATGACTTATCGAACTTTCGGCAGGTGCCAGTGGAGGTGGTTTTATACGAAGTTTGCATATTTGTAAAATGCACATAAGCGTTTAAAGAACTAAGAAGAAGTTAAGAAAACGCTTATAATGTGTTAAGTAATCACTGGCCATCTTCGATCTAGTCGTCTCTTCACGTTGGTTCAACTCTTGCCTATGTAAAAATACCGTTGATTATGTTTTTACGTCATATTACCCATGTATAGGTATGGACGTGGGGTAAGGGCGACTACTTCCGTCTGGGCCATGGCTGCGACGTCCACGTGCGGCGCCCGACTATCGTCGAGGCGCTACGAGGGCAAAGGATCGTGCACGTAGCTGTCGGTGCACTGCATTGCTTGGCTGTCACCAGCGAAAATCAGGTGGGTAAAATAAAACAAAAAAGCTGCTAAAATATACAACGGCTTAATTATGGCTTTAAAACCCGTTTGGCATATTATAATGTCTCTAGGAACTATGCTTTGCTGCCCCAATACCATTAACCCTTAATTTGGCTGAGACTTCGATACCGTAAAATAACAAACTTTATTCAATACTAGAGGACGCCCGCGACTTCGTACGCATATAATTAGTTTCCCGCTACTCCCCCCATTTCTTCCCGTTGGGGGTCGATTTTCGGAAAATCCTTTCTTAGTGCTTACATCATAAAAGGAACCCCTATACCAAATTTCAAGTTTCTAAGTACAGTAGTTTCGGCTGTGCTTTGATATATAAGTCAGTCAGTTTTATTTGAGGTTATGTGTCAAACAGTACTATTTTTTTTACATATTTGGCAATTTAAACAAACTTTTGATACAAACTGTAAATGGACTTTTACGTGTCAGACATAAAAGCTAAATGGAGTGATAAGTAACGGTCTCCCCAAACCTAAGGTCTGATTTTAAATCCCACGGAAAAAATGTAAACAAAGGTGTTGCCGCTAACGAAAAACATTTCCAGCATTCAAAATATTTATACTTCCCACTTTTATAAGAAATCGACTTACTATAAAAAAACTATATATTGTAATCAAGATGAAAGAATTTAATTTGTTGATGGCAAACTTTATTTTGAAATATACTCTTTGTTATATTAATTTAAAACGAGAATACTTTTTTCGTATGCATAATTTATTTATTGCACTGGTATCACTGATTCGATACACCCGTCTTAAAAAGTCGAGGGCCGCTTGGCTTGATTCACGTCACTTCACTCGCTTCACAGTTAGTACTCCCGTCGTATTAGCTTTCCAGTTACTCTTGTTAAATTGTTCTGTTAAATTTTCATTGTTGTTATGTTTTTATTGTTATTACGTTGTTCGTTGTTAAGTTTTCCGTTGTGTTTTTGTTATTGTTGTGTGGTAGGATGGACATGCGGTGGATGGTCTGTTAATAAATGTATTTTTTTTATTGCTGTTTCATGTCACAGATTTGTGCGATTTTAATTTTAATTATTTCTCAAATTTATTTTTAAAATCACTGTTCCAACGACATGATAATATCTAATATTATTTTTCTTGCTGGCCCGTACTTTAAGATCCCCTGAAATGTCACTTTGACAGTGACGTAACTTTGTTTACATTTTTTCCGTGGGAATAAAAATCAGACCTTATCCACGCGGAATCGGCTTAAGCCGGTAAGAAAAAGGTTTATGTCCGTGCAGTAAGAGTGAAAAAGGCGTGGCTCAATTAGGCGTTGCGAACGGAACGATATCGTTTTAGCTCTTATTGCATGGACATAAAACTTTTTCTTACCGGCCAAGCCGATTCCGTTTCTATAGGTTTGGAGAGACCCTTACTTTTCTGAAAATGTACAACGGAACTCCAAGTATCAATATTATATGGCTTCATTTACTAGTGTATTAAAACACGACACTAAATCATTATGATTAAAAAATTTACAGTACACATAATTGACGATGTTTTTCGTTAGAGATCGAAGGGCTTTTAGGACATTTCTCTGATAACTGACGCTACATTTAAGTAAAAAAAACAACACCAAACTTTGACAAGCGGTGAAGTTTGAATTGACAGGCGTAATGCAACATTGCCATATCAAAATTGATTTATTTTTACTTTTAAATTTGACATGAGATTCACCGTTGCACACAACTTTTTATACAAGCTTATAAAGGGAAACACAAAGTTTGTTGTGATTAGTTTACATAGTCGGGTCATAAGTTCTGTTACTGACATTTATTACAATTTAAAAAATAAATTAAAGGTGTTTTTTATAAACCTGTATATTAAACAAAACTTTCATAGAATTACATAAGAAGTATATTAAATTATAATTTGCGTTTCAAGGTATGGGCGTGGGGCGACAATGACCACGGGCAGCAGGGCAATGGCACGACGTGCGTAAACCGGCGGCCGGCGCTGGTGGCGGGCGTGGAGGGCGTGCAGCGCGCGGCCGCCGGCTCCTCGCACTCGGCCGCCTGGGCGCTGCGGCCGGCCGCCGACGACGCGCCCGCGACTGCGCAGCCGCTCGTCTTCCCTGTGCTCCGTGACCCCCTTGGAGCTACCGCGCTAGGTTCGTGGCTCACGTGACAATACTCTGTACTTAAAACACAGCATAGAGACTATCCAGGACATTCAGGGTTGACAACATACACACATCAAAAGTTTTGAACATTTCAATATAGGCATATTACTACTGAGTCAAAACATCAAAATTATCTAGGGATACTGAGTATCCCAAGACTTTTTTGATGTGTGTATTTGCACATATGAGATCGCAAATGTCTAAGTCAGCGTAGAATAATTAGGTGGAAAGTCAATCTTAACTAAAATTATGCAGTTTCTTGAAAATCAATATAAATACCTAGTCTGTCAATAAGTTCTGTTACTGCGAGGTTGAGTCAAATACAAATAACTTAGTTTATTTTTTAATTTCAACATGTATAAAAATTAAATGCTAATGTGTGTTAATGTACATGTTGAAGAACAAATAATCATTCTATACATATAGTCGCCTCAATTTCCGAAAAGATCTTTTAACATCTAATTATAAAACTTCCAATCTCTGCGTGGCGTATGTTTAGAGAACAGTATTATATTTCTCAACGAGACTCAATTCCAGCTTGTGAAGCAAGAAATTTGGTGTGTTTTCGTATTGCTGCAAATTGATGTGAAATCTTAAAGTCGATTTAACGAGACATCAAGATTGACCGGTGTACAAGCGGATCTTTAGTTGCTTGGAATACATTTGTATCAGAATTTACTACATCATTTGCCGCGGCCGAAAGTTTCTAAAGTTTAAATCGAGGTAATTTTAAAACATTTGCTCGAATATGCTTGATATATTTTCACTAGATATAACGATTAAGGGATATAAAGTCCTTTTGGTATAACAATATTTGGCATATTCTGATATGATCTAACTATCACTAGATATGATCTTTTAATATAACAACTATTAATCTAACAGTAATGTGGTATAACGTTTATGTGATATAACTGTGTTTGATATAACGCTCAGTGGGTATAATGTAGTACTGGTAAAATCTACCCATTCCGCGATAAGGCAGGTCACCGAGGACCGAGTTTTTTTTTTAATAACACTATACTACTATTACAATAACCTACCTATTCTACCTTGAGGCAGGTCTCAGTTAGGTTCACGTTTTGATATCTCACAACACATTATATCAATAATACTTATATCGTACTTTCACGTTACGTTCATTATATTAGGTAACCGTTATATCGACCATACATTATACTTATTGAACGTTATACACCATGAAAATATCTACTTTGTTGTTAAATCCAAAGTTTATTATTCCCCTTGAGTGATTATATTCCATGAAATTATATCAAAAGTTGTTATATCTAGTGAAAATATATCAAAAGTTGTTATACCGATCATTACACACCCTATTAAATTAGAATTAATGTATAGCTAGTTTTTTTTTTTCAAATTTGTTCATGAAAACGATGCTGACCCATCATAAAATTGAAGGAATTAAAGCTGAAAATGGAGAGACTCCAAATTGACACATATCAGGATTATTTGAAACAAGATGGGAGAGAAATAGTGATTATTGGAGTGCAGACTACAGACTTCACGGGAGATAAACAAGAAGTTAACAGAACAGTTAAAATACTTGAAAAAAAGTGGGGTAACCAAGTTGAAAATACAATAGGTACATCATAGTGATCGAATAACCGCAATTAAATTAAAAACAGACACTAGGTGTTCATTAATCTTTCAAGTTTAAATACCTAATGGCAGCCACCCAGAATAAGAAATAGGAGAAATGTACAATAATTTAGACTCAATATTAGATTAAGCTGACGAAAATGATAATTTAATTGTAATGGGTAATTTTAACGCCGTAGTAGGAGAGGAACGAATAAATAATAATAGGAAAGTTTGGACTGGGTACAAGAAATCAAAAAGGTGATAGACTTATTCAATTCTGCAGTGAAATTAATTTTATAGTATTGAGAAATTGATTTGTTAGTTATTCTATACGCTGCTATGGGTTTGTCGGGTCCAAGATGTACGGTCTAATTTATAACGGTTTATGGTGCAACTGATGTTTTGGCTGTTAAAACTGAACATGGACACAATTTTTTAAGTCAATACCATAAAACACCGAATCGCTCTCACGTGGCTTTTGTCAGTCATTATTAGCAAATAAATAAAATAAATGTACTTACTTACTTCCTCCTTTTAGGGCTGATTTTTCAATCCCCAGATAAAGCTATCCGGAAGGTAAATTTTAGCTCTGTCCTTTTCTTTCATATGACTTCAGTAAAGGATAGTAATACATATTTAACTGACGGATAATTTTATCTAGGGATTGAAAAATCAGCCCTAAAATGGGTACGGCTCATCACAAAAAAATCTTGAGATACTTCTTGTGTTTCGCACTGCGTTTCCTCTACTATAAAAGCTGGCCCTCCGGTTTTTTTTTAGTTACTTTATACCTAGTAACTAAAAAGAAATGTCAAGTACTATTGGGTAGATTACTACTAAGAGAATCCAACCTGCAGCGAGACCGTCTATCAAATACCTAAAAATAGTGAAGTAGTCTTCGCAGTAGGTAATTAACTTTAATGTTGGCCGTGACACTTGAAACTTGCCTGCGCTCGAATTTGATAAATAATAATAAAGTAATTATGGGTCCAATGCGAATTAAATTACAATAGCTAAATGTAAACTTTCATAAAAATAAAACAAGGCAAACTAGCAAAAGGAATATTTACATTTTTTTAATTATCATGTTTGTTCTCAGGACTGTATTCTGAAGAAACGATGGTAGAAGAACGCCAAGGGCCGATACCATCTCTAGCGGCTGCGGCTTTAGCGCTGGAACCTCCGGTGGCGGTACAGCACGCCTTATCGCTACTGTTACTGGGATTGCATATAACTCAGGTAATGTCGTCGTTGCGCAACGATATTAGCAGTTTTGGTTAAAATTTGTAACATGGAATGAACAGGGTATGTTTTCTCTCTTTGTTGTCTTGTTTTTGTTTGAGATATTTAAGTTAGTTTTTAAGTTAGAGTCCCTCTGAAAAAGGCTTTCTGCGGCACAAAGGTGGGAGGAGCCCTTTTGTGCTGCTTGTGACCAGCAGAACAAAACAGATGACAAGCTGCTTGTCATCTGTTTTTTTTTCAAATGTGTGCGTGCGTTGAATAAATTATTTCTATTGTATTCTATTAATATTCTATTTGATCTTAACTCTTACCGTAATCCCCATAATATAATACTTACCCATACCATACCTACTCTTGCAAGTCAACAAATCATAACGCAAAAGATGCCCTCGCATTCTGGAGTCATGATCTAAGAGTACGGCCTAGATATCACAGTAAACGCTGTTTAGAAATATTGTCTAGGTAAAAAGTATAAATCAAATCACGCAAAAAAAGTAGGTGTATAAGAACCAATTGTGATACAGCAAAAAAATAACTGCTAGATTTTACATTTTTAATCGAAAGAATAGCCTTTTATAAGAAACTAATTTGAAGCATTTCATGATTAAATGTTTTATTGATATTTAAAATAATTTATTAAATTAAAGTAACCTTACCTACTTGTAACGACAAGATGACGTAGATATTTTTAAAAAACGGGTATCCTTAGTCTAAGATTTAGAAAGACGATTTTTTATTATTTGTGATCTGTTTTCAAAGTCATAATAGACGAACGTCATTTAAACATAATGTAAACAAACAATCGCAATCCTACTAATATTATAAATGCGAAAGTTTGTGTGTGTGTGTGTTTGTTACCTCTTCACGCTGCAACGGCTGGACGGATTTGGATGAAATTTGGAATGGAGATAGCTTATACCCTGGAATAACACATAGGCTACTTTTCATCCCGGAAAATTTAAAAGTTCCCGAGGGAATAACTATAATCGAAATCTAAGCGGACGAAGACTAGAAGCTATTATCCACTAATCCTACTAATACGAGTATCCTACTAATCCTGCTCATATTATTAACCCTAAAGGGTAAATTTTTAAGGAGATCAGTGAGGAATTGAGGGAACTCTTCAAATTTTGTAGGCAAACATATAGCGATTTTAGTATTTTTTGTAACAAATCTAGCATTTGCATTCAGAAAGTATCATTTGGTGAAATGGCACTGATGATGAAGACCACAGATGGCCACCGGAACTCTTCAACGATACTTTTTTCAAGGGTGGTGATAAGATATCTCGATTAAGATAGTTGAGCGACTACAACGAAGGACATTTAATTGTTTAAATATGACTATGACTTCCCCGCGGCGTTGCTGGCGGCGATCGTGAAATGTCTGAAAGTTTCATATCAACTAAGAAGTGGGACTACGAACATAAGCTTATTATGATCTCTAAAAAGTCAAAAATAAAATAAATGTTTTAAAAAACAAAAAACCGCCTTCAAATACGCATTTATTTTGTGAAGTTAGATACGTGAAAATTGGTATATACTATATACCTACTAATAAAAATAAAATTTATAGCTTACAGCGATTTTGGAAAAACTACCCCTAAGGGATAAAAGGGGGATGTAGAATTTTATATGGGAGTTCGTCATTTTTGTAGCTAGAAACGTTAAAATTGGTGTTATTAAAAATAAATACTTTTCGCGATTTTGAAAAAATATTCCTAAATAGTTGAAATGGGGGATAGAGGTATGTATCGAAGTTAAATAAACTAATAGCTATGAGCTATGATAATAGCTATAATGTACTGGGAGTAAGTAAAGTTGGTTAGGTTAGGGTAAAGTATTTTTTTTGACCATCCAGAATCCGAATCGGCTTAGTAAGGTTAAGTTATTTCTTGACCACCCAGTACCGAAAATTAAACATGTAAAAAATGTTTTAAAAAACTAAAAACCGCCTTCAAATATGCAAAAAATAACTTCTACTACTAGGTACTTAGTAGTAGGTACCTATCCTATTAGGTTAGTCTAACTGAAGTCGGCTTTTTGTTGAAAATATTGTGGTCGCCGACTTCAGTTAGACTAACCTAATAGGATAGGTACCTACTACTAAGTACCTAGTAGTAGAAGTTATTTTTTGCATTTTTGAAGGCGGTTTTTAGTTTTTTAAAACATTTATTTTATTTTACACTTTTTAGTGATCATAATAAGCTTATGTAGTCCCACTTCTTAGTTGATATATGAAACTTTAAGACATTTCAAGCTCGCCGCAAGCAACGCCGCGGGAAAATCATAGTCATTTTAAAACAATTAAATGTGCTTCGTTGTAGTCGCTCAACTATCTTAATCGAGATATCTTATCGCCACCCTTGAAATCGGTACCGTTGAGGAGTTCCGGTGGCCATCTGTGGTCTTCATCATCAGTTCCGCTTCACCAAGTGACACTTTCTGAATGCAAATGCTACGCTTGTTACTAAAAATACTAAAATTGCTATATGTTTGCATACAATATTTGAGGAGTTCCCTCAATTCCTCACTGATCCCTTCATCAGATTCAGATTTGCTGACAATGGGACCAACTAGAAAGTATACCCATTCGAACACCGAAAAAAAATTTCAAATCGGTCCAGTAGTCTTCGAGTAATCGGGGAACATACATAAAAAAAAAAAAAAAAATATTCCGACGAATTGAGAACCTCCTCCTTTTTTTTGAAGTCGGTTAAAAATTAAATACCCTAACTTTTCTTTATTACCTATTCAACTTTAGAATTAAAAACTAATTGGGCCCTTACATCTACTATAATATACATTACGTATTAACATCTAAATCGTAAAATTTGTTCAGTGTGAAATTGTGCGACTTTAGTTTATACATGAAAGTATAATATACAGCGACAAAGTTCTTCGCAGCGTGTCGCGGACGCCGGGGGTGTAAATAGGAGCGGCAAAGCCCGCTCGCGCTCATTGATCGAAGAACTTCGTCCTACTTGCTTTGTTTGGGATATTGTCAGTTTATATTATTCTATACAAAATTAAGATAAAAAAAACTGCGAACCATTTTTTTTGTTGTATTGTTATAATGGTAAAATACGCAAGCGTCAAATACTGAAAACCGGTCAAGTGCGAGTCGGACTCACGCACCGAGGGTATTTTTATCGACTATGATTTCGGCCGGAGCGATTGTGTGTGCTGGATGTACCTATTTACATCCTATCCTACATATAATATCAGTACGAAAGGTTATGCGTGCGTGAGTTTGTTACTTCTTCGCTTAAACGGATGGACGAATTTGGTTGGATATATAATTTAGAATAGAGTTTGCTTAGGGTGACGGAACCATTAATGGAAAGGACCAATGATGGATAAGGGTTATTCATTTGTTTTGCAACAATCGATTTAGGGCCATATGGAATTTGAATTAAGAGTGAAGTGTCCATTACTGGTGTCGGTCAGCTAAAAGTGTCCATCATTGGTGCCGTCACCCTATATACTGCATATAGGCTACCTTGAATCCCAATATAAATCAGTGTTCCCGTGGGATGGCAAAATTACTACTTCTACGCGTACGAAGTCGCGGGCAGAAGCTAGTATGATATAATTTATTATTTAAGAGTATTATGCATTCAACCATTGCTTATTACCTAGACCTCAGTTAATACAACCCTTCCTATATGACCTTGTTTCTAGACTAGATTTACCGGCCGATTTACAATTAATGTTTTAATTGTAAATCAAATAAACTTAAGTTCAAAATCAGACCAATACCTAAAAAAAATAAACAAAAAGTTCAAAAGAATTGGCAATAAATAATCTTTTAAAACAAACTAAATCTCGCATAAAGTGGCTCATTTATTCGTAGCTCATTTATTCGATCATAACTAAAATGACATTTAATGTTGAGCATTAAAACTTATCGAAAAGCAATATTTTAACTGTAAAATCACAAAAATAAGCAACCGGCAAAATTTCGTATACGGCCTCTTAAACAAAATCTCGTCTTTCAATCTACTAGGCGCGCAGCCTGCTAGTGGAGGCTCTGCGGACGCACGAGGCCTGCTCAACAGGGACGCCGGTGGTCGCTGGCCTCGATACTGAGGACGAGGACACGGAGACGGACGCGCGTACCGGCGGCGGCGAAGCACCCGCGGACCGGGCCACGCTGCAGGTAAGACTTGCCATTCGAGCTACAGGGCGCATACAACACTACGTAGTAAGTCCATACTTTGCATGCGCACCTTAGGATACCAGCGTCAAGATTGAGCATGAAGGACGCTCGAACCAGCGACGGCTAGGTGTCAGTCAACTAGGTCACCCTACGGATAACTATTTTCCACTCTAACGATCACACATAAAGACTGCTAATGGAGTCTCTTAGTTAACTTCATGCTACTAGTATGTTTTATATTTACGGCGCTTTATAATAATAATAATAATAATAATAATAATAAAGTCATTTATTTCAAGCAAGTGTACCCATACATCATTACAATTTACAAAAAGTGATTAAAAAAAATAAAACAATAAATTACATTAATTAAAATTAATATTAAATACATTATTATACTTTAAAAATAACACGTAACTCATGTTTAAGTTCGGCATGGGCAGCAACTATGTCATACAATTTCTATTTACTAGTAGATTGTATCGTACTCAAAGCGATCCATCCAGAACTACATGAAAGGGATGGCGTATCGAAAGTTAATCTAGTTTTTTTTTCATGGTGATTTTATGGTATGCCAATGCTTACAAAATACAAAAAAAAACCCGCCAATACAGTTACATCGATTTGAAAGCCTTTATTATTTACCATGGTAATGAAATAGAATTGTTAAAAGATGCCGGTAGGTCCCTGCAATTTTCACAACGAATTAATATCATCGCAGAGCGGAGCCAGCAGCCCGTTAAGCGGCTCGATGTCCTCCCGACATTCTGCCGTGATGTCTTCGAGTGCTGTGTCCGTCGCGGCCGCTACTATGACCGTGCAACAGACTGAGGCGCCTAAGGTAAGGCCTCCTAGGCAACGTAGAGAATTCATAATTATCAGTCTTAAGAGGCCACCTAAATGGTGCCACGCCCCGAAAAGAATAAAATGGGATGACTTAATGTGCTTCCGCGCGAAGAATGTGAAATGGAGATAGTTCGCGCGCGCCTTCATGGCAGCGTCAAATTCAATTAATTGCTGTTTACTTTAAATCTAAAACATTTATTGAAAAAATGGTTTGCCGGGATTAAGAAGTTACATATACTCAACTATTGAATCGAAAATCATCGTTAAAGATTATAGGGTTTCGAAGATTCAACCAAAAACGTGCAAAAAAGGTTATGTTTGAAAAATAAAACTCGATGATTTTATTTCTAATCGTTTTATCACGATTGCCAGTCTCAAGCAAATATGATCAAGTTTAATATATCCAAAGCAGATACAAAGATCCAGATCGCGGAAAACTACAGACTTTAGCATAGGTGGCCTCTTAAATTTCACTTACTCCCGTCGTAATTTTCGTATCTTGATATCACTACTTATCGAGTATGAAACTTGAAACTGATCAGACATGATAATACAACACCTTATTTTGTCATGATTAGAAAAAACCGTTGGTTTATATATTCAGATGGCGCTAGATGATTTCACGATGCACCTTGACGAGATCGACGCCAGGGCGTTAGTCGATCTGCTCAAGCTCGCGTCTGCCGGCCGGATACCAGACGCCAACAACGCAGTCAAGACTATAACTGATGTGCTTATGAGTAAGTCGATTTAAAGTTTAGTTACTGCATGTAAGTAGAAATTACTCGCTTTATTCTGGAATTTTTTACCAGTAGATTATTAAACTTTCGAGCACTTACGATTTCAACGGCTACATTCACATACAGTACAATAGCTCGTAAAACAAATTTTGGATTAGTATGTCTCTTTCCCTTGCAATCATATATTCCTGTGGTAGACTAACTGACTTTTCACGTACCCAAAAGACTTTTCAAGAGCACGGTACAAAAAGACAAAAGACAAAATAACAAACAAAACACATAATAAAACTGCCTAATCTACCGCCGAGGCATTTATCCCTTCGAGCGGCAGCCGCCATATTGCCTTTTTCCGTTAAGCGGCGATCGCCGGGACCCGGCGCTTGTTAGAAGCCGTTAAGCGGCAAGCGCCGGGGACCCGGCGATGGCGTGGTTTTGTATATTTATATAAATATTAGCCGCTAAATCTACACCTGTCTTGCTCTTTCTTGCGAAATGCGTTCGGGAATAGATAAGGATGGGATTCAATAAAGGTCGCGACAACACCAACAAATTTCGTTAGAAATTCCCTCATTCCGTAACAGTCGCCGCGCCGCGTGTGTTCTGACTAGTCTCTGAAACCTGAAAGGGTTAAAAAAAATGAATCAAGGTGTTAATAAATGTATAATCTTGTAAATTAACTGGTATTTTCTACAATTAATTGTTTTATTTCATAGTTATAGTTTTTTTATAAAAGAAAATCGAAAAATTTGGTCATTCGAGATTTGATCAAGACTAGTAAAATTCGCATTAATGTAACGGCCTTCATAATTATATAATCAAACTAGCTGTCCGCGCCCGGCGGCGTCGCCCGGGTGTAATTTTTTTTTTTCATACTAACCTTATGAAAAATAGTTTACGACCTATTCTCAGACCTACTGAATATACACACAAAATTTCATAAGAATCGGTCGAACCGTTTCGGAAGAGTTTGGTTACAAACACTGTGACACGAGAAATTTATATATTAGATAGGGCATTTTATGCTGAATCCAACGATATAAGATTATAATTATAATATTACATCTAGAATGTTTTTTGAAGTGATAACTTCTTCACGGAGGGTAAACCATTTCGTTACGTAACGCGCGATTAATAATGACAGACTGTAAGGCTTCCCTTTCTCTCACACATGCGGCAGCGGTAGTACTAATTTTTAAACAATTTTTAAAATACAAAAAGATGCAGGAATCGGTTTTGAACCGCGGCACCTTAGCGTCATAGACTTACCTTTCAGCCGCTAGGCAAATCTTACGTCACAAGGTACGGACGAAAATGGTAAACGGTATTTGATCTTACCTGCTGACGTCACCGTGCGTTTCTAAGCACAAATACTGTTGACAGTGAGCATATAACCTAAAACTATCACCAAGTTAAATAATTTCAATATTAAATAGTTCAACTTAGATTAGTTTAAGTTATCACTTCTGTCGGGCGTTCCGAGACACACTCGTTTTTTTTAATAATGGTAATTTTTCTAACATGCGCTGAGTTTAGGTTGACCACCCGTGGGGCCTCTGCCGCTAGATGGAGATTCGCCCAAAATGGCCGCGCCGCATGACGGAAAATGACAACCGCCGGCTACCCGGCGATTGCCGCTCGAAGGGATATAATGCTTTTCTCAAACAACGCGAGGAAATGATACAAATACATAATTATCATTATTTGAAAAAAGCTTTCAAAAAATTAAAAGATACACTTTCTGAAAACTACGAATATTACGATAGTTTCACGCACAATGAGCCGCCGCCGCCCTCCGAGTCCCAGGCCCCCGCGCCGCCCAACACTGCACCTACCCATTTTTTCTGTTTTATTTTATTTGAAACTAGCTGCCCTCCAGCGGTTTCGCCCCGCTGCAAATTTTCGACCTTTCCGTTGATTTTTTTTTTTTTTTTCTTGTACTTATCCTGACAATAACGAACGCAACAAAAAAGAAATCAATCAAATCGGTTCACCCGTTCTCGAGTTTTGCGCTTAGCAACACATTTAGTGATTCATTTTTATAGATAGATTTCTATTTTATTTGCAAAGAGAACATTCAAAATATCGCAGCGGACAGAAATGGGTTTTCATACGGTTATTTTACTCCTAGGAGGAAAATAAGGCAGTTACCTATCTTAAGTTCGAAAAACTTTTGTCCGCTGTTTCCTTTGTCCGAAATTTTCATTTGTCCGAAAGTCATTTTTCTCTGAAATCGTTTAACTTTCCTGGATTGTTATAACCTAACTATAAACTAACCTAACGTAACCTACAGGTTCTGTAAACATTATGGGTTCAGAGAAAAACTATTTTCGGAGAAATGAAAATTTCGGGCAAACGAAACAGCGGACATAAGTTTTTCGAAACATCGATAGGTTCCCAAATAAGGCACATCCCGTCTTCGTTTTTCTAAAGGAAATCCGTCCTTTCCGAGCATGTTTGAGAAAAAGATCTAATACACCTTTATTTCAGCTCTCTGCCGGTACAAGCCTGCGGTCGCCGACATGGTGATAGAAGTGTGCGTTTGCGAGCTGGAGGAGGCCTGCGCGGGGCCGCAGCGGCGCGTGCCGCGGTGCGTCACCGTCGAGTGCCCGCACCCCTACCCCGACGACACGGACATATCCGGTAACCACATGATGTCGCTATTGGCTGTATGGGTAGTGCCACGAGAGTTGAGGTGAATGATTACACACACAGCTACATGAAGTACTGATTGCAATAAAGTGGATGAATGAAATGAGTGAATGTAAATGTAAATAAAAACAGTTAAATATATAATTTTATAAAAAACGGTAAAAAAAAATGCTTTTATAAACTATAGTCACTTGGTATCTGATTCGTTAAGATTGATAATAATATTATTATGAGAATAATAATAATAATTAATAATAATAATAATACTTAGGTAACAAAATAGTTTAAAGAAACTTTTTGGTATATCTTGCAATTCACTGTTGAACTTGCTGTCGGTACGAAAAAAGAACAGTATTTTCAAAATCCCGCTGTCATTACATGACATGTTGTTGTGTGCGTGACCTCAACTCTGGTGGCACTACCTATACAGCCGAAACGATGAACAAGTGTGCAGCATGTGCGAGTTAGATCACTTTTTACAGTAACGTTTAAGAACCAATTTAGTCTTTTTGAAATGTATAGATATATAAAACCGTAGAGGGAACATAAAAAAGAGTGGGCATTGGACTAGTACCAGGTGGAAAGTCTGAGATGCGTTTATACGTAATTACATATGTATAAACGACATGCACTTACTTTTACCTGTCCCTCTCGCGCGTATACGTTTTCCACGCGTTTGCCACAAAATTATGGCAGATAAACCCTGACAGCGGACTCTAAGTTAGACTGACCGGTCTGGCCCGAGTCCTATGTCCAGCAGTGGATGTCTTTCGGCTGAAATGGGGATGATGATAATGTATCCTTTTGTACTGTTCAGGAACGGTAAAGATCCCCGGCGCCCTGTCGCTCCGGCTGATCTTCGACCAAGGCTGCTCGACCGAGCGACGCAACGACCCGCTGACCATCTCTGACGCGTCCGGCCGTGTGGTCGCGACGCGCTCGGGACGCGACCCCTCGGATTGGGATGACGAGCTTATTGTCAATGGTAAGTTCTCTTAAATACAGACTAAATCGCCAACCACTAAGAATGGACGTACTCGTATATCTCTCTATTTGCCAACACTCCACCTTACCTGATTGTCAAACGGGTAACGGTATAAAAGCTAATGATTTTTCAAAAATGGAATCTTTTTAACAGGTGACGAATTAAAATGGCGGTTTAAGAGCGACGGCTCCGTTAACGGGTGGGGATGGAAGTTTACTGCTGTTCCCATCATACCGAAAGTGGCACTATACGTACGTATTTGTATTTTATTATTGTAATACGCAGCAGGTGCTATGCCTAATTATACGAGTACAGCACGATAATTCGCAATAGTTAAAATAAAACGCAATGATATTAAAGAATTAAAATCGTATCGGCGAATCGATTTGTTCGAAGAACGAGGTTCTTGTCAAACACTATTTGACGGTCCGTTTCGCATATAGGAAGTAATAGAATTACTCGGAATAAAAATTGCCACTAGTATATCAATGAAACTATTAATAGAACAAGTGGGAATAGACCGGCGCGAGCGACAGCGGCCCAAGCGCTCTAATGATAGGCACGAGTATCTTTAGAGCTAATTATGTACCGTGGCACAGGTACAGTCACCCAATAAAAATGTTGAGCATACTTACAACCTTTTCATTGTGACTGCCATTGTTACTGTCATACTTGTCATTTGATGTTCAGTTTGAAGTTTATTTTGACAGTGCACTAAAGTGCATAACATTTTCGTTGGGGTACTGTACATTAGTTTTTCTACACGCTTAAAATTATAATGACAAAAATAAAAAACGGCAAATTTTTCTTGATTTTTCTGCTAGCAAATTACTTGTCATCAAAATCAATCAATTAATTACTTTTGTTTTTAATCGACGTCATTTTAATATTTATTAAAACATTTTTACATTTTGACCTCGTAACGTTGGCAACAAAATCGTGGCTAGTTTTTTTTCTCGGAACGGACATTTATCGACGTCGTTGCTGGAAAATTGTAGATCGGTTAACTAGGAATGGTATACTACTGACCCAATTCTACAGTGGCCTCTAAACTTCCTAAATTTATTTAGGTGTCGCTTAAACACTTTACTATTCTATGAGCAGCTCTCATAATCAGATGACAGCCCTAATTTTAATCTGACGCTTCTTATTTTAGGAGGTCTATATTATAGTCAGCTTGACATTCTGGAATAGCACTTGTTAAATCTGCCGTCTAAACTATGTCTAAAAATTAGACAATTTAGTTTTAGGCTATTAGCGATGTACGCGTAGAATCGTGTCCAATATACACCCAATAAAAAGATGTGTTATGTTATGATGGAGATGGATGGATGACGGTGTGTGTGATGGCGCTTTGCATTACTCATCTATGTATTGCTGGCTTCTCCGCCTCTACAATATTGTACTATAAGGTAACTAACGTGTCTTAGGAAACTGGTTCTGACCGGTTCGTGCTGTCCCGGCCGTCCGTCGAGCTGGCGTGGCGCTTACTCGACGGGCCACTGCTTGCTAAGATCTCCAACGACCACCCCCTGGGGCCGCGGCTCGCTCAGGCCCTGGCCATATGCTCGCAACTATCTTCGCTATGTAAGTACCCCCTTGTTAGAGGTATGCGGTTAACCCCAAGCGGATTTAGTTTTGCTTAAAATGTCACGTACCAATCAGTTGGTGTGGGGTTTTGCATTTTTACGGTCATTATCGCAATTGGTTTCCGCAGAACAACATGTATTATGCCCATAGTAGAAGAATATGAGAAATCCCCATCATAATGAACTGGATGGTTGGAGGTCCTTTAAACCATTATAAGAAAATCACCTAAGGCCGCTGAAAAAAAATGTGACGGTAATCTTCATACAAACTTGCCCTTTATAGCGGAATACTTAAAAAAAATATATATATATATATATAAAAGGCAAAACTGACTGACTTATAAATATATAAACGCACAGCCGAAACTACTGTACCTAGAAACTTGAAGTTTGGTACAGGGATTCCTTTCATGATGTAAGTGAGCACTAAGAAAGGATTTTCTGAATATCGACCCCCAACGGGAAGAAGTAGGGGGAGTAGCGGGAAACTAATTCTACGCGTACGAAGTCGCGGGCGTCCTCTAGTAAGTAAATAAATATAAGGGGATAATGTCACACGAATTGACCTAGTCCCAAACTAAGCTCTAGGCTTGTACTATGGGTACTAGACAATGATATAAATACTTATACAGAGAAATATATACTTAAATACATAGAAAACATCCATAATTTAGAAACAAATATTCGCGCTCATCACATAAATATCTGCCCTTACCGGGATTTCAACCCAGGAGTCCCAGGACCGCATCTTCGTAGGCAGGGTCACTACCAACTAGGCCAGCGCGTCGTCAAATCAAATCGATTACATTTCCTTTATACACCTTAACGACAATCGAAAAATGCGATTTTAACTAGTAACATCACTAAATTTACCAAATGACATATGTATGTCACAGGCCCATTAAGATATGAAAAATATAATATTTTTTATGATACTGCATCGGTAGCGTGGCGAGCGCGCGTGTGGTGCGTGCGGCGCCTGCGCGGTGTGATATGCGCCGGCAGCGAGCCGGCTGGCGCAGCCCCGCCCGCGCTTAAGAACCTGCCACAGCTACTTTACGACCAGTATGACTTCGAGGAGACCGCCGTGCATCTGGGCGACCACCTGCTCCACACGCAGTACCTTAAGGTACACCTACACTTCAAAACTAAAGCGATCAATTACTTTCGTACCTATTGAACTTAGATCTGAGCCCTGTCATAGGAAAATTTACAAGTGTACAACTCGGAAAAATTGTTAAATTGTAGACAAAAAACCGTATCACCAAAATATCATATTATTAAAAACACTCTTTACAAATAATATAAGCTCCAAAATTAAATAGCGATCCTTAAAAAAATGAAAATAATACTATATGAATGAATAAACATATGACATCGTATTTACTCAGAAAAGTTCGTATGTATCCTACTTTCCCAGTACCAGTAGTACCTATCGATAAGCTAATTAGAAAGCAACACGAAAATACTATGTCCTATGATGATGCACTGCATAACGGCTGTAAAACGAGCACGAATTTATTATTTTTAGCCAGTTACTATTACTACGGTTATCTTTATCATTCATGGCGAAAAATATTAATTCCTAGTATTCAAATATAATATTTTCACAACACACTGCTCGGAAATATGGCCATAGATGGTCTTGTTTGGGGTCACAAAACGTCACTTATAAGGACAGACCAAGAATGTTTTTGTCGACATGTTTGCCGATTGGTCGAGAACATTGTTATCCAACTTTAAGAACAATGAAAATCAATCAATCAATTTTTAAAATGAAAAACTGAAATCGACCAATCAGAACACACCATTTTGTGTCGTAAAATATTAGGTGTATTTTTGCTAAAAGATACACAGACTAAAAACTATGTCAATTGTTTTTTTTTAAATGTAATTCAAACTTGGCCTCTAATCTCGAACCACTAGAGATGAAATTACATGGGAGATATGGCGAAACAAATACAATTTTATATGGAGTTGACATCTTCATCTCGAATGTTAGTTTTTTAATCTCGAGTGCCACGAGAATAGGGCTCCAGATTTAAAAAAAAGTTATCTATGGTAAAATTGGCGGTAATACAGTTTCTATACTACCTTTGAAAAACCGACGCCAATTGACTAACACTATTGAGTTTTGAATATGATTTTTTATTTTATTTCCTCTTCCTTCCTCTCAGTAGTTGTGAAAAGCACTATGTCTGCCTCGGTAGAAAGTACAATTTATGGACTCGTACACTAGGCCCTCTATATGACTCGTCCAAAAATCGCGTACTTTCTATCCTCTGCAACAATGTACTATTGAACAGGAGTTGGCATGGCTGGCGTGCGGACTGCGCCTCGACTCCCGCGTGTGCCACGGCCCCGACGCGGCGCGCTGGGCCTGGTTCAAGCGCTACTGCCTGTGCGTCCGCACAGCCGATGCTATCATTAAGAGAACTCCGTTCCCGCTACCGTTCCTGACGGAAGTCAGGAAGCGCCTGACCGACCTCGGCGTGTGCAACCCTGATGATGGAAGCGCAGACCACTATAACCCCTGGGAAGATGAAGTGAAGCCTTCCAGGAGTAGGGATGACCAGCTTGTCAGTTGGTCCAGCAGGTTAATACTTTGCTTGTTTTTTTTTCGACTTTTATATAGGCGAGTGTTATTTTATGGGTCCACCCGAATTGGTACTCATCAAAACGCTACCATTAATTAGGTAAATAGATTTTACCTACGACTTCGTCGGTGAAGTACTGTCGACCAAAAAATTGGTCTACCAACCTATGGTTGAGGTTTATTTGAACGCCATGAAACAACAAGGTCGATTTTCCTTTGCAATAATATGACAGTGATCATTTCTCTCTTTATCATCCAAACTTGGTTGTGTTACACGAATCGGTCAACGACGGATATATTCGTAATTTCGTATATTAAGAAATTAAATGCTATTTCTGCAGACTGCTGTCCTCTTCCATATGAATATGACACATAGGGTGATTTACGGGGCGTGTCAGTATAATTTATAAATCTATTGAAATAATGAATTGAATAAACATTCTTAATCGACCAAGGAAGTGTTTTACCACTTTTAATGACATTTCCTAATAAAGTAGTATTTCTCTAAGACTTGAAAAGTGGAGGAGCCATTGAATGAAAGTCACTGCCATGAAGTTTGGGAGGCCATGCTAGGAACAAACATTTATTGTTCACGCCTTGTTGGTTTCATGCGATATTGACTTTTAGCAGTAGTAATAGAGGCAAGCTGAAGAATCACACGTTACTAGATAAATTGATTGCTGAAGTATTTTAAGCGTTATTGTAACGTTATTGTAAGTTCTTATTCTGTGATGCGTTACGAGGGGCAACTGTGCTCAATTATGACAACCTAACGGAACGAGCGCGGGGAGATCATTTCCGACCGAAATGAGAGATGGAGAGAGGGAGCAGTTTTTAACAGGTGTCTTCTTACCCTCCTACGTCAGGAATATGTTAGTATTGTTTTGATGGTTACTATGGTCACGATTAAACAACAGCCAAACTGAACTCAGTCTTTATTGGTCGTTACAAAAGGGTTGCTATGGTCACTTTTCAATAACGAAAAACGGTGGCATTCGTGAACACACACAACCAAGTTTGGATGATAAGCCAGTGGCTCAACAATCCCGTGTTATTGTTATTGCAAAATAGTAGCTTATTATATTGAGAATAAAGGTCAAAATATCATAATAAACCCATGACTTCTAATGTTAGGCATCTCAGATAACAGACAATACGTCATAATTGTGTATCTCTTGCACTCCCTTAGACAAGTCAGCTTTAGCGATAAGTAGATCTCACAGAAACTTTTTTCAAAACTGGTAGACTGCTTTCTTGGTCAACGTATTTGTCTGTTGTTCGGGATATAACATTGATCGGGTGACGCGTTGAACCGTGAAAACAGAACAAACCAGCAAGCAAACGGACTTTTGCGTTTTATTATATTAGTAAGTATAGGTGTGCCTATCGGGCTATGTAGTAAATAATAAGTCCACGTAGGTAAAGTCACACACTATTTAATTATAACTACACACACAATGTAAATAACAAGAAGACAAGCGAAAGAATGGAGTTACACTGATTTAAATATAGAAAAGAAACTTAGGCCTAATATTAACGACACTCGCGAACTTGGTAGGTACGTTTGCGGAGCCGCGCGCGCATGCATTCGCCGTCGCTTACTGTTTCTGACTCTGGTGAGGGGCGCGCCTCTCAGCGCCGGCGGCCCGGCGGCGGCGAGTCGGTGACCTTCGAGTCGGTGACGTAAACATCGCGGCATCGTATAGCCATAATGTAATTTAACCGACTCAGTCAGGGAGGTTATTGTGTTTTATTTGTAACGCGCTAGTTGCTACACTACTCCCCCGCCGAGACCGGTGCTGCTAGTAGCTACGGTCGATAGTAGGTGAGGTGGAAACCGTACAATACGGCCACTTCTCGTTCTCTTTTCTGATCTTGGCTCGACGGCAGTTTCATTATAGTTGGCCGTGGGCGCTGTGGCGTTTGTGCTGGTTCTATCGGAATCTTCTATGGCTATGTATGCAGGCTTCAGTCTATCTATCGTTACCGTATTTGTTTTGCCGTTGATTTCAAGCTTGAACGTTTTTGCACTTCTTTCCAACACCTTATATGGGCCGGTGTAAGGTGGATCTAGCGACGGTTTCGTCGGTCCTTGTCGCAGGAAAACGTAGTCAGTAGAGCTGAGGTCCTTTGGCACGTAAAATGTTGGCTGCGCATGGCGGCTCCCCGGAACTGGGGCGAGTTTAGCCATGTGACTGCGTAAGCGTGCTGCAAAATCAGAGTAATCTACTGTCGTTTCGTTAGTAGGCGCAAAGAACTCGCTGGGAAGTCGTAGTGGTTCCCCATACACTAATTCAGCTGCAGAGGATTTGATGTCATCTTTCCAGGCGCTGCGTATCCCTAAAAGGACAAGCGGTAGGATTTCAGTCCAACGGGTATTTGTGTGACACCTGATTGCTGCTTTCAACTGCCTATGTAGTCTCTCAACCATTCCATTACAGGCCGGGTGGTATGATGTGGTAGGTCGATGCTCGGCTCCGAGGATGGATGATATTCTTCTAAAGAGCTCTGATTCAAATTGCCTGCCTCTGTCGGTGGTAATTCTGTTAGGGCAGCCAAAGCGGGCCACCCATCCAGCTACAAAGGCCTGCGCGCAGGTCTCTGCTGTAATGTTGGCCACAGGGTAGGCCTCAGGCCAACGAGTAAATCGATCGATGACCGTGAGGCAATACGTGAAACCACAAGAAGTAGGTAATGGCCCCACCAAGTCCATGTGGACGTGGGAGAAGCGTTGTGATGGTGAAGGAAAAGATGATATGGGAGAGATGGTATGTCGGGATATCTTATTTTTTTGGCATTCAATGCATTCTTTGGCCCATTGGCGACAGTCTTTGTTTACTCCTGGCCAAACGAATCTCTGTGTAACTAACTTAACAGTCGCTCTTACGCCTGGGTGGCTTAACTTATGAAGAGTGTCAAACGCTGATCGCCTGAATGCGCTGGTCAGATAAGGTCTGGGACTAGTAGTGGACGTGTCACAGTAAATTTCGTAGTCTTCATCTACTGGAGTCACCTTTTGTAGTTTTAGAGCGGTACCATTTCGTAATAGGTTTTGCAGTTCTTGGTCGCCGATTTGCGCACATGCAAGAGCCCGGTAGTTGACCGGTGTATTTATGGCCTCTACCCTAGAAAGAGCATCTGCTACTACGTTGTTTTTCCCTGCCACATATTTGATGTCCGTGCTGAATTGCGATATGAAGTCAAGGTATCTAAATTGTCTTGGACTACAATTATCCCTTCGTGATGAAAAAGCAAATGACAGAGGTTTGTGGTCTGTATATATTGTAAACAGTCTGGCTTCAACCATGTGACGGAAGTGACGGATTGCGTCATATATCGCCAGCAGCTCCCTGTCGTAAGGGCTATATTTCTTTTGAGCTGAGTTCAGACGTCTTGAAAAAAATGCAAGCGGCTCCCACTGTCCAGGTTTTATTTGTTGTTGGAGTACTGCACCAATTGAACTGTCAGATGCATCTGTGTAGATACCTAGCTCCACGTCTGGTTTTGGGTGAGCTAGCATAGTCGCTTGTGAAAGTCCTGCCTTGCATGACTCGAATGCATCCATCATTTCCTGAGTCATCTCAATTTCCTGTGTTCCCTTTTTCTTTGGGCCAGTAAGTACGGTATTTAAGGGTTCTTGCAACGATGAGGCATTTGGTACAAATCTTCTGTAAAAATTAAACATCCCAAGAAATCGGCGCAGTTCCTTCACATTTTTAGGAACCGGGTAGTCTAATACGGCTTGAACCTTAGTCTGGAGTGGCTGAATTCCCTTTTCTGAAACTTCGTGCCCCAGGAATGTAATTTTTTTCATACCAAACTCGCATTTTGCTGAATTTATAAGCATACCATAGTCTGTCAATTTTTGAAATAATTCCCGTAGGTGCTGGTAATGCTGTTCCTCGTTTTGTGAAAACACGAGTAGATCGTCTATATATCCATAACAAAAAGGTAGGCCTGCCAGCACTTCGTCAATGAACCGCTGAAAGGTTTGTGCTGCGTTTCTAAGTCCGAAGGTCATGTTCGTAAATTCAAATAGACCGAACGGTGTTGTTATAGCAGTCTTCTGTATATCATCACTAAATACAGGAATTTGGTTATAGGCCTTTACCAAATCTAATTTTGAGAAAACCTTACTGCCAGCCAGATTGTGAGTGAAATCTTGGATATGTCTTATGGGATAATTGTCCGGAATTGTGCGCGCATTTAGAGCTCTATAATCGCCACACGGTCTCCAGCTGTCGTCCTTCTTGCGAGCTAAATGAAGTGGGGATGACCAGGGGCTCTCTGACCTGCGAGCTGTTCCGTTGTCCAACATGTCGTTAAACTCTTTTTGTGCTATTTTTAAGCGATCTGGTGGAAGGCGTCGTGGGCGACTTGAAACAGGCGGGCCTGGTATTGTACGAATGTGGTGTACTGTATGGTGTTTGGGTACCTTATGTGTGCCAGCTGGACGGGTGATCTCCGGGTATTCCCGTAGTATCTGGTGGTAGGTAGACTCTCCCGATACCGCTTTGATTGATGTAATGGCTTCTCCTGCTCGCTTTGCTGGTACATTCACTGAGAGGGACGTCAAACCATCGATCAGGCGATGTTTTCGGCAATCGACCAGTAGGTTAAAAAAACTAAGAAAATCCACACCAATTATAGGTTTCGACACGTCTGCCACGGTAAATTTCCAAACAAACTCTCGGCGTAAACCCAAATTCAGTCGCAGTTGTATAAAGCCGTACGTGGAAATTATAGTTCCATTAGCGGCAAACAATTGGTAACTGGTTTTTGTGCGGTGTTCCTTAATTGCCGAGCGAGGGTATACACAAAGGTCGGATCCTGTGTCAACCAAGAAGTTAAGTTTGGACGTGCTGTCTGTAACAAATAGGCGGCCTGGTGTGGTTTGGCAGTCGTTGGCCGCTACTTCCGGCTGCCGTCGAAGTTTCCCGAATCTGGGTGGCTGCAAGGCCTGGTACAGCGGGTAGATTTATCGCCAAACCTTCTATGGTACCAACAAATAGGCTCGTCATCACCTTGACTCGATGCGGATCGGTTTCGCACTTGCTTGTTTGATGGAGTCCTATTTCTGCCTGATGAGTACCGGGATTGGGATCTTGACTCGCGTGGTTGTGTGCTAAACTGTGTTTTCAATGAAGCTATCTCCTTCGTCAATTCGGCCATTTGCTTTGCCATCTCGGTAACGTAACCGGTGCATCCCGCGGCGCACACTTGTGGAGTTTGCGGTGCTATGTCATAGACCTTATCTGCTAGCTCTGCCAATTCATCTAGCGTACCTTTTTGAGAGGCAATAACAGTTTGCAAATTATTCGGAAGTCGACTGGACCAAACTGTCTTTAAAAACTCCTCAGTAACTGTAGAACCCGCTAGGGTGCGAAGATGTCGTGCGAATTGCGATGGTTTTCTATCGCCCATTTCTTCATGTTTCATCAGTTGTAACGTATTTTTTTCTTGGGTTGCTGAAAGCCTGGCTATCAGTTCTGTTTTAATTTTTAGGTACTTGTTTTCCTTGGGCGGCGAACTGATGATGTCCTTCACTTCTATAGCGTACTGGTGTTCCAACTGACCGATGATATAATAAAACTTTGTCGTATCCGAAGTTATATTAGCCAGCGCAAATTGACCCTCCATTTGTGCAAACCATAAAGTAGGTTCTTCTGGCCAAAATGGCGGCACGCGCATTCCGACCTTGTACAGCGCAGCGGGCTCGTTTTTATCCTCAGCCATTGTGATAACTTTCAACTTAATCACTGTTTAATGCACTCACTATTATTATTATTCAGTGTTCAATCACGTCGGGGTCACCAATATAGGTGTGCCTATCGGGCTATGTAGTAAATAATAAGTCCACGTAGGTAAAGTCACACACTATTTAATTATAACTACACACACAATGTAAATAACAAGAAGACAAGCGAAAGAATGGAGTTACACTGATTTAAATATAGAAAAGAAACTTAGGCCTAATATTAACGACACTCGCGAACTTGGTAGGTACGTTTGCGGAGCCGCGCGCGCATGCATTCGCCGTCGCTTACTGTTTCTGACTCTGGTGAGGGGCGCGCCTCTCAGCGCCGGCGGCCCGGCGGCGGCGAGTCGGTGACCTTCGAGTCGGTGACGTAAACATCGCGGCATCGTATAGCCATAATGTAATTTAACCGACTCAGTCAGGGAGGTTATTGTGTTTTATTTGTAACGCGCTAGTTGCTACAGTAAGCATTTTACAAAAACCAGAAAAAACTAAACAATATTATTTTATAATAATTAGTGCTGAGGGCTTATTGTCTAACACACTCGCAATCGCAACCGGCTTCAAAGTGGAGCAATTGTTTTCATTATGTATGCAGACAAGCCTTCGATTATAAAAATGAAAACGATCGTGATTGCGAGTGCGTTATGCAATAAGCCCTCAGCACTAAATATTATAAAATAATATTGTTTCGTGTAAAACCATTTATACCTGAAACGGACTATATTAGTTAACACTGCCCCCAAGCTGCAGTGTTCGCAACGTTTTGGTACGGGGTGGTGTAAACGGCAAGTCAAAATAATGTTCCTATACAGTATGTAAACTTACTAAAACCATTTGTTTGAATCCGGGCATGTCAAGGCGATAAATAAGGTCTTCGTATATAAATTATTGAAATTCTAACGCTTTTTAGAATTTATAATTGTAACGGGTTGGCTTAAAGTAATGAGAATTAGAATTTTGTTTTATTTTATTTTATTAAATCACTTGTTAGGGTTATAGCTTTTTATTATATAAAAATAAACATAAACCAGTATGATAATCAATCATTACGATATAGCAAAAGCTCCCCCATCTTCAATTTTTCGTAGCTTTCTTCTTACCGTTTTCATCATACGTTGGACAACATCTATCTTTACATTTTTTAGTCTATTAGTGCTTTTTGTACCCTGCGCTTTAACTGAGTCTGTGATTTCGTTTCCCGCCCATCACTGTAAACTAGTCTACTGAGAATAACCAAAAAATCCTCCGTTAGATGAGCTATAGGGACGATCGGACGGTTTGAATCCTTCGGTACGAAGTGAACGTCGCGCTCTTTTAGTCAATTCTGGGTGCTCCCTGCATAGTGATACTTTCTTCGCAAATTCCTGCGCTTCTTTGGAATTTTTTCAAGCTGTCTGTCGGTATATTTGGGTGCTTTTTAACGCTTTAAGTGTTGAACATTGTATTTCTTTAAAATATTCCTTACTCACCCACGGGAAACATAATATTTTACAGCTAAGTCATCTGGGACTCACCCATTTTGTTTTGTGCAAACTTTGACACTTTCCTCCGGTCTCGATCATTAAGAAAGGGTTGTCTTCCCGTGTTTGGTAAATCTTTAGTCCTAATACCAAGTTCCCACCGCTGGATCAAAAATTTAATTGTAGATGGAGGTACATTTTCAGCTTTGAAGTGAGAGACCACTTCAGATTTTTCACGCCGTCCAAGTAGGCGATAGACACGTTCACGTAATAATTTCCTCGCGGATTTTTTTTATTAAACCGGCTATTTTTTTTTTGCCTTTTTAACAATATTGACATATTTTCTTTTTATTATAGCTGTCAAAATTCTTTTTGTAGTTTTTTATTGCCTGCTATTGCGAGTTGAATACCTTCTCATTACTTTAAGCCAACCCGTTAATACAAAAAAAAACATTTTAGTTATTCATGATTTAATAACATCCTGTATTATTTGTTTACAATTGTAACATTTGTCATCTGGTTGTCAGGTCAAGGCCAAGTTCAACACTTTCAATGTCAGTTAAAGTAAGGCTATGTGCACACTTCTGATTAAATACGACGTAGATTAGATCAAAATGAGGCCGTTATTTGAAACAAGCAACGATGGTTGTTTCAAGTGAACGCTACGCATCAAATCTGGATTTTGCCAGGCACGTCGCTTGATTATGTTCGAAGCTTGTACAATCCGCAGCCTCATTTCTTCCTCCGTTCTCGACACTTTTTTTAAATACTAACTGTTTCACCCATCCCCAGAAGAAATAGTCTAGAGGTGTGGGGTTCAGCAAACGTACCATATCATACAACTCCCCGCTTTTCTAGTGCTGAAGCCAAGATTTTCTGTAAAATGGTTGTAGATCCTTTTTTCCGTTCTGACGTCAATACGAGGACGAGGCCCACCACTACTACTACTACTATCCGGTACTAACCGGAACCGCTCTTTCATTGTTACGCAGTCTGGTAATCGCCCTTATAATTGACAATAAAGTGACACCAGTGAAATTTGAATGACATAAATCTGTCACGACGTAAACATTGCACACAGGGTGATACTTTTAGGGTTAACCGACTTTGAAAAAGGTAAGATTTTATAATTTTTAAACAATGACAAAATTAAAAATATTCGACCCGTACGAGCAAAACAGGTGTTAAAACACTTAACTCGACTTGGCTATCAACTGGTTTAAAGAGATGGTTTTAGTTAGTTTACATACTGTATATTCGTACTTGCAATAGTTAAAGTTTTTCGAGTCTCAAGCCTTTAAAAATTACCAGGAAAATTAACGAACCCCTGGAACCCCGGCCAGGCGGGTCAGCGGTCAAGCCCGAGCCGAGTACCTCTTCGCAGACCTTCTATCCGTGGGAAGACAACGAGAAGATCACGAAGCAGCACGACGAGCAACTACTACATTGGGTCAACAAGTAAGTTTAATAAAAGAACAAATTATACTCATTTCTCGCATTTGTCAGCCCATGTTATCCCTGACGTTGCTTCGCAATTGGGATATCCAAAAAAATTTACTAATTGAAGACACTAATTTCGTGGTTTTTGCATTTAAATAAGTATATTAATAATACAAGATTGGTTTGTTTGAGACATGCTTTAAAACGTTTGAGAGTTTCTTTTCAACACGTCAGATTTTAGATCACGTTTGACAATTTCACCCACAGACTAGCCTACGGGCGGAAGTTCCAAAACGGACTTTTTTGGAAATTGTCTTGATTTTAATAAGCGTTAAATAAATCAGAAATAAGTAAGACAAAATTCGATATACATTTCGGACTCATATTATATGTAGTACTATGGTTGATCACAGATTAGATACAACTTACCAATCACGATCTTGTGACAACCCTTATTCTCGAAATGGTTTTTGAACCACCATATATTATAAAAGTATGGGATAACCCAATTATTCTATATTGCCATGGTTTATGTACATTCTGCGAACGTTACCAGGGCCTCGTCACTCCATATAACCGAGGAACTACTTCTCGGCTGTTTTTATTACTTACGTCCTTCTTTACTTCCCCACAACAACTGTTACTCGCATGCTACGCACCAAAATGTGCCTATTCGCGCGCGCGTAAAGTACATAATTATTTGTTTTTCTGTCACATGACGTCATTCACTCGGTTCACTCCGCACCTAAGCAAAGGGTGGCATCTAAATAATAAATTGACTAGTAAGGCAATTTGATATTACACATATTAAGAGAGTACGTACGCAAATTTGCGTGCAAATTTTGACACTCAACTGATATTTGTATCCCCCGGGGTACACCGGCCGGTCGGTAATTATAACTGTACTAACTTAATTATGATTAATATTGCATAAAACATAAACTGCATAGGTAAATAAGTTATTTATTTAATTCTTTCATTTTTAAGCTCTTTACTTAATGTGTTTATGTTACAAGACAGACACAGACTGTTGACAGACAGAGAACGAATTCTCACCATAAGGGTTCCCTTTTTACCATTTTGGTACGGAACCCTAAAAACGGAATAATTACTAACCCTTACATCCTAAGTCAAACGCACTCACACTACACACTACGTTAACTCACTAAAGAACGACACGAAAACATTATACTCGTAAACTGCGTTGCTGGTTGCTGTCCGGTGTATCACAACGCTGGATCCAGGAAGGTCAGCGCCGTGACACTCCTGAGTGCCGCGACACCATGCTAAGTGGGTTCACTTTTCGCAATTTGTTACATTATAATACCCAATACATTATAATATACAATATAATAATTAAAACCCTGCATGCTTATTACCTAAGTTATCTTAAGTTGAAGTTTTAAGTGTTCTACCATAATTAGCTTTACAAAATTTTAGTTAAGTATAAGTAAAAATTTATAATTTTGCAGAAATACAATTATTTTCTTTCTTTCTTTTTTTTAAATATTCCAGGTCAATGCAAAAGTGATATACCTACACACATTATCCATGTCAATATTTAACTGTCTTACATGAAAAAAAGACTAAATCACTCCAGTCTGAATTAATTTGGAATGTTTTCTTGCAGACGTCCAGAGGACTGGACCGGTTGGTGGGTGGGCAACCCGCGCGGCTGCGTGGTGTACGGTTGGGGGCACAACCACCGCGGGCAGCTGGGCGGCGTGGACGGCGCCAAGGTGCGCGGGCCCAGCGCCTGCCACATGCTCGCGCTGCTGAACCCCGTGCAGCTGGTCGGTGGCGAGCAGACGCTCTTTGCTGTCACACCCGAGGGAAAGGTTTATGCTACAGGTACTAACACCTACCAGACCCGGCGCACTTTGGATTTCAGGGGCGAAACTACAGTTGGTCTTTTGTATGGGTTTGGTTGCTTGAGAATGAGAACGAATTAACGCTTAGCACGCACTACGGTAACTCGCATGCATTTTGCGTATTTGACGGTTAGTAATGAAATAGATTACCGCACAGCATCGTGTACCATTCTTGGTGATGAAAAATAAAAAACAATACACTGCTATGATAGGCACTGGGTACATTCTTTAACAGATCACAGACGTTTCAATACGTAATTTTGCTAAATGTAGGAATATGAATGTGCGAAATAACTCAGATTTATTTTCAACTACTATACATAGAATGTCGGTCTGTAGTTTTATAAAATATTGTAAGATGTGGTCTACTGACGACATATCAGACTCCGACAACAAAATCTCAATGTTAAATATTTCCTGCAATACATATAAACACGTTTCGCTGTTGCGCTCCCCAATCCAGACTGACTAAAAAGATTCATTCAGATCGGGCGCCACTATACATTACATATTACAAAAGTCGCACGTTTTGAAACCGCAAGTCAAAAGGTTGTGTTTGTTAAATTAGTCCCTTAAAAACCAAAGCAAATGCGTGCTCTTGTTAAGGACCTCATACATTACATTCTTCCGGTTCTGAAATCATGCTACAGTCTGCGTCATATAGAAGGTAACATTCAAAGTGCTCAAATAGTTCAGTACACCATATGTATGGCGTACCGAACTATTTGAGCACTTTGAATGTTACCTTATATATGACGCTGACTGTACTACCCCGTATTGCGAACTTAATTTATCCTTATACAGGGTGGAAAGTTAAGATGGGGCGGTAAGGGCAACTACGAGATCTTTTGCTACTACGCGAAAATGCTCTTAGAAGACCTTTACTAACTTTTTAAGTAATGAAAATCGACATACACAGATTAAAAAAAAATACAGTCAGCGAGAAAATTGACAGATATGAGTAAATTTTTTTTAATGCCTGTCGGTCCCATTCCTATCAAGGATTAAAACACTCTTTGGGGACCAACTAAGGTTAGAGTACTAGAAAACCCACCAGTCAAAGAAAACTTTTTCCATGCAGTTCGTAGGGTCATTACAAGGTGTACATTTAGCATGTTGTTTTTTAAGCTTATGAGTCCATTATGTTTAAAGAAAATTAAACAGTATGTAGACAACTAAAGGCCACTTGTCCAAAAAATTCATACTGGGTTAGTAAACGTCAGTTTCATACAAAAACTGTCATTTTGACTCGCTGAGGGTCCGTTGTTTGATCAGTAGTTAACTCAACTAATTGTTAAAATTCGAAAAAGGAATCGACAATTTGACACATTTCCTTGAGATTTAACCATTAGTTACGGTTTTTACGATTAGTTAGTTTAACAGCTGATCAAACAACAGGCCCTAAACAGAACGTTTCAAAGAAAAACGAAAATTCAAATAAAGCATGAGATCATCATCGATCTCTCAAAATTTTAATGAATTATGTACATTATTTTTAATTAATTAACCTGTTTCATCCATGACGGCCAGCTTTATCTGTGTAGCAAAATGTTCGAATTTAGAGTTTTCTTTTACAGACTCTTGTTTTATTTTGCAATAATACAGATTTTTCTCATTTCTAATATCCTAATTAGGATACACCAAAAAAATAACTGTTTGATTTTACATTTTTATTCGAAAGAATAGCCTTTTATAAGAAACTAATTTGAAGCATTTCATGATTAAATGTATTATTGATATTTAAAATAATTTATTAAATTAAAGTAACCTTACCTACTTGTAGCGACAACATGTCTAACAGTCTCCTGCAAACGTTCTCTTCAAATAATATTGAATGAAACATTAAAAATGGGTTTGCATCACAACTCCAGGCATAAGAATAAAAACAACTAGAATAAAAACTTGTACTCAACTCGGAAATCGAACCCGGAGGTTTTGAAAAATAAAACTAACACTGTTTCTATTTAGATATCGATTTTGTAGGTCTTAAGTACGAGGGGTGGCTGAAAAGTTATCTACCTAGCCTATGTGTAGTTAAAAAAAAAAACTGGCCACTATGAATTCACCTTTATTGACTGTTCTTTTTTCAAAAATTTGCACACTCATTTGTTCGTAGCTTTTCATTTTTTTTTTGCACGTCATTGCTTGCATCATGTCGCTTGAAAAAACTAATTTGATTAAAATTGAGCAACGTGCAGTAATAAAATTTCTTTCTAAGGAAGGTAATACGCCATCCCAGATCAAACAGCGTATGTTACCTGTATTTGGTGATTTGTGCCCTTCCGATTTTACCGTAAAGTTCTGGTGTAAACAGTTTAAATCAGGTCGTGAGAGCCTAGAAGATGATCCTCGTAGCGGACGACCAATTTCTGCAGTCACTGAAGAAAATGTGGCCAAAGTGAAAAAAGTTATTCTAGAAGACCGACGGGTGAAACAGTGGGAGATAGCTAGAGATGTGGGCATAAGTAAGGAACGGGTAAACGAAATAATTCATGGTCATTTAAATATGTCTAAGGTAAGTGCACGCTGGGTCCCCAAAATGCTGACTCCGTTAGACAAAGACAGACGTGTCAGATGTTGTGAGGAGTTTTTAGACATGAGTCGCGGGAAAGAGGAAGAAATTGTTTCCAGGATTGTGACGTGTGATGAAACTTGGATTAGACAATGGGACCCAGAAAGTAAACAAGAGTCCCTACAATGGAAATTCAAAGACGAAAAGCCTCCTCGGAAGTTTAAGGTTCGCCCTTCGGCTAGTAAACTCATGGCGACAATTTTTTGGGACTCAGAAGGAATTTTGCTCATTGATTATTTGCCAAAAAAAACGACAATGAATGCCAATTATTACGCAAATTTACTTTGCCAACTGAAGCAAGCTATAAAAGAAAAAAGGAGAGGCAAACTCGGCAAAGGAATTTTGATTTTGCACGACAATGCACCTGTGCATACGGCTCGCACAACACAGCTCGCCATGACCAGAAATGGCTTCGATTTCATAAACCATCCCCCTTACAGCCCAGATTTAGCCCCCTGTGACTATTTCCTATTCAGACTTCTGAAGAAAGATCTCAGGGGGCGTAGATTTTCTACCGATGATGAGATGATAGCCGCGGTCAACGACTATTTTGACGAGAAACCGAAAGATATTTTTTTTAACGGTTTAATGTCATTATTTGACAAGTGTAACAAGTGCATTTCGGTAGAAGGGGATTACATAGAAAAATAAAAAAAAACCAGCCATCTACGTCTTTTCTTTCATAGTCAGGTAGATAACTTTTCAGTCACCCCTCGTAGTAAACAATACATTTTATTAATTTTAGACATCCTGTTACATAATAACATTTATCAATGTAAATACAAAACAATGATGACTGTATATATAATCTAACTCCAAAGGTTTGTAATACATGACAACGATCAGAATGATACCCTCAACTATTTACATTTTCCCCTAAACAAAATAAAACAAAATATGATTTATCAATTGTGCTATTTTAAATTAATAGTACTTTATTACCTAGGTAGGGAAGTGGGCAATTGCGGGCCGAGTATTGGTTTAAACGGACGAGCTTGCGCATCCGTTTAGAAATACGAAGCCCGCAATTGCCGTTCCTTCCAAGGCAAATATAGTGCTTTTCTCAAAAATCCCGAAACAAAAATTGTGGTGGAGTAAAATCTTCATCGCTTGAACTCATTTATTGAATTGCATACAAACAGAGACTTCAAGTTATAAAACAATTATAAAAAAAAAAAAATTTACGCGCGCACACTCTTATATACATTTATAATGTGGTTAAGCATGTATTTATTTGTCAGGTTACGGGGCCGGCGGACGACTAGGCATCGGCGGCGTAGATTCAGTCTCGCTACCCACTTTACTGTCATCCATCCAACACGTCTTCATAACCAAGGTATGAGACTAACACCACGGCTGACATGGGCCTAGTGGGCCCGCCGCGCCACATATTCATCAACGAAAGACTAACGCAGTGTGTCGTCGCCCGGCAGAGCGAAGGAAGGCAGGCCTTTGCGCACTGATGCCGACCTACAACGGGTTCTGGGAGAAATTTCGGTTTGACGACATAAAAATTTCTTGGCTATTAATTTATGTCGTCACATAGGTTATATTTCTTAAGTATCGCAATTAAATTGTTACTGTGACCAAATAGTTTGGGCAAACAAGCACGGTTACAATTATAATGAATACAGCTCATATTCAGCTTTATTTTACATGTTTTGTTAATTTAATTGAGCAATCAATGTATTCAAGGTGATTATTCTGTTTTTGTTTTAGGTGGCCTGTAACTCAGGTGGCAAACATTGCTTAGCGTTGTCCACCGATGGCGACGTATATAGCTGGGGCGAGGGCGACGACGGCAAACTTGGACACGGGAATAGATTGTATGTACCCTTTGCGTTTTCTTACTTTTATTGCAACTAACAAATCCTACTATCCTACTAATATTATAAACGCGAAAGGTGTGTATGTGTGTGTGTTAGTTTACGCTGCAACGGCTGGACTGATTTGGATGAAATTTGAATTGGAGATAGCTCATACCCTGGGTTAACACATAGGCTACTTTTATTTTGTATTATTTTTTAATTTGTACTACTTAACACCAAGTGCTCAAAATTTCGTCATTTTGACGTCACCGGC
Source organism: Acleris cristana (assembly GCA_948252455.1). Classification (NCBI taxonomy): domain Eukaryota; kingdom Metazoa; phylum Arthropoda; class Insecta; order Lepidoptera; family Tortricidae; genus Acleris; species Acleris cristana. The sequence continues at coordinate 14,339,192 of OX411772.1, read as the reverse complement.
ACCAAAAATTCGACCCCTGCTCATAATAAAAAAACCCAATCAAGTGAGAGTCGGACTCGCGCTCCGAGGTTTCGTATTCAAGATGATACGTATGTTTAGAAAACGCAAATGTAACGTACGAGTAGAATAGGAAGTACCGCTTTGATTTAGGGTTTAGGCAAGTAGTAGGTATGTATGGTCACCACAGCCACCAAAAAAAAAAAAGTTTTTTTTTTGGTATTTTTTCTTTTTTTTATATGATATGATAACTAGTATTCGTTTTTTGGGAGGCGATGCAAATCTATATAAGGAACATAATTTCAAAATATGAAGCAAATCGCTTGAATACATCCCGAAAAACAATAGTTAAAAAAAAACATAATTCAAAAACTGTCTCAAGTAGGATGTTCATACTCAGCATAAATATTCTTGACTACCTATAAGAGGTAATCACAAAAAAACCCGAGCCCATTTGATGTAAAGGCCGACTTACTATGGAAATCCGACTATGGCCTTTGTGTCAACAAATGTACAGGTTCTGTTAACGATATTTGTTGTTTAAAAAGTTAGCAGTGATATTCGGACCGACCAACAAACGCACATACCACATTTTGAAAACGAAATTTTCTAACAGATTTTCAGGGATTTCAATAATACACTGTATTGTGTTGTTTACTGTAATCTACACTAATATAATAAGATTTGTATTTTTGTATGTTTGTAACGAATAAACACAAAAACTATTTTACTGGACCGATTTCAAAAGTTCTTTCACTATTAGAATGCTACATTATGTATTTTGTGACATGATATGGGTACTGCCTGCAATAAAGATTATTATTATTATTATTATCCCTGAGTAACATAGGCAAATTTTTAACCCGGAAAAATTAACGGTTCCCGTGGCGTAATAAAAATAAAAATTCTACGCGGACGAAGTCGCTCGCAGAAGCTAGCAAGTAAATAAATAAAAAACCGGACGAGTGCGGATCGGACTCGCCCACCAAGGGTTCCGTACAAATTTCTATACATCATAAAAATAATTAAACTTGCGGCGTAAATGGCCGTATCCTTTTTAGGGTTCCGTACCCAAAGGGTAAAAACGGGACTCTATTACTAAGACTCCGCTGTCCGTCTGTCTGTCTGTCACCAGGCTGTATCTCATGAACCGTAATAGCTAGACGGTTGAAATTTTCACAGAAGATGTATTTCTGTTGCCGCTATAACAACAAATACTAAAAACTGAATAAAATTAATATTTAAGGGAGCCTCCCATACCACCAACGTGATTTATTCGCCGTTTTTTGCTAATGTTGTATAGATAATGAGACGGAACCCTTCGTGCGTGAGTTCGCCTTTCACTTGGCCGGATTTTTATTTGTTAACTAAGAAGTTTAATTTTTTTACGCTTTAAAGGGACTGTAGACCTGAGTATATGATTTTAATTTCAACTCGATATCTCCACGCCTTCTCTATATAAAGGGTCTTGACAGACAGAAGGACGGACAATAAAGTGATCCTATAAAGGGTCCGTTTGAGGTACGGAACCCTTAAAATGAATATATTAGTACGGACATGTCGCTACAAGTTGACCCACTCGCAAGGTCGCGCGGAGTTTTGATTTATTTGGACCTTTCAAGGGACGCTGCGGGGCGGTTACTATCGCATATACCACGCGTAGTCCCATACGCCAGCTAATGCGGCCGATAGACGCCGTGTTCGGGTGTACGTCTTTCACCTATTAAGGCGATCGTAGGCATTGTAGCTGACTACTGTCGTCTTTGCGTTCATCTGTTGCGGTCGCTGCATATTTCATATGGTTGGACTACACAACGTAATTGACCCAACTTGCGAGTAGTTTGTCAGTGGTTTTATTTGTGATTGTGTGTTGTTATTTACTTGCCCTAATGTCCACGGCTGTTACAAATACAAGTACGTTTTTGTTGAGCAGAAGCTACGACCGGCCTCGCCTGATTCCCTCGCTGTCCGGCATGGAGGTGGTGCAGATCGCATGCGGCGGGGCGCACTCGGCGTGCCTTACGTCCCGCGGCCGCATCTACACGTGGGGTAAGGGCCGCTACGGCCGCCTCGGTCACGGCGACTCGGAGGATCAGCTTGTACCGAAAATGGTGAGCACTCGATACCATACTCTATGATATACATTAAGAATGTTCTTGATATTCTGTTCAAGACAAACTGTAGTAGATACGCTTGGTAGCCGCTGGAAGCACTGACTAATCAGCTAACGGCCTGCTAAATAATTGTACTTTTAAATTTAAGTCCTTACTTAAAAATACGTTTCGACATTTAACTCGAAAATCCTTACAGGTGGAATACCTAGCGTCATACCGGGTGGTAGACGTGGCGTGCGGCTCGGGCGACGCGCAGACTCTCTGCATCACAGACGACGACAACGTCTGGTCGTGGGGCGACGGTGACTACGGAAAACTTGGTAGGAACTCAACCTTACACTTGAACACCTAAATAGATTCAGATATCTTAAACAAACGTAACGTAATGGATATATATTAAGTCAATGTTACAAGCTAAATGTTAAATCTGAGAAAGGGTAAATGACTTGCACAGTTCATTTTAGAATATCACGACACCTATTAGGCCTTAAAAATTGTGTGAGTTTATTTTCTCACAATTTTTTGTGAGAAATTATTTTCGAACTGCAAAAAGCGCTGATTGTTGATGTGGATTTGCTTGCTTGGACAAATAAAAACTACATAAGATCATGTGCAAGTTAATATTTGGTTGACAGGTCGCAAGTCACAGTCGAGTTTTTGCCTTACATGAAATTAGGTACTCTTTAATAGATTTCTTGGGTAAGGAATAAAGTTTATTAATGTGCACTTGTACAGCAGATGACTACTTTCACTTGTACTTTTGGATAATGTAAATGGGGGTTAAAATTATCGCTAATAGTCACCCCTATTACCTCCTAACGGGAATACGTCGAATTACCAATAACCCTGTATACAGGGTGAAAAGTTGAGATGGGGCAGTAAGGGCAGGGCAGCTACTAGATCCCTGGCTGCTACGCGAAAATGCTCTTGGGAAAAATTTACTAAGTTTTTAAGTGAAGACTATCGACATTCACAGATTTTTGATAAAATGTACAGTCAGAGAGAAAATCGACATATTTGAGTAATGTTTTTTTAATGCCAATCAGTCCCATTTCTATCAAGTATTAAAATACTTACTCTTTGAGACCAAATAAGGTTAGAGTACTAGAACACCCAAAAATTAAAGAAAACTTTTTCCATACAGTTTGTAGTACAAAGTGAAATTTTATTTAGCTACAACACACAACTACAATTATGATATTTAAAAAAAGAGAAAGATCAGTATTATAGTAAAAAAAAAACGACTAGAGTGTGTGCGTAAAGAGAACTCTAAATACGAACATTTTGCTACACAGATAAAGCTGTCCGTCATGGATGAAACTGGTTAATAATTTAAAAGAATGTAGATACTGAATTAAAATTTCATGCTTCTTGATCTCATGCTTTATTTGAATTTTCGTTTTTCACTGAAACTTTCTGTTTAGTGTGTTTGTTAGTCAAAATTGGTTTCGAATCAAGAGAAGTTAGGTTTGTTAGAATTAGAAACCTATTTTCTAAATAATAAAAACATAAAAAAAACTGAAAAAAAAAACTCAAATCTGTCGATTTTCTCCCTAACTGTAAATTTTATCAAAAATCTCTGAATGTCAATTGTCATAACTAAAAAAGTTTGTAAAGGTCTCCTCTAAGAGCATTTTCGCGTAGCAGCAAGGGAACTAGTCGCTGCCCTTACTGCCCCATCTCAAGTTTCCACTCTGTATATAAACCCGCTTGCAAAGAAAACAGGCATTTTCGATTTTTTCAAGTACTTTAAATATAGTACTTGAAAAAATCGAAAATGCCTGTTTTCTTTGCACTTTTATAACTAAATAAGATTTCAGTCTACAAAATAAGGAAAGTATTGTTTACGAAGAAAAATAATGATTTTATATAGAAAATATTATATTCCGGAGCCCACTGCAAGAAACCCTACCTGATAAAAAAAAAATAGAAAATGCCCTACCCTGTAGGCGTAGCGTAGCTGATCTTTAGTAGCTTCAACTGCTGCTGCGGCCGTAGCTTAACTTGGCAAAGGGTGTAGCAGGATAAGCCTTCAAAAATTGCCCCCAAAGCTTTGAGTTCAAAACTACTATCAGTTGATGCCCCGTCAAATGAAAATAATTCATACCAATTTTTAACCCTCTACTGCCACCTGGAACCCCACGACATTCATTTAACCCTAAAACGTTTTTATTTATTTTCTCAAAAAGTATAAAAAGGAGAATTGTCAAATTTTGCACAAATGTTGATGTGATCAATATAAACTATCAGAAAAAAAATGAGCCCTCTACTTACTTATTTTCCTAGAAAAAAACCTAAATTAAAAATTAAAACATTCTGTATAACAATTCAGGCTCGTTGTACTATCACCATTTTTTTACTAAATATTAACCAACTACCTATCTACATAATATGTAAGTTTCATGTAATTAACAAAGGTGGAACAGTGTGAAAATATAGGTATTGTTCAGTACGTACCATGTATGTAACACGCCTACGGTGACGACATTAGTAAAAGATATCGGCCCGCCAACCGGGAAGCCATCCGTAATCGTTCTTTTTAGGGTTCCGTAGCCAAATGGCAAAAAACGGAACCCTTATAGATTCGTCATGTCTGTCCGTCCGTCTGTCCGTCCGTATGTCACAGCCACTTTTTTCCGTAACTATAAGAGCTATACTATGGAAACTTTGTAAGTAGATGTATTCGGTGAACCGCATTAAGATTTTCATACAAAAATAGAAAAAAAAACAATAAATTTTTGGGGTTCCCCATACTTAGAACTGAAACTCAATTTTTTTTTCATCAAACCCATACGTTCGGGGTATCTATGGTTTTTTTTTTTTTTTTAATCAGCCTGTTGAGTGTCCCACTGCTGGGCAAAGGCCTCCCCCCTTAATTTCCACAAATCCCTATCAGTGGCAACGTCCGGCCAGTTGTCCATAAATGTGTCCAGGTCGTCCCGCCATCTTCGCCTGGGCCTGCCTCGTCTTCGCCACCCGTCTTGCGGCACCCATTTGGTGACTACGGTAGCCCACCTATCCGGGTGCATGCGGCTGATGTGGCCAGCCCAGTCCCATTTAATTCTGGCAGTTTTTTTACCAACATCAGTACATCAGTCTACATCAGTTTACAACATCTATGGATAGGTCTTCAAAAATGATATTGAGGTTTCTATCATATTTTTTTTCTAAACTGAATAGTTTGCGCGAGAGACGCTTCCAAAGTCGAAAAATGTGTGTCCCCCCCCCCCCCCCGTAACTTCTAAAATAAGGGAATGATAAATGTAAAAATAATATATGATGTACATTACCATGCAAACTTCCACCGAAAATTGGTTTGAACGAGATCTAGTAAGTAGTTTTTTTTTAATACGTCATAAATCGTAAACCGCAATTTACCTTTCACGGAACCCTTCATGGGCGAGTCCGACTCGCACTTGGCCGCTTTTTTTAATTTGCTAATGTCGAATGTTTAAGGAAGATGAATGAAACTCATTAATACATATTTGAACAAGTGTTTCTGTTTGTTTATTTTTAGTAATATAAATTCGAGTTTATGACAACAAACTAATTATAAGTAGCTAACTACTAAGTAACCTAAAATACATCCTATATTTAGTCTTCAAATAAACTTACGTAAAATGTTGAGTAACCTAAGTAGTACCTTTTTGCTAAACAGTAAAGTAAAATAAACAGAAACATTTGTTCAAATATGTATTAATGAGTTTCATTAAGCGTAGCAAATTAAAAAAGATCGATTACGGATGGCTTCCCGGTTGGCGGGCCGATATCTTTTACTAATGTCGTCACCGTAAGCGTGTTACATACATGGTACGTACTGAACAATACCTATATTTTCACACTGTTCCACCTTTGTTAATTACATGAAACTTACATATTATGTAGATAGGTAGTTGGTTAATATTTAGTAAAAAAATGGTGATAGTACAACGAGCCTGAATTGTTATACAGGATGTTTTAATTTTTAATTTAGGTTTTTTTCTAGGAAAATAAGTAAGTAGAGGGCTCATTTTTTTTTTGATAGTTTATATTGATCACATCAACATTTGTGCAAAATTTGACAATTCTCCTTTTTATACTTTTTGAGAAAATAAATAAAAACGTTTTAGGGTTAAATGAATGTCGTGGGGTTCCAGGTGGCAGTAGAGGGTTAAAAATTGGTATGAATTATTTTTATTTGACGGGGCATCAACTGATAGTAGTTTTGAACTCAAAGCTTTGGGGGCAATTTTTGAAGGCTTATCCTGCTACACCCTTTAGCGCAAATGGTAAAAATTTGGTGCGAACAATCATTACAAAAAATGACATCGAAAAATTGAACGAAACTTGTATTAAGGATAGAGGCCTTCGCGGACAGTTAAATGCAATGGTTGACTAAATCCAGCGTTGGCAGGTTCCGGTGTCCGACCGAATTTAGTCGGACTCTGGAACCTGCCAACACAGGATTTGGTCGACCATTGTTATTTAACTGTCCGCAAAGGCCTCTATCCTACCACAAAGTTTCGTGAAATTTTTCGATCACGTTTTTTTGTGATGATTTTTCCCACCACTTTTTTGCGCAAAATTTGCCAAATTTAGCTGCGGCCGACCAAGAGCAGTTAAAGCTACTAAAGGTCAGTTACGCATACAGGGTAGGCATTTTATCAGGTATGGTTTCTTGCAGTGTGCTCCCGGACTATTAGTTTTATGTTGTAGCATAAAATAAAATGTAGCTACAGTAGTATGATTAAACTACTTGAAAAAAATTAAAGTGCTCGTTTTCTTTGCAAGGGGGTTTATATAGAAAATATAGATTATTAACATACTAGTGACATACAAATTTATAAACTACCAAAATCAATCCTAGAAATAGACGACAAAAGAGAATTTAAAAAAAATTGTTTGACATCTTAGTAAATAAGGCTTATTATTCTTTAAGTGATTATATTAATGGTATGTTTTGAACTTTAATCAGTAAGTCTTTATTTTCTCATTTCTTTAGATATTTATTTCATTTTCTGTGAATTGTTTTATGTTTTATTTTTATTTTTATTTCAATATTACTGTTAATTATGAGTTTAATGACCAAATACCATGTCACTAGCTGCATGCCAATATGCTAGCTATTTGTATGCCTCATGGTGAAACATAGTGCACAAATCTTATTATCTATAACACCTTAATTATAACCTATGCTTACGCATTTTTTTTTTTTTGATTTTGTATAACTCAAATGTCATATGCTAATAATCAAGAGTCGTAAACGTAACGTCAAGTAACAATTGTGTCACAGGCCGGGGCGGATCCGAGGGTTGCAAGCAGCCCTTAAAGATCGAATGCCTCAAAGGACTAAGGGTCATCAAGGTGGAATGCGGTTCGCAATTCTCCGTAGCCCTGTGCCAGTGCGGAAGCGTTTACACATGGTAAATACCTTAACATGAACTCATAAATGCAATTTTGAATTGGCTCTAGACATTAGAAACGTATTACACACGCCGCACTTAACCGATCACTTTTTAACATTATATTGATAACATTTCTAGAAGTAGTCGGTCAAGTATGGTTTTGGATGGCGCGAAGCTAAAAAATTGTGACGAAATATCTCTAAAAAAATCAAGTTTTTAAACGTTCTTGAAAAATCGAAACCACCTAAATACCACATGATAGCCTATGCCAAAGAAGCGTTATATACCAAGGATAACAATCCGAGGGTCATAATTACAGTTGGACTTTTAAATGTGTTAAGTAAACTGACATCTTCGGTGTTGTAAGTTAATAGTGTAAAATAAATAGTGATGCGACTAATGGAATGGGCGATATTAAAAGAATATTTTTTTTAAAGAGAAAGTTATTCTTTTTATAAAATAAAAAAGGACAATAAAATTGACTTGGACGAAAAATGATTTTTTAATAAGATAGTTGATGGAGTTACTTTTTTTATGGTAAACGTTTTACAGTTTTAGAGTTCGGCTGACTATCGCTAACGAAGTTGCAATCGCTACTGAGTTTATATTTAATACTCGTGTTTCATAGAAAAACGAAGAATGCCGTACTGTATTTATATGACATTATTTTAAAAAGTTTACTTGTATTATTAGAGGGCGCCCACGACTTCATGCGCGTAGAATTAGTTTTCTGCTGCTGTTCCTTTTTAACCCCTTTCGTGAATCTAACGAACTCCCCTCAATCCCTCCATAGTGCACCCCTAATATATCGAAGGAATATTCCCTTCAATTGTCAAGTCCGAATAGGAAAGAATGAAAATTATCAAATGACTCCACCGACAAGTAAGTAAATGATGACAATGCTGAGGTCCAGCTGTTTCGGCTGGGCATTAATCGATCAGTCAGTCAGTTTCTTCTTTTATATACATAGATGAAAGAGTGTGCCCGAAAGTGTTATGACGCTTTCTGAGTGTCTATATTACATTCTTTACACGTTCCTACATGTCAACATACAATTCCGACATTTCGGAAAGCTTGATATTTTAAATGCACGGTTGGGCCATTGTATGAAAAATTTATCAGTTAGGTCGGGGTCGTCAGAAATTTATAAACACTACATCAAACGTAGTGTTTAAAAATGTTAAAGATATTTAAAAAAAGGATTTTTATGTAGTAAAACTCGTGTAAAACTAATTATAGGTATGCTAGAAAACTTCCCTTGTCAGCTAATTTACTTATTGGACAATTGTAACATTTTACTTCGTTCTTTGTTTAAATCATTCACTTCTTGACTGGAGTGCATTGCTATTACATTGTATGTGGTATCATTATTTTACGGTTTGACAATAGTTAGTTGTCATTTTACTGAACACAATTAAAAGTCGTTGTTATCTGGCAGTTGGTATTTAGCGGTGTTATTTAAAAACACGAATAATTAACAAGAACACCTCTGTGAACCGAAAAAGAAACACTGCCATCCATCAAGAATATCATGCTGTCATATTTTTTTTTATAAACTGTAAATACGATTATATGAGTTTGAGTTTAATATGCAATAGTGAGACATAATTTCAGAAACTTTTATTATCATATATATACTGTATGGTTTTTTTCATGTAAAAAAATTATGCCCGTGCACAGCTGAATAATTAACAAGTACCCTGTACCACTGTCGACATCCCTATTTAATGTCTTATTTCTGTGTCCCTTATATTTATAGTCCGACCCTATTAGATAGTCGGAAAATCACTAGATGCTTTTCTCGTGTCAGGTCTACCGGACGCTTACCACCCAAGCGGGGATATATGAGGAATACCAGACGACGGTACATATAGTAATAGTACCTGAGACCTAACATGCCCCTTATGATGAGACATAAAAATAGTACACAAGCGAATGAAAGACACGTCGTATAATCAACAGAGAACTTCATAGCTCTATTCCGCTAAACATGTAAATTCGAATGACAGACACGTGAAAAATTGTAGTTAATAACGCCATTTGTTAGTATAAAAATATGATACTTTCATATGTATTAGTCCGAAATAAAATGCAATACATGTTATCTCTCCCCTAGTCAAGACGCATAACGCCAAAGTAAACTATTTTAGAAAACTGTTAAAATGGATGGAACTGATGTAAGCGCTCGACGCGAGGATCCAGCAGAATGCAGCAGTTTGTAGAATGCACCTTGTCGAGGCCTACAGTTTTCCCGTCACCTTTAATTTGACAGCAGCAAACCGAGCATACAATTAAAATTAGTAAAATTACATAATGGTTAAAAGGAAAACGTTTTATTATAAATTTACGGGTACGGTAGATATTTTGCACTGTTTATAGTTATTTTTCTACTCGTGTACTATAAACCGTTAATGTTGATGTCGTTAACGGTATCAGTGTATCACCTATATCGTTACTGAAGCGTGAAAACAGTTCTATACTGAGCGTTGCCATGGTAATAACAGTTCTTTTATAACTACTATAGCATTCTTATTACCATGATTGGACAATGTCAGTGATGGTGTTTGGTGATCAACTGGCATCTCAATTTTATTTTATGCATATCAAAAACAGTTTTTACAACGATTTTAATATGTAAAAGTGCGAAAAATATGTAAGTAGGAAATTACCACAACAGGAGCATTAAAAAAATAATTATAAAGATAAGCTCAATCAAATTAATTATTTTGCCTGTTTTGCAATATGGCATTATGGAGGCACCAGAAATGGCTTTTGGTGAATAAAATTGGCATCCCAATTCTTATTCTTATTCTTTTGCTCGAAGTATTAAAAAAAAATGTGTCAAAATCTCCAAAACATTACATTAATACATTAATATATTTTTGTATTTTTTTATAATAATTGAAGTAATTTGTAGTCTTTGATAAAAGTATAATAGGGGAAGATAGGTAAATAGGACGGAACTCGTAAATCAGGTCCGGTGGACCTAATTGACTCGGTCGCAATCCGAGTGGCTTTTGTGTCATACGCGTGCGTGATTGAGAATACTTTTGTGATTTTAGGCAAAATAAAGGATGTTTTTACAAATCTTTCACGAAGATAAAACAAATCTTGCAACATTACTTTTCACTCGTAATTAATAACATTAAGTTGTTTAATATGTCTCAATGTGTTACATTTCGTCCAAACAAGAAACATTGTCATGTCACCAACCAACTCATAATTTCATTTACATTCGAAGCAAGTACGACTTACTACCGTACTCAGAGACGTCAATTAAATTTAATGCTTGATTAAAGTAGCTGCTATCACTTTCTTTGCTATGGAAACAGAATAAGACAACACGTCACTAAACAAGCATTAAATTTAATTGACGTCTCTGAGTTCGGCAGTTAGTATAAAACTGAAATATATCATTAAAAAGAATCACAAATTTAAATGTAATTAATCTCATTTGAATAAATAAGGGTTTACATTGTAATATTTATTACGCCTTGGAGTTAATTTGGCATTAAAAAATTATGAACCCCATATACCAACGCCGTTTACAGCGTTTTTGTAAGTTTATGAAATAGGTTTACTATAAAAAAGTAAACCTATTTCATAAACGTTTATATACGCTGTAAACGGCGTTCGTAAATTTTAAACTTTTTACTTTACGACATTTTCAAAGGTAAAATGCAAGAACTTTAATCTTACGAGTGTATGGAGTTAGTTATCCTAGTCCAAACATGGTTTTAAAAAGTTAAAATCTCGAAACATAATAAAATTTCGTACATTTTTCGCGGCCTCTGCCGTTGATAAATAGTACATAATAAGCTTTATTTGAAAAATAATTATATCTTATGTGTGTTATAATTATAAAAGAAAACTCAAATGAATGTATGTAGGTACGCTCTTATACATATAAACACACCAATTTACCATTATTTACTTTTGATATTCGAGCGTGGTCATATTATTTAATTATACACTCTTCTTATATTTGACTTTTCGAAATGTTCTTGTCTTTGAAAATGTAGTGATGTAATCTAATTAATCTAAAGCTGTTTAACCCAGTAGTGCGACAGAGATGAAATGAACGTTTATATAACGACTAGAGGAAACGCGTAGAATTAGTTTCCCGCTACTCCCCCTATTTTAACCTTTTAGAGGAAGAATTTCCAAAAGTCCCTACTTAGTACACCCCTAAGATATCCGAGGAATGTTCCCTCCAAATTTCAAGTCATTGTATCCAAAGGTTTTGGCTGTGGGGTCATAGATCAGTTTGTCAGTTTCTTATTTTATACATAAATACATACATTAAATCACGCCCGCTTCCCAGAGGGGTAGGCAGAGACCACTTCTTTCCACCTGCTATGATCCTGACAAATCTCTTTCGCTTCTTCCACATTCATACGTCGAGTCATGCATGCACGTCGGTTTGGAGTACTTAAGATTCGGCTTTTTTCCAGTATTTCTCCGGTTTGATTCGAAAAAGTACGCCTATGGCGGCCCCTTCCGACCCTCCCACTCACTTTCACTCTGTATATCTCTTTCGTCAATCTTCTTTCATCCATCCTTTCCAAGTGACCGAACTATCGAAGCATGCCTTTTTCAATCGTAGTCACTACATCTATATCTTATTTTATATATTATATAAAAAATCAATGGTGCTTTTAATATTTTGAAATGATTTTTGCTAACACAAACATATTAAGATGACTACGGCAGGATTGCTAGAGCAAGTAGTACAATTGTGCATTATTTTGAACGACCGACTGTAAGTTGAACGGTGTGTTGCAAGTTGACCGTGTGTGACTGTGGCACCGCAGCTGCCAGCCGGGCCGGCCGATCGGACGCGTGTTTAAATAGAAAAGCTAATTTAGTACATTTGTTGCTTGATCTGGCGAGACATCGCTAATCCAGACAATTTCCACCAAAGATGCGTTAAAAATTACATTACATTACGTGTCACCGGTGGAAAAGTACCTACAAAATGTATCATTCGGGCATATAATAAATATGAAGATGATGATGAAATATTCAAACTTTTTAATTCATTAAATAGAGGTAACATTATTTTCGTCTTTTTCATTATTATTGTTATTGGCAATCCAAATAGGACCCGACTATACGATTTTATATAAAGTAAACGTTATACTAAATAAAAATATATTTTGTTGTTATATCTAACGTTTGTTATGTTATGTGTTATGAACGATTTTAATATCAAATTATATCAAATGCTATATGTTAAGAGAAGCATCAACAAAAATCCTCTCGTCGACTTTAAGATAATACTTTATTTTATTAAAAAACAGATTAATAGTAATGAGCAGTGATCGGATCTAGGATGCAATTTCCCGGGGTTTAAGTCCGTTATTTTAACATGGATATGAATATGAGTTACAATCCCGCGAGTTTCTTTTTTACCTACAACATAAAACACAACAAACCTACAATATAAAATTTACCAAATATGTAATAACAACAAAAAAAATACAGTACTGCGTAGAAGAACTGAACGTAACTTGCACGTCTTATCTTTTATGGTATTTTTATTATTTTTATCTGTTTACCATAGGGTATACAGGTAAAAGTAATAATTATTGTTACTACTTTGTTAACCTTATCACCAAGGCTCGAACTTTTAGTCACATCCATGTTAAGCATAACGTTTGAGGTCGTTCACCCCAAATTGCATCCTAGATCCGATCACTTGTAATGAGGGCGCCACTGGGCGGTCGGCACTGGCTCGGTGCATTCTTAGGGTGTATCGTTAGTCTATTTTTAAATTACAGTTTTTTTGTGCCACTGTACAGGGCAAATTCCGAATGTTATTATGGCCTTGTGTCCTGTCGCATTTTATATGATTTACTTAGAATTATTTAATTGTTTTCAGTATTACTGACTACATATATAGGAGTCGTAAAAAAACGTTATTCGGTCTCTGATTCATGATAACCCGTGTCTTGCGTTCGCTCATCTACTGTTTCTTAATATAAATTGTCTAATCCGAAAACACCAATGAATGCGGCTACCTGCAATGTAGCAGTCATAGCATTCTATACTCTTATGGTAACCACATAGCATTTACAATGCTTGTACTATTACTATGCAGTTAGCTGACTTCTTTGGTATTACGACAGCACAACTCTAGTCTCTACTTGTTAAACTGATCGCGTATGGTCAAATTCTATTTTGCGGATTTATGAGTCCTGTTTTATTTATTTATGTTAATTTGTGGTCTACCAGAATCACATGACAAAAAGGGAAATTTAAATTTATAGCTTGTAACTCCGGGGTAAAACGATTTAAAGCTCTTATAAAGATACTCGATTTTCCACCAGGTTTTATAAAAGTATGATGTGGTAGACTCAGTTCGCACTGAATTCTTTATGTCTTAAAGAATTATTTCATTTTCGAGGATAATATTCAAATATCATGTCTGTGCAATTAACTATCTGTGCCGTTTAGACGGGACAAATAAACATTTAATTTTATAACATTATTAGCCATTAATTACCTACGTGAACCTTAAAACCAACTTTGAACTTGCATTTTCTATTAAATTTAAACTTTCATTTGCTACATATATATATATATATATATATATATATATATATATATATATATATTTTAACATTCACAGCCGGCATCGATGAAAATACGCATGACTTTTCTGTTAATTTCACTTTTTGAAAACGCTTAAAAGTTAGTCTTTGTTTACCAAAGAACTTTTTTTGTATAATATTATAAAACTTCCTATCTCTGTGTATGTTTAGAGACCAAAATTATATTTTTCAACATGACTTAATTCCAACTTATGAAGCAATAGATTTGGTGTGTTTTCGTATTTCTGAAAAGTCATGTGAAATCGTAAAGTCGATTTAATGAGACATCAAGATTGACCGGTGCACAAGCGGATCTTTAGTTGCTTGGAATACATTTGTATCGAAATTCAAAGCTACAAGTCTGTTCAATATGTCACGTAAATTTGAACTCTCTACAAGAACTCTTACAAAAGTTGTGGCCGTTATCAGTATCATCGTCGTGCGTGATTTGAACTATGATTTTCTCATCCGAAATAGGATTACTTCAAGCTCGTACAGCAAATAATTGCAATAGTTTAGAATACATTAATTTTATTTTTGTTCCATGTAAATCAAAGTTTTGATTAATATTCAGGTTTATGCAAAACTACTTTAATTATTCTTTTAATTGTAATAAATCTCAGTAACAGAACTTAGTAACCGGTTAGGTATAATTTGGAACTTTGTATTACATTAAATGAACTCTTATTTCGCATTCAATCGTTGTTAACTTACGCGTTATTGTTAGCTAAGCCACAATTTTCAACTTTAATGTTAATCAATTTCGTATTCTGAGTGGATTTGAGCTATTTATTTTATATTCCTCATAAAAATATCATGAATACCGTACCGCACAGCCTCGACGATTTGCCGTATGGTGGCAATATATAATTCTGGAATTCAAATAGCACCTCATTATTGAAGTAAAAATATTATTTGACTCCTTACCAGTCTATTGAAAAAGCCACCACAAAATCAAAAATTGTGTTTGATTTACATCTTCTTCCTTATAAACTTTACAGTACACATGATTAAAGATATACTTTATCCTTAACACCGAAGGGGTTTTAGGATAGTTCCCTAAAAACGAACGCTATATTTGAGAAATGAGAATAGTAAAACAATAACAAAGTTGACAAGCGATGAAATTTTCATTGACAGGCGTAAGGCAACATCCATAAAAAAACGATTTCATACTTTACTTTTAAATTTGTCATAAGATTCCGGTAGACCTCATTTAAGTCGTCATTCAAAGTGGTGGCTGCTATATATTAAAGTTAACAGAAATAAGGTCAGCCCAGGCAATTGCATCATGGAGCAATTGTGTCTTCTGAACATTGCCTGAGCTGATTTTGCAGCTAATTAAATGCATCTACCGAGTTATTGAACAGATTGGCAGAGAAGAGTTCGACTTTGTTGCTAAGCCGCTGTAAGAGTTGAAAATGCATGATATTGCCAGCATGGTCTGGCCAACTTTTGCAGGATATTTTTTTGCGGAAATGGCACTATAATATTCCAGATGTGTATCTTAGGCGGTAGTATCGAACAATATCATATGTTTTCACCTCAATTAACAATTTTGCATGCTATCCACCTTGGCCTTATCCCGAATGTTGTCACTTTTTCAGTGTCAAGATGGGCATGTTAGAGCTCGGGCAGTATATTCAGTGTCTGTGGTATATCTCATACGCTTTAGTTTGTTTGCGCAGCGAGTACTAAACTGCGCCTTGTTTCGATAGGGGTAAGGGCGATTATCACAGACTCGGCCACGGCAGCTACGAGCACGTTCGCAGGCCAATGCGTGTCACGGGGATGCAAGGAAAAATGATCGTTTCCATCGCCACTGGTGAGTGCTGTGGGCTAAGGGTCAGTTAGCATTGTAATGGGCAGTAATCTCATAAATCTTAACACTACTTCCCTTTCTTGTTAAATTATGAATAAATGCAGCGGTGCCACACGAGCGTTGCCGGTGCGTTGGGTCTTCGCAACGCTGTGATTTTAACACGTATGCACAGCGACGCACGTATTTCAACGCACCCTGTGGCTTGTTGTTCTAATTTACATGAAGAACAGCGCAGCGTCGACGACGCAGCGTACCAGCAACGCCGGTGTGGCACCTCTTATACTGAAACTCAAACGGAAATGAACTCTGCATAAACAATCATATTGTGCAAGCATGCCTGAGCGTTCATGTTAGCATGCCGTGCTCCGGTATTCGTACCAACAGCAATTTATTCAGTTGCATCAATCGTACAAAATCTTCAACTGTTTACTTTTGAATCATATACATAGTTAAGTTATGTACTTAAATGTTGTGTGTAGGGAGTCTCCACTGCGTGGCCTGCACGGACACCGGTGAGGTATACACGTGGGGTGACAATGACGAGGGGCAGCTTGGAGACGGAACCACACTGGCCGCACAACGGCCGAGATTGCTAACTGCCTTGCAGGTATGCTCTGTTATTAAACCAACTGAAATACGCTACGCTCCTGATTCAATTATAGGATCCTTCGCTTACTTGGGATTCAAAGAAACGAGATGCAAATAACTTTGGTCTCGTGTTGCAAAAAATTACCACATTATTTTTATCATATAAATACAACATGGAAAAAATAAAACCACATGTTTATATTGACCCCGCACTATTCTCATTTTTAGGGTTCCGTACCAAAACGGTAATAAAGGAACCCTTATGGTGAGACTTCGTTGTTTGCCTGTCCGTCTGTCCGTCTGTCTGTATGTCACAGCAGGTTTTCTCAGCAACTATAAATGCTATCAACTTGAAATTTGACATAGTTGTATAACTTTCTTGTCCGCATCTGTTTGTAGTAAAAAAAATATGAAATTAATTTTATAAAAAAAACCTGAAAAAAAGTGGCGTATATAATTATTTACATTTTATCATCAATTATTTACAGTTTTTGGAAATAGCAAAAAAAAATTAAAAATCTGTTTTAAAATTTAAGCTAGTCAAAATGGACCTTATTGCATAGAAAATAAAGTTTATATGAAAATGAGTATTTTCTTCTGCGGTTACCAAGCATTATTATCTTAAATACCCTTGGTGCGCGAGTTCGACATGCACTCTACCGGTGTTTTTTTAATAAAAAGTTACTTTAAATGAATTATCCATCAAACAATCATGATATATGAACGTGTGTTCCCTAAAGTGTGAACCGAAGTTCGAGATTGGGGCTCTTTCGTTGATCACATGCCATGTTCCAGGGTAAACGCGTTACCAAGGTAGCTTGTGGAAGTGCGCACACGGTGGCCTTGTGCGTGGAGGCGCCTCGCGCGCCGCGCCTGCCGCCGCTGCCCCCGCTCGAGTGCCACCTGCTGCGGGACCTAACTCCGCAGCTAGTCTGCAACCGGCTGGTACGTGTGCCCTCAATCGGACAATGATAATTTAAAATATTGAAATCATGTATCACAGTAAATTGGTAAGGTATTTTTGTATTTTGTAAATTCATCCAATGAAATAGGGCTATTAAGATCATCATTATGCCAGCTGAGTGAAATGAACAACAAGATATAGAGTGTATCACCTTTAGTAGGGTTTTAGAATACTTGGAAAGACGAGACAGTCAGCGAGTCTGGTCTGGGTCAGATTCGCAAGACCGCGCCCGAAGAAAGCGTCCAAAAGCTTCTGAACAGACTGATTCAGATTCGGGCGCAGACAAACAAAGATGAAGAAGGAGAATTATTTGTTAAAAATAATTAGGTACTTTATCATATTAATTATAATAATGTTTAGCAAATAATGTATATAACAAAGCAATTTTGTGTTGTCAGGTTTTACTGCACCAGTTTTCTGAACTGGTGTGTCCCACTCTGTCGATGCTCATTCTGGAGGGCAACCTGGATCAACTGAGGAGCTTGATGTTTTATTCTGTCAAAGAAACTGCTTTTAGAAAGGTATGACACGATTCCAACTTTCAGATATTGTTTTCACATTGTTATGTTGAATTTTGATGCATGTGTATTTTTTAAACTAATTGATGATATTATGATATCTATCTAATATGTAAAATCTCGTGTCACGGTGTCTGTAACAAAACTCCTCCGAAACGGCTTGACCGATTCTTATGAAATTTTGTGTGTATGTAGGTCTGAGAATAGGACTGAAAGTATATTTCATAATCATAAGGTTTGGGTAAAAAAAATCACATGCTTTTTTTGTCCAGGTTTGCAACCTTCTTTGGTTAAACTTATTAGGTTTCAAATTTAGGACGTATCTGCATGTTTTAGTCTTAAAAAATATATAATTAATGTGGCGACAATTTAATAGTATAGTATAGAGTATTTAAGCTACTGTTCATAAATATAAATAAAAAATATCACTTTCGGTGATTTTGGAAAAACTACCCCTAAGGCGATAAATGGGGGTAGAAGTTAGTTAGGTATAACTCCACGAGGAAGATCGCCAAGTCATCACATCACGTACTGTGTACTCAGCACGCCCGGAAACAAGGCTACAGCAGCTGCGTGCCGATTTGTTTATAGCATCTTTGGTTTTCTTGCGAGCCCCTAGCTGCTGCTATCATATTTAGTTTGAATGGGAAATAAGTAATATTTTGAACTCAGTAACTTGGAAATTGGTATTTAGGCTACAGTTTATTATCAATAATACAACTTTTACCGATTTAGGAAAAACATTAGGGTTCCGTAGCCAAATGGCAAAAAACGGAACCCTTATAGATTCGTCATGTCTGTCCGTCCGTCTGTCCGTCCGTATGTCACAGCCACTTTTTTCCGTAACTATAAGAGCTATACTATGAAAACTTTGTAAGTAGATGTATTCGGTGAACCGCATTAAGATTTTCATACAAAAATAGAAAAAAAAGAATAAATTTTTGGGGTTCCCCATACTTAGAACTGAAACTCTTTTTTTTTTATCAAACCCATACGTGTGGGGTATCTATGGATAGGTCTTTAAAAATGATATTGAGGTTTCTAATATAATTTTTTTCTAAACTGAATAGTTTGCGCGAGAGACGCTTCCAAAGTGGAAAAATGTGTGTCCCCCCCCCGTAACTTCTAAAATAAGGGAATGATAAATGTAAAAATAATATATGATGTACATTACCATGCAAACTTCCACCGAAAATTGGTTTGAACGAGATCTAGTAAGTAGTTTTTTTTTAATACGTCATAAATCGTAAACCGCAATTTACCATTCACGGAACCCTTCATGGGCGAGTCCGACTCGCACTTGGCCGCTTTTTGTAAATTAATTAATTAAATGCTCAAAATGTGATCCTTCTTGTCTTATGCAAATCGACAATCTTTTTAACAAGTTCGCTGCCTGTTGATTTTCTTATCATATTATGGTGAATACTCGATATGGTATGGCTCAATTTTATATATATTCTTTTCTTTTGAAATACTATGTTATTTAAGAACACTTATTATTTTTTGTCTATTCTTTCGATTGGCATCATAAAAATATGGGTGTTTTTTTTTTCACATTAAGTCGGTTGGATTCCCTGACGAAACCAGGAAAATCATCTTGTTTTTTTTTAATTCCTTGTCTTGTTGTATCACGAATGAATTTGCCAAGTTATATAACTGTGTTAGTCCGCGCGGGGGGTGGGGGAAGTTAAAAGTCGATGAATTGTGACTTGTAGAGTAGTTAATCGCTTTAGGTTTTGTCACTATAAGACAGTTTCTCATTGGTCGGTACGATAGTGATACGACATCAGCATTGCCGATGTATTAAGGTTGTCAAAAACCGCCCTTGTATCTTGATTTGGCGGCAGCACAGACATACCGATGCATGAAAAATGTGGGTCGCAAAGCGGTATGTTTACATGCGCTTGACGTCACTGTTGCTTCTGTCGTACCGAACAATTCAGAACCGGTCTTTTAGGCCGGGTTACATTCCTATGAGATCCACTAAAACATAATTTGGAACGTCATGTTACATTTTAGCGTCTGCATACGTAAAAATGGTATTATAATTAAAGTATGTTATGCAAGATTTGTTGTTTATTGTCAGGCGGTGATGGCGACGATGGTGCGCGAGCGGCAGCACGGGCCGGTGGTGGAGTTGTCGCGCGTGGCGGCGCGGCGCGCGCGGCGCGGCGGCGCGGGGCTGGCGGGCCCGGCCGGCATGCGCTCGGTCTTCGGCCAGATGGTGGCGCGGCTGCCCGCGCTCACGCAGGAAGCGCTGGCGCTGCCGCACAGGGTCTGGAAGGTCAAGTTCGTCGGTAAGTACTCCTTTTTATCCCACATGCTCGGAAATGATAACCTTAATGTTGTAAAACCAGCCCGCGAAGTTCTGGGTTCCAGGCCAAGGCAAAATTAATCAAAGTTATATTACCAACAACGGCAGCAGCCGCGAAAACGAATGAAATTTGAAATTACATACCTTTTTTACTTTTTAAAACCATGTTAGAGTAGGATAACTAACTCCAAGCAGTCAAACACTCGTACAATCAAAATTCTTCCATGTTTATTTGACCAATATACACATTAAAAAGAAAATAAATTGCTAGGCCTGAGTAAGAGTTAAATATGACATATGAAATATGTTTGGCGGCAAATTATGTACATCAATGAAACTTTGTTTGCGTATAATTTATATGAGCAATTTTGGTAAAAGCAATTTTTATATCAGTATGGATTCCTCGGTGCGCGAGGCTGATTATAGGTCTACTAGATTCTCATTACAATTTTAAAAGTAAAAATAAATCTATTTTCATATGGCAATGTTGTCTTACGCCTGTCAATTCTAATTTCACCGCTTGTCAGAGTTTGTTATGGGTTTTTTTTTACTACATACATTAAGACTACGCCGAGCGCACAGTGGCGCCCTCATCACTATTATTGTGTTTTCTAATAAAATAAAGTATTTTCTTGAAATCGGACGGTGCATTTTTGTACTACAAATGAAAACACAACTTATAGGACATATCACATAGTTTAATAACAATTCACCTTGGAGTTATCAACTTAACGGAAAAAAGTGGCCACCTTTTCCCGTTAAGCTGACTACTCATACGGTAATTGTTATCAAAGTTTGTTACGTATCCCATAAATTGTGTTTTTACTTGCTCTACAAAAAAGCATCGTCCGATTTCAAGAAAATACTTTATTTTATTAGAAAACACAATAATAGTGATGAGGGCGCCACTGTGCGCTCGGCGTAGTCTTAAATCACGCCTGTTTCCCAGAGGGGTAGGCAGAGACTACTTCTTTCTACCTGCTACGATCTTGACAAATATCTTTCGCTTCTTCCACATTTATACATCGAGTCATGCACGCACGTCGGTTTCGGGTACTTAAAATTCGGCTCTTTTCCAGTATTTCTCCGATTTGATTCGAAAAAGTATGCCTAGGGCGGCCCCTTCCGACCCTTCCACTCACTTTCGCTCTGTATATCTCTTTAGTCAATCTTCTTTCATCCATCCTTTCTAAATGACCGAACTATCGAAGCATGCCCTTTTCAATCGTAGTCACTACATCTTCTTTTAGTCCACATTTCTCTCTGACTTTTTTTTACTCAAATAATTATTTGCTATAGTGTTCAGAGATATGTCCTAAAAGCCCTCCGACCTCAAGCGAAAAATATCGTTAGTCATATGTATTGTAAAATTTGTGAGGGAAAAGTAAATCAAGCCAAACAATATTGATACTTTAAGTTTCTTTGTACTTTTGCAGGAACGTTACTTTATCACTCCATTTGGCTTTTATGTCACGTAAAAGTCCATTTAGAACTGTAAATAATGAGTTGCCATTTAAATCCGGGATTATTCATTGCCGCCATACGGCGAAACGTAGCTGACCGGCACGGTCTTCATGACATTTTTGAGGAACAGAAAAAAATCTTTCATCTCAGAATACGAAATTTATTTACATTAAAGTAGCATACAGTCAACGATTGAACACAAATTAAGAGTTAGGTTTATATAGGTATTGTTAGCTAAGCGACTATAAATCATCGAGATCTTGAAGCAATTTTCAACTAAATCCTAATAAACATACATACACACGCTTGTTTTAATTTAACTTTAATACTTACTAATAATAGGAAATGCAACTCCAAAAATGTTTTTTAAAGGTTATGCGGGTAACTAACCGTTACTTATATAATATTATAAATGCTCGTTTGTTTCATCTTGACGGCATAGATAGTTCATTGCACAGACGTGATATTTTAGTTTTATCCTGGAAAATGAAATAATTCCCAAAGAAATAAAGGCGGACTGAGTTCAACCACATCATACTTTTATAGGGCTGGTGGAAAATCAAGTATCAAAACGCCCTAAATTTAAATATCCGAGGTCTGGTAATGAGATTCTGGTAGATCTATACTCATAACGATAAGTATGTGCATAATTTTTGGTAAAAAATAAAGTAAAAAACCAGGCAAGAGCATTTTTGACCATGCTAATTGCAGGGTTCCGAAGTATACAAGCACCTGTCGATTGTACATAATGTTTTCTAAGAGCTATCCAATGATACCTCCCTCGATGTTTTTAATGTAAAAAATAATAATTTACCTGTACTTACCGTTAAAAAAAACCATGATTATATACCACCAAAAACATGACTGTAAAAAACGGCCAAGTTCTCTTATGCAACCAAAAGTAGTGGTGGCCTCTGAAAAGGTGTCAAGTTTTGCACTCGATGTTTATTTATTTATTCAATTGCTTCAAGTATTTTATTTACATGAGTGGTGTCTATAAAGGTGTCTTGTTAGGCACTTGATTGTTGACAGCCAAAAAAATTACTTAAGACTAATACGTTTTAAGCTCTAAGGGTCTCCCCACACCTATCGACTCGGAATCGGCTTTCGCCGAGTGTTTTGCACCACACTATTTGCATTTAGCCGATCGGCCATCTCAGCGGTTGTAAACCTACGTTCAGCAGTCTCATCCTCGGTTGGGCCGCAGAGACGCCCGATCGCACGCGGTTTGCTATCGCAGCAGCTGTAAACCTACGGTCGGCTCTCGCGTGCCCCTTACTGCCGTCGAGACCTCAGATAGCCCTCTATGTAAAAGTAAGGGTCTCCCCACACCTATCGACGCTGAACGGCTGTCGCCAGCTCTAATCGGCTCTCAACGTAGCTACTCGGCTGTGGTCGGAACTGTTCAGCCCTCGCTGGCGCCGATAGGCGATACTCGGCGATGTAAGAACGCGAACGCGTGCGGGTTGGCTGCTAACATTGTCGAACGGATGCAAACAGCTTTACGGCAAATCGTCGTTTTCCGGTCGATAGACGTCGTTTCGCGTCGGCCGAGCCAATCGACGTCTTTTTCGCTCTTATTGCGTTAACATAAAAAGTTTTTTGATCAGCTAACGCCGATTCCGCGTCGATAGGTGTGGGGAGACCCTAACTTAGCAGTTTTTTTTAAATACCTAACTGATCACATGATATTGTAACATACTGTATAGAAAACTTTATAGCTTACTTTCACTTACTTTAAACCGATATTGTTATTGTTAATCTAACAATGTGACGTACGATGTAGAAGCTAGATGGGCATAAACATCACTAGGACGCCTTGCTTGAACTTGCAATTTTGTTCCAGGCGAGAGCGTAGACGACTGCGGCGGTGGCTACAGCGAGAGCATCGCGGAGATGTGCGAGGAGCTGCAGAACGGGTCACTGCCGCTGCTAATGGCCACGCCCAACGGGCGCGGGGACGCCGGCGCCTCGCGCGACGCTTTCCTGCTCAACCCCACCGCCAACACGCCTCTGCACCTCAACTGCTTCCGCTTCTTGGGTGAGTGACGTCCCATCTCTAACTTTCAATAGACTGCAATCAGGACAACCAACGTAAATCAGTGGCGCCACTTTTGTTTTGGATATACATATTTTATGAAGCTCAATTACAGCTAGTGGTAAGCTGGATAATTCTTAATTTGGCAGGTGTTTTCTTCAAATGTCAGAAAATTAAGTGTATAGTCAATTTAAACACTGTTCTAGTTGGTATACCTACTACTGGACATGGACAATCCCTGATCGGGAACCACATTCTCGCTTAAAGAAGTTCATTGTTGGTATTATTAAGTCTTTGTCTATATTGTCGCCGAATATGTAGAGCCTCCCCTCACCTAACTCACGGAACCAAGTGATTTGTTAAATGTGAGGTTTACCGTGTAGGTGTGTTGATGGGTATCGCGATACGCACCGGGTCCCCGCTGTCCTTGTCGCTGGCCGAGGGCGTGTGGCGCCAGCTGACCGGGCAGCCGCTGCGGCCCCGCGACCTGGCCGAGGTGGACCGCGACTTCCTGCCCGCGCTGCTCTGTATCAGAGACATGTCGCCGGACAATAAGGTACGCGGCACAACCTCACGACATCATGGCAGCAAGCCTACTGGTTTTCCCATACTGCGATAATCTTACTTAATATTATAAATGAGAAAGTTTGGATGTTTGTAACTCAATAACGCTTCAACCACTGAACGGATCGGGATAAAACTTGGCACACTAGGTCCTGGAATATGATTATCTCCTGAAGAAAAAGGTTAACGATCCCTGCTTCTTTGTTTACCGTATTTCTAATGCTAAAAAAACGAAATGTAGTATTTTATGATTAAATCGTATTATTATAATCGCAATATGGACGCACTACATGGTATTTGTTTACTTAGTCAGTGACCAACTTATACTTTTTAGAGTCATGCCACACATATAAGCAGTGATCGGATCTAGGATGCAATTTGGGGTGAACGACGTCAAACGTTATGCTTAACATGGATGTGACTAAAAGTTCGAGCGTGATAAGGTTAACAAAATAGTAACAATAATTATTACTTTTACCTGTATACCCTACCTAGTAAACAGATAAAAATGATAAAAATACCATAAAAGATAAGACGTGCAAGTTACGTTCAGGGGGGTTATTATGAGTATTATGACATAGAAATGCAGTTCAGTTACGCTGAGAGAAAAAGACAGCTATATAACTGCTACAGCTTTGTCGTTTAAGCTTGCCGCAATATAAACTGCATTGCTATGTCATAATAACCCCCCAGTTCTTCTATGCAGTACTGTAATTTTTTTCGTTGTTGTTACTTATTTTGTTAATTTTATATTACAAACTACTTAAAATTAAAAGTTATTTACTTTTGTATTTAGGTAGGTAAAAAACAAACTCGCAGGATTGTAAGTCATATTTATATCCATGTTAAATAACGGACTTAAACCCCGGGAAATTGCATCCTAGATCCGATCGCTGCATAATAAGTTATAGGTTACATAGTTAATAGTAAAAAGGAGGAATTGTTGTAGCTAGTCAGTAATTTACAAGTCGTAATGCTCAAGTTAAACGAAACGATGATAATCCCAGGAGCTGCAGAACCTCGAGCTCCCGTTCTCGATTCCTTCGGCCGCGGGCCACGAGGTGCCGCTGTCGACGCGGCACAAGCGCGTCACGCCCGAGAACAAGGACGAGTACGTGCAGTTAGCGCTGCACTACAGGTGAGCCTCACAGCCATGCTGGCTTGCATCGTTGCAATACAGCGTTATTTGACTTTCAAATAACGATCTTCTGCAACTAACGCCTGCAAACAACGTACCTACACATTACAATTTCACACGCAAAAGTTGTAATTGCAGCTCGCTAGTGGGTACTCAATAGGTCCAGATTAAATTCAGTGTAAATTAGTGGTTTGTTTGTCAAATTGTAACAGGTGGTTTACTGGTCCCCCAAAACGTTTAGTTTATACCAAAAGGATTTCACTCTAACTCAAGGATTAAAAACCGAAGTAGAATACTCTTTGCTGCAACACAGAATACAGTATCGTGATCGATCCAAAGCCTTTCTCATTTGATATCTTAATTAACCCCCTTACTAATAAACGTTGAGTAACCGTGGTGTAGTTAAACCATGCTTTGTCCTTATCTGTCATTTTGACATTTGAAATTGACAGATAAGGACAAAGAATGGTTTAGCCACACCACCGTTACTCAACGTTTATTAGTAAGGGGGTAAATGTGTAAAGCTATATATAACATATTTATATGAAACAAATTTAACAGTATGGGCGACCCGGGCCTCTATTCTTGGCGGTAAATACCATATCGTTTTTGACCTATTATGGAATTGTTTTTAACTGGGCCGCCATTATTGTTAAGTAAATAAGAGCTATCAAAACGTTGATGATACGATAACAGGTCAAAGACAATATGGTTTTTACCGCCTAGAATCTCGGCCCTGTAAAGTTTATTCTATTATTATTAACTTGTAAAGAAATAATATAAAACACTTGTTTTTTGGACCACCCTAGTACCGAGCTTCAGGCAGTGACTGTTATGTACGGTAAGGGAAACTGAAAGACGTACCTTTTTCGCTCTTGTCACAATGTGAATAAGATATAAAAAGGTACGTCTTTCAGTTTCCCTTACTGTACGTAACAGTAAGGCTGAGGCTACACTAAGCAGCGATTTGCGATGCGAGTAACTAAGATGAAGTGGCTTCATTGCATAAAGCATACATTGCGATTTAGGTGGCTACACTACACTAAGACAAACCAACATAAGCGATTTCGCCGGGGATCCGCCTGTAATTCGCTGTACGCTGAATGCAAAAGATTCGCAGTGATTTCGCGCGAAAGTGGCTACATAGCAGCGAATAGATCGCTATTAGAAAATAGTTATCTCAAGTATGACCTAATTTTTCTTCTATTGCGGCCTATAAACGCTAACACTTTAGGACCACTTTATTCCTGTGCCCACCGTTTATGGCCATCCATATTGCAGGACGCGCATGGATTTCCAATATTAATAGTTCGATGTCCAACATAGATATGGTAGTAATCAATTAACAGTATAACTACAACATCTCGTAAACAGTGATTGAAACAAAATAGGTTGAACGGGTCATGCGAATACGCCATCATGAGGGTATATTTTCTCTCTAGCTGTATTAATTTAGCCACTTGACAGCGAAGTTACTTTAAATAGCAATTTTGAAACAGTCGCGGTCATAATCGTTCGGAAATTGGATTTAAAAAAAAGTAGTGTAGCCGCGTAATAATACGGAGGTAGATACATTTGTTTTGTCATTTACTAATGACAACTTGTAATGTAGCCGCTTGTATAAAAATGTCTTATATTCAAAAGATCGCTCCCAAAAACTGCGATCTGATGAAAGAGCGCGGTTAACTTTACGCTTAATGTAGCCACATATAAACCGGGTAGTACTTTTGAATTAGTAGCGCCGCCGGTTAAAGATTCGATGGTAAGATTGCGTCGACATCGCTGATCGATCGGCATAGCCACTGCGCTTTACTACGGATATGTTATTTAAAACGCTTAATTCAAATATCGCAAATGGTATTATATGGATAATGTAGCAGTGAGCGTATAATATTGGGTCCTTACCTATGAAATTGGCGTTATTTTTACGTGTTTTATTTCGTACGGAAAATATTCATTTCAATTTTAACTTCCAAATTATTTTTAAATTTCATTAATACAGTATGTTACAACGGTTTTAGATACAAATAATATGGTTCAATTTCTTACATAGTGTTTAAAATTAAAGTGTGAACTTAACTCTTTTCATGTGCTGTGAGTTCAAGTGTTTCAATTACGCAGAGTTTTATGAAGCTAATTATTTTTAAGTAATTAAGAGATGTATAATATAGCTTAGAAGTGTCCAATATTCCTGACAGAATTTTGTTTGATTTGCATTTGACGTTACTAAATAATCCGCAAAATTAAATGTATGAAAACCACCGTTTTCATAAAATTCTCCATATAAAACGCCAATTTCATAGGTAAGGACCTAATATAATGCTGTTGTTTAAATCGCGAATGAGTCGCTCATCGCGTCACGCCTTAGTGTAGCTTCGGGCTAATGTGTACACCGCGCTCCCCCAGACTGCACGAGTTCGAGGAACAGGTCCGCGCGGTGCGCGACGGCGTATCGCGCGTGGTGCCGGCGCCGCTGCTGTCGCTGTTCACGGCCTCCGAGCTGGAGACGCTCGTGTGCGGCTCGCCCGACATCCCCGTGCAGGCGCTGCGCGCCTCGGCCACCTACAAGGGTAATCTCATCCAAGTCACTTGCACGGTTGTTGGTTGGTCAATGTACGGAGAATGAGAAGCGGGCCAAGATTTTGGCCTGATTTTTGCCTTCAACCCCCCTTTACACCCTCAGCACACCCCCCACCTTTGAGGACTTTTAGTATATTCATCTGAATACCGCAAAGTATAACTGTACCAATTTATAAAACTACACGAATTATTTTCTCTGATTGCCCATATTCGGCTTAATTTGAACGTATTAAACAGGCGTGATTTAATGTATGTATGTTTTAATGGCGATGTATGCAGTTCGGTTTCGATTCTCCCACGTTTCGCGCCATCTGCACCGTGGGAGCACAGGTCCGTGATTCGTTATCGATTATCGACTTATAGGTTTTATTAGACTGTGACGTTGTTTTTAATTTTAGGTAATTTTGGAGTGAGCAAATGATCGAGAAAAGACTACAGTTCGCTAAGTAAACTTCCAATAATTAACACATAGGCTTATAACCTGGTGTATATTCCAGGCATAGATCCCACCTCGCCGCTGGTGCAGTGGTTCTGGGAGGTGATGGAGGAGCTGTCGGGCGGCGAGCGCGCGCTGTTCTTGCGATTCGTGTGGGGCCGCACGCGGCTACCGCGCGCGCCGCAGGATCCGCGCCAGCGCGACTTCGTGCTACAGGTACCACTCTGCAGGCCTAATATGGTATCGTTTATCGCTGTTGTGGATCAATGACATTCTATACACATTGACAAATCACGTCATAGAACCATAAAGGCCAAACATGACACTGCTTCTTATTTCACCTTATTATGCTTCGACTTGCTCTGTCCATACTATAAGTACATTACCATTGACACACCAGTTCCTTAAAATGTCGTCGGTCATTAAACAGTAAATTACTGATTAATGACAGTAATGTAAAACAATTGGGAATCACAAATTTTTGACAATGTATAAAAATTTAAAAACCATTTTTTTGAATCTCGTCGATCCCTGTACCAAGATTAAAAATATATGTTACAATGAATTAATTATAATAAAATTGGAATCGGATTAAATATAATTAAACCGATGGAGTAGAAATGGGCAGTTAATTTTAGGGTTTCGAACCTCAAGAGGAAAAACAGAACCTTTATAAGATCAGTGATCAGTGATCACTCAATATCTTCCACAGTCGAGTTTTTTGAATTTATGAAATAATTTTAACAGAGGTGACTTTACATGACCTAAGATAAAACATTGACAACATAAGTTAAAAAAACCTTCAAAACATTCAGGATTCGTAATTTGGCAGCTCAAATACTTCAAAGACCCTAAAGTCAAAATATTGTTGTACAATAGGGAATATGAATGAATTTTTCAAACCACATTTCTCAACAAAATGTGTAAATACCGTAACAGAGATCACGAAATGTGAAATTAAAATCGGCCAAGAAATACGGATGATACAAGAATTTTAAACTGCTAATTAGACAGCGATTAGACAGAGAGATCCGATATGCATATCGGATCTCTCTGTCTAATCTCTCTGTGACGTCATGTCGTCGCGTTGTCATGGTCGGCCATATAAACTCCATGTTAAATTTTTCTTTGCTAGAAAGAGATAGGCACAAATATTATATGGCTTATATCTTGTTTTAATAGCAATTAAAAAAAAAACATCTGTTTGGTAAATGAATCAGCCTTTATTAAAGCTGTGAAAAAAAGTCATTAATTTTCACTATTGTTGTGTAGTAAGAAGTAACTTCGAGTATTGTTCCCCAGTGTCGAAACCAGGTTACTTGGTTTATGCTATCAGAATAGATAAGGTTCAAAAAAGCATCTTCTCATCTCTCATCATCTGACCTTTGCTCAAAATAAATGTAATCAATTTCCCCTTTTATGAATCTGGCTAGAACACTTTAAGACGGAATCACTCCTATGTAGACGCAAGACGAGCGAGTGACGTTTTTATATAAAATTATTCGCGGCCTCGTCGATACTGCAGAGCTTTTGGAGATGATAGGTATTGCGGTCCCTCGAAGAGGCAGTCGTCTATACAGCAGAAAGCCGTTTTCTTTGCCTTTCTGTTGCACCAATAAAGGTAGACACACACCTCTGTGCTTACCTCATAATAGTGGCTTAAAGTACACGTTTGACATTTATTGCTGTTCTTTAGCCCCAGCCCAAATTAAAATAACACAAGCGAAGTGGTAATTTATTTTAATTTTAATTTCAGTCGTAATTTTTGTTTAGTTTTTACTTTATTTTATTTAGATAACTTTACTAGTTCCTAGTGTTCCTACTCCTGTTGAAATTTAATGCATGCTGTGTCTACTGTTCTAGGATGCACAGATGTGTAGCGTAGTCTTAAGCTTTGAATTGTGAAATTGTATTGTTGTACCATCCAGTTTATAGATCAATTAAGAATATAATTATGTATGTAGATAACTAATGTAGGGTACTTTATAATATCGTAGTAAACAATCTATCCGGGGCCAGAGGCCGAAACTACACATAAACATGAACCATTTCAACGTTCTTAAACTACAAACATATCAACTGTTTATACTCCAAATAAACTGTTCGCTGAATAAAATTGGAAAAAATATATTTACTATAACTCTGTTATTAATATTTGAAGGAAGACGCCAAATACTCCTACTCTGATTTACTGCTAGCTGGCGGTGTGTCGATTACATAACATATACATGACATGACATTCAAACTTTAATGGGACGGGTTGTAGCTTTACTCACTTCTAACCTAAATATGAGGAACAGCTGTCTTTTTTAAGCACATATACTTCAGTGGTGAAATGTACATCAGATTCGAGAAAATTATCTGACCTAATGGCGCTTGAATTATTTCATATGTTAAATAATTGAGATCTTTCTCACTAACTTTGCTACTTACTTGCGCCAATCCTCTCTCATAATCCCGTGTACAGGAAAGCTAAAAAATACAACCATTATTAGGATTCTGTTTTGCCATTTGGATACGGAATTCTAAAAAGAGCTACTCTATTGCTTTCTTTCCTATGTTCTAATATTTGACAGGAGATGAAAATCATTTATGATATTTATTGAAAATTAAATGATTTAATATGTTCTTAAAACTTTTTCGTTATACTCGTATCTTTCATAGATCCATTTAAGTTACCGGTGCAGTGGTAAGTCACACCAGGTTTTTTTGAGTCGTTAGGGCTCTTCTTGATGACACGCTTCGGTATTCTAGCCGCGTACGGATAGCCCGTACCCTGCTACGCATAGTCGGTTACGCGTGTCCTGGAACACTCTATCCGTACCTGTAGCTACGCGTACACTTTTGGAGCACGCGTACCGCGAGAGCCGCCGGCAGTCGGTCTTTTGGTCGCGCGTCAAAGAGGACGCGCTCGTTCTGGTTCAGCTCGCGTTGAGGTTCGTGGCAGTCCGTACAGGAGCTGTACGCGTAAACACACGCGTAGCAGGGTACGCGCTATCCGTACGCAGCTTTACGGCATTGCGACCAACAGACGACTGGTAAGAAGTGTGCTTAATAAATTAATAATGCATTAAGCACAATTATGCCGTTCCGCGTTTGGCGCGCTGATGCGAAGTATGCATGGGACCTCCCATACCATTGCTGTGGATATTCGTGGGTAAAATGTCACAAGTATGGCAGTACGAGAGTGACCGATGCACGATTTTTTTAGGGTTCCGTACCAAAATGGTAAAAAGGAACCCTTATTGTGAGATTTCGTTGTCTGTCTGTCTGTTTGTCACAGCAGGTTTTCTCAGCAACTACAAATGCTATCAACTTGAAATTTAGCATAGTTGTACAACTTGCTTGCCCGCATCTGCTTATGGTAAAAAAATATGAAATTAGTTTTATAAATAATTGAAATGGGAGGGTTAAAAAATTAAAATGGTTTGATTATAGCAAATGGGGTGTCATATGAAAGGGCTCAATCTGCAATTTGAAATTTTCTTTTATGTACTTTTTGATTTATAACCATAAATTACCGTTCCCCTTGGCCTAGGGGGGTCCTTATCTCCGAAGGTTATAAATCAAAAAATCTGAAAAAATCCTGGCAGATAGTTAATTATATATATATTTTATGGGAAAAGTAAAATAAAGTGTTCATGAAAAATAGCAAAAAACTTTGAAAATCGGTTTTAAAATTTAGGCTAGTCAAATACCTATATAGAAAATAAAATTCATAACAAAATAAGTATTTTCTTTTGCGGTTACCAAGCGTATAAGCATATATGCTAAATACGGAACTCTCGGTGCGCTAGTCCAACTCGCAGTTGACCGTTTTTTTCTCTTATTGCATTGAAATAAAGGGATCACCTCTTGAATCACCGACATACATTTTGATCGAATGTTGAAGAACCTTTTTAAACCATTCTCTTCCATAGTGCTACCCGCACCCTTTTCAACTTTTTTAGATGTGTACTTTTTAACATTCTTAGGTTTTGGACAAGTACCAGCCTCCGGATCACTTCTTGCCAGAGAGTTACACTTGTTTCTTCCTGCTCAAAATGCCGAGGTATTCCTGCAAATCGGTGCTGAAAGAAAAACTCAGGTGGGTTACTTTCTGTTTATAGCCCGTTGTAGGACTTGTTAGGTCCCATAAAAATCGGATCAGATCTATTCCTGTCCTAACCTATCCTCTCCAAAATATTGAACCTCTCATTTTCAGTTCGCAAATTTTACCATGTCCTCAATTTAACGTAAAATTCATGAGTTAGGGTGGTATTCCATCTGTCCAATTTCTATATCAAATATTTGAACAAATTTTATCCATTCCACTGCGTTTATACTATTCGCATAGCCATGTTTAATTAAATGTCATTCGTAATATTTGATCATGGGAAGGGTGTTTCTGGTAAATTTGATAAATTCACCCGATTTCTTTGATCAAATGCACATTGGACAAAGATATTGCACAGGTGGAATACCACCCTACACACATTTAAAGGTCTTTCCTCCCATCTTTTCGCCGTAGCCGTAGCTATTAAAGTAGATGCGTTCCGGGACCAAATTTATGAAAAGGCATCATCATCATCAAGGATTTAATTGTAAATTCTGTTCTAGATACGCCATCCACTTCTGCAAGAGTATCGACACGGACGAGTACGCGCGCGTGGCGCTGAGCGCCGCCGAGCGCGTCTCCTCGGAGGAGTCCGACTCGGACGGCGAGGCCGCTGCCTCGCCCGCCGCGCCGCCCGCGCTCTACTCGCTCGCGAGGCCCAACCACTAGATTGTGACAATTTAGTGTACTCTGTTCATTATTTCTTGTTTGTGGTCGGCTACTATCCGAGACTAGTGCCGTGTAAATCGACATATTTTTTTTGCGAACACTTGTGAAATGAGCTTCCCTGTGAAGATTTTTCCTAGGTTATTTTTTTTATTTAATTTGTAAACGAGCAGTTTTTGGGAGTTTGCTCGAGAAGACGTGTGTGAACGGACGACGCGACTCGTGTGACTCGCGCTATCACGCGCCATGTAAGCGAGTAGGCTTACCTTTAGCTGCGTACGGATAGCGCATACATTGGTACGTGTAGTCGGTTACGCGTGTCCTGGAACGCTATGTCCATACGTGCCGCTACGCGTACACTCTTGTAGAACGCGTGCCGCGCGAGCCGCCGTCTGTCTGATTTTGGCCGCGCGTCACAGGACGCGCACGTCCGGGTACGCAATATTTGGGCGGCAAAATGGATGACATGCGTTATGGATCGATTTACCTCACGTTCAGGTTCGCGGCGGTCCGTACAGGAGCTGTACACGTATCCATTATACGCGTGGGCAACGTACCCCGACTACGTGTTCCTGAGGTGCATGTCATCCATTTTCCCGCCCAAATATTGTTTACCCGGACGAGCGCTTCCTCTTTGACGCGCGACCAAAGACCGACTGCTGGCGGCTCGCTCGGCGGTACGCGTGCTCCAAAAGTGTACGCGTAGCTGCAGGTACGGACAGGGCGTTCCAGGACACGCGTAACCGACTACGCGTAGCAGGGTACGGGCTATCCGTACGCGGCTTAAAGACTAGAGTATTAGAACCCCGTTTGGCACCACTTTGGGTGCGGAACCCTGAAAGTACCGAGACGTGTTTTTTTATTCTCCAGGGGTCTTCCACTATTTATAATTTATACCTACTTACCCAAGCGCCCTGTGCAGTAGTGAACCAATTTTTTTTTAAGTTTCGACGTTGAGTTGAACGTGTTAAATAAGTTACCTCGATGGGTGCGAAACAAGATTTTATTGTTACGCTTTAAGCCCCTAGGGGTGACCTGGAATTATCTATTGCTCGGACAAAGTTAGCTGGATGCTAAATGAAAATCAAAATCATCTTCCCATTGGCATACGTACGTATATAGATTAAGAACAGATAAATCAATATTAGTACGTCAACAGTACAAGCGAGGTTAAAGATATTTTACTGGATTGACTTGCTAGAACAAAAACCTTAATCGATTTTACTCAACTATGGATCAATAATACTCAGAACATAATGAAATCATAATAATGACATTAATATAATTCTCATTCGCAGTGTCATAATGTTACACTCAACTGGGTGTTGGTATTATATGTGTTAAATTTGTAGGGAATTAATTAGCTTGTAATAACATATAGCTTGGCAAAAAATATGGGAGTGCTGTTCGGAGTACATTAGCAACGTTATAATAATAATGTGTTAACCAAATCGTTGCAGTGTAATGTGAAAATATGGAAACCCCGACTATTTTTATTTTAGGATTTCGTTTTTGTTCGGCCATTTTCATTTAACGAAAACAATATATTGTATTTGATCGCAGTACGCGACAAACAGCAAGAGCGTTCTTCGTAAAAAAAAACAAAGAAATTTCAATGGATTATATACATATCCTTTAACGCCCAACGCCCAAGCCATATGACGCCCAACGCGTTGTGAGCGCCATTTTTCTTTAAATGTATTTTAAATGTACTGTTTATGGTAGTGGAGTCGGGTTATTACCTCGTGGTCATATTCTTGTTTTGCAGCTAACCAATACGATTGCCTTACTCAAATACAATATTTTGCTTTCCTTAAACGGATGCAATAAAACAGTGCTTATACTCTCTAATGTTTTCTAACTTATTGCGGTGTACGTTAATGATGGTCGTGCCTCATGCCAATTCACGGCTTGTTTTTAATAATGCTTTCCTTACGTGCTTACGGTTTATTGCTGTCGTTATTTTATTATATTTTAATTAATTTCCTCCACGCGACGATGAAGCGACTGCCTACATTCCATTTCGGTCGCAATTTTAATAAGTTGCGCGAATATATTGTTTATTTATTTTTATTTTTATTTTTATGTGCAAGCTTTTTAAAACGCTTTGAGTGTCACTTAAGATAAATATAATAAAATAAGTATGATTTGCGAAGAAGATTTGACACCTAAGTGCCACTTGTAGTAATAAATAAGGTAATTCTAGATTGAGGCCTAAGAACAGTTTAATTGTGTCGAAATGTATGACACTGTCAATCTTGTCTAGGCTTGAGACTTAAACTAGATTTAACTTTTGTCTGTTTGTGGCCCTTAGCGTTTTAACTGCGATAAATGTTTATTTGATTTGCCATTTTGTTTCGCCTAGGGTAATAGCACCAGTATTGGACACTTAAAGCTGCACCTTTAATGGTCACTTAACCCTTAATTCAAAGATTACTATACATAAACTATAGTTATAAATTGACTGTTGCAAAACAAATGAATAACCCTTAGCTTCTGTTAAATAAGAATCAAGTGTCCATCATTGGTCCTTATCCATTACTGGTTCCACCACATATTTTAGGATATTTTTATGACGTCTAAATGTTATACAATAAGAGACTTCTCATGGTGCCACTTCAGTTACAGGCGGGTTACAACTAACCCAGTGCGCGCGGCAGGCGTTGTGTCAATGGGCTAAACTGAATTGTCATCATTGTTTTGCATCAATGGTTAATGCTAATTTCGATGTTCAAGTAGATTTTTCTGTGAGCACCATATAGATAGTTACAGCCAATATATCCAATCAAATAGCAACATCCAAAATTGATGTTACTATTGACTCATGCAGTGATCCAATTGTTCAGGCCATCCATCGTGTACAAATATACCGGAACACGCGCAACTCCAAATACTGGATAATATTCAAGCCGGCGGTAGTACCGTAAAGGTGCTTTTCCACCGGCGACGCGAGGCGAGACGAGGCGGGACGAGAATTGAAATTTGTATCGAAAAGTCGCGTAACCACATCGCGCGCGCGCGGTGTAAATGGGTGTTTTAATACAAATAAAAATTCTCGCGCCACCTCGTCTCGTCTCGCGTCGCCGGTGGAAAAGCACCTTAACACCTACTAACGGCGGTTTCAATGATACTAAGTCCCCGCCTAATGCGTTGTGCTCCGGTAGGTTTGTATGTACAAGGCGGATGGCCTGAACGATTCGATCGCATGACCATTTTGGATATTGCGGTATATTTGAAGATATTGACTGTCACTATCTATTATAATGCTGACTGTTCAATCACATGTTAGAATAATGTTCAATCATCAAAAGTAATCTTTCCCCGTATATAATATAATTTAACGATTAGCCTCAACTTCAAAATTTAAAGCCAAACCGAAGAGAAGTGTAAAGTTCCCGGTATGATGGTCCAAGCAGATGTGATTTAATTGATCGAACCCAACGGATGACTCGAAGCTTAAAGTACCTATAGAAAGTTCCTGAAGGTATAATTGTTGGTGGTAGTGAGTAGGTGCTGGGGTCGGCAACGGCTGAGCTTGATGAACTGTGATGTTACGAACACGAAGAGATCTGTACGGCCTTGAAATTAGGTAGAATTTAAAATGAAACGCAATTTAGAATGAAAAACATGAAGGAACTAGTCATGTTGATGTTACGACATCGTATTAGGAATAGTATGGTATGCGGTTTGTAGGGCGTCCATGTTATTTGAATGAATAGCATAATAGTTATAATAATAATTTATGTTGTACTCTTAAGATTCTAGCTATCACCTTATAGATCCTAGATCTCATTTTGATACTGTTTTATAATTTATTGGTGCTTCGTGGTTAGTATAACATTGTCTACTACTTATTTTTCGGTTTCAAATATTTATGCACAAACAGTGGTCGAACATTGGGATGTGTAAGGTTACCGTTCGGAACATTGCTTTTACAGTATTCAAACTGCTTATTATTTATGACACTAGTTTTATCTGGTATTCATATTTGTTTAAAATGGCATGAATCCATTTAGACCAAAGATGATTTCAATAAAAAAATATTATTTTCTAAGACTGTCTCTAGTAATTTTAACTGACTAATGTAAGATCTGAAGTTATTGTTAATCTTTGTTTGTCTGGTGCATTCAACACAATTTATTTTGTATCATTGTACCTACTCTATACATCGTGTATCCTAATAATTAATTAAATGTATAAAAAATATAGATGACTTTTTTACACCTCTAAAATATAAAAATAAAATGTTTTTTTTTAATAGTTTCATGTGTTTTGTAGTACCTACATAACAACATAGTCAGGGTCACATGAAGCTTGGCCGTTTTATTGGAGTGCCGAAATTAGACGGTATCATTCTGTTAGGTTTAGGTGGCAAATAATGTTAAATACGGTGCGAAATTTTAAACTTTTAGGGATTTGTTACACTGGATGCGTTCCGTAGTATCTTGTATCTCTGTCATAATTTAGTAAACAGAGGTAAAACATGCTTGATCGGACCGCAGACCGCAGAACGCATCCAGTGTGGCAAATCCCTTAGGGCCTCTATTTTACATTGTCTACCCCTCCAAGATTTTATACCCGAGCTAGATTGATTACTAACTTATTAATAGCTATTCAAAATTATACCTCATGTGCTTGTAACACAGTTACAATTTCTGTGACGATAGGTAACCAGAGAACGAAGCTGGAGCGAGAAGAAACTACTTAGAATTCAGCACAGAACAGAAAAAACAGTACAAGTGTGTAGTGGGCGTGTCACATGTGGCAGCAGTTCAGTTTGCCGCGATCGCTTTTGAGTGACAGTTGTGCGAAAAATATTTCTTATATAGGAAATAAATCGAGAAGCATGCTTTATTGTGCTATTTTGGAATGTAAAAACAATAGCCGCAAGAAAAACATTTCCCATGGTGGCGTTTCGTATCATCGGGAAGTCTTATTTTATTTATTTTAATATATTTCTCATTTTATGTTTTCCGCAAGACATTATATGGGTTCCTCCTGTTTACGCATAATTTTTTTAAGTCATTTTGCATATTTTGTTGGTTTATTCCCAGTTGTCCGCACCCCTTTGTTCACACTGCGATAAAAATTCCCAGTTGTCCAAAAATTAATAAGCCATTTTGCTTAAGCAGAATTGTATTTAGCCATATTAGGCATTGCGCATAAACTGATATCGCAGAATCTAAATTCGCATAGTTTGATTACGCAGAATTACGTTAGTCCGAATATCTACGTATAAATTAAATGAGCATTAAGTCTGGCAGTCAAAGTGTTAACCTTTAACTGACGTGGTATACTTCTCATAGACGTCATGACTTATTTTGAACTCTATGTCGCCATGGCCTAAGTGCTACTTTAAAAGTGCTCTGAAACCACGTCGTCAATTGAAGGTTAAGCTTGGATCATTTTGACTCTACCTCAGGGATCATTTTATACATACATGTGTATAAAATGATCTTTTAGTAAACTATTAGAAAACATGACTTATATAATAAAACACATAAATCATGAATCATGACAAATAAGTATGCAGTTACAAACGCCATTCTTAACAATATAATCTTGTGTAGCTCTGCCTACCCCACTCTGGGAATGAAGGAATGAGTTTATAAAGGATATAGAATATATAAAAGGCAAACCTGACTGACTTATATATCAACGCACAGCCGAAACTACTGTACCTAGAAACTTGAAATTTGGTACAGGGGTTCCTTTCATGATGTAAGTGAGCACTAAGAAAGGATTTCCCGAAAATTGACCCCCAACGGGAAGAAATGGGGGGAGTAGCGTGATACTAATTCTACGCGTACGAAGTCGCGGGCGTCGTCTAGTGTACGTCCCATTCGCTCGATGCCGCTAACGCTACTGCGAAGTCGTGGCATGCTCGCCGCGCCGCTCTACCTTGCCGCGCCTCCCGCCGCACCGCCCGCCGCTTAAGACCAATGTCGTGGCCAGGCCGTATGACCTGTAGGCGTGGACTAGTAGAGTCTGGTGATGATTGTTGAGAAACTTTAATCATACACTAGATGCCCAAAGTTTATAAATTACGCTTGAGAATTTCGCTTACATTTTAAACTATTGTGAAAAACAAAGTCCTCTCAATAACAAACTTAATCCTTAAATGCATGATGTAGGGAAACGCCAAGTTCATACTGTACTAACTAGTTCCAAAAGCTTTCCATAGCAATCTGGTAACAGAGAAACACTAGTGTAACCAAATGATAGTTTGAGGTTTGGTCAAATATAGGGGGTTTTCTGGTCCTTGCATTAATACAATAAATAGACAAAATTACTTACATGATTTTAATAGTCACTAAATGAATGTACAATTACACTTAACAAAATGTGTCTACAATAACTGTTAACAAGAATGTTAAGACGATCATTATGAACAGAATGCACTTTACTTTGATTTCTTTGGTTTAACAACGTTGTACAGGATTACCAAACCTATGACAGCATATGTCGCCTTGGCTACCTGAAACAATAATGAAGGAAAAATAATAGAATCATAAAAATTGTTATTTGTGCAACAAGAGAGCAAAGTCCATTAATGCTGCGAGTGTTAATTTTGAATTTCATATTACATATATTGGGTTTCATACTAGTTCTAATATTTTCTTGCATAGTGGTTTAGTTTAGTTTTGGTATTAAGTTAGAAAATGATAAACACATTATGTAAATAAAATCGACAGTTCCGTGGAATTTCGTCCATGGGTGACGCGACGGCGTGTCGGCATTTTATTTAGTTCTAATTTAATCTTTCGAATAGTTTCGAATTAAACTTGGTTTCGAACATTTATTCGGCGAAAATTATTTGAGTAAACTTGTTCAGAAAATCTTCGATTGGGCGAAGTTCTGGGGCGTTAGGTGGATTTACTAATTTGGAGACGTACGGGATTTTTAACCGACTTCAAAAAAGGAGGAGGTTATACGTTCCACTGTATGTTTTTTTATGTATGTTCACCGATTTCTCCGTCAATAATGGGTTGATTTAAAAAAAAAAAAACTGGTTTGATAGAGTATGCTTCCGAGGTGGTCCCATTGTCACCAAATCTGAATCTGATAAAGGGATTCGTGAGGAATTGAGGAAACTCCTCTAATATTATAGGCATACATATAGCAATTTCAGTACTTTTAGTAACAAGTTTTTTTGCATTCAGAAAGTATCATTTGGTGAAGTGGAACTGATAATAAAGACCTCAGATGGTCAACGGTACCTATTTCAAGAATGGCGATAAGATATTTAATTTAAGATAGTTGAGCGACTATAACGAAGAACATTTAATTGTTTTAATGACTTTCCCGCTGCGTGGCTTGCGGCCAGCTTGAAATATCTCAAAGTTTCGTATCAACTAAGAAGTGGGACTACATAACAGCTTATTATGATCACTAAAAAGTGTAAAATTAAATAAAAGTTTAACCCTTAAATGCATGATGATGTAGATATACATCATATATGTATTTCAAAGTTCAATTTCAAACATACATTTTAAGTAAATTTCAAACTTAGAATTTTATGCAGTAAGGTTTGTAGTTTTGTCAAATTCAAATTTGGAAATGGAGTATAAAGACGCGTTTCACTTTCGACATGCTATATGCATTCAAGGGTTAAAAAATAAAAAACCGCTTTTCTAAAATGTAAAAAATAACTTCTTTTAAAATGGTAGGTAATAGGTCAGTCCAACTGAAGTCGGCGACTCACAATATTTTAACCAAAAACATAACTAACCCACCATTTTAAAAGAAGTAAGTAATTTTTTTGTACTTGTCCATTAAAATCTGTGTATTAAGATTTCATAGAGAATACTGCAACGTCACTCTTTTCATCGTTGAATACTTTATGTTACTTCCGAAACAACCGAAATAACTGTTTCGATACGCTCTAGACAACCGATTTTTTTTTGAAAATAGAACTTTGTATTTCAATAATATGTGTCCTTGTTTAAGGAGACTCGATCCGATACACAATTGCCAATATATGGCGTTTCGGAACGTATAATAGCAGCGTCGCGGCATCTGTCAAAAATCCACTTAAACTTGCTGCTATATCCAGGGCATATAAAAAATAAAAAAACTACGCTCCGTCATCACTTTTTCAAGGATTTTTAAAAATCATGGATATTGGAACTACAGCTTTGGTGCCATAATAATAAATGCTAGGGGGACCAGTTCTATTAAAACATAGCATTATTTCTCTTTGGCCGTCATTTTCATATTTGGACCAAAAAAGTTTATGTCCTCAGGCCATTCCTTGGTCAACTCAGTGCACACCTCACTCGGCCCGCGGAATAAAATGACCAATTTTTTTTTTTAATTGTTGTAGTCCCTATTTCTGGATGCTATGGCCCTTTGGGCCTGCAGCAAAACTAACATAACCTAAACCTACCTATTCCATTGTAATAACAATAGAAAAATGTGTGACTGGGTATTAGCCCAGAGGCTGAGTTAGGTTTGGGCTAAGTTAAGGTTTTTAAATGGGTTTTAGGCCCGTGGGCTGAGTTGACTATACAAATCTATAAATAAATTTTGTAGTGGGCATTTTGGCCCGCAGGCTGAGTGAGGTGTAAGCTGAGTTGACCAATCATAATCATCTCATCACCAAATGGTCACAACAGAAGACCAGGGCTGGCTCTGCCAGCATCACGCTGAGTTGTGACCATTTTATGACAAACCATGCATTATTGAATTATATTCCATGTTAATTAAGTACTTATGTTTGTCACAATGAAACCATTTCTTTTCTTTTCTCTCTTTTCAATGACCGCCTTAGGCTTGTGAAAAAATAGGCAAGATTTATTAAATTTATTTATTAACCTATATGACACTAAATTTATCCTGATTAACTATGTAACTGTGCGATGACATAGAAAGTATCTTATTTTATTAAACCTTCCAATGTATCCATATTCTCATCTCTACTTTGTGAGAAAAATAAGCTTTAAGGGCCCCATATACGGAACGATCCGTCATTACGATCTGTCAGTTCAGAATGAAATTGAATGATGGTTTGTATGTGTGTGGCAATACCGCATCTAAATTTCAATAGAAATATTAATCGTCACAATATCGTTTCAGATCGATCGTAACGACGGATCGTTCCTTATATGGCGGCCTTTAGATATCACTATCTAACAAGCTCAAAATTAGAACTCTTATCAACATAGAGGTTCTATCTACAGTGTGTAAATGGTATACGGGCGTTCCTTTTAACTGTGGTTAGTATAGCCCCTAATGAGCACATTTAGGCAGCTTTTGTCAGAATTAAATTAAAAAAAATTAACCATACAAAATAATTTTACACGCAATGTATAACAAAAAATGCAATTAATTAATGATGTTTCAAAGTTATGACAGGTGGAATTAGATGTACATTGTGGGGCGATAGTATGTTCAAAAATTAATAACGGTGTATACTAACGTATACAAATAATTCTTTTAATCAAAATAATTATTTTTGTTTATTATTATTGGAGTCTTAATCTATGTCCATTTTTAATAAACGCCCGTATACCATTTACACACTGTATACCTAGCTACCTGCTAGCGGCTTCGTCCCGCTGCAAATTTCCGACCTACCTGTTGGATTTTCCAATTTTTTATTACTACCTTATCCTGACAATAAACAAAAAAGAAATCGGCCAAATCGCTTCAGTTGTTCTCGAATTTTGCGCTTAGCAACACATTTAGTGATTCATTTTTATTTATATAGATAACCAATTAAATACTGGCCAGTTTTTAATGTAGGTACAGCATGCCCCACTACTGGTACATCTAAATGTAACCATGGAATCTCAGTTTAGGTGGCGGATTTTCATTTGAAAACAGTATGCTAAAGCTCATGTATGCAAAGGGATGTATGTAAGGGAATGTACGAACTTTCGATAGTTTATAATCTACCGATGTGAAACCGTCAAATCGTGAACGAACCTGCACTTACCGACAGAGTTCACAATCTGTCCGATTTTTGCTGCAATCGAGCAGCCGAGCAAGCTCTGTTAGCAGACTTCAACTGCTCATGGACACCAATCTAACGAGTTCAAACTCAGAAGGTGTACCTACGTTAGTTAAGTGCGGCGAAGATCTCGTAGCCACTTTCAGTCCATGTTTGGACAACCTCAATCACCTCAATGTTATAATAAAACTTACGTTTGCTCTGCCAGTATACGTTTGGCTGTTGAAGTACTTGGACAGGCCTTTCAGCTGGGCTCCATCGGCGTTATCTCCGGCCATACTATAAGCAAAAAATTAATTGGCACCCAGAAATAGTCATCCCTAACTAAAAGGATGTATTTAATTAAATAATTACCTGACTTCTAAACTTGCTCTTCTTATGTAACTAGTGAACTGAACCACACGGTCTACAGACAGCAAGTATATTTCGGAATGAACGAGAGAGCCTATTTTATCTCAGCTGTCTTTCTTCACAATACAGATAATCTAGAAAATAACACTTTACCCATACTTTACCACAGGCAGCCTATAAACAAGGAAGTTTCCCATTGAAAAAGTGCTACTAGCGAGAAAATCATACGTAGGTACTACATGGTACCAACATAACCGACTTCAAAAACAAGAGGAGTTCTTAATTATAGGTTTTTTTATGTGTAGTTCATCAAGCACTTTATACTCGTGGTATTAAGCGCTTTATACACTGTCCATCTTCCTGTACGTCCCGCCAAGGCCATGCACGATGCACTATACAAATACATAGATCTACCGTGAATAGGCTTGATGTTTGTCAATAATTATTATTAACTGCTTGCTGGATTGGCACGTGCAATTTTGTATTCAGCGAGCGCCCGCACCACCGCGAATGTCGTTTAGATAGACAGTGGATAATGCGAACGGGCGTACTCAAAGCAGTACATACATTTACATAATCGCGATCTTAAAGTTCGTGAATGTTGGAGCTTGCTCATACTTCAAACGCAAAATACCTATCGTCGACAGAGGAAGCCTTGAGTTATTAAGGACTTATAACATATCACATTTAAAAAATCACTCATTTTAGGTTTTGGCCAGAATTTCTGAACCAAAATAAACAAATAAGGCCTCATTCGCACGAGCGCTTTTTCAACGCGCCTTAAAAAAACATCGCGAGGGTTGCGTGGTCAAACCCGATAAGTCGGTATAACTTGTTGTGTCAAAAAGAACATTAATGAATTCATAAAGACAATTCAAATTTGAAGAAACAATTATTTCGATTTATCGGGTTTGACCACGCAACCCTCGAATTTATTTTCGGTTTAGAACAAAAGTATTTCTATGGATGCGATTTTTAAAGCGTTGCTTTTTTTTATCGATTTTCAACCTTGGGCGGTACCCATAGATAGTAAATTTGCCCATTTGTATTTAAGAACGTAACTTAAATATTAAAAACGGT
This sequence comes from Acleris cristana, assembly GCA_948252455.1. Lineage (NCBI taxonomy): Eukaryota > Metazoa > Arthropoda > Insecta > Lepidoptera > Tortricidae > Acleris > Acleris cristana. Next base: position 14,294,527 of record OX411772.1, on the reverse strand, counting down.
CCTCCCGTACATGTAAAGCAAGGGTATAAATATTTGTGTAGGTATGTAGGAACGGCGACGAAACCATACGAAACCCTACACTGTGCATGGTCTGACATGCTTTTGCGCGGTTTCTTTTCGTATTCGAGAATTATTATCTACCGGATTTTTACTTAAATATAATTATTTACTACTACTACTACTATAATTAGTATAATACCGGTGTGCTTGATTCTTCTCCTAAACAGCTTGACTGATTTTGATGTTTTATTTTTGTATAGGTACTTAGAATGAGTCGTGTGCTAGTGCTTGCGTTTAATTTTTTACATGTTAATTACACTGAAATGTAGTAATTACTAATTATACCTACTCGTCACTCCTTGACACCCTGTGACCCGTTCCACGAAGCTACAAGTTACAAATTATAAGCGGAACTCACTTTCTAGCAAAAGGAGTTAGAAAGAGACTTCCGCTTGTAATTTGTAACTTGTAGCTTCGTGAAACTGGCCACTGGCCATTTTATTAACGTTATTTTTACTATACCTAGTCTTGTGTTTGTTTGTTTTCCATTTATTTATTTATTTTTAATTTTACATACCAGCAAGTAACCACAGTTTGTGCGACCATGATTAATGATTTTTTACGCCTGAGATAGAAGGGATTTAAAAGCATTTTCCTGATAACTAACAACGGTAACTAACGCTATATTCGAGTAAAAAAACAACAAACAATAACAAATTCTGACAAGCGGTGAAATTTGAATTGACATGCATAAGGTAACATTGCCATCATATTGCCATATGAAAATCGACCTAAGTATATCAAGTTTGAATCTGTTGGCTAAATATGCAAGTATATAAAGCGTCAGTTTACAAAAAAAAACCGCGGAACAAATTTGTAAGAAACTTTGTTAAGTAACAAATCAAAAAGAAACAGAAACACAAAAGGTATGTACAATGGCGAACTTATCCCTTAAGGGATCTCTTCCAGTTAACCTTTGAGCGATTTTATTGTAATTTTGTATAGCACGTCGTATTTTTTCCTCGCATTCAAAGTGTAAAGTAGAGTGTTTAACGCGAGACTAAACAACCATAATGTAATGAATGACACACGAACTGTAGCCACCCTCGCTCCTCTTGGGTGGCTAAACATCTCGTGCCATTATGGCTTGTTTTAGCCCCTTGTTGAACAATCTACTATTATTTGGTAAAAACAACATTTTGAACGAAATATAATACGAAGGTAAGGAACCCTCGGTGCGCGACTTGCACTTACCGATTTTTATATTTCGTCCATTGTAGGTACTTATTAAGCGCTTATTACACCTTCCTAAATTAGTCATAATCTGAGATACTACGGACACATGCGATGCCAGAAAGAAAGGGATAGCGATAGCCCGCCTAATATACTATTGATTGAATATTCTGGGTTTACTGCACTGAAATACCTCTATAATACGTAAAAGCGCTGTTTAGTCTTCCCGGTAACCTTCGGGGAGGGAAGATAGATAGCCGATTGAACGGTGTCCGGCATTAGGTTACCAGAGGGCCCTGCCAAGATGCACTACGCTAACTAGCGTTTCTATTCGTTTCGTTTTTACACCAATCGCGTCACTGATAGATGTCGTGATACGAAAAGTCACGTGATCTACCAGTGACGCGATTGGATAAAAACGAAACGAATAGAAACAACGTTAGTTAGCGTAGTGCATCTTGGCAGGACCCTCACTTACTGGACATTCGCAAAATCACTACGGAATACCGCGATGGACCGTCATTTAATAAAACAATGAAGAAGAAGACCGCTGTGCGTTGATAACTTTAAAAACAAAACGTGAAATTTGACAAAGACGATACGTATTTTCTCTTTGGTTAAAAAAAAACATATGTACACGTGTCATTATTGGAAAAGCAGTCGATATGAATTTAAAATTTTGTTTAGTTTTTTAATATTTTGCAGCAATGGCAGGGCACGACCCGGTAGATGATCCCAGTTTGAAGGGCTTTAGTCGTCATTTTAATAATAGCACACTATACGGAAGAGCGAATGTAAGTATTTATTTATTTTCTTCCTAAATGTCGATTAAGGTAGTAGGTAAACTTCTCTCATTTACCAATTATATGCATTTTATATGTAGATAGATACGTCATCCTCGCGCAAACGTGTGCCTAAAGAGAGGTGCCACACGGCGGCGTTGCGGGTGCGCTGCGTTGTCGCCGCTGCGATGTTCCTCATATAAATTAGAACGGCGTGCCACTCGATGCGTTTATAGAACAATACAAATAAGTACATAATTATACTTTTAGCTTTTTAAAGCTTTCGACAAATTCAGAATCTTTTTTTGAAAAGTATGAGTTTAGATGGGTTCACGCACAATGATCCGCCGCCGCCGCTCGCCGCCCGCGCCGCCCCGCCCAACACTGCTCCCACCCGCAGGTTGGGTGTGAGGGATTTTTTTCATGGTCCTTTCAAATTTATAAGCAATCTCAAGATTAAGACAAATTAATTGAAATAAGAATCATCAAAATCAATCCATGCGTTTAGTTTCTAGAGCGCCACAAAGGAACAAACATACATACACATATATATATATATATATATGGGCTGATAAACACATTACACTCCTCCTTTGGCAGTCGGGTAAAACATATACTCTTAGGACAATTGTAGGATCAAATTTAGCTAGTTAGGACTTTACAGGAAATATAAATACTTAGTGTAGAAAATTATATTGGAAGATGGTCGAGTGAAGGCTCAAACAAGTAACCTTTCTATTGGTACTATACCTACGACTACATGATAATCATCCATAAACTCTAAAGTCTATATCGTACTTAACATGTCACAAGATAGCGCGAGACGGGTGCCGCGAATGCTGACACCGCTTCACAAAGACACGCGTGTTGCTCGTTGACTTCATTGAGCTGTGCGGTAAAAATCCTGATGAAGTACTCCAAATGATTGTTACTGGAGATGTACACTCGGTTCATCAGTATGACCCAGAGAGCACCCGAGAGTCCATGCAGTGGCAAATTGAAGGAACACTTCATCCCAAGATTCCTAAGAAGTTCAAGGACGTTCCTTCAGTTGACAAAGCCATGGCCACAATATTTTCGGATTCTGAAGGAATATATTACTAATCGATTATAAAGATAAGAGTGTAAAATATCATCACAGGACAGTAGGTATAGTAATAAACTCAAGCAAAGCCCCCCCTTGCATGTAGTTGTAATGTTTGCCTTTCAATCAGTCTAAAAACATATCGCATATTTTCATTTACCTACCTACCTACGAAATGAATAACAAAAGTCCAGCATAAAAACAAAATCTATATTCTTTTGGAACATAACATTCAAATAATATAAGACGCATTTAGCATAACAATCTTTTGTATACCATTCTTATTAAGAATTCCAATAATATTTAGGGCAATATTTGTTACAGGTGGCCAAGGTGACATATACACTCTTAGCAATTACGTATATCTATAAAAAACTCACAAAAAAATCACCCCCACCGAAACAGTAACAGATTCGAATACTAGAATAACGAAGAATAGTGAACCGCTTTGACATAAAAAAAATGCAAAATAAAGGTACGTTTTTCTTATTGATTTAATTCAATTAAAAAAATACTCAACAATAGCTTTGGCAAAAAAGAATAAGGAAAAAATAAGGGGGCTGTTGTAAGTGAAATTGGAAACAACCAATTTTTAACCCCCGATGTAAAAAGTGGGCTGTTATAAGTATATGTCTGTGTGTAGCACCGTAGCACTTAAACGGGTGAACCGATATGAATGCTGTTTTTTGATTTGAAATCAGGTTTTCTAGCAGTGGTTCCTGGATAGGTTCAATATAAATCGGTTGGGCCGTTTATGGGATATTATATTATCTATAAAATCGGCTATCGGGGTCTTTATCTATCTAATACTTAGTAGTTAATTGTTGATTAATTTAATGGCTGCCATTTGAAAATATTCTTGTTTCATTTGTTCACGTTAAACTCTTTTTTGCCAACACACATTAATTTTAAGTACCTACCTATATTATTTTTGTGCTGCCTGCGCCTCGTTACGCGCGCCGCTGCAAAATGCTTGTCGAAAAAAAGACACGATGAGCGATGGGGCATTTTACGCGATAAAGTAACTACCTGCATAGGTACTAAAAAAACTCGGTCTTGTGCGAGTCGGACTCGCGCACCGAGGGTTCCGAATTTAAAATACCTAATATGGTTGGAAAACGCAAAAACAAAAAACTCATTTTGTTATGAACTTTATTATCTATGCGAAAAGGTCCATCTTGCCTCTATTACAGATTTTTAAAGTTTTTCATATTTTCCAAAACTGTAGTTTGACAACTTTATTTTATTTTTCGCGTAAAATATAAGTAACTAGCGGCCCGCCCCGGCTTCGCTCGGCTGTGGTTTAGTATGTTCATTCTAGGTTAAAGTTAATCCTAGTTATCATCATTTCAAAGGGGAACATCGTCATTACTTAGTATTACTAAGTTGATAGCTTTTATAGTTTTTGAGAAAAACTGCTGTGACATACAGACAGATAAACAGACAGACAGACATGGAAGTCTCACCATAAGGGCTCCTTTTTTACCATTTTTGTACGGAACCCTAAAAACCCTAATTGGTCGAGGCAGTCATGGAGGCGAAATGTAGCATCAATTTTATCTTATTAGCTTAGCTTTACTCTTATACCTACATGTAACTGAACTATGGCAGGTGGAGGGGGGAGAGTGTAGTAGGTACGATGGGTTGAACACGAGGAGGGTGAAATGAAGGGGAATAATCTTAAAGTGAACACCCTTGCAATGTGTTTACGCTACATGTGAGATGCCAAAACCGGACGGATATTTGACGGTTTCTATACTGATATTATAGTATACTAGCGACCCGCCCTCGCTTCGCTTCGGTTTATGTGAATTTTCTGTAACGCTTGTAGGTACATATACCAATATTTATTATTATAAACTTTCCTCTTGAATCACTATTCTATCTATTGCTGAAAACTGCATTAAAATCCGTTGAGTACTTAGTGTAAAAGATCTAAGCGAACAGACAGCGGAAGCGACTTTATTTTTAACCGACTTCAAAAAAGGAGAAGGTTATACGTTCCACTGTATATTTTTTTTTATGTGTATGTTCACCGATTACTCCGTCAATTGTGAAACAATTAAAAAAAAACGTTTTTGTTTGATAGTGTATACTTCCGAGGTAGTCTCACTGTCACCAAATCTGAATCTGATGAGGGGATCCGCGAGGAATTGAGGGAACTCCTCAAACATTGTAGGCAAACATATAGCAATTTTAGTATTTTTAGTAACAAGTCTAGCATTTGCATTAATAAAGTATCACTTGGTGAAGTGGAACTGGTGAGGTAGGCCACAGATGGCCACCGGAACTCCTCAACGGTACCTATTTCAAGGGTGGCGATAAGATATCTCCATTAAGATATTTGAGCGACTACAACGAAGAATAATTACTTATTGGAATATGACTATGATTTTCCCGAGGCGTTGCTTGCGGCGCGCTGGAAATAACTTAGTTTTATATCAACTAAGAAGTGGGACTACGTAACAGCGTATTATGATCACTAAAAAGTATAAAATTAAATACACTGTCACCAAATCTGAATCTGATGAGGGGATCAGTGAGGAATTGAGGGAATTCCTCAAACATTGTAGGCAAACATATATCGATTTTAATATTTTTAGTAACAAGTCTAGCATTTGCATTAAGAAAGTATCACTTGGTGAACTGGAACTGGTGATGTAGACTACAGATGGCCACCGGAACTCCTCAATGGCACCTATTTCAAAGGTGGCGATTAGGATATTTGAGCGACTACAACGAAGAATATTTACTTATTGAAATATGACTATGACTTTCCCGCGGCGTTGCTTGCGGGGCGCTTGAAATAACTTTATTTTATATCAACTAAGAAGTGGGACTACGTAACAGCGTATTATGATCACTAAAAAGTATAAAATTAAATAAATGTTTAAAAAAACCGCCTTCAAAAACATAAAATAACTTCTTTTAAAATCGTAGGTAGGTAGGTACGGAATAGGTTAGTCCAACTGATGTCGACTTTTTGTTGAAAATATTGTGGTCGCCGACTTCAGTTGCACTAACCTATTATGTAGGTACCTACAATTTTAAAAGAAGTAATTTTTAGCGTTTTTTTAGGCGGTTTTTTGTTTTTTTAAACATTTACTTTTTAAAAAAAAGGCTTTTGGGATCAAGATCATTATCTTAAAAAAAAACCGCCTTCAAAAACATAAAATAACTTCTTTTAAAATCGTAGGTAGGTACGGAATAGGTTAGTCCAACTGAGTTCGACTTTTTGTTGAAAATATTGTGGTCGCCGACTTCAGTTGCATTAACCTATTATGTACCTACAATTTTAAAAGAAGTAATTTTTAGCGTTTTTTTAGGCGGTTTTTTGTTTTTTTAAACATTTACTTTAAAAAAAAAAGGCTTTTGGGATCAACTATGTATGACTTTTGTATATGAAACTATAAGCCCAATTTGTACTTTCAGTTGAGCAATAAAGTTTAAATAAGTAAAAAATACTTAGGTACTGAACAACCTTTTAAAATATTGCAGGAATTCATTTCACCACGCCCTCAGCAGCATAACGTACTCGCCGTCTGTATTGCAAAAGTCCGTTAAGAATAATAAATATTAATTTAGTCTACTTATTAAATTTATGTTTATCACTGAAGAAGTTTTATTTCATCCCCATCCCTTATTTGGGTAAATAGGACTTTCTTTAGAATGTTATGTGTCGAAAATTTTTAAAATGTATATACCTACAACATACGAGTATTAAAATTTATCCAGTTACTTCCTTACCCGCATCTTCGTTCGCGTTGACGTAGTTTGTTCCGCTAGTTAGGTTAGGTTAGGTTAGGTTAGATTACATTGACTTCATTGACTTGGGTCATCCGACACGGAAAGTAAACAAACTAGTTGCTAAAGACCAATGGTGGAGAAGGGTGCCTAAGTAGGTGTGGTAATGCTTTTTGACATTCATAGGTGCATTATATTATGCCTACATTGAAGAATAAAGATCTTTGACTTTGGCTTTGACTTTGCCTACTAGTGCCAAGTAGGTAGAAGAGCATCACCAAGCAAAATTCGGCGGCATTGATGTTCAGTGGTCAGCTTTCGGGAAACATGTTAGGTAGGTACGAGCATGATGAGGAAATTGCGCAAGCAGCATGAAAATGGGCCAATAAAATCTTTAATGGTCGTGTTTGGTTATTTCTATTTCCCAAAGTCATTTTTAGGGTTTGTACCAAATTGGTAAAAACGGAATGTGGTGTCTGTCTGTCTGAAAGTTTTTCTCTGAAACTATAGAAGCTAAGTATCAGTTTGAAATTAGTGCGCAAAGTTGTATAACTTGCTTACCCCAGATACGGGCATTGTTAGTAAAAAAATATGAAATTATTTTTCTAAATATTTGAAAAGGGGTCTAGAAATTTTCAAGGGGTTTGAAAAATGAACGTGATTTCATTATTATTATACCTAGTAGTAAACGGGATGTCATATACGAATAGTCCTGGCAATGAAAGATTGTGGGTGGAAAAGTTGAAAGAAGCAGAAAGTTGACTTCGGAACTTTGTTTGGACTAGTTAAGAGATAAACATACTAAAAGTCCCAACCCCTCGGAGTGTCAGCCGACTGCCGTCGCTATTGGCATTGGCGGTAATACCTGGTTCCCACTAATGCCGGAACAGCAATTTTGCCGGATGCCGGTAAGAGTAGTGGCTGTACATTTATATGAAGCTGTTCACATTATGCCTTGTGAAAATTGTGCAAAATTGCCGGTCCGGCATAGTGGGAACCGGGCCTAAATTGTGAAGGTACATAAGCACGGTCGCAAAATGATTGTTTTAACCTAAAGTACCCGAGTACCAAACGGCTATCCTGTACATCAATTTGCGGTTTTCTATCAATATTTGCTTCGTACACCGTTTTAAGGTTCCTTAAGAAATAAAACACCTTCCACATTAAATGCTTTTATATATATATATATATATATATATATTTATATTACTTACATTATGTACACATTACATTTCAATATTTAAAAAAACACTCTAAAACTGGTCTTAAAATTACAATTTTATTGGTATTTTACATAAGTACCTAGGTTTACATTTTAAACCATCAATTAAACCAATCTTTGGGCAATCTTTGCTGAATTATTTCGAATTTAGAAAATTGCACTATACTTAATATAAAAAAAAAACAAGCATAAAAGTTGTAATAGGTGGCTATTACCAAAAATAAATTCAATCTAACTGGTACAAATGAATGAAGCTAGTCTGTTAGATATTAAAAAAATGCCAAATTCAAGTTTATTTAATCCGTTACCTAAAAGCACTTACCTAAATAATGGACTAGTACTGGATGCGACGAGATACATCGACAAAACTGCCATCCAGCATTTATGTACTTACCATAGAGAATTGTGTTGTAAACAAGTATCATAATTTAAGATTTATAAGTATCCACAAATCATGTAGTACTAAGTAATTAAAATTTAAAATGTAACATCTGTTTTACCTATGTGCAACAAATAAATTATTTGAATTTAAGTATATCAGTATCTTTTTTAAATAAACAGATACCTCTGCCGTATGAAATCCTTTAGGATATTAAAAGTGCATAATTCAGGAGCTTGATATAATCAGATTAGTATAAAAAACGATTAACTGTGAGTAGATTCGCGCATCGAGGGTTCCGTTCCATCACACAGTATTCATGAACGCTAAAAATCAAATGGTAAATTTAAATTGTATTTTTTTTAAAGTGACCCGATCTGCTTTTTTCCCTGATGGCCGTATCCAATATTCAAACCGCAGCTAGATTCGGGTACCTACTTACTTCAAGTTGTAATTTAACATAAGCCACATAAAAGATGCGTCTAATTTTAAATAAAAATAAATGTTTAAAAAAAAACGGTCAAGTACGAGTCGCACTCGCGCACCGAGGGTTCCGTATTTAAAATAATATGCTTGGTAACCGCAAAATAAAATAGTCATTCTGTTATGATTTATGAACTTTATTTTATATCCAATTTTGACTAGCCTTAATTTTAATACAGATTTTCAAAGATTTTCTGTTATTTCTCAAAATTTGTAAAAAATGAACACTTCATTTTATTTATCCCACAAAATTAAGTAATTATCTATACATCAGGATTTTTTCTGATTTTTTTAATTACTAAACTTCGGAGATAAGGTCGGGGGGGGGGAACGGTCACTTTTTGTAATTTTTTGGCTTTAAATCAAAAAGTACATCACAAAAAATTCAAAAATAAAAATAGTTTTGAAATGTGCAGATTGAGCCCTTTCATATGACACCCCACTTGCTACAATCAACCCACTTTTATTTTTCAACCCCCCATTCTAGACCCCTTTTTAATTATTTATAAAATTAATTTCATTTCTTTTTACTAAAAACAGACGCAGGCAAGCTAGTTGTATAACTATGCCAAATTTCAAGTTGATAGCATTTGTAGTTGCTGAGCAAACCTGCTGTGACATACAGACAGACAAACAGACAGACAGACAGACAGACAGATAGACAGACAGTCAGACAGACAGACAGACAGACAGGCAGGCAGACAGCGAAGTCTCACCGGGTTCCTTTTTTACCATTTTGGTACGGAACCCTAAAAATCCTTTTTTTAAACATTTATTTTCACACTTTTTAGTGATCATAATAACCTTATGTAGTCCCACTTTTTAGTTGATGTATGTTACTTTAAGACAAGCTCGCCGCAAGCAACGCCGCGGGAAAATCATAGTCATTTTGAAACACTTAAATGTTCTTCGATTTTAATCAAAATATCTTATCGCCAACCTTGAAATCGGTACCGTTGAGGAGTTCCGTCGGTCATCAACAGTTCCGCTTCAGCAAATGATACCTTCTCCCCCTGTATATAGGGACCGGGATTATCGAGTCACTTCATTAATTTCGTACTAATTGTAAGTAGGTATAGGTACCTTTGTGTCTCGTTAAAAAATTCCAACCAGCAACCAGGGGAGCAGACCAAAACAGGATAGTAATCGCTTAGAGACAACGATGCGTTTTTTTAATATACTTATGTAATTATATCAGGGCCTGACCTGACCTGTTATCTATTGTCAACGTTTTGATAGCTCTTACTTACTTGACAGTAAGGGCGGCTGAGTTAAAAACAATACCCAGGTCAAATACGATGTGGATTTTACCGCCTAGATTAGAGGCCCAGCTTTAGGATTCATTGTAATATCTCGTTTAATCATGAGGTATTAACCATTGTTAAATTTAATTTGGCACATAGATAATCCGGTGTTTTGAAAATACAGTTTATATTAAAAGATGATATTTTTTCAAGGTTCCTTTTAACTTTTCACTAGGTAGGTACTTAATTTGTTAGAAAATCCGTAGAAAGTCAGGATGACGTCACCCACATTTCTTTTTGTCAAATGTCAACGAAGACAAAGGTCTTCCACAATTCCATAAAATATGGTCCACTATGTCCTGATTTGTCCACATTCCTATTTCGTCACCTTCTTGACTTGACCTTATTGTCTTGTCAAATGGTCCACTGTACTAACTAGTCCACATTCCTACCTTTTTACCGAGCTTTACGCACGCAACTTCGTCCGCGGAGAGTCGGTACCTAATTTACTTAAAAAATAGACATAAAGTTTTCGTCACCCTTAAAATGTCGAATTATTCCAAAAAGAAGAAACTTCTACTTTTTACTTATAATAAATAGTCTAGATACTGACTTTCACAGATTTCACTTAAAAAAATGACAAAACCGCTTTCAAAACATCACTAAGCTATATCTGATACTTACATGTGCACGAGTTGGGACTGCGGATCATGTAGAACTGTGGGCCTCTTAGCACTGGACCATATAGGAATATAGGTGAGATAAGAAGTTGTCGAAATAGCAATGTGAACAAGTAAGGAAGATGAGAATTTGGGAACTGTATGCAGACGACATGGAATTGTGGACGACATAGCAAGGTGGCCGATAACGAATGTGGGTGAAGTGAGCCGGGAATCCGCCATAATAAATAATACATGCATATTATAAGAAAATCAACGGATTTCCTATAAATGGTTCGAAAGATATACATAGCCCTTTAAAGTTAGGACGAATGGAAGGATGGACGGTTGGCACCCTCTGAATATGGTCCCCTTAAAATAATGAAAAGCACACTCGCCAAGGAAATAAACTACCTACAGTAAAAAAAAAATCCTTCCTGGATATATTTTGAACATTTTTTCGAAGCCCAAAGGGTGTGATGCTATTGTTGACATAACAGTAGGTATGTGACCTGGTTGCTTAATACAGGTTTGTAGTGCTTTCAATTCTCGACGTCCATCCCCACTACTATTTTTTCATACAGGCGGAGAACTATACCGACGTATATCACTACCGAATTATCGGGAATTGGGGCAGACGGTATTCAGTATTCTCACCCCGATTGCCCCGATGGTGTTACTTTCTTATGGACTAAACAAATGAATCAAAAAATCTTATTGAACACGTTATAAAAAGTAGCTGGTTTGACTTTTCCCTATATACTATAAAATATTTTTATCATTAAGTGCAAATTACTTTGAGCACAATTTCTGTAACAAAAGTTATATAAATTAGGTACTTGTTAATACAACAATACAACCGTTTTGCTTTCAATACCTGAAACTGTAAATGGTCATAACTCATAACATAAGCATTATTTTACTTCTACTAAAAAGTACCTCTGATAACTTTAAATTGCACATTCCTTATTAGCAGGTTCCCTGTCCCCATACAACGGTGCTTTGTCATCGTCGCGCGTCCAATCCTTACTGTATGTACTCGTAACGTTGTATCCAAATGTAATTGATCAGATTTGATTCACGAGTCATGACCGTATCGGGGCAGGGACGAAACTGGGTTCATAACTCATTATGTCATTCATGAGACAGGGAACCTGTTAATGGGAAAAAAACACATTTTTTATCTCCATGTTAGCAAACTGCCTAAAAGGACTTGACATTAAGCTCGCGTTTATAAGCTTACTTTATATATAGTCATAAATGGAGGTATAAGCTCATAGGTAATACCAATGCTCTTCCTTAAAGCTTATTATGCTCCATGGTTATATTGAGGTAATCTGTATTGTAAATCATTCTATTGCTTTAATTCACTGCGTGGCTGGATGTATACATCGATTCTTTTTAGAAAATTTGTCATCAACCTTAACTTATAAGTAACAAACGAAATAGTTACTATGGAGCATAGTTACCCATGGGGGAGCAAAGTAGGCACATTTTACGGTATTTGTTTTACTCTATTCATAACAAACATTACTTACATAAAATCGTAAAGCAAATGTTATCTATAAATGTTGACATACAGAAAACCCACATTTGCACTGCCTTAAAAAAATTGGCAAGCAAGTCAAAGTACAATAAGTACACAAGATATTATCTGTTACATAGATAGATCACAGCGGAGTTAGGGCCATTATCACAGAGCCACAAACTTCAGCAAGGCCGCGACGAGCTCCGGCCCTGAATGCATGAGTAGTAGCCTCCTATATCAGAAGGTCTTCCTCCCAGTCCTCCTTAACTCTCTCTGAAATTGAGATAGAGGGGCGAGACAGTTGTTTGAGCTCCTCGTGGATCCGCGGAGGAATGGGGTTGTCACTGAGATCCACATACTCTAGGGCGCGTGATCTGGCTAATCGGTCCACATCCACTTCTGTAACAGTACAAGTACTAGATATAGAAAGGTTGAATAGTTCTTTGATACTTTTATGTTTAAATTTAATGGAGAAGGCGAACGAGCACACATGCTACCTTATGGTAAGTTGGATCTGATACCCATCAATACCCCAAATCAGTAGGCAAGACCACTAAGAATGAATGAAGACGTAAACATTGCTGATCCAGACAAACCCTACTACTAATATACGTACGCGATATTGCAAAACTTTCAGAAAATCTACAGAATACTTTATAAAGGCCCGTTAGTAAATATGTCAGATCAAATTTTAGTAACTTCATACAAGTTTTGACATTCCTGACCGAAATTTGATCTAACGGACTTTTATAAAACCCTGCCTTAATAGTTATATTTACCAATAATTTGATTATGATGTGCGTGCAATGTGTGAAGACTGGGGCACTGACAGGCAATGGATGGTAAGGCCACAAAGCTGTTGTGGGAGATGTCAAGTCGCTCCAGACAAGCCAGAGTACATAGCTCGTCAGGCAGCCTAGCCATTTGATTGTTGGAGAGGTTCAAATCTGTGAAAAGAAAAGTAGTGTGTTATACTACGTACAAGTAAAATAAAGATTTGATACGTTTTTAAAAACTTTATAGACACAAGTGCAGTGATATACACGCATCAGCTCAAAGAGCTGCTAGTGTCTTATACTTAACTAGCTTTTGCCCGCGGCTTTATTCGCATCTGATTCGGGGTGAATTTAAATTTAAAAAAGCTGTACGTTCCCTGCGCAAAACAATGCGTACAATTCAAGATCAAGCTGAATTTTAAAGATATACATATCCAGTTGTAATAAATTGGTAGGTTTTAGAGCAGAACAGAGAAACTTTGCAGAAGTATTATGTAAAACCAAAAATTATTGTCTGGGACGGAAGTACTAAGGCCGGTAAAAAGATTATTTAACGATGTGATAGCTTTAGAGAGGTTAGTCAGTATTAGTAGTGAGAATACTGATAATTATTATTGGGATCCATTAACAGATGAACAAAAGTTACTATACATTTTGAGAATCAGTAAAACTGTTGAATTTCATTTGATTTTGGCAAACATAAGAAGCGACGACTTTCATGATACTTTTCCGATAGGCCCAAGGGGAACATGCCGATGAGGTAAAAGCGTGACTTAAATGACCCTTAGTAAAATTATCTGTGCACTACAGTCACAACACTAGAAGGTCTGATAACGACCAAGCCGAGGTTATAAATGCTGATTTCCTTTAAAGGACAGAAATACCATCGATGGTAGGTAAATACTGACGACGCAGTAGGTAAAGTCTGTTCCTATTCAGACTGTCAATGACAATAACAAGTAAACCTGACTGTTATTGTCTTTAGATAGAGAATTAAATAGTGATGAGAATAATGTTACCTCTTATTAGTTTATTAAAAAGGTTGAATATATATTCATCATCATCATCGTATTATTACGCTGGGTGCGACAGAGACGAAAACCTCTTTTTTAAATCAAATCTATCAAAAAATCACTACATTTTCATGTTAAATATATTTCGAAAAAACAAAATGTAGGTATATGCCAATCATCATTCAGTGTCATTGACTCATTGTATTTTCATCGAAAGTGGTACCTACCTACACATCAAAAAATACAAGATTAAATAGAGATTATTGTTTTCGTCAAATGTACCTATTGATTGGCATAACTTAATTTAGCTTAATTTAAATAACCATAACCTACCTATCTCGGGGAGCAGTTTCGTTATTAGGGTCTTAAAAAAAAAACCATAACCTGCCTTTCTCTGGAAGTCAGATTACTACCTCAAAACAATGAAGACAATAATTTAGTATAAATATATAATATGACCATGCTCAACCTTCAAAAGTACGCGAATATGGAGTAATAATGGTAAATTTATTTGTTTATATGAGGGACGCAATGAAAAGGTCGCGACTATAATTTCATCCAGTAGAGTACTTAAAACACTTTGAATATTATAACGCAACTGGTCTTCCATATCACAAACGTTTACCTTTACCACCAGGTTTGGATACGCTTGTCATGTTCCTATTAACCTAAAATCAAACTTTGTTGTGAATTTGTCATTGCAAGTCAGATACCTCTTAGTATTAAACAGAAGGTGTAAGGTAGAAGGTGATAATTAAACAGATGAAACAGATGAAGTGTTCAACAACTTTATAGTCGTACTTGTTAAAGTACTTCCTTATAAACAACCTTTTTTGCCATGTTTGAAGGTGGTAGCAATAGAATCCAACTTTGAGATGAACTTACACGGGAGCACGCCACATAGAACTGACCGTGGGAGAAACAGCCCTGTCAAAGGTCTACTCCGGCGAATTTGAGAGTTTATCCCTGCGACTTATTTATGGTCATGGCGAAACAGACCTTCAGGGGAAACTGGAGCCTTTTGAATTCAAAGGGGATATCATTTGGCATTAATGGAATACGCGGTACAAACACTGATTCTCCCTGAGCAGGTCCGGACAATAGTGGCCTACTCTACTACGTTCCAGTGCAAAGCCTTGACTTGCAACTAGTGCGGTTACAAAGTTTGGGTAGATTTAAATTTCTTAATAACATCATAACAGGCAGTAAAACCCACGGTAATCCATAATTTTATCAAATTTCACTTCATCTATTGTATCATTTCATCGAATTTAATTTCGTCGAACGCTATTTTCTGCTGAAACCATGAACCGGGAACTAATAGGTACCCAAAACCCACACGTAGTAAAGTCTGTGATATGGCAGACCCGGTGGGTTCAAAGTGTTTAAGAACTCTACTGGATAATTAAGGGCATCTTTGGTGTTTACCACAATATCTATTGAGTTGTAAACAATCTGTTGTCTTTGAATTTCAAGGACAACAAATTGTTTCAAGGCTTGAAAGGAGTTCAGTAATATGTCATTAACGACTGCTGCTTGGTTGTTCTTTGGGGCTAGTATTAGCCTAAGCAACGAAGCAAAATCAGGGAAAAAAACTCGTGTACAAGCGAATTTTGGCATAGTTGTAGGGAATTGTGTTTCAAACCACATACTAAAAGTACTGATGGGTGGGGGTGGAGCTAACGGGTGGGGGGTGTAAAGGTCCCTTTTTTAGTTTTTCGTAAATAACTCGTAAACAATGGCCCAATGGCGTGGATGGAAAATCGTAATAAATCATCGCCCAAATATTTTCACGTGAGAGTTCCATTATTGCGGTGACACGAGTTTCCAAATCGTCAAAACAAAAGTAAAATGCAGAGACGTAAAAAAATAATTAATGGCCAGTTTTAAAAAAGTTTTATTTTACTGTGCATGTTCAATATTTTATCTAAAAATGCTAGGATTGCCTATTCCAGATACATAAGTAACCTTCGTAACTATACACTAACCGATAAACTAAACTCTTCTCTTCTACTTTATGTAAGTAAATGAGTAAAAATTAACTTCACTTACTATGACTAAAGAAACGGTTTTTGAAATGAGGAATATGTAATTTACCTCCACTAATTTAACTCCACTGACCGTAAAATCGCATTTAAGGCCTAGAAAAAATGTCTCAGAGCAACAATTGGTATCAGTAAAAGCACATTGTGTCAAAGTTACTTCAAAGAACTTAAGATCCACGGTTCAAAAGCTCACTATTTAAGTTCCTCGTAAGTAAAACCTATTATTCAATAAATGATTACCTAAATGACATAAACTAATTATATAAATATAAATTTTGAATTATTATTATTGTTTTGTAAATTTGATATTGTATTCTCTAAAATGAGCATGCTGCATGCTATAATGCACGCTATTTGTACGCCATCAGGCACAGCATAATGAAACGAATTAATCTATACTTAAGACCTAAACCTGTAAACCTATGTTTGACAAATAAATAATTACTTACTTACTTACATACTTACTTACTTACTTACCTGTAATCAAGCTGAATTTGACTGTGAACTTGGGGGGTATCTTGGTGATGACATTCCCGCTGAGATCACAGCTCTTTAGCTCTGTGTGTCTCATAAGGTGGTACACTGCATCAGGGACTTGCATAAGCTGGCATTCTGATAGGTCTGTAAATAAAATAAGATCAGTGGTATTAAATAATGACGATAACAATCCTAACCTTGATGGTAACACTCTTCTTTAGGTACCTACTTAATTCACATTCAAAAACTTTATTGCATATCAAATTACATATTGAAGTATATCAAAGTTTGTATATATTTTTTAATAAGTGCGGTATTTAGAAGATAAGTACAAAAAAATAGATTAGACTTTCATTGCTTAACTTGAGCTTTCGCCTAGGACAGAATAATTAAATAAAATACTTATTTATACAAGAATGGTTCTACTTAAATGATAAGTAGTATAGTAGTAGTATATTACATAAAGGCTGATTCAGATTAGAACCATAATAATATAACGTGTAATCGATCAGTATCTATTAATAGCCCTTAACCATACCTAAAGACTGATTTTCTTGAGCATCTTCGCACCTCAAAACTACACGTGTCACTGCTAGGGCCATGATATTAAAGCACTTGTTTCTTAGTAAAGTAGAGTATTAAACCCTACATAAGTGGCGGATAATCTAATCGCTCCAAAGAACAGCTTAGTAGAAGTTGGGTCGCGAGTGGGTTGGCCTATTTATAAATTTTGTTTGCGCCAGCGTAGTGGCTAACTTGCTCGTAACTAGAAGGAAGATTTAATTAAGACTACAGAACAGGAAGTTTTAAATACGAAGTAAAACCCCTTTTACCGATTGAATAACGTACATGACTCAATTTATAGTATAATTATACTTGAGAAACATTTATAACGCCATTTACTTGACAATCTAGTATTGTTGTTGATGTTTTTGACATTGGCATCGTTGACAGTGACATTTAGCATTAGCAGCTGGATCGAATGCGTTCAGAAACAATTACCTATGTGAATAAATTAAAAGGACCTAATATGTTAAAATTATCGTTATTCTACTAGGGAATATGCATGTTTTTTTACATCTTCAATAAAAGCTGATTCATGTAAAAAACAGGTGAAAATAATCATTTTTTGAATAGCTATAAAAATAACCAAGATATAAGGCAACAAAGTTTTGTTCCTATCTCTTTATGGCAAAACAGAATTTTACATGGGGTTTAATATGGCCGAACTGCACAATGACGTCACCGGTTCACTTCGGATCTCTCTGTCTAATTAGCAGTTTATAATACTTGTATCATCCGTATTTTCTTGACTGATTTTAATTTGAATTTCACTTTTGGTGATCTCTTTAACGGTTATTTCACATTTTGTTGAGAAATGTGATTTAAAAAATCTATGCATATTCCCTATTTAAATTGATTTGTTATGTGCTTGTGTTTTGGCCTAAAAGAGTTGGGAAAAAGTGAGGGTGCTGTTAGAGGTGAAATTGGCGACATCAATAATAATCATGTCTAAACCAACATCTGAAATTCTTAATGTGGTGTAGTCACGGATTAAAAAAAAACCCGGACAAGGGCGAGTTGGACTCGCCCACCGAGGGTTCCGCACATGACACGGTTAACTCAATTCAAAATTTGGACCGCCGTTCCTTGCATAAAGACCCTGTTTTTGTAATTTAAAAATGAACAGATTCCAGATTATTTACCTACACTTGAAGTAAAATACTTGCCAAAGGACATCATCCGGGTTTAATACATTTTTGGTCCAAATATGTAAGTGCCGGCCAAGGAGAAATAATGCTATATTATGTTAGAACTTGTCTATCTGAGCATTTATTGTCATGGCACTAAAGTTGTAGGGTCAATGACCTTGGTTTCATTTAAGTTTTGAAATTCTTTGTTTCGGTTAGTTAAACTAACAAAAAAACATGAATAATTGTTCTACCATAACTTGACATTTAAACTTATTTTGGTAAGATACTGTGGCTTCAAACCTATTTTGACATGAGAATCATGTATTGCGTGTATTTGGGGTTTTTTATAAAAAAACAAAGAGATCATCTACATATTCTACATATATCATGTGCATTGTATGGTATTAGTGCAAAATAGCCATGCGATACATAACTAACACCCTTAGCTTATGGCTTGGGAATATTATTGTTGTTCCAGACGATGGTGATTCTTTATCATTGAATTAAACGAAGATACACCTGCATATATACTATTTATTTAATTAATTAAACTAAAATTAAACTCGTGCCATAATAATAAATGTTCAGTTGGACAAGTTATAATAAAATTTGGCTTAAGTAATTTCTTTTTGGCCGACACTTTCATATTTGGACCAAAATGGATGATGTCCTTTCATAGTTCTAGGTCAACGGGAAATACCCTATACATTTTGATTCCTTCGACACGTTTTAACCCGAATTTTAACTTTTAACCCAATTTTAACCCGAATTAAGCCTTATCTAACAGCGGTTTGAATATAGGGTTCGCCCGTTAGGAGGAGAGAATAAAACAGCAATTCTGAAAAAAAAACCGGTCAAGTGCGAGTCGGAATAGTGCACTTACTAAAAACAGATGCGGGCAAGAAAGTTGTATAACTATGCCAAATTTCAAGTTGATAGCATTTGTACTTGCTGGGAAAACCTGCTTTGACATACAGACAGACAGACAGACAGACAGACAGAGGGATAACGAAGTCTCACCATAAGGGTTCCTTTTTTACCATTTTGGTACGGAACCCTAAAAAATATCAATTCTAAATGATACAGCTGTTTAAAGTTAGGATGGACGGACGGACGGACGGACAGCGGAGGCATGCGGAGGCATTTTAATAGGGTCCCGTTGCGTTGAGCTACATTCGGGCACGGAACCCTAAAAACCAAGTAAGAAAAGTAAGCATCTAGGTACCGTAAAATGTGCCTACTTTGCTCCACCACGGGTAATTATGCTCCATGGTTATATTGAAGTAATCTGTATTGTAAATCATTCTATTGCTCTAATTTTTAGAAAATTTGTCATCAACCTTAAATTTGAAAGGTCTTAATGTGACCATCTCAAATATACATATACGAATATAGTAGCATTAACAAACGGGTTTAATAACAATATCAAAAAATACTGTCGGGTTTTTAAAGCTTGCTTTTCATTTAGTTATTGATCACTGGGACTCACTGGGTCTTTTAAATTAGGAAGGTAGGTAGGTACTCCTATAATATACCTACTTATCAGCAATGAGTCATACGCGGCACATTCATATCAATACCAAGGAAGCACAACGAACCTGACCTTTTCTGGGCCAGTTTGCCTTTATGGAATAAATTGGTCTGCTAAGGCCAACGTGCGCTGGAAGAACCAGTTTGTAAATGATTGCGCTAGACCGAGATGTTCTAAATCGATCGTCAGCGCAGCACGTCGTCAGCGACCGACTGTTGAAGCACGCAGTGAATCTATGCGTGCATGTCTTCCGCATGTTGGCGAATTCATTATACCTACTCGTTATTGTCTTCCGCGAGCCGATATGGACGTTGCTAAGAACGAGGAAAACAGTAAAACACAGCACAGCTGCAAACACTTTATTTTCCGGTAAACCAACAACAACTTCCGTAAATTGTAGGGCGATTGGCGGATTGCACACACTCACCGTCACTCGCTCTCATTAGATAATGAGGTCAGCTTACTTAATTACTTGATTTAATTGGGAAACACCAAAAAAATATATAACTGCTTGATTTTACATTTTTTTTTAAAGAATAGCCTTTTCTAAGGATCTAATTTGAAGTCTGTTTTCAAAGTCATAATAGTCGAACGTCATTCAAACAATATTAACAAACAATCGCAATAGGTACGATATATTTATTATTTCAGAGTATTATATTATAAGCATTCAACCATTGCTTATTACCTAGACCTCAATTAATACAACACTTCCTGCATGACCCTTGTTTCTAGACTAGAATTACTTATCACCACCCATTCACCATCACTTTTAATTTGTTAAAAAGGTGGATTCCATACTTCCGATCTTGAGTTTCTGCAATAAATGTTGATGCCGTCGTTTTGAACCTCTTGGAATAACCTTACCACACAAATTATTAACATTTACCACGACTAACTCAAAAAAGAAATGGTCTCATTAATATATTGATTTCATCATAAGAATTACGGTCAATTTGTAAACAAATAATGTTGACATGACAACCGCTGTCTTCGAACGTAGGTAGCGTAGGTGTCAGCTAGATATCAAAATTGTACGTATAAAATAAAATTATTGGAGAGGTTTTATATTTTTTATGTAAAACTACAAAAGCGGTTGATATAGCACAATTCGGACCGCTTTTAGGGGTCAAATGAAAGTCATTTCTTTCTTAATTTTATTATAATTAATTCATTGTAACCAGAGTTGGGCGTAATCAATTACTTTTGGAATTAATTACACGATTACATTCCAGTAATCGTGATTCCTAAGTAATCGATTACTTGGGTAATTAAAATTACTGTAATACTGTACTATGATTACATTTTGTAATCCATTCCTTTGGAATCAGTATTGTAAACCACTACAGTAATCTTGATTCCTCGGTAATCAATTACTTAAGTAATCTGAATTACTTAACTCCAGTTCCACACTAGATTACTTCATTGGCAAACCTTATTTTATTATTTTGTTAATGTCACTCAAATAAAATAGTTTTTGGTTTACATCATTACGTCATTCTAGCATTATATTAAATAAACCAGTAAAGAAACTAGGCCTACTTTTCAAGATAAATACCTACGCTCCAATTGAGCGTAAGGGTTGTCCACTAACATTTTGTAAAATTGAAAAAAGTTCTCGTTTATTGTATTTCAGCTAGTTAGTGCAAAATCAATACGTGTGATCTGCAACAACAAATCCGTTGATAGATTGAGAAAAAGTAGCCGCCATCTTTAATTTTTTAGTTATTCAACCGATTGCTTCCAAAATCGATATCTGGGGATGTGTGTGGTCTCCGATAGCGAATCTGTTGGCAGAGTGAAAAAAGTAGCCGCCATCTTGAACTTTTTAGTTATTCAACCGATTGCTTCCAAAATCGATATCTGGGGACGTGTATGGTATCCGACAACTAATCTGTTGGCAGAATGAGAAAAAGTAGCCGCCATCTTGAACTTCTTAGTTATTCAAACGATTGCTTCCAAAATCGATATCTGGGGATGTGTGTGGTCTCCGATAACGAATCTGTTGGCAGAGTGAAAAAAGTAGCCGCCATCTTGAACTTTTTAGTTATTCAACCGATTGCTTCCAAAATCGATATCTGGGGACGTGTATGGTATCCGACAACTAATCTGTTGGCAGAATGAGAAAAAGTAGCCGCCATCTTGAACTTCTTAGTTATTCATCCGATTGCTTCCAAAATCGGCTACTTTTTCTCATGCTGCCAACGAAATCATTGTCAGAGACCACACAGATCCCCAGATTTCGATTTTGGAAGGAATAGGTAGAATAACAAAAATCTTTAACATACCTTGGTCAGTTGTTTATTGTCAATTGAAAAATAATTAAATAAATAAATTCGTTGTCGGCCACACCATAACCATCCCCAGATATCGATTTTGGAAGCAATCGGTTGAATAACTAAAAAGTTCAAGATGGCGGCTACTTTTTCTCATTCTGCCAACAGATTAGTTGTCGGAGACCATAAACATCCCCAGATATCGATTTTGGAAGCAATCGGATGAATAACTAAAAAGTTCAAGATGGCGGCTACTTTTTCTCATTCTGCCAACAGATTAGTTGTCGGATACCATACACGTCCCCAGATATCGATTTTGGAAGCAATCGGTTGAATAACTAAAAAGTTCAAGATGGCGGCTACTTTTTCTCATTCTGCCAACAGATTAGTTGTCGGATACCATACATGTCCCCAGATATCGATTTTGGAAGCAATCGGTTGAATAACTAAAAAGTTCAAGATGGCGGCTACTTTTTCTCATTCTGCCAACAGATTAGTTGTCGGAGACCATAAACATCCCCAGATATCGATTTTGGAAGCAATCGGATGAATAACTAAAAAGTTCAAGATGGCGGCTACTTTTTCTCATTCTGCCAACAGATTAGTTGTCGGATACCATACACGTCCCCAGATATCGATTTTGGAAGCAATCGGTTGAATAACTAAAAAGTTCAAGATGGCGGCTACTTTTTCTCATTCTGCCAACAGATTAGTTGTCGGATACCATACACGTCCCCAGATATCGATTTTGGAAGCAATCGGTTGAATAACTAAAAAGTTCAAGATGGCGGCTACTTTTTTCACTCTGCCAACAGATTAGTTGTCGGAGACCATACACATCCCCAGATATCGATTTTGGAAGCAATCGGTTGAATAACTAAGAAGTTCAAGATGGCGGCTACTTTTTCTCATTCTGCCAACAGATTAGTTGTCGGAGACCATAAACATCCCCAGATATCGATTTTGGAAGTTATCGGTGGAATAACTAAAAAGTTCAAGATGGCGGCTACTTTTTCTCCTGCTGCCAACGAAATCATTGTCAGAGACCACACAGATCCCCAGATTTCGATTATGGAAGGAATACTTTTGTGGCATCTTTCTAAAGAACGAACGTAAAATTTATTTATATACTTAATATACAGAAGTAATTCCAGTAATTAAGCATCGACATTGATTCCCAATTACAAGTAATTATAATATTTGTGTAGATGATACTGATTCCTTAATTATTGCAATGGTAATTCACCGTTTCGCTTGATTACATTACAAGTAATCTGACACCCAGGAGTGAATTACAAAGTAAAATCAAGTAATCGTGTAATCAGGAATCGATTACGAAATGCCCATCTCTGATTGTAACATACTTACTTTTTAATATAACTACGGAGATCGATTTAAGAAGCCTATTCCTCGAAATGGTTTTTAAATGTTCATACTAAAAATAGGTGTATCCCATTTGTAAATGCGGCTTTACTTTATTATATTACTAGCTTCTGCCCGCGACTCCGTCCGCGTGGAACTCGTTTATATCGTAGCTCCATACAAATTTTCATCCTCTATTTCATTCACCTCCTTAGGGGTCTAGGGGATGATATTCGGGATAAAAACTATTTTATGTCCTTCTCCGGGACTCAAACTATCTCTCTATACCAAATTTCATCTATGTAGGTTCACCGGTTTAAGCGTAAAGAGGTAACAGACAGACAAACTTTCGCATTTATAATATTAGTATGGATAAATACCTATTATTTAAAGAAGTCCAAATAATTTAATTTGCGTTGTTAGATTTTGTGTTAGGTTTTTAGAATCTAAAGTAGGTAAGTAAGTACCTAAAATTGATAACATGTCACGTGGATGGAAGTGACTTTTCAATTTCATTTTACACCTTGTCTTTAATAAACAGTAGTGAGTTTAGTAAGAGTTTACCAAGAAGCAAGAAATGCCAATTTACTTGTTACGTACGTACTGCGCAGAACGTTTCCTTTTCCAAAATAACATTCTAATATAAGATATTGCGTCTCAAAGTGGCAGCTACGGCCAAAACGTTCCGTGTTTATTTTTTTGCGTCAGGATTGAACGTTTGTTGGGTTGTTATTGCTAATTAATTAGATAAATTGATTAAAACAGTTTGACCATTCGATATTTTCTTAAGTAGGTAGGTGTTTGCAACAAATGGATATATCAAAAATATCGTAGGAATAGCAGATTAAATGTAGCTCGACTACTAAAGCTCACAGATTTATGCTAATAAATGAATGAATTGAGTATTAAGAGATTAATCACCGCAACAGAGAGCGACAGAGCCACGACATTAGGCAATTTCACAATTTACGCGATATCTACACGGAGTTTACGAAAGGCAAACAGCTGCTTAACACCTTGGAACAGTAGCTATGCGTTGCGTAAAAAGTGTTATGTGCCGCGTTATTGTCTTAATCACTCATACTATATATTACACTTTGATTACTTAATTAAAAAGAAAGAGGTCCATTTTCTGTTTATCGTTGCATGTAAGACAAGGGAGATATTCTTTCACTCCAGCGATGATTCTTTTGCCGTTCTATAACGATGTACTTTAATGAGTTGTTTGTAGAATGAAGAAAAATAGCAAAGCAATAGGAAAATATGGAAAACGAGGTATATAGGTACAAGCTGTCTTTTATATTGACGCCATAGGTATGCACTGCACTAGGGTTTGCTGTGATTTTGCTATTAAAAACCGGAGGTGCGAGTCGGACTCTAGCACCGCAAGGGCGATTGTGCACTACAAGGATCTTTACTGTCCGGTAGTCCGATTTTGCACAAACTAGTGCTTAGTATTTACGGCGTAGCCGTAAAACATCGAACTGCCGTACAGTACTAAAATTCCTGGTAGTGCACAATCACCCAAAAAGATACGTCTCAATTTTGTACTTATAAAATATTAGAAACTCAATAAAGTCGTACTGCGCTGCGTGATATCACTACTGCAGAGCTGTAGGTACCTATAAGTTCCGCGACCGTTCGGGACGCATCTACCGCTATTTAAACTTTTAGGACAGGAACGCACCGCACCGGACCGCATGCGGCTAGCCGCACAGCTGATCAAAACGTATGAAACCGCAAAACCGGAATCTAAACGCACTGAGCCGTTAGCCGCAACCGCATGCGGACGTGTAAAGGTTAAACAGCAGTAGATGTGTCTCGTATGGTGGCGGAGCTTCTACAGCCCAGCAGTACTTACTTAGTGACAAGTAAACAAAACCCAAATTTGCCCTGAGAAAACTATAAAGTTCTTCCCATCAATATAGTTAAGTGTACAGTCACCAGCAATAATATATCATCCAACATTGGGCGCAAAAATATCTGACACGCTCTTATACCTCTAGTAATAAAGACGTGTCAGATATTTTTGCGCCCAATGTTGGATGATATAATGCTTGGTGACTGTACAAGCAATTGGGTTTTCTTGGTATTGAATATATTATTTTCTGGTCTATGAAATTATTTGAGATTTTTACCCTTAGTAATGTCTGTAAAATATCTTTTCCTCGGTTTCAGTTATTATCGCTTCTAAATAAGTAACTTATAAGTAATTTAAAATTTCTCATGATCCTCATCATTCGAATTTTAAATTTGTTTGGGCCACTAAATAGGTACTAAGTATGTTAATCAGCTCGATAGCTTAAGTCGTTTCAGAGAACAAGACAGACGGACGGATAAACGGACAAAAAAGTTATCTTAACCGTGTTTTGGGTCGTAGGTACCTAAATATGCGTGACCTACGAGCGCATGGGCTATGTTATGTTATTTATGATTATTGGTCGAAATAAGCGTCGAACGAGCGAACGAACGTCGAACTGTGAACTGTGTCACAGTAACGTTATAAATCAAATTGTAAGAATTGTCCAACAAACTTTGGCTGTGACACAGTTCTATGGTTGGTTAGGGGTTTTCCATTTTTTACCGATTGTACATTGGTCCTGGGACTCCATCTCGGCTTGCATTATTATTTTTCTTCCTAATGTTAAGCATGGTTATCTTACTTAACTAGTAAAAAACCGGACAAGTGCGAGTCGAACTCGCCCACCGAGTGCCGCGCACATGACACGGTTAACTCAATTAAAAATTTGGACCGCCGTTTCTTGCATAAAGACCCTGTTTTTATTTTGTGATTTAATTAAAAATGTACAGATTTCAGATTCAGATTTTTCCCTATTTGTATTAAAAGACGGTGTTACTTGCCAAATTTCAGAGCTCTAGCGTTTTTCGAAAATCGACAAAATGAATAGGATTTAACGTTTCTGTATTCTATCGACTGGAAATGTATGGAGTTGACATAGCGGTCGACGCGATCTGCCATCAGCTTACGTCAAATTGGCGATGCTGCTGATGACCGACCGACATCGACCGCTATGTCAACTCCATACATTTCCAGTCGATAGAATACAGAAACGTTAACAGTGTAAATTTGAATTTTGGCTAGGCTGCTACATATTTCTACACCTAAGTACATTGCCATCACCTGGATTTTGAGCGATATATATATAGGTAGGTACTGTTAAATAAATATATTCGACATGGAAAATAACAAGTTTTTTATTAATGTGCCTTTGCGGTAAAACTCGGTTAATAAGATGCGCAGTTTTGTAAAACCCGAAGTCTCAAGAAACTGAATAATTAACTCTCGTAACAATGACGGGTTGCAATTTGTTACGAATTCGTGATATGTTCCAATAAATAAAAAGCCGTGAATTGGTGCGGTAACGTGTTACAGACATAATTGGGAAATGCGAGGCTTGCGTTAGGCCCAAGGTTGGACGTCTTCATTAGGTAGAGGCACATGATGTAGAGCTCTGTTGTGAAGCAATAGCGGTCGGCAAGCAGACAAAGCTCGGATCGTCCCTTGCTATGTCTGCGTGGCTACTGCGGTAACCGATGATGCTCTAACGGTGGAGGAAATACCTACCTTCTTCGTGATCCCCCTACGTTTAGGTAAGTGTGTAAGAAGAGTTAGTAATGCATCGAATATCGAAGTGTATCAGAAAGGACCAATCTGTATTGTACGAAATAAAATTAAGTTAGATAGGATAGGTTATAAGCCACCATCAAACATTGGATTAGACAAAGGTCAAGGAAAGGAAAGGTCAAGGTCACATTCCATTGTTATAGACGTAAGTGTTTAAATATTTTGGAGCACCATGTTTGGTTTGCCCTAATAGGTATGTTCGACTTGTTTAAAAAGTCAAAGCTGTTGTTTTTTGTTATTTCACTTACCACGTCATCAACATCATCATTCATTCATTCATTAGTTTTTCTATGTGACTTACGAAATTCTATACATAATTCTAATGAAATGACACAAACATATTACCTATTGTTTTATTGCAATTAATTTCAATTGTAGTTTTATTGGTGTAGGTGTATTTATTTTAATGGATAAATTATATTAAATTATCGGCTGTACTTGGAGCGAAAATTCGGAAGAACAATCGGAAGTGAATTCCTACTTTCCACCTCGTTCAGTGTGGATAGACGGACACGCGTTTCCGAGTATCCACCTTAGGGTGGCTGTTTTATAGGGTGGATAGACGGAATGAGTCGATACTCGGGTACCGTTTAAGATGAGGTGCATCGTCAACGAAAGCTGCGACCAAAGTCAACGTTGCACACGGTGCGGTGGTCCGCTAAATGAAAATACCATGACGAATTTGTATGAGTTATTTAAATGAATCAAGGTGCCTTTTGATTGCAGCATAAGAAAACTAACGATTACCTACGTATATTGATATTTATTGTGACTTAAATATACCTAAGTGGTAATCTAACCTAGTTACTTACATCAGGAATTGACTTCACTAACTGCCTAAGGAACGCTTTGAACAGTGTATTGTGTGTTATTTTTATTACACTACTAATTAACGAATTGAGAATGAAGCAGGTTTAATTACAATAAAATTGCAAATTCCGAGTTCAAATTTTAGTAATTAGCTCCTCAATTCTTTTAACCGGCTCCGGCCGAGCATGTAAGGCCGCGGTAAAACAATGCAGATAGGTAATCAAGGCTACTTTTACTTGAAGATATCTTAGTAGAGCTTCTACCGTAGACGTTGGCACACGTTGGCGGTAATGTCGAAATTATGGCTCCGGAGCTCTAATCTGGGACAAGTTGTTGGTTTTATGCGAATTTTCGATTTGAGCAATGGCGCAGGTAGACGACGACGCGCCGCTGGTCGACGCTGACCCGGCACAACGCGCAGCAGCAAGTCGCTGCTCGCTGCCACTTGCTTGCTAAGCTCCAAATTGGCGCGTCTTAAGTCCCAGATAGATGGATGGGTAAGCGCGTACTAAAAAGCTCGACGACCTTTTTCGCCCGTGTTAGGTCGCCGAGCCATAACCAAAAGTACGGCGTACTTACTCTCACGTCTATCCTTGACGAACTTTAAATGGTTGCGTTAAAGAACTATCTGACTATGATGGATGATTGATTAATTAATGCATGAAGGTATATCTTTACATACATACTCGTAGACAAACTAAAATATAGATAGGTTACTTATTATTAGCGGTCTAATTGCGACTTACATTGTTATCACCGTTGTTAGTTCCGACAAACTGAGGAAAACAACAAAACATTATCGTAAGTACCTACGTACCTACGTATCATTAGACAATCGCTGATTCATCTTGCGATGTCCCTCCAATGACGTTGAGTCGATTATCTTATGAGCTGTTGCTCGATAAAAATGGGCTACAAATACGCGTATTGTCTCTTTTTAACCAGCTTCAAAAAAGGAGGAGGTTCATGTTCCACTGTATGCATTTTTTTAAATGTATGTTCACTGATTTCTCTGTCAATTGTGGACCGAATATAAAAAATCTTTTCTGGTTTGATACAGTATAGTTCCGAGGTGGTCACCTAATCTGAATCGGATGAGGGGATCCGTGCGTGAGGAATAGCAAAGGCAAAGGGAACTCCGCAAATATTTTGGCATACATTTAGTGATTTTAGTATTTTTAGTATCAAGTCCAGCTTTTGCATTCAGAAAGTATCATTTGGTCAAGTGGAACGGATGATGAAAACCACAGATGGCCACCGAAACTCCTCAACGGTACCTATTTCAAGGGTCCCGATAAGATGTTATCTTGATTAAGATAGTTGAGCGACTATAACGAAGAACATTCATTTGTTAAATATGAGTATGACTTTCCCGCGGCGTAGCTTGCGGCGAGCTTGAAATGTCTTTAAGTATATCAACTAACAGCTTATTATGATCACTAAAATGTATAAAATAAATGATTTAAAAAACCGGCCAAGTGCGAGTTGAACTCGCGTGGAGAGGGTTCCGTACATACGTTGTTTTTTTTTGATAGAATTCTTATGGTTTTCCTGTAATCTACAAGCATGAACTATACTTACTTAGTAATTTTTTTTCAAAATTTTAGGCTATATAGTTTCGGAGATCAGGGGGGGCGGGGGGTAATGGACAATTTTTGACTTCTGTCATGAATAAAATTAAAACTATTTTTTACATGCAAGTTATGTAAGCTAGTTCATTTATTCGCTGGGCTGAGATTACGTAAAAGACAAACATTTTTTAAGTAGCTACACCTACTTACATACTTATAGAAAAACTTTGTCACTCTCGGTGATATAGACATGATGACATGATTAGGTAATCGCTATCGGCGCTTGGCAGGCAATGCAAGTAGTAACCGACTCTGCGTATACAAAATCACATATATACAGGTACATACTTAGTACTTACATTCGAAAATCTAATTCAAGACCAAAATCCTAACCTCAACGGGCGCACATTCGCTGTGATTACTGCATTTTGGTTTAAGTGTAGATATTTTTATCAATAAAACTTACCCTAATATTATTGGTTACACGAGTTCTCATTCATGTTTTTATGAAATAATGTTAAAATAACGAAATAATCAATATGGGAACTGGCCAATTTTGGTCTTTAATTGGATTTTCGAGTATACAGTGTGTAAATGGAATTGTTTTGAGGGAAGACTTTAATTTTTGATGTTGCTTATAAATACCTAACCTAACCTAACCAAAACTACGTAAACCAATTAATTAAAGCATTTAATCAAAAATAGCTCCACCATAACAGTACTTACTAGCATACGAAAAAAAAAATGGACAAATACCAATTCGGAGAAGAAAAATCTGAATTTCAAGTGTTCGCGTTTTAAAATCATTTAAGTAGGTTGCCCGATTATTGTAGAATCTAGTAGGTACCTAATTGTTTGTTTTGTCCCGGGCATGGAAATTATCTACCTAGGTACCTATCTGCTATATAAGGATGCGGTGCTGAAAATGTGCACAATTGTGTATCACACCTATTTGTACCTACGAGTTTTGAACTCTACTCTGAGGTCGTAGTTACTATGATTTTAAATTACCACACTTGTAACATACTTTTGATGCAACAAAAATTTTCCAAGTTCCTGACGCCATGTAATTAACCAACATTTGAGCCCCAGTGTCTCAGCCAATTTTGATTTGTGAGAAAAGTTTTCAAGTAAAGCATGCTTATTTTAATGTGTTTTAGAAGATAAAATCAATTAAAAGGTGTCGTAATGACACCATTTTTTTTAAGTTCTTCTTCCCTTTTCCTACCCTGACCGAAATTAGTGAGTAAATACTAATGCATTTAGCGAATTTCTTATTAACTAGGTTACAACCATGGTAAACTATTTTGTTGGTCGTCAATGAACGAAGGTCAGGCTGGGTGCAGTAGTGGCGGTAGGTACTGACCGAGCTGGCTGTTCTCCTGCGCGTCCTCGCAGCGGCCGACCACCCGGATGATGGCGCGGCCCGCCAGCCGCGCGCAGATCATCATCGCCGGCGCCCGGGGGTCTCCTTCCTCCGCCTCCGCCCCCATCCTCGCTCCTCCCTCGTATTCCGTAGGCGGCCGCATCACTGCACTGGGAATGTACACTGCACAGAGTCACTGGCTAATTACTAGCGAAAGACTTCAATGTCTCATCTACTGCCGCTCTGAAACGCGGAGCGCCTCAGTACTCGGCTGCACTCTGTTAAATTCGAGCGGCGTGTTTGCCGACAGCCTTTATATTGTCGGCTAAACAAAGGAGCGTGGCGCGCAAGCGAGACGCGGCAATAACAATGTGCCGTCTCGCTCACCGTCTGCTGCGCAGTTGACGCACGCGTCCTGCGAAATTCCGAAAAAATTATGGGGCTAAAGTTAGTTTTAATCATTTCGCATTTAATTTAAGCACTCGTATTAGATTTTGACGTACCTACAATGTAAAATGTGTAATATTTATGCTGTATCTAATTAAAAACAATTTATGATTAAAAGTGGTAAGTATTCATATTACAAATAATTTATTAAATAAAAGTAACCTCGCTACTTACTGACTAAGAAAAAATGGCGAGCTATTTGGACAAGACGATTTTTTATTATCTGTGATCTGTTTTCAGTCATATATTTAGGGTTAGGACTTTTGGAGGCAAACCGCGGTTTGAGGATCCATGGAGTCGCTGTTTCCTGATTATTATAATAAATACCACATAGATTTTGACCTTCAGTATTGTCATATTTCGAAATTCAATTTTTCATTAAATCTCTAAACGAGTTTAAATTAATTTTGGTACGAAGGATATATCCGCTGTGACAGCGTAACAAACAAACAAATATTAGTAGGTATGGATAAACTGAACTATAAATGTACCTTAAAAATAAAATCTAAGTGATATTATGAGTAATAATTATTAGGAAATAGCGACTCCATGGATTCTAGAGCCACGTTTTGCCACCAAAATCTTAACCCTATATTAGATGAACGTCATTCAAACATAATGTAAACAAACAAACGCAATACAATTTATTTATTATTTTAGAGTATTTTAAGCATTCGACCATTGCTTATTATCTACCTAGACTTTAATTAATACATCACTACCAGCATGACCCTTGTTTCTAGAGTAGAGTTGCTGATCACAATCACATAAAATTGATAGGTGTACGGGATTCTATATACAGTCAATCACGAGTTAAATGTAGGTGCCGTCGTGTTGAACCTCATGGAAACCTTACTACACAAATTATTACCATTTATCATAGATAACTTAAAAGAGAAATGCTCCCATCAATATTATTAATTGAATCTTCTTCTTCTCCTTTTATTAATGACAGCCCACCGCAGTATTCCGCAGTGATTTCGCCAATGTCAAGTATAAGAATAAATCAGTAAACAGAATAAGTAAATGAAAAGTAAAAGCCGGATATCTTTTAATCGGCCATCTTCCCTTCCCGAAGGTTACCGGAAGGCCCTCTATTATTAAATTAATCATAATAATTATAGTCAATTTGTCAACAAATAAATTTTACATCAGCTGTCTTCGAACGAATTTGTCAGTTAGCTATCTACGTGTAAAGTGCCCGTGCGGCCTACTTACTAAATAAACATCTTTTATCTTTTTAAATTGTACTACCCAATAATGTTAATTATTGAAGAGGTTTTATATAAAACCACAAAAAAGGTTGACGTTTCGCAATTTAGCTGTCATAATAATGGTCATTTCTTAATTTTAATATTATTAATTAATTGTAGGTACAGTCAGCATCAAATATATAGACACAGTAAATCTTTCAAAAATATGTAAACACGACTCTGCCGCGAGGGAATAAGGATGTATAAATATTTCTGAAACCTTGTTAACGTATATATGTTTATGACGCTGACCGTACCTAACATATTTTTTAAATATAACGGCAGAGATTGATTTCAGAAACCTCTTTACCTAGAAATGGTTTTAAAACTTTCATACATTGTTAAAAACAGGTGTATCCCAATTATGGTTACCTACCTAAAAAGTTGTTAGTACGCTAAAAAGTTGCTAGTACTAGTACAACTTGTATTGTGTCGATTGTCGCTAAGGTCATTTTCGTTTGTTATAAGTCTTACAGAGGGGCGTACTGGACAAACAGGCCAGGGGCTCTACTTTGAAATCAGTAATTCGAACTTCGGATCGCCCCGTCACTTTCTTGGGAATTAGTGGCGCGTCGAGAGCAAAAGGGATAGTAATAGACGAATTTCGAATTACGGATTTCAAAGTAGAGCCTCTGAGGCAAGCAAGCACCTAGGAAAGTCATGTCTAGAAAAAAAAAGGGTCGGCTGCCCTACATAGGTACTTATTACCAGTTTAATACGGATGCCCCATCTTTGGGACTTGGATCGGCAATTCCACAAGTATAGATGAATTACCGAGAGCGTGGAATTGCATATGTAGTGGTAACATGTCTTTACAGGCATTCTATATTTAAATTTCCTCTACTTATACCATCAGCATAAAAAGAGTTTTGTTATATATTAAATAAGTAAGTACTTACAAAAATAATGTCAGTGTCAAATTCTAAATACTTTTTACAATGCACTAAAATATGTCTTACTTTATTGTACATACATACATACCTTCACGCCTCTAATCCTATTATTGGATACTCGAAATTGCAGAATTATTTTATCTGGGCACGTGCGACTGTAAGTTACACAGTTTGCAAAAATTATGGCAAAAAGTAACAGTAATTTTGGTCCGATTGAGAGTCAAAGTAAACAAATAATTTTAACTGTCATAAATATTTCGAACTCTAACTAATGAAAAATTTAAATTCACTTTACACCGCTGCCCAATTCGTTGAAAAAGCTGCAGGTGTTTCTCTCTCGACTATTTATAAAAATTTGACTGAGAGTAAGAGTGACAAATTCAAAACAAAGAAAAAATTCCTCTCTCCGAGTAAGAAAAAGTTACGTACGGTCCGTCGGCAGTAGATAATTTTGATCAAGAAGTCATCAAGCAATTTCCAACCTTAAAGATGAAAATTAAAATAAATGATAGCGACTAAAAGCAAAAAAAAGTCATAGTTATTCCACTTGTTTAGGGTAAACTCATTAAATTAAGAAGAAAACATAAATGGTTTTCCTTTTCATGCGAACGGTACAACCACTACATATGCAATTCCACGCTCTCGGTAATTTCATCTATATAATATGTGACCTTATATTAATCACTAGCTGGTCCCGTGCCCACTTCATTAGGCAATTTAAATGATTATTTTTGGGTTAATATAATGTAGCCTATGGCACTCACAAGAGTTTTCAAAATCGGTTCATTAGATCCTGACATTACCCCCTACAATGTCGTCAATGTCATTAGACTCATTAGAGATGTCAAGTCATTTGTAACTTTTAGGAAACTCAACCTTATTGTTGTAGAATGTCAGATTGACTTTGGACCTAAGGTGGGTAAGTACCAAATTAAAGTTCGCGACTGTACAGTCAACAGCATAAATAAGTGATCATTTATGTACCTTGTCACTTTAACGTCGTGTTTGAAATGTTATACAAAATTGTGAAACGACTGAAAGCGACAAGGTTCAGAAATGATCACTTATTTATGCTGTTTGTACCCCCAGTTTGTACTATTGTCTACTTATTCTGCGCCCCAGTGAAGCTATCTAGACAGTGTCGTAGAGCACGGGACCGGTGAACTGTGATCTGGCATTTATTCAAGGTTCCTGGTATAAAAGTATAAAAGTACCTACATAGTGTGTTCAACGGACTGTCGTGGACGTTGCGTATGCGAGACGTAGTTATAATACAGACTACAGGATTATGTACTCTAAAGCGCTTATTTATTCTAACGTTAGATACCTGATTTTCTATCTTTATTTGTAACCAAACCGTTAGACACCGCAAAGTAATTTCTAATTTAGATATAGGTATGAGGTATCCGCGGGTTTAGTATTTATTACAAACGCATTACGTGGTGATAGATCTGCTTAACAGACGAGTGTTTTTAACGAAGAGTTGTTCAACTTACTACCTAGTTAAGTAGCGAAGCTGGATTTCTGGCTGGAACGGAACCCTGCTCTGGCGATCAGCTTTCATCACACCGATGTTGACTCACAAACTTTGCCTCCTATTTTCATTCAAGGTTGTTACCCAAGTTTTAATTTTATGCACCTATAAAGTCGTTGCTTAAGTACCTACCTCATAATGAAATGAGTGAAGTAATGGTATAAGATCAAACAGAAACGTACCCATCTGATACGAAAATGTAAATGTTTAAGTAGGTAAGCTTACAGGGGGCGTGGCCTAGGAACAAACTTGTATGACAGTGAACGCATAATATGCGTCGGTGGCAGTGAATGCGTTATATACCAGAGGGCTTTTTGTTGAAAACTGTGTTGTATTGTGTTGTTTTGAAAATCGAAGGCTTGTCTGCATACAAAATGAAAACAATTATTCCACTTTGAAGCTGGTTGCGATTGCGAGTGCGTTAGACAATAAGCCCTCTGGTTCACAGAATAGCTAACATTATTGAAAAAAGTGTAGAAGAGAAAAAAGTTTGCTCTACGGTCTTCCTTGATGTATCCCAAGCATTCGACAAAGTATGGCATGACAGCCTGATATACAAGCTGAAGAAAATGCTTCCAAAACAGTTCACAGATATCTTAGAATCTTATCTATCATACAGATGTTTCCAATCAGACAAGATGACTCATACTCAGAATTTAAGCAAATAAAAAATGGAGTACAGCAAAGAAGTGTATTAGGTCCGGTCCTATACCTGTTATACACATGTGATATTCCAGTGTTAGAATCGGCCATTCTCACGATTGGGTGTTCTCCGCCTAATTACCGGAGCCATTTTTTTTTCTCATTTAATTGACTTAATAACCTAAGAATATGAACAACAGGAAGCTAAATAATCAATATGTCGAAATGGCATCAGAATATACAAAGAAGTTTTCGAGTTATAGAGATTTAAATATTTCATAAGAACGGTAATTAGATTTTTTTGTTTGAGATGGATATAGTAATTAGAAAATACATTTGACTAAAA
The DNA here is from genome assembly GCA_948252455.1 of Acleris cristana. Lineage (NCBI taxonomy): Eukaryota > Metazoa > Arthropoda > Insecta > Lepidoptera > Tortricidae > Acleris > Acleris cristana. The sequence goes on along the minus strand of OX411772.1, from coordinate 14,258,487 downwards.
AAAATATTGGATAATAATTTAGAAATCAACAACTAAAAACATGAATTTTGATGTTTTATTATATTCAAATGATTTCTATCGAAGAATTTTTATTGTTATTAATTTATGAACACATAGGTAGTTAAAATTTACTTTTATTGGCAAAAATGGGTTATACATAACGATAAATATAAATTGATGAAATATAATGTAATATAAAATAAATTGGTTATGAAAATCTAGTTTGTATGAGTCGTTTTCAAAAATATTGTACATAATTAAAGGCTTAATGAAAACAAAATCACGATCGCATCCTTTGTGTAACGAAAGTTAGTCATACAAACTATATGGGTAACTTTCGTTACACAAAAGAATCAATTAAGTTTTGTTTTAATTAAAGCCCTTAACTATGTACACTTTTTTTGAAAACGACTCGTATACCATATCGTGTTTTTTAGGCACAATATTTTTCAACATTGATTGTATTTTTGAAAGTCCTTCAATATTTTCATACTACGGTGATTAGTAAATCTACGGCAATTAGCACTACGGTACTTAGAATACTTAACATTTTCCTAAAAATATCAAAAACTTGAAGTTGTAAAAATACTGCAAAATTGTTGTAAACAGAGGCTTTAGAGTTCTTTTGTTGTAATAAGTGACAGCGAATTTCCTTTTAAGACCAAATTTAAATAACGGGGTACGGGAATTAGAAAAATTGTAAACCAAAGTTACGGTACTTAGACACTTACTTGCACTGTGGCAAAATACGACAAACCTGATGCGTTTACATAGTTTGAGTACCAAGGCACAACCCTCAGCTCGCGACTCATGCAATTTTAATGAAAAAATATTTTTTTACTTGGGGATGAGACCTTCGAAAAGCAATGGCTATGGTAATTATATGTTCGGGCCGGAATATATTTTTAAGGAATGGTCCTAGTGAATTATGAATAAATCTGATTATACGGGCAGTATTTAGCCTACCAGGATTTAAAATGGCACACATAGAAACCGTTCCTAATTGAAATTAGAAGCAATTTTGTAGACCAAGGTAGCGTGCGGACAGGCTACGGTAATTGGAGAATAGGGTTTTGAAAAATAAAATAAGTATGATAATTAAATAACAGAGCTAATATATTTCTAGTACCTTTAGATAAAACCATAATCTATATAAGAAAAATATATGCAGTCTGACCACGTTTAGGGATAAATATTGGGCCGGACATGCAAACATTCGCTATTCTGAGAATGGCCGTAAAACAAAACCATTGCAACTTTTGCAGATGACACGGCTATCATGGCTGGAGGGATCACCCACGAAGAAGCAGTGGAAAATGTTCAAGTTGCTATTAACGTTGTCTATGATTGGACAAAGAAATGGCAAATAAAACTCAATGAGTCAAAGTCAGCTGATATAGATTTTACTAACAAGAAAACGACATATCACTCGGTATTTATATATAACAAAGGAATACCGTACGAAAATACAGCCAAATATCTTGACACCAAGCTTTGGTGGAGAGCTCACGTCAAAAAGAAACGCGACGAACTAGAACTTCGCTACATACAGGAAGATTTACTGGCTGCTCGGGAGGCACTCAGAGTTGTCAGTACACAATAAAATACTACTGTACAAACAAGTCCTAATGCCGATATGGACTTACGGTATTCAGCTGTGGGGCTGTATCAAACAGAGCAACATGCAAATGATACAGCGCTTTCAGAATAAAGTACTTAGAGGTATTGTAAACGCACCCTAAAATGACGAACTCCACCGGGGCCTCGAAGTGGAATATGTTAGTAATATTATCAATAGATACGCCGAAGCCCATGAACACAGGCTTCATCGCCATGTGAATGTCGAGGCCATCCAGCTCCTCGACAACACGGATATACAGCGAAGACTGAAAAGGACAAAGCCTTTCCAGTTAGTTTAGTATAGTGATAGTGTAATTAGTGCAGTGAGTACTACACACAAAAAACACATTAACAAAGTGTCTTCCCCTTAACAGAGACAATAGGAAAAGTGTTAATGGACACATTCTTAGCTTAGTCTGCATTTGGGGGTTCTAACGGCGGTGTTAGAACTAGAACAATGAAATCAGAGTAGGTACTTATTAATAGTACTCGGCTCTCTATCGGTTTTACACTTTCGCTGGCATAACCAATTATACTAGGTACCTACTCACATATGATGCTAAAGATAATGTGACAGCCGATTATTAATGTTCTGGTTTTACTGTAGGTACCTAACTAAATACTATTATTATTATTACTCTGCTTTTATTTTAGTCCTATGTGAGAATCAAATAGAGCGTTTATTTGAATGTAGTAGCGTCATACTACTAAAAACATTGAATTTCAAACCATTTTTCGTCCCAAAAAATCATGTATCCGTAGAGACATTAATGGAATCGTAAATAACGTAATAAATTTGATCACTCCATTACAACGTAGTAAACAGTTAACCAATTTTACCGCGTTAATGTTTGCGTTGCTAAATTTAACACATGCGACCTCTTTGTGAGGATTACACTTCCTCCTTGCGAGCGACCATGTAGATTGCGAGCGCTTTTTATGTTATTTATTGAGCTAATGGTTAATCTTCGGCACGTGCCAGTATCTATCTGTGTAGCATTAGGGAGGGAATGTATTCTGATAAAGTTTGCTTAGTTCCTAATACGGGGCTTTTGTCACCCACAAGACAAGCTCTAAGCTCTAAGCCCAGTACAATGTCATCCTGTCTACGTAGTGTATCAAAGTAACGCAACCTTTTCTCATAGGAAAAGCATTTTAAGAGCGCTTTCACGACATTTGCATACAATCAATTCCTGAGTTTTCCGTTCCATGTGTACCTATCAATTTCTGTGTTTGAATTGAAATGCCGAATACAGCTGCGCGGAGGGCGATCTTAAATGGCTGCAGCGACCACTTTCTCCAGTGGTTGGAAAATGCAGCAGTGGTTTTTCTTACTCAGAAATTGATGCTCTTTCAGATGAGCGTTGGTTTTTTGAGGATGTCAATCGTACTAGATACCTAAGTACGAGGCGCCTTTATCATGCTGCTGCCACTGATAAGGCCAGTGATGGGGGCTTGCAGCACTGCATTATCGTATAGTCCTACCCCTCCCCTGTTACGAGGAACAAACGAAATTTGGGAGTCTTATCGTACTAGAAACACTTTTATTAAGTTTCCTTAAAAAAAAAAAACCTTCCGCGGCCATGTTTTTTGCATTGCAGCATCGCCATTTTGTGTTCTTCCATTAATGATGTGACTAATTATATACAGTGTGTAAATGGTATACGGGCGTTCCTTTTAACTGTGGTAAGAATAGCCCCTAATGAGCACATTTAGGCAGCTTTTGTGAAAAGTAAATAAAAAAAAATTAACCATACAAAATAATTTAACACGCAATGTATAACAAAAAAGCAATTAATTAAAAACGCAATTAATGATGTTTCAAAGTTATGACAGATGGAATTAGATGTACATTGCGGGTCGATGGTATGTTCAAAAATTAATAACGGTGTATACGTTAGCATAATCAAAATAATTCTTTCTGTTTATGAGTCTTAATCTATGTCCATTTTTAATAAATGCCCGTATACCATTTACACACTGTATATCTCATCTGGTAGTCTTATCGAACTAGGTTTAGTGTCATGGGCTCTTAGAATATTTATTTAGTATTCGTGCTCCGAGTTAGCACATGGCTGTTTTTAAGTTACCTAATGGTAATGGAAATATTTTACGCCCATGATATTTAAGTCACATATCGAATACCACCTTACGTGTTTCGATCTCGGCAACTTCCACAAATTTCCAGGAACGTTACGCTAAATGTTCCAGGCATTTAAACTACAGTGAAACAACTATAATCCAACAAAGCCGAATCGGTCAATGACGCGCCAAATTTTCCGCCGTAACGCGACCGCTAACATTCAGTGGAGTTTTTCACCGCCGCAGCAGTTGAGGTCGGTCCTTTGTGCTATTTCAGGAGATCCTGGACCCGAGCCAGGCCGTCCGACGCAGTAGCACGCGCTTGGTTCTTTGATCCCAGGATAATATAAACTAATTAAATCCTTATTTCGCCTCCACAGGTGTGAAAGTCGCTCACATTGGCTTTTACAGCCGTATTCGACCTGCCTGAACTCGCGTTTTCTTTGTTTAGATTACATCCAGATGGAATCGGTGTGCTTAGTGTAACGCTTTTCTTCTGATTTATTATATAAATACCTTATTATTTTTTACTCATACGTACAAATCGAGTGACCTGTAAGGTTTGTACGGTATTGTATTTCTAAAACGTATTTCCTTAAAGAGCTAGCGGACAAGGTTGATGCAAAGTAAAAGGTCAGAGCCGTCAGAGTCACAAAGTTGAGTCAGAGACTTCTGCTTGATCAGCCTTTAGTCCATAAGAGTATTTGAACCCGGTCAAAAGCATGTCGGGGTATGCTCAGAATGGGGTTCCGTAGGTGATATTATCAGTCCGCGTTCAGAATGGGAATGGAGGTTAAAAGTCAGTTTGACGAAAGTATGTGTACAGTCGGCCTTATAAGAAGCTGAAAATTTTTGTACCTTGTCGCTTTAACGCCTTTGACAGATTAGTGCAGCAGTTCAAACATGACGTTAAAGTGACAAAACTAAAGTGTGCAGCTTCTTATAAGGCTGACCGTACCTAATTACATTTATCAATGGCAGGGAAATAATAGTAGATTGTTCAACAAGAGACTAAAACAAGCTATAATGACACGACATGTTTAGCCACGCGAGCGAGCCAGCGAGCGAGAGTGGCTATAGTTCGAGTGTCATTATGGTTGTTTAGTCTCGCGTTAACCACTCTACTTTTCACTTTGAATGCGAGGAAAAATAACGACGTTTCAATATTTAGCAAATATGTAACAAAGTTTATGACTAATTTGTTTCACTGTTGTTAGACTTGTTAGTTTTTTGTAAAGTGACACTTTTAAGTGACACTTTTGTTAGTTTTATGTAAAGTGATACTTTTGTGCTTCCATATTTAGCCAACAGATATAAACCAGGGACCGGACCCGCTTACCGTAACCCGGGGGTTTCAAAGGGTTTTTATAGCGCTGATTTTGATAAATCCTCACATTTCGGTAAGAGCTTCATCGGGTTACACATTAAACGGAGATTCCATTTGATTGAGTTAATTTGACTTACCGCTTACCAGTATCAAAACCCCCGAATGGGTTACCGCTTAAAATACTGCCTGAATACCTTCAAGCAATTTTAGTTCTTAGACAAACTATGTATGACATATTATTCAACCGCTTAAACTCAGGCTGTCGCTACGTTTGTTATAATCATACATGTCTCGTCAAGCCTTAGGTTCACATGACATTATCGTAATAATGGAGCGACAAAACCACATGCATGATAATATAGAGAGATAGTAATATAAATCTGCTTCGCATTAATTACTGTTAACGTAAACTCCTTGGGTGCCGCGTTCGACGCCACAGGGGGTCCCGTCCGAGAGTCATTTCTACCTTATTACGGGTAGTCCCTGTCGTCTAGCACGGAGCCCAAGGGCGGGACCCGAAGGTCCCCTGTTGATCCTCCACACTCCCCTATAGATCAACCCAGGCCTCCAAAACAATATTATTCTTTTGCCATCTCTTTACATCAATACATATTACAGTTTATAAGCACTTACCAGTGTCTAGCACCATTATTATCTCACTCACAAACCTCAACCCAATCTTCATCATCCATCTTCTTTCTCCTCTCCTTTCCCCGCCAAAGCTAGATGACACCTCACCAGAGTTGCCCGTCATAATTATTTCGTCTAAAAATTACTACCGAACTAAAGGGGTTCACTCACCAGCATGTTTCATGCATATCGCGATCATTCGCGACACAGGCGGTGCGCGCGCTTCATGGTCACGGTGGCATGAGACACGTGCTGGAAGGGAGCGAAGGGGTTACCTTGACCCAAACGGTAAGCGCTTAACTAAACAAATACCTATCAAATTCAACAACATTCGGGAAGCGGTTACCAAAGGGTTACGGTTAGGGTACCTAACCCGGCTTATTAGGGGTACCTGATCGTTGGGTAAGCCGGTCACGAGGTTACCGAAACGATTCGCTTATCGCACGAACGGGTAAGCCGTTCGAACGGCTTAAGCAAAGGAACGGGTTTTCCGGTCCCTGATATAAACTTGAAAACTATTTGGACCATGCCTAATAAAATAAAACTATCCTTAATATATTTAAATAGATTCATATTCGTAATCATTAATCGTACATATTTCACGAAATTATATCGTTATTTTGTCAATATTTTTGCGCAGTTGTCATTTTGAGGTTATTTCCACAGCCTAAAAATGGCCCATACATAATCACTGAAAATGGAAATAATCCTCCATTCACAAACACCTGTTCAGGGGTTTCCAAAGTAAATTAAAAAAAAAAACTTTTATCCCTAGAGATTAATAACGAGTTTTAGTCCCGATGTGCAGAGACTAAAGTAACATTTTAAGAGCATGAGAAGTGAAAACACTTTTGGTTATATGACACTATTATGCGCTGCAAAAGTAAAGAGAATAATTTTAATTACCTAATCAATAAAGCGTTGATGATCAACCACCCAATTTTTTAAGAGATAAGTAGGTATGGTACCTGCTTGGTAGATTTGTCAGGTTCGTAGCAGGTGGAAAGAAGTGGTCTCTGGCGTCTCTGCCTACCACTCTGGGAAACAGGTATGATTTAATTTATGTATGTAAGTAGTAGATTATTTTTCTAATGGTTGAATCATAAAAGAATCCACAACATTTAATTAAAACGATTTCCCAGCACCCCGGCCTTGTGATATCCTACTTCAATTTCACACTAATTGACCTACAGTATAGATGAATTACCGAGAGCGTGGAATTGCATATGTAGTGGTTGTACCGTTCGCATGGAAAGGAAAACCATTAAGTTTTTCTTAATTTAATGAGATTATCTGAAACAAGTGGAATAAGTATGTCATTTTTGGGCCTACTTTGCTCCAAAACTTGCTGCAAATTTCGAAATCATTTTTTTTTAATCTATGCTGTGTTGTGTTGATTTATGTATCTTTGTAAAGAAGAACATCCCCACTATCATGTTGTAATACTTAAATGACATCGAAATATTGTTTTGATATAAATATATAAACCTTAATTTAGGAGCAATGTTACCCAGTGTTTGGGAAACTTTGCCCCCGAACTAAATTTGCTTTAAAACTTGCATTTGAAAGCGTTTGGAGTAACATCATGTATGCCTAATTGCAGGAATGCGTTTATTGCAATGTTTTACCTGTAGGTAGGTACCTATTGGTCAAATTGCATCAAATAACCTCAATTTACATCGATCAGAACTGTCTAATTCAAAATCTGAGTATTTCGGGATGGGTACGAAATTTAAACTAAATTATGTCGCTAAGAAAAACAGATGTAAAAATATTTTTTGTCCATATTAAAGATGAACACTCGATCAAACTGATTACATACTTAATTCGTGATAAATGTTACATAGTTCTGAATTTATTTTTTCACAACACTGCTCGGAAATATGGCCATAGATGGTCTTGTTTGGGGTCACAAAACGTCACTTATAAGGACACACCAAGAATGATTTTCTCGGCGTGTTTGCTGATTGGTCGAGAACATTGTTGTCCTACTTTAAGAACCAATGAAAAACAATCAATACATTTTTGTGTCAGCTCCTTAAAATGAAAAATTTAAATCGACCAATAAGAACACACCATTTTGTGTCGTAAAATACTAGGTGTATTTTTGCTAAAAGATACACAGACTAAAAACTATGTCACTGCTTTTTTTTTAAATGTATTTCATTCTTGGCCCCTAATCTCGAACCACTAGAGATGAAATTACATGGAAGATATGGCGAAATAAATACAATTTTATATGGAGTTGACATCTTCATCTCGAATGTTAGTTTATTAGTTAATTTGACGACGCGCTGGTTTAGTTGGTAGTGATCTTGCCTATGAAGCTGCGGTCCTGGGTTCAAATCCCGGTAAGGGCAGAAATTTGTGCGATGAGCGCGAATATTTGTTTCTGAGTCATGGATGTTTTCTATGTATTTAAGTATTATATTTCTCTATATAAGTATTTATCTCATTGTCTAGTACCCATAGTACAAGCCTAGAGCTTAGTTTGGAACTAGGTCAATTGGTGTGACATTGTCGTCTGATATTTATTTATTATTTATTATAATCTCGAGTGCCACGAGAACAGGGGTCCAGATTAAAAAAAAGTTATCTATGGTAAAATTGGCGGTGATACAGCTTCTACTTATATACTACCTTTGAAAAACCGACGACAATTGACTAACACTATTGAGTTTTGAATATGATTTTTTTATTTTATTTCCTCTCAGTAGTTGTGAAAAGCACTATGTCTGCCTCGGTAGAAAGTGCAATTTATGGACTCGTACACTTGAGGGCCTCAACTACGTTTCGGCCCTCTATATGACTCGTCCAAAAATCGCGTACTTTCTATCCTCTGCAACAATGTACTGTGTAATGATGAGTGAAGGTTCAAAAATATTGATAGAGGTTCAAGAATTATGTTGCTGTATTGTTTCATTTGCAGTATTTCAATAAAAAAATATTTTTTCCAAACAAAACTGAGCGATCACTAGTATATGTACCTATATTATCGATATAGGCAATCCCTAACTGTCATTTAATTTTGCCCCGTATATTCCGAGGTCTGCTAATTGACATATGAAAAAGTTAAAGCTATATTGTGGACCGATAAAGAAGGCGATTTCTTATGTCGTAAAGTTCTGGGACACCCTGTTTGTATGAGAACAAAGCAAAAGGCCCAGTAATTAGGTTATGTATCACTCACTATACATTTCAGTTTTTTTTCCATAAGTGGTAGTGAGAAATGATGTACATACATATGGTTAATGAATGAATAATTTGGAAATATCCCTTATAGTTTCGCCATATCCGGCGTCTGTCCGCGGTCTGTCTACAAAGCTGTAATTTGCCTTATCGATGTTTCTCAAATTTTGAATTTTTCTAACTTGACCCATAGTCTCGAATTGGTGAATTTTCATAATAGTTTTAAAGAAACCCTTTCAATGAAGGATTTTAGATTATTATGGGTAGGCCGAGAGGCTAGTAAATAAATAAAAAGGTTGGACAGATGTCACGTTTATTAGTGCGAGTTGGTTAGGGCTGGCGGCCCTGCGCCAGCTGCGCCGCGGCGCAACAGTGCAGCATGAGCGCCGTCAGCGCGCACGCGCGCGCCTCGTTGCCGGCGTTCGCCTCTTCGGAACCCGTGCATAGCTCTTCACGGACCGCATGCAGCTGCAACCAACATTTCACTTATTTCTGAGTTTCTGACTAACTCTCTGTCAGCCAGAGGACGGTATATTTAGCTGTAATGCTGACTAGGACCACCTATCTAACCACCCACATAACAGTCACCGGTGTCAGGTCAATTAATCAAAATAAAATAATAAAAACAAAAAAGTAGCTCATACATACATACATACATTAAATCACGCCTGTTTCCCAGAGGGGTAGGCAGAGACCACTTCTTTCCACCTGCTACGATCTTAACAAAGCTCATACATTCGTTAAAATTAGAAATTATGTTTCGTGTTGTGTATTAAAACTTGTAGAAATACAGTATTTCAACTGTAAAATCACGTAAATCAGCGAAATCGGCAAAATTTCGTATACGGCCTCTTAAACCGTGGAGTACGTGGGTTTTAACATTTTTCATTTTTTTTAAATAATTTTTAGAGTTTCTACATCACTACTCTCTACAGAAAGAGGTCTATCGAGTTTCTTTAATATGTAGTGGCTAATATAAAATATATTAAAGCATTGACTTATACTACCGAAATACTTTTTTAAGAACCCTCACTAATCAACCACAAACCCATTACAGAAAATCGCATCAAAATCGGACTCGTAGTTTTGGTTTTGCACAAACAAAAATGTTAAGTGCAGCGCCCCCTTGTGAGTTTTCACCGTAACACCTATCTAAGAACATGCACCAATCAAGCCCGAACCCATCACTGAAAACCGCATCAAAATCGGACAAGTAGTTTTGGAGATAAATGACATCATTGGTTTGCACAACCATCCTCTCACCCCAAACGCATATACCGTCTCCGTAGGTGCCCCCGGTGTCTACCAGCGTTAGGTATCTTACGAAAAGTGTTAAAAGATTCTTCCCTACTTGCGAAAAAATGGATACACACCATCTCGTGTATCTGGTGCGGTGGCAGGTGTGCGGCGAGGTCAGGCGCGGCGTCCCGCGCAGCCGCCAGCAGCGCGTCCGGCGGCAGCGCGCTGCGCAGCGCCGGGCGCAGCATGCCCGCCACCCCGGCCTGCGCCAGCCACGCCGCCGCGCACCCGCCGAACGGGTTGCCCATCGCTTCCAGAGACTGCTTCCTGCGCGTCATGGCTGCATGTGAAAATGAAGCCGCCACTTGTTCAAAGCAATCAAGCTGCAATAAGCGCGTTGTAACAGATGATAGCTTTTTTAATGCACTAATCAAGCACGTTGTCCGTTCCAATACAGCGAAATATTAAATAACAAGTCAAAAACTTGCTAGCGGCTCGTTTTATTTATTGTAAATGGAAATGTTTGTGAAATGATATAACATTTGCCAGCTGCATTACTTGGCACATCTATTATTGTGAACTTTTTTATTACAATTAGGTAGTTGAATATAACGCTCATGTGTAGGTAGTGTCAACAATGGCCTGTGGCGCAACCACACGTTATCGTGTTGGGCTCATGTTGCTTAATCCGATACGTTACGATCAGTCACGATTTGAGACCTGGACAATCGGGGGATAGTAAACATATATGTTATTTTTGGCGAACCAACATATTCGACCTTTTTATCTCCAAATTTGGGGCGGAAAAGTTCTAAGTAGAGTGGCGGCCGCGCCCGCGGGCCGGAAAGCCAAGTGTTGGCAGGCCTTCCACCAGGTGGACCGACGATCCGGTGAAGATCGCGGGACGCCAATGGATGCGAGTAGCACAAACCTGGGCATCGTGGAGATCGATGGAGTCGGCCCATGTCCAGCGATGGACGTCTATCGGCTGATAATTTGATGTCCAAATTTATTAGACGTCAGACTTGTACACAGTTGCACGCGAGAACCTTTTCACCCCAACCGACTTGGTGCAGCGTAACACAGAAGGCAAAAGCAAAACATAGGACATTTGGTTAAAGTATTAATCTATGTAACCCAGATTTGGAGTACCTACTTAGTACCTAAGTTTAAACCCAACTGCGTTATATTGGTTTTCTATTGCCGTAAGCCCAGCTAAGAACTTACCTACGTACAGTGTCCAATTAGTATTACAGCCTATTATTGTGTCGCACTGCTGCTGAGCAAAGGCTTCTTCCCTGGATTTCCATAACTTTTCGTTCATTGCAACCTCCGCCATTCTCGATATTTTAAACACATTAAGTAATACAGAGCTCGAAATTTAAAAAGAAATTGAATTGGATAGCGTCATCTAGGTTAATGCATTTAAGTATACCTATAATTTTTTTTTGCTTTGCCAACTTTTGCTAAAACATGAAGATTTCGTGGGCTGGATACTCGTGAGCATGGTGTATGCATGCAGTTGCCCATGGGAAAACAGTTTGCTTCTAAATGCACACCGGCTACTTTTAGTGTTTGTCCTTGCGCTTTGTTTATGGTCATGGCAAAAGCTACACGGAACTGCACTCTTGTAAAGTTAAATGGTAAATCTGTCGGAATATAAAACATTTTCTCCTTTAGCAATCCCAAATATAATTATTGCTCTTACGATATTCCGAACTAGGTGCGTAATTTGCAAGCGTGTGACCGTGTGCCATTACATAATCAAGATTACTCATCAGGAGTTCCGGGACACCAACTTTAAGCATGTACTTAAGGGAGGGCACTCCCAAAAGCTCCAAAGAGTTCAGGAACTCTAAGGCTAGGACGTGACTTGCTCGGTCTCGATGGCATTGTCTACCGAGAGATACTCCACAACACCGCTTTCACTAGTACTTAAGTACACTAAGTACTTAATTTCGCTTTATTATACGTGATCCTGCAACGTAAATTTAAGTGTTGTGGTGGAGCGGGCGTTTTCGTGATTGAAAGGCTCGGGGCATGCTATGACCCCAACGCATTATTATTATTACCTGGGAGTGTGGCTGGGCGAGGGCGGTAGCGAGCGCGAGGAGGCCGCGGTCTTCGGCGCGGAGAGCGAGTGCGCCGAGCCGGTGCGCCGCAGCCCCGCCACCAGCGCGCTCATGGCGCCGCCTGCTGGCACGGTCCACGTACAAAACACCACATAACAGATGGACAGCACACAGCAGGTCTGACATTCCAACAAGCAGTATGTGGCTTACAAGTATGATATAGGGATCACAAGTCCAAAGATTCGTTTTCTGTTTTATTTGCCAATTTCCATAGGTCAGAAATGTATTTTTCTATAGAAGTTAAGATTTGTCTTATAATGATCCTCAAAAGGTAAACGGTTCAAGTAGTTACCTACAGTCGAGTTCATAAATATGTGTACACTTTAGTACCTTGTCACTTTAATCGCTGTGACAATAAATTCATGTACTTATGGCAGTTTAAACATGACATTAAATAGACAAGGTACTAAAGTGTACACATATTTATGAACTAAACTCTAACTACTTATCTAAATTATAAAAAATTGGCAAATGCAACAGTTCGGAAACAAAACTTCGGACTAAAATAGGTAACATGAAATAGACATTCAAACCATCGAATTACAAATTACGATAATCCCATATACGTATGTTTTGTATATTCTTTTAGCTTGGTACACACGTCACATAATTATGGAGTTTGATTGGGCTTCGATCTATAATCTATGAAAGGTAGGTAGGTATGTAAATATTAACGTTTCCCGAGAGCTGGAAACGCACTGAGACGGACCCCAGGTAGCATAAAAAGTTTTTTGTTTTTTTTTAAATGTCGTTATAGAGGCTTTAAACGTTAAAGCAGCTTCTATAAAGTCGGAAAAGAAGCAGTTTTACACTACTTCTTTGACATGTAACAGCTTTAAAGTAGCTATAAAGAAGCTTTTACTTGGGCGAAATAAAGTTTACTCAGCTAAAAGTATCTGATTAAAAAATATTATTGGCGAATAAAAGGCCTTAAGCAAGTTTTATTTGACAAAAAATTAAATGATGCTTACTTTCTCAGCCTGAGGTTATAAAATGTCAAATACATTTTTAAAATTAACTCTACTTATAATAATTACTAAAATTAAATATTGTACCAAAAATGGCAACTATATTTGTTAATATTAATTGCGTGATTATACATTTCCCGTAAAAATGAACGTGGAGTAACCGTGGAGTAACTGCCATTCTGCATGCCACGTCGATTCGACAGATACAGACAAAGCATGGCTTACTTAGCTACTCCACGGTTACTCCACGTTTACCCTTAATTTGGCACGGTGAAGAATACTTAACATACCATAATTCTCACTTTTTTGTTTGGTTTGTGCTTTTTAATTTGCCAAATTGAGGTTTAAGGGGATACTACATGTTTAACACGGTGTAATTAATATGCGAATTATTTTTTACTGATAATTTTACATCAGAATTTTTTAGTGCGCTTTTATTCTGCCCTCCTTAGAAAAAAGGGCGTTATGTCTCGTGACACCGCGTTTTTATTAGTGACCCTATTTCTTAACATGGGGGGTTTAATTTGCTTTGACTATTAAATTGCGGTTGCGTCCGTTTTAGTAAGAAGGGCAGTATTATTCGTCATAACTAAATTGAAATAAAGATTAAAAAATGTAACAATAACAAGTTTTTTTTTCATAAAAGTTGATGATAAGTTTCGTAATATTAAAAAAACTATTGGACCTACAAAATAATAAGTTCATTATTGCAAATTCCATGTAAAAAGATATTTTAATTCATGCTATTTCATTTACCTACTCCACAATTTTAAAGTAAAAAAAAAAGGGCGTTGCTCTTTAAACTACAAAAATGCTTGTTATTCCGTTTCACGCAATATAGGTAAGTACTCGTAAGATGCCGTTTTTAGCTAGTAGAATAAAAGCAATTATGTTGCTATTAGCCAGCATATAAGCAATTATATTGCCATTAGCCAGAATACAAGCTGTTATCCTACTAATATTATAAATGCGAAAGTTTGCGTGTTAGTTTGTTACTCCTTCACGCTATAACGGTTGAACGGATTTAGATGTGAAATGGAGATAGCTCATACCCTGGATAGGCTACTTTTAATCACGGTAAATTTTATAGTTGTCGAGGGAATAACGATTCGAAATCTTCGCGGACGACATCCCTATAAGCTGGACTATATGCAATATTACATTGCAGAGCGTCGAGTAGTCGCAATTAATTAATAATTATAGGTATTAATTGTTAAAGTTTCAGTTTTAGTACAAAGTGTTGGTAAGTAGGTATTTGTGAGTTCAATTTCTTCAATTTAGGCATAATAACCAAATGTCAAAAAACATTACCACCGTATCGAAAAATAAAACAACAAAACAGTGACTATGTAAATAACAAAGTTCTCATTTACATAGGCACTAGTAAATTAGTACTTAGGTAATAATATGAACAGCTTTTAATCAAATAGTTGTTGAGAAAACGCTGTTTAAAAAGATACCAATAAATAGTAATATAGACGTGACCTGTGATTGAAATGTTCGTGCTAGAACTACTGTAGACGCAACCTTGTTGTCAAGCGACAAAATTAGTTGGCAAAAATAGGTGAAAATGTTCCTTAATTTTCCGTCACACCATAAAAAAATAAATATTCCGAACATCTGAAACTACATGGAAAAAATATTGTCTCATTCGCAAACGTGTAAGTATTTAATTTAATCCTAGCTGCTGCCTGCGACTTCGTCCGCGTAGAAGTCGTTTATCGCTACTGTAGCCTGGGGAACTTTTACATTTTCCGGGACAAAAAGTACATACCCTAGGGACGTCCTCGGGGTTCAGGCGGTTTTTATCTATGAAAGCATAGGTACCTAACAAATAAACAAAGTTACTTTTGCATTTATACAGGTTTTGATTTTCTAACCTTTGTACAGCCGGGAATTAGGTATCTTATCTTAAAGATGGGTCCTTTCGGATACACTTCGACCCTTTAGGTTCTTTTTTGCAATTAACCTTTAACACACTTAGCTGCACTAATGTGCACGTTCCCGATTTTCCTTCGCCGTAAAAGCATCAATGTACTAAAGTTAGAAAAACTGATTGGTACGAGTGAATGGTCACCGCGAGGGTTCGAACTCAGTATCTTACGATCACGAGTAGACTCCCTAAGCCACTTTGCCACCGACGTTCAAGAGAATTAGGCAAGTTATAAAAATTTACCGTCAGAAACATCAGTGTTTATAACAATGACACAAAAATACAAAAAATAGGCAGGAAACATTTTATTTACAACACATTTTGTAACTTTTGGCTGACGACCAATTCTGATTTGGAAAGATTAGGTTGCGAGTGATCAGCTCTCATGACATTTGCACCAATGATGACTATCAAACGTTGATAGGCTACAATTCAATTTAATTCAGTTGAACATATTATGACGACCGAGATACCGTTCGTGCCCGCCTTTCGCTGCAAAAGAGAAATAAGCGAGGAATAGTGAGGGGAGCGGAGTAAAATAGTTTTGCCATTCCACTGAGAAAAATATTGTCTGGAAAGTGTGGTCCCGTTGCGAGGTAAACGGTGTAGGAACCCTTGCCCCGATTTCACTGGAAGCGGGCATTAAGGTTTAGTCAGCTGGTAAGTTAGTAGAACTAACTATCGCCTATTACATTGCGAGTTACTTGCTTACAGTAACTGTTATTGTTATTGCGCTTATTTATTTACGCAATCACTTACTTTCCGGCTGGTTCATGCGAAATTAATGACGTACAGTTGGGGAATTAACAAAATGCCCTCGTTAACGTCTCTATTACAAATACAATAAGTTTCATTTTCAACTGCATACTGCTTCCGACATTGCTGCGAGGACAATCAACTCTATATATAGGTATTTACTTAATTCTATCTGTTGGCTTTTCATCAACCAAACCGCGCATTCACTCCTATATAAATTACCTGAGGCACGATAGTTCTAACAGTAATAATTGCACGCACCGAGCGAATATTTTTTCTATGCACTTCTGGTATGTTGCATAACTAAAACATAGGTCCGATTATGAACATTGCGTACGTTTTATAACTTTTAATTAGTAAGTTTTCAATACGTCCACGTCTGAATGTAGGTTAATTATTTAATAGCCAGCCAGAATGTGTACACTTTTTGAAATGACTATGCACATAAATATAAGATTGCAATCCCTAACAGTGCTAACCAGAGCGTTAATTTAGGACGATAAAATGCAAGGATTTCCCAAATCAACACTAACAAACAAGAGTAAAGTTATTTATTATTGTAATTAGTTGTTCGCACGAGGGTTATAGGAGCTAAATTTTATCAAAGTTAACGAAAAGTAGCCTTAACATCGGCTATTAATACCTATTACTTCGTAACAACGTACACGAACATACACAATACAACATGGAGTACCGAGCCAATTTAGATCGTACAACTACCATAGAGGAACACAAAGAATCACACGATACAAATAAAGGAGGTTCGGAAAAAGGAAACCGCTCACAAAACGATGGACAAAATATAGTAAAGCACAAAAAAAAACCTGTATGAAATTCGTGAATGTTGGAAGAGCCCGGATCTGTTATAAACGTAAGCGTCCTGTTGCCTGCATTTGAAAAATTCATCTGTACAAAAACAAGATAAAAATAAACATTTATGAATTCAAAATAAGAAGTCGCGTCTTTGTTATTTTTTTTGGGCATGCACTGACCTTCTTCGTGTACGTCGAGAGAATCTTTTCTCTCTGGTTCTTCATCGGAATCCACGTCAGCGTTGGAGTCTGGTTCAGTCATGATGAACTCTGGGTTGGCTCCGGCACCGCCTGTTACTGAATCTAAAAAGAACATGTCGACTAAGAGTGTAAACCTGCTGAATCATTTTATGGGAATTAGCAGATTTCATTTCATTCTAGGCCAAACTAAACCTAAAAAAAAATTAAACAGATTTACACTTTAGTGCATTTAAAGTAGGTATTTAGGCCGACGATTAAGTATCTTTGACCTGTTGAGCGTTGTTAGCCTCTAACGTAAAAAGATTCTAAGAATTTGAAAAGAGCTTCACCACGTACCCGCTTAATGGGAGGCGATCAGGCGGCCTGCCGTCTAAAATCTATGAAGCCCACACATTAAACGACTCATGCCTGCCGGCAATATTCGTACGGCCAGCTTTAACGCCGCCACTCTCTACACGACGATTTTCAGACGACAGTTCGAGCAGGACTGTCCGAAAAATGTCTACTCTGTACGGTTTTTGACTGACAAGAATCGACGATCATCGCGTAGAACGGTTCAGCCAAGACCGTCGATACAGGGGATTCTCTGTTTAATTCGTTGTCGAAGTATTATCGGCACGGCACACTAAACTTGTTCTACGCGCTAGAGTAGGTACTCGATAGGCAGAGTTGCAGAACTACTACCTTGGCAAAGCTGTTGCGATGCAATTCACAAACATATCACCAAATTAACAATATGTTGGTGAATTACTCGACAGCGAATTGTAAAGTGAAATGTTTAAGAGAAACACCTAACAAGCGTTTACGTTAGCGTTATGCATCGTGGTCTAGCTCCACTGACAGGTCAATGTCGGCTGGTGAACTGAGTCGGTGGGACCAGGGCCTCTATTCAAGACAGTAAAAATCATATCGTCTTTGACCTGTTATGGTATTGCTTTTAACCCGCCATTGCTGTCAAGTAAATAGGAGCTATCACAACGTTGACAATACGATAACAGGTCAAAGACGATATGATTTAACCGCCTAGAATAGAGGCCCTGTAATCTCCCACTTATTTAGCTAGGCAAATTCGTAATTATGAAACTCACATGGTCAGGTCATCTCTTACAAGCGATATAAAGTTACGTTACGGATATGTCTGCCCATTAGTGCCCATATCCCTAACAATATTTTGCATTAACCTTATTTGATATTATGTTTATACGAATAATGTGTACAAACGTGATATCGATTAATAACATTATGGTAAGTAATGAATCAAAATAGGAGAAATAAATCTGGTTTAGATGATTGAATTATATTTATTCGCATATGAAGAGGCCGTACACGAAATTTTGCCGACTTTGCTGATTTACGTGATTTTACAGTTGAAATAATGTATTTCTACAAGTTTTAATGCACAACACGAAAGATAATTTCTAATTTTAACGAATGTACGAGCTACTTTTTTGTTTTTATTATTTAATTTTGATTAATCGACCTGACACCGGCGACTGTTATGTGAATTTTGCTGGAAGAGGTTTAGAATGTCTCATATTCATGAATCGTTTTGACGTCTTAACGGTATGAAAAATTTACAATGTATTGCTGTGAAAGTCGTCTAAAAAATGTATGAATGTATGAATTTTTACCACTTTCATATAAATTTTTCAAGTAAAAAAAAGAATAAACTTGGTAATTTTTTATTGAAAACGGGCAAAAAATATTTTTGATTTCGGCTACTCAGAACTCTCGTTCAGAAAATTAAAACAACAGAAATAAACTTTAGTTCAAAATCAGTCCAATACCAAAAAAAAATATCCAAAAAGTTCAAAATAATTGGCTATAAATACTGTTTTAAAACAACCTAAATCACGCATTATAATACTCGACAAAAGTAAAAAAGTGGCTCATTTATTCGTAGCTCATTTATTCGATCATTACTAAAATGACATTTAGGTAATGTTGAGCATTAAAACTTATAGAAAAGCAGTATTTTAATTATAAAATTACAAAAATAAGCAAAACCTGCAAAATTTCGTATATTTACGGCCTCTTAAAAGAGACGTCAGAAAAACTAAATTAAATAGGTAATTTATTCACTGTAGTCACATTCCATAAAATTATCGTTTCTGCGGACCTAGTGTGGTTGTGTTTATCGCGTGACATAATCTGGATAAAGCATCCGTCACCCTCGCACATACGGGTCAGAAAGTGACGGATGTTTTATCCACATTTTGTCACGCGATAACCGCAACCATCCAATCAGAACTATCAGACAGAATTAACATAATTTTGTATCAAGTTGGCTGTTCCTGCGTTTCATACACATTATTTACCTACAAGTTGAAATGAAGTTGTGTACCAATTTCAAATGCGTGTCATTATGTGCGGTCCCGCATATGTACACGAGTTATAGTTGGTTCCAGTTTAAATGACGAAAATGCATTTAACGCGGGATTTTACAACTTCTTTTGTTGCTAAATATGAAAGGAAAAGATAACAAAGGGACGACCGAAGTGTGGCACGTGCCTTGGAGTAGCTCAACCCTTCTTGATCATTGAAATAAAAGATTTTTTAAGCCGTCTATATTGTAATGCAAAAATATACCTACTTAATACATTATATACATTCAATATAATTTTAAATTGTCATTATTGATACATAATAAATCAACACAACACTAAAACATATCGCATATTCTTATGGCTAACATGCAATAAAAACTATCAAGATTGTTTATTCAAAGTATACTTTGGCCGTACCGACACATCTGCGTAATTGTTTTACAACCCCACTTGAAGATAACAATTGAACAATAGTTTTTGGTAATGGATGGTTTTAAGTGCATTTTCGTCATTTAAACTGGAACCAACTATACCGCCGACTGACGCTCCTGTTAAGACGGCCCGCGCCGCGCGCACACTTCATACCGCCCCCTCTGTCTATCGTCCTCCGCTGCCCCCGGAGCATGGGAGTGTCACGAACGAATTTGCCACCTATTTACTTTTTCGCAGCAGGAAGGAGGAAGATACACGCTTCATGGGACTAGATTCTAGGCGGTAACAATAATATCGTCTTTGACCTGTTATCGTATTGTCAACGTTTGGATGGCTCTTATTTACTTGACAGTAATGGCGGCCGAGTTAAAAACAATACCATAAAAGACGATATGGTTTTTATCACCCCGAATAGAGGCCCTATACTCGATTGTAAACATAATTTACTGCCGAGCCGGGAACGAACATTTAGCGCGAAAATGTATATCATGCTATATTTTCCCGAAGGTCGTTGTCCGTTTTCGTCGGTACTACTCGTAATACAAAGGAGAATTTGGCTCGTTTTCAAATAACACGTCATCGTTTTTCAACAGAAGAAGAAGAATTATAATTTAAAATTATAGCTTTTTACTTTAAACGTTACATAGTTACGCACGTCAGGTTTTGATTATAAATTATATTTTATTGACCTAAGAACGTTTTATAGTTCCGCCATGTCATGTCCGTCTGTCCGCGGTTTAACTCTTGTTACTACAAATCTATATCATAGTTATACATTTAAATTACTACACTGACAAAGTTGTAAAATAATATCTTGGTTTTTTTTTTCGGGTTTCCCCATACAAATAAAGCAACAGTCATTTTATTTTTACATTTAGACACCGAGTGAGGTATTATTGGATACTTATCTCTAAAAAAACGTTATGTACATGTTATTATCAATTTATAATTTACGGGGACCGTTTAGAATATTGAACTCGCAAAGTGTAATTTTCGCTAGAGTTCCGTGTTCCTCCTATACGTCCCTCCCCTACCTACAGCCAAAATTACAAGTAATAGAAATCTGAAAAATATCCTAAATGAAACTTAAAATGAAAACTATCAAATAGACTAGATTGGTTGCTGAGATACAGGCGGCTAAAGTGTTTATACCTATTAAAAATCATGTACTAAGACAGCTCCAAATATTAAATCGAAAATTAGTTCCTAGGTACTTGTTGTCTAGTTTTTAGTGTTTGTAGAACGGCTTCGGGACCCTACACCGAGCATGGTCCGTTATGGTTTTGGTTGCAATATTTTAGTCGCGACGATGCATGTATCATGTCATGTAAAGAATACTGGGCCTCTATACATCTCTATACAACATGGGCCTGTATTCCATACAACTATATCGTTTTTGATGGTATAAATTATATCGTATTGTTAACGTTTGACGTTTTGATATCCTCACACACGGGCGCGAGAACATGACAAATCGAGTTTTCAGGAAATCGCACTACAATATCTTACTCATTTGTAATGTACTGAAAAAACCCTGTAACCTGCATATAGTATAGTAAAGTTTGAAACGTAAGCACAGAGACATAGAATTTGGAAAGTAACAAGTAGGTTCGCATTGTTTCGGCGAAACCATGACAAAGAAGATGTCTCATCAACGTTTTCAGGTTATTGCGTTTGAAAATGTGTGACTGATTACATCTTCGTTATTGGTTATTTTATTAATATTGTATATTCTAATAGGTACAAATTATTATCTAACTATATTCGCGTGTTTAAAAATGAACAGCTCGTTTATTTGAAATAAATACTTATAATGCTCTCTACAATAGTACGAGTCGTGTCCAGAGATCCAGACCATATAACTGTTATTGTTGTTGTCTGGACTACCTACCTATTATTAGGTTGTATACCTTGGCGTAAGCACACCTATCCATATTAAAGTTTATTTGAAAAATATCTTAAAGTTTAGTTATCACCCGAATGCCAAAGAAGGAGGGTGAAGTTTCTGGGATTACCCATATCGGGGAGAGTATTTTATTGTTCGAAACACACTTCGATAAGCATGTAGGTATTGCAGAAACATGTTAAATCGACTGTGTGTGTAACCCCGGCGTACGTATCCTTACCTTGCTTCGGTACGCAGGGCGACGATTCCTGGCATTTGGTGACACATTTCTTGTGGCAGCACAAACCGCATTTGCGGCACTGCATTGCATCTTTCAGCCATATCTGTACCAGAGGTTAAATGTTAAAATGCCACTTATGACCCAAAAGGCATCGGGCGTGAGGGTATGACTACCATTGATAAGTATAAGTAATTAACTCGACGAGCGATTGTCATAAAGTCTTGTCCATTTATATGCAAGGTTATGACAATTATGACAATTATCGTAATTGAATTAGCATCACGCGTGTGAGACTAGGCTTCATCGGTTCGCGGGTTAAACATCTGTATCTTTGACTGTGATACGAAACAAATACACTTTCGAATTTCAAAGCTGGCGGTTATACGGTAGGTACTTAGCCCCTGAGTTGCTATAAAAACAATAACTATAATAACACTGTCTCTTTCAATAATCATTCACTTGCAATAAATCCAAACGCTTAAAAAAAACTATTAATCTTCACTAATTTTAGGTTTAAATGTTACAAACTTGTTTACTATAAGGACTTTAAAATTCTATAACAATCATTTACTGTATCAATCATTACTATCATTAGTCATAACTTAAAAATTGCATTCGATTGATTTAATTACTCTTTATAATGAATTTATCTTCTTTAGCTATAACCGAATGCAAAGCATATTGGGCTGTTGGTGGGGAATTACGACACAATGTATCGTAAAAATGTAGCATTCTAGACACGATGGTCGACAAAAGATATCTAACGAACCTCTCTTCGTAAGTTATCTTTTGTCCATCAAAGAAGAAAATAGGAGCCCCGCCGTAGCTGGGCTTCATTGACTCTGCTTTAGAATACCTACCTGTGAATGATAATGAGAACTGATAAATGGAAGGAGAAATCAATGTAAAAAGGGTATTATGCGTTTTATACGTCTTAATGGTTCTTTAAATTCGTTATCTTCTTATTTAATGGCAAGGCATCAGTGTTGTTTTAGAAACGTCTGTCTGTCTGTTTGTATTTCTGCCTATGTTTGTCCGTCTATCTGACTGTCAGTTGCTGTCTGTATGTTTGTCTCTCTGTCTGTCTGTCACACCCACATTTTCTAAAAACTATCAAACAAAACTAAAACAAGTAAAAAATATTTTTTATAGTGCCTCGCGAACCTACAAATGTACAGCAACGGTATTTTCTTTACTTTACAACATCGTGGGATATAATTTAGCATAGCTATTAAAAAAACATTATGTGAATTTATGTGAGATCATTGTAGTTTTTGCGTGTCCCCACCCCCTGCAGCCAAAACTACAAATACAAAAAAAACTGAAATATTTGAAATGAAAGTCAGTCACCAGCAATAATATATTGTCCAACATTGGGCGCAAAAATATCTAACACACTCTTATATATAAGAGTGTGTTAGATATTTTTGCGCCCTATGTTGGATAATATATTATTGCTGGTGACTGTACATGCCTATTATGATGAATTTAAAAGGAAAAGTATCGCGACGAAGTGTTGATTGGGTCTTGAGATACAGGCGACTAAAGTGCTTACACCTATTAAAAATCATCACAGGAGGCGCGGCAACAAATAACTTTAAATAGAAAATCAATGTGATATCGAGATAAGTAGATCACTGCTGGGCGGTTATATTCTAAGTATCGACGGGCTTGCTTTTGCGATGTCGAATAAAGAATCTGTCTTTGTGTATTTCTATGCTCCCTTTGAATTTGTCAGCAAATTATCAACTGGCGAGCTTAGGTTGTCATGTGTTACGATGTTTTAAACAATCAACATCCTACACATCTGCGTCTCCGAAAGATCACCGCAACGATTGGCCTTACGGTAATATATCCTTAAAAAAAATTGTTCCTGATGATTCCACTATTAATTTTGTTTACTGTAAGTAGTTTTCAGACATCAACACCCTGGGTCGAAGTTGGAAAGCACCTACCTTTTTATTACAAAAGTCGCACTGCGTGGATCTATGGAAGTGCGTGCGCACGAAGTCATGGGTCGCCCGCGTTGGCTTCGGCGGGCGGGGGAGGTCGCGCGGGGCGCGCGGCGCGTGCCTCGCCGCGCCCGCGCCCTCCCACTCCCACCACACCAGGGCGTCCCCGAAGCACAGGCATGGCTCGAAGCCCGCGTGGGTAGAGAGCTTGTGGCTCTTGCTATGTTTAGTATACGAATATGTTAGATTTAAGCTAGATACATCCGAAGATTCCCAAGCAGCGCATTAAGTTAGAACTTACCTCTAGCTCACTCATTTTGGTCACGGATAAGAGAGATGGGGTTTATAATGTGGAGCTTCAGTGTAAGTAAACCTTACTAGAATATAAAAGGGGAAACGACCGATAAACTGAATTCAAGAAGAATTTTCCCCACCCAGGTTCATTTCAATAATATCTTCCTTTTTAGAAGTAGGTAAGTCTTTGCTATATAATAGCAGGCATCTGGCAAGTTGCTTCCCATGCAAACTAAATCTTCACTAAAATAGAGAAATATAATTAATAAGTATGGAAGGGTAACATCATACAAAAACGACTGACTGAAATGAAAAGATCTTATGTATCGAGTCGTTTCGGTAATCACCTTAATATTAATTGTGTTAAGGTTTGAAGTCATTATGTCAGATATTGATATAACGTTTGAGTACACAGGTTTTATACAATTTGAAAGACAAAAATCTGCAATTGGTTACAAGCTCTGACACAACAATTTTATTTGACAATAAAAAAATATCATAAGTTTAAGTACTTGAACGCCGCCAAGTATTTCAACATTTGACGTGGATGGTTTAACACAAAAATAACACAGTAATTGAACAATGATTTATATATTAATTTTTTTTATAGTAATGTTTTGACAATCCTACTGATCCCCTTGAATCATTTAATAAATAAATAAAAAAATAAATTTAACATTCTTATGATACACTATAATAAAGTTGTGTTGTGTAGTAGTAGTTGTTGTTGTGTGTCTTAGGTCACAAACTTGGATTATTCATTGGGGCAACATCATAAACAAGTCTGCAAAAAATCAGAACTACTAGATTTGACGCAAACTACGCAGAGCCGGTGTACTTTGTATCCCTAATTTTACTAGGGTATAAGTATTAGCTCCACCCTCGCCGGCACTAATACAGTGGGGCCGATTTTCAGCGTCAGTTACGCTTCCATACTTATTATATTTCGATGGCTTAGGTACTTGAAACAGCATTTCTCTTTAATGGAAAACGTTAAAGAGTTACTTTTCTACAATAAAAATCAATATATAGTTAATTAGAGCACGAATCTTTACCTTGCGCACTGAGTTCAAATTTGCTTCACGCTTATAATAATAATGCATTAGGGTTATTAACGTAATTTCGCATGTTTTAAATAGTTAGAAAGCTATAAGTAGATGACCTGGAAATACAAACCTAAATTTGATATCGACATCCGGGGGCAGGAACTGGTATCTCTTCATATGATGCGGCACTGTCGAGTCCTGACACTCCGAAAGCAAAGCCGCTAGCGGTATATTCAGATATCCCAGCAATACCTCTTCTTTTTCACCCGCCATCGTGGCCCAAACATTCAAATTAAGGTATTTGTGGTTTTCGTTCAGTTTAAATTCCGTTTCCTCATCGAACGGTATGATAGGTCTTAGTTGAACGCATTTGGTCCAGTACATTTGACATATCTCAACGTGCTCTGTAAGACGCGGTCCACCGGATTCAAACATCTGGTCTTCGTCTTCTTCGGGTTTTTCCGACTTGCATTCGGACGAGTCCGTTCGTATGATTGGTATTTCGTGTTTCACAACTTTGTTGGATGTTGAGACCTGTTTCAAAGGCGTGCTTTCACCAGAGGCGGGAGGGGTTGAACCGGCTGAGCTGTCCGAAGATTTGTTTTCAACCGAGCATCGTCGCTTGCGTAAAGCGAAATTGGAAGGGGAGGGAGAGTCGGATTTTGACAGCTGCCGGAGCGGTGGCTCCGGTTTTGACTTCGGTTCAGTGTCTGGAGCTTCAGGTTTAGTATTGTTGTCTGGTTCCTGAGAAAACGATTAATCCCAGATAAAATTAAAGTATTAATAGAGTAAACAATTGAACCATTTAAAAACTTACTGAAAGAGTCTACCAACACTGATGTGATGGCCAATAGGTAAATTGAATATAGTTAACCTCGATGGGTTAAGATCAACGAAGAAAATTTATGTCACATGTATTTATTACTTGAAGGTTGGTCTTGGAGCCAGCAGCTCGCATGCCTTGCAGCCGGACCCCCTCCATGACCTCTGAGACGCGGCGGAAGCTGAAATTGCGCGTCCGGCGGCCCTCCGTAGAGTCCTCCCGACGTACCACCGGCACGCCACCGCCGCGCCGGATCCGGATCGTCACGGCTCGTTGTTCCACCAAGCGCAGCAGTTTGCTGACCTGATAGATATAACCGATTATACATATAACACATTGACCAAAATTACTAATACTAATACTAATTAACCAAAATTAGAATCATAAATATGAGGTAGGTTTAGGTCATGGTAGCTCTTCAGCAGGCCCGAAGGGCCAAAACACTCAGAAATAAGAGCTCAGTCGACTCAGTTAAATTTTATATTCAAATAGAAATTATTGTTAGTGTAGCGAATAATGGAAATGAACAGTGCACCTATCCCTACCGGTAGAATAATAAATCTACGTGAGTGTATCAGGCTGGTATTGCTATAGTTTTTGGTAGGCGCTTTAACGTATGCAAAACACATTTTGATGTTCACAGTATAAAATCTTAACATTTTGTTTTTATACAATTGTAGGTACTTACTAGCAGTTTTTAAATAGCGATCAGTACCTATGTCGCTATCACAGTCGCTCTGCCAGCTAGTCAGCCAGCTGCCAGGTTAGGCAATAACTGTCCTAAACAAAACGGCTAAATTTGTAAAAGGAGAAAAAAATCTCTTTCACCATTGTCCAAGACTAGTTACTCCTGAGCTGAGCTATCCAGCCCTGTAAAGTTGACTCCCGGACACCTTGGGTACTTTAATTTAGCAGGTGGTTAACATTCACTGGTAGGTACGGTCGGGCTTATAAGTAACTGACCGTACAGTCAGCGTCATATATTATTATAAGGTAACATTCAAAATGATCAAATAGTTCGTTACACCATATTAATTGTATGGTTACCTTATAAATGACGCTGACTGTACAAATAAATAAATAACATAAGAGAAAAAGAGGTAAAATTACCAAAGATAACTACAGCTTACAATCAAAATAAAATCAAAATATAGATCACAGCAGCAACATTTTTTATTACCAATTATTATTAAAATGGCAAATTGAGTCAATATTCTTCTATGAATGCCTATTTAGCTAGTACCTAGGTACTGTTCAAAAAAATAAATTAAGTATAGCATTTAATCATACAAGTTGTTATTACAATATAAGAACAGTTTTTTTTTCATAAAGTTTATTATGGGTTTATGCAGAATCGGATCAAATAATTGCATTAAAGCTTATGACAATTAACTGATTAGATACCTGTGCGCAGTTGTTGACGGGCTTGTTGTCGACGGCCAGCACGACGTCGTCGCGGCGCACGTCGGCGCGGTACGCGGGCGACATGGGCACCACGGTGTCTACCAGCACGGCGCCCACGCCCTGGCAGCACACCAGCCCCAGCCCGCCCGACACCGCGGGCAGCACCACGTCCAGCACCAGCACGCCGCGCCGCAGGGACACCTGCCCACACACACATCACTCAGCTGTACGAGTACGTACTTATAGCCCAGGTACACCACGTACCAGGTACATTTTTTCATTTCAAAAACCTGCATCCGGTGCATAAAAATAACGTACAAAATGACACGCTTCCTAGCCCGTTGGCTGTTCCTAACTTTCAAATAACGACATTTCAATAAGTTACTTATGTGACTAGACGTTTTCTTTCCGTGTACCCATCATATTGGAATGTCTATCATTATAACTATTAGGTAGATATTTCTTTCAGAGCTGATATCTCTTAAACGACCCAACCGATTTTCTTTAAACCTACTAATACAGGGTAATTTTGAATAGGTGCACAAGGCTTAATGATAAAAAAAATATAAAATTATTACCCAGTATAGCTTAGAACCACCATTAGGTAACCTGCTTTCAAATAAAAAACCGTATCCAAATCGATCCATACGTTTTGGAGCTACGATTCCACAGACAGATACACAGATACACTCCTCTTTTTGCGCCGGGGGATAAAAAGTGGCACTCGCCATAATATTGTAAGCTATCAGGATTCGTCCGTGTTTCTAGTAAAATAGAATAGGGTGTAGGTAGTTGAAGCAGTTGTTTACCCATCCGTGCGAGTCGACGGCAAGGGCCGCGCGCACCGTGCCGGGCGCGCCGGGCCACTGCAGGCACTGCAGCCGCGTCACCTCCACCAGGCGCAGCGTCAGCCGGCCGTGCGGCGTCGGCCCCTCCTCGCCGTCCGCGCTGCCCGGCTCGGACTTCGGGAAGAATGGTTTGTAGCTAGGGAAATAGTATATCAATATACTAAGGGCTGATTTTTCAATCTCCAGATAACACTATCTGTCAGATAAATTGTAGGTCTGTCCTTTTCTTAGTCTTAAGAAAGATAAGGACAAAGCGGATCTGGAGTTTGAAAAATCTGCTCAATTGTCACAATTTTCAGTGTTGAGTGTATTGATACAATACAATACACTCGGCAAAAGGGCGAGCCTATACGCAATCATGGTCAAGACACGTACACGGCTGATGCGCACTCTGCTCAAGAGGGTCGCGCAAGGCTTGCGTAGTTGTGTAGACAGACAGTCCGCGCGCGCCGCCTCGCTGCAGGCTGCAGGGCAGCCACAACTGCACCCTGAACGCGTTGTTGTATCGGACTCGCAGAGTATTATAACCCCTTGCGACTATTATCAGCCCAGAGCTTAACTGAGCTTGAGTAGCGCGCAATAGCCTGTCAGCAATTATATTTGCCACGCTTTCTATGTCCTAGTTTGGATCTTTACACAAGTTTAATTTAGTAAAGTGACGGGACACTAATTAGCTATAATTATCCTTGTGGTGGTAGTAGATATTGACGTATACTCCCAGTACTCGCACGGACAACCACCGGTTCGTGTAGAACTATTTTTGAACGATGGGAACGTCAATAATAGACTTTGATGATAAAATTATATTATGTATTGGTGAACTTGAATATGGGAATATGGATGAATTTATGACGCATGCTTGAATGTTAATAATTTTGGTTACAGTGGCAGACGACTCGTTTAGGTACTTAACGGAATAGGACCCGCACAAAAAGCCTCCTGTACAGACCGAAGAGTGTCGATGCGCCGTGTCGGGGTAATATTTGTTAAAGGTCATTCTTTGATATAATACTCTTACCTTAAATTTCTTCGTTATAGAATAGAATAGAATAATTTAATTTCAGGAAACAAGGCCCATATTTAGGTATACCAAATACCTTACATAACAATATATAACTTAAAATGAACATGACTACTAATATACTTTCACGGTGTTAGTTAGCCAGCGGCCACGAAACAAACGAACAACATAAACATTCCGAAGTATATTGTTAGTCAGTAGGTACTAATATTAGAGGAAATAATTAGAAATTTCAGTAAGAAAGTTGGATCAACATCGAACAAGTTCAATCTGCGTTTTTTTTCGTCCCCGGGGCGCAACAAAGATCGTTTTTTTTTCTGGTCCACACCTTTGAATTTGCTTGAATTAACGTAAATCCGCATAATGCATTTATTAAGTAAGTAGGAATTGGGCAGAGCGTTTTGCAGCCAATAAGTAGCAGCCATAAGGCTCAAGTTCTGTTACTTTTGCTATCCTCTAAGATACTTGGCAAATACTGAGACATTTTTCTTACCGTATCTTGTAGTTGGGCAGCGTATGACGCTGCGCCACCGCTCTTCTGATATGTGCTGCGACTAGCGACGCTAGCCTGGGTTTGAGCTGCCTGCCCTGGAACCTGCCCCGCACGCGGAGCTCAAGTTTGGGTGGTGACTCGAACGCGAGCGCCCAATGCGTGTACGGAGTACGGCGGAACATGACGCGGATAGTCCCGCTCATGCTCTCGACTGCAACGAACGTGGAGGACTTTAGCAATTTCGGAGAATTAAACGAAATTCGAGTTAGGTACATACAGTGTTGTCATTGGAAAAAAGTTTCAGTCAAAAATTTTGTATTTGGGATAAGCTTTTGTTGCCGAATTACAGATATATCTAATTTAGTATATACCAAATTAATTATTTTTAGTAGGTCCATACCAAAGTAACGCGACCTAACATGGTGGGTTTACGTGAAGCATAGCGGAGATCCTGTCGCCACCCTCCGACTTCATCATCAAATCAGCTCTTAGTTACCATAATAATGCTATGTCTCTCGGATCAACTTAACATACTCGTACCTATGTATCCAAAAGACACCGCACGGGAAAAAAACATAAACAAAAAAAGGAGTCATAAGTACTCGACAATTGAATCAAAAATCATCGTTAAAGAAAGTAGGGTTTCGAAGATTCAACCAAAATATTGCGAAAAAAGTTTCATGTTAGAAAAATAAAACTACCGAGGATTTTGTTTTTAATCGTGTTTTCACGTTTAACAGTCTCATGGAAATATGACCAAGTTTAATATATCCAAACAACAGAAACATAGACATTACGGTTATTGAGATCCAGATCGCGGAGCACTACCCACTTTATCATATGTGGCCTCTTAAGGGATACATTTTTGGTTTACAGAGCGTAATAGTTATTTGTTATACAAGGGGGGGAAGTTGTATTTTACCTGCGAGTGTTCATTTGAAACACGAGCTGTGAAAGGATTCTATGATTAACCACGAGCGAAGCGAGTGGTTTAAAAATATAATCCTGAGCGTAGCGAGTGTTTTAACACACGAGACGTAAAATAACTTTTCACCCGTGTATAACACAAAACTTTTCACCTCACTACAGCGAGGAAATAAAGTTGTAAGACTGTGTTTAGTGTTTTTTACTCGAAGTTAAAAATTCAGCACCTTTAACGTTTTACGTTTTGTTAGCTGTCAAATATCACTTAAGCTGCCTTCAAATGTCAAAACTCTTTCTTCACATGTGGATAAAAAGCGATTTTCTCAATAGATATCAAACAAACAAAAAGGGCTTTCCGAGCTAGTGAGATGAAAACAAATATGTAACGTAACGTCAACGTAAAAATACAAAATCGTACTTAAGATTGTGAAGCTAAAAATTTCCACCGTACGAAATGCAGTAACGTTACTCTCCACTTAAACTTAGTCCGATTTTTTAATATATTATAAATATATTATTAAAAATTCCTTTCCGAGAAAAATACGTTTAAGAAAGAAACATAAAAAAATGGAAACGTTTAAAATAGTTTTTTATAACATTTTTAAAAATCGTCGGAATCTAACTTGACTTCGGAGACGAGAAACGTTCGAAATGTATACTCGTACTCACCAGTAATAGAGACGTTAGCAATTTTTCCCAACAACATAATAGCATCGACGTCAATCTTAAAGTTGCCATCGTATGTGAGGTTGAAGGAGACATCGAGAGAGCGCAGCCGCGCGCCGTCGTCTTCTAGCTCGCCGTTGACCACGCGCAGGTTGGTGATGCTCGGGGACTCGGTGCCGACCTCTAGCGAGCGCAGCTAAACCAAATAAAATTAAACGAGAATAGAATAGGAAAGATGACGTGCAAAAAACATTGTATATTAAAGTAACAAATTTGTATGTAGGTAATTAATTATAAAACATATGTTAATTCAAATCACATACATTTACGCAAATGTGAAACGTCAAATTAAATGATGGGGAAATTCTTCGTGGTTTGACACACTACGTATATTTAGGTACTTAAAACTGCTATGAAAAGGACCGAGAAGCGTTTATAACAAAAAACCGTTTTTTTCTTTATAGGTCAAACAAAAGGTTTCTGCTACTAAATCGCCAAAGCCTCAGCAAGCAGAAGTTACGCGCCCTTTTAAGGATTCCGTACCTACTAAATAGGTAAACAAGTAAACAGTGGGTGGTGCTTTTTTCCTCTGGTCAGGGGCCTTATTCTTGTTTTTCACCTATTAGTTCATTCAATAAAGGAGGTGTAGAGTGCGTGAGCAGGGACCCAAGCATCTAGAAGAGAGCACAAAGTAGGTTTCGCTTTTGGGTATTACGCTAAGATTTCGAAATGGTGCACCGCAGAGAAAAAATCGAATACTAAATGAAAGCTCATACAATTCTACACAACTTTTTCTCTAATATTTTTTTCGAATTACACGCTCAGGATATCCCATTTGTGGGCCATTAGTTCACTGGACTATCGTTAGGGTTATATATGGTGGTATATCATGGTTCTCGAATCCATGGAGTCGCTATTTCCTAATTATTATAATACATGACACTTTGATTTTGACCTTCAGTATGGTCATATTTCAGAATGAATTAAATACTGTCATTTTTAGTTCGGGGGTTTCCATACTTACTAATATTTGCTAGTTTGTTACGCTTTCACACAGAACTATTCTCCATACCAAAATTTGTTTAAATTTAAAATTCGAAGGTCAAAATCAAAGTGGTACTTATGTATTATAATAAATAGGAAATAGCTACTTCATGAATTCTAGAACTACGATTTGCCACCAAAAGACCTAACTCTAGTTATCGTATATAGTCTAGTCAAGGAATGGCCCAACAAATTAGATAACGTTAACAATACGATAGCAATCGGAGAAAAGACAATATAATAGTAAGGCGTATATTATCTAATTAACAAATACATGAAATTCCAACTGATTGATTAACCTAGTTTCATGATTGCTTTACTATTGATACATACTGTTTGTATATTTTTATTTAGCATTTTGCCTTTCAGATATTTTAAATAGGCATTTAAAAATGTTTTGAAACGTTTTATAGGGAGAGAGGGCACTGTTTTTTTTATCGATGTTATCGATATTATCGGACTATTGTTTTATCTATGAGGTAAATATATCTAAATTAAATAACACTAGGTACTTTTAGTGGTGGTAGGAACTAGTGCAAGGTCCGTCCAAATCGCTACCACCATCTTATCCTTTAACCTACCGTCAAGTGCAGTGTTCGCATTGTTGTGTTCCGGTGTTGGGATAAGCTAACCGGTGAAATTACTAGCATAGATGCATTCCATCTTAGTCCTCAGGGCTGGCAGGATTGCAGCTTGCAGTCTTGAGAATGCAAGTGTGTACGGGTCGCAGATCCCAGTTACCGTCAGGGGCCTGTGTGCGATCGTTCGCCTTCTATAAGAAATTGTTACTCACTTAAATCCAGCGATTTACTAAAACGTAATAAACTCGAATGCTGAAAAGAGTTTGTTAAGTTTTTGGAACTTGTGGTCATGCAAGATAAACAATTGAAATGGCATTTTATTTAATAAAGGCACGACTTTTCCAAAATATCGATGTGTCGATAGCATCGATATAAACAGTGCACTCTCCTAACAACTGTCAAACACAGCCCGCAAATATCCGACCCTACGTTATGATGGAAACTGCAAAAAAAATAGCCTCCTTATTTCTGAAAGAAGTACCCGTATAATACGACATGTACTATTATAAATTTCGAAATATTAATCTAGTAGATACGTATTAATTAAAATCGAGCGAAACACTTACCGTGAGCGACTCGAAGATTTTCCCCGAGGACGTCTTGGCGAGCAGCTCCGCGAGCTCGGTGGCCATGCGCCGCCGGAGCCAGCGCGTGTCCGCCGTGCTCTGCTCGGACATCACAAGTTCACAACCGGTCATGGGCGAGGGGCGAGGGGTGCTAGGGCTAGGTGCAAGGTGCGAGTCGGAATCGCCAATCGAAATTCAAAAGCCGGGCAAGTGCATGTCGGACCGTAATGGTTCACCCCAATCTAGACCCCGTATTCAAAATGTATATATTTTATGTCTTCACTACCAAAAATAATCGCATTACTCGCTGTAAATACACGCACGAAACTTTTCGTTAAACAAAAAACCGCCTTCAAAAACGCAAAAAATAACTTCTACTACTAGGTACTTAGTAGTAGGTACCTATCCTATTAGGTTAGTCCAACTGAAGTCGGCTTTTTGTTGAAAATATTGTGGTCGCCGACTTCAGTTAGACTAACCTAATAGGATAGGTACCTACTACTAAGTACCTAGTAGTAGAAGTTATTTTTTGCGTTTTTGAAGGCGGTTTTTTGTTTTTTAAAACATTTATTTTATTTTACACTTTTTAGTGATCATAATAAGCTTATGTAGTCCCACTTCTTAGTTGATATATGAAACTTTAAGACATTTCAAGCTCGCCGCAAGCAACGCCGCGGGAAAATCATAGTCATTTTAAAACAATTAAATGTGCTTCGTTGTAGTCGCTCAACTATCTTAATCGAGATATCTTATCGCCACCCTTGAAATCGGTACCGTTGAGGAGTTCCGGTGGCCATCTGTGGTCTTCATCATCAGTTCCGCTTCACCAAGTGACACTTTCTGAATGCAAATGCTACACTTGTTACTAAAAATACTAAAATCGCTATATGTTTGCATACAATATTTGAGGAGTTCCCTCAATTCCTCACTGATCCCTTCATCAGATTCAGATTTGCTGACAATGGGACCACCTCGGAAGTATACTCTATCAAACCAAAAAAGAATTTTTAAAATCGGTCTACAATTGACGGAGTAATCGGTGAACATACATAAAAAAAAAAAAAAAAAAAAAAAAAGATACATACAGTGGAACGTATAACCTCCTCCTTTTTTGAAGTCGGTTAAAAAGGACAATAATTTCAATAATTGTATCAAACTGTAGGTACTAATATTATGTAAGATGCCTCACCCTCGTCAATTGTTTGCACCCGTTTGTTATGCCGTCAATACCAACTAGGTACTCACTTGCTGGAAGATGAACTGCAGCATCGCGTTGAGAGCGCCCTCTGGCGTGCTGCCGGCGCCGCGCGTCAGCTCGCTCAACACCTCCTGACAAATAACACCTTCATTTAAAACCGTCCTCGACTTATTTAGCAAGGACCAATAACAAAATTCAAGGCTTGATTTCATTCAAATAGGAAAAATGATTTGACCGATTAGGTAACAGTTTTCACAGTAATGTATTAGAAGAAATCCCTTAAAGGGATAAGATTGCCTTTGAACATGTTTTTATTTTGTTATATTGCCTGTGTTTTGTATTTCTTTCTTATGCATACATACATAAGTATATTAAATACTTCAAAAATAATATGGCCTATATTTTATAAGTGTGGGTGTGTCATTTCATAATAACATCGGTAGACTTTGTGGGTAAGTAAGTAGGTATGGAGTAGCAGACGCAGAACACTTATTAACTAAACAAGGCGCATTAGTTCGATTCATAAATTATTAAAAGAGAAGGTTGTGCACAATGTTGTACGTAATAGGTGGTTGGAGTCGATTCATTTCAATACCTACATTAACCATTATCGACAGTATTTTTCATCAAATGGAAAATCAAGACAAGAAAGGACATCAATAGGTAATATTGAAGTTCTGAGACTGCGCTCTAGGAACCTGTAAAAAGACTAAAAACTTTGGTTTTATTTATATTTATACGTATATTATAAATAAGTAGGTAAAAAATTGCGCTCATTTGTTTGTTGAGATAATATCATGAACTACTAAATTAATTTAAAAAGTATTACAGCCTTCAGCTTCATTATTCCTAACTACCTACCTAATTTTTTTTGAAATTTTCTTTTATGTACTTTTTGATTTATAACCAAAAATGACCGTTCCCCTTGGCCTAGGGGGGGTCCTTATCTCCGAAGTTTATCAATCAAAAAATCAGAAAAAATCCTGGCAGATAGTTAATTATATTTATATTTTATGGGAAAAGTATAATAAAGTGTTAATTATTTACAGCTTTTGAAAAATAAGAAAAAACTTTGAAAATCGGTTTTAAAATTTAGGCTAGTGAAAATGGATCTTATTACCTATATAGAAAATGAAAATTAAATTAAAAAAAAATGCGGTTACCATGCATATTATCTTAAATACAGAACCCTCGGTGCGCAAGTCCAACTCTCACTTGACCGGTTTTTTTTAAATGAAGGTGCCCACTGCCCAGTGACACTCGCGACGCTATTACGAATCTACCGACACCTCGTTCGTCGACATCGTGCCATGCGTTAAACCCCTACGCACGAGGGAACAGAACCATACATACATAAAGGTCCAAAACATCCTTCAGCAGCGGGGTAGAAAAAGCAGGCACGATGCACATTTAACACACAAAATAACAATCTTAAGATAAGTAATATTTCTGCTATGCGATGCGAGTATTTCATTTGTACCTGGATGACCGAGCTTTGCCGGGTATTTAATTTTTTGGTAAGTTTTCTAAAAATGAAACCTAGCTAGATCGATTTATCGCCCCCGAAACCCCCTGCATAACAAATTTCATGAAAATCGTTGGAGCCGTTTCAGAGATTCAGATTATATATATACAAGAATTGCTCGTTTAAAGGTATTAAGTAGATTAGCGCGCTTAATTAATCCTTTTTTGGGACAATTATATGACGAAGCGAGTTTACCGAAGCGCAGCTTGATTGAGCGTTAATTTTAGATCATTGTAATACAGCGCCTCCGCCGTAATGTCGGCGTTAAATAAAAATAAATATTTGCTGAGGTCACAGGAGTCCATGCGTCGTTAGCACATAATTAGGGTGTACGATTACAAAGCGAGGGATTTGGGACGACCAACGACCCAGTCAGTTGGTTTTATCACTGTCGCCGGGAATTTTGTGACCGCGTAGTTTACGTTGTGTCCACGGATGTAGCTCGGTAATTAAAGATAGAACGCAACGTGCTAGTTAATAATGATTCGATGTGTGCAGCGTGAACAACAGACAAACCAAGCGTGAAGATGGTCGAGTAGACTACAACGAAAATTTTAAATAGGTAGCAGTCGAGTTCAATTTTGTATCGATTTTTACTTACATACCTACTTTTACCATCTTTAAAGGGGCTGCACGATCAATTTTTTACGGCAACGTGTTGTATTGAAGGAAGTCTACAACGATTAGTACAACGATTTTGTGTAGCGGGAAACCTCAAATAACTGTGAGAAATATGTATAAAATCTGGAACTTCAGGATATACTTACATAGACGACGTTACCATAATGAGACCTTGAAATACCGCTGTCTTTGCATGGCGATAACTTTTTTCACACAAATATTTCTATCTATCATAGGAATAGTTTTTCAACTTAGAATTACCTATCCGGTGACATATAGCTTGTCCTCATTGGTCATATAGGCCAATTTGCCCACCCTCCTTTGGTTGTTAATATTTTTAAGCACATTTAGTTGGAGGCCAAAAAACTCGCGCACCGAGGATTCCGTATTTAAGATAAGATGGTTGGAAAACGCAAAAGAAAATGCTCATTTTGTTATGAACCTTATTTTCTATGCAATAAGGTCAATCTAGAGTAGCCTAAATTTTAATTTTTAAAGATTTTTGATAATTTTTCCGAAACTGTAAAATTTTACAACTTCATTTTATTTTTCGCGTAAAAAATAAATTGTTATCTTTAAATCATGAATTTCTCAGATTTCGACGATTTTCATCACTTAAAAAGTTAGTAAAGGTCTCCTAAGAGCATTTTCGCGTAGCAGCAAGGGATCTAGAACCTGCCCTTACTGCCCCATCTCATTTTTCCACCCTGTATATGAATTGTCACAGCGATTAAAGTGACAAGGTACTAAGGTGTACAAATATTTATGCACTTGACCGTACCTTAAAGTACCTACCTATGCTGGTTAATTATTCAAACCTTTAAAAAAATGATGTAAGTAGGTACCTATCGGTCATAAAATATCTCTGCATTGACAATACCTGAAGTGTCAGTGCCAATGACTCACCGCAGGTAAAGTAACTGGCTTGTTGGACACGTTGTCTGCCGTCGAGTTCTTGTCGAAAGGACGCAGAAAGTAGAGTATGACCGCGATCGGAATAGACAGGGCAGATACGGCGCCCAGGATGGCCGCTAACAGCAACCACGTCCAGTCCGGCATTCCCGTAACTTATACCTGACAAAGAAGCAAAGTCCATTCAATGATAAAATGATAATTATTTTTCTTTCTTACATACCTAGCTACAGACGAGGTTGAGGTCTCCTTTTACGTATAAGATAAGTCCGGAGACCCCGCTCTCCCATGATTAGCATAAGTACATTTTAGAAAGTAAAATAGAAAATTTAAAAGAACTTAAACTCTTATGAAACCAAGTAACAAATTTCTTAATTAATTAAAATCAAAACAAAAATTTAAATTTCTTTTTGTGTGTGTGCGTGTGTGTGTGTGCGCGCGTGCGTGTGTGGATTTAGACCGGAACAAATTATGAAATAAATGTCATATAGCTCTTCTGTGTCATCATAATCTAGGCTCTTTACCCATTTAGTTATTTTTTTCTTGCATTCATGATAATTGATATGTTAAGTTGTATAATTATGTTAAGAATTTTGTTTATTTTATAATACAAGTGCGAGGATTGTTTGGTGAATTGCTGTCTAGCAAAGCAGGTATTGATTGTGTTTAGAGGAGCAACAGAGAAATTCCTTCTTTTATGTATGTTGGAAGGATTTAGTGGTAGCCTTTTTTTTCAATATGATACGGATAACATACAGCTTTCTTACTGTGGTCATATCGTTCAACAAGTAAAGCTGATCAGCAGGAAATCTGTGCGGTTTGAAAAACATGACTTTTAACAGTAAACGCTGTGCTAATTCTAACTCCAGGAATTTAGTTTTTGAACTCCCACCCCGTAAGGGGATACAGTCTATATATATAAAAGGTAAAACTGACTGACTTATATATCAACGCACAGCCGAAACTACTGTACCTACCTAGAAACTTTAAATTTACAGGGGTTCGTTTCATGATGTAAGTGAGCACTAAGAAAGGATTTTCCGAAAATCGACCCCCAACGGGAAGAAGTAGCGGGAAACTATTTCTACGCGTACGAAGTCGCGGGCGTCCTCTAGTATGTGATAATTGGGATACACCAAAAAAAAACTGCTTGCTTATACATTTTTATTCGAAAGAATAGCCTTTTCTTAGCATCTAATTTAAAGCATTTCATTATTAAAAGTGATATTGCTATTTGAAATAATTTCTTAAATAAAATTAACCTATCCTGCTTACTATAACAAAGCGGCGGAGCTACTTATTTAGAAAAATGGGTATACTTCGTCTGAGATTTAGAAAGACGTTTTTTTTATTATCTGTGCTCTGTTTCCAAGTCATAATAGGCGAACGTCATTCAAACATAATGTAAACAAACAATCGCAATTATTTCAGAGTATTATAAGCATTCAACCATTGCTTATTACCTAATCCTCGATTAATACAACACATCCTACATGACCCTTGTTTCTAGACATTAGACATTATTACACTAGCTTAATAGACGAACAGACTCCTATTTCCCGCGTCACAAAAACAGGTATGTCTTACACCCGTATTCACAAACAATACCTACTTAAGGGATCCTTCACTGAGTAAACGCACTGCGTTCAATACTGTAGATCCGAGATATTATACCAAACCAATACTAACTATAATATTTTTTTAAATCTGTCCGCAATTGACGGAGAGATCGGTGAAACAAATATAAAAAAAAAACAAAATACCTACATACAATGGAACATAGAACCTCCTCCTTTTTCGAAGTCGGTTAAAAAGGTGTTCCGTCTCGGGGGTCGGTCCGTCCGTCCGCCTGCAGCTTAGCTTAGAGACTCTTAGTTCTAGAAAGCTGTTATTTGGCATGAATATACATATTACTCACTCCAAAATAGTGGTAAAATAAAGTCTTGTAATATTTTTTTTAGTTTTCCTTCCGTACACGTAACGTACCTATGTTTTTTTTCTCGTCTACCCCATGGGGTGGGGTCTCTCAAAAATATTGCGGGTTTGTGAAAACAATCTTTCGAGTAAGGTGTTTCAGAGAGAACAGTGGCAGTTGTTTACAAACCCGGGTACATAATTTAATTAATGCTGACTGTACGTTTTTTACTTTCAAATGAAGGCAATTAGTCTAGTCTGCCGCGGTCCGGGTTTGTACTCGAGAGCTTTTGATGCAGTAGGTACGCTACGGAGTAAATATACCTACAGCTTTGTGTTTCTCCATCGCAAACGGAGGGAGCTGAGAAAAAATTGTGACAGATTGGCGGCGGTGGTAATTCTTTAGCTCTGCCTACCCCACTCTGGGAATGAAGGCGTGAGTGTATATGTATGTAGGTATGTAAAAAGGATGCAGTGGAGCGTGTAGCTGCAGAAAAGCTGGATTGAAATATTCTGTTGTGTTTGGATTCTGTAGTGGTCAGGCATGCGAGAATGCCTCAAAAATAGAGATAGAGACCGGGGATAATAATGACGAAATTTCACAATGCAAGAAGACGGAAAATGCCAGGGCGAATAACAAAGTTATTGACGTTAACCTACCTTGAACCTGGAAACGGTTTAAAAACATTTACTTTAAAAATTCAATCTTAATAATATACTTGGTTTTTTTTATTGTACCTATATATTTAAAAATATCCGTATTGTAACTTTGTATCTATAAGACGTAGGAGGGCGTTTTCCAAAAACGTGTACATTGACGTTTTTCCAGAATTGTTTTTTTTTTGTTTTTCTTACTCAGATTCGTTGATACTATCGATCCTCATAAAAAAGGTGTTCCAGATTTCACTATGTAAGTTTTTTCTTCCAATGCATCACGACCATATAAATAAAAAAAGACTGCATACAAAAATGTGACGATCTGGAAAGGAAAATTTGGGACACTTTTTTTCTTATATGAGGATCGATAGTATCATCGATTCTGAATAAGAAAAACAAAAAAAAAAACGAATTCTGATAAAAAAGTTCATGTACCTACCCTTTTTTTGGAACACGCCCGCGAATAAATACAAATACATTTTTTTAATTTAATTGTCTCTTTACTTTTCATAGACATTGTCATATCGTCAACTGTTGAAGCATAATTTAAAAAGGAACAAGTTTCGCCCCTTAAATTCAAGATGGCGGCTAACGGTGTAATCACTCGATGTCTATAATTAAGCAATATAAATTAAAAAAAATATCTACACCACCCTTTGTAGGGCAAAAATACCTAGTATACCGGTCTCGTCAAATAATAATTCAGTATACCTACTGAATTATTATTTGACGAGACCGGCGTTCTGTTGATCCAAGTTATATTCCAGCGCCTCTATTCTAGACGGTACAAACGACTTTTACTTTAGGGTTCCGCACATGACACGTTTAAATCAATTCAAAATTTGGACCGCCGTTCCTTGCATAAAGACCCTGTTTTTTGTGATTTAATTAAAAATGTACAGATTTCAGATTTTTCCCTACACTTGTAGTAAAAGACGGTGTTACTTGCCAAATTTCATACTTCTAGGTCAACGGTAAATACCCTATACATTTTGATTCCCTCGAGTGTCGATATACGTTTTTTGCGGCATAAACGGCCGTAATTTTTTTCAACGTTAATTTAGTAGTTTCATTTTTTCACAGCTTCAAAGGACTGTAGACCGGAGTATATGTTTGTTATTTCAACTCGATACCTCCACGCGTTCCCGAGATAAAGGGTCTTGATAGACAGACAGACAGACAGACGGACAGACAGACAGACAGACGGACAGACAGACAGACGGACAATAAAGTGATCCTATAAGGGTTCCGTTTTATCCTTTTGAGGTACGGAACCCTAAAAATTGGAAATAAAGCTGTAGTAGGCGCCAATTTGAAATTAATTATTTCATTTCATTAAGGGTCAAGCC
Source organism: Acleris cristana (assembly GCA_948252455.1). NCBI lineage: Eukaryota > Metazoa > Arthropoda > Insecta > Lepidoptera > Tortricidae > Acleris > Acleris cristana. Next base: position 14,216,875 of record OX411772.1, on the reverse strand, counting down.
AGTTTCTATGTTATAAACGGAGAATAAAATGTAGATAATTGAAATCGGTTAAAGTAATCGACGGCCCTCGATACTCATTCTGAGGCCCCTTATAGTAATTTTAAGTTAATAATATCTCGGATCTACAGATTTTTCCCCTTCTCCTACTTTATTATATGTAATAGATTTAAATTTGCAGTACAGTCAAGGACTTTAATTGTTATGCCACTATGGAACCCTGTCGCATAACGTTAATCATTAATTTTGGCGTAATTTCTTTCATGTGGTTTGAAGCTGTCATTATGACAGGGTTCTATAGTGGCATAACAATTAAAGTCCACATGCTGAATTTTTCGTTGGGCTTTAGGCCCACTGTTTTCGTGATTATACTCATTTCAATAAGGCAATTTTTCATCATCGACCGCTGAAAAGAGTACGTATCATCGAAAATTTTGAAGATTTATTTAATAAAAACACAAATCAAAAGAACTATCGATCTGTCGATAATATCGATAAACAGTGGTGTGCTCTCCCTACAACTTGTCAAAAGGTCCCCCGAAAATTCCGGGCCCTAGTCAAAACACATGATTAGAAACCCGGTAAGTTTGTCTTTACCGGTTCCGTAAATAATTAAGTATACGAAAATTCAATGCACACGCAGCAAGCGAGGTTGAAAACACGAAGCATGTGATAACGTACCTAAATAACTAAAGTTGGGTCAACCTAAGATGATCCCTGAGACAGCTAATATAAACACGTAAATATTATACTCGTACTCTTCTTGTTCGTTTGACTTTTCATAAACTATATTGATATAAACCTTGTTCAGCGATGACGTTCAGTACTTTAAATTAATAATTAACTCTTTTTATATGCCTTGCTTGCGATTATAGCGAGCTTTCAATTAAGAAAAACGGCTGCCACGGCGATCATCCTAGATTGCCCCAAATATAAACATATTGATTGGTCACTAAAATAAAACAGTCGTCCTATGTAAATATAAGTTGTAAAGTATTTTAAAGCAATTAAAGTGTTTACGTAAAATGAAGAGTTTCTAATACATAAGATGACAAAAAATTCATAAATCACATACACCTAATAGAATACCTATGTGCATCGCGGTTTTACCCGCCTACGTATTATTTGAAGAAAAATGAACGAAAAATATCTTTACACCAAAAAGGCAAAGATTTTAATACAATTTCAGAAACTTCGTAATGGTATTTCGCGTTCATGAAATAAAAAAAAAACGAGTGAACCTGCGGGCCCTAGCCCTCACTGATAGCATAGCTGATAGCGCCCTTCGCTTCCTCTCCATATCGTCATCGTCTTAGACGTCCTTAGTAAGCCAGTGCTCCAGATATTTATAATGGTATACCCTTTTTAAGGGGACCCTATGTCGCAAAGGCGGAGGCACGCTAGTAAAATGAAAATTTCAGTACTCTATCATAAAATAAAATAAAAACGAAGAGTTTTATGCAACTCTCCACCATGAGACGAATCCAATGACATATCATTTATCAAAATCGTAAATATGCGAGAATGACTTTGTATAAGTATCAAGTTTTTCGAAATAAAAAGACTACAGTGACTACATTGGCATAAAAGTAAATTAAAAATTGACACAATACTTGTGTCATTTATGTAAACATTGCCATTGTAAATAGACCGTTTATTTCATATTTTGTAAATTTTCTTGGTGTTGCGGTTATAAGTAGCCGACTCAAAACTTATATTTTCTTATGCTGACGAACTAACAACAGGCTTGTGTTGAATTCTTGTTTATTTATTTTACATTGTCATCTCAAGTCAAAGCAGTGTGGCGTGACGTCGACATCACACGGTACTTTATATAAATAAAATTTTCATTTAAAAAAACGAAGAGTTTTATGCAACTCTCTAGCACGAGACGAATCCAATGACATCATTTATCAAAATGAACTGTAACTGTAGATCTGATGCCATGTACAAGAATCGGCTTCGCGTAATATATGTATAGATTGCAACTGCAGGATATTTTAACATTCGACTGAAATCATTATTTTACACATTCGCCGGTGCAATTAAATTTCTAACAGGTGTATTTGCATGAATCTATAAAACGACTTGCATCCGTCAGTAGACGGGATTCATCTGTTGCGTATTGACCAACAACAAAACATAAATAAAGAAAGCAAATATGCACTCTAAATTCAAACTAAAACTGAACCACGGAATTTAATAAAGTATATGTATTTGTAAATAAACCACTTAGGTAGGTATTACTTTTCTAATAAAACCAAAGCACTGTCATGCATGCTCTTTAATGACTTACCTTCTTAATATTTGCCTACCTAAAACAACAATAACGACCTAAATACGCTCGATGTTATACTATATAACAATTGAAGAGAACTATTTAACTTCTTAATATGATAGTGACTATTCGTATAACCGGTAAGGGGACCGTAATTGGGAGAGAAAACGGCGGCTACATCGTTAAGAGCTAGCCGCAGCTCCGGCCGCATTCGCAGGCTTTACATTACTGACTGACACTCATACTGAAACGACTACGCTGATAAAGCACCTTCGGAGCGGCGCGAGCATGCGCAAAGCCTCGCCAAGTGGACCATCGGCCATTTTATTGGTGAGCTCGTGAGGTCCAAAGCGCCTGATAGGGTATCGATGCATTCGCTCTCTCGGTGACTTTGTAAATCCAATTTCACTGCTGATCATTTAAACACATAACTGACAAAATGACCAAATCTTTCTTAATGATTTATTTTATTATTATAAGTTTAAAAAATACATTCTAAATACAATTCGAGCATGCATGCAACTTATTTGACTTGTGTGTTCATTTAATATCGATAAGATGCAACGTCATTTTGAAAATTGGCACGGGAGTACGTTGCAAAGGACGCTTGCGCGTAGGGCCGGTCGATAACCGCTGTTATAATTTTCTAACAGTAAAGGTATATAGCCCGGGGTGGATTTGCCAAAGGAGATTGAGGCTTTGGTTCAGTGGGTAGGGTTTAAAACAATATAAACGCGAATCTATCAAAGGCAGATTAACCTAGGTAAGGATTGACAATAGAACCAATTGTTGACAGGCAAATGTCAATCTAAGTTCATGTTATTTTGTTCCATGTTTTATAGGCGTTGATATTTGCTTGCACAGTAATTGTTTTGATTTATAGTACCTACCTATACCTTAATCTGAGTATATTTTTAATCAAACTGATTACCGCCTTTATTGGACTGCTGCTACCTAGTAGTAAGTTAGTTCTTACTTAGTAGGTATCATGGCAGCACAGCAAACTATTTGAAAATAATCGTCTATCATTTAAAGAAAGAAAGTTGAGATTTTACAAACAAAAATTTAATATAAGTATTAGGATTCTGAATCCAAGATAAATTTCATTATGCTTCATCCAAGCAAAGTTCTTTCTGTACTTAGGTACCTAATCTCTGATGAGTAAATTTCCTAATTGATAAAGGTCCAACTTTGTCAAAACTGTCTGTGATCTCATAATTCATTCATTCAATAGGGCAACTTCCTACAAACACCCGAAGTCCTAAATATATCCAGAACTTAGTTAAACGGTTTCAGATATTAACATTAGTTTATCTGCATTAGCTCGCGAAGAGATTTTGTCCGACATATTGACATCTTTGTTAAGATTTCTGGGATTTATAGTTTCCTCAACTATTATGATTTTACTTTCAATGATTAGTTTAGTTATGTAGTTAAATAAAGTAAGTCGCGTATGAGACGATTTCTTTGTTTTTTTTATTGCCATCGACGGACAAACAGGCAGACGGCTCACCTGAAGGGAAGTGGTCAACGACGGCTATAATCATTTGCAACACCAGAGGCGTTACCAGTGCGATGCCGGTCTCGAAGAAATGTATTGCCACCTTCTTTAAAAAGCCCAACATTGTAGCCCATTGGGAAAATCTCAGCACGAAGTTCATTACCAATCTATATCTATCTATCTATTCTACATTCTATTCTATTCTATATATATACAGGTGTTTTTTTGGTCAGCAACTTCAGCAGGTATATATATAATCGCGTCACTGATAGATGACGTGATACGAAAAGTCACGTGACCTACCAGTGACCCGATTGGTTAAAAATCTAAACGAATAGAAACGCTAGTTAGCGTACCGTAAAACTACACAACTATGGTCTAGGCCTAGACAAGATGCACTACGCTAACTATCGTTTCTATTCGTTTCGTTTTTAAACCAATCACGTCACTGGTAGATCACGTGACTTTTCGTATCACGTCATCTACAAGGGACGCGATTGGTTTAAAAACGAAACGAATAGAAACGCTGGTTAGCGTAATGCATCTTGTCTAGCCCCTCAATAGTCCAATTTTACTTATCACATTATTCTAAAAATATGATAGCTTTAGCTATACTTAGGTAGAGTTTAAAGCAATCGATTTTAGGCCAAACAGTACATATACCCAGCAATAATAGCAGCAAGGTATCATGTTTTAGAATAATGTAACGAGGAAAATTGGACTATTGTTGCAGGCTAGGACCATAGTTGTGTAGTTTTACGGTAGTGCATCATGGCAGGGCCCTCAGGCTTGTCCCGACTGATTCATCATCGCCCAGCCAAAACCACTAAAGACGAAAATTTGGAATTTTGAGGGAAAGCTGATTTTGTAATGGAGGCATTGTTTAAGAAGGGATTTTTCGAAATTCAACCCCTAAGGGGATGAAAGGGGGTTGCTAAGTTCATATGGGAAAAAATATTTTTATGGTCTAATTTACTAGAAACTTGGTATAAAGGCTCTTTAATGCATATAATGAGACACGTATTTCAGCGATTACTAAAATTCAACCCCTAGAAAGATAAAAGACACAGTAAGGTTTGCAAAACTTTTTTTTAATTTCCTAATTTTCGCCCAAGAATACTTACTTTGCACATTTGTGTTTGGGTCATCAATTTACATATGTATACCAAATTTCAACTCAATCGGTCCAGTACTTTGGCAACTTGAGCAAATTGGCTGTGACAGACGGACGGACAGACTGACGCACGAGTGATCCTATAAGGGTTCCGTTTTTTTCATTTTTTGTACGGAACGCTAAAAATGATGACTGAACGAGTTAGATAATACATGAAACTCGGTATCAACACCATTATAAATGGGGTCTACACATCACTAATGAAATATAAAACACACAGGTACCACAAGATGAAATGGTACTTTACACGTTCGTTACTTACAAATTAATAATAATAAGCATCGATAGACACGTGTTACAGTGGTGTCGCATCACTAAACTAGTATTTAATGTTTCGTTACATGCATTTTTTGGTCACTTCTACGTAATTTGTTTTTTTTTATAGATAATAAAAAATAAGTACGGTAAAGTTTATTCGTGTAACACAGTTTTCTTTAAGTTTAAATATGTCAATCAAGACATATTTGGACTGCAATTTAAATAAACGCCAAATGTATACTTATTTGAAACAGGCGTGATTTAATGTATGTATGTATAAAATATAATATTTCCGCTGTGATGTGCCTAGATAGCATACGAAAAATGAACAAAAAATATTAATGTTATATTTACTTAACATTTGATGTAACAACATACATACACCTTCACGCCTGTAATCCCATAGTGGGATAGGCAGAGCTACCTAAAGCTCTAAAAACTTCTTTAAGTACCTTTCTTACCTTACAGGTAGACATGGCGTAGCACTATTATAACCCGGCAACCACTCGGTATGTAACAAGTGATAGAAAAAATATATCGATAAAATATTCATCAACAAATATTGAACATTCTACTATAAGCAAAAACAATTAAACACTAACGTAATCTTCATCTGAAACTCTTCAATGCTATAAAAACATTTCCATGTAGTTAAGCTCAAGCAGAGTTATTTCGAGAAGGGGGTAATTTTAAATATTCATACTAACGTGTATTCTACTTTTTAAAATAGTATGAAAAGTTAGAATTACCCCTCAGTTGAAATAACCGCGCCCGACCTTAAACGTTTATTTTTAAATATAATAATGAGTAAGGTTTTGACTGTTGCGGCTAGTTTATTATATAGCGTAGAAGCCAGACTTTCTTTTGCAGCGATCAATGGTGAATATGAACTGGTTTTGGTTCTTTACTTTTAAACATTGTGAGATTAACTATATTTTACAAAATACAACTTTCGTAGATGTATAAGCATTGCGAAGTCAATATTTTTAGACTCTTTAAGGTAGGTTGGCAGCTTTCAGATGATGTCAATCCGCAAATGGTTATTATGCATCTCTTTCGTGCTCTGAAGACCTTTGTTTGTATTGTGAATTGCCCCAAAATATAATTGCATATCTTAAGGTTGAGCCAACAAAGCCATAGTAAGCAGTCAACAATGTTTTTAGATCAGCTGTTTTGGCTACCCTGTATAAAGCCTATGAAAATGATCATTATTTTTACAAGTTTCCATGGAATGCGACTCCCATAACATGTCACTGTCAATTTGTAATCCTAAAAACGTAGGTATGGTTGTTTATTTTACGTATGGGCTCTCATCCGGACCTAATTGATATCTAGTTTTACAACAGTAGTTTATTGAGAAAATTGCATGACACAGGTATTATCAAATATTATTTTTAAATTATTTGTATTCAACCAATTAATCATGAATTTGATTGTACTGTTCAGATTATTTCATACTTAGTGTTACTGTTGATATCGATGGACATGGTACTGTCATCAGCGAAAAGTATCATGGGATAAGAGCAACTGACAAATATATAATTTATGTATTACTAAAATGGCCATTAATGGCCTCACAAAAATATGGTATCTGACGTTATGGAAAATTGACGTTATACTGCCCGTGGCAAATAAAATCATTTCAATTAAAATTGGAAAACAGGAGTAGGTACATACCGTAAGTAACAGCTACAATTGGTAAATGCTGGTTGTAAGCTGGTTAAGAAGACTTAAAATAAGTACAAATATTATGATTTAACTTTTTTATTACTCACAACAACATGATATTATGCTATTTCAAACATGACTGCTAACACTTTAACATATACATACATTTTAAACAGCTACAATAGATATACACTATAATATTTTATGAAGCGAAATACAGTGCCAAGATACAATTCATCGTAAATGAATGTAATAATATATTAATACCATTATCTAGTCTAATTTATGCGTCCGACAGAGCAGCTACGCCTGGCAGTACTTTACCTGAAACGAGTTTGTTTTCATAAACAATATATACTTATAAAAATATTTACAATCGTATGATACTCGTAATTATAACAACTGCTCAACAACTATGACTTTGAAGAACATTTATTATATTATTAGCCTACTACGTTTTTTTTGGACAATGAGTATATTAAATAATGAATGTACATTAAGTCACTAGTGAAATAATAAAAACGACAGCACTGTCACCGGAAAAAATATAAATGTAACTTTGGGTTATAACATAACTATCAGAGACGTCTCTGTTACGAGTACTAGAGCCATCAACGCGCGTCAGATATTTTTAAGCGATATTTTTCATATTTATTAACTAGTGCTGGTGACTGCACATACATGGCCATTGGGCGTCTGATACCTTAGTCAATATAAATGGTAAAACATATAAACCTAAAAATATAGGTACTGATAACTTGACGTACATATAACCCGTAACATAATGTTACCGAAAATGTTTTATTTAAAAAGCGGGTAAAATAAAACAATGATTACGCTTTCTTAATAGAGCCGTGCTTGATCCTCACTACGTACGAAATGGTATGTTGAATTGGATTTGTGATCAATATGATCATGTTTGCCATTTCTATGAATTTACTAAACTAATTTTGACAATTCAATGTTGACTGAGGAACTACTCGGCTAATTTTTAGCTATTTGTACTTTTAGGTGTAAATACATAAATTCGACATAGTTTTTTTCTTACCTTCGAGCAGCTCCAAGGATGCGCCTCCTCCGGTGGAAACGTGGGATACTTTATCTTCAGTGCCCCACTTAGCGCAGCAGGTCGCGGTGTCACCTCCACCTGGCGATATAAAATGTAACTACAATTATGTTCTGTCACATTTGGGATAAGGGCATAACCGTCGCTAACGGCACACATTGAGAACATGTTTCCCTTTATCAATGTTATCTATCTATTGCAAAAGAATGCTGCGTTATTGAGAGCAGAAGGAACAAGTCGTCTTACAAGGGTTCCATTAATTATTGCTGGTGACTGTACAGTCACAAAGAAGTTTTTTCTTTAACCTATTTAATACGCTTATTTCATATTAATGTATTCCTAAATTTCCCCTCAATAATCAGAGCCATAACTGCTACATCTTGACGCAAATTGAGTCTTATTTAATATTTGACCTCTTCACTTTATCATTACTACTTATATCATTTTAGGCTCTAATTAGGAGGCCTCTTTCAATGGCTCAGCTGACAACATCACATTTTTGTTTGTCTTAATTTAGTCAAATTCTCAAATATTATAGTCACGACAAAATATTGTGTTATTTACATTTTTAAAGTGTTTTCAATCTACGAAGGCGTGCCACGAAGGTGGCGTGAATGTGATAACGTACAATTTAGAAGGAGGAAAACACAAAAAAAAACGATTTACAGGGTCAACAGACTACATTTAAGAATTAATAGGTCTTAAATCGATTTGTCTGAAGGATTTTTTGTTAAAGTATTAGTAAATAAACTTACCAATGATAGTGGTAGTTCCGTTGACGGTGGCATTTACAACGCCATCCATCAGAGCCTTGGTACCACCAGCAAACTTCTCAAATTCGAACACGCCGGCGGGACTGAAAGAAACATAAAATGATGTTAACACAACAAAATCTGGCTAACCAGACTACTTAACAATAAGATTTATAAACCATAGGCATCTTCTGGGTCAGCTCGCTTCATCGTGGACAAAATCTTCGTCCTCCAATGGCAAGAGTTAGTCAAGAGCAAAACTTATTATCAATAAATAAATGGTAAATAAGATTATACAAATTTACGATGTAGATCACAGACACAAAAGACATACACATAAAATAATAGTTTGTACTTTACAGTGTTTTCTGTTATGCTACCTGATGGTTTAAAAAAAATAATAATAACACAAATAATGCCGTTTCCCCGAAGTTCATATGCAATTATATCATTTGGCAGAATGTCATTTGCCATAATTTTATACTCCATAACGATTCATATGCCATAATGGTCTTTTTCAATATTTTCATTGGCCATAATGTTTAAGTGCCATAGCGATATTTTTGCCATACATTTAATTTTTCCTATTTTCAAGTGTTCTAAAATCGTAGGTATCCCTGAAAATGTATATATTCCATAATATTTTTTTGCCCAATAGACTCTGAATGCGTTTTATTAAATACTTGACGAAGCCCCGCTTTTTTTTGCGTAGTCAGTATAGTATTATAAAAAATACCCTGGTTCTGGCGCTTTGCAAGTAAATATTATGGAAAGTGTTATGGTATCTAATATTAGGGAGGTTAAACATTATGACACTTGAGTATAATGGCACTCAATAATTGGGGCAAATGAAGATTATAGCCAGTGACCATTATGGCCAATGAAATTTGTTCAAATGAATTTATGGAAAATGGCGGGATACCACAAATAGGTATTTTTTGGCACGGATAATGCGAATGGTAAGTAGGTTCGGAAGCCCACTGACATTTGCAAACTCAAGATTGCAAATGTCCGAGGACTTAGACGGAGTGTCTGTTACCATCCTTTACTTAATTGGAAAGGATACCCTACTAAAAACATAAATGTAAAAAATAGGCCAAGTTCTCATGAGCCGCCAAAAGCAGTGATAACTAAATAGGGGCCAAGATTGGTACTAGATTGTTTACAGCCTGGCCAATTGAATGCCACTAAATGCATTTCGAGCCTTAACTTGGCAGTTCCCATAAATTCCCGACTGATATGTAACTTACCTTCTGTACTGTATGCCAAACTTTAAAGCTCTAGGTCATCAGGAAATACCCTAAAGGTAAGGTTAACCAAAGCGACACTGACGCCACTAACGCCGCGTTATTATCGCCGCGACAGAGCGATAGTACAAGGTTCTATATAAATACATGACGGCGTGTACGAACACGGCGATACTTGACGCGGCGTCACTGCCGCGGCGCCACTGTCGCAAGGCGTCAGCGGCCGAGCCGCGCTTCCCCACGCAGTGTCGCGCTGATCGCACGATCAACACGTGAAAATTTTTAGGTTATGGTGCAATAACTTTGAAAATGGAGGCTTTTACCGAAGAAGATGATGAGCTGCTTATAGATTTAGTGTCTAAACATCCACTATTGTTTGATTTAAGTGTTGAACAGTTCGATCTCTAGTACTCAGTAAATACAAAAGCAACAGATCATTATCTTCTTCCTCTTCAAATATTTTTTGCAAATCTTTCACCGTATGTACGCAGTAAACGCAAGAAAATTCGACTGTCTAGGTCACTGGTCGCAAATTGACTGGAGGCCGCAGTGCTACTGTCACCGCCTTCGGAATTCAACAGAGCGTCAGAGACGCTACGACAGAGCCGCAGCGTTTACTAACGCACTGACGCGGCGTCAGTGTCGCTTTGGTCGGAACCTTACCTTAAGGGTTTTGGTGAGTCAGTCAGTACAAAATAAGCCGTTTTCAGAAATTGTAGTGGTAACTATTATGAGCGGTCATAAGAACTAACCCATTCCATACAATGACTTTGGCCCTCGCGATCGGAGCGGCAAAAAGTTCGCGGGACTGCGGGCCTACGTCGAGACCCATCCAACCATCGGGGATACCAGACTCCACAGACGCTGCACCAACCTGGTAAAAAAAAAGATTACCATATTTGTAACTGAAAGGTATTTTTATACATGGTGAAAGGTAACTCAACCTATTCCTTGAAAGGGGTTATAATAGAGCTAATTTGCAATAATTTTGTCCCAGTTAACTGGTGGTCTAATGTCACTGTCACTGGTTGTCGAGTTGTTTAACATTTTAAACGGGTCTATATCGTCTGCCATAATTATTTTTGGTTATAATGTGTTTTAGGTCATAATTATCGCAAGTCATAACTGTTCTGTTCTGTTCTGGTGACACCTCCAGCCAGCAGTTCTGCTGCAAGGACCCGTACGCGCTGACCGCGACGGAGAGGAGATGTTATATTAGGCTAGCGGGGAAAAGCAAGCCCGCCCCGACCGGTTCGGTAAAGGTTATAATTATCGCAAGTCATAACGTATTTTATTAAGAAGCTGTAAACTTTTTAGGATTTTTAAAAATAAAACCTAACCTAAGCCTTGCCTAACGTTAGGTATTTAAGAACTTCTGAAAAGTTTACGGTTTCAGCGATATAAAAAATTATGACTATCAATCATTATATCAAAAGTCACATTATGACCATAAAAATTATGGGAAACAACGGGCACCTTCAACATTTTTTAAATTTCTGTATTTTGATCTAACTGTCGGTTGTGAAAAAAATACTTCACTCTGGGAACTGAAAATACATTTTTCTAATAGCTGATGCTTTCAACAAAAAAACTTAACAAAAAGTCCAAAAACAGAAATAAAAGGTTCTTAAATAAAACGTCAGTTAATTTTTGAAAACTTCGTTATTATCGAGTCGGATTACTCCAAAAATGTATGAAACTAGGCCTTTTTGCTTGTGTCAATATATAGTGGGGGATCTTAGGTCCCGATTTCTAAGGGGACCTTGCATTTTTGAGACAAAGCAAATCGCTTGGAACAGGTGTTCCTGGGGGTGATCTGAGCTGATTTCGCCCGGTTGCCCAGAGGTCCCCCCCCGCAGGTGGCCAGGGGAGGGGGGGGAAGAGCGCATCCGGCGCGCCTCACTCTAAATTTAATATCTCCATATATCTAGCAACTATATCAAGTTTGGTGTCATTTTCTTATAATTCGAGGACGAGGAATTCATTTCTGGAATAAAAAAATTACACACCCATACAAAAAAAATGAGAAATTAAAAAATCAAAATTTTTCATTACATTTGTTTTTTCGAAAATCCTCTCCTTGCTTAAAACTATGATGATTTCCTCCAGAAAAAAAATACTAGTAAATAGCCCAGTTATCCTACTATATATAAAAAATAAACTAGTCATACATTTTTGTCTAACAAATGGGTTAAAAAAATTGTTTTGTGCCGCGCGGCGGACCGCGCCGAAGTAGGTACACGCGGTCAGATTTAGTATTAGGGACGCGCGTTCACTTTAAAACTTTCTTCTACATACACAAGTAAGTATAGACAGTAATAATAAAATAAAATAAGGGAAAATATAAATTAAAAATATGATCTGTAATGTAATAACTGAATATGGGATGATCCTATGCTATAGGTAGAATTTTTTACTTTACAAGCGATCCAAATGGGTCAGTCAGTATGGGGAAATTGGAAACTAAAGGTAATAGGTTATGTTGTTAGAAACTAAGGCCTTGATTTTGAAAAAATCGGTCACGTGCTAGTCGGACTCGCGCACCGAGGGTTCCGTACCGCCGCACAGTAGGTATTAATTATATTCCAATTTGAATTCGATTTCGAATCGAATCCACGCGATCCAACTCACAATTGACCATATTTTAGTATTTGTTATTTTTCTTCAGGGGTTTGTAGTATAATCATTCCAAATTTAGCGTTTGTATATGGTTTACCGTTCCTACGATACAGCAAAAATAAAAATACGCTTAAATAAAATTATTTATTAGTTTATTATTTTACTTTTTTTCTTTTTTTCTTGCAAATCCGCTTTCATAATTAGAATATTCTAAAAAAACCCGCTATCTATTACGGTTCATAAGATACAGCTCTTTCAAGCGTAGGCATATTGTTAAGGCTTTTCGGAAACGGAACCCTAAAAAGGCAAAAAATGCATTTAGTTATTTTAAAAAACATACGCATAACTAATCGGGAAACACCCAGCGGTTGACTTTTTTGCGTAATTTCTGAGTTTTGTTCATTTTGAAAACAGCTGCTCCAATTAATCGTTGCTTACCACATTACGCTTTCAAAGACAGCAATAATACGATGTGAGCTTATTCGGGAAAAAGTAGGTACTTGGTTCGATTCCCTTTTCCAAAACCAAGGCGAAACCTTTAAATGCAGCTCCTCTTTTCCAAAATCAAGGTCTTGGTTCATAAAAACTGATTATCTCACTTTTAGTTTTCGAATTCTCCGTACTGACTTATTTGTATTGATCGCCCTGTATACTAGCGTTATGGCCGACAGAACGCTGCCTACGAAAAGTTGTCTCAACATGGTGTTGCTGACCGTACCGCTGCTGCAATAATTCACCTAATACCTCGGCATAGACGCATGCGCGAGGTTGGCTTGCTTGAGAGTTGCTTTTTAACAGCTGGTAGGTTACTGCCTGGTAACAGGCTTCTGTTCTGCGGTACGTGCAAGTGCCACAATGCACGCACCATGCACAGAAAATGCGTCCGTTAAAAAAAGTTCATCATCATCAGCCTATTAGTCCACTGTTGGACGTAGGCCTCTCCCATTGCACACACCCGAGCACGATCTGCGGCCACTCTCATCCAGCTCTTGCCAGAGATGATTGTCGATCCACCTAGTCTGAGGGCATCCTACACTGCGTTTGCCGATCGAGGGCAAACTACAGCGGTTATCTGTGGCACGTCAAAAAATTACCAGCGATTCCCAAGAGACCACACTGCTGAGGAGAAGCGCCGCAAGAAACTTAACAGTCAGTCATTCTTTAAACAAACTTTTTCCTGCTGAACTACGCATGATAATTTTTATTTTATATTCATTGTTTTATTATAATGCTAGGTTAAGTATTATCATTGCCATAAGCAATATTAAAAAAAAAATACGGACTGTTGTTGAGTTTTTTTGCGGAGTTTCTTCTCAGCAGTGGTCACCTCTTGGGAAGCGTTGGTAGATTTTTAACGAGTAAAAGTGCCCGTGCGGCCAACTTAGTGAATAAACACTTTACTTTTTTAACGCACGAGTTTTCTATTCATGGTGCATGCATGGTGGAAATTTCAGGTACCGCAGAACAGAAGCATATTACCAGGCAGTGACCTACCAGCTGTTACAAAGCTGCTCAAGCTCAAGTAAGCCAACCTCGCGCATGCGTCTATGGCGAGGTATTATGTGTATTGCAGCAGCGGTACGGTCAGCAACATCATGTTGAGACAACTTTTCGTAGGCAGCGCCCTCTCGGCCATAACGCTTAAGTATACAAGGCGATCAAACCAAATAAGTCAGTACGGGGAATCCGAAAACTAAAAGTAAGATAATCAGTTTTTAGGAACCAAAACCTTGATTTTGGAAAAGAGGAGCTGGATTTAAAGGTTTCGCCTTGGTTTTGGAAAAGGGAATCGAACCAATTACTTTTTACCAAATAAGCTCACATCGTTTTATTGCTGTCTTTGAAAGCGTGACGTGGTAAGCAACGATTAACATTGGAGCAGTGTTTCCAAAATATACAAAAACCAGAAATTATGCAAAGAAGGTCAGCCGCTGGCTTTGTTTCCCCCGTTAATTTTTAAATCCTTAAATGTAGATTTTGCCCGTATTCGAACGGAGACCAACAGGACAGTTATAATATGTATTATTACGGTGGATTTACAAAAAGAAGACAAAAAAGAGGGGTCCCCATACAAGAAACGTTTTTGTTTCAACGTATTTTTATTTTTGCTGTGTCGTTACAACGGTAAAACATATACAAATTTGGTATGATTATATTACAAACCCTAAACAAAAACAACAAATACTAAAATATGGTCAATTGTGAGTTGGGTCGCGTGGATTCGATTCGGAATCGAATTCAAATTGGAATATAATACCTACTGTGCGGCGGTACGGAACCCTCGGTGCGCGAGTACGACTAGCAGGTGACCGTTTTTTTCAAAATCAAGTCTAACAACATAACCCAATAACCTTTAGTTTCCAATTTCCCCATACTGACTGACCCATTTGGATCGCTTGTAAAGTAAAAGATCCTACCTATAGCATAGGATCATCCCATATTCAGTTATTATATTACACTAGAGGACGCCCGCGACTTCGTACGCGTAGAATTAGTTTCCCGCTACTCCCCCCATTTTTTCCCATTGGGGGTCGATTTTCGGAAAATCCTTTCATAGTGCTCACTTACATCATCTTCGATCAACAATCTACTAGATTCAACGTGACCGCTCTGAAAACGCCCAGAGAAATACGAGCACAAAATAAGTTTGTGCTCTTATTTCTGACAGTACGCGTCAACCACAGCCAACGTGAGGACGTGATAAAATGCCACAATGTACGTTTAAAAATTGCGGAAGCACCACCGTAACACTAAGGTTTCGGAAGGAATATCTTTCTTTAGGTAAGTACAAGTCAGTATTTCATTTAAAGTACGTAAAAATTAGCAGTTTACATTTAAAAATCAATAATTTATTGTTTGGTCAACCATCTTGCCAATAATCGGTGGTTCTGGAACAAGAAATTCATGGAGTAGTTCTCATTTTAAAATAAAAAAATATTTTTTATTTTTTGTAGATTTCCTAGTGATCCTTTTTGCTGTGTGGCATGGATATCTATTTTCGCGAAAGAAAGAGAAGAAGATCTTTATAGGCCTTTCAAAAATTCGATTATAATGTTCGATTCATTTTGACAAATTTGACAAACTGGAAATAGCCAAAGGCGTAGAAAACGGCGATTCCCAAATTGCAGGTACAGTTACATAACACGTTTAAAATAATATAAGATTAAGTGTGGTGAGTTGAAGCAGAGGATTTACCACTTCAGTCCAGCTATATTATTAAGCCGTATAATATTTATAATATTGCCGTTAATTGCAGATTCTCGTCAAAAAAAGAAAGTGCAAGCAGCGGTATTAACAGAATCGACGACGTAAAATCTGGTTTACCTATGTTGTCTTTTTGTAAATCGTGACCAAGACCAGAGGCCTTAGCACGGGTGCGCCAAAAGTTCATATAAAATTGCAACTCCGATTATTGGAACTCGGAAAATTTTTCTCATAACATTTTACATCATAATGATCACTCCTCATACTCTTCATAAAAAATGTTTATACTAATGATCGGAACTCATACTCATCTGAACTTATAACGCCAATATTCATGGAACCGTACACTTTTCAGAATTTCTTAAATATCTTACGTGTAGACAAAATTAGGTTAGGTTAGGTTAGATTTATAACAATCCTCAAAAAGAAACAGTTTCTTAAAAAAAATCATTATGAGTTGCGATAAGTATGAGCAAAATTTTTCGAAGAAATGAAGTATGAGCAAAATTTTTCGAAGAAATGATGAGTATAGATACAAATCGTTATTTGTATAAAAAATCTAAAGACCAATTTTATATGAGCCAATATGGACCCCTCAGGCTCATTCCACTTGTTGCAGTTCTCCTGCTGCTTTAGTATCGGGCCTAATACCCTTATATTTTATGACAGTCCTAGAACAGGATATTTAAAAAATATATATACGTAAATTTGTTTGTGGTATATCTCTATCAAATAAAAAAAATGTCTGTCTTATATAATTGCGACTCCATTATTACCCTGTTCCTAAAATAGAATGACATATTTTGAAACGAAGAAAGTTCTTTTGTTTATCGAACGCTTTTGCTCGTCTTGTGACGAAACGTGGTAAGTATTTTAAACAATTATTATTATTTGGATCTTTGTTGCTTAGACTTAAGGTATAGTTCAAGTTAATTTAGAAGGTTCCACAGATATAGCTATAAGTATAAGCAACACGGCCACTTTTTTGCTTTAATTTTGTATGGGACCTTGAATCTAGTAGTAATTGTTGATCGAAGTACATCATGGAAGGAACCCCTATACCAAATTTCAAGTTTCTAGGTACAGTAGTTTCGGCTGTGCGTTGATACATCAGTCAGTTTAGCCTTTTATATATATAGATATAATAATTTTAATTTATATTTTCCCTTATTTTATTTTATTATTACTGTCTATACTTACTTGTGTATGTAGAAGAAAGTTTTAAAGTGAACGCGCGTCCCTAATACTAAATCTGACCGCGTGTACCTACTTCGGCGCGGTCCGCCGCGCGGCACAAAACAATTTTTTTAACCCATTTGTTAGTCAAAAATGTATGACTAGTTTATTTTTTATATATAGTAGGATAACTGGGCTATTTACTAGTATTTTTTTTCTGGAGGAAATCATCATAGTTTTAAGCAAGGAGAGGATTTTCGAAAAAAAAAATGTAATGAAAAATTTTGATTTTTTAATTTCTCATTTTTTTTGTATGGGTGTGTAATTTTTTTATTCCAGAAATGAATTCCTCGTCCTCGAATTATAAGAAAATGACACCAAACTTGATATAGTTGCTAGATATATGGAGATATTAAATTTAGAGTGAGGCGCGCCGGATGCGCTCTTCCCCCCCCTCTCCTGCCCACCAGCGGGGGGGGACCTCTGGGCAACCGGGCGAAATCAGCTCAGATCATCCCCAGGAACACCTGTTCCAAGCGATTTGCTTTGTCTCAAAAATGCAAGGTGCCGGACCTAAGATCCCCCACTAATAAGATGGTTGTCACCTTTATTTCTGAATGGGGCGCGACGGCGACGTGTCCGCGCCCCGTCTTTTCTGTATAATTTAAAAAAGACGCACCCTCGCCCCCACTCCGCCGCGTCCGCGTCTTACGTCTTTTCTGTGTGTCCCGCGCCTAAGAACCTTTTATTTCTGAGGTTTTTTGATTTTTTGCCAACTGTTTTGTTTGAAGCATTTGCTTGTACATCAGCTATTAGTAAAATGCATTTTCAGTTCTCAGAGTGAAGTATTTTTTTTACAATGGACAGTTTTAGATCAAAGGATGGAAATATTTAAAAATTAAATAACTCAAAAACCAGTGACATTAGACCACCAGTTAACGGGGACAAAATTATTGCAAATTAGCTCTAGTGTAACACCTTTCAAGGAATAGTTCGAGTTACCTGCCACCCTGTATTTAGTCGCTATGCAAACAATTGTCCGATACAGGTAGAAGATTTTTACACAAACCAAAAACCATTTCACATAATTTGCAACTTTAGGAGGCTTATTTTACGCAAGTGATTAACTAACCCTTCAATCGCAAGACAGAGGTTTTAAGTTAAATACCTGGGCATTTTCATCGAATTTGTCGGCAGTAATAAAGTCAACTGGTAGGTGTAGTTTAACATTATTCTTCTCAGCTTTCTCCAAGAGTTTACCAATAATTTTTGCACCCTCTGGGTCGTATAGGGAGTTTCCTATCTGGAAACAAAACATTAAGAGGAATATAACTTTACAGTTACAGTTAGTTGCAAACTTCTTAACTCTAAAAGAGATTGTAAGGTACTATGCAATGATCTTCTACAGGGTGGAAAAAAAACATGGGCCCTGGATGGGAACTGCCTTAAATCCATAAGTAAGATCATTTTACGTAAAGGAAACATTATTTTTATTTTTAAAAAGAAACAACACTGCATACAAAGATTTTGTAAAATTCGCTAGTCTCACCCAGGAATCGAATAATAAAAAATGCTACATACAGGGTGTTTTTTTTGTTCAGCAACTTCCACAATAGGGGTTACTATATTCATGATTGAGCTCAAAAAAAATATAATTAATCAGTATAAACGAAGTAACTAAATTTTTGTATGGTAAATTCACGCCACCTTGTTTGTTTTTTTGTTTGTGTAGATATTGTGTTGTTTTTAGTTTCATTTGATAGGTTTGTGTCTAAAACGGATAGGGCAATGGAAATTGTGTAACTAGGGTAATCCGTTTAGAAGTTATTAGGGATTTTCGATAGTCAAATTTGTAACAAATATAAAAATGACATTAACATTAAAATATTTTAGTTATTATTAATTTATATTTCCATTCCTCCCGTTTCATTCTCAACAATAAATCAAACAACTAGATACGAGTGCGTCTACCATGATAGTTTTTTGTGCATAAGCCATAGTTGACAACCTTAGAGCGACCGCCGAGCGTAGGTATGAAAAGTGAAGTACATACATGTGATTGACTTCTGTACCTATCTGTTTTGTGGTATGATTCTAATAATAGGGTGACCATG
Source organism: Acleris cristana (assembly GCA_948252455.1). Taxonomy (NCBI): domain Eukaryota; kingdom Metazoa; phylum Arthropoda; class Insecta; order Lepidoptera; family Tortricidae; genus Acleris; species Acleris cristana. Next base: position 14,197,821 of record OX411772.1, on the reverse strand, counting down.
ATTTACTTAATCTGTGATTTAATAAAGGGGAAAATTAACAAAAAAGAAATAGCTTTTGTTTCTTGTAACTAATATTGCTTGGAAATGGCCATCAATTACCGAGTGTGAAAAACTGGTTTCTGATCACGTCTTCGATGTCACCCTGTATAGTCGGTTAGCTAACAATACCGCGTAAGTCAACGATTTAACACGAATTGAGAGTTAATTTTATATAATACAAAGTTCAAAATTATACACATCAAATTTAGGCCTGTGCGGTATTGTTAGCAAAGCGACGATACAGTTTTTGAAGTAACTGAACTAAATCCTAAGAAACATACCTACATATTATATATAGCACACGATCGTTTCAATTTAACCTTAATAATTGCAAATAATAGTTAATGCAAGTCCAAAGTTGGTTTTAAAGGCTAATCGTTACTAATATTCTAAATGTTTGTTTGTTCCATATTCACGGCATGGATTTCACGAACGTGTTTTCTTTTTTCTAGAAAATTCTACTTCCACGCGGACTGAGTCCACAACCTACTACTACTTCTCCCTTACTAGGTACTACTATTGAATTTCCCTTTTTGTCATTAGTTTCTGGTAGACCTATACCACCGAACACTCCATCCAGACACCGGCCAATTAGCCCTGAAAAACACCTAGGAATGTAAATGAAAATGGTAACTCTCACCATCCCGTTGACTGTTTTGCCTGTTCTATGAAGTGGAGCAAGAAGGTACTCAAGGCTTTATGTACCTAATTTGAAACAATTTTTTATGTACTCACAGCCATGCCCTTGCTTTCCTTCAGGAATGTATAAGCCATGCCTCCACCAATGATCATTTCATGGACCTTGTCAAGGAGGTTTTCTATAAGAAGGATTTTATCAGCAACTTTAGCTCCTCCCAAGATAGCCAGGAAAGGCCTGAAAATATTACACTCTTATAAGTTAGCAAGCCCTTAAATGGTCTGAATCTAAAATCAAGTTAGGGACTTAGCTTATCTTTGTGTTTTTATTCGAATAATAAGTGTCAGATTAGTTTTCTTTACTAACGTAAATACTACTGAAAAGTATTTGTCTTAATATAAAAGTCTCTTCTATAAAAGTCTTATATAAGTATTTGTATTTGTTAAAAATAGTTTTTTTTTTTAATTTACTTTTTGTTAAAAATTAAAATTATATAGAAGATACAATAATTAATATTTACACAGCCATCATCGCGTCAAATATGTGTATACCTTATTGTTAGTGGCATAAGGGCGTGAAGATATTCTTAGCGTTTTGGGAACGTGTATACAGGGTGTAACATTTAAATCGATCAGTATCGGAAAGTCTGAAACTATAAGACATACGAAGATCTGTTCTTAGGAACCATGTCATCGATTTTAGTAACAAGGATTATTGCAATCATACATTTTTAAAAAACTTGTACTCAGCTTGGGCATCGAACTCGGACATTTTGAAAAATAAAACTAACACTATTTCTATTTAGTTATTGATTGTGTAGGTCTTAAAACTTAGGCAGTAAACAGTACAATTTATTAATTTTAGACATCATGTTTACTGCTTAAGACCTACATAATCAACATAATTATATCTAAATAGAAATAGTGTTATGTAGTTTTATTATTCAAAACTCGGGTTCGATTCCCTAGCAGAGTAAAAGTTTTTTTTTAAATGTTTCCTTGTTACTAAAATCGATGACATGGTTCCTAAGAACAGATCTTCGTATGTCTTATAGTTTTAGACTTTCCCATACTGACCGATTTAAATGTTACACCCTGTAAATTTATGACACTTTCTGTACTTTCTTTCTTTTTAATTTTTGATTTTGACTTCGTTTAAGCGGAAAATGCGTGTCGGTCATATATTCAAACCGAATTATAAGGCGTCGCAGGAAAGTTGCCTATATTAAATACCAAAAAGAAACCAAACCTTTCTGGATTGTCAAGCGCCTTAGCAAAATACTGTAACTCCTTCTTGAGAAGGAATCCAGAAGCCCTCTGGTCAAATCCTTCACCCATCATAGAGCTGTGTGCTCTATGGGCAGTACCTGATGTGAAAATTGATACATATATTATAAAAAATCATACCAATTATTTATTATTTTGATACCCCGTTGTTAAATTATTTAATTAGTACGGGGAAAATAAGCCGAAAATTAGGGTTTGGTCTAATTCAGTAGATTTGGATACATTTTTTGTCATTTCTATTGACCCCGACTTTATCTATCAGCCTATATATGTTGGTATGTATGTTTGTTCTTTTGTGGCGCTCTAGAGATTAAACGCGTGGACCGATTTTGATGATTCTTATGTTAATCGATTTCTCTTCATCTTGTGAGTGTCACTAAAGACATTACAGTAATCAACATTACTGATTGTCCAATAAAGCTTTAAGTCTTATGTCTTCTTATCTCAGTGATAGAACTCAAACAGTTGTTGTAAACCAAACGCAATCTGTTGGAGCTACAGTGAAAATAGGTGTGCCTCAAGGCTCTATTTAGGTCCTTTTTTATTTTTGGGTTAAGTATATAAATGAAATGACTTACCACCAACATTAGATAAACCTTGTGATATTGTACTTTTTGCTGATGATACTTCAAAAATTTTCAAGGTAAATAGAAAATCCGTAGACTACAGTAGGATAAACGCCACACTAGTAGCACTTAATTGGTTTACTAGCAACAATTTGCTACTAAATGTTAAGAAAACTAAATGTGTTAGGTTCGCTTTGCCTAATGTTAAACGGGTAGATTCTAGTATTTTTCTAAATGAAGAGTGTCTGCAAATGGTAGATTGGGCAGTTTTCTTAGGCATATAAAATATAAGAGAACAGCTAAAAAATTTGGGAAATTTTATTAAGAGTGTTCACACAAATGATTTACAGAACTTACCGAAGGCATCATTGACATAGACATCTCCCAGCTTCCTCAAGCTGGCTCTAAATGCTGTGACCTTTTCAGGGTTAGCTTTAGCCTTAGCTCCGCTAGCATCCAGCCCCTTGCCTTCTTCCTCAATGTGGAAACGGAGATTCTCTAGCAGAATAATGGAGCCTGGAGCAGGATCAGCACATACACTCTCTACTTCTGGCCCCACACAGTCTGGGACGAAAATTATTTCCCTGTCGTATGGAAATATATATTAGAAAGCGTAATCAGAGTACATTGAAAAGCATCAACTATGACGTCTACTTATGACAACTACCTAGTCGGTTAATAGGTTCTGTTACAAAGGATAAGTCAGATAAAAAACTAACTTTATTTATTATTTAATTTCAAAATATATTAAAAGAATATGTAATAATTACGCTTTTATAAATATATAGATGGTCTTGTTTGGCGTCACAAAACATCACGTATAAGGACAGACCAAGAATGTTTTTGTTGGCATGTTTGCTGATTAGTCGAGAAGATTGGTGCCCAACTTTATGAACCAATGAAAATCAATCAGTTAATTTTTGTGTCATAGCTCCTTAAAATGAAAAATTGAAATCGACCAATCAGAACACACCATTTTGTGTCGTAAAATATTAGGTGTATGTTTGCTAAAAGATACACAGACTAAAATCTATGTTACTGCTTTTTTAAAATGTTATTCAAACTTGGCCCCTAATCTCGAACCACTAGAGATGAAATTACATGGGAGATATGGCGTAACAAATACAATTTTATATTGACATCTTCATCTCGAATGTTAGTTTGTTAATCTCGAGTGCCACGAGAATAGGCGTCCAGATTTTAAAAAAAGGTATCTATGGTAAAATTGGCGGCGATACATCTTCTATACTACCTTTGAAAAACCGACTCCAATTGACTAACACTAATGAGTTTAGAATATGAATTTTTATTTTAATTCCTCTCAGTAATTGTGAAAAGCACTATGTCTGCCTCGGTAGAAAGTGCAATTTATGGACTCGAACATATGACTCGTCCAAAAATTGTGTACAGAAAGTACACATATCCTTTGCAACAATGTACTAGTACACATTAATTAATTAATGTACAGTATATTTATAGGACAAATAATAATTTTACATAGTAATAGTTATAAATATACTGTACACATTAATTAATTAATGTACACTATAATTATAGGACAAATAATAATTTTACATAGTCGCTGCTATTTCTGGTATGATCTTTTAACATTTAAGGCTGGCATTGCACGGCTTTTCTGAAAATTTAACTTTTTGGAAAAGCTTAAATGTTAATTCTTTGTTTACCAAGGAACTTTTCTTTAAATATTGTAAAGCGCCTTATCTGCGTATTGTGTGTTTAAAGACTAGAAGGTATTATGTATAATTCTCAATGAGTAGATTTGGTGTGTTTTCTCATTGCAGCAAATTGATGTGAAATCGTAAAGTTGATTTAATGAGACATGATGATTGAACGGTGTAGAACAGATTTGCAAGAATATACTAACATCATTTGATGTTTCTTAGTTTACACCATGGTTTCTTTGACCAGCCTGCTATAAGGATGGTTTACACTAAATGTCTTTGTAGTCGAGTGTACCCATGAGTCATTGTTATATACAATTTAAACCCATTGATACAAACCTGCGGGCCGATTATGGTCGTGTTTATCGATGTAGATAAGCGTGGATAAAGCATCTGTCACTTTCTGACCAGTATATGAGTGCGAGAGTGACGGAAACTTTATCCACCGCGATAAAGGCGACCATAATACGGGCCCTGAGTATAAATGGCTACAGGTATGCCCACTAAAATAAAAAAGCAGGGGAAATGCGTAAATAAGCATACCACACAGTTTCAACTTGATAAACATAAAAAATGTGATTAAAATTAGTTATAAAATGAAATATGAAAAAAATGGAGGTCTTACCTGTTAAGGAGTTTTTTCAGCTCATCGGCAACAGGCTTCAGCGTATATTTCAAATTAGCCTGGCCGTCCGGTCTGCCCAAATGTGACATAAGAACCACGGATTTCGAGCCCTTTTCCAAGACATATTTAACCGTATCTAATGCAGCAACTATGCGCTGATTGTTGGTGATGATTCCTTCCTTTAATGGCACGTTAAAATCAACCCTAAAATTGCAATATACTTGAGTAATATCTTACTTATTCGCATACCTAAAGGTCTCTGCCCACTACACCGTATCATAGTACCATGACCGTACTATGACCGTAAAAGGAACGTGTCAGACAAAAAAATATTCTTTGTATTCAAAAGTATGAGACTATGCCCACTAGACCGTTCCGTCACCGACCAACATTTTAATACTAATTACCTCCCGGGCCTGATACTTTCATAGTACAGTCATAGTATGGTACGGTGTAGTGGGCAGAGACCTTAAAAGTTTAAAATGTGTTATCCATTATTACCGACCTTATCAATACTCGCTTTCCAGCCAAGTCAAGAGCATCAACGCTAAGTTTTTTCAAAGACATGTTGAATATTATTGTATGAATTACAGGATATCAATTACTCAAATTCAGACCACTGATTCTGGTTCAAATTCAAATCAAAGTAATCAAACCACTCCAAACTCCAACTAACAAATTCTAATTAAACTTAACGTAACCTTCAGTAATGTCAAAAGGGTCAAACTTGTCAGTGGGGTAGGGGCGTTTTTTATGACTGCAAGTTTGACAGAAGGCATTGGAAAAAAAATACGTCCAAAAAAATGTTACGCTCTATGAGAAACCAATGAGACTGAGATATGCTATCATCTGTGAGACTGAGATCTAGGGGCTTTACTTTGAAATCCGTAATTCGAACTTCGGATCTCTCCGTCACTTTCTTGCGAATTAGTTACACGTCGAGAGCAAAAGTGATAGCAATAGACGAAGGTCGAATTATGGATTTCAAAGTAGAGCACTAGGTTCAGGGTTAGGATTTTGGTTGCTACCGTGATTCTAGAATCCATGCAGTCGGTATTTCCTAATCATTACTATAGGTAATGCACTTGCCGTCCCCGGGCAAGTCTAAATGGAGCGAGCGAATGTACTGCATGGCCGCCAACATACTACAACAAACAACCTTACGTCAAACGTGACAGCTGTCAATCGTAAGCTCTGCGACAGATCAGGGGCTCTACTTTGAAATCAGTAATTCGAACTTCGGATCGCCCCGTCACTTTCTTGCAAATTAGAACGCTGACTTTCTAAATTATGTTAAGAATTATTCGAGGACTTTTAAGCAAGTTTGTTTAACTGCTAAGGCAAATTTTCTTAGTCTTAAACTCAAATCATCTGACAATAAGGTAAAAACTATATGGAATATTATAAATAGAGAAACGGGAAAATCAAAAACTCGTGATAATCAAATCACACTAAACACAGGTGACAAACAAATCACGTCAAATAAAGACGTCGCCTTAGCTTTCGAACATTATTTTTCCAACATAGCCATTAATACTACGAAATGTCTTAAATCATCCGCGGTTGAAGCTAAATCATTACTTTGCACTAATGTCAGTAAATGTAATATAAACTTTGAATTCATCCCCATTGATTCAGATTCAATAGTCAAGGTATTTAAATCACTTAGTTTAAAAAAGACGGAGGATTTGTGGGGCACATCAGTTAAAGTAGTCTTTCATATCATAGATGTAATTGCACCCCATCTAGCATTAATTTACAATAATTGCATATCAGAGGGGATCTTTCCAGATCTCATGAAATATAGCAAAGTCATACCTCTTTTTAAATCGGGCGAGTTAAGTGATTTAACGAACTTCCGTCCCATTTCCATACTACCAGTTCTAAGTAAAGTCTTTGAGAAATTAATGCTGAATGATATGTTAGGTCACTTTAATAGAAATAAACTACTTAGCAATAACCAGTTCGGCTTTACCAGAGGTCGATCAACAATTGATGCGGCATCTGTACTCGTTAAATATATATATAACAGTTGGGAGACATCTTGCGATGCAGTAGGAATATTTTGTGATCTTTCTAAAGCATTTGATTGCGTAGATCACGCGACCCTTATTTTAAAATTAGAACATTATGGATTGTCCAATAAAGCTTTAAATCTTATGTCTTCTTATCTAAGTGATAGAACTCAAACAGTTGTTGTAAACAAAACGCAATCTGTTGGAGCTACAGTAAAAATAGGAGTGCCTCAAGGCTCTATTTTAGGTCCTTTTTTATTTTTGGTTTATATAAATGACTTACCACCAACAGTACATAAACTTTGTGACATTGTACTTTTTGCTGATGATACTTCACTTATTTTCAAGGTAGATAGAAAATCCGTAGACTACAGTAGGATAAACGCCACACTAGATAAAGTACTTAATTGGTTTACTACCAACAATTTGCTACTAAATGCTAAGAAAACTAAATGTGTTAGGTTCGCTTTGCCTAATGTTAAATCGGTAGATTCAAGTATTTTTCTAAATGACGAGTGTCTGCAAATGGTAGATAAGGCAGTTTTCCTAGGCATAACAATAGATCAAAAATTGCAATGGAGTCCCCATATAGCTGTACTGGCAGGTAAACTAAGTTCGGCCGCTTACGCCGTTAGGAAAATTAGACAACTAACTAATGTTGAGACAGCTCGCTTAGTTTATTATACTTATTTCCATAGTGTTATGTCGTACGGTATTCTGGTTTGGGGTAAGGCAGCTGACATACAAACTATATTTGTGATACAAAAAAGGGCCATTCGTTCTATTTACAACTTAAATTCACGTGACTCCTTAAGAGAACTTTTTAAAGAAATTAATATCTTAACTGTAGCGTCTCAATTTATTTATGAGAATATTATTTATGTTATTAAGAATTTAGATTTGTTCACCAAAAATTCTGATATACATAATTTAAATACTAGAAATAAAAATAAAATCGCTATTCGAAAATTCCGTGTCCGTAAAGTATATAAATCATTTGTTGGTCAATGCATTCATTTCTATAATAAATTACCTGACGTAGTTTTAAAGTTACCCTTTTCAGCACTTAAAAATTACTTGAAAAAGTCGTTAATGTCTAAAGCGTATTATAGGGTCGAGGATTATCTAGCAGACAAAAATGCATGGCCTAAACTCGAAACTTAGTCAATAATAATTTGTTCAAATGTAAAACCTTTATCTTGTCTAGGGGACACTGTTGATGTAGGAAAACATGTCGAAACTTTGTTTATTATTTATTTTTTTGTTTTTGCCTTTTTCTCCGTCTATATCTCTCCTAATAGTTTTGCCATGTTTTCCTGCTGAACTACGCATGATATTTGATATTATATTTAAATTAATATTTATAGCTTTATATAATACTAGACTAAGTTGTATCATTGTAATAAGAAATATGGTTAAAAAAATGACTGACTGCTGAGTTTCTTGCGGCGTTTCTTCTCGGCAGTGGTCTCCTCTTGGGAAGCGCTGGTAGACTCCTGACGTGTAAAAGTGCCCGTGCGGCCTACTTACTAAATAAATGTCTTTTATCTTTTTTATCTTTATTAGTGACGTGTCGAGAGCAAAAGGGATAGCAATAGACGAAGTTCGAATTACGGATTTCAAAGTAGAGCCTCAGATTTCTCATCATGTCTGTAGGTAACTAAAGCTTAAGATGAAGCTTCAAAAAGTTTACAAGCGAATAGCGCCGCTTAAAATCGAAGTCTCGGCACTTTTCCCATTTCTCCCATTGAAAGTCTATGGATACAGATTTTCGGTGATTATTCCTTCGTGGTATGTCCAATTTTCAATTTATTTTTTTCTAAACCATCTACTTATGGCTAGATGTCGTATTACGGGCTAAATTTGATCCTGATATAATATAGTCTAAGTACCAGAATCTCATGAAAAAAAGGGAAATTCAAATTTAGGGTTTGCAACTCCGGACACGATTAATATTAACATTAAAACAAAATTATTAATAATAACAGGATTTAAAGGTCTTGATACTTACTTAATTTTCCACCAGTTCAATAAAAGTATGATGTGGTGGCTCGGTCCGCGTAGAAGTCTTTATTTATTTGAAAACTATTCCATTTTCCAGGGGCTCTACTTTGAAATCAGTAATTCGAACTTCAGATCGCCCCGTCACTTTCTTGCGAATTAGTGACGCGTCGAGAGCAAAAGGGATAGCAATAGACGAAGTTCGAATTACGGATTTCAAAGTAGAGCCTCAGGATAACATTTAAATATCACGTCTGTGCAATTAACTATCTATACCGTGAAGATGGAACAAACCGTCAAGGGACGGAGTAAACCAATATATTTAGTACCAATTTCACCATACGACGTTAAATTTAATCAATGTTAATCGACTGTTAGTTCATACATTTTGACAGCTGTGGCCCGTTTCACGAAGCTAAGTTACAAATTACAAGCGGAACTCTCTTTCTAGCAAAAGGAGTTAGAAAGAGACTTCCGCTTGTAATTTGTAACTTGTAGCTTCGTGAAACGGGCCACTGTTAACGCTCTAATGGTCTGTTAAGTGGTTAACATCGTATGGTGAAATTGGTACTTATAATATTAATTAATAACGGTTAGTTACCTACCTAACCCTTAAAACCAACTTTGGACAAGCATTTCTTATTCTTTAAGTATTAAGGTTAATTTAAAACAAACATGTGCATTATATAAATGTTTATTAGAATTTAGTTGAAAATGACTTCAAAAATTCAATGACTTATCGTTGCTTAGCTAACAATACCGGCCCAAATGAATGTAGGTATGTAGAGTCTGTCTAATGAATGATGAACCGGGCTTTTATTTGATTGGCAGGTCTGGCAACACTATTAAAATGACGTTTTGACATTGACAAACAAGTCGTTGTTGGTTCGAGTCTGTCAAATAAAAGTTTTCTTCTCGAAATTTACGGACTAAACATGCGTAAAACTATCAAAAGTGGTGTGCGACAGATCCTTTGTACCATTATAAACAAATATAAAGAAAAACAAGAGAAGAGGGAAGCATTGTTGAAACAAAAAATAGAGTGTTTACATACGGTGACCGAATTCATAGGTTATAACAAGGTTAGTATGGCATGTTAATTTTGATACTTATTATTTCTATATCTTCAATCCAAAGTTTCATAGAGTATATACCTTTTCTGTTCTACCTATCATTTGAAATTGGTATTTCTTTTCCATTAAACGATGTATTCTTTTCAGATAAGCTGGACGTGGATGGTGGATGGTGGTTTTGAAAAATCTTCAGCAGTTGGAAGAGTTGGAGCAAAACGATTTACTATGCCAGAGTCAAACGAAGTATTTAGAAGAATTATCATTAATGACCGGTAAATACTAAGATTAATTAAATCATTGTGTTTCCCTATACATAGGTGTATTGTCTGTACCTATACCATGTTGAATCTGTTAACAATCGCAATTTTATTAAATTAATTAAATAGACAGATGATTCATATAACTGACACCCATACCTAGTTTCAGTAAAACACTAAGGAGGTGTTTATATACATTTAGTTAAAAGATATCATAAACATATTAATATGTACCTACGTACACTTCATGAGCTCTTGGAAAAGATGTTCGGGTTATACCTGTCTTCCTTGTTCTTAAACCGTTGCGATTTGAACCTCACCGATGCAATTTGATATCACCTCAACCCAAATGTTCTTAGAGCTGTCCGACTGTAAAATGGGGCTGTACTGCGTGTCACAATATATTTGTAAATGGTGTTCTGTTTAATTCATTCCTTCTTTCTTCTTACAGATATCAGTGTTTCGACATTGAAGAGAATGAAGGCAAAGTAAACCATGGTGTCTTCAGTACTCCAGGAAAGAAGCGAACTCACAAGGCCACAGTATCCAATTTAGATAGTTTTGACATCCATGCCATTAGAAATAAAGTGAACGTTATATTGTAAAGAAGCAAGTGCCTACACTCAGATGCCTATTAGCAGAGTTGAGAGAAAGCATCGGTTTTACCCTAATAATAAATAAAATATTTTTACTTAATGACTTGTTATTGGTGATTTTATTTACTAAAAGAGCTCACAAATGAGAAAGCATGCTGATGCAATCATTATTATGGTGGTCTGCATTTTTTTTTCATAGATAATTTCACAGCATCAAATACTTCGTGATACCCAAAGTTGCTAAATAGTTCGGTACACGTTTGGCGACTTTGGGTGTCACTATCTATTTATTTAATGCTGACTATACGGGTCAATCAACTTTTCTTTGTAGTTCGGTGCCAGGGTGACGTTTCCTGGGTCACTCATTAAAACTATGATTTCAAAGGCTATAAGTCCACTACCTTTATTTTATGGCTTTTCCCCTGAGTGTGATAGAAGTATACATTATAACATTTTTTCTAAGAAACTATCACTGTTGTCTCCTGGCTTACGTGACACTAACAACAACAAAAAAGTTGATCCACCCATATGTATTAAGTAGTAAGACTCTCGGGCTTATACTAATAAACTGTACTTAAATATGATACCGTGTGTGGTCTTAATACGGATAAACAGACACTTGAGTGCGGTATTAGTAGACTTGAGTACCTATAGTTTATTAATACGGGCCTTAGTATTGTGAAAAAGTACGCGTTTCCTCTTCCTTTGTGCCCACCAAAATAAACAAAATAAGAAAAGTATCAAAATCGTTTATTCCTACATTGATCGGTAATACCATATGAAGATTTTTTGAATTTGCCGCTTTTTCTCAGGTTCATCTTTCATTAGACAGACTCTATACAATTTTGAGTTTTTCTATTATATTAAATTAACTCTTGATTTTGAATATATATATATAGATTATGATGATTATTATTATTATAGATTGAACATGAATCAAGAGTTAATTTAATATAATAGAAAAATTCAAAATTGTATACATACATTATATTATTATATAAGGCAAACCTGACTTACTGACTTAGATATATATCAACGCACAGCCGAAACTATTATACTTACCTGGAAACTTGAAATTTGGTATAGGGGTTCCTTTCATGATGTAAGAAAAGATTTTCCGAAAATCGCCCCCCAACGGGAAGAATTGGGGGGAGTAGCGGGAAACTCATTTTATTTTACGCGTACGAAGTCGCGGGCGTCTTCTAGTCGTTGATATACGCGGTCACAGAATAAGTTTTTTCTCATGAATACATCATGAAGACTGTGTTACACAGGCGGTGGCAATAAATAATCCTGGAAATAAATAGCACCTCATTATTAAGGTTTCTAAATGGACTTTTACGTTTCAGACATAAAAGCCAAATGGAGTTACTTTATAAGTAACTTTCCTGCAAATGTACAAAAGAACTTAGGGCCTGTTTCACAATCGACAAGTACATTTATGTGCCAGTTAAAGTTATACCTCTCCTTGTCTATGTTCAAGTTTAAGAAAAAGAAAAGGCTAAATTTATGTGTCAGATATGCTTTACTTGACGATTGTGAGACGAAGGCCCTACTTTAAAAATCGAAGTTCGAAGTTACGTTAGCTCCATCGCTTTCTTTCGATTTAGTCTCGAATGACGAGTGACAGGGATGAAGCTAACGTAACTTCGAACTTCGATTTCTTAAGTATCGCCTCAGGCCCTTAAAGTATCAATATTATTTGGCTTCATTTAATAGTCTATTAAAAATACTACACTAAACTAAATATTGTGTTTGATTTACAGTTTCTTTTTCACAATTTTTACAGTACATAATGATTAACAATATTTTTCGCCCGAGATCGAATGGCTTTAAGAGGCTGTATACGAAATTTTGCCGGTTGTGCTTATTTTTGTGATTTTACAGTTAAAATACTGGGGCCCGTTTTATAAACCTACAAATTACAATTTACAGGTTACAAAATTCCATTTGACACAACCTCGACCAATGATGACCAGCCATTTGAGCAATGTTGCCAGTTTAGACCTGTAAAATTGTAACTTGTAGCTTTATAAAACGAGCCCCTGCTTTTCTATAAGTTTTAATGCTCAACATCAAATATCATTTTAGTTATGATCGAATAAATGAGCTACGAATAAATAAGCGTTTTTATTTTTTTCGAGTATTGTAATGCGAGATTTAGGTTGTTTTAAAACATTATACGTATTGCAATTCTTTTGAACTTTTTGGATATTTTTTTAGGTATTGGACTGATTTTGAACAAGTTTCTTTCTGTTGTTTTAATTTTATGAACGAGAGTTCTGAGTAGCCGAAATCAAAAATATTTTTTGCCTGAGGCTCTACTTTGAAATCCGTAATTCGAACTTCGTCTATTGCTATCCCTTTTGCTCTCGACGCGTCACTAATTCGCAAGAAAGTGACGGGGCGATCCGAAGTTCGAATTGCTGATTTCAAAGTAGAGCCTCTGTTTTCTATAAAAAATTACCAAGTTAATTTTTTTTTACTCGAAAAATTTAAGGGAAAGTGATAAAAAGTAATTCATACATTTTTTAGACGACTTTCACAGCAATACGTTGTAAATTTTTCATACCTACCGTTAGGACGTCAAAACGATTCATGAATATTGTGACATTCTAAACCTCTTCCAGCTAAATTCACATAACAGTTAATCAAAATAAAATAATTAAAACAAAAACTAGCTCATACATTTGTTAAAATTAGAAATTATCTATCGTGTTGTGCATTAAAACTTGTAGAAATACAGTATTTCAACTGTAAAATCACGTCTGTAAAATCACGTAAATCAGCAAAATAGGCAAAATTTCGTATACCGCCTCTTAACTTACGCTATATTTGAGTAAAAACCACAAACAATAACAAACTCTGACAAGCGGTGAAATTTGAATTGACAGGCGTAAGGTAACATTGCCATATGAAAATTGATTTATTTTTAACTTTAAATTTTTCATGAGATTCTGGTTGACCATTAAACATGCATGAAACACACGCCCTGTCCTTAAGGCGGAATTATACGGAACGATCCGTCGTTACGATCGATCTGAAACGATATCGTGACGATTCATATTTCTATTGAATTTTTGATATTGCCACACACGTACAATCCATCGCTCGATTTCAGTCTGAACCGACGGATCGTATCGTGTATGGGGCCACTTAAGCGTCCCACGCAGTAGGAGGTACCTAACGTGCGAGCTTATAGAAGACGACATTTTGTTTTTCGTGCAGTTGGCATTATTGTTCGCTATTCGCGATATGAACGCATTGGGACGCTCAGATTTACAATTTTCTTTAAAATCTATTGCCGAAACTATTTTAAATCCGGGTTATAGTTATATGTTACATTGTGAACCTTGTCTTAAATTCAAATTACGTGATAATTTAGTGTTCATAAGTGACTGTATTGGGTTTCGAACAAAGAAATTAGTAGTGCGTCGAAAGTAATTGAAACATGGTGCCGCTAGGACCCGGTCCGGGGCACCCAGCTGCACATCAAGCTCATGGAGGACCTTCCGCTAATATCTCCGGTCCCAACTCGCTCTCACAGAGCGCTCCACAGTCCAACAAGTCGTCAGTGGCGGTATGTGCCCGGCAATTTGACCATAATTCGACGCCTTTGCGTCAGCCGTTGCACATGTTTATGTAACTCAACTTTTGTGTCTGAGCACGTGCGATTTGGCGCTCATTCGTTGTATCGCTTTTCAGAAGCCGAACTACACGCTCAAATTTACCCTCGCTGGCCATACCAAGGCGGTGTCGTCCGTGAAATTCAGCCCAAATGGCGAATGGCTAGCCAGTTCTTGTAAGTATTTAGTATAGAATTGTCCGTTACGACAATTTTTATGAGTAAATTTGTAAAGTTGTACCTGTTTTTTTGCTTATTGTGGCTGTGTATTCTTCACTTCATTTTAGCATTCTTGCCTTAGTTTATTGTGGTTGCTAGAAACTTCTGTGGGTAGATCAATACAACATGCCCTAGTTTTTTTTGGAAATGAATTAAGACAACTGTGGCAGATTTACGTCAAATAAGATTATCATCAAGCTACTGTTCAATAAAAAAAAGATTTTTTTGAGGAAGCCTATATAGCATTAAAATGTATTACTAGTTTAACATGTGTATCTGATATAAGCGTATCTGTGTGTTTTTGTGGCATTGTAGCTTTCATACAAAAAGACCAATATTGACATGTTTAGAATAAATAAAGCTGTTTAATTAGGAAGGCTTTTTGCTAGGTTTCATGAAATTTGGTTGGGCTGATTAAGAATTATCATATTTGAAAGCGCGGGCACAATATTTTTGGGGTTTCCATTTATATTATAGTTATTTATATAAATTTTAATGAAAGTGCATATTAATGTTACAATTACATTTGGTTAAAATTTAACTTTTTAATTCAAACAGGAATACTTATTCATAAATAATTTATCATATGACACAACTAGAAATTTCTGTGTGTTACTGTGACCTTGGTTGGTGTTGTGAAACTACTAACATACTAACAAACAAGTATTATTAAGTATTAATAATAAAATTGGTTTACTGTCAAGGCCTAAAATGTTACAGTAGGACTGCACATTTTAATAGATGGAACTTACTTTCTGCATTATTTATAAACATTTAATAGCTAAAATATTGTTAAAATAGGCTTCCTTATATTATTTATCGAATTTAAAAAATTATATAAAATACACACATGTTTACTGTTTCTGTAATCCAGGTAACCACCAAGTACAGAGTGAACTACTATAAACTTTGTTTTTAAGTATTTATTTCTCTATATAAGTATTTATATCATTGTCTAGAACCCATTGTACAAGCTAGAGCTTAGTTTGGGACTATATCCAACAGTGTAAGATTGTCCCCTGATATTTGGGTGGATCAACTTTTCGTTGTTGTTATTCTGTCCCGCAAGCCAGGTCAACAACAGTGATAGTTTCTTAGAAAAAATGTTATCTATATATAAAAATGAACCTCTATTTCTTCGGGCTGAACCAATTTGGCTGATTTCTTTTTTGTTGTGTTCGTCATTGTCAGGAAAGGTTCGTATGAAAGAAAATAATAGAAAAATCTACCAGGAAAGTCAGAAATTTGCTGCAGGGCGAAGCCGCTGGTGGGCCGGTAGTAATATATACTTCTAGCACACTCAGGAGAAAACCCATGAAAGAATGGGTTTGTAATTGACAATAAAACTGATTTTTAGTGGACTTATATCCTTTGAAATCATAGTTTTAAAGAGTGACTCAGGAGACGTCACGTCACGTCACGTTACGTCACGTCATGGCAACGAGCTACAACAAAAAGTTGATTGACCCATATATTTACATTTATTTGTGCAGCACAAGACTTCTTAAATAATATTTCTCTGTTTGTTAAATCAGTAAGTAGCATGAAAGCGGATTAGTGTGATAAGAGAGTAATGTCGAATTTCACGAACCACTTAACAGCACAATTAGAGTGTCAAAATGTATGAACTAACAGTCGATTAACATTAATTACCATTTAACATTGTTCGGTGTAATAATATTTTCTCTTTTATTATTTAAAAGGGTATGCAAACAAGCCACATAACATTAGGTAGTCTCAGAAGGATCTAAGGTTTTGTTTAATAAAAACATATTTAAAAAAACTATACATTTGTTGATAACATCCATAAACAGTGGTGTTCTCTTCCTACATATTGGTAAAAGCCGCACCCAAAAATCAGGGCCCTAGACATTACTATCGATGCCCTAGAATAGTATCCTACGAAAAAAACTTGTGTAAATTGTCAATTTCTAAAAACACTTAACTTTGAGCCCCAAAAAATTCATATGGAACCTAAAATATAAATAGCTAAAATTTCTGGAAATAAAAATGTCTAAATCATCAATAATAATAATATCCATTTTATGTCATTCTGTTATGTTCACTTTAGGTTTTAAGGGTTCCGTACCCAAAGGGTAAAAACGGGACCCTAATTACTAAGACTCCACTCTCCGTCTGTCCGTCTGTCACCAGGCTGTATCTCATGAACAGTGATAGCTAGATAGTTAAAATTTTCACAGATCATGTATGTGATCTTTTTGCCGTTTTTTGTTCGGTATTAATAACGGCAAGTGGTATAGTGTCTAATGTTGTATAGATAATGGTACGGAACCCTACGTGCGCGAGTCCGACTCGCACTTGGCCGGTTTTTTTAATGTGCCACTTTTACAAAAACCGCACCGTCGCGGCCGCGATATTTTCATACCAGCCAGCGTGGTCAAACAGGCTGAGTAGCGGTTTGTATGGAAATATCGCGCTTCGCGCCCACGACGGACTACTCGGCCCGCGACTACGCCGAACGTCCAGTGACGCCCTCGTTACTAATTTTTGTGATTTCTAATAATTAACTAAAGCATTCTCTTGAAATTGAAGGATGGTTTTTTGTTGTACATTAACAGATGCCTTTGGCTTTAAGAATATGGAGGAAAACAGATTCTGCCTCGAACTCATTGAATAACTTAAGTCTAAATTCAATTCCTCAATATTGGAGCAAAAGTATCATATTTTGAGCCTATTGCCGAAGGATTGGAGTCTTTGAGTGTTTAGAACTTCGTCATTAGAACATTCAAGACTCAGGAACCTGTACTGGCGCTTATCATACAAATATCTGCCCTATAATAAGAAGTTTTCTTGATCTGTGTGTGGGTGTGTTAAGTTGTGATTGATTTTTATAGTGTTGTGTAATTTTCAGCTGCTGATAAACTAATTAAGGTGTGGGGCGCGTACGATGGTAAGTTTGAGAAGACCATTTCGGGCCATAAGATGGGCATCAGCGATGTGGCGTGGTCTTCCGATAGCCGGCTTATAGTCAGCGCCAGTGATGACAAGACCCTCAAGGTATACTGTCGTAATTCTTATTTATTGCGTATCGATTTTCTTAACATATTTTATGTGAACATTCCGAAATCCATTCTAAGGTAATTATTGAAGACTAGCTGTCCATGCCCGGCGCCACCCGGATGTAATTTTTTTTCATACAAATCTTGTCCTGATATTTACGAACACGAGAAAAAAAAAACTAATCACTCGAGCCACTCCCGAGTTTTGGGCGTGATAAAGGGAAACAGGGATTCATTTTTATATACGGGTGGAAAGAAATATGGGTCCTGGAGGGTTACTATTTGAAATCCTTAAGTTAGATAAATTTATTTAAAGGAAACATTATTTTGTTTTTAATTAGAAACAAAATTACATTCAAATATTTTCTAAACTTCGCTTGTTCCAACCAATTTTATGATCTAACTTGAGATTTAATTAAGACGGTTCCCCTCCAGGGCCCATATATTTTCCCGCCCTGTATATAGATAAAAGGGCTTTCTCACGGTTATTGAACTTGTTATCATCACAGAGTATAGATAAGAGTTGAACTACACAGTGATAATATTTAAAGCATCTGTATTTTAACAAGTAACATAGAAAATCCCTTGGTAAACTAAGATTAGATAAGCATACTTTTTATAATTAAAATGCTCTATAATTTTGCAGGTGTGGGAGTTGAGTTCAGGAAAATGCTTAAAGACCCTGAAAGGTCACAGCAACTATGTGTTCTGCTGCAACTTCAATCCGCAGAGCAATCTTATTGTATCCGGCAGTTTTGACGAGAGCGTCCGGATATGGGATGTTAGGACCGGTAAGTAAACTTAAAATCAAAGCCTTAATTTCTGGGATAAAATATTTAAAAAGAATCAATGTTCAAGAGTTCCTCAATATACAATCAAACAATCACGCATTTTGTCTTATTGTAATATTAGTATAGAACAATGAGGCAGCAAAAGTTTACGGATAAACAGGCCACCCTGAACGTAAGGTAATTTAAATAGCGAAACTTGATCTTTCGCAACTTTCGCAATTTTCTTAACTTACCTTACGTTACCTAATTACTAGAGATGTACCAGTCGACTAGAGATGTACCAGAGTACCAGAATAGTCGGGAAAGGCGACTATCCGACCAGATTTATAGTCGGCGAATAGTCGGCTAAAGATACCGAAAAATCGGCCCTTTATTATTTGTGACTTACTGGAAAACAAATAATAAATCACCAATATTTACTTCAAGTGTTATATTTCAAGATTTTCAAGTATTTTACTTAAATACAACAAAATAATCATCATATAAAAACAGGAACTTTTTATTTACATCATACAGAAAAATTTAATAATTTTGCAAATGAGAGACGCCGGCCGGTGTAGGAAGTAAATCACTAAAACGTAAACAAAACAAACTTGTCAAAACTCTAACCCATGACGAGTGTCATCGTATAATGGCGGGACTAGAGGACCGAAACAATGGTTCCAGATTGCAACCGAACTTAGCCGAAACCAATAGTTGGCGTTGCTGACTATTCGGCCTCTTCGGCTAGTCGGCTAGTCGGCTAGTTGGCAAAATCCATAGTGGGCCCATCTCTACTAATCACGTCTCGTGGTTGTCCTATGATTTATTTATATATTTTTAATTAATTATAGTTATATTCTTTATTTTAAGGTAAATGCTTGAAGACCCTTCCAGCTCACTCAGATCCGGTTTCGGCCGTACACTTTAACAGAGATGGGAGTCTCATTGTGTCTTCCAGTTACGACGGCTTGTGGTAAGTTGTTGACTAAATCATAAGATAATCTTAGGCGTTCCGTCGTCACACGTATAACAGCGCGACATCAGTTACAAAGTATTTCGGGTTTGTATTTATCTCTCACTCGCTCACGTACGCCCCTAAACGAGTCGAACCGAAATATTTTTTATAAATCTCTTTCACTGTACGGTCGGCCTTATAAGAAGCTGCACACTTTAGTGTTTTGTCACTTTAACGTCATGTTTGAACTGCTCCACTAATCTGTCAAAGGCGTTATAGCGACAAGGTACAAAAGTGTTCAGCTTCTTATAAGGCCGACTGTACATTCTTGTTAGAATACGACATATAGGTCATGTAGAAAGCTACGGTGCATCGTGTAAACTAAAGTAAACTGTCCAGGAAATAATAGCGAGCTATCAAAACGTTGACAATACGATAACAGATCAAAGACGATTCGAGTTTATACAATACCATGTCAAAAGCAATATGGTTATATCAAGTAGAATCGGGTCGGTTCGGTGACGGCTGGTTAAACAGTAGAATAGAACCCCAGTAAAAACCACACTATTAACGGTATAGATAGACACGCAATAAGTTGATTTAACAAAGTATGCAACTTTGTGTGGGAGTTTATTTTATTATCCTTAACTGCACGTAGATCAAGTGAGGGTCTCCCCAGACCTATCGACGCGGAATCGGGTTGAGCCGGTAAGAAAAAGTTTATGTCCATGCAATAAGAGCGAAAACGACGTCGTTCCGTTCGCAACGCCGAATCGAGCCGAGCCGAGCCGAGCCGAGCCGAGCCGAGTGATGCCTTTTTCACTCTTACTGCACGGACAAAACTTTTTCTTACCGGCTCAAGCCGATTCCGCGTCGATAGGTCTGGGCAGACCCTTAAAATACATATAGCATTCGGGCAAAAGTGGTAGGAGAAGTATAGAAGGAAGTAAGTGTAGATAACTGCAGCGAAGTACCTACTCTGCGGGCCTAGTTTTGCTGCGTCTATATTGCGCGTCAAATGTGGATAAAGCGTCCGTCTCTCTCGTACTTATATTACGTGTCAGAAGGTGACGGATGCCTTATTAGTAGGAGATCCGAATAGGAGACGATTTGCACCGGGCTGCTTATTCGATCAAAAGTATTTTATATCAAATTTGATACGCTAAATAATATGTGGCGAATAGGTTGTCTGAAAAATTTCATTTCAGTAAATAATTAATTAAAAAAATAAAAAATAACCTTGGCTTAAAAAATTCTATTGCTTGTTTAATAGACAAATTACATACCAATCGAAAGTATGAAGCCTAGAACTTGCAAACGTTAGGTTGTCTTTTTTTTTCCCGTCAAACTATTGGATAGGCAGGTATAAATAGGCAAGTCGGTACTAATAATTTGCACCAAACCTAACGTTTGCATATTCTATAGGCTTCATACTTTCGATTAGTATGTAATTTGTCTATTAAACAAGCATATGCAATTTAAAAAAAAAGTTCATTTTTAATAAAAATTTTAATGATATTAAGTATTGGACTGAAATTTTTCAGGCAACCTAATCGCCACATATTATTTAGCGTATCAAATTTGATATAAAATACTTTTGATCGAATAAGCAGCCCGGTGCAAATCGTCTCCTATTCGGATCTTAGACCATATGCAAACTTTGTCACGCGATAAACGCAGTCATTAGGGCCCCAGATGTATGGAGTGACGTAATTCTACCACCGAGAACTGTCAATTTGAATGGCGGGACATTATATTGATGCGTGCGTGCGTAGGTGCGTGTTTAAGTACAGTCAACAATTTTAGTTGTTGAACCACCTTGGGTACTAAGGTGGTTCAACAATCATAATGACAGTGCCAAGTGATGAAAAAAGAGATTCAATGCAATATAATTTTAACTATATTGCATTACATAAATTGAATTTGTACCTTTCTTCATAAATTGAAAATGGCATTATCCAACAAACTTATTTTAACTTTATTACCTACCTGGTAATTTCAAAGTCCCGCTCACAAAAACTACCTGTTTGTAGATGTGCCTTACGAGGCTATAGTGGCCCATTTATTAAAGTTGTTTGTTGTACCTGTAATGATTACTGCTTGTTTTAAGCGTATTCAAGCGTTACTCAGCTGTTATGACTATATCGTTCACAGCCGGATTTGGGACACCGCTTCGGGGCAATGCCTTAAGACTTTGATTGACGACGACAACCCTCCAGTGTCGTTCGTGAAATTCTCTCCCAACGGGAAGTACATACTCGCGGCAACTCTTGACAACACGCTTAAATTGTGGGACTACAGCCGAGGCAAATGCCTCAAAACTTACACAGGCCATAAGAACGAGAAGTACTGCATCTTCGCCAACTTCAGCGTTACTGGCGGAAAGGTAAAAAATATAGTAGTTTTTTTATTTATCTCTATTCTGATACCAGAATGTAATTACATAGAGGATGAAATAGTAAAGGATGATTTCCATCATACGGCCCGCAACGGATCGGAACGAAAAGAATACGAACGGATGCGGCGACAACCGATCGTGTCCGGCAGCATGTCGACGCATACGATCGGGCGGTAACAGCCGTTCGTTCGCGGTCGACAGGATGTCGACGTACACGATCGGCACCGTACGGTTGCTTGCGACCGTATCCGCACCCAATCAAATAGTTTCGTTCCTACCACGTGTTTGAGTGCACTTTCGAGAATGAGTGGGCTCGCCCGGTCACGGCCGAAAGGTTCCGATCGCACACGGCGACAAGCGAACGGAGCCGATCGCAAGCGAACGGAGCCGATCGCCTGTTGTGACATACTTACGGCTCCGATCGCGTGTCGCGGAAGACGCCCGCCGTCAAGCTGCCGTGTGCGGCTTAGTAATATAGATTTTAAATACTGTGTACATGATTTAATATCGTTTAAAGATTGTAAAATCCGTACCGATCCGATGCGATGCGAGCCGTTTGGTGGAATGGGTCTATCTATAATTAGTGAAAAAGGTTGAATTTATGTATATTCATCATTGTCATTATATTATTTAACAGAAAATAAACAGGATAATAGAAAATTATATTAG
The DNA here is from genome assembly GCA_948252455.1 of Acleris cristana. Classification (NCBI taxonomy): domain Eukaryota; kingdom Metazoa; phylum Arthropoda; class Insecta; order Lepidoptera; family Tortricidae; genus Acleris; species Acleris cristana. The sequence goes on along the minus strand of OX411772.1, from coordinate 14,175,385 downwards.
CTATTTGTATGAAAAAAATCGGCCACTTTCAGCTCAATTTTTTATTTATCCTAATACTTTCTACCATCTCTTCTTTGTAAGATTGTCTGGTAGAGATCTTTATTTAGCGATAAGACCGCTTTTTGACTCGCTATGTACCTAATCTTTATTTTATTTTCTTGTATATCCGTTCCTTGGTGTATGTGGTGTTCAGTTCAATAAAGTGTTTTTTGTATTGTAATTTCTAGATGTTACTTTCGGTACTTATCTGGTGTTAATCAAAACATTTACACGTTTAAAATAGTCGACTATATTTAGGGTACAACTTTTTCTAGCAACTTCTGATGTGATCATTTGGTGGATTCAAAAATTACTCTTATGACCGTTTGCAAAACATTTAGCCTGATGTCGGATTATTTCCAAAAAGATCGTAATTGGCCTGGGGTATAATTTTATGGTCGCTAGAGAGTTATAATACTTGCAGACACCTTATTTCAGGCGTCCAAAATGTCACATACACTTTTTCTCAAAAACTAACTGTCACTCTTATCCTATTTAAACATTAATGCTTTTGGTGGGATATCATTGATTTTTAAACACTTTGTACCGAACTTGACCCCCTCTTAACATTTACGTATTTTGTAGGTGGGAAATCATTAGTTTTTAAGAGAAACACTTTTTTTTTCATATATTTTTATTATGACATAAATATAAACTCACAGCGGTTGCCCGCGAGTCCACCACGTAGATGTCGTTAATAGCACTTGAGTGAAAAAAATCCCTATATCGGTTCAGCGACTTAGAGCTGTGTAAGCCAAACAGACATACATACATAGTTACTTTCACATTTAAAATATTAGTATGGATACGTCAACCTCGTTCCCTACTAGAAGTATAGAAGAAGTATGTGGCTAAGTTATCTTCAAACAAACTTGGCTTTGACACACTGTTTTATTTTTGTATATTTTAATTTCCGCAGTGGATAGTATCTGGCTCCGAGGACAACCTCGTATACATTTGGAATCTGCAATCAAAAGAGATCGTCCAGCGGCTTTCCGGACACACGGACACAGTCCTCTGTACCGCTTGCCATCCCACCGAGAATATAATAGCATCCGCCGCACTCGAAAATGACAAGACAATCAAGCTGTGGAAGAGTGACACTTAAGAAACTACAGTTTTGTAAGTTACTATCAAGTTAATAATGTTCCATAAATTATTGGCAACTGGGTTCACGACGCGTTGGTCTAGTTGGTAGTGACCCTGCCTACGAAGTTATCGGTCCCGGGTTCGATTCCTGGTATGGGCAAATATTTGTGTTATGAGCGCGAGTATTTGTTTCTGGGTCTTGGATGTTTTCTAGGTATTCAGTATATTTTTTCTATATAAATATTGTATCGTTGTCTAGTACCAAAAGCACAAAATTAGAGCTTAGTTTGATACTAGGTCAATTGGTGTTAGGCACTGGACCCACCGCCGGCGAGTGAGATATGAACTATTGACTTTTTTCTAGCCCAAGAAACGAACAAAAGATAATCGCTTCCGTGTAAACAAAAGAGAGAGATATATATTTATAGTTCATCGCTCGCTGTTCACACTGCCGGCGAGGACACTCTACCAACGCCCGGCGAGTAAGCTATAATTCCATCGAATTTTTACTAGCCTCCCGCCGATTGTCAACTGTTTCTAGTACAGAATTTTACTAGTTGCTCGCCGAGCTCGCCGATATCTGGCGGTGGGACCGCTGTTAACTAGTTGACCGCAGCGATAAAAGCTATCGACTATAAAACTAGCTCAGCTAAGTCGTCCGCGAACACTCGCTTTATAGCAGAGCGTCAAAACTATCAAAACTTTACTCGCTTCTCGCCGCTCGCCCACTCTTTTGTAGTTTATAGTTCTACTAGCTTATAGTCTGTAGCCGGCGGTGGGACCAGTGCCTAAGATTGTCCCCTGATATTTAGATATTTATTTATTTCGTACAACCTAATTGTTAGGGTTCCGTGCACCAAGGGGAATCGTCGCCCTATACCTGACACTGCTCCATCACTCAGATCGCGTCTAGCGTGTAAATGAAATGAGTTACTTACAGACCTAAATTCCTGATATTTCATGTAAAAGTTCAGACTTTATTCAATTTTATTATAATTGAGGGTGTGGGGGGACGGGTGGTGTCTCACACTTAAATAGGAGCATAACGTTTTTAAGGGTTTCGTAGTTAACAACCCATATCGTTTTGCAATGTCCGTCTGTCCGCGGTTTAATACGGAGACACTTGATACTACAAAGCTGTAATTTAGCATGGTTATACAAATTATGATATTAATCATGCTGACAAAGTTGTAAAATGAAAATAATTACCCAGGAACGTGTTTTACTCGTTTATCCTAGTGTATGGGATGTTATCGTGTGGAACTGAGTACAAAAGAAACGAAAAATAAAGAAATGGCCATCATAGTTTTAAATTTTAAACCAATTTAAAACCATGATGAGTACTTAAAAAAAAGCGTCCGCAAAAAAAACACGTAACATTACAGCTGTAACATGATTATTCCTTGTTCACAGGGCGTCTCGTCAGTTAGCAGACAGTGTTCTGTAAATTGTGACTTCATATAGTGAGTCTGGACTGTGCCACAGGCTTGTGAATACAATACTTTAAGATACCAAAAGTTCAAGGTACCTTCTACATTAGCCGATCGTATTTCGTTTTAGATACTAGGCAATCAGTTGAAACATGCATTTTCGATCATACTGAGTTATTATTATACATATTTTTTCTATCTGAAATGCAAGCGTATAAAATGTTAAGTGATTATGTTAAATTAAGGATTGAGTTTTTATAGGATTCTGCTTAAGAATAACTGTTGGAAGTAATTAAAATTAATCTAATTGTATGAATAGTGGTTTTATTGATGTTCTGGATTCCCTCGTGCCGACTTAGTCAAAAGAACATTGAACACCAAAAGGTATTTTTCTAACAATGCTTGGAAAAAAACCAGTAAGCTAGTTTTTCCTGTTTGTTTAGTGCATAGCAAAAAACTTCTTTCTGATATGATATGACAGATGAATTGTTTTTTTAGGGCTCTATAGTCAACAAGGAAACCTTATAGTTTTGCCATATCAGTCTGTCCGCTTAACTCAGACTCGTGGTATTATAGGCGTACAACTTATTTGATAGCCGGGTCGTGCTTGAGGTGCGGGGAGAGGAAAATGGTGACTAGTTAACGTTTTTGGATATTATGTGAATATTATAAACAGTGGTGGTAAATAATATATTGCATAAAGCGTAAAGCGGGTCAGAAGTGCGGCGGTTGTTTTAACATGGAGTTATAATGACGCTGCGCTGTCACACACCCTGCAGACGGGGGTCAGGCGCATGTCGGGACACGCGCCTGTCACTACAAACAGCGCGTGGGTGAGGCGGGTCAGGCGTGGCGCTTCGCACAGAGCGCGTGGCGCAGTCCGTGAATGATTTGTGGTGGAGTTGTAAATATTTACATTTTTTTATCGATTTTGCAATGGACTGAAAAATCGTTGAAAGTGTTCGTCAACATAATTGTTTGTTCCTACAATAAATATAACATTATACAAACGCTGCTTTGAAAGCAAACTTGTGGATATCAATAGCTGAGAAAAAAAAACATTAAGTATTTTAATTTATTTAATTACTATGAAAATACTTCACGATTTTTTATTCTAACTGAATAGGCTTGATTTTTTGATCGTCGATTTGTCGAATTTATTGATGGCAGTCTTCTTGAAGTATCGGCAGCAATGTCTTGCGAAATGTCTAGGAAAGCCATTTACCCCGTTAATTATACAAGTTGTTACTTTGACCGCATCTTTTGCAGTTTCAACTAAACAGTTAATCGGTCTTCTATTATACTTGCCATTACCATCCGATCTCGATGGCGCGCCTGCGATCACCCGCGCTCAACCGCGCGTGGCCCGCCGCGGTTCGGCGCTGTGTGTGAAGGCAACGACCGGCGCGCCTCCCGCGATGAAAACGACATGCTCGCGCTCTGTGTGTTTTACGCTTAATTAAGTTTTATCAGTACGATTCGTGTGAACAAGAAGTTCAGTGGTTAAAAACCGTTTCAAGTTTTACTATTTTAAAATTAATTCGTGATATGTATCGCCTTATAATGATCATTTGTAAAGGATATAATTATGTTGTGTCAAAAAGAACATTATTGAATACATCAAGACAATTGAAATTTGAAGAAACAATTATTTCTATTTATAGGGTTTGACCACGCAACCCTCGATATGTATAAAAATGAACGTAACCTTTGTACATCCCCCAAAATCCAGAAAACATACCTACCTCGAAAACTTAAAAAGTCACCGCCGCCACTTGAATCCCAAACTTAAACCTAATCCTCTCAATTTTCACACCCATAAAGACCGAGAAAATTATTACCACGACTACTTTTTTCAAAAAGGTTATTTCCGCCCTTTTGAAATCTAAAAGTCGGATTAAAATGAAACTTCAGGGACCGATGACAATACAATTATATGGTAGTACCATCGAGCTCGTGTGATGATAGAGACAGGAGGTGGCCATAATGAACTCAATGGCTCATAGTAGATCCGTCAAGTTTGGCTTCTTTTGACTCTTTATTTTAATAGTGATTTCATTATTAGCTCAGTTAGTAGGTATTTTTGCCCTACAAAAGGTGCGTAGTTTTTATTTTATTTTTATTGCTTAAGTATAGGTTAGTAATTTAAAATGTAAGTTTTCGACCTCTAGGGGTCACAGCGTTAGCCGCCACCTTGAATTGAAGGGACCAAAATTGGTTCTTTTTTACATAATGCTTCAACAGTTGACTTTATGACAAAAATGTCTATGAGAAGTATAAAGACAATAAAATTTCAATTATTTTTTGTATTTGTATTTATTCTGTACGTCTTATAGATTAAGTTACAAGCGGTGGAAAAATTAAATTTACAAAAAATGTATAGGTACAACTTCAGGTTGAGTGAGATGTTGCTTGTTTTTGTCGGGGGTTAAAAATAGGCATCGCACCGTAGCATGGCTAGCGTGTAATCACGTGTCACGTACTTACGAACCTATTTTTGATACATATTTTACCTTTTTATAATCTCTAAAGTTTCATTATTCACACTGGCCACATAGAAAAAAGAAATGGTTTCAAATTGTTTTGTGAAGTTAAGTCGCTGATGAAAATGGAATTGTCCCCTGAAAATTAAAGAGCTATGATTTACTAGTTTAAGTTAATGAAGCACCTTCATAGACGATAATATACAGGTGGAATACTGAATTTTAACGAGACGACGTGCATGAAGGCCGACCAAAATCCGCATTCACGCAAGAAAACATCGATGTTGTGCGCAAGCTGATAAAAGTGATAAAGGAAGACCGGCATGTGACATATTGCGAGATTCAAGAGTGTTTGGGTATTGGGATGAGTTTGTTAGATATCATATCACAAATTTTATAGAAGTGCCAATATCTCGAAAACCATGAAATTTTCATAAAGGTTATACTTGTTTAATCCCAAAGCTTATGAGCTATGATATCAGCCCTCTTAGTTTTGCGACTGGTTTTAGGCACACCTGCGCCTCTATTCCCGACCATAAAAAAGATATCGTAGTTGACCTGTAAGGCTGCGGCTCCACTGAGACGGAGATGAGCGGAGTGGAGCGGAGATGTGCCAATATTAACCAATAGAATCTAAACTAACGTGCGGAAGGGCCGCTCGACGTGACCGCATGCGCTTTCTATTGGTTGATATTGGCACAGCTCCGCCCCGCTCCGCTCGTCTCCGCCTCAGTGGAGCCACACCCTTATGGTATTGTTATGACTTCAGACACCATTACTGTCAAGTAAATAAGAGCTATCAAAACGGTGACAATACGATAACAGATCAAAAACGATATTGTTTTTACCGTGTTGAATAGAGGCCCTGTATAAATAGACGATCGCGTTTGTACATCTTTTTTATCACCATTGCATTGGTTTTGTTTTTCTTTTGTACAGTCAGCAGCAAAAGGTTGTGGACAGTCCAAATAAGGACATGTGTAAATATTTTTGAACTCTTCGACTGTCCACCTATTTTTGCTGACTGTGCAATAAAATGTTAACATTTTGATCCTTGTCATGATCATTTATTTTACTATGCAGGCGATTTTATTTTATTATGCAGGCGATTTTGTTTTATTAAAGGTATCTTGTTTTCGGCTGTAGTCTCGAACTTCAATTGTTTTTTTTAACAGGTTCGTACTACTTCGTGACCCTTTTTACTGCAATAATTGCAATCTTCTGCATTTATGATTTCCTTAATTTCCTCCGATTTCTACTGGAGTACGACAAATGTTAGCGCGAAATATCGTTTGTGCGAAATATAATGCGATGCTCGGCTGTGCGAAATGTCGTTTTTGCGGTGTTATCGTATGTGCAAAATATGGGTTATTACCTGCACACGTTAAATTCAATTCTTTTTTCATTTCATACTTCTATTAATATTTAAATATGAATAATCGGTTCCGGGTTGTTCAATGAATCACCTCTATCTCAATGATTATTGAAAAGTTTTTAGCTCACTCTATACTTATGCATTTCTATTACTATTAAAATTTAAAAAGAAAGTGGTGATAACAACTGAAAATATTTTTCCCACCTTTTTAGCGGTAACAGGTGGGGATAAAAAAAACAATTGTTACTACCAACTTATTTTGGCACTAACTGGGAATTTTTATTCCCCGTCGTCGACAGGTGGGAATAACCCAAAATGTGATTTAGTATGTATGCGATATACCACTATACGAAATGTAATTTGTGAGGAGTATAATATGCGTGGTACAGTCGACGTCAAAGATATACATATAGTTAGGTACATATTTGAACCTCGTTTCAATGGAGTAAGGTGAAAGTCGGGTGTCATTTGTGCGAAGTATCTTTTGCGCGATGTATGATAAATTGATAATATGCAATTTAGACAGGATTTTAGTTTTTTATTACAATTTAGGAGTGGTATTTCATATAAAGGAAAGGAAAAGCGATGAAGATTTTACAAAATTTCGTTTGTGCCATGTATGATTGTGCGACACTACAAACACAGGTGTAGGTAGGTATTCAAGATAATATTTCCGCCGTGATTTGTAATCTAACATTTAACATATTTGTAATGAGTATTTTATAAAGAAATAAATTATTCACAAAATATTCATTAACAAAATAATATTTAATAAACGACGTAAAGCTAAAACGTAATCTTCGCCTAAACACTCTTTAATTTCTTTATGTCTCCCGACACAATGGCCCATCATATTATTGAGTACCTATGTGTTTCATTCATTTGTCATTTGTTTTACGATTTGGGGGCAAATTGAAAATTGTGTCACGTCAGCATGAAAATGAACTAACCGCGAAAAACATGATCGCGCATTTATTTTTTAAGACTTTCGATGTAATTTAACTCAACAAGAAAGTTATGAAGTAAGGCCGGATTTACACTTGTAAGTTATTACTGTAAGTTTTGAACAAAGTTATATGCAAGACAGAGATGCAGATATTTAGCACTCACTCTTACCCATAGTTGCGTCTCAGATCTTAAAGTAATAACTTACAAGTGTAAATCCGGCCTAATGATAGACTTCGATTGGCCTTTCACGATGAAGCCTCATCTCGTGCCACGTGGTTTAATGAGTTTAAACGTGGTTCACTAATCTCACCGATAATCTGCGTGAAGCACGGCCTTCTGCGGCGACGACTGAAGATAACATCAGTGTTGTGCGGCGTATGATAGAGTCTGAGAATAGAGTGACCTATCAGCAGATTCGGAAAAGCTTCGGCGGATGCCTAAGCTTGTCCAAATCTGCTGATAGGTAACTCTTTTATGAGTGAAGTCCACAAAATCCTCCATGAATATGTAGCGGTCAGGAAGCTTTGTGCCGATGGATACCTACCTCATAATTTGACCGTTCCCCAAAAACTTCGTAGTGTTGAATAATGGTACCGTGACGTGGTTCAAAGATTTAACGGAGGCGACTCAAATGCTGTGTTCGACATAGTTAGTTACGGGTGACGAAACCTGGATTTACTGTTATGAAGTTATGATCCCGAATCCAAAAGACAGTCTGCTCAGTGGCCCACTGACAGAGGGTGTTTCCTTCCGAGGAGTTGCCAACTAAAGTGAAGAGAGGTCGAAGCGTGGGAAAAAGATGGTGGCCTAGTTCTTCGGAAGGACAGGTTATTTATTACACGACGATTGTTTTAGAGGATCGAAAAACAGTTACTGCATAGTGGTATATGTACACTAACAATGGTTTGCAACTTGTCTTGGGAAAAAGTTCAGCCGATTTGAATAATTTCCATTTTGTTGTGTTCGTAAAATTATCAGGACAAGGTTTGTATAAAAAATACACCCGTGCGGCGCCGCGCCGGGCACGGATATCTAGTAAGAAATAACAGAGGACCTTGGACACTTCCCTGTTGCACCCCATATTTAATAATTCTACTTGCTGAGGTATATTTCTTCTTTTTTCTTGTGACTTGTACATATTTGATTGAATTCTGTGTACCTATTGTTTTCTATTTTCCAGGAAGTTTGTGGCTACATGTTTATTTTGTATTTCTTCCCGATAAAAAGTTACGTTTGGTGGAAAAATAGTTATTTATGTAACTGGTACATAATGAAGCTTGTTACGGTACGAGTACCGAGGGTAGAGCGCGAGCCTGCGAGCACAAATTACAGACCTTAACAGCTAATTATGAACCGTTGCATACATAATTTTTTCTACAAGCTTAAAATGATAATGACAAAAATAAGCAATGGCTAACTATACTCTCTCGTATACTAGGTATACTCGATTTTTCTGCTAAAATAAATAGTTGTCAGCAAAGTCATTTTCATTATTCCGATTGGCGTTAATAGTTGGTGAATTTTATTGTGAAGGAAATGTTAAAAAAATGCATGCAAATTTTAATAGTTAAGTACCAAAAACAGTTCTGACAATTTATCACAAAAGTTGGAATGCCAAACGAAACGCCATTTTGTTGATATCTCTATTGAACATAACCATGGTAATCAAATAACAAATCGATGTATTAACCATCTGTTTTTAGTAATTTAATAAAAATGTAGGCAAACAAAATGTAGGAAACAAGCGTGATTTAATGTATGTATGTATGTATGTAATAAAAATGTAATCTTATTCATATAATTAGTCTCGTAATTAATTTTGTTTTTAATATACGTAATTGTAGTTGGTATTAAAATATTTTTAACGGTTTATTATACAAATTAGGATCTCAAGTGTTCACTAAACGTCAAGACCGTACCCATGGTAATAACAATGCTATAATAATCATTATAGAACTGAAATTACCATGGCAACGGTCGTTATAGAATTATTTTCTCGCTTCGGTTACGCTATAGGTGGTATTCTGATACCGTTAACGATATCAATATTAGCGGTTTATAGTACACGAGAAGAAAAAAAATATTTTTACAAAAAATATCAACTAATTGCTCATGTTCCGGCGCTGCGAGGAAAGGAAACAGCATCATCATGAATTTTATGCTGTGACGTTACGTTACAGTCGTATTTTTAGAAGCTTTATTTTACTAATTTGTATGCTAGTGAGTATGTAAATATGATTAGGTCACGCATCTCGCGAGTTAAATTTAAACCAGTTACGGTTATTAGACCGGGTTTAAATTTGGAATAATACATAATGTTAACCTGATAACAATGAAATAATGTGTCTTTGAGCTGATCATTCTATGCTCCACATTTTCGTATCGTATATGTATAATTATTGTCGCACAATATCCTCTGCACATCGGTTCTGTCGTACATTTGTATTGTTGAACAGTGATACGTCGCACACTTTTTATTAAAAATGTCGCACTCCATTAGGTGAAAATCTCGTTATACCGTTTTAGCTGGTGTCAGTAGTTGATTTGTGTTTCAAGCGAGATTTAACTGCTTTTCGAGATTATAGTGAATTTGTCAGTCTCAGTCCTTATTAAAGATATGATTCATCCCTGGAATCTGTGTTGTCTTGTGTTCAACTACTGGACCAGGGCACGCGCGCGCTATATTATCGTAAGATCCAGACAACTGCCGGACAATGGGCGGGCGCCGGCCCGCTTCAGACGTAATGACCTCTTGAGCTGCAAATCCTCTGGAGCGGTAGCGCCGCAGTGCGGTGCGGAGGCGGTTATCTCAGAAATTACGAAAGATGAAAGCATGATAATAGTATACATATGTACACTAGTAAAATTAAGTGAAACTAGGACGCCAGAAAATTCAAATATTCCTTATAAATATGTGTTCTCTCTGGGATTGTTTGCCAGCGGCAGAGCGTCCTCAGGTGCTAATGACGCAGTGTTCTGGGCACAGACCAGTTGAATAAATATCAGGGGACCTTTAGCGTCTTACTTCAATATAGTATCATAATCGTCTTTGGTCGTCCCATTCGTTTTTTGTCAAGTTCTTAACTCGTCTCATTCTTCAGTACTTTTTGTAGTTTACGAGACATATTTTTTTTTCATATTGTTTCCATACAAAGATTTCAGAAAAATATTAATAACTCATCAGTTTTTGTTTCAAATATTTTTCTATGGTTAAAACAACAAGGGTAAGCTAATTCTATAAAAAAAAAACTACAGATTTAAGTTCGCGGATTTTTATAAAAAAAGTGCACCTGGTGGAGAAATATCGAATATGTCAAAAAAACAGAAAAAATAGTAACTATAACCATCTGCGAGGATATTACGGTTTGACGAGTATTTTCAGAGAAATACCCGTTTTTCTTAAATTCTCCATAAGGTGAAGTCTTGTAATTGCAACTATCTGGTTATTGCAACTAACTTAAATAATTCCTTCTAGGATCACTGTTTTGAACAACGAAAGGCGTGATATCGTTCTTCCTTACTGAGAAATACAATATCACGCCTGTCGTTCTTCTAAACAGTTATCCTAGAAGGAGTTATTTAAGTTAGTTGCAATAACCAGATAGTTGCAATTACAAGACTTCACCTTACAAGTTTTTTTAAATGTATTTATAATTAATTATTTACCCATCCAAATTATCTCAGGCTCATTTTCTAATATGATGATGGCGATGGCAAACAGAAGCTATTTCAAGAAAGAAAAAGAAACATCTACGACTTCGGTTTCTATTTCTATGAAAGCCGATTTTCAGCCCACTGTGTGACGGGACTACTTAAACTCGCCGCTGCGACATTCACTCGTTATTTCGTCCGGCCGCGTTTTTGAAAGAATACCACCCCAGGAGGAGGAATTAAAAGGGAAAAGTGAGCTTTTTATCTATGTACTTATCTCAATTCCGATAGTGGAAAATAGTTCAAAATTTACTTGCAAAATCAACACTTACTACCTACTACCTAACTAAAAGTAATGAATACACAATCAATGAAAATAAGCTCACCGAAAACTTGTTAAAAACAAATACCCAAGTAATCGTTGTAATTACGCCTCGGAGGACTAAATTATTTATCGGGTATTACGAGGACATTTTGCAGACGAACTTTAAGGGAAATTAGTAAATGAGAAAAGTTACCTGATTCCGAAACAGACCCGGGCGAATTACTGTCAGTGGCTTACCTTAATGTCCTCCTACGTTAGATACTTACTTTCAAACTGTTTTATGCGACAGAGTTGAGGCAAAATACGGTCAGTGGTCTGTCATGCCAATGTTATCTTCTACTATAGCCTCCTAAGGCCCAGCTTTTTAAAAACCTCGTAAGGCGTGAGATCCATTTTATGTACATAATAATTATTACTATCAGTCCCAGAGATACATTACCAGCAGATAGACGAACCTTACATTTTCGAGGAGGCTTCTCATGCTTGAATTTCCCCTATTAAGACTCTTGTTTACTTTCCTGAAGGTCTTGTACGAGTACAGGTAGAATCACAAAAGCTGGCGCACGAATGGAGTAAAAAAAAGTAATGTCACCTATTATCACTGTGTGAATGCCGTCCTTTGAACCGATGTTCGAGTTTCAAACCAAAAACATGTTATTATTTTACATACTTGTCACTATGTGTACCTATCCTTAGTTTCGTTCACTCATTCAATCCATTCGTGCCAACTTGTGAATCGACCTATATACATAGAAGTATTTGCCTTGGACATGTTCAAATGCTCATGAAGTATTTCATTTACGTTTTCTTTACTTCTCACGTCTATCTTCCCACTGCAGTCTTCGGGCTTCTAAAGTTACATTTTTTACTTTTGTTCCATTTTCATCCGTGACGTTAGAAACTCGTCTTCCACTACCTAGGGTCATCTTTCACGTTCTCGCGACCAAATTTAAACTGCTTGGACCCGAATCACCAAATTCACACAGTATCTATCTATCTATCTAAGAACCTATGTTGTCCCACTGCTGGGCACATAAATACGCTGTCTTATTGGGCGTATTTCCTTCTTTAGTAAGAAATTTAATCGCTGCACGCCGCTCAATTTTAATTATTTTGGTTTTTTTCCGGACATGTTAAAAACATTCGAGAGTCGCACAAATACGAAATGGAAGAAAAAAAAGAATTTCATTATTTTTCTGAAAAAGGAGAGATCCAATGAACACGAATCCATACCGGGCAGTATTATTTTCGCATTATTCTATGACCAAGAAGACCCGTCGTCAGTACATATTATTTTTCGTTTTTTATGCAAACGTCGTGTTTTAATTAAATATTTTTTTCACTTCTCACTTCTCATGCTCTTGAAATGTTACTTTAGTCTCTACACTTTGGGACTAAAGCTCCTTATTAATCTATAGGGATTAAAGTATTTTTTTAATTTACTTTGGAAACCTCTAAACAGACAATCACGGTGATTCTGAATGGAGGATTATCGCCATTTTCAGTGATTGTCTATAGACAATTTTTAGGGCGTGGAAATAACCTTAAAATGACAACTGTGGAAAAATATTAAAAAAAGATTTAATTTCGTGAAACACGATTAATTTTTACGAATATGAATCTATTTAACTATATTAAGGATTAATTCATTTTATTGTGTATCGTCCAATTAGTTGTAAAATAGTTATTAAGTTTGAACCTGTTGGCTAAATATGCGAGCATTTAAAGCGGAACATTACAAAAAAACCGCGGAACAAATTTGTAAGAAACTTGCTTATAATCCATATTGTAATTTTGTATAGAACGTGTTTTTTTTTTCTTCGCATTCAAAGTGAAAGGTAGAGTGTTTAACTCGAGACTAAACAACCATAATGACACTCGAACTATAGCCACCTGCGCTCCGCTTGGGTGGCTAAACATCTCGTGTCATTATGGCTTATTTTAGTCCCTTGTTGAACAATCTACTATTTATTATACCACGATGGTGGCAAACAAGTGTACGGCCCAAGCGGTTACCGTAGCCTATGGACGCCTGCAATACCAGAAGTATAGCTGTGCGTTGCCGACCCTTTAGAAACCTATTTACTCCCCTCTTGAAGAACTCCATACTGCAGTCCCCAGGGAAAACCTCGGCAGGGAGCTCATTCCACAATTAGACTCGGGCACGATACCGCTGGTGAGTTTGGGATCATCAACGATTCTCACAGCAAGTTTTTGAACCAAGTCAAAACGTCCAAGCTGGTATTCAGGTGCTCCCGCCCAGGTATGACAGAACTAGATATGGGGCCAGACTTGCGACTTATACAGCAGCAGTCTTTGCCCCGATGTAAATACCACTTCGCTCTATTCAGCCCACCGAGCTTTTTAGACGCCAGTTTGACCTTGTCTTCTAAGTGTATTCTGGAATTGTGGGGACCACAGTAAATGAAGTTTTCTTAGCGGTGAACGCACAAACTTGTGTTTTCCCCAATGGACCCAATCGGAGACTCTGGATAGAGAGCTCTCGATTTTAGACACAAGCTGTTCGCGATTTTGTACCACAACGGAACGAGGGAGGTCTGCCCGGACCGTGTACCCATAAAATGCGTCTCCAGTACTGTCGTCCGTCCGCATAGCAATGAATTCTGTCAATAGATTTATTTACTTATAAATCGAAAACTGTCGCAGTTAGGTAGTTACGTCCATTTGGGATACATTTGTTTTATGTTTAATTAAAGTCATATTGTAGGTAGGTATATCTCAGTTTATATCATTTCTGATATCAAATTAATATACTTAATATGGGGTCGTGGTCCTAGGTACTCATACTAGTAACTCAAGTAGTACTTATTTTAGCAACTTTCGTAATATAACTTACCTATGCACGATAGAGGACAATAACCCATACTTACCTACTTAATAAAGCATGGTCTAAATTTGATTAAACTTCCATTCTCTATTACCGCGAGTGAAGCAATAAACCGCCCTGATGTTATTAAGTTTCCCTCGGCAGTCAGGCAACGACGCTTATTAGCTATACAAACATAATTTATTACAAGTATGAAAGGAATCTGTTGTCAAAGATGCTTTTAATACTAGATGCTTATATTATGATACTAGGTAGTAGCTTCTGCCAGCGACTTCGTCTGCGTAGACTTTAGAATTTGATATACCAGAGGGCCCTGCCAAGATGCACTACGTTAACTAGCGTTTCTATTCGTTTCGTTTGTAAACCAATCGCGTCACTGGTAGATCACGTGACTTTTCGTATCACATCATCTACCAGTGAAGCGATTGGTTTATGCCCGGTTTCAATATTCAAGAAACGAATCGTTTTCCTTACGTCTCGTTCAAATTTGACATTTGCTACGTACAAAATGTGTCAAATTTTAACGAGACTTAAGGAAAACGTTTCGTTTCTTGAATATTGAAACCGGGCATTAAACACGAAACGAATAGAAACGCTACTTAGCGTAGTGCATCTTGGCAGGGCCCTCAGAATGAATAACATAAATTTGTCCTAACCGAACCGAGAACGAAATATAAACCTTATAATCGTTTTATCCCCCAGTGACTTTGACCACACCAAGGCAACAATTCGATAGAGTTTGAAATCCTAGCTAGCGCCATCTAGTTCGTGTACCTATGGAGAACTAAAAGTGTGTCTCTTTAGTAACTTTTGTGTACGAACACATCAATGAATACAAACTGAAAGGATTTCAGGATCAAAAACGTAAACAGAAATAAAAACACACTACCTAGACATGGCTAGCGTGTTTGGAGGTGTAGGATGGCATGACATTTCACCTTTTCAATTTTGTTACTCGTCCATACAAAGTTTTTAACGATTAATTTGATTTCCCGTAGGAATGAAATGTTTTTTCGGGATAAAAACTGTCCTATGTTCTATTCCAGGAGGGTACATTACATAATTCTAAAGAGTCATAATTTCGAACACAGTTTTTTGATTGAAGACTAAACTTTTTGTTATCGCTAATAAATCAAAACTAACCTAACCTACGTATGACAATTAAATTACGCATTTAATCTAAAACGTAACATAGCTTTCGGAAAAATAAAAATTCGAAGAAATGAATATTCGGAAAAAAGTAATTCTGAATTTTAAGGTGTTCCTATTCCAAGTTTCATCCCGATCCGTTCAGTGGTTGAAGCGTGATTGAGTAACAAACACCCAAACATTCTCATTATAATATTATTGAGATAAGATAAGATAAAAAAATATTTCTACAGCAATATTATAATATTAGATTTTTTAAGCCCTGAGTATTGTTTGAACTGACATTTTAGAATTAAATTATCCCTTTTTTATTACTGTTCATGTTTTACTGCTACTCTTGCTAACCAACCGCCGAAAAATATAATGACTATCAGTTAATTTTTTCAAGTGATCATAATATAATAATCGCCCTAATACTTATTAAATAAAAGCCGTAGAAATAATACGCCTGGAATAATTGTTTAAAATGGAGGAAAAAATGTTAAAATCTGGATACGTCAACGCTGTCAACGTCAATCTTTCACCGCTCCGTTTGACCTAGACTCACTATGTACCTACAAAGCCTGTCCCATGTTGTCACACTGATTGGTATGATTGGGAGAAATAAATTAATCCATTGTACCTACAATTTTGACAAATAATTACTAACATTGAATAAGATTTAACGTTACTAACAATTTATGGAACTCTATGACCCTGAAATAAAAGCATTAATTTAGAAAAAGTTTGCCGTTAGTTTATTCAGTAAGTACATATTTTTACAACTAACCATTTTTTTAATTTCATAATCTGGTTGACAAACAACACCCAAAAAATGTTGTATTTGTGATATAATTGTAAGGTTTTTCTTTTAACTATAATGCGTTAACTCAAAGAAGAGAATCATTAATGACCCAAGCTAAGTTAAAAATAGCTCATCCAAAAGGACTAACTACAACAGAAGTAACTAATCTGCCTTAGCCTGTCCCAGAAAAAAATCGGTCAAGTGCGAGTCGGACTCGCGCACCGAGGGTTCCGTATGTAAGATAATATTAATATGGTTGGAAAACACAAAAGAAAACTAATTTTGTTATGAACTTTTTCTTCAATGCAATAAGGTCCATTTTGACTAGACTAAGGTTTTATACAGTTTTTTGATAATTTTTCCAAAAATGTAAAATTTGACAACTTCATTTTACTTTTCGCGTAAAATAAAAATAATTATCTTTAAATCATCTCTTTTCACGGAAAAATTAACCAGCTTAATATAATATTTCCAATTTAACGATTAAACAATCCAAAGATCCGAAGAGTTTCCAGCAAGTTTCAACCCTGAACTGGCTGCACCACTAAAGGTTTCATTGTTTCTCTTCATCCTATGTGCACACTTCTTTGTTCCTAGTATACCTACTATCTACTCGTACACTTGAAAGACTTCAGTTTATATTGAATTTTGACGTCGCAAAATATACCGTCCACATAAATGCAGCGGTAACTTTAAGGGAGTTTTGATTTCTGCTGCAGTCGGTTTTCATATTGCAAAATTACACTATGAACTTTGACTTTGGCTTACGACTTAATAATTTACTACTCGGAAATAGGATCCTTTGAGAACCTTGCGTAACAGCCGAGAGCCATATCAATTGCGCAGACGTTTTAATTACGGGTATCGATAGTCGCAGCACTATTCAAATGTTTTCGAGCTGGGAGCTTTGGGGATGTTTGATATCAAATATCGGAATAACTATTCTGAAAATTTGAGCATGTATTGGCTTCGACCTTCCACTACGTGCATCTACTTTGACTATCAGCAAAATGCGCCCTGGCAAAACGAAAAAGTTGAAACAATGTTCATCGGAATTCATTCGACCCGGGTATTGAGAATTTTAACTACCTACTTATTTTAAATAGTTTGGTAAAACCGAACATTGCTCCAACGTAAAGTTTAGTCAGCATCCCGCTCGTCGCTCCGCGTTTTCCGGGAAAGCGCATAAGGGGAAAAACGCGTTCTCCGCGTTTAGTATACGGAGAAAATCATAGTCATTGCACACTGAGTATACTGGCCGGCAAGTATACTCAGTGTACCCAGGGCCTAAGCTTCGGTAAATATTTCAATGAACCCAGACCCAGGTGGGGTTCGGCAGGATTACGCGGTGATTAATGACTACTGTCGATGGGAATTACTGACCACCGTTCTCTTTTATGCATAAAAGTGCCTGTGATAATTTTAAGCAAAATTCCTAAAAGGATCAGGTATTTTCAACGAGGGTGATTAGGGTTTTTTTCCAACAGAGGATATACATACTTAGATTATATCTTATCAGGAGAACTTATTTAGAGGAAATTTTAGGGTTTTAGGAAGTTATGTTTTTTGTGAATTGTCTTTTTAATGAATGCCCAAATTTGGGGTAATCGAATCAATGTAGGAGTTATAGATTCCACTTCTTTTAGAGTAGGTAACACAGCCAGTACGAGTACATTGCAATAACATGGCAAATATTTGAATCAAAAACATCACAGCAGCCTTTGCATGAAAGGTAATAGGTACTTACCGTGTTTTGTACACTGTATACCGTGTGTAAAAGTACTCCGGGTAGTTATTTGCCTTTGCGTTTCCACTATCCCGCCTCTGGCTAAGCTAATGTTGTTGGCAGGTCGTATTTTGATCTTCAATTGCGTCTGTCGTACTCGTGATTATTGTTTCAATTTCCTACTGTAATATTTTGTGTGCCGCAAAGAACGATTTGATAACATACCTATATCTTGTGTACAAATGATTTCACGGTTTCTGATATTATTACTCAGATATTTGTTTAGTTTTCAGTGTGTTAGGTTTTTACAAGAAATATTAAAATATATAAGTTACCTAACGATTCTAAGCCAAAAAAATAAACCTAACCTAACCTAACCTAACCTACCGGGGGTTAGCTGGCTTTAAATATACTCTCTGCCGCGAGGTTTACAAAATCTTCTTTTGTTTTTGTTGTTTTGGGGAGATTCGCCCAGGTTCCTTCTATACATGATTTTTATCGAAACACCTTTCAACAACGTATCATAACGCAGAATTTTCATTTCTTCGAAACGAATTTCTTGCCACATGGGGTATTTTTAGGGTTACGTACCCAAACGGTAAAAACGCGACCCTATTACTAAGACTCCACTGTCCGCTTGTCTGTCACCAGGCTATAGCTCATGAACCGTGATAGCTAGATAGTTGAAATTTTCACAGATGATATATTTCTGTTCCCGCTATAACAAGAAATACTAAAACCCGACCAATAAATATTTAAGTGGGGCTCCCATACAACAAATGTGATATTTTTGCTGTTTTTTGCTCGATATTAACACACAGAATATTTAGTTGTCTAATGTTGTATAGATAAATGGTAAGGAACCCTTCGTGCGCGAGTCCGACTCGCACTTGGCCGGTTTTTTTTTGGTAGTCACAAGTCTTACCTAACCTAACCTACGTAATTACCTTCAATCGTTGCAGCAACCACTTTCTCCCATAACTATTTGGAAAATGCAGCCATGCAGCAGTGATTTTTCTTACATAGAAATTAATGATCATTCAGATGAGCTTTGGATTTTTGAGGTGATCGATCATACTAGATACTTAAGTAGACACAAGGCGTCGCTTATCATGCTGCTGTCATTGGCTGATTAGGCCAATCAGGGGGCTTGCAGCACTGCATTCGCGTCTAGTCCTACCCCTTTACCTGTTTTGAGGAACAAACAAAGCTTGGGAGTCTTAACATTGATCTAGGTTTTAGTGTCGTGGGCTCCCCTACTAAATGTACATCACCTCCTAAATACCAGAATTTACATTTTGACGTTAAATAATATTAAGTTAACTTTTCATACTCGACCACGACATTAACTTCCCTTTTTTAAATTTTATCCAATTACGAATACGTCAGCTGCATTCCAGAACATCAGTTTTTTCGCAAAGGCTTATTACCTATTTTCTTCCACTAGCTAGACTAAGAGGAAGTCGGTACTTTTAGACGTCTTATCCACCGCCCTCCGCTTATTTTACTTGCAGACATTAGACATACCTATAATTTTCCTGCATCTACCTGAACACTGGAAACAGTTTACCCTGAGGCAGCTAGTTTCTTAATCTTTATCCCAAAAAAAAGGACGGCGCTTTGTTTGATCTCTATAATTTTCAGGATGAAATGTATCAAATAAATAAAAAGATCTTGTTATCGTTTATGAATGAATATTCTGAGAAATACAATTATGCGATTTTGGGTGAGCTGTTCACAATTTAAAATGGATTTTATTGAGTGTTATAAGTAGAACAATTATATGAGAGTGATGAATAAAAAATATGAATTACGTGTCCAGTAACATTGAATTACGAAAATCTAATATTACCTACTTATCTGTCACTTCACAATCTGCGTTTAAAAGGGATAGATTTCTCAATTTTTATCGCCAAGAATATAATACGGCTATACACAATTTATACGCTCACGCATACTCCTTAGTTGTAATAAAACTGAGCGCGAAGCCTCTTTACGAGTTTTATTGCTGAACGAATTGAGATCTCGAGATGGCATCCGTATGTTTGTTCAACGAAAACTAGACCAATTACTACAATACCAGAATACATTTATAAGTCGTAACATAAAGTCTCTGTTTGGCTACTTGTTATCGACCAATCAAAGTAAGGTTCAATGGAAACGGCATTCGCTAAGCAATGTTACTAGTATGTTACCCGAACAGAGACCTTATTAACTGTATTTACCTCAACTAAGTAGGTATTATTTTACTTTTCAAGAAAATTTGATCTACAACAGTCTAGTAATTGTACCATACAAACATACGAAAACACTCTTAGTTGACTTTTAGACCCGCGTTGCTCGCTCGATAGTCATCGTCGACTATATCATTTGAATATATAATGTAATGAATGAGGCGCTTCAGTGTACAATAACTTTTCTATGGGTCTACCCAAGCGTATTCCAAGCCCAACTTATCATTTGGTCAACAGGTAGCTTCAAGAGGTAGCTATAGTTAGCTATAGATAGAGAGGTATCAGAAGGACAGTTGAATTGAGTGAGTACCTACACACATAGCTACATAGAGTACTAGACTAGTTAATGGCAAATAGTGGATAAATTAATGAATTATACTATCAAAAATATACTACATCAGAAAAGCGCATTACTAAAAGTAGGTATTCAATTTACCCCTAAGAATTATCCATTTGATAATGTAAATAAAATTAATTGTTGTTCGAATTTGTTCATTAATTGCGTCACATAATCTATGTTCTCAACGTGGAAACAATGCATTGGTAATTATTGCGAAACAGCATTTTATTTTCTCAAAGGTGTGCTGCTCAAGAATATTTGACATTGTCAAATGTACCCAAATAAAATAAAATAACCGGTCGGACTCGCGTACCGAGTGTTCCGTATTCAAAAGTGATATGATAGGAAAACGCAAAAGAAAATACTAATTTTAGTCGCCACTTCATCCAACTGCAGGAAGAATCAAAAATACCAGGTTAATTCCAGCGATCATAACGCTCGCGAATCGGTTCCGCTCCGAGCGAGTGTTTACGAAAAACCTGGTAAAGAACTATACTTAATTATCCGGTATTTTTCGTACCGTTCCCAAGCCCTAAATGCTTTACCGAACACTTAACTGTTAAAACGAAGTTACTTGAATTCCTTCCCACAAAGCTTGAGCTTTCCGTAGCTTCAAGGAATGTGAAAGAATAGAGGACGGGCTTCCATATGGGTTATACGTTCGTTTCACATATTATCCTCCTAACTATATGCGTTTACATTATTTGACAGTCATATAAACAATTCAAATTTTATTTTAATAATATCTAATAGGGAATATGCATGGATTTTTTTAATCGCATTTCTCAACAAAATATGAAAATACCGTAAAAGAGATCAGAGTGACCAAAAGTGAAATTAAAATTAAAATCATCCAAGAAATACGGATGGCATTTTAAACTGCTAATTGGACAGCGATTAGACAGAGAGATCAGATATGCACTGTGACGTCATGTATGTAACAAACAGGTCAGACTCCATGTTAAATTCTGTTTTGCTAGAAAGAGATATTCTATAGGCTTAATACTTTCGATTAGTATGTAATTGGTCTATTAAACAAGCAATAAAAATATATACTATATACTAGCTTCTGCCCGTGACTTTGTCCGCTAAGATTTCAATTATCGTTATTCCTTCGGAAACTTTTGAATTTTCCGGGATAAAAGTAGCCTATGTGTTAATCCAGTGTACAAGTTATCTCCATTTCAAAATTCCAATTTCCTAATTTCAGCCGTTGCAGCGTGAAAGAGTAACAAACATCCGTACATCCATACATACAAACGTTTACGTTTATAATATTAGTAAGGATATTATATATTACAAAAAAATAGAGCTTTTGCTCATATAGGTTAATATTTTACTTTCGCAGAACTAATGATATCCACTAGTGATTTGCGGAGCGAAAACTGGTGTCAATCGAAGTTTTCCGATTAAATGGTCGCGGTAATAAATGGTGAATGGCCGGCGCGCCCCGCCGCGGCGTGCCGGGCCGCGCTAGTGACGTCGCTGCTCTATTCTCTATGGCTATTTTCTAAACGCACACTCTTACTGCCACACTCGGAGACGTCAATTTAATTTAATGCTTGATTAAAGTTGCTGCTGTCACTTTCTTTGCTACAGGAATAGAATAAGACAACACTTCACTTAACAAGTATTAAATTTAATTGACGTCTCTGAGTGCGGCAGTTAATCTCTTTTACTTAAAAATCTGATGGACTTTTAATAAAACCTGTAATATTTATGCAACAAAATAACACTTGTGAATAACTTCTTTAGCAAATTATTCGTAAATGATAGATCTATAATTTTCAGAAATTATGAGGGAATATAAGTTTTCGGTAAATTCTGTCCACCTTTTCCCGCTTTTTGTCTGTTTCGCTGGAGTGTAAGCAATAACATTTGCGAGTATGATCTATATAATGACTTAAAAGTTGTTTTTTGTAAAGTGCTAGATAAAGAAGACTCTAACCTTCTTCGGAGAATATTTTCAGATGATCTAATGAATTCAAAAGGTTCAAAGCTAGCTTCGAAGATGACAGGCAGAAGTGGCCGTCGACCAACTGAAGTGAGCGCAGAAAATGTACGTAGATGACTGAAATGCTAGTGCGAGAAGATCAACAAACCGCAATCAAGGACATGAAAAATCGTGGCAGTTGGTTCGTTGGTGTTTATTCCACCTCATAGGAACATTTTGACAAGAATAAACGTTTATGTCAATGGATGCTAAGACATAGGCTTTCCGAAATGGTAAAAGAAGACCCATGTGAATATCGTTACAAATATACTAGGTCAAGACTAGGATAGGTAAGTCTAGTGTTGGACTAGGCTTTCTAAAATTTAATGACGACAAAAATAGGCACTTTTATAACAATATGATTCGAAAAACGTGAAAGCATATGGATGTTTTCAGACACCTGAGGGCTTATTGTGTAACGCACTCGCAATCACGATCGTTTTGATTTTGAAAATCGAAGGCTTGTCGGCATACAAAATGAAAACAATTGCTCCACTTTGAAGTCGGTTGCGATTGCGAGTGCGTTAGACAATAAGTCCTCTGGTCGCCAATTTAATAGCTTAAAACTGTGAACATAGGGTGACAATTATATTAAGCCTCCAAATTTTGAAATATAAAGCATAACTAACATTTTATACCAGCAAAAATAGGTTTAAATTGTTTTTTTTTAATACGTAAATTGGCTGTGTATCGCGTACCTGGTAATGTATCTTTAAAGATACATAGCAGGATGAACCTTTCTTAATGGTGAAGCTGGCGGTGTGCATTTATAGATACATTTTCGTAAATGTGACGTTAGAGGCCATTGTTATGTAGTTTTTGTATATCAAGATTGCTATTGTGTATTGGAAATAAACGATAAATCAGCATTTTTGAAGCAAAAATGTAATGAAATTAATTATGCTTATGAAACGATGCGTAAACGCAGGTTTTCGGTCCCATGATGTAGGTATTCATGAACGGATCCCTTAATCGAAAAATTGTTTCCACAAACCCGCAATATTTTTGAAAGACCTATCCAACGACACCCCAGACTATGGGGTAGACGAGAAAAAAAATCGAATTATTTATTTTATTATATTATAATAGAACTAAATGAAACCGTGGCAGAATAAAGAGGCACAAGCGAATTCCTTCACATTTTGCACGAGTGTAGGTTTGATTTGGATATGATAACTAAGTCGTTTATTGAAACGAAAATGGCGGACGGTGGGCAGTGGCCGGTGAACGTCGTGGATTAAGACGGTTAATTAGGTTACGCTGTTTAACTTTCTGGTAACATTATCAATACCGGAGCAGAAGTCTGATCCTGCTATGATACTTAGACTTGAATGAGGAACCAGATCTACAATCATCTATTATGATATTTATGATTGCCTACACCAGTCGTTCAGTAGTCATCGGAACCCCTTTGAAACGCTATTTTATGTATGACTCTTTGTATATACGGCTAAAAAACACATTGGGCTTTTTTCCGGGGCCTTACGGAGCCCCAAGGCGCACAGAGAACAGTGAGAATAGATGACCGTCAGCATAGACCGGTAGGAACATTAACAACGTACCTATACAGTTATATTACTCGTATATTTGTAATTTGTCAAAGTAATTAGTTACTTCTGCGTGTATTTTGATGGGATACTCATTAATTAATAGGCCACCTGAGAATTCTCTGTATTTCTTTGCGCTTAAGATGGGGTACTTTAAAGTATTACATAATCAGTTAATGTATTGCTAGTCACGACTGCACGTCTGGCGCAATTTGCGCCGTGATTTTTGTTGTTTGCAGCCGTTGGTCCCACTCTAACTAAACTAGTATAAAAAGGACAAAGAGACAATTGAATGTCATGGTATAAAAGGAAAGCGCTTTCACCGGGCTGAGTGCTCTCGAACGTTCCACGTTGATGGCAGCCATATTGAAAGCGGCCAATTAAAATGAATATAATGCTAGCGAAAACACTCGTTGGTTGTGAATCGAGTTTACATTTTTTTGTGATTGGATTAAATTGAATTACGGGAAAAAGCTGTATATTTAAAACTAACAACAAGCATTATTTGAAAATCTTTCATTTGGTACAAATACTAGGGACCTTGAACAAAAACCTTTGTATAAAGGATCATTGCTATTATTTATTAGGTAAACAGTACAAAATTATATACTTAGTGATGGAGGACGTAGATGAGCGTGAATGGTGTATGATCTACATAATTTAATTATAGAGTATGTTTGTAGGCTTTTAGTCCTAAAGACATACGAGTATTCGATATCAAATAGGCATTGCCAACCCTGAAGAAAAATACGAAATGCTAGACTTGCATGGAGCACGTGCTGCTGTTGGGGGGCGGGCCTTGCGGACGAGCCGCTGAACGCTGCGGTGATTGCTAAGCTTACCAGTGGGGTTGTAGTTAGTTGTATCTGAAATGTTCTGGCACTGGTATGAATTTTAGTAAGTAGGTACAAGGAAACATATCCCCGACTGACGAACAATCTATAGCACGGATTAAATAAACAATATTATTGTGTGATCCACGCATATCGCGATCCATATTACGAAATATTGATGCGTATCACAAGGAAATCCAAACATTTTGAAATCCGCGATAAATATTGCCATACCAGTATCGTGATAATATTGATCGTCTATTTCGTGCCTATACATACAGAGAGAGAGGGTGTATGAGTAAGTATCGATCTACCGACAGCTAAAACTGTAGGTAATGACAGATATTGTATTCTGGTTTAGCATGTTTTTTGCCGTGAACGTCTGGGTGAGAAGTTGTGTTGTTATAAACCGCCGCGGGGTTTCGAAGCCGCTCGCCACGCCGCTTAGTTTTCCAATTCATTGCCTGTTTTGTAAAGCCCTGCTTTAAAGATTATTTTTACACAATTTTACGGCGTCTTCCACTCCGATCAACTAGTCTCATCAACCAGTTGTACAGAATGGAACTCTAAGGAGAAATTTATTCCTATCGAACCAACCAAATAGATCGCTTTTCCAGTCTCATAGCATAAATATGAGGTAGGTTTAGGTTATGTTAGTTCTTCAGCTGGCCCGAAGGGCCAAAACACCCGGAAATAGGAGCTCCGCGGCAGCGGAGCTCCGTCGACTCCGTTCAATTTGATATAGTTGAACCGTTGGGAAAGAAAAATAGTTGACCTGTTTTAGTTGGTCAGTTTAGTTGATCGGAGTGGAAGAACAGAATTTTACAATAATGGTCTGAAAAAAGTTCTTAATCCACGAGGACGCATGTGTAAAACAAGAAGTAGCCACAATGAAAAGCATAAAGTAGGTACTTACGGAGTCTCACCGTGTGGTATGATTCTCGGTTTTCCTAATGTTTCAACTGACCACCATCTGGAAAGGGCCATTCTACTTTTCAGTGTAGGTACCTACATCTTTTGTTATCGTCCGATAAAAAGTATACCAAATTATGAAGCCACGTCTAAATAAATAACATAAACTTAGAATATTTAAGTTTAACGGTTTCCAAAAAAACTCGATTATTGTTGAAGAATCTTGGTAACTCAGTGGTAAATTGCCCTTTTTCCATAGAAAAGGCGGGGACATCAACATCCACTGCGTTAATTACTCACTTTATAGTTATTACAAATAGAAGTTAGAAAACGCTGCACTTTACCGCTTTTTGAAATAAAAATAGTTTAGTGAAAATGTGGCTAAAAGTTATGTACCTACCTACAACGAAAAGTAGGATGGCCCGAAAACTAAATCACTTTAAGTAAAGATTTTCAATTCCCAAGAAGGTACTTCCCGCGTCACTTATTTATTTGTGGTTACAGTCCGACCACGCGTCATTATGTAATGGCCAGTTATGGCACTATCTATATTTACTTATTATTAATTAATACCCATCATAAAACAGTATACCTCATTACAATCTATCTGCAAACCACGTCGGTAACCTCATCAAACGTATAGCTTATTGAATAACCTTACAGGGTACGGTTAATCTGACTCGGTTTAGCTTACGCGGCACAGCCTTTGAGTTATTAGCGGTCACAGAAATACCCATCACCAATGTCTAATACACATGTACCAACTGTATCAATCAATATGCAATGCTCTGCTACAAAATTATTACATTAATTAAATATTGTATTCTATCGGTCACAATCCCAATCACCATCAGGTGTCCAGGAGTATGCTCGTTGCCTCCTCTATACCATAAAAAACGATATGTCATTTTGTACTAAAATAAATATTTTTTTCGTAATCGCCATAGGTTAAGAGAGCAGTCTCCTCACGCTGAACAGACACTGCGTCGAGTTGCAGAAATCAACTCGCTACAATATAGGTACAATTAGGGTTACTTTTAAAGAAAAAAGTGAAAGATCAATTACTTAAGAGAAAATAGCTAACTGCCCCACTCAGAGACGTCAATTAAATTTAATGGTTGGTTAGTGACGTGTTGTCTTATTCTATTGCTATAGCAAAGAAAGTGACAGCAGCTACTTTAATCAAGCATTAAATTTAATTGACGTCTCTTAGTGCGGCAGTAAAGGATCTAGTTTAACGAACATGAAACAGACTTTTTGAATATACCTTCATCTTAGATTTAGTCTGGGGTGACAGTAGGTGAATGTGTAACCCTGTCGCAGTGCGTTACTCAAATGTCCATCCGTGAACTGTTACTTTAATGTGTCAGGTAAAATAATAAGACTGAAAAATGTTTCCATTTTTTATTCGATACACCGTACTTATTAAAAACTTAAACAAGTCAACTAAAATTTGGCTTGTACTATGAGTATAAAACAACAATATGTCAGGCTCTGGAACATTTCGTTACTACTTTAGTAGAAAAACTCGTATCTGATATTTTGAGATGTATGAGTTTGAACTTAACTCTCTTAAATTTTAAGTTCAAAATTGTACGTCACGAAATATGAGATACGAGGTTTTTTCAAAGCAATGACGATTTGTTCGTTACATAAATCGGAGTACGTACAGAAACTTTTCTTGAGGAGAGGGGTTCAATTGTTATATCATTCCTGTTAAGGTTTTTGTTTTCTATAGACTTGAAATTTATGTGGTTGACTTAAGCGTTCGACGCTTCCAATTTCAATTATTGAAAATCGCTAATTTAGCATCATGCATCTTCACTAGTCCCCATGGGGTATTTCCGGAAACACCTTAGCCATCGTTCTCAAGAAGTGTGGAGAATAAACTATAATAATTGTTTTGTCAGTCAGTGTTAAAAAATAATCATTATAATATTTGTAGGATTTGTACTTGTTTTATTTACACGTTATAGCCACAGGTACTTACTTATACTTTATAGTGAATAATTATTAAAATCAATCATCATTCAGATCAAATCGCGGGTGCCCATTACCGGCGCTAATGTTCGACCTCACGCCAGCTTCTTGGATATCCCGTGGTGTTATTCCTTAACGATCATGTAGGTGAGTAGGTACCTACTCGGCTTTCGGAATCCAATGTCAAATTTTGGTGTACTGATCCTACTAATATATTTTTTTTTATCCCTATTCCTTAGTTTTTATTTAAAAGGTTTTTTTTATCGAATATCATTTATTTCAAATGTGTATGTGTGTGTGTGTGTCACTTTGTTACTCCTTCACGCTGCAACGGCAGGACGGATTTGGATGAAATTTGAAAGAAAGCTGATACCCTGGACATAGGATACTTTTTACTATGGAAAATTTGACAATTACCGAGGGAAAAGCGATAAACGACTTCTACAGTACTCCTAGGAAGGTTGGTAGGACTACTACTAAAAATTACAATATCCCAACAAAAACATAAATGTAAAAAAATGGCTAAGTTCTCTTATGCAACCAAAAGTAGTAGGTAGTATCTGAGTAGTGGTTCAATATTAATTTATTTTATTGAATTACATTATTTTATTTACATGAGTAAAGTTGTGTCTGAAAAGGTGTCTCTTTGGGAACTGGATTGTTGGCATGCATTTTGAGCCCTAACTTGCCAGTTTTCTTTATGTTGCAATACCATGTGATCAGTTAGGTAGGTATTTAAGAAAATTGCCAAGTTTGAGCTCAAAATGCATTAAATATACATGAATGATTTA
The DNA here is from genome assembly GCA_948252455.1 of Acleris cristana. Lineage (NCBI taxonomy): Eukaryota > Metazoa > Arthropoda > Insecta > Lepidoptera > Tortricidae > Acleris > Acleris cristana. The sequence goes on along the minus strand of OX411772.1, from coordinate 14,146,908 downwards.
AAAACCAAATTGTAGCGTAATTTTAAAACTTTGCTGTTATCCCCAAAGTTTAGGATATATTTACTTAATAAAAACCTTTTCGTAGTTTTATGGACATGGCAGAACCCGCCGCAGCGCCACAAGGTCGTGGAAGTATATAGTAGAACATAATATTTTAAAATGGACGATACCCCACCTAAAAATACCTATACCGGAAGCTAAGTACCCTTCATTCATACAGATTGATTGTACAATTGTTGTGATCTTTTCCTACTGCACATTGCTTTACAATGATTTAATTCTGATCTCAATATGAACATAGTATTCTAACTAATGCCAAAATGCGTCTATCAGATATTAACTCATACAATGTGGCATTGGATTTACGTAAAGACCTACATGTGCAGACATCGTCGGAGACTGGCAGGTTATTTGTGTACTGCGAAATTTAAATATTCTCGAAGTGACTTCGAGACTCGAGTCTCACGCGGAAGAAACCGCAGGTAAAGGCAACGTTCAAAGACAAGTTTGTAGCGACAGCGTGACACGGAACATTTTATCACCCGTCCGTTTTACACTAGTAAACGGGTTCAGCGACAGGTGGTTTATGTTGACGATAAAAGTAAGCGACACCTCTGCAAAAGTCCACTACAAAATGTGTAACTTGTTTAAAAGCAACAGTTGCATTTTATAGTTGGTAGTAGTAGTAGTAGTAGTAGTAAGTAGTGTTCATATAGTCAATGTCGGCGCTGCGCTATCAATATCCAAATGTAAAGCGACTAGGAGGCGGGAGTAGGATTCCGTGCAGCCTGCCTCGAACAGCATTGTTCAAACTGTCAAGTTTCGGTGCGGGGGCAATGTAAAGTCGGTGAAATTACTAGCATAGAGGCAACCCGTTTTAGTCTTGAAGGCTGAAAACTACATAAATACATATATATCTTCAAGCCTGTCTCCCAATGGGGTAGGCAGAGACTATGGAACGCCAGGTGCACCGGTCCAAACATACAACTTTCGCTTCCTCTACATTCATCAATCTCTTCATGCACGTACGTCGGTTTCGGGTGCTTTAGGTTTGGCCCTTAATCAAAAACTGAAAACTTTTTAGTTTAATCCTTAAATGCAAGATGTAGGATGCATCCTACGTAACAACAAACTCAACAAATAATAAGCTATAATCAACACACTATAAAGAGTAATACAACTAATTTATCGACTAAAATAAATAAATCATGCATTTAAGGGATAATATGCAAGGTATTTTTAGAACGTAAAAAAGGAACTTTATACTAATATCCCTCGCGTCGCGGGTCCATCCGTCCGTCTGCCAGTTGGAGGTGTGAGGGTCAACTTGATAAATAACTGAAAGCGCTTGTTAGGGTTAGGGTTTCTTAAATTTTTGGCATAGTGTTGATATAACTCAAAATATGCCAAAAATGGCCGTTCCCCTGTTTTAAATTTTAAAGGGTATTTTTTTGGTTTTGAGTATGTAAGTAGACATAGATCCAAAGATTACCGGTAAACTGTTGCCTGTTGTTGCGTTGTTCTTACTACTTATAAACTTCAAGTGGTTTGATAACGAAAACTGTGGAAGCTTGGTACATTTCATTGACCGCTTTAGGCAGCCCTGCGCCGACCTCACAAAACTGTTTATCAAAAGTTTATTCATAAAATTAATTAGAATCATTTTTCATCATTCGGCTAATGTTGCCGACTTCCACGTTCGGTGTTGCGCGGTGTATCTCTCCTACTATTTACTTTCTAATAATTGTATCAGGGTTTTGCTCGCGACTCCATTTCACAATACGTGACATTTGTTTTGTCGCAGTTATTCTGATAATAATACGAGACAAAAAACATCCTGAATTTACATTACTCTCCGGCCCTTCAGTATAATGTAATGTAAGTGCAAAACCACGAAGATCCGTTGTTCCGTTGTAACGTGAAAGGAGAATAACTAAACACGCTCGCTGATATTGTTTTTCCGAAAAGAAATGCAAACGTAGACAGGAATAAATAAAAAGTAGTGTGACATCCATACATTAATTTTATGCGAAATTTTGAGGTTTATATAATTAAATATCAGGGGACAATTTCAAGGAAGCTGACCAAGTCCCAAACTACCTTTTCTCTATGAGTACTCCTGAACAACCATAAACTTTTATACTTATAGAGAATTAAATTATATACTTACATAGAAAAGCAAAAAAAAAAAGACGATCGCACACGAATCTCCATTTCGCGAAAACGATTTTAATTCTGCAGTGATCGATGATTTCTTCAAAGTTGTCTACAGTTTGAAACAAAGCATAGAAAGAGAAAGTAGGGGTGAAGTTATCAGTCGATGGCGCTAATGATCGCGAAGGCACCTACACGCAACGGCTAGATTAGAATCGCCCCCTCCTGGGGGTGCAATTTCCGCTCCACAGCCGATATGCCGACTTTTCACCTAGCCACGGAAAACCAAAGGCCTTTATTGCTCAGAATTCAATTCTGTTTGATTCTCGTGTACCAAGGCGCGTTTTAACTCGGGATTCTTCAGTATTGGAAATAACTAATCAGTTTAAATCCAAATCATAACTAATCAATTAATGCGCAATCTTGCTAGGTTTGTAAGATTATGATACATTGAAACATTTTTTTAAATGATTTGTCGCGCACGTCGCTAGGTGAGAATGACTTGAATAATGATGGTGTGGTAATGGTCAAAATTTGTTCAATCTTACTTATTTTTATTTATATAGGATGAGCGTAGACCATGGTAGAGTGGAAGCAGTATAACCAGTGACTTGTGACCATGAACTGACCACACAAAGAGACACAGAACGACTGGACCTTAGTGCACATAGGTACAGTAAAGGATAATACACAATTCATAATATCATAATCTATTTGGAATACTTATTAAAGCTATGCACGGTCAACGAATTAGTATCGAAAAGAAAGAAAAGAAAAGAAAAATACATTTATTCACTACACACATAAAACACACAGATATATTAAAAATTTAAAAACAGAAAACAGCAATAAAAAGAGTAGTGAGTGTGTCTTCGCGGCAGTGAATTGGACTCTGGCTCAGCATAATGCTGAGGTGTCAAACACCTGCAGCGCTGATTTTCAGCCAGCTCCGTTTGTGACAGACGGACGGTACGTTAAACGAATAAATATCGAGTATTGTTCCATAGCAATATTATACAATACTCAACCTTTATTAACGACGACCATTTTAACAAATAATTTAAAGACTAATTATCTAATGCCCTTACTTATAAACGTAGAATAACCTTGGAGTAGCTAAGCCATTCTTATCCGTTGAATTCTAATGTCACAACGACAGGTAAGGACAAAACATGGCATAGCTACTTCAAGATTATTCCACGTTTATAAGTAAGGACATTACAGACATAATCAGATCGAAAACAAAATTATAGCGATTTATATTAATCTAAGTAGCCGCTAGCCGCGGTCGCTCAATAGTCGGATATCCCTCGGCTAGATTTCTCCCTTTACAAAAGTAGACAGGGGCGCTATTCCACTCAGTAAAACCCTATTTTTTTTCGACATGTTATCGCATTGTTTTTAACTCGGCGGCCATTTCTATCAAGAAAAAAAGAGCTATTAAAAAAAAAGAAAATACGATAACATGTCATAATCAATATGGTTTGGCCGAATATAATTGGGCCCCTGATCTTTGGTCGATAATCTCACGAGAAAACATTTCAAATTCAACTTTTAGCGAGGCTTCAACCACAATAGCCCCAGGTTAACCCCAGCTTTATCTCCTGCATACTCTTTAATTTACTATAATTATAAGTAATTACTAGCACATTGCTTATAAATCATCTCGCCAGCCAATTTAAATAAAGATGTATCGTGTTATTATGGAATGAATCTCAGCGTGAACTGCCGAGTTCGTAAACAAGGTAATTGGCTGGCATCTAAGCGCTGGCTGCGCTCGGCTAGCTTCCGCGGTAATTAGTTCCAGGTGTTTTCAACTTGTTGATAGGACTCCGGGCTCTTTCCGAGTTGAAAAGTGCACTGAGTAATAATTGCAGAAAGATAGTGTTTTTATTTCTTACATATTTTTTCTATCTTAGCGTACAATAAAGACTCGGGTGCTCAAACTGTCTTTATTTATGTATGTTCATTTTCGTTCAAGGAAACAAGGAAAGTTGTTGATACCTACATTTAAAAAGTATAAGCACCTTAATAAATAGGTACACGCCGTAAAATACCGCCACCCGCCACGTACAACAAGCGCGAGTTTATCGCGGTAGTACACTACGTTAGACCTAGAACACAAATTGTTACTAGCTCATCCTTATTTATTTTTATTAGCGTGATGATTTTATATTACAGTATAGCTTCAATGAATAAAGAATCTGTTGTTGCGAATTTAAAACTTAATTTTGAAGAAATCTTTAAAATTCAGGCATTTTATAATTTCTGAAAAACCAAATGCTTAGAACTGGTTTCCAACATCGGATTTATAACGACCGGTTATGGGTCAGACCTTGAGATACTCGTAATGTTGCCATTTCATAAAACCGTATCGTATATAATATGCATCACAGCTTTACAGATATTGAGGTGACCAGATTCAAATATTTACTGCAACTTGACGATCACATAATAAGTAATTCGTATATACACACTACCTACCTAGGTTTGTTAGGTTACAACTATATCCAATTATTTGTTTGTAAAATCTGTTGAACATTAATTAACGAAACTCTACACCATAGCGAGAACGGTAAGACAATATCATCAAATTAAAACAGGCAGGGATTGTCTAGTCGGTTGTAATTTGCAACACAAAACAATATACAGAACGGCTTGCGGAGAGGCTGACGAGAGCTTTTGTCAGTATCGTACCTGGTTACGATACCTATTTTCGACGAGTTGAAACCAACATTTTAGTTTGCATTTTCCCCTGCAGTTCATCTATTTATAGTTACGAGTACGTCGTGTGTTTTTGACTTTGCAGTAAACAAAGTAATTAAAATGAGCCTGAGGGCTGCGGCGCGGAGTGAAGTCTGACCGAGCTCACGCCTCGGAACATCGCGAGCGCGAGACAGCTCCCGCACGCGAGTTAGCTATCGTATGCGAGTTTAGCCCTTTACTTCCCGATTCATGCCTGGCTGGTTAAAAATCATAGCGCGCTTTAACGCTTCTGTTTAGGTAAAGTGCTACTTAAGAGAGGTTGAAAACTTTATGCAACAAAGTAAGTTAAATACAGTGCAAGTGGTCCTAAAAAACGTTCAATACTAAAACTTTGCTAGACTTGCATATGAAGGTATGAGAGTTTGATAAGCTATTGCACTGTAAAATCCTATGGTGTGACTCCGTCGGACCCTTCATCCGTCTCTGTCCGTCAGCATCAGTTACTTATAAAATATAAAAAAATATTTACAGAAGGGGAATAAAATAGGGAAGAGAAACGTATAAATAGTAACTTACGGTATTTTTTAACATATGTATTCAGGGATATTAACGAATAATATTAAAAATGCGTTTGAGTTACGTCATACCCCAAGCAAGCAAGTCAAGTAGACCCACTAATACTTACTACATGAGTGCTTTAACGCACGCTGTAGGGTTCCCTGCTACTTGTGGTATAGACGATTCAAATGTTTTCTACGTACCGTCAACCAATTCGATTTCTAGGCAACTATGGACTATTTTAAAGTGACGTTGTCAACCAAAACGTAAGAGACTTCCTATTATTTGGTTTACAACGTCACGTTGACAAAGTCCATGTTGGCCTAGGAATCAAATTGGTTGACTGTACTTGTGTAATGAAGTTAAAACCTTAAAATACGCATCTTTCACTTTTGCATTACAATATCGTAAGTAATAACTAAATTTATAACAAAATGACGGACTGGGGACGCATAAAGTGTGATGAAGACTGGATGCTACACCTTATACACCTTAACATTCAAATGTGAATAACGCCAATATTCATGTACAGTAGTTAGGTACATTTATTTTGTATTTTATTTGAATACCTATTCAACAAAGTTGTGGAACAAGTAATGGAAAAGCAACGAAACACAATTAGCTATTGCGGCGTTTGCACACAACCCACTGTCGTCGGTGTCGCACGTGGTCACTCATAAGAAGAGCAGAAACTCATGTTTTTTATTCGTTTCGCATTTTCGTGGCGTCTTCAAAACCTCAAAGGTTTAATTAAGTTTAATCTTGTAACATATGGTTTAAAAAATATAAATCAAGCCGTAATATTAATAAATAAAATTTAAGTAAAAAATATTATTGCTCCTAACATTTCCAAACAAGACATTTTAGTTTCATCAGTAAGAACGTGCCTAAATTTAATAAAAAAACGCGAACATTTTTTAAGGCAAAATCAACGCCACCCAAAAGCTCCGACGACGATGTAAAAGCAGGCAATATCATTTTCCAATAGAGATACCTATATGGTCATTGAAAGTATCCTGCGATTATTTTAGGCGCGAGCGAACGGGACGCGGGAAGGGCCGGGCCTCGGGCTATGTTTGCATCAGCGAAGTCAAGTCAACAGGCGAGTAGAGTGCTGTCTCATTCGTTTCGTGAGTCCGTAAGCGGGACAGAGGTAGGCTGGCTACTCGACTCGCCTATCTACTGGTGTTGAAGTAGACTGAGCCTCAGTGTGGGACGCGACCTGTTGAGGGACGGTTGCCGGCGTGACCCCGCACAACAACCGAAGTTGTACCGAGTTCAATCTCTTAAATAAATCACTTTTACATTCCTCCTTATTAATAAAATGATTATTTGGTTTAGAAAAAAAGTGAATTATTTTTGAGTTCTTTACTCGTGCGCGCGGACTAATTCTCTTTTTTTCAGCTATCACTGCCTGAAAAGTAATAATTAGAATTAAGTTAGTGATTTAAATCTAAATTTCTCGTGTGAAGCTGGAAATAATTTAGGTACGTATTAAATTAGTTTCTTTTAAGTTTTTTGTCTTTAATTGGTTTTACATTTTTTTTTAAATTACAATTTCGTTAAAACCATTTGTAAAAAATATTGTTTATCTTTGAAAATGTATAAAAAAAAAGATAAATGACATTTATTCAGTAAGTAGGCCGCACGGGCACTTTTACAGGTCAGGAGTCTACCCTACCCCTAGTCTAGTATGTTTTATGTTCCTACTTAATAATTCGTGTTAAAAGAATTAAAACTCAGTCCAATATTACTTAATTAATTTTGCGTAAGCAATTTCAAAGATACACGAAATTTGTTCGGAAGTTCAGGGATTAAATTGTAAGTTATTTTTAACTTTAAGCCAAATGGTGTTAACCCTCTAAAAAATATACCATACATGATGATTGATTTTCAAAATGCTTATATTTTATTTACGATCCTTAATATAATATGTTAAGAAAGTGAAGATTTTTGTAAAGATAAAACCGGTCAAGTGCGAGTCGGACTCGAGCGCCGAGGATCCCGCACACCTACGTTAAATTTGTATGCAATAATAAGAAACCCAATAAAATTCTTTCGCTGCAAAATTAAAAGAATCCGTAAGTTCCATTTTGTTATCTTTTTGGATTTTTTCTCGACTGACTATTTTAACAAACTTGATAATACAAAGTATGCCCTTTGGCAGTTTTTTTCCTAAATAACCTTAAGTTCAAGAGCAAGATTTTTCCTGTACTGTACATAGATGGATTATTTCTTCCCTACTTATGCTTATTTTTTTTTTCTAGTTTCCGAAATTAAATGTATCCAAAATATCTAAAAAATAGCCATTCAAAAATAATAGTTTTAAATATTTTGATTACTGATAAAGAATAAAAGTTCACTTATAATGAGCTTAAACTATACAATGCCTTAAAACAATGTATTCTAGCTAATCGGTAGGTACATTTATCACGAATAAAATGTTTTAATTTAGTTTTAAACAGACCTAAACAGTTGCAACAGTTGAACTCGGGGTTTTTTCCAATATAAGGTCTAATTAAAAATATATATTACTAACCGCCTCGTTTCTGGATAAAAATGTAGCTCCAAAACTTTTAATTCTCTTCATAAGACCGTTAGATCCGAAAACAAAAGATCACTCAATCTCAAGTACAGGCTCGAGTACAAGATAAAACGTTTTCCGGAGCATTAAAAAAATATGCCTCTGTTAGCTATTTTACGTTACAAATGAATACGAAAGGACTCCATTTTAGAATGTCGGTGCGATAACGGCGATAAGCAAGTGAAGTTTTTGTTTTTGAATTTCGAAAGTTTGTAAGGGCGACTGCGGACTACGCGCACGCACTCGCCGTTGGACGACTCTCGGACCCTCCATGCGATCAACATCGACGTGATTTTGCGGCGTTGAAAGTAAAAATTAAACAACGAATAATCGAGGAAATCAAGAATATGCAACGACTGTTCGGCAATGCCTGGATTTCTCGGAAATACATGTTTTTAATTGAATTTAGATGCTTCCAATGCATGCAACTGCATTTTAAAGACATATTGTCAACTGATGGCTTATTGTCTATCGCACTCGCAATCACGATCGTTTTCGTTTTGAAAATCGAAGTCTTGTCTGCATACAAAATGAAAACAATTGCTCCACTTTGAAGCCGGTTGTGATTGCGAGTGCGTTAGACAATAAGCCCTCTGTATTCAATTAGACTTCGGCAAAACTCGTGTTTTTTGTTTATGGTATTTATTTTATAATTTTTAAATTTATTTGATGTGTTATTGGGTGTTTTTAACATTATGACTAGGCTATGCCAACTGGCAACTGGTAGATTTTCGACACTCACCTGGTGACTAAAACTTACCAAAATGGCCGATTTTTATTGATTTCTAAAAGTTCGTATTTTTGAATCTCACTGGCGTTTTAAACTCTTACGCCTTTGGTATTATTATACCAGTAAACCACTCGTAAAAGGGAATACTGCGTGACTTAGTTTTTGTTATTATTATTACTGATTATTAGTGAGATTCATAAATCGACTCCTCGGTCGAGAGGGCGTTAATAAGCGCAGAGTTCGAACGGAAAGGTGTCGCTGCCATGCTCTTATGTTTCTGGGTTATATGCTGGCCTATAAAGCGAACTAAACATTTTGCGAAGCGAATTGTATAAGTGTTGATTGCGTTTCTCATCGGGTTATTGCAGCGCTCGCTAATGGAAGATAGTTAATTATGCTCCTATATACTTGATAAGACGAGTAGCCTAAAAAAATAGTTCTGAATTATAGGGGCATACTATCCGCCGCACTCAAAACATTTTGGCGACAGTTAACTCGTTCCTTTTTCAAACTTGTGTACCTACTTATGAGTAGGAGAGAGAGGGGCTAACAGTTACCGAGGTAAGTTGTTCCGATTGAAATAACTCCGCGAGGAAAAGAGCTAAGATATTTTCAGCCTAAGACAAGTCAATATGATTGAAGACGGTACTAATTATCAAGGCTGATTAGCTACAAATTCTATGATAAGCTGTTAATTAAAAAGTAAAAAGGCCTCAGAACAAGTATGTCCCGGGCTGTGTGTGTCTCCTACAACCAGCAACAGGACCTAATATTTTAATCAAATAAGGTGTGCCCGAATCCGATTAGCACTAGACCGGTTTATTATAGATGACAAGTAGGTAATGGAGTCTCCTTGGTTAGGTGCTGTGTTTGATTGTGTTTATATAGAGGCAATAGTAAAATGTGAAGTCACCTAGCTCCTGGCTCAGCCGGGCGGAGGTGTTCCCGTCACGACGAGACTTTTATTAATTTACGAGTTACAGTAAACGTGAGTTGTCAAGCTGGGAGAGTTTAATTAAAATGAAGCAAATAAACTATGAGCTTTTGGCAATTACTTATGAAAAATTAAAATTTGGAAAACAGGCGTGATTGAAATGTATGTAATGAAACTTTTTATTACTTGCAATCAAAACTCTTGTTACGAGAAGTACAAATATGTATTTAGGTACGCACCTGTATTTTTTAAAATATTACTTTAAAAAAACCTAATAATACGAAATTAAGGAGGGGGTTTTTGCCAGTTTACAGGATAATAAAAAAAATAAAAAATACCGATACTTAATAAATATAAGTAACATATGAAACAGACCGCCTACGCCAACAATTGTATTTACTTATATTAAAGGAAGTACATAGTTGTTACTGCCCACCTGGACGCAGGTCTCCCCGCTGTACGCCACGACCATAATCAACTTAATTAATCCTCACAAACGAACCGAGTTCTAGAATCCAAAGTAAATAAGAAAGACTTGCTGCCGACGTTTTAATTCCCGGTTCTCAATTTTACCTTTTAGTAGTTAGCGTGCTGTATTAGTAGTTACGCAATTGCACATTTTATAAAGCCTTCTATATAGCAAAAAAATATTTATTTGATCGTTTAGTTTTACTTAGCTAATGAAAAAGGAGGGGATAATGTGTGTATCGTACGCTCTAAGATCGTACGGTACCTACCTTCCCAAAGTCATATGTATATAATTGCGAAGCATTAAACACTGCCTACTTAACACGGTCTAAAGTATTTATTACATTCAAAAACCCTGAATAATATTCAATATTTAGTGAACCGGCATGAGAGTTATTTAGATTATTGAGTTAAATTAATCGCATTAACAGATGCAGATGGGTATGCAGTTTTTGATGTGTAAACAACTGGAACATTAAACAAACAAGTTTAAGTTGTATTATTGTTGTATATAATTTGCTGAATTTACACTTTTTTTTCAAATAAAATGTATGTTTTAATTGTAATTTTCGAATGTTTTGACGCTCCAACTTACAACCGCAGGTTAAAATAATGACGCAACGCTACATTAATAAATCTTGCCGGTAATCTCCGATAAGATAAGCTGAGTGCGTGCAGTCGATAGCAATGTAAATGGAGTAGCTGTCTGTGCGGCGTCGAAAGGCCATTTTTATTTCCAGCCCCTTTCTTCTAACATATTGCTCGATATGTTTAACACCCGATAGGGTTGGATAGTTACTTATTGTATTGTTAACGCTATGGTAGTTATAACTCGCTCGACAGTAAAGGTGGAGTGAAGCCGAATCGTTAAAATCAATATAATGGTTAGTCCATAGGAATGGACATTGCTAGCGAAAGTATAGAGCCGCCGAAACGCTCGTACCCCCGAAAAAAGTTATGGTTTAGTTCGGTTTAAGCTAATCCAGGTCAAAAATCCGGATTCTATTAAAGAGAAATAAAACGTATTTTTTATTTTTTAAATCACTCTTACGGTTTTGGGTGGTCCTTTATCGTTCAAAAATTGTAACATTTTACGCGGGCTTAGTCTCTACCAGTGAGTTGAAGTTGCGGCTCAACTGTAGGTATTCGCGGGTGCTTACAGCCTGAGCCCGGGACTCCGGGACGCCGACGTCCGAAGCTCTTTGTTGAAGGCTCGCCGCTTGCCTTAAATCTTGCTTGTTGATTTCAATCTGGTTATCGCTGCAAGCAGCGCTTCTTTTGTGGAAAGGAATAGATACAAATCAATTGAAGTACAAGTCAAAGGTCACTGTGTCGGCTCAGCAATATTGTTTACATACTTATATTAGATTGGTTTTATTTGATTAGAAAGCGAAATTAAAGCAATATGGAAGCCACCGTTAGTATAATAGTAGATTGTTCAACAAAGGGTGGTTCTAAAACAAGCCATGACACGAGATGTTTAGCCACGCGAGCTCAGCGAGGGTGGCTATAGTTCTAGTGTCATTATGGTTGTTTAGTCTCGCGTTAAACACTCACTCACTCACTCACTTTGGTTTTTTTACTTTCAATGCGAGGAAAAAAACGACTTTCTATACAAAATTATAATATTTATTGTAACAAAGTTTCTTACAAAGGAGGGTGGGCTAGTTGGCCTATATGACCAATGAGGACAAGCGATATGTCACCAGAGGCCCGTTTCACGAAGCTACAAAATACAATTTATAAGCGGAAGTCTCTTTCTAACTCCTTCTGCTAGAAAGAGACTTCCGCTTGTAATTTGTAACTTGTAGCTTCGTGAAACGGGCCTCAGATAGGTAATTCTAGGTTGTAAAACTATTACTACGGAAGGTAGTGCGAAATCTTTGTATGAAAAGAGTTATCGCCATACAAAGACAGCGGTGTGTCAAAGTAATTATGCTAACGTCGTCTATGTACGCGGCTCAATGTTTCAGATTTTTTAAATATTTCTCACAGTTATTTGAAGTATCTCGCTACACGCAATCGTTGTAGAATTAAAAGGGATATCCCGTGATATTATAGTGCTTATTGTTATTGGTTTCTAGGCCAGTGTTCCTACATTTCTGGCCATTCTCCTTTGTTCCACTTTTTTTTTGTCAAGTGACTCTTTAAATGCTTGCATATTTAGCCAACAGATTCAAAATTGAAAACTATTTTAAAACTAATTGGACAATGCATAATAAACTGAATTCATCCTTAGTATAACTGAATAGATTCATATTCGTAATCATTAATCGTGTCATCGTGTGCCACGAAATTATTTTTTTTTTTATATTTTTGCAGTTGTCATTTTGAGGTTATTTCTACGCCCTAAAAATTGTCTATACACAATAACTGAAAATGGCGATAATCCTCCATTCACAAACACCGTGATTGGTTGTGTAGGGATTTCCAAAGTAGATTAAAAAATACTTTAGTCCCTAAAGACTAATAATTTTAAGAGAATGAGAAGTGAAAAATTTGTTTTTTTTAAATTTATTTCATGATTCCATATTAAACTTAAATATATTTTCATAAATATATTACTAGGCGTTGCTCGTGACTCTGCGAACAAATCTTTATCGCTATTTCCTGGGGAACTTTTTTTTCCGGGATAAAAAGTATCGATAGGTACTTCCCTGGGACTCAAGATATCTCAATACCAAATTTCCCCACAATCGGAGGAACGGTAGAGCAGCGCATAAAGTACGAACAAAAAAACAAGCAACTTTTCATTATGATACATTCGATTATTTTAACGCTTAAGTGCCTATACGTGTAGCAAAAAGCTACAATCAATCTGTGTTTATTGCCGATACTTCGTCTCTCGACAGCGATACGAGGCTTTAATCGCTCTCATGCACTGGCCCTTTCAGGAGATTATTGTAGTAACTGTGCATCAATCGTCAAAATTAAATAAGTAAGATGCATAATAGTTCATAGCACTTTCAACATTTTAAGTTATTTATGTTAGGCGTATCAACAATTTTGAACCTAACTGCAAACTTTTGAACCTAATAGCTAAGAGATGTTTGACTTCTTTCTTAGTTTTTGACGACGCATTTAGCCTAAAGTAGAAACTATAGTTCGAGACACTTGTTGTACCTACAGATAAAAGTGTTGCCAGAATTGAATACAATTTCAAAAATATGGGCGTTCAGGTGAAAGACCTATCCAACGACACCCCACACTATGGTGTAGACGAGAAAAATATCATACAGCTTTCTAGGACGAGTAGGTATCAGATTTGACTCGTTAGTTTGAATTTTAGGAGTTAAAATTGGCTCGTACCGCTTTATTAAAATTTTATCGATAAATGAATAGGTTCTAAAATCCTTCGTGATGTTTTTATTTCGGCGACGGAAGAAAGTAGCACACGACATATCGCTACTAGTCATCCCAGTACACTGCACTAGAGTCAGCCCACGATAACTTTGCACAAGATTTTAACCGGCAACCCATAAAATACCCTTATAATCTGTGTTCTTTCATGTCACTCAAACATGACATATTGGTATTACGTGAATATTTTGTCGAGGATTTTTTAACGATTCCTATTTTCAAAATGGATAAACCTATTAAAAGTGGAGTTCGAGAACTTATACTCAAGATGATAACTCATTTCCAAAATGTAAAAGAAGAAATGGAGTCCGTCCGTAAGCAAAAGGAGCAATGTTTACATAAAATTCTAAACTCTACGAGTAAATTCTTGATATTTTATTACTGCGTTCTGTGTTATTTTATATTAACCCCATGAATTAATATTCTATTATGAAAAAATAACATATTAACGAAACGATTAGGCTAAGATGATGTTATTTTATTATAATACTAGCTTCTGCCCGCGACTTCGTCCGCCTAGACGTCGATTACAGTTATTCCCTCGGGATTTTTAAAATATTCTGGGATACAAAGTAACACACAAAAATTCTCGTTTATATTATTAGTAGGATTGTATTTTAACTTGTTCAATTTCTTTAAGGTGAAATTGTTTGAAGCTGTTCATACTACAACACGGACTTCAATCGCAAATTATGTACAGAGCATAAATAGAACTGGACAAATTGGACCTGCCGTATGTTATAAATGCGCAAAGTAATAATGACAGTGAGCAGTATGATGACAGTGAGGTTGAAACAGGAGAAGGGTTCGGAGAAGTTGAAGTTCAGGAAGAACAGTATGAAAAAGTGGAATTTTTACACTCAGATATCTCATTTATTTATTGATTAAACATGTCAAAAAATCTTTTGCACTTTATTAAATAAAAACAAAGTATTTGATTCAGGAATCAGGGACCGCTTTGGACTATGTTGAAGTGACACTGTAAAAAAAATCATATGAAGTCTCTAACGTTTTGATTACTTACGTCATGACTCAGTCCAAAGTGGCCTGCGAACCAAATTCTTTGACTGTACCTCATGCATGTAAGACCTCAACTTATAAAATTACCCGCTGACATACATGCATTTTTGCCTGCGACCTTGTCTGTGTAGAATTGGTTCATAGCGTTTCATTGGGAACTGCCAAATTATCCAGGATAAAAAGCAGCCTATGTCCTCTGGGATTCAAACTATCCCTATGCCAAAGTGCAGCAGTTTATGTAAGCGACAACCATACTTTCGCATTTATAAATAATATACTAGCTGTTGCCGCGACTCCGCCCGCGCAGGTAATCGTGAAATATTTTTTGAAATCGGTCCAGTAGTTTTTGAGTTTATCGTTACAAACATACAAAAATATAAATCTTTCCTCTTTATAATATTAGTGTAGAAGTAAGGATCCAGTATGCATATACATACTTCCATAGGAGTGTATATCATAGTTTCGACTACGTACTCTCGGAATATCATGCTATCGAATGTTCGTTGGCTCGACTGTTACCGTACATAATAATTAGAGCTATACTTGTAAGTATCAAAACGTGTTGTGTGACTAAAAATCAGTATTGCCATAAACAAACTTATGATTTCTACTATTGTCACCTCATTGCAGAGTTATTGTGGGATGATTCTATTGTCTATACGCCCACAAACAATGGCGATACGTGTTGTAACTGATACGTATGGCACGGAAACGAAATTATTACGACAGTGCATTAGTATAAAAAATGATTCGTACTTTTAAAACTAATTTTTTAAGCAGAATTTGACAAATCATGCCCTACCATATATATTTGTCTTTTTCTAGGTTTCAAAATTAAGCTTTTGATCGCTTGCGCACGGACTAGAAGTACCTACGCGATCGCTTAGTTTTAACCCAGTTAACCCCCATGCAAAAAGTTTGACCGCTATGAGTGTGTGTGTGTGTGTTAATTACAGTGGGAAAATTTGCGAGTGGGGAAAATCCTAAATGGAAATTATGCGATTGCTAAAAATTCAAAATGGGAAAAAATGCGATCGGTGGAAAATTTAAATGGGTAAAAATGCGACTGGAAAGATTGCTGCGCGGAATTAATCAGAGATTTTTTTGCCATGGTATCTATTAGCAATCAATCTGATTATCTTCATAATCTCTAGCTTCGATCTTAAACAAGTCACCTACCACTCTATTTACATATCATAAACATGACCTAACAGAATTGATAACCCGGCCATCTCGTTAGCGAACTCCCTGCTGGGGGCGGGTGAAGTTTGTTAACAAGATGGCTGGCACTATCACCTTAACAAAATTTTATTCAATTATAACTTTTAAACGTAACCGTGATGAAAAATAATAATGTCATATAAAAAAAGAATCAAATAAAAATATATTTAAAAAAAACCAAAAAGCGTGTTTGTGACTTTTTGAGTCTGTTTCGTTCTGTTTTTTGTAGTTTTACTTGTGTTGGATTTCATATTTTCCTTTTCGGTCTTTCGTCTCAAGTTTTCTTCATGTCTAAGCTACTTACACCCGAATTCACAAACGTCACTATGAGTTCTCACAGTGATCACGAACGCACAGGGTAGTTCAAATCGTCTCATAAACAAAAGGTCATTCAAAAAGCACCAATCACAAAGCTGTATTGAACGCAGTATGTTTACTCAGTGAAGGATCCCTTAAGTATTGTTTCTGAATACGGGTGTTAGAAATATTCTGTTTTTATTGTATTATGTAAGTGCGTTAGTTTATTTTTTACTTGAGGAGTGGTTCAGTACAAAAGTAGCAATGAATTATCTGGTTTTTTTCTTCATTTTTAGCTAATTAAGAAGCAGTTTTTTTTCTAGTACCTAGTCTGTAGATATCATTCTATCAAATAAAAATGCAATAATATTGAAATGTAATGAGATCCTTTGAGTTTTCTCAATATTTATTGCATGTACTTAATAACTTTTTGTACAACACAATTTGACAATCTCCGCTTGCCGTTTTCTATGATGCCATAGTTGAATTTCCATTTTCACAACTTGTTTAATGCTTTTAGGAACATCATCTTACGAATAAGTTATACCAATAAACTGGATTTTACCTTGGGTAGTAAGGAAGTCTCTCCAATCTAACCTCTGACAGAGGTTTTTTATGGGAGACAAATTTCTGTAAAAATGGCAAATACATAAATGGTGAAATCCATGTAACTACCTCAAAGGGAAGTCAATTAAAAAAAAGTTGACTATTGATCAAAAGACAATTTAATAAGGTATTAAGTAGCATATTAAACTTAAAGAAAAAACTATGTTTATGACAAATACCTCGTAAATTCTCTCAGAAGACGCTGTTCAAAAAGTTTTAGGTGAGAGGTGATACAAAAGGCGAAAACTTAAAATAGCCCGTTCAATTTTTATTATTATTATTATTAAAAATACACTGCTTAAAAATTACCACAAAATAAAAATAAAACCATATTATGTGCTGCTACATTTTTTCCCGACCACTCCTTACTCGTCCATATTTAATGTAACAGTTTCAGTGACTAAATTGGAATTGGGTTGCTTGATATTTATGAGTAAAAGAGAGTTTGTTTTCTTGCAGGTATCCAAAGTGCACTTGAAGTCGTTTGTGTGTGTGGACAGTGTCGGTGATGTGTGAGTGACCCGTGAAAGTGCCGGTGCGCGGGCGCCATGCTGAGGTGACGGCGCCGGCGGGGCCCAGTCGCGGCGCGCGCTCGACTCACGATCTGACAAGTGAGTCAATTCAAAAATAATAATATATTAACATTTAACATATCGTTTGGTGAAATTGGTACTTAATCTTTAAACATGGGTATGTTAAGGGGATTTTAAACAAAATCTCTTTTGAATGCAAAGAGGAATACATTTAACAGCGCCTTACATTTTCAAGTTTTGGCAGTCCACTGTTCGAGATAATAGACAGCCACATCTCGAGTCACAACATTTAATGCAGTGTTCACCAACAATTAAACGGACGGTTAGCGGTTTAACGGTTGTCAAATGTATTGACTAACAGCTGATTAAGACTTAACAGTCTGTTAAATTGGTTGGTGAACTCGGCCCTTAGTGAGTTCGCGTTACGGTTTACTTCTTTTACTTTTACAACTGTCCGTTTACAGATATTAAATCTGCTATTTAATCTACTCTCATCTTGGTTTCCAAACGAAATCTACTTAATTGAAATTTGAATGCGAACTCTACTTGAAAATTATTATTAAAGTTGAGATCAAGACTGGGTCCATGCCGCGGAGCCGCTGTGTGCGTAGTTAGAATTGACAGCTATAGGAACTAAAAACACAGGTGCTCGCAGAAGCTCGATACTATGGCACCAGCGTTCGGGTTATTGTATGCCATGGTATGTTTTGGATTTTGACGAGATTTAGAGTCACGAAGTCCAACGTTTAAAAATTTTAGTTACGAAAAATTTTCTGCTACTGGTGTATAATTTTTTATGTTCTTTTATAACAATATTTTTTTTATAATTTGTCATTATGATAGTAAATGAATGATTTATGTAAGTTAAGTATTATTGCTCCCATAAACAATTGCTTGAATTTTATTCCCATTTTAACGTTTGTTGGCAGTAGTAAAAGAAATTAAAGCTAATCATAATCATAATCATTTATCAATTAGTTAAACGAAGGCTACATAACCTATAAAGCTTAAAGGGATAAGTTCGCTATTGTACTTGTTTTTTGTTATATTGCTCGTGTTTTGTATTTTTTTATTCTTTTACAATAAAGAGTATAAGTACTTACATACAGACAAATAGACGTTACAATTTTAAAATAGATCACTATGTTTTACCATTAGGCATACAAATGGTAAAACATAGTGATCTATAGCAGGTAAAGTTAAAAACATGTCAATAGCATTAAAAATATTTTTTTTAAATACACAGCCGACATCTGAAAAGGCATTTATTTTCATTTAAAAATACTATATATATTTATTTATATATTATATGGACATGTTAAAGAATTTTTTTATTTAATATTAATATATTTAATTACTAAAAATAATCAGTCAGATATAATCATACACAGAGTGTAAGCCGTCTGAATTCGGAATTCATTGAGCTTTACTTTAAAAATAACACATAATTTTTCCAAAATATAGTTAGGCAGTTTGTAGTGCTTTACTAAGTATACTTTTCGCGAGTCGGGAGGTTTAAAACGGTCTTACGTTAATCTTCCAGCGCTGGTGATAACTTTTAAAACTAGGGAATTGATGTATGTTACACTTTACGTACATGGCGACCTCATACATCCACACTGACGGCAGAGAATTAGGACTTTAAAATGAATAAAGAAATATATATAAATCAGGGAATAATGTCACATCAATTGATCTAGTCCCGAAGTAAGCCCTAGGCTTGTACTATGGGTACTAGACAACGATATAAATAATATATAGATAAATATATACTTAAATACATAGAGAACATCCTTGCCGCAGGAACAAACATTCGCGCTCATCACACAAATGTCTGCTCTTACCGGGATTTGAACCCGGGACCGCTAGCTTCGTAGGCAGGGTCACTACAAAATAGGCTAACTCGTCGTCACTGAAATGTTTACATGTTTCATCAGGGCATAAACACACATATTGACCTTGTAATTTTTGTATGGCCTCTAAAAGACAAATATATAATTAGCATACCTACCTCAACTAAGTTCTAAGTTGAATAAAGTAGACCAGTTTCTGAAAAGTTATTGCCAATTTCCGTTTCTTTTTGGAACACGACTGACAAATATACTATTTGTTGCGAGTGCAAGTGTAGCAATAGCCGAGAGTACTGTACATTGCCTACTTAAAAAACAAACAAATACAAATACACAAATATACTGCAAGACTTTCAAACAAATACACAATGCACAAATTTTTACTCTTACCGGGAATCAAATCGACAAATTGCTTAGCGAACTACTTCGTAGTATTACGGCTGGTAACGGGCATCTGATTTACCAAATATTTACAAAAACAAACATGAATTTCTCAAAATATATGACCGCAATTTGTTGCAGGCACTGATTGGCCTTTTAGGAGAGCGAACAACAACCAAGAACCTCAATGAAAGTCCCGTTATCAGCCTCGAAATAGCTCGCGTCCATTATACCAGGGCCTCTATTCAACACGGTAAAAACAATATCGTTTTTGATCTGTTATAGTATTGTCAGAGTTTTGATAGCTATTATTTACTTGACAGTAATGGCGTCTGACCTCATAACAATACCATAACAGATAAACTACGATATAGTTTTTACCGTCGGGAATAGAGGCGCAGAGCTCCATGAGTATTTAGTCACTTCATCTACATGGCTCGTAGCAGCGCTACGAACTTGACGTTCACGCGAGCTACGCCGTGTCGCCGTAGCAGCACTCTACGGTTTAAAATGGATCACCTTTATAATCAATTACGTTGCTAAATTTTGAACAGTGTGCGATGTTCAAAGATGTCTTATATTATTTAATACAGCATAATGATGCTTGTGTGTCCAGTACATGATAGTTTATATATCGCATTGATTTCTCCATACCTTAATTAGTTTTACTTATTAGGGTAAAGTAAAGCATGTCAGAAACCAAACATGGCAATGAGCAAAAAGTCAAAATATCTCATACACTGTGCCTAATTTTGCTTTTAATGAACGTCGAGAGTGTTATCAGCTGCAGGTCACGGGTTTTCCAGTAATTACCTAACACCCTT
The DNA here is from genome assembly GCA_948252455.1 of Acleris cristana. NCBI lineage: Eukaryota > Metazoa > Arthropoda > Insecta > Lepidoptera > Tortricidae > Acleris > Acleris cristana. Next base: position 14,126,682 of record OX411772.1, on the reverse strand, counting down.
TAGAAGCCCGGTTATTGCCCGTTATTTCATTATGGATTATCTCTGTCATTACGTGATTTATGTTCATGTATTTTCTGGGTTTTTTTCGCCCCTAATCAAAACTTTATGACAAGTGAAGTTGTCGTGTTGGCATTTTGTTTAATATAAATCATAAAAGGAAATAAACGAAATCAAAACAAACAAACAATCAAAATTGAGAAATAAACCGCCTGAATAATCTTCTCCTGATTCTATCTATTTATCTATGTATATAGCCCATTTAGTGTCCCACTGCTGGGTAAAGGTTCTGGCTAATCCTTGCCAGTCTTGTTTGAATTTATCCAAATCGTCCCGCGATCTTCTCTACTGCTTCGGCTGCCGTTATTGGGATCCAGTCAGTCTTGATCTTGCTTCATCGGTCCGGATGCATACGGCAGACGCTCAGCCCAGTTCCATGTTAGTATAGCGGTCTTCCTTCCCACATCGGCAATTCAAGTCCCAGAGCGCAGGTCGGTGTCCGAAAACCTAGAACACTGCGCTCCATTGTTCTGGTAAACAAATTCGGAGATAGCGGGTCTTCTCTTAATTGGCTTTTATAAAAAAACCAAGTTACGGGAGTTATTAAAATAGTATACATTTTTATTGAATAACGACATACATAAATGGTATTGAATTTCTTTATTTGAAATGAAATAATGTTGCACCCTCAATAAGGTGAAGCCGTCGCAGTATTATTATTTGGTGAACCAGACTGCCAAGAATTTTTCTAACTTTTGATCAGAAATGTTTTTTTTTAAAAGTGTTCGTAATTAAGGACTAAAATTAACAAAGGTTACGTCATTTCCATTACATGTCAATTCCATTACGTCAAGATAATTACTCATACATTAACCCCGTTACTAAATAAACGTTGAGTATAGCTATAGCTATACAATGTTTTGTCCTTATCTGTCATTGTGACATTTGGATTTGACAGATAAGGACGAAACATTGTATAGCTATACCACCGTTACTCAACGTTTATTAGTAAGGGGGTAAATATACTGCCCTCTTAGTAAAATGGTTGTATTTGCTACAGGAGTTTTGCCTGAGATGCCACGATGTCTTATAGCAATATAGTTAATTGTCGTGACGTAATGGAAAAGTTATCGTTGTTAATTTTAGTCTTTAACTATGAGCACGTTTTTTGGAAAACACCCAAAAACCATATCGTCTTTGAATTGTTATCGTTTTGTCAACTTGACAGTTATGGCGGCCGAGTTACAACCAGAACACGTCAAAGACGATATCGTTTTTACCCCCTAGAATACGGCCCTGTCACATAATCACGAAACAATCGTTACTCACACCACGGTATGGCCACCCCGCCGCGCCGGCCGCGATGATGCGCGGAGGCCGAAGCTCGTCCAATCAGCGATAACACTGCTCAAACGCTTCCCAATACATAGTCAATTACGTCACTTTACCTCACTTTACGGGCTAGGAACATGGCTTAAACAATAAAAAATTGTTAAAAAGAATTTTCTTCGAGAAAATAAGATAAAGATAAAAGATAAAAGATGTTTATTCAGTAAGTAGGCCTTATTCAGTAAGTAGGCCTATTAATAAAACACTTGTACATTAGCTTTTACTATTGTGCATAACTGAATATGTGCACGTATGTTAACAAAATTAAATGTCGTAAGTCGATTTTAACCATAGAAGCTTCCTGACTATCCATGTATTAAAAGCGAATTTATAACTAGTGTTCAAGGCAAAGATGACATCGAAGTGTATTTATTAAAAACAAAATATCGGGACCTACTGTTCGTTTATTGGAATCGGTTACTAACGGATATCAGGCCGTCTCAATCTGTTTTTTTTTTTTCAGGCGGACAATGTAACACCAATTGACCTAATCCCAAACTAAGCTCCAGGCTTGTACTATGGGTACTAGACAACGATATAAATACTTACATAGAGAAATATATACTTAAATACATAGAAAACATCCATGACTCAGGAACAAATATTCAAGCTCATCACACAAATATCTGCCCTTACCGGGATTTGAACCCAGGACCGCAAGCTTCGTAGGCAGGGTCACTACCAACTAGGCCAGCGCGTCGTCAAAATGTTGCTTCACTTTATTCTGTAGTACTGTATGTATGTGAAAACTTTACTGTACAAAAGAAAAACCAAAATAATACAATAACCTTTGAAACCCACCTCACCTCCTCCTCCTACTGTCTCAACTCCTGTTTTATCTTTGACTGTTATGTCAAATTCAAATTAATTTTTTTTATTATATACGCAAACACATACATGAGTTCAGGCATACCCGTGACATTCACAAGTTCAACACGCGAAATAAAGATAAACTCGTAGTCTCAGGTCACCGTCTTCGAAAAGTAAGCACATCGTTCGCGGGGAACTGTATACGCTTCTACAATAAGATACCTACTGATATTGTCAATATGCCTTTCAATAAATTTAAGTCTCGCATTAAGTGCTGCTTGCTGTGTAAGGCATGTTATACTGTTAATGACTTCCTAAATGATAAAAACGTTTTTAAGTAGTGTGAGCTAACTGAAATTAGGGTATTTTTGTAATTTTTTGCTTATAGTAATAATAACTGAGCACTGGGCAGCGCTTATTGCAAAATGCCTTTTAGCCAATAATGTACACTTTTTAAATCTACCTATTGATTTTTTTTAAACTTAAGTTGCGCTAAATAAACATAACATTCCTAGGAAAACTACACATAAAATAAAATTAAATAAACAACATAAAACGAATCCCATTAACTTTGCCAGCTCATTTAACGACTTTTTAATCGATGGAATTTTTATTTCTTTATGAAAATAAAGAAATCTACATGGCAACCCTACCAATCCTACCATTAAATTTAATCAGCCTATTATGTATATACCTACATATAAATATGAATCTTCCCTTGGTCACACCATAACTCGAAAATGGCTCGACCGATGTGTTTTTGTTTTTTTTGTTGTGTTAATTACCAGAACAAGGTTGGTATGAAAAAAAATACACCCGGGCGGCGCCGGGCACGGACAGCTAGTTTAAAATATTTATCCCCACCTCGCCTGATGATGTGTTTGAAACCATCATATCCCTGAAAATACCAACAGTGTTGGAATTGATGATATAAGTACCTAAAGTAATAAAACAAGTTAGTAATTGTATTGCGCTGCCTTTGTCATCTAATAAACTTAAACTTCTCTTCAGGTGTTTTCCAAAAAGTTAAAAAGTAGGCATATCTTTACCTATTGGTTAGACCTCTTTATAATAACAAGCTTTAAAAACCCAACTGCTATTTGGATAATGTTGTCAATATAATGTCAATTATCATGTATTTACTTTTATTTCGCCAATATCGCAATAAATTTAAGAAAAGTATCACCTGCAACGGTATGACAAATCTAACGACACCTCGCTTGTGAATAATGTTCCTTACTAAATTATTGAATAAATATATTTTGTCTTATCTCTTTTAACTTATTTAAATTTAACCAAACCTATAAAGACAAAAAGCAAGTACTTAAGCATCTCGAAAGGACCAATTATCGGGCCCTAATTAGCTGCGGCCCAGAAATGCGGTCAGCCCGTGAGTCCCGCGCCCTTTGTGGAGATGGCCATAAGCGGTCGATTAATGTAAATCCGCTAGGGATGTGTTCCGATACTACCGATTGCCTAATGAATATCCTTTAGCGCTTTATTTTGGAACGGTTTTTATGAGGTATTTACCGTGTCATTAAATCTTTTACCGATAACCTTCAGCTGTAGTACATGTTGTATAGGTAGATAGGGTAGGTAGGTAAGTTGAATATTGTATTTGGTTTGCTGAATGATTTTCATGTTACATTCTCTCTGAAGCGGTTTTGTTTCAGGATTAATTTTGCAAATTGACGATTTCAATAAAATTTCAACAATTCACGATTTAAAATTAACTGCAGAGTTTTCAACGGCGAAAAATGTTACCTACATGTCAATAAACTGTCCAAAATTCGAAAACTTATTTTATTTGCGTTTATTAATAGTACATACATATTCATATTTCTGATTTTTCATTCAGGTCTGATCGTGTCTACTGCAGAATATAAACGAATATCATTGCTCCGTGTCGAGTGCTCCGCGAGTCTGCGATGCGTTGGGTTTTATATTTTTTAACTAGCTGCCCGGTGGATTTTTAAACTTTTTTCTGTAATACAAACCTTTTCCGGGCCATAACGAAAAAAGAAATTATACAGTGTGGTGCAGTTATTCGAAAGTTATGCTCTATGTATTTTTCGGCGATTCATTATTATTTATATAGATTATTTATAATACCAAGTCAATTACGTAATCGGTATCGATGTTTTTTTTAGTTAAATTATGGCAATTTGACCTAACGCATAAAAATATTTTTTATCAAGAAAAACATTGCTGTGTAGGTAATCTATACAGTATGTAAACTAACTAAAACCATCTCTTTAAACCAGTTGATAGCCAAGTCGAGTTAAGTGTTTTAACACATGTTTTGCTAGTACGGGTCGAATATTTTTAATTTTATCATTGTTTAAAAATTATAAACACTTACCTTTTTCAAAGTCGGTTAACCCTAAAAGTATCACCCTATGTGTAATGTTTACATCGTGACAGATTTATGTCATTCAAATTTCACTGGTGTCACTTTATTGTCAATTATAAGGGCGATTACCAGACTGCGTGACAATGAAAGAGCGGTTCCGCTCAGTACCGGATAGTAGTAGTAGTTGTGGTGGGCCTCGTCCTCGTATTGACGTCAGAACGGAAAAAAGGATCTACAACCATTTTACAGAAAATCTTGGCTTCAGCACTAGAAAAGCGGGGAGTTGTATGATATGGTACGTTTGCTGAACCCCACACCTCTAGACTATTTCTTCTGGGGATGGGTGAAACAGTTAGTATTTAAAAAAAGTGTCGAGAACGGAGGAAGAAATGAGGCTGCGGATTGTACAAGCTTCGAACATAATCAAGCGACGTGCCCGGCAAAATCCAGCTTTGATGCGTAGCGTTCACTTGAAACAACCATCGTCGCTTGGTTCAAATAACGGCCACATTTGGTCTAATCTACGTCATATTTAATCGGAAGTGTGCACATAGCCTTACTTTAACTGACATTGAAAATGTTGAACTTGGCCTTGACCTGACAACCAGATGACAAATGTTACAATTGTAAACAAATAATACAGGATGTTATTGAATCATGAATAACTAAAATGATATTTTTTGTATTACAATTATAAATTCTAAAAAAACGTTAGAATTTCAATAATTTATATACGAAGACCTTATTTATCGCCTATACATGCCCGGATTCAAACAAATGGTTTTAGTAAGTTTGCATACTGTATATATAAAAGGCAAAACTGACTGACTGACATATCAACGCACAGCCCAAACTACTGTACCTAGAAACTTGAAATTTTGTACAGGGGTTCCTTTCATGATGTAAGTGAGCACTAAAAAAGGATTTTTAGAAATTCATCCCCTAAGGGGGTGAAATAGGGGGGAGTAGCGGGAAACTAATTCGTACGAAGTCGTGGGCGTCCTCTAGTGTAATAATAAAAGTTAACACTCACTGAAAGGGCAAAGTTTAATACGTGTTTCTTTTTAAAATGTCTATGAGTTGTTATTTTAATCCTCAACCTAAAGGATCATACCTGTCAAAGCCTCGTCTGCTCTGTGGGTCTGTCACTCTGTCTGACATCGCCTCGAGCCCCGAATGGTGAAACAAATCTACTTAAATGCTTTGAGAAAAAGGTTAGTTAGTTATGAAAAGAGAGAGAGAAAACAGAAAAAGACGGCAAGAGCATGTCAACCATGCTCACTGTAGGGATCCAAAGCTGAAAAAATAACACGTTTGAACATATTTTCCATTTATAGTTATTTGGTACTGTTTGGGCTCATGTGGTTGCCCGGTTAGAATACCGCCACTCCAGTCTTCCCGTGGATGTCGTAACAGCCGACTAAGGGAATAAAGGCTTGTAGTACAGTTAGGCGATGGGCTTGCAACCTGTCACTAATACGCTGGTGAACATCTTAGCCTTATTGTGCAAAATGTGGTTACAGAATGATCAACAAGTTTTTAGAGTTCTAGGTAATTCTGTAGCTCTGCCTACCCCACTATGGGATTATAGACGTGAAGGTATGTTGTTGTGTTGTTGGTGATGTTTTAGATGATTTTTAGTAAGTATAAATTGTTAAGTCTCCTGTATCTCAGGGACCAGCCAAGTTCATTTAGTCGTACCCGTTTTCCTTTCAGTTCGTTATATGAGCGTTCATTAAAGATATTTTTCAGATGTTTATTGGGGCGACCCACAACTCTGGCGAAAATTACACTTTTCGAGTTCAATATTTCCTAAACGATCTCCCAAATCGAAAAATTGGTAATAATATGTACAAAATGATTTTTAAAGAGCTATCTAATGATTCGATGTTATAATTTAAAAATATGTATAGGTCTACCTTTGCTTTAGTAACATGTATGAGAGGTACCCAAAAATATACTTTTTCAAGATTTTATTTTACAGTTTTGTCGGCTAAATTTAAATGTATAATTTTTCCAAATTACAGGTATGGTTGCGTTTATCGCGTGATAGAATGTGGATAAAGCTCAGGATAAAGCATTCGTCACTCTCATACTTATTATACTTGTCAAAAAGTGACGGATGTTTCATCCACATTGTGCCACGCGATAAACGCAGCTATATTTATATTAGACGGTGACGCACAGATGGCCATGGGGAAATTATAAGGGTTCCTTGTTGACTACAGAACCCTAAAAAGCAGCAAACTTTCGAAACATGTGAAACCGATATGTATTGGTGAAACTCGCAAGACGTATTCACATGAACGCCGACGACAGATCGCGTCGAGGCACGCCCGTCTCGCCCACTTCACTCGAGCTGCTGATTTCGCATTCGGCCCTTATATAAGTAGTTGTTGAATAGTGAAGTGCCTACATATGATCCAGCCGTCATTATATACAATTGCAAGAGAGTCAAGGCTCTATCTAAAGGTTAACTATGACGTTTGCTGTGAAAAATCTGTTCATTTTAAACGTTTCAATTTATAAGTAGAGGTATAAAATATAGTATCTAAATTGCGGAAGGATTGACTGACAGACAACTTAGAGCTCAATGCGCTAAGCTTAGGGACATGAACGTTGTAGAGAATTTTTGTAAATCGACCCCAAACGGGAAGAAATAGCGGGAGTAGCTGGAAACTAATTGCACGCGTACGATGTCACGGGCGTCCTCTGCTGTCCTCATAAAAACCCAACCGGCGCAGCGGGCCCGAACCCGAGCGTTGCGACGGCAAGAAGAGCGTGTCATCAGCTCAGTATTAAGTTGATAAAAATAACATATCAGGGATAATCTTACACAAACGACCTTTTCCCAAACTAAACTCTAGGTTTGTACATGCCCTCATTACACAAATATTTGCCCTTACCGGGGTTTGAACATGGGACCGCCAGCTTCATAGGCAAGGTCCTCTGACCAACTAGGCTTACTGCATCGTCGCCGTCGTTTCGTAATCAGCTCAATAATGTCTTCTAAATTTAAGTCCATTCCAATAACTGGAACTTTTTCAAAATTAACGTAAAAGATTTGAACTTAACAACAAATAAATAAATAAAGATACCCACAGAGTTCAATGAAAAAAAATATGCTTATTTCGCCTGAAGAGTAACGTAAACTAGCGTCGGTTCCGGAGTTTTATTGGTACCAATTTCTTATATTGGCAACGGATTTATAAATTTTAATTTCACGCGTCAAACGCCACAGTACGAGTATGTCAGCAAAAGTAAATTTCGTGATTTACAATGCTTTTTAATGGAATTTTAAAGCAAACGATTTATAATTGAAGGCGTGGTCCTAAAAACGCTCTTTTTTGTCGGGGCTTAAAAATGTCGGCAGTCATCGAAAAAAACCAGTTTCGCACGACGGCATAAATGGAACTCTGAGTACGATACGACTATCGCGCTGGCTGTTGCATCGCTGTGGAAACACGAATAAGGTCGAAATATTTTGATAGCTTAAATAGTTGAGCTGCATGTAGATAAAGTACCTTTAATTCTGTAAAGTTATAGTTTCGAAACATTTAAATTCGGTGCTCGAAGTTTAATCACCCTGTGTGAACAATTAATTTTCAAATCATTATTTTAATTTAAGATAAAACATACTTTCACTTTCTTATTAAAACGAAATGTTAATTAATAAAATGAAGACTAAAAAGAAGAAAAATGGGAACATGACAATAAAAAAAAATCGGGAAAGTAGTCACAGTTAAAGGAAAAACGCTTTCCAAAAAATTAAGCACTTTTAGTTGATTAGTGTAATAGCTACTTTTAAGGACTCCATTGGTTCTAGAAAAATTCGCACGATTCTTGAAACTTATCTCAAATTATCAGTTTACGAATCTGCTCTAATTACATTATTTTCTAAGCATAGCAACATAATCGGAATGCATTATTGATTTAAATATGATGCTCTATTCTTTAGTTTATTTAGGTAATCTTTCATCTTCTCGCTGGCGAGGAATGTCAAATGAAAATAGCCCAATTTATTCTACCCGCGCGAAATAAAATAACATGTTCTTGTGATTACACCATTCTCTTTGTATCGGAGGCTTCGCTGCAGGTGAACGGAGGTTTTAATATTTCATGACAGAAAAGGCGACGGCAAAAATAAAAACCTGTGCATTTGAATTTACCATCGAGTATTTTTTCCTGTCTGACGCAGTCTTATCAACGATTATTATTTTTTCAATACATCTTGTTCCAAACTAAGCCTTAGTCAAGGCAACCAGTTGAATGAGCACTAAGAATAATATTAAGAATACATTTATTAAGAAACAATAAAGGATTTACAAACAGGTAGGTACAATATTATCTTGTGGACCTCAAACTAGGGTGACGGCACCAATGATGGACACTTTTAGCTGATAGGCACCAGTAATGGACACTTCACTCTTAATTCAAATTTCATACGGTCCTAAATTGATTGTTGCAAAACAAATGAATATACCCTTATCTTCTGTAAATTAAGAATCAAGTGTCCATTATTGTTACCCTGTCCATTTCTGGTTCTGTCACCCTAGGCTGAGCACGTCGTATCTTGGGACCCTGTGAGTCGGTTTACATTTAACACAGGAACCATTTAAAATACAGGATTAAATAAAAGACAAAATTAATAACAATCGAAAAGTTGAGCATGGTTTACGACATGTTAACAAAAATAATTTGACACTGGCAGAAACTAAAATAAAAGTTTTTTTTAATTATTTATTACATCATAAAAGCCATAAATGTTAGAGAGTAGTAGAGTGTGGTTGTGGGTGTTTGTGCGCACGCGTGTGTATGTGTATGAATCTTTGCGTGTGTCTGTGTGGGTGTGTGTGTTTGTGTGTGCGAGTGTGTTAACCGAGTGAATTAGACTTCTAGACAACAATCGCACTTGGAATGGAGATACTTTATACTCTGAATTAATACACAGGCTACCTTTAATTTAGAAAAATAACATTTTTTTCCGTGGAATGGTCAATGCATATAACCTGACCAGAACAATACCTAACTCGTAAGTACCTACGGAAATTGTTATGAAAAATAAAGTTCATATTTTCCGCTTTGTAAAGAGTTTATTATGTTAAATTTATTTTTCTTATTTGTGTTGCCCTCATTGAAGTTGAAAAAGTTCAAATTCAGTTAAAGTCAAATAACAAGTTAAACAGTCACTTTGAAAACCAAAAGTACAGACGGCCATAAACCAGCTGCACAATAATATGTGTACCGTGTCGCTTTAACACCTTTGACAGATTAGTGCATCAGTTCAAACATGGCGTTAAAGTGACAAAGCAGCAGCATCTCGTACGCTCTTTTTTTGGGTGGTCATGTAAAAAGCTGTACTCTTACTTACTTAAATCATAATATTGCCTTTAAGTTAACGTTAGTAACATATAGGTAATATGTATTTAAAGAATCTAAAACATTATTAACGTTTTAATTACGTAATGTTTTTTAAACTCGACATCCCTATATACCTATACCATTTTATTATTATGTTGTTTAAATGTAATGTCAAGTAATTGTTTTTTTTAGTGCACATGCATAAACCATAAGGAAACCAATATAACCCTTGATGTTCAAAGGACACGTCGCAACTTTCGTGCGAGCACTTATGCATTTCCCATATCAGCTTGCAGCGAGCTAAACCTGGTACACTCACTTTTTACCTTTTAAACAATGTTGAAATTTGCTTATCCTGATAAATCATCACTTTAAAAGATGTTTATTCAGTAAGTAGGCCGCACGGGCACTTTTACACTTAACTTTATTCCCATGGCACTTTTACTTTTATCTTTATTCCCATGTTGTATACATGTTTGTTTGCTGAAAAGGGGATTCAAGTTTTCAAAAGTTTCCAAATTTAAATTCGATAAATCTTTATAACTAGATAAAACGAAATTCGATTCGGTAGAACACGAGTTGATTGCAAATTTGGGTTCAAGAGATTCTGTTAGTTTTTTAGCCGGAGCAAGTCAAGAGATTGGTCTGTCTAGCCACTAGACAAATTATTTTTAAACCATTTCAAAAAAGGAGGAGGTTCTCGATTCGACTGTATTTTTTGTCTATATTATTCGTCATTAACTTTTTATTCGGAATCTCCTAAGTTAGAGTGAGGTCAGTAGTGTGGTGTATCTGGCAAATAGTGAATAGTGAAGTGCCGCAACTGAAAAAACGTTTAGACGAATTGTTAAGCGGTAACATGGTTCGGCAATTGTTTAAGGATTAATTGGTTAAAATTATAGTGACTATACTCATGAGGGATTTAACATAATAAACTCACTGTAAGACGACTCTAAAGTTGACCGAAAAAATAGAAGCAGCGATTGATCACGTTACTACTAGAAAGCTTATAAAAATGATAAATTGGGATTATAAAAGAAAAATTAGAATTTGTAATTTGAGTGATGTTATAAACATATTATTGTAAGAAGTCTATAAGTCGTAACCTGATCATTCTGAAAATGATAACCAGACTGAAGTAATAAATCATTTCCGCGAGGCGGGTAAAAAAGGCTTTGATTTAATGAAATTTGTAGACATCAAAGTTGATTTTAGGGTTCTAAAGTTAACAAGAAACCCTTATTGAATCGGAATGTCCGTCTGTCGGTCCGTCTGTCTGTCCGTCGGTTCGCGGTTCAACTCAGAGACCTGTGGTGACTAAGAAGCTACAATTTGGCATAAGTAGTTGTACATTTAAATTTCGCTGACAAACTTGTAAAGTAGGTACAATAATGAAAAAAAAAAGTTTCTTGTATTCTTTTTCACTTTGAAATCAAGTAAGTTGAGGGCCCGAGAAAATATTCAGCTTGAAAGTATCATTTTCGCTAGTGTTGCGTGTCTCCCCCCTACAGCCAAAACTAGAAGTAGGTAATAAAAATCTGAAAAAATCTTAAATTGAAACCAAATTGAAGCATATAGCTAAAACGAATCTTAACACATTCACCGCCAGCCACTGCTACGAGTGCTACGCTGTAGCCCGTAGCGGCATTTTTCCACTATGTAGCGAAAATCTGCTACGTACAGTGTACCCGACTATCGGGGACAGGAAAATTATCATGATTAAGTAGACTTCATTAGTTCTTGAGATACACGCGACTAAAGTGTTTACACCTACTAAAAATCATTTAAGACAGCACCATATCATTTTAACTAGAAAGTTTGTACATACATGTTGTTATCTGAGATAGTTATTTGTGTTTGTAGTATCGGCTTCAGATCAGAGTCCTTTATACGCTGGGCATGGTCCGACATGCTTTTGACCGGTTTTTATTATTCAAATTCTTGAAACAAATGTAATAATGTTGAATTGCCGGTTAGTAAGACTGCTCTTGTTCAAATCTGAAATTTGACATAGTTGTACAACTTGCTTGCCCGCATCTGGTAAAAAAAATGAAATCAATTTTATTAATAATGAAAATGGGTCTAGGATGGGGGGTTGAAAAATGAAAGTGGTTTGAGTATAGCATAACATTTAAAAAAAAAACGGTGATGTACTTTTTGATTAATAGCCAAAATTTTACAAAAAATAACCCCCCCCCCTTATCTTCGAAGCTTATCAATAAAAAAATCTGAAAAAATCCTGACGTATAGTCTGATAATTACTTATATTATATGGGAAAAATAAAATGAAGTGAACACTTTTACAGATTTTGAGAAATAACATAAAAACTTAGAAATTCTGTATTAAAATTCAGGCTTGTCAAAATGGACATTATTGCATAGAAATTTAAGTTAAAATATGAGTATTTTCTGTTGCGGTTACCAAGCATATTATCTTAAATACGGAACCCTCGGTGCGCGAATCCGACTCGAACTTGACCGGTTTTTTTCTTGATAACTTTGTTACTTTAACGTGTTATTTATGGATGACCGCATTAGGTACTGTCGCGACTAGTTACTTCGCTTGATACACTTCGCACCTTTTTTAACAATATATTCAGATTCTAATTTTGAATTTATACGATTTAAAAACCATTTCATTTATCTTAGGGTAGTGTGACAGGCAGTTAACGCTTTAAAGTTGTCTTAATTCGCTGAAGTTGGCCCCAAACGCTAAAGGCAAAGTATAAGTAATTACCTACTATACTGTAGCATCAATATTAAACAATTTCCACGTTAAAACCTTAACTTAATAAAAAAAATATATATATAAAAATTAATATTTCTCTGTCTTTGTATATTTTATTTTATATATTTTTATTTGTTATTGAATCCGCCGTAATAAAACATAGTTATTTAAAAAAAAAAACATTATCTTCTATCTTTTGCGGTTCAAAAGGTATAGCCCCTTAAAGTTAGGACGGACGGACAGACAGCGAAGGTATATTAATAGGGTCTCGTTGGGCTATCCTTCGGGTACGGAACCCTAAAAAACAGTAGTCGGCGAAAATAGTTAGCGAAATTCAGATTGTTACCTATTTTCGCCTTCCTCTCTTTTTTACTAGGTACAATGCCGTTAGGCTGTCAAAATCATGTTAACTTGCCTTACTCCGAAATACACTAGACTTAGGTTTACTCCTCACAAAATAATTCTGGAGATTTTATTTTCTTTTCTCAAGTTGTCAATAAATTATAAATGAAATGACGTCATTAATTACAATAAATCAAAGGTAACAACTAGTAAGTAAAAGCGTCATTAAGAATTTCTCTAAATTGTTTTTGAGTACGCATATATTTTAAAAATTGGCTGTATCCCAACTATTTACTGATTCCACCGTCTCCCCCTCTTCCTAAACCAAGAGTATTTGTAAACGCAAACATCTTTATTGTCTGTAAGGAAGGTTGCTACGTAACAACGGAACAGACACAAATAAAATAAACACATGTACCTATTACAAGGAACTTCCCAGGTGAAGGCTCTACTACGGTGCCGGTGGTAAGTTGACCAGACTACAGACTTGTTATACATAAACTAATTAATGTGTTAGTCGCAAGGTTTAATAGAATTATAAGCAGGTGGCTTTATTGCAGTGGGCGAAGCGCTGCGCTGTACTGCCATTATTCTGTCCATCTCAGCGCCCGGCGCGGTGTTGCGGGTTGTTTGCGATGGAGTACCTACCGGGTCCATCAGCTAGTACTCATCACAACGAAGTTATCTACCTCCTTAAATTTATACATGTTTGAATTAATGATAAAAACAGAATTGAGAGGATACAAAATGAACATAAATATCGTAGTTATACAATAAAGGTAGATTATTATTACTATTATGTATTAGTTTTGCATTACTACCCATCATCGACTTGGTGGATATCGATTACTACCGGACTAATTCTACGACCTATTATTATATTTCACCATAATTTACTCATTTAGAATTGAAAGAGATATAACTGTATCTAGTTTCACTGTGTAAGGACATTTTCATTTTTCATTAAAATATCGTTTAACTTGACTGAAATCAAATTGAGATTAGATCTAGAAATTCCCCAGAACTAAGTCGGAGGGCAATACGAAGTTAGTGAGTGGTTAGCTCAGGAAATATTGCGCTTCACTGTGGCTCGCTTAATTGCCTACAGGTCCAAGCAACAGTTTGCTAATGTCTCAGTTCCTGTGCAGAGATGCTAGTAGGTCAGTGGCGCAGTAATTTTGTTAGTAGTGATCTGTATGTTGTTGGAGCTGACTTTAGAAACAAGCTGTGTTGTTTTTTACCATTCCGGGCACACCCTTCCGTCTATCTGTACATCCGTAAGTCACGGGTCTCTAGGTTGTAAACGGAAGTTGAGTTCAAACTGAATATTTAATTAGATTTTGAGTTAATAGAGGTATACATACCTCTATCTACAGTTCAAGAGATAAAGCTCTTTAAAGTTAGCGTGGGCGGACGGATAACGTCTGCCGTGTCACGTACAAGTAATCTTTCTTTAATAAAAAGTGAGTTTAGGGAAAAACGCCCAAATAATTTTTTACAAAAAAAAGATTACAGAATTGTTATGTTAATTCATCAGCAAGTTATTACTAGCTAAATTACCTCTAAATAGGGTTAAGAACAAGGTGCATTTTTTTATTAATTGTTTTATATACCTTTTAAATTCAGTTAATCGACTTTGTCATTACTACTGCTACTTATATATGAAGTTGGTTACGCGTCATGTAATAACTTAAGTTAAAAGAGTCTTGCTTAACCAAAGGATCACGCGCCCAATATCGGCGCGATACCGACCTGAGGGGCTATTGTCTAACGCACTCGCAATCGCAACCGGCTTCAAAGTGGAGCAATTGTTTTCATTTTGTATGTAGACAAGCCTTCGATTTTCAAAATGAAAACGATCGTGATTGCGAGTGCGTTAGACAATAAGCCTTCAGATGGTCACGCGTATCTCTCCTAACTCCACGTTAAACGGTAAGTGGCAACGTCGTGAAATTGAGAGCGCGTAGTGTGTGTATTATGACTTTACATAGAAGAGATGTGCATGACAGAGCTTTTAAAAAATGTAGCTGAACAAATTTGCCACATCAAAGATTTTAAAAACTATTTATAATTTTTACGCGCTTGTTTGCGGGCCATGGATATAAATAAAGCATGCAAAATAAAACCGTTTGACAGTGGTTAGGCGTAACTCATCTAACTTAACACAGGTGACACGGCAGCGTAGAGATATTAATAGGGTCCCGTTGACGACGCGTTGGCCTACTTGGTGACCCTGCCTACGAAGCTAGCGGTCCTGGGTTCAAATCCCGGTAAGGGCAGATATTTGTGTGATGCGCTCGAATATATGTTCCTGAGTCATGGATGTTTGTTTCTCTATACAAGTATGTATATCGTTGTCTAATACTCATAATACAAGTCTAGTTTGGGACTAGGTCAATTCGTGTGACATTGTCTCTTGATATTTATTATTATTATTTACCACACCCAAAAAAAAATAGTTAGTAAAAGTTGCTGAAATTGTCTCACAATATGGTGGAGATTTACTGCGAAGCTGCTAAAAATAATGACACAGAATTTCTACAAGTTAACGCACCACTTCACGAACTCCATTGTGAATGTTATTTCAGCCTGGGGCCTTATCATACTTAGTTTCTACATGGGGTACACTACATAATTCCGAAGAGTCATAATTCCGAATTGATCAAAATTCCGAATTTTCATAATTCCGAACGCAATTTTTTGATAGAAGACTTAACTTTTTGCTATCGCTTATAAATCAATCCTTACCTAACCTACGTATGGCAATTAAATTATGCATTTAATCTAAAATAGCACCAGCGTAACATATGATAGCTTTCGGAAAAATGAATATTCGGAAAAAGTAATTCGGAATTTAAAAATTTGGATTATTACTTTTTCCCTTCTATTTGTTTTGTTATCTCATTGTTTTAAACTCTACTATACAATACTATTACAATGACAATACTATAACAAGTCTCAATAAATTAGGTTTAACGCGATTAGAAAAGTGCCCCCGTGTCCTTATTCTACTTTGTCTCTCTCTACACGTATTGATATCGTTTTTTTCTAACTCTACCATTTACGTCAAGAAAATAATATCGTTATTCGTAACGTTGAAAATAGTATAACGTTTCAAAAGCAATTAGTTTTAGCCCGAGTAGAATACCTACAGAGCCCCTGCACTGATTACTGAATGACTGTGTTAAATTGCCATATGGCGGACAATACTTAAAGATACATAAAAATGTTGTATGGTACATAATTTTTATTATTAATAAATTCATTAAAGGTTTTTTGTTTCATCGAATGTGAAAAAGTGTAAGTACTAAATATACTTAGAAATTAATTTAAGTTGGTCGGCTTGCTACCAATTCTTTTTTTTTTAATTCGTCGTCGAGTGAGTCTTCGCAGTTTAACTTGAGTTGCGCGTTATTATTTAATAATAAATCTTTGCTAGCTCGTAAAGTATACGTTTAAATGATATTATATACAAGTCAATTATAATCTATTTGTACCGGAGGATTTTTGTTAAATATTTGATAAGGATTGATAATAAATAGGTTAAAAGGCATCGTATGTTTGTAACTAATTTTCTTTATAATTCTTTTTTTCTCGCAACTATTGCATTCACGGTACCCGTACCCGTAATTTTTTGCACATTACATTTTAAAGATATCATCAAGGCCACTGTCGTAAAAAAACAAGTTTATAATCCTTATTCTATCATATGACATATTCTTTTTTTAATGGATACCATATTAATGTAGAATATATTTTTATGCAGTTATAATCAAGCGATATATAGGGTGTCCCAAAATTAAACGTGAAACGTTGACGTTTGACTTTGATTAAAAATAACCATTTTTGATTCTTAAACTAAGTATTCAATTCTCAAAAATGTTTCACCTGTATTGGCCAAATTGCATCAAATGACGTTTATTTATTTTCATCAATCATAATTAACTAATTCAAATTTTGAGCATAAGGGATTGGTGCGACTTATTTTGAATGAGTTATATGAGTTAATATTTCGGTTATGGTTTAATTGTAATTGTAGCTACGTGTTGCTACGTTATTGAGATTGGTTATCAAGTTTTACAATTACCAAGATAGACAAAGGTGTACCGCAAGGAAGCGTTCTTTAACAGTAGCGTTAAAACCTTAATACTTAACTCCTGTACTAATTACAAAATTGAAAAGTTTCAACTATATTCTTGACCGTTAGGGAAAGGACTTCCTTCCTGTATTTGCACGTCAACAATACCAATTTATTTTGGCAAAATGCTTAGTTTTTGTAAAAAATAAACCCATGATATAGTAAGGAACGGACACAAAATTGGTCTTACAAGGGTTCCGTTTTTCCTTTTAAGGTACGGAACCCTAAAAATGCGTCCGCATCGTACATGGATACAGACGCTACACTTGTAACACCGCTCCGTCTGCGTCGGGAATGCACAATATAAATATTTGAAATAGTATGTAGATATTGTTTTTTTACTTGTACCTGGTAACAATATCGTTATTATATCGCTGTAGTAGCAAAAACGACGGAGCAAAATACAGGCTGTTGTGTGCTTGTAAAGTGAATGCATCCCCGTCAGGACGCGTCACACGTAAACCACTAGGCAGTAGGCAGCGACGCAGCAGGGGTGCCGCGCTCTGCTAATCAGAATCAGATTATTTCAATACAATGTATCAACTTAAAGCCACACTTTATTATAATCTACGAAGCAAGCATTAACATTAATAACGGAAGCAAGAGATTTCTTTAAGTTGTTTTGTAAATAAAATAAAACACGTTCAATATATTTACTATGTGTATTTAATTTTAAAACATTTTATTTAATTACACACCTTATTAATAAAGAAGTGATTTTACTTTATAGACTTCAATGATTCAGCCTTTTTAGCAAAGCATATTTGTAAGTCACGTCGATGGGAGCATGCTAAAATATATAAGTAAGTATTTTTTAATGTTATTCGATTATCAGGTTTCCATCCAAAAATAAAAGACAGATGACTCGTAGTATAATTAAAATAACGCAAAGTGCATTTTCAGAAATCCTAGAAACTCCTAACAATTTCCCTTCGCCTTCGTATGAAGCAAGTAAAGCCGAATCCAAAAGTAACTGTAGCACGTCGCAGTATCGTATTACAGTGATAGTGGTTTGAATTTAGTACCTATATTCATCGTTGCGACAACGTACTAAAATGTACGGCTACTTCTAGTTCGACCGAACCCACTGGTCGTCTCATATTACAAACTTTATAATTGTCCTAGACTGCAGCTTAACTCAAAGCATGTGGGGGAGAAGGTACTTAGTTCCACTTAATTTCAGACTCTAACACGGAATATGTTACATTACAAAGTTAAATTCTAAATTAAGTCCCCCGCACCTTACACCGCACTTAAGAGTAGTTTTAGACGGTAGTGCTAATTAATTGATGATCGTGAACTTACTGGGCGTCGTAACACTGAAATTTATAAATTATCTATATTATAAATGTAAGTATTTGAAAGTATTTATTTAACGGAATATTCTGTGATACTAAAAACTGCATTTGCAAATAAAGCTTTGATGCAAGAAAATAAGCTATAAGCTTAAGTTATAAAATACAATACACGTGTAAGAAAGACAAGGAAGTCACGTTATTGAAAGTTACTGAACTTTTTATAAAAAAAACTCGGTGAGGATGATGCAAATAAACAGAGATATTTCAAGAAATACCATCCCTTTATTTAAATTACCTAGTTATTCATAATTTTGTGACACAATGGTCAAGGAAATGCATGCGTTGTCTTCCTTAGTAGGGTGTTGTGGGAAAGATACAGAATATTACGTCTTCAATTTAGATACTTGATTATTTTATCCATTTGTAATAAAATCTCATAAAAAAAGTACGTAATTAACGAAGTATACCTATTTTATTAAATTGATTTTGTGTTAGCAAATTTTGCATAAATAAGGTTTATCTGTAATATTGCGAGATTTCAACCCTACCTTTCCATCATTGCATTAGCGTCGTAAGTGCTGGCTTTATAGTGCATTATAATGTGCGGCCGTGGCTTTATCCCATACCCTGTGCTTAATTAGTACTAGGCACATAGTAATGGCATCACTCCCGCAAGCGTGTTACTTATCAATCGACCCATTTGATTTCTAGAGCACTCTAATGATCTAGACTTCCAGAGAATCAAAACTGATAGGCCTACACTAGATAAATATGTTCTTTAAATAACGACTTCTAATTGAATATATTGGGGGACCATATCATTTTAATAAAACGGTAGATGATCTCATAACAACTTTCTGTCAATATGGGAAGTCTTTGTTGACTGAGCTCATCGATGTAACTATGTATATGCGGGTCTTTGAAGGTCTGCAATGTAACCGCGAGGCTGTTCGACAGTTCCTGTTCAAGCACTTTTGTGTCCGGTCGCTACAATATGCTGGTCGTTGCGTCAAAGGGGTACCTTTTATTTGAAAAGTTTTACTACCGCATAAACTTAACGTCCCGATTGAAGTGTGCATTAAGCTTCTGTACTTTTTCGAACAAACAGTGTGGCAATATTCGGAATTTACCTACTTGAAAAAAACTTTGTTATCAAACAACATAAAGCACTTTCGTTTTATGTGGACCAATATTTAATACAGTTATTTTCTAGACTTATCTACCCTACGGAGATAAGTGGTATGGAAGCCGAACTCTTGTAATATCGGTACGATATCAATCATTTTTTTTTAGAACACTTATGTCGAGACATCTTTTTAAATTAAGCTGTGTAATATCAATCCATACCTATAATGTCAAGATCGTAAATGTCTATAGACTCCAGAGTCGTTTTCACAAGAAAGCTAAGCCGAATACATACGGAACGGTGGGTCAAAGTGGGCACTGAATGGATCCCGCTAGATGACTACCGGAGCAGAAGCAGACCAAAGAGGAGATGGCGGCATGGAGTGTGTAATGAATTGCATAAAAACTAATTTGATAATTTCATTTTACATGACACAAATTGCATAATTAAGATCTCTATTAACAAACGAACGATACAATAATTATTATGCATAATAACAAAATGCATTATTTCTTCAACCATAATCATGAACTGGAGAGACCGCCGAAATCGCAGAACATACCTATACTCGGTTTTGGTTCTGCTGATTTTCAAGCTAACATTCTCCAGCTTCCGTTGCCATTTCTCCAATCTGCTCTGGATCTCAGGTCCATCTTCACTAACAAGAACAATGTCGTCAGCAAATAGCATGCACCAGGGAGGGTGCCTCTTCCTTTATCTCATACACTGAACTCGTCGGTGTTGCCAGCAGCCGAACGGACGTAGGTACAAGATTGACTGTACATAGCACGAATTAACTCTACATACTTTCCGGGCAAACCTTTCTCTTTCAAGGCCCACCACAAGACATTCCAAGGTACCCTATCATACGCTTTCTCTAGATCAATCAACAACATGTGCAAGTTCTTGTGTGCACGTCTGTACTTCTCGCACACTCCAATTGGCGGGGTGCAAATGTGGCGTCCACTGTTCCTCGACTTGGCACTAACCCAAACTGGTTTGGGGTAATCTCACTAAGCTCTCCTCTCGCAACCTTTTCTCTATTATTTTCTCCCGTAGGTACCTTCATACTATGGGACATGAGCTTTATCCCTCGATAGTTGTTGCAGTCCTGTACATTTTTCATGAAGTTATTTAAATAATAGTAGTAGGGTGAGATGTCTTGAATTGAAAACACCAAACTTAAGAGTACCTATACATTATATTTAAAATATTTCACTAATTCCAAATAAATTAGCTTGCGCGTTTATCTAAAAATAACGATTCTTAGTATCCCAGCCACGTTCCATGAAGTCTTAAGTCAAAACAGATTAGTATCTAATTGGATTGGCATTAGGCAAGTTTGAAAAGTCGTAACACTGCGTCATTAACGAAGACATACGCTGTTCGGGATAATGAAGACGACGACGTGAGCGTCGCTGCGTGGAGGCACACGCCACGACACTCTTTGTTACCGTCCCCGCCTGCTCGCCGAGTTAATATTAAGGAACGCGTCTTTTCTAAGGGAGTGCAACGACTAAATTTGATCTTTCACAACTTAATAAAATAAGGATCAAGTGAATTAAACATAATACCTTCAGAATGTCCCAGGACTTGGACGCGTAAATATTAAAACCCCTCACATCAAAACGCCTTTTTACCGGGTCAGATGTATTTCAAACTTTTCAATACGTAAATGAGTTTTAGAAATTTAAAAGTTACTAAGGTTTTTATCATACTAGTAGAGAACACTACGTTGCAATTCTCCTTCGGCTTACTTAGCTAATAAATAACTATAATATGTGATTCAATTAGCACGATATCTAATTCTCCATAACGTAGCAATGTAGGCACTACGGTAGGTAAGTACTATGTAGACATAACGTGAGCATGCATGCGTTGATAGTCGCAATTGATATATAACATTTGGTTTCTTCCTTACTGTTGTAGTTGATGAGTGGGTAAAGGTATTCTAGAAAGATGATTAAAATAAATAGAACAATTATATAGTTTTTTGTTAAAAAAAACTGGTTTTATTTGGAAATAATCAGACCAGAATTTATTTGGCAATAAGATAACCAGATTTTTTTATCTAGTTAAAATTTAGGACAGACTTCTTATAATATTTTTTTTTAGACGTAAAATCATTCTTAAAGATCGCGGCTAGGATTTGTACTGGCGATTACATAATTAGGTACATTTGAACGGAAGGATGCGGGTGCTGTTCCGAAACAAGGAAGACCCTTAATTTCAATAACCCCCTGAATAGAACAGATGCTTTCACCTAAAGTCTGTCTGGCGCTTAATTCCCGTCAACCATAACAAATACAGAGCATCTGATGCGTTGAGTAAAAACAAAATGTCACACTTTTAGGGTTCCGTACCTGAAAAGGGAAAAGGAATCTCTATGTGATAACTTCGTTGTCTGTGCCTTTCTCTCAGGAACGCGCGTGGAAGTATCCAGTTGAAATTAATATCAAATACTCAAATCAGCAATCCCTTGGAGTTGTGAAAAAATCAACCTTCCACTTTTATCACGCATATTTTGACACTCGCAAGTGAAACCGAACTTAAAGGGTAGGTACTTCCCGTTGACCTAGAATTATGAAATTTGGTAAGAAGCAATGTCTTACAGTAGGTACAAGTAAAGGGAAAAATCCAAAATCCGTAAATTTGTAGTTAGCTACATCACAAAATATGAAAGAAAGAGATCCTCTGTTCATCTGATAAAGCGGAAAAAATCTTGGAGACTCGATCCCGGTGATGAACCAACTATTTATATTCCTACAAGTTTGTATGGGACCCTCAGAGCGAGTTCGACTCCGCACATGACCGGTTTTTATTTACAGCAGTGTATGAAATCGATTTTATTTTGATGACATTGCTCCGCGTTTAAGTGAGACATAATTAAAAAAAAAAAACAAATCAAAATGTAATACGCAATTCGGACTTTAGGGTAGCATTCGACGTCATCGAAAGATTTTAGAAATAAGTGTTAGGCAGAAATATTTTAGTTACTTTTAAATCTTATTATAAATGTAACGGTTGCATCATCATTGCTAATGACGCAACCAACCGGCAGTGAACGTTAATCCTAGACTGTTGTTTGATTTCGTTAATCATCAACATTCACGGAATGCATCGTGTCTAGGCCCACAGAACAGTTCCTAACATAAAGTTGAATAAAATCTGCTTTAACGACGCCATGAAATTAGTTATTTAAAAGCCGCCAATTGAATTGATAGACAAAGCTGATATTGTGCCCACACTCGTAATAACTTGAGCGCCCGAGGATTTGGTTGGGTGGGTTTTAATAATAACGAAAATTAAATCACCCACCGTTCGTCTTCGATTTCGTTAAGTTATAATTTGCGTTATTGACTGTCTCAGAATTCGTAAATGTAATTCCCTGTTTATCGTTATATACCATCAAACGAGGGCGTGAAGAGGATGATAACCTTAAAATAACCATTTATAATTTTATTATAATTATTTTGAGTTTAGTAAACATCTGAATTATTTAATATCTTATGATACTAGACTACTATCCTTCGCGTCAGTGCTGGCAAATATTTACTTCAGGTTAGTTCCAATGAAACATAGGTATGTAGATGATCGAAGTTCTAGAACGGCTTTTATGCGCGAAGGTTGCATTTTGATAATAAATTCATGTGAATTGTCAATTGGAGGGGATTGGAGAAGAGAGCGGAAACAGAAATATATAATAATGTAAGTGTACTTTCAGTTAACATTAATAGGTAGGTAGGAAAAGTTGCGTGGAAATCGGTTGTCATGGTATGGGTATGTGATGCGGAGGAATGAGGAAAATATCGTCAGGAAAGTTTTGAGTATGAATGTGGATGGCTATACGAGTAGAGGAGAAAAAAGAAACGATGGATGGACTGTGTAAAAGGTGATATGGCTAGAAAGGGAGTCACTACCGAGATGATGACTAATAGAGAAGTATGAAAGAAAAATATGTTGCGCGACCCCATATAAGTTGAGATAAGGGCAAGAGAATGATGATGACGACTTATTAAACTGCTCAGTTAATTAATTTAGCTACGAATAAATAAATCAAACATGAACGCGCCAAACTAACCAAAATACTCGTAACCTTGTTTTTGCCCCGTCGAAAATATACAGTGATCTTTGATACTCTAAACGTTAACAAACAGATTCATTGGCACAGAATAGGTACCAATTTCATTGCAGTAGGTACCTGAAACACGGTACAGATGGCGCGCGACGGCATGTGTACCTACTCGTAGGCGTGTGTAAGGATATTATTTGCGAATTTTGTTCTTTGTAATCAGCTAATCGGTTAAGTATTATAATAGTACAGATGTTTGTTCCCACAAGCAGCTAAATACTTTAGATAGAAATCGATATCAGTTGTTGATTTTGTATGAAATTCAGGCAGCTTGTACTGAATATTTTAACTATGTAGAAGAATAAACAACTTGAAATGTTTAAGCACTCGGCCTTTCCCTCAGGATGGTAGTGACGTGGGTAAAGTTTTTTCAAGGCTTAAACAACAGATTTTCTCGAAGTTTAGTTGGAAACGGATAAAAAGGAAAAAGGATCCTTAACTTTATAGCTGTCAAACTGTTTATCTTAGTTTCATCTTCAGGGCGATGGGATATTACTCAACCGCTGATCGTGGAGTAATCGAATAAAGTTTACCTTTTGGGAATTAAGTTTAAAAAGTTCGCAATAGGTAGAGGTACCTAAGGTGACGACGCGGTTAGCCTAGTTGTAATACGAAGCTAGCGGTCCAGGATTCGATTCCCGGTATGGGCAAAATTTGTATTTTGTATTTTTGTGTGTTCTTAATGAATAAATTCAGAACTACTAGACCGAGTTCAAAAATTCTTTCACCAATAAAATGCTACATTATCCTTGTTTAACATACGCTATGTTTTATTTTTCTGCGCGGATGGAGTCGCGGGCAACAGCTAGTGTGTGGTAAACGCGAATGTTTGTTCCTGAGTCTTGGGTGTTTTCATCGTGTTTGAGTATGTGTATCCAATATAATACAGTTTATCATTACCTAGTACTCATAGTACATGCTAGACATTAGTTTGGGACTATTTAGACTGTGGGTCAATTTGTGTGAGATTGACCGCTGATATTTATTTATTTAGTTATTGTATTCTTATTGCTGCTTAGTGCGCCTACTTGTGTGTATAAGCAGGTAAGAGAAAGAGAAATAAAACTAAATTATAAATACACGCACACACTGCAAATACTCTCCCTGAGAACTACGATAGGGTGCCATCACGTTGTTACTTAATTGCAGAACATGCCCGACGAGCGCAAAAACAATGGGTGGTGACTTGGGTCCGAGAACGAATACAGACACAGAAAGACTAGACGTCAACATTAATACAAAATTAATTATTCGAACCTTTAACCTCTTTTTACGTAAAATGTTACTCGACGTTGGTAACTTCCAGCAGCAACCGATGAGTTGATCATTTAATCAGAAACTCGTTGACGCAAGAGTTTGTATCGACCTTATTTTAAGTGATTACCAATTATCCTTGCTCCGCCTACCGTCAATCCGCACTGGTCCAAGTGGCATACGTCCGGTTCAATAACCAAAGTTACAATTAGTGAGCAATCGCCACTCCAATTACGTAATTAATCCGACGCTCGTAGTCAATCCTGGAGCCGAACAATAGAACTAAGCTCTGTTCAGTTTATAATTATAAAAACGCTATATTAATTAACAAATCGAGCTTTTTGCAAGAAAGTTACTTTGTACCTTCTTCTTCGATCCCACTTAGACACTAACCTCCGATTAGCTCCGGTGTCAAATGTTGCTACGAGTTTTGAAATCAAAAATTACCTAAACATTATAAAAATTAACAGTATACGATGGACATTTTAACTTTTAATAAAAATCGTTGTCACCCTAGATACCACCTCTTTGTAATAGGAGTTCATAATTAAATTAAGAAAGAATAGAAACACTAACTTACTATAGTGAAGTACTTAACACATAAAAACAACCTTCAGGTTTCTGCCGTCTCTTATTCGCTCTCACACGCTCTTATACCGGTCGAACTGACTTCACCCGAACCCAAAGCACTTTTTACGACCTCTGGCACTGTACATTATATTACTTCGTATGTAAAAATATGTCACATACCTACATATAATTTTCACAGATATTTTTAGCCTCCGTCACCTTATGAAGGTAACCATGCAGTTAGTTGGCAATGTTTTGTTTATTTGCAAGAAAATGTATGTTTAAAGTACATTAACATTTTACATTTTAAGTTACATTAAATACAGGCAGTTCATGTTTGTTATTCATTTATTAAATTTCCGCAAAACCTGAGGGCTTATTGTCTAACGCACTAGCAATCACGATCGTTTTCATTTTGAAAATCGAAGGCTTGTTTGCATACAAAATGAAAACAATTGCTCCACTTTGAAGCTGGTTGCTATTGCGAGTGCGTTAGACAATAGCCCCTCTGATCTCTGTATTCACTGGTTAAAAATCACAGTGTCTTTAACGGCCTATAATCAACCGTAAGTCGACGAGACTTTGCATTGCACTTTCTAAACAGCCCAATGTATGTAGGTCTAAATAGTATAATGTAAAGTTTTTCCAAAAAATACAGCTTCACAAAAATACCTACGAATTGAACCGTCACGAATTGTCAGCGGAGGCCTGAAAGTAGAATTAAAATTCGTTTGAGTTCTTTCCGTATACAAAAGGTGGCATCGGAGTCCTATATACTCTATACTAGTCTGCGCTGTACGTCTGTCCGTCCGGCTGTTCTAAGTTTAAACGACTGTAAATACGGGTTATTTTTTAAATTTCGTGTCAAATAATACAAAACCAGAATAAGGGCTAGCTTATCCCTATAAGGGATCTCATTTAGCTGAATTTTCCTTATCGTTTAGTTATCATTCATAATTGTGGTTCTATGTTCCACTGTGTGTGTTTTTTTAATGTTTGTTCACGATGTAAAAAAATATTTTTTGGTTTGATAGAATATAATTATGTACTTCCGAGGTGTTCCCATTGTCACCAAATTTGAATCTGCTTATTATAATCACAAAAAAGTATAAAAAAACAAAAAACCGCCCTCAAAAACGCAACTAATAACTTCTTGTAAATGGTAGGTAATAAATAGGTCAGTCCAACTGATGTCGGCGACTCACAATATTTCTAACCAGCCGACTTCAGTTGGACTGACCTATTAATGTTGCACCTTGTTGCCTGAACGATAAGTCTCCCCACGATATGTGGCGGTCCTCGACAAATGAGCATTCCTAAAGATAAGTGATCAGAACAGTGTTTAAGCTCCTAATTACGACCGGCGCTCCCACGTGACGCTCATGTCTGTAGACGTGTAAGAAACTAGAACAGTTATGATGTGCTAAAATGTTGTTATTATCTTAAGAGATTAGTAACACTTGAATACAAATTTTGGTATGTAGTATCATTCATTTAGGTCTGATAAGGGTTACAAAATGGTGGATGTTAGGGCGGAAATGTCTTAATAGATATTACTTACATACCTATCTAAGTAAGAAGTTTCAAGACACGAGCAAAAGTATTTTAAAATTTTGCAAATCATCTTGTGTAAAAGTTATTAAAGAACAAACAAAACCGATTACTTGTGTATCAGAAAATATTCTAATTTGTTCGAGTTTAATATGCCTTACCAGAAGCCCGCCCGCACCCACAGGACCAAATCAATTCCATGCAAATCGAATTTCGATATCGAACGACTACGAATTCGTGAATGATAATTTGGATAATGGGACGCCAGCAATTTCCGGGCTGAATTCTTTTACTTCGCAATTAATATTTTTTTTATCAAATCCTATGTAAATTAATGTATGATCATTGGATTTTGAGAAAAATAAACAATATACTCTTTCTATTACTTTGAAAATAATACTTACTACAGCACTGGTTTGCGCAGTCCTCTACTCCGCTCTTACAATCATTGTGACAATTTCAAGGTTTCAAACCATGAATTAGAAACACTTGTTTAAATTGAGATCGTCATACATTTTCTTAATTTAACGTCTGAGTTGAAGAAGCAGTATCACCTATGTAACTCAAATACTCTTCGTTCCTTTATAAAAACAAATGGGTGACATGTTTATCAACGGCAAAAAATACGTTCAGCACATACTTCAGATATGTTAAATCCTTAACCGCACGAGCCGCTCTGAGCTTGACCCGCCAACGACCTGGAAAAATAATAATAAATTTCTATCCACACCTTTAAAAGAACAATAAAGTTACACACGGTGCCTTTTTTCTTGTATAAAATACATTCTTTGAAGTCGAAGTGCAATCGGGTGAAGATTTATAAGATAGTTTTGTGCACTAATGCACTTCATTCTTCTTTTGTAGAAAGTGTTCCTGGAAAACAACGTGCATACCTGCTTATTAGTTAGGAATGTGTGCGATATTGTTTAAACTGGGGGTTTGCCAAATCTGTGGGTAATGCTTTGGGAAAAACATACGATTATTAAAAATAAGATACCAAAGGACATAATATTTTTATAGCTAACGTTTTAACACAAACTGATTCAGTGATGCTAAAGAAACTTCATATAATGCGACACAAAAGTTAGGCAGTCAACAAGTTGTTTACGATATCTGATTGTCTTTGGATAAGTCCATAAAGCCATCATCGTAAATAAAATGAGAATCCGATCGATGCCCCGGGAGGGGGGGCAGCAACAGGTCCGGGCTGCCCCGCCGTGCCCGATGCCTTATGGAAAATTCGCGCCAAATTATCTTGTCTCTCCAGTTTCTGTGCAAACAGAAAGATTTTATAACGGATTCCACTTGATTGAGTGCCTGGAAGGTGTCCTACTTTAGCAAGAAGCAAGAAAATCAATAGGTAACGTATGAAATGAGTGTCTTTCAAAAAAATCCGAATAGTCAGATAAGTCTTAAGAATATTTTTTTGCTGGTATTATTAATTCTTTTTAAGTTTTGTGCCAAGTACTGATTAACGAAACCCTTATATGAGACGACTTTGTGATCCATTTGTCCGTCATTCGTTAAATGCTGTTTTATATGAAGTGAAATGAGTGTCTTTCAAAATTTGAAATTATTAATTTATGGATCTATAAAACAATTGATTCACCGAAATAATATTTGGCTTCAACCTTTGATAAGAGGTAGGTATCCTTTGTGTTTTATAAAAACACATTAAACCTATTTTAGTAATCGTATTATTTGAAACTTTCTGTCAAATTTAATTGTCACGATGTAGGACAAGGCCAAAGCATATTTTAAGCATACTTAAGCTATAAAAAACTTTATTAAGACACAAACAAAAAACAGAAAAATAATTAAAAGGTAACTAAAACTAAATACTAAAATAAGTTAACTTATTCTAAGTAACTATAATATGTACAAATGTCCCCTAGGCCACTGCCACCGGGAATGGTGCCAAAAATGGTGGTGTAATGCCGTTCGCCGAGGAAAGAGCCAGCCCTATGGTCACCAGAGGCACGAGTTAGTTTCTTTTTTAAATTCTTAAAAAGCTTCTGTGCTTCTGGGCCCCATGGTCAAAGAGTTTCTACCGCAAAAGCAGCAAATATGCAATTATCAGCTATATTTACTAATTTGCGGCGTTTTGCTGATGCTACCGTGGTATCCACACATCCCACACTAAAGGCCGTCCCATTTCCCAGGGCACGAGAGTCATTCCATCAGGTCTCTTGCCATCGACACGTGTCAGCCCACTAAGGTTCTAGTGTAGCAGCACGTTGACGCTGACAAGGGCCCGCCGGATGATGTCGTTAAGGCAGGCGTGGCGGGACAGGCGACCAGCGCTTTTTATGCACACTAGACCATGGTGGCCCTGTCGGTCAACTTGAGCTCCGCAGTGGTAGTAGTGCGCTTCGACAATGTACGCGCCAAGTCGAAGGCCTACCGCCAACCTGAAACTATTGTTGTCCAAAAGTTTGCCGTAGTTTGCAGATGGATAAGCCTGCAGCCAGTAACCCAATTCCTTCTCCGACACTGCTAGCATGCGAGCCGAGCTTGTCGAACAATTGTAAACAAGGTGCTCGAAGACTCGGCAACAAATTGGCTCGTCCTATAACTTTTGGCACTCTTTGCTGGTAGGAAAGTCTTTGCCTGGGCAGGCTATCTTCCATGCGTCTTTGGTCTCGGGCATGTATGTTAAATCGAAATCATAAAGTGATGGAAGGACGAAGAAATTTACCCACGAGAGGGACCGGGGACAAAAAAGCTGGAAGGGCGACACTAGAATTTTGGCGAATACCGAGACCACCATGCCTAATAGGTAAAGTTGCTTGTAAGAACATCTTACTAAGTAAGTAAGTTAGTTGCGTTAACTTATAACAATTATACCATCAACGTACAGGTATACCATTAAGATTTAATATTAAAATAGCTATTTTTAAAAACTAGTCATTAATTGAAGCTGCATCTTTACACAGTTGATCGCGGTATTAGAGGCTATATTTTATCAAAATTTCAGCCAAATCGACCGAACGGCTTTTATCGAACTTTTTGTGCGGGGTTCGTTCTGAATTATAAGAAACTTTAAAGAGCAATAAAAATCTCAATAAGCTACATGGGTAGGCATATACGGAAGATTTTTTAAGGTAGAATAAAATAGTTGCTGTAGTATTGAGCTCAGTAATCTATTGGTTTCTGTTTACTTAAAATAATTATATATAATGTCTTGCGGAACATTTTGCGGAACCGTCAGTGTTCGAGGTCGACTTTGGTTATAATTTTTTCTCGTAAAATCAAACAACAGATTGACGAAATCGGCTTGGGACAATTGGATAGCCAGAAAGGGACACGGCTACTCTTTGTTTGTTTGCAGGGGCATCGATAATTGGATTCAACTCTGACAATGCTCTGAATTCTGAATAGGCCATGAAAGCATAATCAACTTGAAAAAATATGTATTAGAAAACTGATTGATATTTCAAAATATTTCTTGAAAAATACATGAATTTCCGATATGAAAAAATATTTTTTTCGTTTGAAAGAGTATTATACTTCCTTGTTGGTCCCATTGTCAACAAGTCAGTATATGATGGTTAATTCTTGGAGAAATCGAGGGAACTCCTTAAATATTATAGGTACACTTATAGCGATTTAGGATTTTTTCATAGTACCTCGTAGATTTGCTCTTGGAAAGCATTATTTGGTGAAGTGGAACTGATGATACAGACCACAAATGGCCACCGGAACTCCTTAACGGTACCTATTTCGAGAGTGGCGATAAGATAGCTATCTCGAGTAAGATACTTGAGCGACTTGAAATGCTTTAATTACTATGCACTATGACTTCCCGCCACGTTGCTTGCGGTTTCTTATTAATTTTCTATAGTTTCTTATTATTTGAGAAGTGGGACTACATATCATAATATTATTAAAATCAATAAAATTTATAAAATAAAATAAATGTTTTCTTCAAAAACCATGTTTTTGTTTTTTTAAACTCTTTTTGATTAAAGTAGTTGTAAGCAACCGTCCCTAGTTCCCTAGTTTTAGTTGTTCCTATGTCGTTGCTAAGCCGTTGCAGGGCACATCACATCACATGTAGTTATACCTGATTATTTATATACCCGCCACCCGTTATGTGACATGCAATAAACTATTTCTATTATATTCTATTCTAATATTATAATAGTCGGTGATAACTAAAATTGCATGCAGATTTCTTTCTATGACCAGGCAGCACATAAGAAACCTTATTTGGAATGTGGAAATGTGAAGCACTTTCATATATTTTAGTGGTTGCAGAACCTACAGCATCGCTACCGCCATCTTATAATAGAATCTATACCTGTGCTATAACCAAGCAGCAGCATTAGAATTGCCGTGTTCCGGTATGGGGATAAGTTAAATAATTAATTTTCTAGAATTAAGGCATTCCAACTTAGTCCTTGCACTTTTCCTAGGGTTGGTATTGCAAAAGCAATGAAGTCTCAGGCCGGCCCTAGACCAACAATAAGTTTGCACAATATTTTTATTGCGCAATTTAATAAATCTCCTCTTGTCCTCAAACGATTAATATTATCATACAATAATATTTCACAATAATATTGATGGGCTAACCAGAGGCTATAAAATATTGCAAAATATTAACCCTACATGGTGCAATGAAAATATATTGAGCAGTAAAATTTAAACTATCTCAAACTTTTCTCCAATGATTGCGCAAATTTCAATACTAACCATAACGGTCAATACCATTGCGCAATCCATAATATTGTGCAATAGGTATAATTAATCGTTAAGGGCTGCGCCTTAGATCTTGAGATTGTGGTCTTGAGAATGCAAGTGTATATGGGTCTCAGATCCCGGTTACCTTCAGGTGGTCTGTGTGCATGTTTGCCTTTTCCTTCCTATTAATACATAATTATTATTATACCCACATAAAGCGCCGTTTAAGTTAACAATTAAATAGGTAGGTAAAATCCCCGATAGTAGTGCTAGTGTAGCTGATAACTCTTTAAAAAAGAAGACGCGTTCAATTTGGTCCATCCGTTTGGGACGCCACAGACCGACACATATATACAGATACACAGGTTAAACTTACAGCACCCCTCTTTTTGCGAGGGGGGTTACCCAGCAACAACGAGGAAAGAAACAAGTACCTAGGTACCTACTTATTATTTTAAAAAGGCAGTGACGTGGCTCGGTCATAACAACATAGATATGTACATGTAATATGATCGACGACGTCGTATAAAATTATCGACTACATTTCGGTACGCGTCAGCCATTCTTCTCACGTATTTTGTGACCCGTAAAAGGCTCATTGTGATTGGTGAGTGATTGTATGAAAATCCGATATGTAAATTGGAACACTAAGGCACGAAGGACGCTCTTAATCTCGTGGCGATAAACTGAAATATTAAGTGAATACATTTCGGTATGAAGCGACGGTAATAAACTGGCTTTACTGGCGTATTGATCAATCGATGTCACTATAATATATAGCCGTAATCGTACCTATTATCAAAACGAGTAATATATTTTTACGGCACCGGTGACGATACTCATAGAAAACATGCATTGTTCCTAAAACAGCTTTAGGTATCGCAATTATCATGCATATAAGCCGTATTAAAGCTGTAAAAGAATTTCAGGGGAATTATATATACTAGGTATACGAGTATATACTTACTTAATTGTACTTGAATATTTTATATGTGTACTTGTATTTATAGGTAGTAAGAGTAAGAGGCGAACCGGTATATAATGGGTTTTCCCATTTATAATTATTCCCTTCGGTTGAAGCTTTTTTAAACAGGGAAGATTATCAAAGTTTTTTTCGTAAACCCTTGTTACGGATAAATCCAATCATCAATCATCTTAAATATCAAAACTTAACTGTGCCTTGTCTACACATACTGGACGTCTGTGTCTTGGTTTTTAAGTATAAGAACTTGTTTAAACAGATGAAATATGTTATCTTCTCGTGCATTAAGGTCTCGATATAAGAATAAAATCCACAAGTCATTTGTCAGACTTAACTCTTTTCAAGCGACACTTATCTGATGTGCATATTTAGACCAAATATTCAGTTGACTCAACCAATTATTCATTTGATGAAACAATTGTTACCTATTGCGGTGTGAGAGACTTTCTATGTGACAATTTATTATAAAGAATAATAATATTGATATTATATAAACATATAAGTAAAGAACACATTAATGCTATTATCATAATAATAATAATACAATAATAATAATCTCATATAGTTACAAGAGTTTTAGTTAGATATTAAAAATGTATGTGTTTAAATTTATAATTTTAAGTTATTTGATTTATGTTTCATTTTTGGTATAGTTTTTATTTTTCTAAGGCGTGTACACCTGTAAGGGGAGCGTTAAGTGGAACATAATTATAAGCGAATGTACCTGCAAACTGTAACCTTAATCAATAGGCAATAAATTTAATTTAATTTAATTTACCTGACTTTGTTATTATTATATATAAGAGCTTGGTATGTAGGAGACTTGCTCTTTATGAAAAACCACGCACCTTAATGAGGAGTTTAAATAAGATACTTACATAGAGACTCTTAGAAGGAAGCTCTTGGTAGAGAAGCTGTCAAAGCTTCTTAGTGGGACGCTCGGTAAGCCTGCTTTTATGTTTTTTTTATAGGTGAATAATAACGATATTCTACGCGGTGTAATAAAATATATGTACTTAAGCAAACTTTTAATGGCACATGGCGGTTTCTCATTAAGAAGGCTTGATATTAATCGTCCTAAGAATACATATACATGTGCCTAATATTGAAAAGACGTATGTGTACAAGTGAAGTGGGTGGCGTAGTCGTTGTGTCTGATATATAGGTAGTTTATTTATTAATATATATTCTACTAATACAACAATGAATGTTTTACGATAATAAGGTACTTATTAAGGTTATTAACGTTTTTAGGGTTCCGTACCCAAAGGGTGTTAAAATGTTTTTTCGTGCAAGTACCTAACTCAAACTTACGAGATTTATTTCAAGAACACATTATATAACAATACGTATTAAAAATATTCCCGTTTTTTTAATTATTTCGTTAACAGAGTCGAATTTAGTCACTTAAGCCGTTTCAGAGAAAAAAGGTCTTAACAGACACATGGACAAACGGACAGACGGCCAGACAGACCAACGGATAACATAGTCATCTTATAAGGAAGAGTTCTGTTTTTTAGTATTTGGTACGGAACCTTTAAATGACCAAATAGTTCCTAAGGTAGTTTCCCTTTAGGTATCTAATAGGGTTACGGATTTTCCACTTTAAAAAAACACCATTATTTCTCGTGTTGAAATCTTGTCAATGTGTCAAAGCCCCTGTTTGATTCAACGCTAATGGTAATTTTCTGCAAGCAAATTACGGTCATCTTGCATACAGAAATGTTCAAAGAATGAAATATCAGAGGGGATGCATGCCCGCGTCCGGAGCTCCTAGTTGAACATTAAACACTTTACCAGCTCTAAATTGTACCAACTTTATGTAGGTCTATAAAGTTACCTACTTATTTTTTTATACATACATACACAAACATACCTTTACGCCTGTAATCCCAGAGTGGGGTAGGCTACACAGAATTACCTACAACTCTCAAAAATTGTTGATAATTCTGTAACCACATTTTGCACAAATTAGGCTAACTAAGATGTTTACCAGCAAATTAGTGACAGGTTGCAAGCCCATAGCCTAACGGTACGAGTTTTTAATTAGTTTATTTATTGATAAAGTACAGATCAATATTCTCGAATTTTAACGTTGCACAACTTCAAAAAGTAATAAGCGTAGAATAAAGAAATATTCGTTTGAAATTTTACCCCCTTGCATCAATAGGCATGGAACAAAAAATATACCTCGTGTTTTTATTAAATATACTACAATCGATTACGATTAAGATTTATTTACTCTATACAAGTTACAGTTGTATTAGATAACAATTTTAAAGAACTCTAAGAAACAGGCGTGATTTAATGTATGTACTTATGTATTTTTATGATTGCCAAAAAAAAAAACAAATAATTACTACCTTCCGATAAAAATATTACACGATAAGAAAAGCAAAATAGCATTCAACCAGTCTAACATTAATGGATAAATAACACGAATAATTATAAAACAAGTCACAAAGTTAAAAGCTAAATGTAAATATAAAAATGGTAATAAAATAAACCATCGCGTAAGTATTACAAAGTTACAAACCAGCGACAATAAATTCACGTAGGTACATAGCAAAATGCATCATCCGACAAAATGTTTTGAATCGACGCGACGCGTGTCTTTCGTCGCTGTACTCATTTATAGGGTTCCGTGCCCGATGGCAGCCCAACGGGACCCTGAAAAATATGCCTACTCTGTCCGTCTGTCCGCCGGTCCTAACTTTAAAGAACTGTATTTTTTGATCCGTAATAGATAGCGGGATGATTTTCTTGAGAGATTTACAAAAAAAAAATGACAAGTGTGAGTTGGGCTTTGCGCTGATTAGATTCAAAATCGATTTCAAATTGGAATATAATAATACCTACCGTGCGGAGGTAGCGGTTCGCGAGTCAGATTTGCATTTGACCGGTTTTTACTATGTTAGCGTAGGGCCGGTAATCCGCGGGTTCTTCCTGGCTAGTGCCGTGCGAGTTGATTTTATGCTGATTTTAGTAGATATGGGTGTTAGGCCATAGCAGTTTATGCAACTGGGGGTTGTTATGACATAGCCATGCAGTTCAGTTTACGCTGAGAGAAAAGGACGGAGCGATATAACTACTATAGCTCTGTCCTGTACGCTCACCGTAAAATGAACTGCATAGCCTCTATGTCATAATATGACACACTTCATAAGGATTTTGAAGTGTGCTGTTTTGTCATATTGTATGCTAGCGACCCCCCTTACTTAGCTTCGGTTTATGCGAGTTTTTTGTAACAGCCGTACATGAACCAGAATTTACTATAAGTAGGTATGTTAAAACCATTCGTGAAAAATTATCTTACTGATGGTGAAGACCACATGAAAATTCGTTCAGTAGTTTTTGAGATGATCGCGAACATAATGCGGCTGGGGACTTAGTTTTATAAACATTTAGTGATGATTTTTAGACGGTAGGTCCTACAAGAATACCCCTCTTATCGACTAATCTAATCAAGTCGACACCAAAATCTAGTTAGGTATACTAAAACATAATTGAGTCTTCGTATAGCGCACAATACATATGATGCACACTCATACCACAACGAGAAATCGCTGTAGTGCACAAACACCATTAGGAAATTAAAAACCCTCCTTGAGTCAATATTCTGTAAGCAGAATGTACTCGAACAGCTCGAATGAGCATAAATGCATCTGATTTCTTAAAAATTGAGGGCACAATTAATTATAGAAAAATATTCAAGTATGTTTTTGCTTGAAACCAAAGCCTTTATCATAATTTTAAGTACCACCTCCATTAGTAATAATCCGATAAAGTACATAATGGCGGGTGCTTCATTTCATAAAAGTACTACAATATAACAGGTTGTTAATTAAGATTTTAAACAGGAATAATGAAAAAATAAGGAAACCTTTCACCGCAGTCTACCGTTAATATTTTTCCTAACAAGCTCTTATTGTGAACTTTTAGTACTCTGCGTACCTGTTGTGAACACTGTAATAAGGAGCCTTTGCCTTTGCTCGCTTCAGGTTAGCTCTATATTAAAAGGCTGCTTATGGTCGTATGGTTGATTGTTTTCTTTTATTCATGTCTATTTGTGTGTCTTCCGTGCAGTGAATAAATGTGTTTCTTCTTCTTCTTCTTCTTATTTTATTTCGCAGGCTGTGGTAGTTGGGGTAACGTTACAAGTAAATTTCGATAGACTCATGTGGATATTTTATTATCAGCGATATGTAAATACAGCATTCATTGCTCTTTTTGGTGTTTAAAAGAAATGAACGACATTTCGTGTGCTATTTTTTTTTGGCAATGTTATTTTTAATGTTAAAGGTAGAAAAAATGGGATCCTCTTGAAACATCGACATTCCTTATGTAGTATCATTTCATCGAATTTCATTTCATCGAAACCTATTTTTTTCAGAAACCTTATTGTTTTTAGGTTATCTTAAGCACGGGTTGCGTAGATAAGGTTAGGTTAGACCTGTGACCACCAAAAAATTATAACTAATAATCTTGTAGTTTATAACATGTACCAACAAAAAGTTATATTTTTTTAATTAAGTATCCCTAATACACACGTCTAATTCACGCGTAAAAATTAATGTGTTAATTAGTCTAAGAGTTTAGAAAATTTCAAATGTAAAGGTGTTTGGTACATAACAGCTATTAATTTCTAAATCGTCCCAATATCGATTGTCGTCCCAATATCGATTGTCGTTCTTTTGCAAAAAGTTGAAGAATACACATGTTTGAATGCTAGCATTCTTCTTACCTGTGTTGGTTTAGCAACTTGCTTTAGAATTATATCTTGTATTCTGATCCCGCAAAGGGCCTTCTCCACAAAGTGAATAAGAGGATGTTCGAGAGTTATGGCCGCTGTGCGAGCGGAGCCGGCGCGCGGCTGGCCCGAGCACGAACCTCGGTCGCTGCGGACGGTTTAACGAGGCTCGACCAGCTCGACGCTTGCATTGGTCGCAAACGAAAGCTTGGCTTGCTAACGAGATATTGCTCGTGTACAAATACTTGTAAACAAATGTTCGGCGAACCTTATCTTTTATTTACCACTGCATTCGCTATATGTAGTAGAAAATGCAGAGTTTAGGGGCCTAATTCTACATTGTTTTTACACATATTATTATTGTTTGGTTTTTAACTTGGCCGCCAAGTCTGTCAGGTTATTAACATCTATCGTAGCGTTCAAAATACGATAGTAATATCGGTAAAGACAATGTAGAGTGAGACCCCTGCTCCATTGGCATTCATTCTTTTCTTTTTGGTTTTACGCTTAAAATAAATAGCAATAACTATATAAAGTGGATAATATCTAGTCCACGCACAAATATGAAACCACAAAAATTAAACCTTTTAGGCTTACTCGGCGATCGGCGCATGTCTGTACTGTAGCTATGACGTGTCATATTTCGTGTCAACGACGACATTCTTCTAAAATCTCGGCAACGGTTTTACCGATTTTAATAAAAATAACGAAACAGGGATCAGTCAAGTTAACTATCATCTTCAGACAAAATCGTTTTAAGTGCGTATTTGAGTAAAAAAATTAGTAACCAGTATAAATTTAACTATTATTTAGTGAAGCTGAAGATTTTCCTTTCCCCTTAAGGCTAGTTCGATTTTTACGGTTTTTGAATATGTTGTAGATATTATAAAAAACTAGGTCTCTAGGCTTTCCTTTCCAAGAAAATGTTTCATTGATAGAAACAAATTAAAAAAAATAAAAATGGAAACGCGTAAACCTACATTTTCATAGTAGCTAACTAGATACATGTTCAAACATCGTGAAAATCGGTATTTATTTAAGGATGAGAAACGCTATCGCTCGGAGCTCAATTGTATAAAAAAAATCGACAGCTACGGGATTAAAGCATCGCATAGGATGAAACTAAAACTCTTTCCTTAAACCTATACTCCCTGATCTGTTACAAACTATCACATATCAAGCAAAATCCCAAGACGGGGATGATTTATCATTATACAATGCTAAAGTAATAATAATTATACACTAATGAAGGGGATTGTCTAGGCGAGGCTTGAATTGCGTAGCTGTCAATTATTTTATTATAAAAATTTTACTCGGAGCTAAAACGTTTCTCACCTCCCAAAATTAAGTAATTTTTTTACGAATTTTGCGAAAACTAGGTCTTTACGTTTTCTTTTTCAAGAAAATATTTCTTAAAGAGAAACAAAATTTAAAAACAGTAATGGAAACGTACAAACCTAGTTTTTCATGGCAACCAAAACATACTAAAAATTGTTGAAATAGGACTTGATTTAGGGGGACAGAAATGTTATCGCCCGGAGCTAAATGTGTATGGATTTTTTTACAGCTACGCTATTGAAGGATCGCCTCACAATCCCCTTGAAGCGTAGTTTATAAAATTAAATAAGTAAACAATTATTATAAATTAAGCATTATATTACTCATGACAAATCATCCCCGTCATGGAATTTTGCATGAAATGAGTCATTTCAAATGACATAGTTTGTAACAGATCAGGGAGTAGGTTCCTAACACATTAAAATTCTACATTTTAACCGGGAAAAGCGGCAAAGCATGTTCAACAGGTAGCGTTCTAAAGCCGACTTTTATTCGCCTCCATTGTTCTGGATTCTGAGAATAAATCAATAAGTGAATTGGAAGAGAATACCATTAGGCATAAAGTTACAATAATTTAACTTTCAAGTTATTAAAAAATGCTGACAAGAAACAAAATAAAATATTTTTATGATATTTACCTATTCCGTTACAAGATTTATAAATAAGTACCTGGATGACCTGGTATTTTTTTTTGGTAGGTAAGTTTTTTAAAAATGAAACCGAGCTAAGTAGATCGATTTATCGCCCTCAAAACCCCCTGCATACTAAATTTCATTAAAATCATTGGAGCCGTGAGATTCAATGCGACATTTCCTTGACATCTTGATAAACATGCGATTTACGAATGTCGGCGACATCTGGGTTTTTAACGCATACAAATGCGAAAGACCAGTTTCACAATGTTAAAGTGTTATCGCTTAAAATACCACTCGACAGCACGAAACAGCTGGCGAAGCTTCGGTCTGTTATTAATATTTTCACCATTCATACGGTTTCCCTCCGCGTAGTCTCTCTACACAGAATTGATTAAAAATACACACCGCCATATTTGCCTGTAAAAACGAACTAAAAACATCAGCTTACAATCTTTGGGCAAGTTTATTAATTAACAGTGAAAGCTTTGAAGCCCGGGAAAAATAATATTAATCCTGCACGCCACACACACAAGGACTATATCAAACTTGCCTATCTGATGTTGTTTGAATGCTTCTATCGTATTTATGCAGGTATCTAAGAGACGAATACGAAGAGAGAGAAGACAGAGAAAGGTGGAATGTAATTTATAGGTTAGTCTATAGCTGCAGAGTCAGTATTTAAATATATTTTCACTAAAATTAACTCTTAATGTGGAATAATTGACTGACGCCGTGAAAACACTGAATAGTTCATCGAATACACACAACTTTTGGCAAATGTTACGTGAGTCATTAAACAACTTTTGTTTATTTTATGCTGGCAAAAGTAGGTATAGTATAGGTTTTATAAATTATCAATAACAATTATTACCTCTTTTAATGTATGTAAGTGGTAAATGATTATGTTTTGGCAACATCGGTTTCTGAAGCTACACTAAGTTAAACAGTAATCTAGGAATCGTTAACCCTTCGTGTTGCGGTGTGTCATTTAATACCGGCCAGATTGCTTTTAAATCCTCAGATCAAACAAATTGAATTACTTACGGTATCTACTGACCCTGCAGTGGAGGGTTGACAGCCCTGTAATAATGTAAGCACCTTTCCCGGGGACGAGAGATCGCGAGCATTAATATACCTACGCAGCTGAGGGGTCCTATTACCGAGTGTCGGGTTATGGAAAGAAACGGGTTTCTTGAGCTCGCCTGAGAGCGCATAGAAATCATGTTCCTAACGAGGACACCAGCCTAGACGTCACTTCTGCCAAAGACAAGAAGTTTTAGTGTTTTTAAAACAACACTGGAAGACTTTTGTATCTCTACATACGTCTTTATTATAATCATATTTGAATAATAATCTGTTATAACATCATTTTATTGTGTCGTAATTAGCAAACATTTTTATGAGAAACCGAAACCATTCGAGTAGCAGCGCTCTGAAGGATCTGGCCGACACGCCTACATTGAAGCTCTCCTCTCATAAAAACCAGGCTGTAATTAGGTAAAAGTCAGCAGAGTACCACTAAATGCCTCCCCTGCGATTCCGTTTACAAAAGAAGGCCCCTTTTGTGAGAGAATCGTGACTTTGCGACATGTCCGGTCTTGTCGACCCGCTCGTTGCCTTCTACATTATAAAATTC
Source organism: Acleris cristana (assembly GCA_948252455.1). Classification (NCBI taxonomy): domain Eukaryota; kingdom Metazoa; phylum Arthropoda; class Insecta; order Lepidoptera; family Tortricidae; genus Acleris; species Acleris cristana. Next base: position 14,085,609 of record OX411772.1, on the reverse strand, counting down.
AGATAATGTTGGATTTTATCGACGAACAAGTTTGTTTATAAGTCAAATGAACAGATTATTTTCAAATAAATTGTGCAATTATAGTAATACGTTTCGTGAAAATAAGTTTTAATTTGGTAGATTGATTCCTTCTTACATGACGTACATACAAGTAACTAGTAACAGCAATGTTGCGCAATAATAAGAACATTATATCAAGGATTAATTACCTACAAAACAAATTGTGTCCACAAAATTGAACACTTATTCAATATTAATTATGTTTTTAAACCTGTCATAAAACAAAATCGTGGAATGTTTTTTGCTATCTATTTAAAAAGTTTGCACGAAAATCCGGTGATGATTGTAACGGAATAAACTCTTAAATTAAAAGCTCTCCGCCCGGAGCACTATCACGATACACGCGTAGCATGGCGCACTTTGGTTTCCATGAGGATTAAATGTACCTACTATGTGACAGCTTTATTTTATGTTAAATCCTCTTATTCCATGAAGCGAAGTACTTACGTAGTGATTTTTAGGTGTAACCAGTGTATTTATATCTAAAGGGGAAGGGAAATGCGTTATTAAACGTTAAAAAGAAATTAATACTCTTTCTGCAGGTAGCAATAGTTCATTTACTATTTATAATACGTAAGGCATGCAATCTCGTATTTTTTCGTTATATTACCGTAGTGGAACATGTGTAGATGACCTCGAAATTACTATAATACATACTAGACATGCTTAAACTTCCGCAGAGTATTCGATGCAAACTTTTTAGTGCTTAAATAGTGATTGCGTATTTGTATACAACGAGAATTGAAAAAGGTAAGCTATGATTGTTCCCCAAACAATTGGATATATTCATGCCCTGCGTCGGACGCGTGAATCATTTACATTTATATTGGCTAACTTTTATTACCCTGACGTTTGATTGACGGGAGTGTAAACACACCTTATTGAGCGATTACGACGCACAAAGAGTAGCTCACGGGCGAGCGATGGTGTCGGTGGAAAAAGCCTCGATATATTAAACTATTAGTAGGTAGGTGTAGCAAGCACTTCCTTCTTGGAAATATAAACAGAGCAAGGGATATCTCCATTTACGTTATAGCATGAGTGGTTTACGTTATAGTATGGTAATTTAAATTGACGTACTAAGTCATTTGGGCAACAAGTAATAAAACGAATAAACTGTCATAGCATTCTAATTATGAGCGAACCAATTGAACAGTCATAAAAAAATGTTAAAAATAATAAAACGTAAAAAGTAAAATCGGGACATCGCTATTACCGTCGGGTATTATAAACTCTGAATAATATTTGAGAGCTCAATGCATCCGGAGGTCTTCAAATCTTCAGGCTGCCTCCGAGTTCTCATCGGCCTTTGTTCCAAAGATATCTGAACCTGACATTGGGTATCAACGCTAGGTTTCAATCATGTCATGAGCCTTTATTATTAAAATTAATAACCTGTGGGTATTCAGTTATAAATCCACCGTTTTGACAGCAACATTTAGTTATCCTTTCAGCCTAGACACTCATAGACGAGGAATACTGAGGTGGTACCATCATACGTACTGGTCAACAATATTACCCTTTCTAAACCCGACTTCGACTATTTATTAATGTATTTAAGTAATCTTTATTGCATAAACAAAGCACAAGTGGCGGCCTCAATGCCTAATGGCATTCCTTATCAGTTAACCAGTGATGTAGATCAAATATAATTTAGCGCATCGGTGTTTTTTCAAGATTGTGTGTCTTGAGGTACTAGGGGAGAAGTGGCATGAAGGAGCCAGGTTTTGAAACAGCCACATGCATTTTTTCTGAAGTGTCCTAACCAAATTGAACAAGTTTTTATTTTTAAATGGCTGGAATTTAAAGTCAACCACAAACATATGACAGCTCTCCGTAAGCAACGGACGCTGATGCATTGAGTCAAAGTTTTCGGCACTAACAAGTAAGTATTGTGCTTCAATTACTTTGTTTTTTGGTATTTTGCTGTAAACAAACACAGGTATATGGATTTTGCATTGGGTATGTGCGAAAAGGTACTATAGTGTGCAACGTCGACTGTTGGTACATATTGACTGTGTCATGATGGATGTGGCAAACATGACCGATCGTTGCTGTGTCTTCTAAGCGGCCTTAATATTTTCTAAAGTAAGATTTCAAATTAATTTGAAGTTGCAAAAGTTTTTTTATTGAAATCACTTCCGAAACAGCTTAAAATTTTGATGGGTGCAAGGAATAGCGTGCACATAAACTAAATGAAAAAAAATTGAACGACACCTTAAAAATATTCTTGTAAAGATTTTAAAAACTATATTTTTAAATTTACGTCATAAAGCACATTTATTTTTTAATTTACATTTAATTATTATTTTTTATTTTTTATTTAATTTTTATATTCCCTTACTTATAAACGTGGAGTAACCATCTGCTAAGCCTTGCTCTGTCCTTATCGGTCGAATTCAAATGTCACAACTACAGGAAAGGACAAAACATGGCATAGCTACTCCGAGGTTATTCCACGTTTATAAGTAAGGGCGATAGAGTTTAATGCTACATTTTAAAATAAATATTCTTCTAGACGCCAGGTATAACATAAAATAGTATTTAAACGGGGAACGAGGTTCATCCTCAAAAAATGGCGGCCCTAATGTAGACAACTTCTGTACTGACAGCTTTCCTGTACCACGAATCACTCAACGACAGCCGTCATCGACCTACTGAAGTTATTATTGCGTACGAGAAATAAGGACGGATATAATAATCGCTCGCTATCGCAATATAACTCAGTAACGTTCAGTTTGTTTACATTATTTATCTCGTCTCATTGGCCGTACTTGGTAAACCTTATTTTAAGGTCATAACGTGTGTAAGGTATCCGACTACTACTACGACTACTTTATTTCCGCTAGTTCAAGCGTAATCTAATCGTTGTCTAAACATTACATTGAACATTAATTTCACTTCTTGTTTTCATCTAGAAGAACTTAACTTGTAATCAAACAATTTTCCGGTTTTTTCCTTTTTGGTCGCCTCTGTTTCATGGTGTAAGAACGACAGGAATGGCAGAAAAGTTTCCAATGCCATTTTCATCAGAGTACAGTTCCAGGTAAGACGCCGTACCACGTGTGCAAACTTTCCAACAAGCGAGGGCTAAGAAAGTGCGCCGTAAATAGACCATTAAATATTTATTATTTATCCTTGGAAGAAAGGCGCATCTCCTATGTAACTCTTATTGTGTGTGCAACCGTATTGATAATAGTGGAAGGTTCTCTCTGCTCTAAGTGTCAATGTACACGTACGCCCTTTTCTTTTGGAAACCGGCAAAACTCTCTACAAGTGTGGTGAAATTCTGAACATACCTATCTACTAGAAACTTTTAAAATGAAATAAACAGATAGACGATGAGTTCAGTTGGTTTAAACTTTAACGAAGTCCGGGATTAATTTAAGTGCAATCGATATTTTAAGATAATAAAGCGTTTTGCTTGGAAGTTTTAATAACCCGCCTACGCTCAGTCGCGAGGTATCACCGAGCTCTGTTCTACTCTGTCAACCCTTGCTTAGACATGATGACGAGTTCTCCACGTTATCATAGATCTTATTCGCTTGTCAATAATGGCAGTCGATATAAAAACAATACCTATACAATGACATATCGAGAGCAATTAAGTTTTACCGAGTAGAATAGAGTCCCGGGTTTAATGTGTTACGGCTGCACTTAATGACCTTTAAGGTGCTCTTCTTTCTATTAGAAAATCGAAAAAGAAGACTTTTAACGAATGTTACGCCGAAAATATTTCATTATTAGACCAGTAATTTCTTGCAATGAAAACGCAAAACGTGGTTTAAAGAAAAATTGTTTGGTATCTTCTTTGGACCTCTTAGGAGAGATTGAAACTACATCTAGCAAGAAAAAATAATGTGTTACGTGTGTAATGCAAACGTGAAAAAGTGCAAAACTGCGTAGACTTTGATTGTTGAGTTAATGTAGAACCACGCTACAGAACAAAAAACCAATGATGAATTAACTTCATTATGACAGAGTTCTCTCAGGGCTCAATATTATATGTGGAATTGCCACGTTCTTGACGGTACGATTTTTTTATGGCACCTTGCCATTTTTATCTTAAATATAATCGAGAAAGCTAAATGAAATTCAACCGTAGGTTCTTTACCTTTGTAGTTACGGAGTCGCGGACAGAAGTTAGTTGGTAGGTAACAAAAAAACCGGTTATGTCCCAGTCGGACTCGCGCATCGAGGGTTCCGTACCGCCGCACAGTAGGTATTATAATATTTCAATTTGATTTCAAACAAGCGCTAGCCCAACTCACACTTGACAAATTTTTAGTATTTGTTGGTTTTCTTAAAGGATTGCAAAAAAATATACCAAATTTGACGTTTGTATGTTTTAACGTTTTTACGAAACAACAAAAATAACCGTATGTTGGAAAAAACGTTTCTTGTATGGGAACCCCTTTAGTTATTTCACTTTCTTTAATTTTTTATATTAACGAAACCTATTCTACCGCCGTAACAATACATAATTTGGAAAAAACTAGCCCGCTATCAATTAGATTCAAAAGATACAGATGTTTAATGTTAGGACAGACGGACGGACATCGGAGGCATATTAATAGGGTCCCGTTTGGGCTCCCTACGGGCACGGAACCCTATAAATATTATTTCCTGAACGGAACTCTAATAGTACTGGGCCATTCCATAGAGGTAAGGGATAATAATAAATTGACTTTCTTCTTTAGGCTATCAAGCTGGGAATGAATTTGAAAATATTATATAAGGTGCCGAAAAAAAATAGACACACCGAAAAAAAATGTCTTAACCTGTAATGAGGTATAATATTAACTATTTGGATTTTAAAATTGACTGGTAACGTTTCAGACATTTGGGTAATCGACGCGAAACGCTAAATAAATCATCCTTTCCCCCTTTATTTCAGAAAAATAGGACTTACCAGAAAATTATGTATTTCTTACAGGATAAAAAAATTGTTGACGCTTATGGTTTAAGGAAAAAGAAGCGTTTAGTTGGAGAGCCGACTGCAAAATTTCGTAGGTACCAACTTGATAAAGCAATGAAATTGAAAAAAAATATGAAAAATGAGTGGGTTTTTTTTACTTTCGGCAAGTTCCGCCGTGGGCCGTGGCAGACTATTAAATTCGGACTGAGCATCACTTTTATAGGAAACGATTGTACATTTCATCGCGGTATCAACTCGGTACGAAATATTGCAGTCGGCCCTACTATTAAAAAAAAAAGTAAAAAACATTTATTCGTGACAAACAGACAACAAAACTCAACAAAATACTGACATCTAGACAAAAATATATCTGTTGTCACGAAATTGTTCCTACTCAGCGTTATGCTGGCGTTTAAAACCAGCGCTGGTCTTCCGTTTACCCCCCGGGAGTATTGTTTATTATTTTAACTAGTGACCCGCCCTCGCTTTGCTTTGGTTTGTGTGAGTTTTCTGTAATACCCGTACATAATCCAAAAATTATACTTAAAAACCTTCTCCTTGAATCACTTTATCTATTAAAAAAACCCGCATCAAAATCCGTTGCGTAGTTTTAAAGATCTAAGCATACATGACAGACAGACAGCGGAAATCGTCTTTGTAGTGATTAGACTAAAAAGGTGCCGACGAGGTTAACATAATGATGGTAATCACTGTTTAAGTACTACACGATACATTTACGAGTATAAAATAAAGGAAGGATATGGCCTAATATAGATAGCTGTAGCTTTTTAATATTTTAATTCCCTTTCACGGCATAGATCGAGTTTGCGCGGTACAGGCTCGCGTGATACAAGTCAGCGAGAGCGTCCTCCATCGTGTCGCAAACACTGTAAGCCCCGTTTATCTCCTGCACGTCGGTCGTTGTGAATTGTGAACAGTTACATAGATTCGAGGCTATTCAATTTTAACACGTTTTATCACAAGCGCTTACACATTTGCAAACTGAAACTCTTAAATCCTTATATAGGTAGGTATACTTACTGATGTTTAGGTTTACGTGATTCTGTTACCTTTGCCAACGGTGTAGTTCTCTTCTCTTATAGAGGTAAAAGGGATAGTGATGCAACTTTTAACTAAAACACTGACCTTTCACGGGCGAAGTCGTAGGCAGAAAGCTAGCTCGATTTATAAAACGTTCTATCAATAGCGATTGAACACACAATACTGGGGTAGACCCACATCGCACATTGTGAGCCTCACGACACAGCTTTGTTTAGCGAGAGTGGCAAGTCTTGTCTTGTTGATCAGCAGTGACTGTCGTTGGCTATGACGTTTGAATGTGCGAGTGAGAAATACGTGAATGGGTTTGGGAACCCCGACAAAAACTTCTCATTATGTTAAAATTTCCTATGAGAATTTCTCGGTACCTTCTAAGAATATTTGTACTTTTTGTACTTATAGAAAGATAACATTATTAAGTCTCTCAAATGTTTCCAAAAATGTTTTCAGTAATTTCTTACTAACATTTCCAAACTCTTGGGAATGATCTGTAAGTTCCAGAATGGTTTGTGGAAAATTCGAGCAGCAGTAATAACAAATGTCAGGGGCACTTTTTATAAAGCTACAAGTTACAATTTTACAGGTCTAAACTGGCAATACTGCTCAAATGGCTGGTCGTCATTGGTCGAGGTTGTGTCAAATGGAATTTTGTAACCTGTAAATTGTAATTTGTAGTTTTATAAAACAGGCCCCAGGTCTGTTGGTAAATACTTGGTCTGCTGGCACAAAGAAAGAAATCCGGTGACCATTTAATCAACAGAACAGAAAAAATAAAAATCTCCTTAGCAAGTTTGAAGTGTGTTTGTAGGTATATTATACTGTTGGCTGTCAGTGCTTGTGCGTTCTGATTATTTTATTTCACACGACAAATGTAGGGGAAACTTTTGGTTTACTTTTGTCGTCATGACGGTGTCCTATCGATTTGCCGAGTTTCATTTCTCCGGTTTCCGTTTCGCAGATAAAGATATTCGGCGTTTCTTTTGGTACATTGCCATTTAATATAATTTCAATATGCTTCTTTTCTTTGTCTCGACTTGTAAATATGTTGAATATCGATACACACTTGTTATTGTTATGTTATTATCTTGTATAACGATAACTCATGTAATCATTTGGTATCCACTATCAAATTAATCAATAACTAAAACTACTGTTCATGAATTTACTCTTTATAAGCCGTATAGCTTTCATAGTAAATAAAAAAAAAAAACAGTAAGTACCTACCTACGTAATGATAATATGTTAAAAACTATCCAAAATGTCGTATCGTTCCACCGACAGTAATGTCACTTTGGTAATACGGATCTTGGCAAATTGAATCTGACGCTTTTACAAAGAGGCATTTATGCGAATCGGCGTTTTGTACAGGACGGCTTTTACGTTGGGTCGCCGCAAATTGTGTTATACAGGTTTGCTGGCGCGGGCTCGGCCCAGAGAGGACAGACCCCTCAGAAAATTGGTAACGATCAGTATTTCTGAAACCTCGTCATCCTACTACTTTGACAATGGCACCCGATGCCACAGAATAAATAATAAGTACAACCTGATGATTGGAAGAAAAATTGCCAATACTTAATGAAATGAGGACTGCGGTGGTGCGGCGCCGTCGTGCTAGCCGGCGCTGCGGTTCGGCTCCCGCCACGACCAGTAGCAAAATTTTGATAGTAAACTTAATTTTTCCATATCACTTATTTGTAAATCAACTAACCTAACCTATCGTATAGAAATTAAATAATCGATTGAAACTAAAATAGCTCCAGCATAACATCATAGCTTTTGGAAAAATGAAAATTCGGACAAATGAATATTCAGAAAACGGATTTTTTAAGTGTTCCCGGTAGGTATTATTAAAACTTTAAACTCCTAAACTAATTAACATACTTGAAAGTTAAATCTACATTCTGGACCGATAAAGAAGAGTCTTAGGTACATTTCCGTAAGATTAACCTCACCTTGTAGTACATTAAAACGCAGTAGGTCATTTACGTCCACAATATACCTATTTAAATGCTTTTACTCGGATCGCAAAAATAAATGTTCTTTGCCGATTGAATTGGCGTTTCCTTCCTGCCTGCAAGCGTCCACTCCACCGCAAGAAAATGCCCGTAACTATTGATTGTAGAAAAAGATGAGAACATAAGATTTGTATCCATGGTGACCAAATCAAACCGGAAAAAGTTATTGTGAGAAAAATCGTGCGAGACCAAGATGAACCATACTCAGTGTAGGGTTCCGTCACACCTACTGTAAACAAAAAAATTGAATCTAAAAACTACGGGTATGAGCTAAGTTATTATTTTAATTTAGCTTAGATGATTTTCGGTCTGTATAAACATTTTAGCCGCCTGTAACCCAAGAACCAGTGAAGTCTACTTAGTCGTGATACTTTTCCTTTTAAAATCGTTATTTGGGCTCTTATTCAATAATTTTTCAGATTTTTAGTAGGTAAGCATTATTTGTAGTTTTGATTGCAAGTTGTGGGGACACGTAGCTCTAGCGCAAATTACGCTTTTAAAGTTCCATATTTCCTAAACGGTACCCATAATCTAAAAATTGATGATTAATAATTATTTTTTAAGAGTTATACGACTACACATCACGCGTGTTGTGAAAAAAATACACCTGCTTTACATGTTTTCAGGTTACCTGAAAACATTTCGTTTACTTATTTCATCATGGGTCTTATTGCGCGGTATTAATATGTAGGTATAGGTACTTGTTGACGTACAAAATTTCACGTTTGTGACTTCGATAGTTTCTGAGAAAAAGTGAGTGTCACAAACAGATAGACCGAGACCGACAGACGATAGATAATATTTAACAACCGCCTATCGATGCTAATACATTTATATTTTTAAGTGCAAAGTTGTAATTTTCTTTTTGAAGTGGGTGTGGTAGGCAGCCTAATTCGTGAACGATGCAGTCAAGAATACGTAGTAGGTACTAGGTCTAAGTACCTAAGTAAAAGAAAGAATTCATGAAAGAGCTCCAACAAGCTTGCAACTCACCATACATCATACAATAAATAAAATTAACAAATATTTTTTAAATTTATCCATGTTATTTTAATTGCTTATTAATTTCAAAAGTAACAAAACACTTAATGTACGAAAAGCGAATTAAATGCGGTAAGCTTGCGGTAAGGTATTCGCTACCAGTAAACCTTTGGTAAAGGCAAATACCTTCTTACTTATTTACGAATAGTTATAGTTAGTTAGTTACTAGTTCAGATTTCCTCACGACGTAATTCCTTCAACGTACCACGGTGTCAATTGGGAATCCAACTCGTACCCTGCGATCGCGAATCGACGCCCCCAGCCACTAGGCCGCCTCCGCTCTCTGCATCAACAGGTAGAGCCGAGCGTCGTACAAATAAAAGAGATTCGGGTTTTACGCCAGTCACCACTTTATACGAAGGACGAGGGTTCTCTCGCACACAATTTCGTTTAATCCTTAATATCCTGCTATAATTTTTTTGGAATGAGATCACTTAGGTATGTAAAGAAAATTTCTTAAGGAGTTCATCGTTGTGGGAATTCTCGTGACATGAACCTGTTATCTCCCTTAATTTTTGCTCTTGTTTGTTTAATTTAAATGCGCAATCAATCGTCGGTATTATTGAAATGAGCAAATATTTAATTATTTTTTTCTCTGGGTTAATTTAAAGAGAGCTTTCCTTAGGTCAAATAAAGTTAAGTTTTCCAAGAAACTAGTGGTCGAACTACTCGTACCGTTATGGAGGTAACCAATTATTCAATTTAATAATCACTAATCATAGCAATGAAATTGAGCACCGTTCTGTATTAAAATATTTGCAACAGAAGCGGATGAAATGTCAATAAAATATTAGATGTGATACTGAATGATAGGCGATTGAAGATTGTGGAGCTAACGGAAGCATTGTAGGTATTTCTTAGCCACTGGTCCCACCGCCGACGATGAGCGGGTAGCGAGAACAGCCAGCGATCAACTACACACATCAAAAGTTCCTAGGGATATTTTTTATCCCTAGACAGTTTTGAACATTTCAATATAGGCATATTACTACTGAGTCAAAATATCAAATTTGTCTTTTTTGACGTGTGTATTAATTTATGCGTCTCTTTTATTGACACGGGAGCTATATCTTTTGTTTCGCTAAACTAGTGGAGAGAATTCTCGCCGGTAGTGTGAACAGCCAGCGATTAATTATTAATATGTGTATCTCTTTATTGACACGGGAGCTATATCTTTTGTTTCGCTAAACTAGTGGAGAGAATTCTCGCCGGTAGTGTGAACAGCCAGCGGTTAACTATTAATATGTGTATCTCTTTATTGACACGGGATCTATGTATTTTGTGGCTTGTTTAAATTTTGCTCGCAACAATGACATTTAAAAGAAACATATGGTAACATTGTAAGAGAAGGATAATGTTTTGATTTTGTGTCAATTTAATAAGTGGGTAATCTACAATGTAAACAGTCTTTTAAAAACAGACTTATAAAGGTTCTCGCTTCAGAGGTGGTTTTTTTATTTATTAGAACGCTTACAAAGACAATCATATAATTATATATATTGTATTTGATAGGAGCGAATACAAAATTGCAATTTGGGAGTACACAAAAAAAGGCTTGTTTGATTATTTTAATTATTAGTCAAAATTTCTATTCGTATTTTTCCCTAAGCTTAATTTTTTCCAGTCGCATATTTTTCGATTTCTCCCAGTTGCCAATTTTTCCAGCTATAACTATGGGTAGGTCGTAATAAGTAGGTAGGTTTAGGTCTCATGTTAGTTGTAGAGCAGGCTGGAAGCGCCAAAGCGCCCAGAAATAGGATAACTGGAAAAAATGTGGTAAAATAATCAAACAAGCCTTTTTGTTTACGCTCAATTGCTTTAAAATTACTTAAGTATAATCATATTTTTTCTACTAAAAAAACAATTTTGATTAAGATTACGATTTAAGAAAATCTATTAAACAAATAATTAAAAAAAAACAGAGTTCCGTCGACACTATGATAGAGATTTCTGGAATGGAGAAAAATATGAAAGGAAATAAAATACGTGAGGAGAAAAAACGACTAAAAACTTGATTCGGGAAAAATGCAAATGGAAATTAGTTTGCTACTAAAAAATAACGATTGTGGGGAATCGATCTTCGAATGTATCTTGGGCATAACGTGCGTTTTGCATTATCATATAACACGACTTAATGTTTCTTAACGAAAATAGTAGATATTGTACGAGAAGGTAAGTCGTTATTAAATTAACGACAAAAAGAAAATGGGTTGCCTTAGGTATAATAATAGTTATGTTGCTTCGCTGTGTTGCAATTTGAAATGTTTTAAGATCTAAGGGAAATATAATATCAAGCTTCCGAGGTACGAAGCAGAAATACTCTGCGAACTTACCTGTTTGCTGAGCGAAATCAACATCACAGGTCCTCGCCAGCTTTATGGCAATATTACGTTCGCAGTTTCGTTTGCTTTGACAACTCCGAGTAATGAAGTAGGTAGCTTCAAAACCTCATTAATAAGCTTGGTTGCATTGCTTTCATTTTGTTTTTAATGAATAACGCGGACGTGTATTAAATATGTAAGAATACCTGAAATAGGTATTGATAAGGGGTTCCTTACAATAATCGATATTAGCAGTTGCTGTGACTTCGCGTAGAACTTGTTTTCTGTTCTTGCTGAGTTCATATAGACTATCAGGGTGCCGAATTTCATCATCAGTCCGAATCAGTTAAACACGTGTTTAAAAAACAAACTTTCAAAAATCAAATCAAACGTCTAAACATCCTCACAACGCTTTTTTATTACATTTAGGAGAGCACCTCTTCTTTTGCTAAAAAGGGCAGTATTGCTAACTTTTTATAGTAATTAGAGGTCAATAACAGTTTAACATGGCAATCCTTAAAGACGAAAGAGGATAGAGGGAAAATTATAAGGATAAAACTACCACGAGAAGACGTTGGTACGTCATTTGCTTTAAAACTATAGAAGATATAACGGTCGCCTTAGTGTTACCAGCATAGCAATATTGGTGTAAGAGTTCGTTCGTTCCACTCGACACCACTAGAATGACACCACCACCGCACCGGTGGTGTCGTTTGGAACGCTATTCCGTTTAATACCACCGACTATTTATTAGTGATGTTAGCGAATTATCATCTTAATATAGGTAGGTATTCAATACTTAAATACCCGTACAAGCTGTTGCCTGTGACTTCGTCCGCGTGAAATTTTGCCGGGAACTAAAAAAGGGATCGAGAAACTACTTTATGCGTTTAATATGTACACCGTATTTTTTTGATTTATGTTATCTCTGGCATATAACTAGGTACATCCATAGAAAGAAAGTGGTAGATTAGATTATTAAACGTAACTAATTGGTTTTTTCTTTAAGGACAAAGTAATTAAATGTTGTATCTACGTTCATTTTAAAAGGGCCTTTTGAATTCAGTAACAGTTAGGGCCTGTTTCACAATCGTCAAGTAAATCATATCTGACGTATAAATTTAGCCCTTTCCCTTTCTTACGCTTGAACATAGACAAGGAGAGGGCTAACTTTATCTGGCACATAAATTTACTTGTCGATTGTGAAACAGGCCCTTAGTTTACGCACATAAGTAAAGTTTTATTTACCAAATTACATCCTAATCACATAGACATTTACGTTATGCATGACAGATAAATTAAGATTTGTAAAGACTGTTCACATCACCTATTCGGAAAGGGGACTTTTCTTCGCTGCTAGGAGAGATCAAAGTGGCACTTTTCTGTTCAAGGACATTTTGTTGCCAGTACCACAAATTTTCTTGTTAAATTTGATAATTTCAGCACTTTTATACAGTGTAAATCATCAAATTTGTTTCATCACTAAGATCTTTTATTTTCCTCATAGGTGATGTGAAAAGCAGTGTGTGTCACACGGTAGCAAAATTATTTCCACCTTGGGCGTTCACACTTTGACAACGCGCTGGCCTAGTTGGTAGTGACGCTACCTAAGAAGCTCGCGGTCTTGGATTCAAATCCCGGTAAGGTCAGATATTTGTGTGATGAGCGCGAATATTTGTTCCTGAGTCATGGATGTTTTCTACGTATTTAAGTATATATTTCTCTATGTAAGTATTTATATCGTTGTCTAGTACCCATAGTACACAAGCCTAGACAATTTTCAATATTGCTTTCTTGGGGTTGTGTATATGAGGCTATTACATAATTTATCATTTTAGGTATATTTTACAAATAATGATTCAATCGTATCATATATTTTTAGGATCGGCTTACTAAGCCCTTTCATTAGATATCACACACGATAGGTTTCAGAATAATATATTTGTTTTCCCCATACATATAAAAGATGATGTCATAACTCCTCTCCTTTTTGTTTTTTTTTCGTGCTACGGGTGAAATTGCTTCGTATGACCTAAAGATCAATCGTTCCGATTTTCATGCTTTTAACACCATTTGCAGCTTTTTACTGAATTTCGGGGTGTACAGTCACCAGCAATAATATATTACTTATACAACATTGGGCGCAAAAATATCTGACACGCTCTTATACCACTAGTAATAAAGACGTGTCAGATGTTTTTGCGGCCTATGTTGGATAGTATATTATTGGTGACTGTACCGCTAGCACTAGTAGCCTAATTTAAAATAATAGGTAGTTTAGTGCAAGTCAATTTCATTTTCAATAAATGGAAACTTTTTAATCCATGATCATCGTAACGATCGCATCGCGTTATTTCATTCACGGTTCTCCATACAAAGAGTTGATTGCCTCCCGTTAAAACCTGGGCATGAATGAAATACTTAGGTATAAGTACATTCACAATAAAATGGTTTTGATGAAAAATGTTTCATTAAGACCCCAATTATTGTTTAATTTATTTTTAATTTAAGTCAAAGAGGCAATTAGTGTAACAAGGGAGCAGTCGTGGCGGTGCGGCACTCGGGGCGACCGTGTACAAATCGCTTTATTACTTTCGAAGGTTCGTATGACACTTGTACCTCTGCTTTGAATTGAAACTTTATTTGCATCAACTAAGGTTTGACTTTAACTCTCTGCTCTTGAATTAAATACGGCGTTCTGGTTGTGGGCACTTAAAAATCTCGTCCGGTATTAATATGGCTCAATAAGGACAAAGCCTTTTGTTGTGAAGAAACAAACAAGATTTCGGCATTTCGCATATTGATGATAAAATAACGTCTGACAGTGCTTGTGGCTGCTTCAAACCGCGCCTCAGACTTGTTGGACGGTAAGAACTAAGTGAAAAATAAGGGTCTATATTATCTGCCATAATTATTTTTAGTCATAATGGTGTTTTTAGGTCATAATCATTGCAAGTCATAACGTATTTTTTTTAAGAAATTGTTACTTTTTCAGGATTTTTATAAATTAAACCGAACCTAACCTAGCCTTGTCTACACGTTACATATTTCAGAAATTCTGAACAGCGACAAAAAATTATGACTATCAATAATTATGTCAACAATGACATTATGACCAAAAAAATTATGGAAAACAAAGGGCTCCCGAAAAATAATACAGTTTTCCAATCAAATATGTTTATTAGTTTAGAAGTTATAAAGGATTTAATAAACATTCAACCGCCAATGCCACGAGTGCTGTGTATGTAGCCAGCAATTTTTATCTTTTTATGTAGCGAAAATCTGTTTTTTTATGTAGGGAGTTGGTGCTGAATGTTTTACGTTAAGCATCTTGTCAAGGCCTCTGGGACTTCAGACGTAAAGTACAGGACATCCTCACACCAAACTATTTACTTGGAGTGTACACTCTGTATTGGAACAAATCGTGCTGATCTAGTTCTATGCAACATACAAATTAACTCTGCGTGGCCTTTTTTAAACATACATAGAAAATATATCTCAAAACTGATAATGGAAAGAAGAAAAATATGGATCATAATCATCCTTTTATTCACTTACAGCTAATAAACTTAGCTCATAGCATTAAGCCGTGGCATTTAGTTTAGCCACTGATGTCAATGTGACTTGTACCTTATAGGGGCGGATCCCAGTAAGACGCAATTGATATTAGGAACTCGAAGCACGTGGCGAGGGCACGAACATGCCACATTATTCTTGGGAGACACAGTGAACCCAACCGCTATGCTCTGTTTTATTATCGACTTTGCGAGCAAGGTAAAAGGACTGTGAACTAACCCTTAAATCTAGTACGATTTTTCGATTTATGAATATGTTGTATTACTCGTACTTACTATACAATATATATTATGAAAAACTAGGTCTGTACGTTTTCTTTCCCAAGAAAATATTTTCTAGGATAGAAAAAAACCCCAACAACGGTACAACATTAATTAATTTTAAAATCGTAAATTTTTATGGATTTTTCTTGTGAAATCGAAGGGTAGTAATAATTATTTGGTTGTTTCTTATCTCAATTTAGCAATAAAAGCGTTTTTGTGATACGGACGTTTAGCTTTTGACCTTGCAGCATATTATAATATTTTTATATGTTATTGTGCCTGTGACAGGTGTCATTTGGCAATCGCATACTTATTTATTCTTCGATTATGGATTAGGTAAGTAAAGGAAATGTAATCGATTCGAGTTCTGTTATAAATTTGTTATCTTAATTTAAAATTTAGCTACCTACTATAAAATTAGGTACTTACTTATCACGCTAAGATCACGCTAGAACTATGGCTATGGTAAAGTCTAGAAAGGTGTTTTTATGTGGTAAAATATGTCAATAAATGATTCAAACCGTATCGAAAAATTGAGTCGTGTCGAGATCGCTCTTCGAGAGCGAGTTTATTGTCAAAAACACTCTTAACGGACCATTTCGCATATACTCGTAGGAAGTAAAAGTAGTTTCATGATTTTGTTTTTAGTTCCATGAAATGTATGTATATATACAGGGCGTCCCAAACTTATGGGACATGAAGGGGAAGTACCTTAAATATCGTAGATAGTGTATTTTGCTGAAAGAAGACTTTATGTTATTTTTAAAAGTTAGTAATTCTGCATTCATAGATTTTCTAAAAATTACTTGCTTCGTCTGGGAACCGAACTGACTTAAATTTCAAAAAAAAAACACCCTACTTTTATGATGCCAATCGAAAGAATAGCTAAAAAATAATAACTCTGCTTAAGTAACATTGTATTTTAAAAGAAAGGAAGAACGTAAAATTAATCATTTTAATCAAATTAAAAACATACATGAAACTGCCGTAGGTAGTCAATTAGGTGGGTATTTTCTTGTATATCACATTGAGTATTCACCATAAAATGATAAGAAAATCAACAGGCAGCGGACTCATTAAAAGATTGGCGATTTGCGTAAGACAAGAGGGATCACATTTTGAGCATTTAAATAATTAATTTACAAAAAAGTACCCACTTAATTGACTACGGCAGTTTCATGTTTGTTTTTAATTTGATTAAAATGATTAATTTTACGTTGTTCCTTTCTTTTAAAATACAATGTTACGTAAGCAGAGTATTCCCAGACGAAGCAAGTAATTTTTAGAAAATTTATGAATTCAGAATTACTAACTTTTAAAAATAACATAAAGTCTTCTTTCAGCAAAATACACTATCTACGATATTTAAGGTACTTCCCCTTCATGTCCCATAAGTTTGGGACGCCCTGTATATATGAGAGATATTATAGTGATTCATGTTAGTTTGAAACTGATCTCGTGTGAAAGCTAATCAATCACAATACGAGGGTAAAAATGTTAGTTTCGGGAATATAAGTTAAATTTAATTAA
The DNA here is from genome assembly GCA_948252455.1 of Acleris cristana. Classification (NCBI taxonomy): domain Eukaryota; kingdom Metazoa; phylum Arthropoda; class Insecta; order Lepidoptera; family Tortricidae; genus Acleris; species Acleris cristana. Next base: position 14,068,826 of record OX411772.1, on the reverse strand, counting down.
AGTATTTGTATTGGTTTAAAAATATTTGCCTATATATTTAATGCCATTTCGATGCGTTCAAACCGTTTAAAGTAGTTAAAACACTTATTTGACGGCAATAGGGGTCTACAAGATGGCCATTTTAAAGGCCACTGCTTCTTTCGGCGTCTGAAACCGCTGATTACCGCCGCCAACAAATAGTTGTATACCAATCGGCATTGAGCGTTCTACGATCTTCAAGTAGCTACGTGACCCGATGTGGAGACAAACGTGGCCATCATCTTTTTGACCGTGTTGCAAGAACGAATAACTTTTGTCAGCTTGAGCTGCTCGTCTACGTAGACCCAAACTCGAGATTGGTTTTTAGTTTTAGGCCCATATGCATATTAGTATCCACGACTCGTTTTTTACTCATCGAACAATAAGTGAGGGATCCAATGCGAAAATAACTTTCGCAGGCCTAATTTTTCCTCTAAAATAATTTGTGTCTGACTCATTCCAATACCCAAACACTCTTGAATCTCCCGATATGTCAAATGCCGGCTTTCTTTATCAGCTAACGCACAACATCGATGTTTTCTTACGTGACTACCGATTTTGGCCGACCTTCACGCGCGTCGTCCGTGAGGGATACACGGCCACGTTGAAATTCTGAATACAACTTTATTATGGTCGTCTTTGAAGGCTTCATTACTAAAGGCAGCAATCACCCAGTCTCTAAATTGTTATTGTGTTTATGCACTTTTAAAGTAGTCATAATTTTAAATGTGGTTGCAGAATTAACAACAAGATTTCAGAGTTTTTGGTAATTCTGTAGCTCAGCCTACCCCACTCTGGGAATGAAGGCGTGAGTGTATGTATGTAAAGTAGTAATAAATCATGAAATTAAATTTTCACGGGACAATTCCAATTTAAGCAGCGACTTAACGACTTCAAAAGCAATTGAAACCGAACCATTATTTTTTTGTGCAAGGTTTGTTAAGATAGTGATACGTTAGAAATTATTAAAAGGAATTATACTTGTAATATGTGTCTAACCTCTTACTGCAGTGCTTGTGTTACACGATCACACTTGCACCGCGTAAACGAAAACACACAATTTATCATTCATATGACAAGTTTGTAGAACAAAAAAGTGGTCTTTATAATGTACACATTTTAATAAAAACAGGAAATTATCTTAATTATTGTAGTCAGTATGAGCAAAATGGTCTCTGTAGTCGCGTAGTTTAGTAGAAATTGAGAAAAAAGTCCATCACTCGTAAGCTACGAAAATCGCGGAACATACCTACTACGCGGATCGTACATGGGGGTGATTCGAAAGCCCCTTGAGGTGTTCTACCTCTGGACTAGTCTGGACTTTTGCTTGGCTCTATTTCTTGTCACACTTTGGATAGCAAAATAAATGCCTTTTGATCCCGTCCTGAGATAAATCGCTAGTAATCAATTCATAATATTCGCACTCCCCGGAATAGGGTCTCGGCGAATTTGATAGTACGCACCACTGCTTTGACAAGGGTCAAACAACGTTCTCGATATTAGCAATTCTATACATACTTACCGGTTTCCAATAATAGCTTTTTCATTTTGTTTTCAATTAGTAGAAAGAACGAGTTGTGCCTCGGAAGTTTGTTATATTAGATGACCCGCTTTGTTAACCGCTTTTTGTTGCTGCTGCTTTCTTACACATATTCATTTACAGGATGGTATGATATAATATAAGCACACAAGCTAACAATTTAACACTCTGAATTGTTATCTTGAAACCCTTTGGGTTTGTTGTAATCATTACGTTTCAGACGCGCTCGGGTCTAATCCTTCATAGTCGGGAGCGTTGTCTAAACAAGTTACTCTATAGAGTAACTTAACCGCGGTAGTAAGTAAGAGAAGAATAAAAAATCAACTCTTGCTTTGCTAGAAAAAACACTCAAATTCGACTTTGCCTCGCGCATCGAGGGTTCTGTACTGCCCGATACACACTTAGCCGAATTACTTTACTTATTTTATTGTTTGTTATTTGCAGGCGTTCTCTAGTTATACATAAAATCCTTTTAAACTAGGCATTGAAACCATTACTTAAGTATCTACGAGTATACAAGTGTGTCATATGCCTGACATTATGAACATTCTCTAAAGTCGTTGTCAATTGAAAAAGGCAAATGAATCAATTTATTATTTCTTTACACATTTTACAGCTTGACAGCCATGCTTATTTTAAAATTCCGTCGGTAGCTATTCTAGAGTAGGTATTTAAGTTAACTTTACCGATTAAAGGTTATGAAAGATCAAGTTACACGTCTATTATAAATGATCATAATTATATAAAAATAGATGTGACATAAGGAACGACAGAATAACGCACAATATTTTAAATTAAATAATAATTAAAATAAAGGTGTGTAATCAGACACTGTTCTAACTGTTTTGCAGAGATTTTATCGTGTCGTTTACAAAAATAAAAATAATACATAATAAAATTAATAGATAAATATAAAAATGCGTTCGACCTTTCACCGTTTCGCAGTCTGCAAGGAAGTGATTATTGCATATTTCATCTGGTAATATTAATTTGAGATTACCACGTCGAAAATGGAAGCGCATTGAAGGGCATTTATTTAATGGTGAAGTGACATTCCTCCTTCTTCTAGTTTCGTCACACTCACACACGTAAAATTCACGGGATTCGTCACTCGTCTTGTGATTTCCATACAAATGACGTTATCACTTTACAGACATACCTACTTATTTATTACCCTCTAGTAAAATTTATGTACATTTGGTGACAAAGAAAAAGTCTCCACGTAGGCGGCTTTTCAATTTTTACCGCCGCGAAGACGGCGCACTCAGCTTTTCTGTTGGGACGCTTTTTAATAAGACGTTTTTAGATTGTGGCGTTGGAAAACTCGGGTAACGTGTTGTCGCTTAGATTTTAGGCTGAGAGTCGTACAGATAATATAACGTTGTGATGATTGTTATAATTACTTTAACATATTACATTAAAAAAGCTAGATTTCGTATCCTAAATATATGAACTGGACTTTCGTACATTCCTTAAGTGTGGTGTTCTATTGTTCTGAAGATGTTAAATTATTTACTAGGTAGAATATTATCGAAAATAACCGCATTTATATCAATTACGGTTTAAAAGATACAGCTCCTTAAAGGTAGGACAGACAGACAGCGCAGGTTTATTAACAGGATCCCGTTCGGCACCCTTTGGATATGGAACCATAAAAATATATTATCAATTGATATTGCTTAGCGAGTTTACTAGTTCAGAATAAACTCGCGGCTTCCCACCTTCGATGTTTTAGTTTGTGAATTTAATAATAACCTCGCACATTGCGTGCAGGCAGACGATGCACTGCGATAAATCAAACCCTGTGTTCTCTTCTTACAGAGCTTACGGTAACACTCACTTTTTGAGTTGACGATGTACAGTCACCAGCAATAATACATTACCCAACATTGGACCCAAAAATATCTGACATGTCTTTATTACTAGAGGTATAAGAGCGTGTCAGATGTTTTTGCGCCCAATGTTGGATAATATATTATTGCTGGTGGCTGTGCGCCGATTCACTCGAGAGACATTTTCTTCAAAAGCATTTATGCCGGTAGCGTAGCAATTATTCAAAACTGTGCAATGTAAGGTTAGCACCACAATAGCGTATCTACTAACTTGTTTTAATTTCAAGATTTTGTAGGACTATGAGGCGCTCCAATTAGTGTAATTTTAAAAGGAATTTTGTGTTTGTACTACTCTTACACACGTTCGTTTCCCAGTTTTACCGAGTGTTCACGAGGCTGAGAACCTTCTTCATTTTTATGTTAAGAAGTGCTTACGTCAGAAAGTTGGTATAAGCAGGAAATAATTGTTTGCGTTACTTGAAAATACGGTATTACCGTGTTGCCTATGCTTTAATTACATTTGCATGATTAATTGTTCTCCTTCTTGTCTGACACGTTCGTAATTTGGTCACATGTCTATAACTCTGTCTTACGTAACTTAAATTATTTTCTAAAGTAATTATAAGTAGGTACAAGATGAGGAAAATTAAAACAAAAGGCACATTCATGTTCTTGAGGTTTTTAGAGTTAAGTACCAATTTCACCATACTATGTTAACCACTAAATGTATGAACTAACAGTCGATTAACATTGATTGAATTTAACATGTTTGATGAAATTGGCACTATGTGTAAGAAAAAAACCGGCTAAGTTCGAGTGCGGGTTCCGTAGCATTATCTATAAAAAAACACGTTTGTTGTATGGGAACCCCCCTTAAATATTTATTTTATTTTAATTTAATTATTTATTTTTAAAGTGAACCTACAACTAAATATTCTGTGAATATTTCAGGCGTCTAATTGTTGCCGTTATTAATCTCGAGCTAAAAACGGCAAAAAAAACACGTTTATTGTATGGGAGCCCCCTTAAAATTATATATTATTCTATGTTTAGTATTTTTTGTTATAGCAGCAACAAAAATACATCATCTGTGAAAATTTCAACTATCTAGCTATCACGGTTCATGAGATACAGCCTGGTGATAGACAGACAGACGGACAGAAGGATGGACAGTAGAGTCTTAGTAATAGGGTCCCGTTTTTACCCTTTGGGTACGGAACCCTAAAAAACAGGCAACGGCGAGTTGGACTTGCGTGGAAAGTGTTCCGTACGATTCTTGTACATTTTCCTGTTATAGGTAAGGATCTATTTTCTTTAAAAAAAAACATTTTTTTTGGCTTAGTATCTACTTTCGGAGAAAGGGAATGGTAAATTTCCAACAAATTTCTTAAATCTTTTATTTTAATTTTCTAATTTGACTCCCAAAAGTGACTGAGTCCTGTAATTAAAATTCATTGATTTACGTTACTCGTCTGTGTTTGGTCACAGAAAGTCATGTGTAGGCTGTAGGTACTAAATAAATTCCAACTCAATCGCTCCAGTAGATTTGGAGCGAATTGGAAGTGGCAGGCGGACATACAGACAGACGAACACAATTGTAATCCTATAAGGGTTCCGCTTTTTCATTCAGACGTATGAACCTTAAAAAAACATAAAATAAAATTTTCTTAACATTTTGTTTTTTACATGCAATATAAGTGTAAAATAAAAAATAAAAAATAAATCTGTGCATCAGTGGCTCGGGCGCGAACAGTGCTACTATTCGGGAACGTGTTTTAAACCTATCCGCAATGCAATAGTTTTTCTTGATTGTAATTTCTTATAATTTAACATATTTACATAGTTAAGGCATGTTTTCTAAATATTTAAATACAAGACACATTATGACAAAACAGCATTTTGCATTACACAGATTTTATTCAATACACCGATGCACAGAGTTATTTATTACTGAGTAGGTATAGAGTAATTTTATACTTAAATATCATTTTGGTAATCAAGAATACATACATTTTAAAGATTAAACGTTATTAAATGTTATATGTACCTATAAGAAAAAAATATTATTTATTCCCCTTTTTTTTTCGCGTTTACAATATTGTAATTTTATATACCTACCCTATGTCACTTCGTCAAGCCGTTTAGGCTACAGAGTGTCCCCAGAATAGAAATAAATACATACATACTTACTCTAAAAACATTACAAAACATAACCCTCCTTCCGGTAGTCGGGTAAGGAGGAGGCAAGTTTAGCTCTGCATTGTTGACAGTCAAACCAAGTTAAGACCACTAAGTGGCCTAACTTGTTAGTTTTATACACACGGCCAACGCGCCAAATACAGGTATATAAATGACCTTGTTACCATACCTACGCATAGGGGCTTGAAGATAATTTTGACGCCTTGGGAACTTGTATATATTTATGACTTTGACTGAACTTGTCCGGACACACTGCCGTATGTCTAAATATGCCTTCACCACAGAATAAATATATAGACCGTAGTAATACATACAGAAAGGCGACTCCGCGCCAAGCACCGGACTCATCTTCGGCCTCCCCCTCGGACGACGAATGATGGCCGCTAGTCGGGTTGTCATTGTCACCGCGACGGGTAGGCGAAAGCGCGAACATACTCATACATCTTATTTCAACACATTGGTTTTCCTGGTTTCATGAATTTTACGTTATTATTGTTATTAATAAATCTACGTTAATTATGAACATAATTTTTTAAAATACATGTATAGGTAGTGGTAATTTGTTCGGTGTACGTACGGGTGTTTATCAACAAAACGGTAGCAACAATTTATTTTTAGTGTTCCGAAGTATAAAATAAGGTATTGTTGCACTTACCTACTTATTAGAATGCTACCTACTTTCATTAAAACATATCAATTTAGGTCCCTCCTAGTGCTTCGGTTCAGTAGGCACTTTATAACGTCAAAGCGTCTTATTTTCCATCCAAGTTTCATCCGCATTTTGGGATTTTGTGTAAGATTTGAGACCCGTGGACATTTCTTAAGACTATAATCACATTCAATCATTCATTCATCAATAAAACTACAATCCAAACAGTGAAATGCGTTGCCAACTGTGAAAAACTGAAATTCGTGTCGCCATTGACTTACAGACGCAGTATAGCCGCCACAAGCGTCTTATATATTTGAAATAACATGCAATGTATACTGTGAATTAGGTACTTTGGAAAATAATTATGATTCATCCATTTATTAATTTCGCAATAAACAGTGACCCTTTTTTTAAATACATTACGGGTAGGACCCTAGTATAAATAACTACTCGTATTCAGGAGTCTTCAAGTTTTGCTTGACGAGAAGACTAAAGTCTTCTTGAAGTAGGTATTCCAAATTCTGCTGGTGAGTAGTAAATGGAAGAAAACTTTTCCAACAGTGTAAGAACGGGTGATTAGGTAACATCTGTAAAACTGTGTTGACTATCGCTTGTTCATTCAACAGTCTGTTAAGCTGATTGGGGAAATCCGAGGCGGAGGACAGTCGTGTTCGCGCGTTTTTATGCAGCCAGAAGGTACTCGGCGCGTATCAATCGAACCGCTTTTGATTAAGGCAGAAGCGCCACAGCCGCGCCTTTGTGTGTCGCTCGTTGGAGCTTCAAATGTAATTTCAGTGCACAGCTTAATCCAAGGTAAGCCGTACAAGTGGCTGGAAATTGATGAAACAAAGTTAGTTCATTTTCAAAATGCAACTAGCGCACCGTTTTAAATCGGCTTAAGCTTGTTCTGTTTAGTTGAACTTAAAGTGTTTGAGCGTGTTTTTATTATAACGGGGGTTTTTGATCCGGGGATTTTATTATATTAACTCGCCTTGGTTATAAAGACTGGCCCAAAATAAACATGTCCATTATTACGAAATCGGATTTTTGAATTAACACCTAAACTTTATCTTAAACGTGGTATAACACTAGTCCTTGCAAAGCAGTCATTTTGGGGGGAAAAATTTGGATTTTATAAAAAAAGTTTTGCTAACCTTACTGTGTCATACCTAGTTATGAGGATCTCAAATATATTTTTGTTATTAGCGTAAACAATAGTTTAATAAATAGTTTTGATTTTATTCATGAAAGAAGACGAAAATTTACCATTCCCCCCTGATCTCTGAAACGAATGAGCCTAACATTCTGAAAAAATACATTTTATTTGTTTATTGCTCGTAGATTAGAGGAAAACATAAAGGAATTCTATCAAAAAAAACGTATGAACCCTCTCCACGCGAGTTCAACTCGCACTTGGCCGGTTTTTTGTTTGCCTAAAACTCCGGTATCCACTCTCCTTTGGGGCGGCCGGTGAACGACCATAGGCTACGATGATTATTTACCAGCATCCACCAGGTAACTCGCATGCAATCAAGCCGCTTAAATTAAACGTAGGAGCATCTAGTGGGTGCAAGTGGCGACGTGTGATACTATTACTTCATAATGCTCTGACCTCGAGAAGGGAACAGTCGACGACTAAGACACTTTCAAAATCGACTAAATACTTACAATTGCCCTGGACAAGGTGCATTGTGAGAACGTTATAGTTGTCGAAAATGTATAGGATTGGCGTAAGCTATCGGACGATCGCGGCGAGCGGTTATGTCAATTCCATACATATTGTCAGTTTTTGAAAATCGTTTGACGTTAGCATAAGCATCTTGTCTAAGGCCACTGTACTATTTCAAATAAACGACCACAATGGCCATTAGTTCATAACTTTCCCTAAGTTTGACGATACCTGTCACTTTAGTAGCAAAAAGCAAATCACGTTTTGAATATTGCAATATACTTATAGGTAATACGTAATTGGTCATTTGACTAAAAGCACATCCCCGTAGTGGTTTGATCATGAATGATGCTGGGCTTGATTAGTTCGGTACATATTCACGTTTGAGATGAAACTAATATAGCCAACATCTGAGGCCTAGAGAGCTTGGATGCTCTGGAATTATTAGTACCTATACAGAGACCAGCTATTAGGGGATTGTGCACGTACGGAATGGGAAGGATGATGAACTACGAACCAGCCTTTGTGGCTATAGGCATGTAGTCTTTCTTCACAGAGTCAATTGTATTTTAAAATCAAAGATAGTTGGTTTTAATCTGGGTATTCTAATAGTGATACATATTAACAAGTGAATGACTTGAACAAAAAAAATATACTTAAAGTTTGCCACTCAAGGTCATCTCGTACATACATACATACATTAAATTACGCCTGTTTCCCAGAGTGGTGGCAGAGACAGAGACCACTTCTTTCCACCTGCTACGCTCCCGAAGTCTTTCGCTTCTTCGTAAAGAGTATTATTAAAAAAAAAAATACGAGGAAAGGTTTGTAGCATAAAATTAATTTCATATAATCCTTTTTTCCATTTCCAATACCTATTTATGGTAGTTGCCGTTCATGTGGCGTTTGTTTTCTCAACCCTGTATAATGAATACTACTGGAGTCACAGGGACTTTACCATTGAACTACCCTTATGAAACATTGTAATAATGGTAGTTACATTAATAACTCCTTTTGTGAAACGAACTGTACGTGAAGCAATAAGGCAATTTTATTTATTATTTTTATTTCATAATAAGACATTTCTTTCATCAATAAAATAACTTTTTTAAATATAATTAATTCAATAAGTCGCATTTTTTTTGCACCATTAACTGTTGACAAGGAAGATATCTCTTTACTGAACACAAATAAAGTCCAACCGTACAAGGGTCTTGACAGAAGCGCGTAGAGCTAACCCCATGTGCTACTGTTTAGTCCACCAAAATAAAGAAACTCCTTAACCGAACAATTGCCCTCGCGTACTTGGACTTGTTTCTGTAATAATTCCATGGTCATTGTTTAAAACTCGACATTGGCCAATAATTTAGGAAAAACACCAAACTGTGGATTGGTACATTATAAGAAGTGTAAATACAAAATTTACCACGGTATATTTTTGTATCGAAATCCGGATTTCAGGTACAGACTTGACTATACTATACATATTGTTCTAAGTACCAGTAAAAATACATAACCTCGAATGCCGTAACTAGCGAATACATTAATTAAAGATAAGTTAATATAAAGACCGAGACGGTGTTAGAGAAACTAATCTACTCCGGGTGAATAGCGTTAAGACGCAACTCTATCAAAGCTGTCACGAGTTTCTTCGGCGGTTGACATGGGTCAGTTGACATTTGGCCCCGAATTACGATGATTCAAAATCTGTTCGCTGTCGGACTCCAAAAAGGCGTCGTAACTTTTTATCGACACCCCACTCCAGTTTTCTGTAGTAAGTACCCAGTATACATACAGGGCCTCCTTTCTATGACGGTAAACAATACTGCGTTTGTTTTACGTGTTATCGTATTGTTTCCAACTCGGCCGCCATTAGGTACTGTCAAGAAAATATGAGCTATCAAAACGTTGACAATATGAAAACAGGACTTGACAGAAGCGCGTGGAGCTAACCCCATGTGGTTCTGTTTAGTCCATTAGAGAAAATTAGTGAACTTGAAAAAATGTACTTTTGATTAGCATTAAGTTATAATTTGTTGTTATTTAATTACCTATAATGTAAATTAATAAATTTTATTGCAAAATCCGTTAAATCCAGTAGTACGTCAGTTTTTCCACGATAACAAACTAAAAGTAAATATATTTTACAACTATCGTGACTTCAAGTATGCCCGCGATACAAATATCACATTTACATTAGAAGGCAGTCACCACACTGCAGTTAGTTAGTGCTACCTACATGGTAGGAACGAGGTCGTGGAAGCCAAGTCGATGGAGCGCTGATCATGGTCATCACAAGTGTAAAACCTTTAATCTTTGATAGCAAATTGGGCCACGGAAACGGTTACAAACGTGTCCAATTACATACTCAAATGGAGCAACATTACTGTTAAAAATGTTAGAGTGACTTAGTACCTATTAACATGTAAATTTTCTTGCCCACAGAATGATGGGAAGCGTGGGCGGACGGCACGCCACTGCGCGCCGGCGCGGCAGCTCCCCTGGCGTACGGCGCATCGAGTCGCCGCTGGCGTCGCCCATGCCACCGCGCCGACGCCGCGCCGCGCTGGCGTCTGGCGACCACAAGACGTGCGCGCTCATCCACACGAGACTTAAGTTTGGCGACATCATGTGAGTGCTACAAACAACCGTACTTGACGCTTTTTGATCTGACGTGAGCAAGCTCCCGAGTCCCACTTCGTTAACCTTACGGGGAATTACTTATTACCAAAGGACTTGACCCACTACTTTTTGATGGGCATATCAAGTATTAAGTACTTATCTATCTATTCCTCGTTGTTATACACTAGAAAGTGCAAGATTTTTAAGCACTCTAAATATAAAAGTGTGCTAAGCTCAGATTAAAATGTGTTGACCATAGCAGCAGTTTACGATATTTAGAAACATAGTTTATGAACAATTAAGGAAATGCCTCGATTTGTTCTTATCAGGTGTAATGATGAATTTTGTATGTTTCACATCATTTTCGTTTTTCATTTACGTGTACTAAGTTAAACTTGTCATAAATGCAACGCGATTTTATCTTATTACTCAACGTACCACTACTTATAAATAACTTTTATTTTAATTACTAATTATAACTTTTTTGTTCATCAATTTAGGGTACCACCATTGCAAAAGATCAGGTATCCGGCAAGTTTAGATATGTTCTACAGGTAGGAGGCCTATATTCAAAGCCCAAGTTTTCGACCTTGGGGCCCTACTTAAGCCCTCTGATATCCATAAAACACCAAAAAAATGTCGTTTTTTCAGCTTTTATTGAATACTTATGTCCTTATTTTTGTTTTACAGCAAAGATTTGTTGTAAAGAAATTAATAAGACTAAATGCGCTACAGTTTGGTTTTTGAATCGTATATTGTATAGGTACTTAATATAGGTACTTGTAGTTATAGAGATACAACACTTAAAACAATAGGCAAGTTAGACTATTTAATCGTACAACATTTTGAACGATTATCAATTGTATTAGTGTGTTACTAAAATTCTTAAGCTTTGGTACGCTGCGGTACGCGGTACGACGCATAACGTCATGACGCGGCGTCCTCTGTCTATTCCTTGGAGCGGTCAATTGACTTTACGCAGCCATCGAAGTAGACGTGCGTGATGAACACCACGGACGCACGCGTCGACGTAACAACTGACCATTCTCGACATTTTTCATACAATTACGTGTCCGGCGCCGCATACCGCGTTCCTACCGCGGCATTGTGCGTAGCGATCACAATTCCAAAGCTTTAACGAGTTAGGTACATAACAGTTTATGAGAAGGCTCATTCAAAAAATTAGTTTAGATTAAAGCCAAGTCAAGATGCTGCACAGTGTATTCCCTAAAATCTTACCACTAAGTACTGAAGTGGTAGGGAATTGATATATATCTTAATAAGTCGGCTTGAATACGTGGTCAACGTGGAGTCTTGTCTCTGTTTACTGAAAACAAAAGGGGCTGAGCTCCAAAATTCAATCTCAAACTAATGCACTGACAAACATTGCTATATTTTTTTGCAGTCTCATGAAATCAACTTGAGAACTGATTCTGGAGCTGGATTTCAGTAAAGAGAGGCCTCGTTGACTTCGTATACCACCTTCCTGTAGAACTTTACCAAAAATGGCCGACACCTGATATTTGGCAAGGAACCCTTAATTCATACAGGTTTATTGGACTACTTTTTCAGTAGTCGCTCGCCTCGTTAGACTGAGACATACACCCGTATTCACAAACGTCACTGTGAGGACTCACAGTGCTCACGAACGCACAGGGTGGTTTGAATCTTCTCATAAGCAAAAGGTCGGTCAAAAAGGACCAATAACAAAGTTGCGTTTACTCAGTGAAGGATCAAAAATTCAAAAAAATTCAAAATAATTTATTCAGTAAGTAGGCCCTGCAGGCACCTTTACATGTCTGAGTCTACCAGCGCTTCCAAAGAGATCCCTTAAGTATTATTTGTGAATACGGGTGTTCATTGTTTATGGTTTTTTTATAAGGTGAACTGCATAGCGAATGGATATACTATGGAATGGATATACTAACTTATGTTAATTTAAACCTCTGTTATATGAAGAAAAAAAATGGGGCACGAAGAACGGAACATTTTTTGTTTCGTCTTTATAAGCGAAACAAATTATAACTCTACTTTGAAAAATCATGAGATATTATCATTAGTATAAATGGATAATTGTTAGCGACTAATTACAATGCCTTTACAAATAAATACAAGGAAGTGTGAAGAAATATTTCGATAAACATTAGACACCAATGAGATAATCCACTATAATCCGGCCATTGGTTCCGGCCCTGGGACTGGGAGGCATCAAAAAAACAGACACAAAATCAGAGAATTAGGTTCAACTCATCCCTTCTTTTTGTTCGGGACTTAAATCAACCAAATATGCTTAATTTGTATTGTTCTATTGCAGCTTTGTTATTTCGTTTGCATTCGTGGTGATATTGCAACTCGAATCACGTCTAACCTTTTCTAGCACAAAAGATCTTATAGGGATGAAGTGTACACAAGAGTTATTTTGTGTAATTATCATTTGTACAAATACACGTAGCGAAATGTGCAGGGTTTCTCCGGATGTTGCTATTTCTCAGGCAACTCTTTTTTATGTTGGTTCTAATGACCATAAATCATCGCAAAAACCATAAATGTAGACAAAAAATGTGCCTCTGACCTTGGGGCTTTAAATGTATGGATCGTTTCTACTCCTGAAAATGAACTTCTTTTGTTCTGTAAATTGTTAAAAATATGTCAACTTTTTTTTCATACAATTTAAATGTAATTTTCAATGTAGGTACGCTATCCAATTCTGCATTTTCCTTTAGCCCTTGTAACTACTAAGGAAATGTCGTCCCCGTATATATGTCTATACCTATATATGATTTTACAATTATTAGACTTTAAATCTAAATTTAAGTTATTTTTTAATGTTGCAGAACAAAAGTAGTTCAGTTAAGGGAGTAGAATCGATCGTTGCATTTAAAACCCCAAGGTCAGAGGCACCCTGTATAAACAATACTTTGAAATATTAATAGCCCTACAATATGCTCAAAAGGTGTTCAGTTTGTCATATTTATTATATTAAGTACTGTTATTAAAATGTTATATCTATAGTAAACATGTAAAGTACGGGACAGCAGTCTATTCCCTACAGATTCCTACCCTTAACTCAAGTTTGGGGCCAACATCATCATTATTTCACTAATTTGACCGGGATTCTCAGCTAACCAGAAATTTACGAAAACATTAATATTGCACTTGATAAATGACGGATTTATTCGTTCAACTATGACTTGAAGCTATATTTTAGATACTTCTAGCCCTTCTTTCGCTTCGGTGAGTTTTCTGTAACATGTCAAAGCAATATGACTTTGTACGCGTATAGAATTAGTTCCCCGCCACTCCAAAAACGTGTCTATTTTCCAAAAAATCTTTCCTAGAGCACCCCTAGACCTGTCAAATTTGGAATCTCTAGACCCAGCAGTTTGGGCTGAGCGTTGATATGCCAGTCAGTCACTCAGTCAGTTTTTTCTTTTATATATTAAGATAACCTTTGGCAAGTTATCTCATGGCATACTCAACATTACGATAGCTTTTATTTCCTTAACATTATAGCGGCCAAGTTCAAATCAATACTCAAAGCAATATTGTTTTACCGCGTAGAATAGAGACCGGGGGGGCTAATATGGTTGCGTTTATCGTGTGACGGATGTTTTACCCGTCACTTTTTGACACTTATATAAGTACTAGAGTGACAGATGCTTTATCCACATTTTGTCACGCGTTAAACGCAACCATACTAGGCCCGCTGGACTCGGCGCTTTGTTGCGTAGCTTCTTCATTAACTGCTACGAGTCGTAGCTTGCTACGACAATTTCTACCTTTCAAACCGAAGCGCAAAGTAAATGTTCGGCTATTGCTATCATATTTTTCTTTCCTCGGCTGCCTTTACTGTAAAGTTAATCTAAGAGCTATCATAAAGTTGACAGTACTATAACAATAAAGGTGTATAATAATAATCATAAATCGTTTATGTTCAGGCAAAAAATAACCCATTCACAAAAAACAGAGCGTGAAGAATGCGTAAAATTAAAAGTCTAACTATAAATAATAAGCAAGATTACGAAAATAAAAATAAATGGTTAAAATAAAACAGGAGATAAACAATCTACTTAGTTACAGTTACAAATGCCCGTTGGCTGACCGGTGCACTTAGACCCAAAGTTTTATGAATACGTCGCTGAAATCATCAGATGCCATCGACAGTATTTTATTATCTGAGGCTCGTAATCTTTCCCGATTTTAAGCACGGCAAAGAAATCCGGCACTCCCGCGAACGTGCTTTCGCACTGCAAAAACGCGAAGAGCATTGTTGTTCCTACTGCACTCTGAGCGCGTTGAATGAACATTTGGTGTATTTGGCCCACAGTTTGTATGTATAAAAACATTGGCAATAGACTTTAAACAAGCTAATTTTGACCTCGTTCGTACAACGCGAGAGGCGTCGGGTGAGCATGTTGCCATGTACCGTATGGCCCAAGGTTGAATACTAGTAATTAACTTTATTATCTCTTCATATAGCTACCCGCATTGAAATACAAGTGGACTTTAAGGTTGTGTTCAATTAAGGTCATGCATGACTTTAAATTACCTATGTCTCCATGCAGTAACATAATCTTTAAATAATGAATTGAATTTATTAGACACTAAGTTTTACGCTGGGAATGAAGACGTGAGTGTATGTATGTATGTATGTAAGTTTTATTAAGGCTGCTGTAGATAAAACTTTCGTCACTCCCACACTTATATACTTGTCAGATCTGTAATACAGTTGCACTTGTTATATATTCAAGTGAATAATTCTAAGTTTGATAAGCTAATAAATTACAGCTGACCGAGACAACAATATATTTATCTTGCATTTGTACAATATATAAGCTTATTGAGAATACCAGACAAAATTATGCACTGTATCCCTAATATTAACGTTTCACTTTTAAAGAGTTTATCACATGATTCGCACTAAATTGCATAAAAATACAAATCGCTTCGGCATTTCCTCTTTTTGGTTTACAATTAAGTACATAAATAAATATATATTTTCGTGACTACATAAATAGGTAAGTATGTCTTATGATAATGGGTGGCATCTCAGTTATTGAAATTAAAAAAACATATTGTATCGATTCCATAATGATTTCAATCCCCGAAGTCCAGTCCCACTGCCTTATTGTACGCCTCGTTGTCGTGTTTGAAATGTTATACAAAATTGTGAAACGATTGAAAGCGACAAGGTACATAAATGATCACTTATTTATGCTGTTGACTGTACCTCCACAGATAGACGCACCCGTGCCCGTGGCCGGGCGCGCTTTTGTGGTTTCAAAATACTAACGCTCTTTTCTACTCGGTAAAACCTAATTGCTTTTTGCAATTCTATCGTATTATATTTAACTTGGCCGCCATAACTGTCAATTTGATAAGAACCAACTACAATAACTTTTAGGGTACAATTATATTGGTTTCATTACGTAAATACAAGGTAGAATAAGGCCCCAGACAGATGTAGTGCATATTTAATTTTAAACGACACCGTACCTATTTGGTTGGCTCACATTCGACTTTTAAAATGAAAACCGCCCCGAGGGGCTATTGCCTAACGCACTCGCAGTCGCAATCATTTTCATTTTGAAAATCGAAGGCTTGTCTGCATACAAAATGAAAACAATTATTGCACTTTGAAGTCGATTGCGATTGCGAGTGCGTTAGGCAATAGGACCGGAGGGCTTATTGTATAACGCACTCGCAATCGCAACCGGCTTCAAAGTGGAGCAATTGTTTTCATTTTGTATGCAGATAAGCGTTCGATTTTCAAAATGAAAACGATCGTGATTGCGAGTGCGTTAGACAATAAGCCCTCGGATCCTATATTCAAACCGCGAACAGATAAGGCTTACCTACTTCGGATTAAAATTTTACATTTAACAATACAATATGTGTCAAATAATAATCTGAAGTAAGCTTCATCTCTATCCGCGCCCGCGGTTTGAATATAAGAATCGGACATTAATTAAATAGCTTAGCGATGGATAGGTACTAAAGCTGGCTGAAAAAACCAGATAAACAAACTTTTCCAACTAAAACCGATGTCTATTGTTTAACATAACTGGCCATTGCTTCTTATATTAGGTACATAAATACTAATTGACACATGTCATTTCGTACTATAAGTAAATATTGAACTTTATTTTGTGTTGATAACTGGGACCTGGGGCCTGGTGGGGCTAAAAAGAGTAACTACAAAAACTGTATAAAACGCCCTCTATGGTGTCTAAAAGGGAACTCCTAGTTTCACGTAATTGCGGATAAAAGTGTAACTAGAAGGCTTCCTCGAAAATCTAAACTAAACGCATGGAGCCTTTACGCCATCTAGTAAAGTAAATATGAACTACTAGAGGACGCCCGCCACTATGTACTTGTGGAGTTAGTTCCCCGCTACTGCCCCTATTTTTTCCCGTTGGGGGTCGACTTTAGGAAAATCCTTTCTTAGTGCATCTCTAGAATTTTGGAATCTCTAGACCCAGCGGTTTGGGCTGTGCGTTGATAGATCAGTCAGTTTCTTCTTTTATATAGATTAAGTGAAACTCAGTTACTGTAACAACTTTCGCAGCGCCCCATCTAACTAGCGCCATCTATTTCAGGGTGCGGAAACCTTTTACCATTATGTACCTGTTAACGTACACAGGATGACAACGCCATCTGTTCGAAATGTTGATTCAATTACAAAGAATCGAGTTTTGTGTGTTTAGCGCCATCTACTTTAGCTCTCTGAATACTGTGGCAGATTCGGCTGACTCTGGCTTTGGCTACAATAGACAATAGCATAAAGTCGCATGAAGGTGGTAACAAAATAGACGATGTTTAAATAGATGTCGTTATGGGTACGCACAGGTGCTGCATTTTACTTGTTAAGAACTATGAGCAAAGAGCCAAACTTCAGATCTGTCGTCAGAATATTATGCATATTAGGGTAAGCGTACCAGTGAATGAACCCTTAAGGAGATTTTCGTCTTTAAATAATTTTTTTTATAAAATTAAAGCAGTTACTGACAAATATTCTACCGTGATATATCTATAATGCCGTTATCTATCAAATATTTGGTTTTTAATTCGCTAATACAGATCGAAAGAGATTTTTATTCTCATTTATGTAGCATCAGAAGTTAAAAATCGATCTGATGTCGGATAACGGCATTATAGATATATCACGGCAGTATTATTGTCCTTATCAATCAAGAAAGTGTTCTAGTTTGCTTATATAACGTTTGTTTTATAATGATATTGCCAAATTTCAAGTTATAGCTATTTTAGCCGAAAACGAACCAAAACACCAGTGAATGAACATGAAAACACCAGTAAATGAACAAATGAAACCAGTGAATGAACTATGTCTAATTGTTTACTATGTTTTTGTCTTTTTCTTAATTTATTTAAAAAAATGATATTTTACTACTTAATATTCATTGACGTGCCACTTTCCCGCCTGAAAACGCTATAGGTATAATAGTTTCTTGTAAAATAACGATCGTTCATTAACTGGCTCTTAAATGTTATGCGAAACCAATGAATGAACAAGTCGTATTGATGGTAGTTCATTTACTGGACATTATAAACTAGTGAATGAACGAACATTTTTAGCATTATTTTATGAGTTTGTTCGAATACTGGCCATATGACGGACAATCAATTAACAGCTATGTTTCTGAAAAATAAACATTAATACAACAACGAAAACGCACAATATTGTAAAATAAGTAATTCACACGGTTCTAGTGAATGAACACCGCGGTTCATTCATTGGTTTTAGCGGTTACTGTGATCCAGTTATAAAACACATGCTTAAAATGGCAATTTGAAAGAAAAACACATGTTATGGTCCGTAAATAGAAAAAACATATCCTTAAGACTTGAAATAAACACATACTACGGGTCGTTGTTGTTTGGAATAAGTACAGTATCACATCAAACACAGGGTCCTCTTACCGTCCGCTAACTACTGCCCCATACAACGAAAACACGTCTGCGAAACGTCCACTTTGAGTATCTGTTATTTTGCAACTAATGCACCTGAGTTGAATTCAATGTTACCATGATGTTACTAGTAATGTTGCTCATCTAAAAAAAAATACTTTGTTGTGTAGAAATTTACAGAATTCTTATTTTGCGAAAATATGCTCACTTTGTTCATTCACTAGCACTGTTCATTCACTGGTACGCTTACCCTACCAGTTAGGAGTCCAGGGGGGTTACCATGACATAGGGTAAACCCTCTAGTGAATGAACACATAAGCATTTTTTCAACTTTAAAACATCATTACATGGTTTCAAGTAATTTAATCAATCGTCATTTAATAAACAAGACAGTAATTTCTGCGATTTTTATTACGTTTATAGTTTTTGAGTTAAGAAGAAAATAAAAAAAAGTACCAAAAATCCTAGTAAATGAACAAAAAACCCAATGAATGAACATAGTGAAACTCAGTAAATGAACAAAAAACCAATGAATAAACATAGAACCCAGTGAATTAACATTATTTACATCTCTTTAATCAACATAAAAATATTTTTAACATAAAACGAAGTCTTTTTCTTCAGTAATTATTATATAAAAAATTAAGGTAAGTAGTGACAGTATCTATCGAAAAGTATGAAGCCTATAGAATATGCAAACGTTAGGTTGACCATATTTTTCCCATCATAACTATTTGGTAGGCAGGTATAAACAGGTAAGTCGGTAGTTACTAATAATTCGCACCAAACCTCTAACCTTTGCATACGAGTATTCTATAGGCTTCATACTTTCGATTAGTATGTAATTTGTCTATTAAACAAGCAATTGCAATTTATAAAAAAGTTCATTAATTTTAATTATTATTTTTTATTACATAAATACTCGGCTGAAAAATTTCAGCCTACCTATATTCGCCACATATTATTTAGTGTATTAAATTTGATATAAATACTTTTCATCGAATAAACAGCCCGGTGCAAATCGTCTCATATTCGGATCGGTATGGTCTAAACCATACCTATAACTAAGCGACTTGGTGGCTCGAAATAGCAAAATATATCTTAGAAATGGAGTGTTACTGGTCGTCGTCAATTTTTGACCATGCATTCGGTGTGCGTGCGGGGGATGGAGTCCAAATAATCGACCGTAAGCCAATGCCGCAGCCCAAAGGTGTAAGCAGATTTCCATTTACGGCCTGACTCAAACAATTCGCTTGTGTTCTGGTCGATGTGAAGAATTTAAGTAAGCTGACGTCGTCACGTCGTTCCTACAAGAGGAATCGATAGCATTCGTGGTGCATCTGTAACATATTATTAATTATTATAAACTAACAGCACTTCAACTTGCGAAAGCATTGAATGTCGCAGTGTCGTAAAAAAGTATTAGGGATCAGTTATTTCTCAATATGTATATATACGTACTCGTATGTTTTCATACAGTTTCAATCACCGATTTGCTTTCAGATACGGAAATTCGTGGTTGAACTTTAATAAAAGTAGCGCTGAATCCAAGTTGAAAGCTCTACTCTAGATGGACGGTATTGAGTACATAAACGAAAGAGTAAACGGAGAACGCGCGCCGAGTACAGCGCGGGGAGGCAGGAAGGTACCAATGAAAGGTATCGCGACAGTAGCTTTGCACTGATTCATTCAATTCAGGCCAAGCTATTCGAGTACCTATCAAACTCCCAGCCAAGATGCCCTAATTCAATGTAATAATGGAAAATAGTCGACGTTTGGCTAGTGTAAACGGAACGGCGCTCCTGCCACGTGGCCAAATGCTTATTGATTTCCGGCGAGAGAGCGAGACAACGCTATACCACAATTTGTTGCACTATTTTCTGTCTTTTTCTGCCAATGTATGACCTATTTCCGCTGCTTTATTAACTGTGGTTAAGTGAACAGGTAAAAATGTCATCATAATCAAATAACATTCCATTAAACACGCTACAATAATTAAAAAAATTGCGATACATTTTAAACGGAACTAACTTTTGTTTAAAATATTATCGTAGTGTACTGTTTAGGTTCTGTTGCATTGACTAGACATTGTACACTTCGAACTAGTGTTCAAGCGGTTAGTCTGATGCGACTGAAATGAAACTCGCTGTATGAATTAGTTCCGACATGCACGTTAGAGAAATCAGGGCGTACGAGATAGCGGCGCGACAGTGTCCCGGTTCATATCCCGGAGGGGCGGAATGGGCGAAATGCGCTTTTGTTAGGACGCTAGTATGCAAATATTTTTACATTATGTATATATTTTTATAATATTTACTCGAGATTAAAAGTTAAGTAAGAACCAATCTAAAAAGGAACTAGAGGAGACACGTCTCGCTATAAAAGCAAAAAAAAAATATCTGTATGCACCAAACAAGCTATTTCAAGGCGACTGTTAATTACATAACGGTTTTAGTTATCATCACCGTTAATAAATGATTTAACTGTCCAATTAATCGTTAAGGAGTTATCATGGTACTTCACCATAAATTCTACTTCACCATTATGCATTATGATGAGTAAAAGAAGAAAAATAATCCTGATAAACAAATGTTATCACTATCCGCGGATTACCTATTTTTATGGATGTCCGTTCGTCATCTGTGTTTAACATAATTACGACTATAGACTTAAGCGGTAATAAACTAGCCGTAAAATGGACGGCTGGTGGGGCCAAAAAGTTCACGATTATCGAATACGTATACCGAAGGAAAAATCCTTTGGATGCAGGCGGCCTATGTCCAACATCGGACCTCGAAGCTCCGTGTTCAAACCCGACGATGGTATATACAGCGTGGTTAACTTCGCGACGCCCCATATAAATCTAAAATTATAACAGTCGCTGTCTAAAATCATTTATAAGTAGGTAACACTTCTTCGAAATGAGCTGTTACTTCACATCACTTGGAATGAGCCCTATCAGCAAACGGCACTACGTACTACGTACGTACGTAATGTTTTACTAATATTTACAGTACTTGCAATCGGGGATGATTCATTCATTTAAATTTACGACACGCAAATTCAGTTAACCTTTAAATCTAGTAAGTAAAGAAAGTTTAATTTGGCCTATTAAATACTTTTTGTTGTTTAAGTGCGAGCCTGACTCGCACTTGACCGGTATTTTTACTATTTTTAGTTGCCTTTATCGCATTGAAAGGTTGTGGCCACGATTAAAAAAGTATCTAACGAAGTCTAACGGAAACAAGTTGAATACAGTTAATTTTATTTAGAGTTAAGACTACGCCGACCGTCCAGTGGCCCCCTCATTACTATTATTGTGTTTTTTAATAAACTAAACTACTGGCTTGAAATCGAAGGATGTTTTTTTGTTGTACAAATGAATACAAAATTTATAGGGTATATAACATAACTTAATAACAGTTGAAGTATGAGTGACTAACTTATCGGAAAAAAGGCCACCTTTATCCGTTAACTTGAAATTTGTCATATATGTTATACATTGTGTATTCATTTTTACAACAAAAAACCATCCTTCGATTTCAAAACAATACTTGAGTTTATTAGAAAACATAATAATAATAATGAGGGCGAGAGGGCGCCACTGGACGGTCGGCGTAGTCTTAAGAGTAAAACAACTTTATGTAAGAACACAAATCATTCAGTGATAAAAAGTTAAATATCATTTATAAATTAGTTAATATAATAGCTGTATATTCATAAAAACAATAAAATAAATAAGAAATTCTTCAAAACGAAGTACCTAAGTAACAACAAACCTTTTAAAAGCGATGATTTCTTTTTCTTAGGCAATTCTCTGAGCTCTGTTAATATTTTACAGAGCTTAGAAGAAGCCTGTTGAGAAGATCTTCATATTGGCTTTCCTAATGCTTTCCTGGATATTTGTCAAGTGTGACGTGATCGATACGACTCGATATCCTTGTTTCTGGCTTCTGCCGCTTCTTTTCACACTTCACCTATAGATAAAACGTTTTGAACACCCTCCATGAACTTTCCTTGGCCGTCCTCCATTCTACACTTGTGTATTTTGTACTGTATCATAATCAAATCAGAGAAAGAAATAATTTCCGCAGTGTAGACCCAAGATTGGTCTTCGTGTATTGGCTTTGTTTCGTGTGTTCAATAGGTATATAACTTGTTTAAATTATTACTTAGATTGTTTTATAAATGGAAATTCATGTATTTGATTAAATACCAGCAGGCGTCGTTCAGTGGCAATCAATTAATTCCCGTCATATGTATTTATTCCGGTTACACGTATACACGGCTGAAATTCGCAAAAAAAAACAATTTTGGATCTGGATGAGCACCGAAGTAGTGCAAATGGTCTACGCTTATTCTTACTGTTCAGACATTTAAGAAAGTTTCAGGGTTTTTAACACTCTTTACCAAAAACTTTTACTAGGTATTTAAAACTAATACTAATAAATGACACGTTTAGTCTGATTTGGTTGGTAGGTGTAATGGTTCTTCGTCTATGACATTTGCGCTTTGTTTGAAAATTAAACTTCTGGGGTTTGTGTTTCTTTGGTTCCTTGAATTCGACAGGTGTCAAAACACATTTCTACAGGGCCTCTATTCAACACGGTAAAAAAAAAATCGTTTTTGATCTGTTATCGTATTGTCACCGTTTCGATAGTTCTTATTTACTTGACAGTAATGGCGTCTGACGTCATAACAATACCATAACAGGTCAACTACGATATCGTTTTTACCGTCGAGAATAGAGGCGCAGATATAATTGAAAACGAATGGTGTGAACCGCTCGTTATTAAATTTTCTACGACTCGTAATTCAAAAAACTTATTCACCGTTTTTTTTCACTTTTGACCGCTCGAAAGTCAAAAATCCGCCCCCTATGGTTACATATTTACTGTCAACTTCCCGATATTTTGTCATTGCTATCCAAAACGCAGTAAGAAACCATTTTTAGGGTTCCGTACCAAAATGGTAAAAAACAACCCTCGGGCTTAGCACGCGAGGCGAGATTTACTGTCAGATTTGACGTTATCCATGAATTAGTGTCAATTTGCAATACCGAAAATGACACATGACATTAAATCCCACTTCAAGATGCTTAGTAATAAAAGGACTCAAGTCACACAAATTACACTTTTATTTAAAACCTTAAACGTTTACTCTTACGTTAGAATGTGGAATAGACATATTTGACACTAAATCTCGTTTGACGAATTTTGACGTATAATCCTCACCTCGCGTGCTAAGCCCGATGGTGAGACTTCGTTTTCTGTCTGTCTGTATGTATGTCACAGCGGGTTTTATCAGCAACTACAAATGCTATTGAAATTTGGGGATCACTAATGTTTTACCAAATCATCTTTTGGCAAACAATGAAATTTTACAAACTTTCATTTCGCAAAGATGTATTTCCCACTACATAATTTTATATTTTTGTGGTCAAAAGTCCAACCTAACGTAACTTATTTAACAAGCCCATGTAGCCTAATTATGTAATGATTTAAGCACAATTACATTTTTGCGAAAATAAAGTTTGTGAAATGACATTGTTTGCCTATTTTGATGATTTGGTAAAAAGTCAGGATACTGAAATTTGGCATAGTTGTACAACTTGCTTGCCCGCATCTGTTTTTAGTAAAAAAATGAAATTAATTTTGTAAATAATTGAAAAGGGGTCTAGAATGGGGGGTTGAAATATGAAAGTGGTTTGATTATAGCAGATGGATTGGCATATGAAAGGGCTCAGTCTGCACATTTCTGTTTCAAGTGTCTGTGATGTACTTTTTGATTTATAGCCAAAAAAGTTTAAAACATGACCGTTCCCCTCCGCTTATCTCCGAAGTTTATTAATCAAAATATCTGAAAAAATCCTGACATATAGATAAGTACCTACTTATATATTATGGGTAAAATAAAATGAAGTGTTCATTATTTACAGTTTTTTAGAAATACCAAAAAACTTTGAAATTCTGTATTAAAATTTAGGCTAGTCAAAATGGACCTAATTGGATAGAGAATAAAGTTTATAAAAATGATTATTTTCTTTTGCGGTTACCAAGCATATTATCTTAAATACGGAACCCTCGGTGCGTGAGTCAAACTCGCACTTGACCGGGATTTTTAAATATTTGATACTCACACTGAAATAACTAGTGCTTAAGATAAATTTTGGCACACGGATTAATCATGATGCGGATACTAAACGGAATATTTATTTGCCAGGAAATTTAAGTTCCTAAGTAAATTTCTTCACATAAAAGGAAAATATAGTTAACTAGCGACCCGCCTTTGATTTATTTCGGTTAATGTGAGTTTTCTGTAATACCGTACATAATATAGAATTTATTATACACTAGTTCATGTGCCCACTTCGTTGGGCAATATACTTTTTTTTGGGTTAATATATAGCCAACGACTCTCACAAATAACGTGGTTTTCTATTGGTAAAATAATTTTCAAAATCGGTTCATTTGATCCGGAGATTACCCCGTATAACGTCAGAAACATTACCTCTTTATAATATGATTAGTATAAGTATTAGCATTAGTATAGATAAAAATCTCTCCCTTGAATGAGTTGGTGATTCTTTCATGTCACCAAGGGATTCCTTTTTCTTTTTGAGGTACAGAACCCTGGTTTGAAATGCTCTTGCTCGGTTTTTAATTTATTGTATTTAATTAATGTAATGTTGTTCTCATCTGACGCAACAGTTCCACAGAACACTCAAAGCTGCTCAGCGGGGTTTAATAGAGTACTACCAGCCGAAACATGGGGTGAGGAAAACCGGTAGATATACACTTCAACTAAAAAAGCAAATTCAACCCTCGTGCGTTAATAATAAGGTAATCAATACAGCAGTAGGGTCCACATTGAAACCATTTTATTTTCGGAGGGCAGTAAAGTATTTTGACTCTAAGCGTAGGTTCCTGGAAGTTGCGGTATCAGTTAGTTGGAAAACCGATGGTGCCGGCGTTTCCTCCGTGTAAACAACTAACGAGTAACTGAGAGAATGTTTGTGAATGAAGTGAATTTGCATTTGGTAACGTTGCAAGTTCCGTTTGCACTAGTAGTTTGGGTAAGAGCTGCAGTGACGGCGCTTATTTTAGAACAAGTTGTTGCACAGCGTAATACACAAGTTGTATTCTACAAAATTAACGACTGCCACAAGCAAAGAAAATGTAAGTAAGCTGATTGACTGATTCTGCCGTACGGTCTTATCACCAGTTAGGCAAATTTCAACAGTCGTAACGTAGCGTTTGCAGAGAGCAATTTGTTCAGGCTCACAGGTTGAGAAAGCAATGGCTGGAGTATAGAAAGCAAGATTCTTCTTAAACTTGACGGATGGAGCGAAATTGAAATAAGAAATAAATCAAAACATAGAAAAACATATAAATCAGTTTTTTATAATAATAGTAAGTACATTATTGCCTAGACGCGGAAAGTAAGAGCAATAGCGAGGCCTTCTAAAATACGAGTCAGGAAATCCTCGTTTCAGCCGAGGCATATATACATGCTTTTCTCAAACAATGCAATTTAAGGAAATGATACAAATACATTTGCAGCTAGAAAGTAATTTAATTAATATTAAAAGTAACGTTTGTCATTATGGTACGCGAGTAGAAAAATATTTTTATGACTTCTGTCAATTACAACTGTTAGTTCGAGCAACGAAGACCAAATACTGCCTCTCGGGGGAAATAATTCGTGTATAAGCGAATTTTGGCATAGTTGTAGGGAATGGTGTTTTAAACCACATACTAAAAGTACTGACGGGTGGGGGTGGAGCGTTCGGGTGGGGGGGGGTCTAAAGGTCCCTTTTTTTAGTTTTTCGTAAATAACTCGTAAACGGTGGCCCATAGCAAAAAGTTTTCCATTACATGATTAATCTGCATAAAATTCTCTACAAAAACGTTTGGCAAGTAGTAGGACAATGTATGGTCTATTCTGAGAAAAAAATCTAGAGGTGTCACTATTTCACAACCACATAAAAAATAATGTTTATTTTTTATTTGGTCTTCATTTTCTTTTTTTTATATGATAACTAGTATTTGTTTTTTGGGAGGCGATGCAAATCTATAAAAAGAACATCATCCCAAAGTTTGAACCAAATCGCTTGAATACATCCCGAAAAGAATGAAATTTAAAAAAAATCTTAAAAAAATTATAAGTCGAGAACTGTCACAATTAAGATGTTGATACTCAGCATAAATAATCTTCACTATAAGAGACACCCACAAAAAAAGCCCGAGCCCATTTGATATAAGGGCCGACTTACAATGGAAACCCGATTATGGCCTTTCGGGAATCATTCTTCCCTCCATATCTCATTAAATATTGATCCCAGAGAAACAATGTCTAAAACTTTTTTTAGAGAATTTTATGCAGATTAATCATGTAATGGAAAACTTTTTGCTATGGGCCACCGTTTACGAGTTATTTACGAAAAACTAAAAAAGGGACCTTTTACCCCCCACCCGAACGCTCCACCCCCACCCGTCAGTACTTTTAGTATGTGGTTTATAACACCATTCCCTACAACTATGCCAAAATTCGCTTATACACGAATTATTTCCCCTGAGTTTGCTTCGTTGCTTGAGCTATGTGATTTGAGTATAAACTGGACAAACTAAGGATCGAAGCGAACACAGTGTTCGTACAAACTTTTTTGACACGTTGAATGCTTTGGGATTTAAATACCGTTTATTTTATCTCAATAGACTGAGGCGAGATATTTCACTTTGTTTCGATAGGGTTTACAGCCATCAATGTTTTTTTTAATAAGTCGCAGCTATAATGTAATAATATCTTTTTATTACTGTATCTTTTTAAATAATTCGTAGTTATAATGTAATATATTTTTTTCTGTGTCTTTTTAAATAATTTGTAGTTTTTGAGGCAAAAAATAACGGAATGTAGCCCTAAAAGCAAAACATGTAAACGTACTCTTATATACAGGTTCTAGGCTGATGCACATTAAAGTGATTTTTTAATATGGTGGTTTTTTGTGATTTTTCTAACCTGCAAGTGATACAACATTAAAGTAAGTACCTAATCAGAAGAAAATAACTAGATAATTAACATTAATTGCTATTAAATAAGATGTTATTAGCCACTTGGAAAAGTCTTGGAATGGTGTTTAAAAATGTTTCGGCAGCTACAGTTCGACCATTTCGAAAGAGGGAACCGATCAACTCTTACATACTTTGCTTTGTGCAAATTATTAACTGTAAAATAATAGTGAAACACAAAGTTAAAAGTAACTAGTAATTGTTTTACTTTATCATAAAGAAATTATTTTTCTAGAAAATTCGAATCAATTCGCAAGTGCTCCTGAAAGGTTCTCAGCCCAAGGGCTCTTAGATAGATTAACGGGTAAATGCTCGGCGCTCGGGATGTTGGGCGCCGCACAAACAGAGGGAATTCTCCCGAACGGCTATTTTATTTATTTAACGACGCTAATTTACCGTTCCGTTTACTGCTCGAGTACGTTCTCGTTTTAATGTATTTTAGACTGTATTGTTGATAAAGATGCTTCTTTCAAATAGCTTTCACCCGTGGCTTTGCTCGCGTCGTCATAGGGAGAAATAGGGTTTTTCTTTACTATTCACAAAGTCCTGACATCCCATTTCAACGCAATTAATTAACAATAATTAACAGATTAAAAGTAGAGAAAAATCCCTTTTACATCCGTTCCACTGTTATTTAGTGTCTTTAACTGACGGCGACTTTAGATTTTATTTTGCAGCAGGAAGGTTATTTCCGGGTTAAGAGTAGCATCATCCTCCTCCCGTCCTGATGGTGGTTAGCTGCAGGCCTGCTAAAATACGAGTGAAGCAATCACCTTTGCCGCCTAGGCATATTTGGTCTAAGATCCGAATAGGAGACGACCTTTACCCAGCTGTTTATTCGATAAAAAGTATTTTATATCAAGTTTAATATGGTAAGTAATATATGGCGAATAGGTTGACTGAAAAAAATATGTTCAGTACAGTTCATAATTAAAAAAAAAGAAGATATATATTTTTAATTGTTATTGCTTTTTTAATAGACATACTTATCGAAAATATGAAGCCTATAGGTATAGAATATGCAAACGTTAGGTTTAGTGCAAATTATTAGTACCGACTTACCTACCTACCCAATGGTTATGATGTAAAATAGTCAATCATGTCTATGCGAACCAGTTCCTACAAAAAAATATGTGTAGCACTCGGAAGAAGGCATCAATAGGTTAGCAGGCGTCAGATGCCAGTTTCGTTTTGAGTTTACTAGTAAATGCTCTGTCACTACAGACGTTTTTGATTTCTCAGGGGTACCCGTTGTATATCTTAGGCTCCACTGAACGAAGACATTTTTGTGATTTGGCGGAGCTTGGATGTATAGGGACGGTAAGATGAGGCCTGTTACCTTAATAGTTCCTTAGCTGGGACTGGGATATGCGGACTCCATGTTAATTCAGAATCTATGATACTTAATGCCCAAGATGTTATAAGGTCAAGATACCTTGATCCTTGATCGACTTGAGGGACGGGCTGGCCGAAATACGGTCATATTTACATTTCTGCAGAGACCGGGAGAAAGGCCATTGCAGGACCAGTATGAGTTAGAGTGGTCGAGACGCAGTCAAGGCGCAGAGCACTGTGGGAGATCGGAGGAAAAAGGTCCCATTTTACTAGGTTCTAAAAATGCATTCCGGCCATAAATTATGTGAAATAGACCCCTTGACTAAGTTAATTCCAAAGTATTTATCTAACGGGTTACTTATAAGAACGTTAATCAGCTATCTAACTGTACTAGACTGCGCGCGTTGCATTTTATACAAAATTTTGTGGTTATTTTGAAATGTGAAATTACTAGTAATGAGGCGATATAATTAAAATAAAATAAACAAACAATAATATACCATGGTTTGTACTATTGGAAAAGTAAATTTTTAGTACAAGGTAAAATTGCAGTTCTTATGCAATACTAAAAAAAAATATAAAAAAAACATGCATAAGAACAGCATTTTACCTTCTAAATCATTTATATAAACTAAAAATAAAAAATGACCTAAAATAGAGCCTTGAGGCACACCTATTTTTACTGTAGCTCCAACAGGTTGCGTTTTTTTACAACAACTCTTTAAGAACTATCACTTAGATAAGAAGACTTATTGGACAATCCATAAAATTCTAATTTTAAAATAAGGGTCGAATGATCCACGCAATCAAAAGCTATAGATCACAAAATATTCCCACTGGTTCGCAAGATTTCTCCCAACTGTTATATGTATGTATTCTCTTTATTACACATAAACAATTACAAAACATTTTTGCATCACTATAGATTACATTATATACAGGGTGGGGCAGAAGGTTGTCCAAACTTCAGGGACTAACTCTGTAGGTCATACTCATCAATTTTTAATATGGGACCAACAAAATCGCGAAAAAAAAAACAGCTGTTCTATACAAACTTTGAGAGCCGAAACTAAACTAAACAGCCGAAATGTACGGAACAGCTGGTTTTTTTTTCACGATTTGGATGTTGGTCCCATAATAAAAGTTGATGAGTATGGCCCCGTTCCCACTATGCCGGACCGGCGAATTTGCCGGATGCCGGTAAGGCTAGTGGCTTATGACGCTGTTCACACCGCATAATGTGAACAGCTTCATATAAATTGTACAGCCACTACCCTTACCGGATCCGGCATAGTGGGAACCAGGCCTATGACCTACAGAGTTAGTCCCTGAAGTTTGGACAACCTTCTGCCTAACACCCTGTATATATAATGAGTACAGAGTACCTCTGGTAAAGCCTAACTGTTTATTGTGTCCGTAGTGTGGTTTCCCTGTTATGATAATATATATATTATTATTGCCCATTGGAACCCTGACCCACCATAAAATGGTGTCACAATGACATTATACTTAAAACAATTTGTTTTACATTTCTTACGACTTAAATCATAACGTCACTGTGACACAGTTCTATGGTGGGTCAGGGTTCCATTGGGCTGATAGTACGTCAATTGTATTGAATCTATTAAAAATGATTTTTAGAATAGGAGATCTGCAGGCCTAGTATGGTTGCGTTTATCGCGTGACAAAATGTGGATAAAGCATCCGTCTCTCTCGTACAAATACGTGTCAAAAAGTGACGGATGTTTTCATTTCAAATTTCACAGATTTTTATATTTAAAATGACGACGCGCGCCGGCCGCCTACCAAGTAACCTAGAAGGTTACCTACCAAAATAAAGTACTAGATATAGTACCTACTAGGTATCATTCGACCCCTATTTTAAAATTAGAATATTATGGATTGTCCAATGAAGCTTTAAGTCTTCTTATCTAAGTGATAGTTCTTAAAGAGTTGTTGTAAAAAAACGCAACCTGTTGGAGATACAGTAAAAATAGGTGTGCTTCAAGGCTCTATTTTAGGTCATTTTTTATTTTTAGTTTCTATAAATGATTTAGAAGGTAAAATGCTGTTCTTATGCATGTTTTTTTACTTTTTGGTCCCGCATTCTTAAACGTGTGCTTACAGATAATTCTACTTTTAATATTGAATAAGAACAGCAGTTTTACCTTGTACAAAAGCAAATAAAAAATGTTGATTTAAATTGCTATTTTTTTTTAATAAATCTTTGAAGATGCGTTCCTAACTTATCTTGAAGAAAAAACTTAAATTTAAATGATCTCAGAAATGATTCACCTTTGCATAGGGCATTATCTCTGAGTGTACTCACTATTGTAATGTAAGAGCAACCAAAACTGATCTCATTTAGTTCTTATATAATATGTGAATTAAATATGATCGCTCTTGTGACACGTTTCGGGAACAATACGAGTACCTATCTATAGTGGAAATCTTTTGTTTTGCGAACCGCCTGGTGGATGTTCCTACATAGGTTGCCGAATTTCAAAATAGACTATTATCATAGTCGTGAAAATACATCCTGATCTTTTTTTTTATGTACTCTTATTATCCATAAATGAGCCTTTTTAATCAACAGCAATAAAGTACTTTCAGGTTATATTACACGATTTTTCGGCCAACCATGTAACATTATATTTTATGGGGCCGCGGTGTCGCAGGAACACTTTTGTTTTTTTTGTTTTTATTTTTATACTGAATAAAAAAATTGTAGATGTAATCAACACTCTCGTACAAAGTGTAAAGAGTTTGGTAGCCGTCGTTATAAAACCGACCAGTTTGTGCTTACAATTTCCGCATAGAAGTTAAAACGCCCGCCGCGCTGAAAGTTCAAGTGTAGGTGTAGTACTAGTATAACTGCATCGCGACGACCCAGTGACCGAGGTCGACGAACGCTGCACCGCGCCCCCGCCCCCGCCCCACCCCCCCTCCAAGCCCCGCGCGCGCACCCCCGCGCCGCGCACCCCCGCTACACCTGTGTAATTCACCTTCACAACACGTGCTAGTGACTAACATTTAAGCATCAAATTAATTACCATTTTTGATTTTATTTACACATTATTGCGTATTGTTATTTAAAAAGTTATCAAATGCAAAAACTAAGATGTATTTAATTAATTTCTCTGAGCCTAGTTAAACTACGGCAAAAGGTTTCTTAAAACAGTAATGCTAGATTTTTAATTTATTAATAAAAACCAGCATTATAGTTAGGTTAATCTAGGATCACCCCCTGTCACAACCCATAAAAACAATTTTCTGTTGAAATAACATTTTCAGAATATCTTAAACATTAATTACGAAGGTTTGTTTAGGTAAGAGTTGTGACTGCCATAAAAAAAATACTCTTGCGGCAAGAAACGCTTTTCGATGGAATTAATATTCTGCATAATGACACGTTTGTTCACAGGCGTTCCGATTAAATTGTAGGTACTCCATAAAACACGTACTAGTTACTTTTTTATATCAAACGAGCACCCAGTCCACCTGATGGTGAGGGCTCTGTGACATTTGCATTCTCAAAATTGCAATCTAAACACTGCAATCTCAAGACCGAATGCGTTGCCGACCCAGAGTATTACAATGGATGGACCGGTTGTGTTATCCCCACACCGAAATAAAACAATGTGAACAATGTGTGTGTGTTTTTTTAAAATACTATTAATATTAACTTCTGCTTCGCGGTAGGTTAAATAATAAGATGGTGGTAGCGATTCGGACGGACCTTGCACCAGATCCTACCGCTACACAACACACACAAGTACTTCACAAACGTCTCAATAAACTAAACAAAAATAAATCAAAGCATGCTTTACAATTAAGTGTGCTTTACAATTGAGTGTAAAATAAGGGAAACATCGGGCTAAACCTTTTTGAAACCGGCTGGCGGACTTTCTACAGTTCCGTCACTAACCTGGAACTTGTTATCTGTTTATCTGTTTGTACATCACATTCCCTTTGTGTTCATCAATGAGCTCCGAATAAAGAATTATCGTAAAATTATTATTTATAATTTATAATCTACAACTTTCCGCACTTTTTAGGGTTCCGTACCTCAATAGGAAAAAACGGAACCCTTATAGGATCACTTTGTTGATCCGTCTGTTAAAACCCTTAATCTCGAGAACGCGTTGAGGTATCGAGTTGAAATTAAAACCATATATACTCAAGTCTAGAGTCACTTGAAGCTGTGAACAAAATCAAACTTCTAAGTTAACGTAAAAAAAGACACGTCCTCTTATGCCGCAAAAAACGTATATTTCGACACTCTCAAAGGAATCAAAATTTATAGGGTATTTTCCGTTGACGTAGAACTATGAAATTTGGCAAGTAATACCTACCGTATTTTACCACAAGTATAGGGAAAAATCTGAAAACTGTACATTTTTAATTAAAACAAAAATACAGGGACTTTATGTATGTACTATCAGCCCAATGGAACCCTGACCCACCATAGAACGATGTCACAATGACTTCTTTAGGACTTGAATCAAAATGTCACTGCAACACAGTTCTATGGTGGGTCAGGGTACCATTGGGCTGATAGTACCTACAAAGGCCGTGGCAGGATAATCATGGACCATCTTGTGCCTTAATAGCTTTCCGGCTTGATCTTTTTTCTGATGTGCCTCCTCATTAGTAGGTAAGTGCTATTCTTAATTTCAATATTCTAGGCTTCTAGTTTTGAACAAAAAAAAAAATTACGAAAAATTATTTTACATGAACAAGTCCTTTTCAATGGAACAAATTCTTCCGTGCTTTACATGTGTGTGGTACTCTTAATTGAGACCCACAATATGACTTATAGTCAGGATAGAACTATATAAAATAAAATTTACATGTGACAATATTTTTCAATATTTTTTATATAACTTCTAAAACAGACACACCTCAAATTTTTCGACTACTGATACCTACCCCTGTTAATGAGCTATAAGTTATAGCCTATAACATACCTATTTTTAATTCAAGCTTTGAACAGTGGTGCATCATCATAACAAAACTAAGTCTCAATTCAATCGTTCTCATCGCTATTTTCATTGATTACTTTTTAAAAGCCTTTGAGTTATCCCATAATTTTATAATGTAAGGTGATTCAAAAACCATTTCGAGAAAAAGGCTTGTAGAATCATTCCCTGTCATCAGATTATTTACAAAATTAGTATTAAATAGTTATTTTAAATTTATCATTTGACATTATTTGACCTCTAATGTAGTGACGTCACGATCTTGATCGGTAATTTGTATCTAATCTGTGATCAATCTAGTATTGCATATAATATGAGTCCGAAATGCAGTAAAATACAATATTGTACATCGAATGTTATCTTACTTATTTCTGTTTTTGTTTAACGTTTATTAAAATCAAGACAATTTTTAACTGTATATAAACATGACAATGTAAGAACTTTAAAAAAATGGAATGATCAAAATATAAAAGTCCATTTTGAACCCTCCGCCCGTAGGATAGTCTGTGGGTGGAATTGTCAAACTTGACGTGATCTGACAAATACGCACAGTGCTGCCAGGCAAAAAAACAATCTACAACGTTTTAAAGAAACTCTCAAACGTTTTAAAATATGTCTCAAACGAACCAATTTTATAGCGACGTCATAACGGCATTTTCTTTAAAAATTAAAATAAATTAATATACTCATTTAAATGCAAAAGCCACGAAATAAGTGTCTTTAATTAGACTAATTTATCGAAAAAAAAAACAAATGGTATTTTTTTTTGGGTTAACCCAATTGCGTGCATTATTATACTATACACATGTAAAGCACGGAAGAATTCGTTGGATTGAAACGGAATTATTCATGAAAAAGCATATTTCGTAATATAATAGCGGAGAATGCTGAAATTTAGAATAGCACTTAAGTACCTAAGAATGACGTGGCACATCATCAGAAAAAAAATCAGGCCAAAAGCTATTAAGAAAAGATGGTGATGGTGGTGATGATGATAAAACCTTAATTATTTTTATCATTTAGAATCTTTCTGTACCGCGCTCTGAAAACACCATACTTTAGTACGAGTTTTAGTGAATTGCAAAGTAAACAATCTCTTTAGATATAACTATGTAAAAATAGAGACTTATTTATTTATTGGCCTTTGCCCACGACTAGCTTTTATCGCTTAAATTATATACACGGGACATGTTTTTTTCCGGCTTTAAATATCTCTCTTATAAACAATTAATTTATCGCTACCGCTCTAAAAACGTAGGTAGTAAAGCATAGTTCGTTATTTATCTGTTTACTGCAGTGGAATCACTTTTTAAATAAATATCAGAGTGTGATATTGTCACACCAATTAACCTAGTCACAAACAAAGTTCTAGGCTTGTACTATGGGTACTAGACAACGATATAAATACTTATATAGAAAAATATATACTTAAATACATAGAAAAAATTTAAGACTCAGAAACAAATACTTGGGCTCATCGTCATCACACAAATATTAGCCCATACCGGGCATCGAACTCGGGACGGCTAGCTTCGTAGGCGCGTCACTACTAACGGAACTTCTTGGGCTTAAATTAATAAGACATTTTGAATTCAGAAATTGTGTGTGTGGATTGTATATAAAAATGTTACTCAAGTATAACCATGAAATCCTCGTTAAATTAAAATCAATACAAATGTACCGAAAAATTGTACGACGTCGTAAGTTGTCGGCTAAGCTCGTATTTACATTACGGTTAGACTTCGGTGTCTGTCTGTCTGTTTGTATGTCACAGCAGTTTTTTTCTGAAACTATAGAAGCTGTCAACTTGAAATTTGGCATAGTTGTACAACATGCTTGCCCGAATCTGTTTTAGTGAACAAAAGTAATTTGATTTAAAATTTGAAAAAAGGTCTACAATGGCGAATTGAAAAATGAAAGTGATTTGATTATATATAACAAACGGAGATAGGGCTCAGATTTCAAAACATTTTTTTTATAATGTTCCGTGGCGTACTTTTTGATTTGTTGCCAAAAATTTACAAAAAATGTCCGTCCATCTATCGCCAAAGTGTATGGACCAAAAACCTTAAAAATTCCTGATTAAAAGATAATTATATATTTTTTACGCAAAAAATAAAATGAAGTTGTAAAATTTTACAGTATTGGAAAAATAAGCAAAAACTTAAAAAAATCGTATTAAAATATGGGCTGCTCAAAAATATGTACTACTGTATATGTATAAATAAAGTTCAAAACAAAATGAGTATTTTCTCGAACATGTTAATGTTTTATGTTATACCTAATCCAGGATGAAGTCGCGGGTAAAGGTATTAATAAGAAATCTCAATAGATGTACTTACTTTAACATTTTAAGAATCTATTAGCAACAATTATTTAATTTAATATGGAACAAAAAATATAATATAATACAATTAAAAGTTAAAACTAAACTTATTTAAATTAAAATAAAAACTAAGCTACTCAAATATTAAAGACGTAAATAATAATCACCACTATAAAAAGAACACCCCCTCTAGCAGGTCCGCTCGCGGCATGGTCCCTATGACACTGGCTGCGTTACCTCTCTGGATAGCTAGCCCAATCCTTTGGGAGAGGTAAGCACCAGCTCTAGGATCTCCGGAGGTGTCTATGAGCCGGGATGACAGGGCCTTAATAAAGCTTTTCATATCAGCTGACCAAGGTCCCATGGTCTCCACTGCAAGCGCCACAAATTCATAATTATTTAATAATGATGAATATTTGCGGCGCTTGTTGGTTTGGGCCTGATCAGCTGCTGCACCGGCCCGATTACGGGTTGACTGGACGTGGGACAGGGCGAATGTGTCAACACACGTCGCGTCCCACACCAGTGCCCTACCCAGTTTCCACGGCACCAATGTAGCTCCGTCTGGTCGCTTGCCATCGTCTCTATGTAAACCTGCTGGTTCCAGGACAGCTGGTACAGAGGCAGTGGCAAGCGAACGACGGATCAGATCATTAATTGTGCCATGCCGGTACAAACGGCCGGCACTTCTAAAGCATGAAAGGCCATGTCGTCCCAGCTCACTCACTTCCTTCCCGCACGTGCAAGTATGAGGTTCACAGATTCTAGCTCCAACCCGCAAACTTATTGCTATGCGCAAGCAGCTTGGGTCCAAGACTGTGCCTATATTGCGGGAAGGAAGAGCGTGGAGCCAGTGACCTGATTCGCCTGCAGAGACAGCGAGAAGACGGGCGCGATCTGAATCGTCCGGACTATTTTGTATGAGAGATGTATGAATTGATATGAGGCGAGGAGTATCCCATGCTCTTTGGATATGCCTCTTGACTGGCATATCCACTCCGGGACACGACTCACACCAAGCATCCCTGGCCTCCACCAGGTTCGCAATCTCAACGTCAAGTATCTGTGGGATATTTAAGATAATACTGACGAGAGGCAACGAACCATAAGCGGAGGACAGGAAAGCTGGTAGTGCCACGCTAGAAGAGCATCGAATACCAAGTCCACCGAAACGAATTGGGAGAACCGCTTGAGTCCAAGGCCTTGAACTAAAATGAATGTTTAATAATTTAGACAGAGTTGATTGAAGGGTAATGTCTATAGAAGCCATGATGTCTGGAAATTTCCAAATTGGACAACTCCGTAACAAATACATGAATTTTGGAGTGAAAAGACAAAAACGAATAATAAAAAGCGCCATATGGGGGTTTATTTCGTACAAAAGGTTAGAAGTATTTTTAAACAGATTTAATTTACAATTTATAATGGGATCGATTGCATCGTCAAAAATCGGTGAACCTAATAGTGTAATTAAATAAATTAATAATTAATTAATTATTAATTGAATCTATTTGCGTTTCCTATCTTAAATACGGAACCCTCGGTGCGTGAGTCCAACTCGCACTAGACCGTATTTTTCAATTAGCTTATAAATTAATACTGAAGCCGACTGAAATAACAAGATAAACAATATTTTTCGATAAAGTACGATATAGTAATGTTTATTCACAGTAGCGCCAGTAAACTAGTAGGTACTTACTAGGCAACACGTTACAGATATTATACCCTCAGTTATAGTTATGTAATAATTAATTTAGAAAATCACGCATGCCTGGTACTTTAACGATGAGTTCGCATTATTCAAGTTCTACGTTAAATCTGAAGCTGTGATGAAATTGTAGTGTTCGAATATAAAATAGATTGTTTGGGTCATTTGCACACAGCCAAAAAATAAATCTTAATACATTTAGTATTGAGTAGGCTTAAATCCAGATTTAAGATTTAAACTGTATTTAACGCTTTTATGCAAGTGGCCTTAAATGTATTTTATCCTTATGCGCGGGATAATAATATTTATATGTGCACAAAATTTTAATGTAGCTTTGTAATTTAAATATAATTTCTAAGATAAATGGTCTGTAACATACTCGTACAGACAGACCGACAGACGGGTGGACGTGGCGAAACTAGAACGACTATGTAACCCTAAAAACGGTGGGTGCGGTCACACGCCGTGACCAGGTTGGTCCGTATTCGAGATAAACACTATCAGAATTAGTCGAGTACTATTTATACGAGCGACTGCGTACACCGGAACGGAACCGAACGCATTTAAAATGATTGACTTCTTTTTTCCGTATCCCTGACGTCCGACCGTCCTGATATTTGGCTGCATTCCGTTTTGGACATGTTCGTAAAAAATGAAAGTAAAATTCGATAAAATAATCAATAAAGTGATAGGCGAAACATTAGGTATTTAATGAGAAACATCCATGTGAAGGTTCTTGTCCCACCGTCGACGAGGAAGCGATTAGCTATGACTATTTTCTCGCTCAAGAAACGAACATAAGATAATAGTTTCCGTGTAAATAAAAGAGACACAAATATTAATAGCTGTTTACACTGCCAACGAGAACTCTCTCTAACAAAAGACTGGCTCTACTCGCTTCTCGCTCATAGCGGTAGGACACTGGCTTTTTCAGTAAAAGACGGAGTAAGTAGGTATATTATTCGTATGAATATGTGGCAGCGTAAAAGAGAAAACAACCAGAGCTGCCTTCGTTGTTTTCTCAGCCGGCTGCAGCCGGCGGCCGCGGCGCAACGATGTAGGCACCGCCTAGGACAAGGCGGCACTCAAATTCCATGAAAACATTAATTTTTAAGAACACAGTAGAACAATAGGGTAAGTATGTCTAGACCGGTGCAACCTGCATAAAGGCTTTCAAATATTATCCTAAATTAGTAAATCATGGGTCCACTAATATTAATAAAATACCGGTCCACATTTAATTAGGGACTGCTGATTCACACATTGTTTTGAACGTAAACTTCAAAACTTGCTGACACACAAGGGAATGTTCCGTCAATGAGTACCTTGATGACATTGAACTTTAATTGTTTTATTTTGACTCGTTATTTATTAACATTAAGTTTAGTGATTGTTTTTATTTTGTAATTATTGATACTGTTATTTTAAGATTTATTTTTAATGCAATTATGTACTGAACATAAATGACAATACATTGTCAATACTAGTGCTTCGGATAAGGTCATCATTGCGCAGAAGAAGTGCCGCAAGAAACTCCAGCAGAAGGTAAGTTTTGCAATCATAAAACAAAATAATAGGTACTTAAAAGTAATTTACATTATAAGGTAATAAAGAAACACATGATTATTTTTAAAACTATCACACATGTAATCATAAAAAATGTAGGATCGCTAACAATATAAATTAAAAATAATGACCGGGAGAACAACATGACGAGGTCTCTGCGTCAGGAACGATAATTAAAATAATAACTTGTGTGACTGAAAGTGAATAGAAACCATAGAGAACACATAGTTATTGTAATGTGGTGAGGCCTTAATACAGAACCAGTACACAGTATAAATATAGTTAATATGGAATTCTGGTTAAGGTAAGTGCACTCCAAATATTTGGTAAGTAAAGTTTTTTGAAGTGTTGTATAATTATTTTTCTGATGGTCTTAGATCATTAAGAAATAACATTTGTAACTTATCATTATTCTGTAAAAAAAACACTGATATGACATCGGATAAATCTTGGAACTTACCACACTCACTATAAGTATCTCAGGTAGAGTAATACGATGAAAACTACTTAGATATATGATATGAAAATCTTTTATAAGGAAATACAAAATGTGTTTTTAGGCACTTGTCGCACTGTCGGTGAGAAACCGATAAGCTATTGACTATTTTCTCGCTCAATAGTTGTAGATCCCGTGTCGATAAATGAGACACATAACATAATTATATATTAACATTTGATCGCTGGCTGTTCAACTGCCCGCGAGAACTCGCTCCACTACTAGTTAGCCGAAACAAAAAATATA
The DNA here is from genome assembly GCA_948252455.1 of Acleris cristana. Taxonomy (NCBI): domain Eukaryota; kingdom Metazoa; phylum Arthropoda; class Insecta; order Lepidoptera; family Tortricidae; genus Acleris; species Acleris cristana. The sequence goes on along the minus strand of OX411772.1, from coordinate 14,028,638 downwards.
GAACCCGTGTCCATAAAAGAGACATATATATCGCTGGCTCTACTCGCTTCCCGCATAGCACAGAACCTCCTCCTTTTTTAAGTTGGTTAAAAATGCTGTAGGGTTGTGGTTTTTTTCCATTTTGGTTTTGTCAGTAGGTACAATTTCTCTGACAAGTCTCTGAAAGAAAATTTTTGATATTCAAATTTGTCTGCTGATGTAGTATGTAAATTATGTAAGTTTTACAACAAAAAACGCAAGATGAATCAAGTTTAATTATTTATTTACTTTCTTAATTTGAGAACAATGTCAGTGAAAATTTAATAAGTTCTGTATGGTTAAACTGCGCGCTTTACGCAAGGTTCTTGCGTTTGACTGTCTTGTCTCGTGACATGACGCCTTAACAAGTTAGAAGAAAAAATATATTTAATTTTACTAGCAAGTTTTTATTTGACACTAGTTTGTGATTAACGTAAGTGACACTAGTTCCCGTTGCAGCATGCTGAGCCCCGAACTCAGTTAATAGTTACATTGCGGCTCTAATTGCCGCACTCCGAGACGTCAATTAAATTTAACGCTTGTTTAGTGACGTGTTCTTATTCTATTGCTATAGCATAGAAAGTGACAGCAGCTACTATAATCATGCATTAAATTTAACTGATGTCTCTGAGTACGGCAGTAAGACCTAAAAAGTCTATTTTAGTTTTGTTGTTACTAAAGATTATGATCGTCAGTCTTTTCTTCTTTCTTCGGGCTTTTGTCCCAACTTACTTTGGAGTCAGCCCTCCTAGTCAGCCCGCGACGTATGATTGTGGGTTGTCTTCGTGTTATTTCTTCTCATGTCCTTTTTGTACTGTTTGCAACCAGGTGGTCGTGCACGGCCTCTTCTTTTCTCCTCTATGTTCATTACTCTTTTTGTCATATCGACGCTGGAAAGGTAAAGTGACTAACGGGACATTTTGGGGCATATTGACTTATGTATATCGTTAGAATCAGCGAATTTTTTTACGTCTAACGAACCGGGTTACAAGGCGGTCGGAGCAGTTTTTTAGCACGTTAGCCGTTATAAATTTGAAGCTTTTTGTAAAACGCAGGGTCTTACAGACCAAATTTTCGTCGTTTTTTCATAAATTGTCCGTTAATCCGTCGTTAATATGAGTTTTTTACATTTAGGTCTGTAAGCCGTTTTTACTACGGCCCAAAAAACCTTGTAAGGCACGTTAGACCTTTTTATACCTTTGAATAGGATTCATCAAAACCGATTGAAGGTCTGTTAGCTGTAGTCATACTAGTAATATTTCGACAGGTGGCTGTTAACCGTTTTTCCTCGCCGGTCAAAAGTAGCCATTGTCTAACGGGACATTTATTTCGTGAACAAGCACTTTTCAAGTGTTACAATAAAAACCAATCAGTAGATATTAAAATTATGAACAAGTTTGTAGTACAACATATTTCGATACAAACAATAATAAAAAAGATATGATTTTTTTTCCGAAAAAACAAACTTTAAATCGCTCTACTGTAAAGTTTGTCAAATGGACGTTAGTCAATTATCCTTTCCAGCGTCGATATGGTCATCATCTCGTCTCATCACGTGTCCGTACCAACGCAGGCGGTTTTCCCTGAGTTTTTCGTGCATCTGGGCAACTTAAAATGTACCACGAATATAATCGTTTCTTATTTTGTCCGTTCTGTGAGGCCAGACAAGTTGCTTAACGGTAACGTAAATAATTTTCGAAAAATGACAAAATGTATGAAATTGTCGTATGCGCTTGACGCGACCGTCTGACAGCTTATGTCAATGTATACATTTTTGGATAAGGATAACGAATGCCGAATGCATCTTGTCTAGGGCCTCTGGAGACATCAGCGGACTAACGAAGCATCTTCATCTCCGTGACGTGAATCTTCTGTTGATCCGGTTTCTTTATAGACCAGTACTCTGATTCATATATTAGAGCTGGTCTTACTGCCCATTAGAAAAACATTTCCCTTGATTGTAATCGGCATGAGAGTATCGTTAAGATTCCAGAAAGCGAACTCTATTTCAGCCAATCTGTTTGGATTCTATTTCGTATTTCTCGCTCCACACAGACTTTGGGTGATACCATGAATCCGACATAATTAAACTCTTCGACTATATTAAAAGGTCTGCTTTCGTTAGAGGGACATCAAATCGCATATATAATGCTAACCAAAAAATCACAAAACACTTACCCAGTTTTCTGCCTACTGACTCTCAAACCTCCTCCAAGGACTCCTGCCACGCTATCAAGTCCCCGTAAACGCCCAGAAATAAAACACTGTATAGCTCTGTCATATTTATATTCATTGCTAATGGTAGTACAAGGGTTTTTAAGGTAATGCTAAATATTCTTCTGTTATTCATTACCTTCTTGTTCATACGTATTTTATACGATATAATATTTATGTGAACATAGCATGACGAACTATTTATGGGTTTGAATTTATACTACTGGGATTCTTGACAAATTTTTAATTTATAACGTCTCGTAAGCATCATCGTAGTTCCTTGTCGTGCAAGCAAAGACGGCTAGGCGCCGGCGGGTTTTTAATCAAGCTTGGTTTGGTACCGCTCTACTTGAAATATGAGACACCATATATTTCAAAAAAGGGTTAATGAAGATGTAAACATGCATTAAGCAGTAGAGAAAAACTATTTTGTTGTTAACTTCTATAGAGTTAATATTTAAACTTGTTTACGACCGTAACTTTACCGTAATTCTCCTGTTTTATTTATGGAAGATAAAATTCTAATGAATTAGGGTGACCGTAAAACTAGATGTTACCAGCTATGGTTTACAGCTATATTCAACTTTCATACATGTTTGTAATTGTTACGTCTACCATCAATGCTACAATCAGCTTACAATTAATTACAATTTGCAAATATTAAAACCTCCCACAAATTTCATTACAGGCTCATAAACTTAAATTGAAATATAATAACCACATCGCTACATTCTGTATAAACATTGAATGGATCCATTCAATACGGTTACGCAACGCTACATTTCATACGAATCCGCTTTTTATTAATCGAAGGGGATTCCCGTCAAAGGTAAACAGCGTGCGCGCCATTTTCTAGAATTTCATTTCACTTTCATCGGAACTCGAGAGGGTGCAGTCCGGGACAATATTCCTCAATACTCACTGAGCGGGCACCGCTCCTCCCACTGTCACTTTTTTATTCTTGTTTGCTGGTGGACACTGAGTATTTAATGAGATTTATTCTTTTTATACAATCTGGTTAGTGTCTCACCGCAGCTGCGCAGTTTACTAGCTCGTTTTATTTAACGTAATCGTCTGCTGTAGGCCAGGGTCGTCTTATCAGTATTAAAAATAGAGCTTTAACAAGTTTTAAATAGGCCGTACGGAAGATTCACAAATCCTCCGTATTAATTTCCGCTGGCAACTGTACTCGATTTTTTTGAATAAGCACGTGATTTTGTTGTACATAAAGTATAAATACAAAAAAAACATTAATTCCTACATAACTAAACAAAAAATAAAGTTACCTAGCTATACTAGATTAAAAGGTGAGTAATTAATTAATTATTGTTAAAGTTGACATCACAAATGAAATAATAGTTAGTCATTAAATTTAAGAGGATTGTGAACCGACGCTAAAATCGCGTAGATGTCAAACATTGTCCATAGGTATAATTTTAGCTCCGGGAGTTTTCAGCTCCACAATCCTCTTAACATGAAATCAACTGGTTCGCAGGAAATAGTAAATTTAAAAATGTTTACGCAAAATTTGCAGGAATTGCTCGCTGCTGTTTGCTCGTGAATTTCAATGGAAATGCAGAATAGATTTATATTTCCAACAAGGATGCCTGTAACTATTAATGAATTTTCACCGGCTTTTCGGCTGGCGCAATTTATCAGCGTTGCGTTGCAGCGGTTTGAGTGACACGCGGGAGTGCAGTGGGAGGTAGCTAGTGCAGTGCCGTGTGGGGCGGGCGAGTGCGATACGCGTGGCCTAAGGCCATGTGGTGCAGGTTGAGGGTTTTGTAGAAGAAGTCAGGAGCGACAGCGGGCAAGTGGCAAGCCCAAATGGCATAAGGCATGCTTAGGGTGCTTTGCGGCCTTGCGCGCGCAGAAAGACTTAGCAATCGCGAGTGTCGGCGAGCGGCGACGCGCGACAAGCAGAGTGCGGGTCAGTGGCGTGCAGAGCGCGCCGCGGACGCCCGCACCACAGTGTCGAGCAGCGACCCGCCATGCCCGGCTTGCGCCTCTCCCGCGCCGCCTGACAGCATGGCCCACCCGACCGCTACCACCACACGCAGCCACGCTCTGACGACGGTATGCATCGCTGTCATAAACCACCGGCCGCTCGTTACTTACACCCCGTGACATTGGCCACCGCTCCGCTGACCGTTGCTCCCGAGATAATGGTCCTTATGGTTAAGAGAGTCGGTCAGCGCAGGGGTTTAGGTTCGTTTTGAACATCTGTAGACCGAAAGAAGCCGCATGCTAGATTTCCACGTGGGTCACTAGATAGCACCGCTCAACTTTCATGCTCTTTGCCGTTGCCTTTTATTTTCCGACGCAAAATTTAACAAGTGAAAGGCAACGGCGGAGAGCGAGTTTTAAATTCAACGCCTTCGCTATCAACAAAGCCTGGGGCTCACACCGTGGTCCAAGCCTTATTACTAACTCTTGCCTCGATTTTCAGTCTGTATAATACGATGCGACAGAACACTACTCATCATTCTTGCACCGATATTTAGTTCCGCCGTAAAACCAAATCCATTACTAAAACTAACGATCTAACAGAACACGGGTTAGAGAATTCGAAACTTACAATAAACCTTAACAAGGAAATTCGTAATGCGTGTAGATTTCATTCATATAATCTACAAGGGGTTGGCGATTGTCGATTGATCTGGCTTAGTAAGCAGGCCGCAGCGGCGGGAGCCAACCGTGTCCCGCGTCGTGGGCGTTAAATGCAAAGGGATTGTAATGAAAGCCAGTAGTTGGTGGCTTCAGTCGTGGACGACGTTTCTAGCCGGTTAGCAAACGAGTGCTAACGCGAGTGACGCGTGTCGCGCCCATGCTTATAAGTCTGGTGAGTCCTAGATTGTAAGGCTTCGCTGAGCGTGCCAATTTACAAGAACCGTCTAAGCCAATAACTTAAACATAATGACACAATCACAAATGCTCATATGTCTTCAAATTAGTCCTCAAAACGGGAAACTAACAATTATTAACGTGAGTATAGGATCGCAATTATGTTTGTGGGAATAGAAATCGGGTTATGGAGTGTAAAATGTTTGAGGAATCTGACAGTATTCTTTTTAGATACACAATATTTATTTACAAGTTACATGAGTGTGATTTGATACCCAAGTTGTTAGTGTGATTAAAACATTTGTTTCTCTGTTGTAAGATGTTAGATTTAACTCTACATCTTCTTTAATGATATAGAACAAGCCTAGAGCTTGGTTTGGGACAAGGTTAAGTTGTGTAAGATTGTCCCTTGATATTTTTTTTATTTTACTGTTTTGATCCCAAACTCTGATAGATGTAAAGGTATAGTTTTTTCATAGGCTCTGCGAGCAAAAAAATTACCATTGTAGAATCAGGAATTCACTTGGTGTACATACGAGTATCTAGATATGTGATTGCTGGTATTTTATTGACTTGTTGCAAGTTCCATGACAAAAACAACACTATAGCTACTTTTTCAAAATATTGCGTTCCCAATCAGCGATAATCCAAGCCCGCCTACCTAACCTTAAAAGCTCCAAACACATTTGGAAAATATTGACAATACAAAATGAAACACTATCCTCAACGGGATATTTACGCAATCATTTAACATTTAAGCTCCCAATAATTCGACGCATTTGCATTGTGTTGAAATATAGTGAGCTTAACATTTTACTAAAGTTAACCACGGTCAAATGTCCCGTTAATATAGATAAGCCTAATTAAATTAACCGCTAATAATTCAAAACGCTTATAGAACATAAGTACATGCATAAGGCGAATTATTTTTAATTTTTTTATGTATAGGTACCTAATTATTATCTATCCTGAAACGATGGGTTTGCAGGTCAACTCAGGTAGTTTGCGTGCAATTCATGCGAATTCCAAGGAGTTGTTTTAATCAACAAAATACGGGATTTATTAAATTAAGTCTTTAAATGTAAATCGTTTAATTATATTAGGCATGTGCAGTGAAAGAAGTTTATTTAGATACAACGCCACCTATTGACACGCAAGTAAATTACTTCATTGTATTTGGGCTACCAGCTAGCCTTTTATCACAGCGAGCTCCTCCCGAGCCTGCCATCTTGGTCTCTTGTCTCTTTCGCTCGCCTTTTGGGACGTGAATTAGGTACATATTTTGGGATTGTTCAGCCCCAGTTTTATGTGGGACAGAGGGATAGGTAGCTCGTTAGATACGTCGAGGTAAAAGGTTTACGCCTAGCCGATAACTATACGTAATAGTGCTTAGTTTATTATGTTGTCCATTGCTATTTATTTACAGGCGTACGAAGACAGAAAGAGTGTTCGTTGAACACTGCTAGTTTTATCATGTTAGAGGTAACTCCATCCGGTTGTATTACCCTGCTTTCAATTTTTTTCCGTTCATTCGCTTTCACACGGCCTTTCGCTTGTTAAGCCGACTTCACCCGAGATATTATATTATATTTTGAGTGCACTGTTATAGATAGTAGCTGAAGAAATAATAATGACGTTTGCGTTCTTTTCTGTTCTGTGTTTTTTTTCTTATTCGTTTGTTTACGTATTTTGGTGTAAATAGGGGATCGTATCATAATACCTATATATAATGATCGAAATACATAATGGGTCATAATACATGATGGTTATAATATTTCGGTTTTATTTCTAAAACCGTGATCTATAATATAAGGCGTTATTATAAGGCCGTAGTATGGACCCCATAAGGTTAGGTTAGGTTTGTTTTTCAACAATCCTGAAAGTTTACGGTTTCAGGAAAAATACCATGATATACTATGACCATTATGTAGGTATTTTACTCGTAATCTTTATAAAATACGTACCAATAATTATCCGAATAAATATTTATTTGGATTTTTTCTAAATACCTTATATATTGGCTGAGTCTCGTAGAGTTCGATACTAGACTGTCGTTAGACATAAACCAAGTCGAATCGAGGCTTCTTAGTTGTTTAATAAAAATATATTTCACTAGACATGTGAAAAAGTTTATTTAATAGTACCTGAAACCAAACCAACTAGGGTAAGCGTACCAGTGAATGAACAGTGCTAGTGAATGAACAAAGTGAGCATATTTTCGCAAAATAAGAATTCTGTAAATTTCTACACAACAAAGTATTTTTTTTTAGATGAGCAACATTACTAGTAACATCATGGTAACATTGAATTCAACTTAGGTGCATTAGTTGCAAAATAACAGATACTCAAAGTGGACGTTTCGCAGACGTGTTTTCGTTGTATGGGGCAGTAGTTAGCGGACGGTAAGAGGACCTTGTGTTTGATGTGATACTGTACTTATTCCAAACAACAACGACCCGTAGTATGTGTTTATTTCAAGTCTTAAGGATATGTTTTTTCTATTTACGGACCATAACATGTGTTTTTCTTTCAAATTGCCATTTTAAGCAAGTGTTTTATAACTGGATCACAGTAACCGCTAAAACCAATGAATGAACCGCGGTGTTCATTCACTAGAATCGTGTGAATTACTTATTTTACAATATTGTGCGTTTTTGTTGTTGTATTAATGTTTATTTTTCAGAAACATAGCTGTTAATTGATTGTCCGTCATATGGCCAGTATTCGAACAAACTCATAAATGCTAAAAATGTTCGTTCATTCACTAGTTTATAATGTCCAGTAAATGAACTACCATCAATACGACTTGTTCATTCATTGGATTCGCATAACATTTAAGAGCCAGTTAATGAACGACCGTTATTTTACAAGAAACTATTATACCTATAGCGTTTTCAGGCGGGAAAGTGGCACGTCAATGAATATTAAGTAGTAAAATATCATTTTTTTTAAATAAATTAAAAAAAAGAAAAAACATAGTAAACAATTATACATAGTTCATTCACTGGTTTCATTTGTTCATTTACTGGTGTTTTTATGTTCATTCACTGGTGTTTTGGGTCGTTTTCGGCTAAAATAGCTAAAACTTGAAATTTGGCAATATCATTATAAAACAAACGTTATATAAGCAAACTAGAACACTTTCTTGATTGATAAGGACAATGATATTTGTCAGTAACTGCTTTAATTATATAAAAAAAAATATTTAAAGACGATAATCTCCTTAAGGGTTCATTCACTGGTACGCTTACCCTATTGACCAGGTTTAAATAATTGTACCCAAAATTTAAAGTTGGATCTTTACTTTAATGAAATATATTTTGAAATGAATATATTTTGAGTATGTTTCACATTTGTATGAAAAAAATCGACCATCATTGCCTTATTTACCTCGTTGAATCTAAAAGTATTTCTAGTACGTTCGCTCTTATAAGTAGCTGCACACATTAGTACTGTGTCACTTAATAACGTAATGTTTGAGCTGCTGCATTAACCTGACAGCCGCGTTTAAGCGACAAGGTACAAAAATGTGTAGCTACTTATAAAGACGTACCTGTTTGAATCATTTTACACGGCACTTAAAGCCCGTACTCGTTAGGTCTCACACCACCTATAACTATACTAGTGGGGTCACGTACCAGCATCGGAAGCGGCCAATCCAGTGACACAGATTTAAATTAAATAACATGATAAGTTGTCAATTGACGGCCTTTCTGTAGTACATAGTAGTTCGGTACATTGAATTGAGTAAGTACTTAACCACCTTGTGACCCAGAAATATTAACACATCGGGAAAACTATGAACCTCGAAATATTTTTACACAAGAAACATAAGTTCTCAACGTCAGTCATATTAATTATGATATTATTATTTAACACATCTTGTTTCTACGTAGATCTCGTCCCTACGTACTGTCAAGGAAATTGATTCGTAGACCACTTTGGACTATGTCAAAGTGACACTGTCAATAAAATCATAAAAAGTCTCTTACGTTTTGATTGATTTCTTGACTTTGACATAGTCCAAAGTGGTCTACGAATCAATTTCCTTGACTGTACAGTAACGGCTTACTAGGTAAACTTGAAAGAGCATAAAGGATTTGTAACCAAAGGTCTTGATAAAAATATATTTTTAAGCACGCTTTGTAGCTAACTCTGATAACTGTACCCTAAAATCTCGAATTATTTAATTACTAATTTGAAACTACCGAATTTTATCATTTCGATTTTAACGTGACTTTGACAATACGAAAACACCTCAAAAGAAGTAAGGCCCTGCGCTGCTATTCTAGGCGGTAGAATCCAAATCGTATTTGATCAGTTATTGTATTGTTTTCAACTCGGCCGCCATTACTGTCTAGTAAATAAGAGCTATCAAAGCGTTGACAATACGATAACAGCTCAAAAACGATACGGTTTTTACCGTGTTGAATAGAGGCCCTGATCGAGGTACAATGCTCAGCTTAAACCGTTATCTCTACAAATTTAGTGTTTTAGAGTTTATAAAAATAGGATTTCCTATGTCAGAAATAAATTCAATACAATATGGCAATAAATTTTACCGTAGCCTTGTAGGTTTAAAATGGTTTATTTATTTAAGTCAACTGAAGCTGAAATATGAATTTTGAGAAGTGGCCTTTCTTTGTGACGCGATAATCATTGAAGAGGTTTTTTTAATCGAACGCTTTAGGCCTTGTTAGGGGTTAAAAGAAAAAGTAATAAACAGATTTCACGCACACAATAAAGTAGAGAAAAAAAGCATGTGACGCTGTTAACGTTAACTCTTTACCCATTGTAAGTATTTATTGCTATTATTAGTACCATACCAAATACTGAAAAACAAAACCCTTATGAGAAGACTTGTTATCCGTCTGTGTATCGTAGAATTCGAACCCTCGCCACGGTGCTCGAGCCCGACTCGTAATTTTCCGAATTTTCTGATAAGTTAGCTAATTAACTTTATTTACAAACTGTTCTAAACGTAGACCCATCGAGTTTGGCTTCGAGAAATAAATGACAACTGTGCTAAAAAAGCTTCTTCCAAATATTGATTTTTTGTCCGAAATTAATATAGACATTTCTTTTTTTTTCAATCATCAATGCAATAGTATCACCTCCACACCGTACTCAACCATTATTAAGCTAGGCCTTTATTGTACGTGGTAAAACAACATTTCTTTTGACGAGTTATCGTATTGTTAACGTAACGATAGCTCGTAATTTACTTGACAGTAATGGCAACCGGAAATACAGTTTTATTCAGTAGAATTGAGACCCACATTTTTCATTAGGCCTACATAAATCACTATCAACATACAATACAACAGTCCCTCTGTATATTGGCGATAATCTCAAAAACAACTGAATGGATTTTCATGCAGTTGTTACCATTAGTTAGATTCCTAATTTTTTATGGAAGGTTTTAATGCATAATAAATTCTGGTTTTTTAACTGGTGTAACAGAAAACTCCCATAAACCGTAGCAAACCGAGGGCTTGTCGCTATATTTAATACTTATACAAAACAAATATTTGTAATGTAGTATAACCAGTCAATCATGTTCTCAAGTTTCAGTAACATGCTTTTAAATCTTAAAGTTATTTTTATACGGGATTGGACTCAACGTTTTGCTTTACATTGCAAGTGTTTCCAGGATCCGCTTTGGCAATAGGGCACTTACAGGCGCAAAGGGAAAATAAAACTTCACCTGCGCTTTTACGGCACTAACAATGCTGTCACTGCTTTATAGCTTTTAACGGCTGACATTTGAGTAAACACATATAAAAATACACTGTGGGAGAAATCAGGATCCGAAGAATTATTTTCTTAAAAAAATGTTTTGGCGCTACGTGATGAAAAATATCAAAGTTTAATTCTTCGTTTATAATAATTATTTGTTTATTTATTTATTTATTTGATATAAACAGTTACAAAATATTAAAACAAATGTAACATAAATAAACCATGTAAGGTTTTTCTGTACACTTGGATCGCCGAATACATCATTATAAATATATCAAAGTATTTATGTAAGCTATTTAAATATTAGCAACAAGGATAGTGCCGCGCCACTGCGGTTATGACTGTATAGCATTATCACGCTCACTTAATGGGATATCGTAGACATTAATGGTCTTAGACAATTTTCCTGGCTCCATGCTCTGTACGAACTGTTCCGGGGCTCCAACTCGAGTATATAGCTAGGTGGTTGCACTTGTTTGATAAATCTAAACTCGAAAATCTAATTCAAGCATTGCTAAAATCTTAACCTCAACGGGCGCACATTAACCCTTAATTTGGCAGAGACTTCAATACCGTAAAATTACAAATTTTAGCAAGTAAGTTGATTAATAGAACCTCTAGGAGTACAGAAAAAATATGGAAAAAAATCTAGATTTTTTGGATTCTGAGAAAAACTATGTCCGTCACACCGGACATTGCCAAATATGCGGGATACTATATATGTCCACCGTGCCGGACAGTGCCAAATTATTAGATTTAAAAAAAACATGAAAAAGGAAGAAAATGTTCAAATAACGCTATTTAGGTATATTATTTATGTTGAATGAAAATTATGAAACCGTAATTGATAGTTTTGTGTGCGAACTTTGTAGTACTTTATTGATCCTTGGATATTACTGACTAAAATTAAAATTCGTGAGGTATCTTTAGACATCTTCAAAGACTCATGTGAGATGAATTTTGGGGGGATCTAAATAAATATTTAAGGTGCCCAAATATTTTTTACCAATTTCCATGTTTTTCTGATGACGTTGGGGTACCGTGACCGAGATTTTCTCGTTGTATTTGTCAGTGAAAGTGAAGAAAAGTGATCTAATTTTATTTATTTTATGAATGCACGAAAATTTTGAATTCCCATGAAAACTTGGGGAAATTAAACGAAGTCTTACTTGGAACACTTGGCGTAAGAAAATAGTATCTGATATTTTATTAGAGTTTTCGTGTCTAACTAAGTACATTATTTTTAACACAGAAACCTATAAAAAGTTATTCCTTGTGACTCAGTGTGTCTTTCAGACTATGACAAGGTTTTTTTAACCGTGCATTACTAACTTGAAATAATATGGCCGATAAGGGCCGGCAGGCCCTTATGATGTGACACGGGCTTGGTGTGGATACTGCGCCTCTAGTTAATATACCTCAATGGTAAGGTCATATTCATTACTTATTTCGATTGGCGATAATAGTTTGTGAATTTTACTTTTAAATCTTTATTTTCATGCAAGTTCCAATAGTTACTAAAACATTTCTGACTATTTATCATAAAAATAGAATGCCAAACGAAACATCATTGTCGGTATCTATATTGGGCGTAACCATGGTAACCAAATAATAAGTTGATGATTACACTGATATCCATATTAAGCGTAACCGTGGTAACTAATAATAAATCGATGAATATTAATAATCTTTTATTTAGTGATTTATTCAAAAAGTAAAGTAATTAAATGGTCAGCCGTTATTAAAATTGATTCGCAAAAAAATAAGCAATTAACTAATTTGGGTAGCATACAAAGATTTGGCTGGCAATAAATAAAAATCGGGCTACAACTCTTGTTCATCAAACAATTTACAAACGGTAAAATTTTTAACCAATATCAATCTACTTTTTTATCATTTGTCTGCCTAATAAACAGTCGAGCTGCAAAATAATTACTTGGGCAGCAAGATTTTACAATTGGTCAGCAGAGAAAACATGTCTATAAGCAGTTTAATTGAGAGGTGTGCATATTAAAATAATGGTCATCTATATAAATAAGTGGATAGCGTTTAGTTTGAAAAATCAGCAGTGTTCGTTATTGTGGCCGGAGCGAAATCAGACCACATGACGCGAGCACCCAAGTATTGGTATTTTTGAGGCTAGTAGTAATTACAAGTTAAGTTTTGTCACATAAATTTAGAAATCACAATCACACCCTAGATTAATCAAAATTTGTATCATAAATATGAGATAGGTAAGGATAGGTTCGTTTTTATATCAGGCCCGGAGGGCCAAAACAACCCAGAAATAGGAGCTCCGCGTTAGCGGAACTCTGACGAGACTGTTAAATTAGTAAATTTGATGGTGGGTTTGGTACGTGTGTGTTGCCGGCGCGGCAGTAAATTTGCCCCCTTTTTTTGCTGGACAAAATGAAATATTTTGCTTACCTACTGATTGCTTACCAAAATTTGATTCATTGTGGGTCGCTCAATGCAGCTCAAATATTTAATTTGCTGACCAAAATAATTTAGAGCAGTTCAGTATATCATTCATTGCAGATAGATTTATAAATGTTTGCTAACCATAAGTTGCTTACCAACTAGCTATTTTGGCTGACCAAATACATATTTCTGTTTACCAAAATAAGAATATTTTGCTGATCGGTTAAATGATACCCATAAAAAAAATATTTTTAACATATTGTTAGATTCAACATTAATTTTGCTTTTATTATACGTCATTTTTAGTTATTATTACAACATTGTTGACGATTTAATACACAAATTTGTATGTTAACTGTTCACTAAACGCTAAGACTACCCCGAATGACGGTAACCATGGTAATACCAGTACAATAATGGTTATAAAAGAATAGTTATTTCAATGGCAATGTTCATTTAAGAACAGTTTCCACGCTTTGGTTACGCTATGGGTGACATTCTATTATTTATAAATCACACTGTTACCGTTTTATCATAAGCATTACTTTACATTTGCTTAACAATCTCCGTCATTGAAATTATAAATTAAAATTTACGCAGTGATCTATTATGACTAGAATAGCGTGATTTCATTGGAATCTGCATTCCTATGAGACTAGAGGAGGCCTGTCTGCCGAACAGTGCTCCCGCATGTTGGTTATTAGTAATGTGAGGAATCAATAACCAAGGTCATAGATAGGATTATCCTTTGATACATCCGAGAATTGCTTAAGGTATAAATTAATTTAGCATGATAAAAGGGTTGTGACAAATAACTGAGCATTAAAGGTAAGTACTACATTTCCCTTGTTAAAACTTTATGACCTTTGGAAGCCTCTATGTACAGCAAACAAAAAAGAACATCACTGACGAACATTTCCATCAACACGTTAGGAATTATCCCAAATTCCCACATAACTGCGTTAGCAAGTAGGTTGAGCTCCGCTGCGTTTGCAGTCAGGAGAATAAGGCAGCTTACCAATGTAGCGACGGCACGGTTGGTCTACTTCGCTTACTTTAACAGTATAATTACGTACGGTCTTATTTTTTGGCGATCGGCTATTATACGTAGAGCTATTTATAACTTGTGGTCGCGTGTGTCATTGAGGGAATTCTGCAAGGAAATAGATATTCTAACACTGCCGTCGCTATATGTATTTGGAATAATAAGCTTTGTTAGGAAGAATTTACACAATATCCCAACGAAAATTAATAAGCCAAAAGCAACCAGGAGCACAGGAAAGCTCAAAACCACATTTTATAGACTGGCCAAAACTTCAAAATCATTCTTAGGAAATGTATAAAATTTTACAATAAAACACTAAATTTAAATCTGTCATAAAACAAAAACTAATTTCCTGAGCATATTATAAAGTAAACGATTATATCATGTACCTATAGGGATGTTTCGCAGTGAGTCGTGCCTCCTGCATGAGTAATCTACGCTTAAATCTACCTACGCTTAAAAAAGTGCTATACTGTGCAAAAATACTGTGATATTGTAAACTTATGTGTACGAGGTAAACTTTTTTTGAAAAAAAAACCTTGCCGAATTTTTTACGTCGGTTCCTCTCGGGGCAAAAGTTTTATTTTTCGAACCAGTGTTAATGCTTTTTGACATTCATAGGTGCCTTATATTATGCTTAAATTGAAGAATAAAGAACTTTGACTATGACTTTGACTTTGACTCTACAGTGCATTCACTTCAGTTTAAATGTGTCATTAAAATGGAAGATACTAAATTATATATATGACGGAAACTGACGGTGACGGTTTTGTAGTTGATATCGTAACTTTACATACCTAAATCTTTACCCGTTTACAACTTGTAGTTGAAGTATGAGGAACTACACATTTTCCGGAGTCGACACAATAAAATTAATGCTGTGTATTTTTTTGGGAAGTCATATTATACCTAACTACTTATTTGACTGGGAACTAAAACTCAGTCCATTTTAAAACACGTGTTGTGAGTGGCCACGTGTTTATGTAGCTATAAAAAACAGGCTGTATTAATATACTTTCCATTGAAACTCACATTATGACACGTGTAGGCTCGTAAGTATATTAATAGTTCAAATACTTCATCCGACTATAATGGTGACCAATATCATTTAACACGGTATGAGAGTTAATAGCATCTATGAAACAGCTGATCGATATTCATTTGAAACTAGCCTACTTACAGTTGGGGAATTAACTGAAAGCCAGTGAGTCACTGTTGAGAGAGTTGCCTGCACATTACGATTTATTCTTGTTTTGGTTTATGTGGTCGAGTGGAAATGTATCCAATTTTTGTTATGATTTTCCAATGAGTGTCTTTATTATATGGTTGGGTGCCATTACAACAAAAAATTCGACACCGCGAAAAACTTGCTACAGAGTTACAGTAATTACATCTTAGTAGAACAGAGTTTATTAACGGTCGTTACGTACATATGTCTCATCCCGTTGACATGTGTAGTGATCACGTATATGCCGTTTGAAATCAGTGAAAGCATGTAACTTCGAATATAATACACCGATTCGCGTGATTTAAATTGCTTATAAACAGAGGCCGGTTTTTTAATAGCCTAAGTAACACTTTACTTGTTAGAACTATTACTAATTTTGAACATGAAATTGAAAAAGCTGCAAATGGTAGCCATGCTGGGAACTGATTACTGATTAATTATAAATGTATTGTTTTCCAAGTAACTTTAAAAATAGCATATGCCAATTTCAAATTTTCATCTACCCATAGATTATCTGGAAGAGATAGCTTTTTACGATAAGAGCTTCTGTAGTTTACCTCTCCATGGATACCTTTCGAAACCCAATATATCGAAAAAAACAAAATAGTTTTTAGTGTCTTAAGGCAGAAATCAAGTAGTTTTTGACACTGGCTTTCGGGGTAGCTAGAGCCACCGGGTACTAAAACCAAAAAGTCTTGTTTTTATTTTTGTGATCTGTATAGTATTGTATCGATATATTATTATGCATAACGGAAGTCGATAAACGAGAAGTCACTAGCGTTATTGAAAAGTGCCACAAAAATTCTGGCCTCTGCTCATGAGGCAGCACTGAGTGGTACTAATTTGAAAATCGATTCTAGATTCCCTCATGGTTTCGAATGAAGAGAGACATCGCGTTAATCCCACATTAAGACCCACCAACCATTTCGGTAAGTGATTGGTGGGTCTTAAGATAGCTTAGTTAATCAATGTATGCAGAATCTTGAGTTGGTTACATTGGCAAAGTTAAACGTATTTTTAAATCTGCCTTAGAAAACAATGGTAACGCAGCTCGCATATGTTTTTTTAGGTTTTTAGGTGAACATATCAATGATACTAGTACTTATATAAACCGTACACATTATGTATACTGTCATTCTATATAAACAGGTAAGTAGTATTTAGGGTGACGTTAATATAACAAAGATGCCACTTTCAGCAAAACGATAAATCTAGTTAAAGTATTATTCAGTTTAGTTATGCGAAAATTATATAACTTTCAGTCTTGAATCAGGATTTAACACTAAAACTAGATTTGTCTACGTATGTCGTGCAAGTGCCGTTCATCTTCCTCTTTATTATATTATCATACATAAGTACTAACTAAGGCTTCAAGCAAAACCTTTCTTAACACAAATGCGATCGGCTTATTTTTTTATTTACTTGAACTTTATTGCACAGTAGGTACGAAAAGTGAGTTCAAATGGCAGATTCTACAAGATAAATGACATACAGCAATTAAATGTAGGGATCGTTTCTACCCCTGAAACTAAACTTCTTTTATTCTGTATAACGTATGTATTTATATTTTTATTAGATACTATATTAGATCTAATCATCATATCTAATCTAATCATCATATAAATACATACAGTGTCCCAGAATTTGACGTTAATATTAGGGAAAATTACACCTTGTGGAACACTTTTGCCTCGTTTAGCTAGACATAGCTATAATTTGTGATTAAAAAACTTGATATCTATTTCTCAACCACATAGTATATCAAATGTTTTAACGCAGTTGAAATAATTCCATACTTTCTAAGACACTAAAGCATTTTTCATTTTTCTTGCAACGACTTTGACTCTGCGATGAAAATAATTTGCTTAATGGTCTGATCCGAATAAGAGACGACCTTCACCCAGCTGTTTATTCGATAAAAAGTATTTTATATCAAATTTAACATGGTAAGTAATATATGGCAAATAGGTTGTCTGAAAAATTTCAGACCAGTACAGTCCATAATTAAAAAAAAACAAAAAATGTTTTTTTTTTTTAAATTGCTGTTTCTTGTTTAATAGACCCATTACATACTATTTAATCGAAAGTATGAAGCGTATAGAATATGCAAACGTTAGGTTTAGTGCAAATTTTATTACGTTTTGTGTGTTTTTGTCGATACTATCTGAGATATCGTGATATACCTAAAGGACTAGGTCAATTTGTGTGAAATTGTCCCCTATATTTATTTATTTATCAAAAATCAATTGTTTGTTGCACGTTTTATTGCAACTTTTTACGTGCATTGGTCTATTTACTGTATAATTTAAACTCCGATTATTTTGGGATGGGTGCGAAATTTTACCAAAATTGTGTTAGGTACTTGGATGAAAAGCAGCTGTAACTTTATATTTTGCCCATTTACAAGTACCTAGAATTTGTAGCATGATTTCGAAATCTTGATTATCTGCGCCAACTTTTGAGACACGATACTCATACTCATACTTATGATGCCAGTTAGTCTAGAGCAAATTTTTATCAGTAGGTAGGAACAAATGAAGTGTCCACGGAAAGAACATGTCTAGTCACATTAGTAACTTTTTGAGATATCGCGATTTGAAAGTTAGGAACCATGACATTTTTTACGTAATTTTCGTGTAGAGGTTTTTTTAAGAGTGAAAAAATACAAGAAATATGAAGATTTATATCTAAAACTGAGTGGTAGGTAATGCTTCATTTCGTCCTCTACATTTTGAGATTCAAAACTCATTTTCAAAAAAAAGTGACTAGACATGTTCTTTCCGTGGACCCTTCAAATAGTCTAAGTTGTAGAATGAAAAACGAGATATGATTTAGTGGGTTAGAAAGTAGTAGGTATGGATTAATTTTAGGTTCATATTGACTTGTATATGTTCTTAAAGGTTCTTCAAGTGTTTGTCATCTCGACCAATATCGTTCATGCGTTTCATTAAGCATTCCGTGTATTACACGATCGAATGCTTTTTCATAATCTATGAAGCACGTATGGTATCGGTTTGCATATCACGGCACTTTTGTACGTGAATGTTCGACGTAAATAGAGCTTCGCGCATTCTCACACCCTCAATAGATTCCGACTTACTTTCCCCTAATTGTTCATGACATTTTGAGCTTACTCTTTTTACAATTATTGAAAGATATACCTACTTTGAGTAGATAGATGGCTCTTAAAACTGGTCATACGAAAGTCGCTGCACTTTTTGCATTCGGTTTCTTAGGAAGAGTCACAAACGTAAATTTTAGTCCCGACCCTCAGCACATACATCCTAAAAATATTTGTCACATTGCATTTGATGTCGTAAACGAGCAAACTGGCGCGTCAAGTGTGCGCCATTAATTACGTCAGAACAATTAAGGCAACTATAGCTGACTGCAGCCACGCCTACAAAGCCTTTTAACAAAATAACACGATAAAGCTACCATGGGTTGTCTGTACGACATGTTTCTCAAAGGAATATTAAAAGCAATTAAATTTAATTAAATGTTTGACAAATATTTCCAGTAAATTAAAATTGATCGAAATTGATTTGGAACAGAGAACGCTGTCTAACAGCAACTATGGTGCTCCTAGCTCATTAACCATATACCTACAACCAATAAACAAACAGGCAACCATGTATACACCATAAATAGGTACATGTACATACATTTCTAAAATACAGGTTTAATTATGGAGGAAATAGAATATACAGATAATTTGTATCTAAACTACACTTCAATACAATTTATTACCTAAACATATAAAGCAAAATCGTGGCCCTTTAATTTTTACCTTACTTTCGACTCAGCTGCCATCATTGCCAAGTTAATAAGAGTTGACAATGCGGTACCAATAGGTCTAAGGGCAATCTGGAACTGGAATAATGTTCTGGTTTACTTTTCTCAAAGTAATAAATACCTCTAAGTAAGCACGAGTAGCTTGATCTACATATAATAGCCGCTTGTTATTAACATCAATCTTATTTCACTATTTGAAACAGAAACAGAAAATAAAATTATTGCCCTCGCAGCACAGTAGTAAGTAGGTACTTTTACATAATATTATTCCTTAAGATAGATACAAAAACTACGACAAGTCTTTTCAATGTCTACCAAAGTTATGTATGGCAAAAGGTTTAGAACGCAGCATATGCTGTGAGATAGGTCCGCACAGCGCCGTTTTTCAGCCTGTATCTAGCACACATTTTTTTTTAAATTATATTCTTATGTATTTAGTTAAAACACACATACTGAATCTCGGAAACGGCTCCAACGATTTTCATGAAATTTAGTATGCAGGGGGTTTCGGGGGCTATAAATCGATCTTACTAGGTTTAATTTTTAGAAGATTTACCAAAAAAAAATACCAAGCAAAGCTCGGTCATCTAGGTACATACTAAGCATTAAGGGCACACTCGATATTTGACATAGTAAAAATATTTTTAGTCCGAGCAACTTTTCTCCTTGTAGTCACTTGCCTATCGCTCCGTATTTTATTTCGAAGCTTATTTTTCATTTAACCAATGCTACAATTAGCCTGGGGATAGTTACATACGTATTTGTTTCTTAAGCCATTTTTCACTTCATCAATCCTACATATAGTTTTCGTTACGTTTTGACAAATAATCTTTTCAGCCCAGAAAATCTTGCTTGTAATTTGTTTGAAATATACAGAAAATTCAACGAGCAAGACAAATTAGGGCAGAGCTTCGAGGTTTTTTTTATCTGTGCAGGAAATGTTGCTTATAAAAATAGGTAAACTGTTAATAAACCGGGCCGTCACATTGGGCAAATGATATTTACTAAGGTAAAATCAGGAATGGGAAATAGATAAATTATCAAACAATTACATTGGACAATCTAATTGTACGGCAAAATCAGTAATAAGGAATAAATAATTTGTCAAATCGGTAAAAAACCAAAAACAAGTAAGTCATGACTAAATGGAGAAATTCGAAGGGATCATTCGGGCAACGTAAAAAAATCTAAACCATATTTGTCGAATAATTTTTATCGAACCAAAAATCGGTCAAACGTTTTTTGCAGTTCAGATTAACCATTCCACTGAGCTGGCGAACCTCCGTCTGCCATTTTAACTTAAGTAATTAGCATTGGCCAGGCAGGCGCCATTGCTTACATAGGTAGAGAATAATCAATACATACAGTAAAACTCTAACTCATCCGTGACTAAGTGACAACGCGCAGCCTAAACCGTTTGTTTTTTTAATCTCTTTATTTCTTTATTGTTACTACCGAATATTCCTTGCGTACCTTGGTGAACTAAGAAAAGATTTTTCAAATATCGACACTCAACGAGAAGAAATACCAGCCAAACTAATGGAGGTAACTAATTTTACTCGTGCTACTAATACTATAAACTAAATTCAATTGTAAGAGTTTGTAGCATTCGTAACTGATATAGAATGTGGTTGCCAAAACCGCTATGCTAAAGTGGAACTGGGCTAGATACGTCTGCCGAATGCGTACGGTACGGTGGGCCAAAATTGACACTGAATGGAATCCGCAAGATGGCAACCGGAGCAGAGGCATGCCAAAAAGGAGATCGCGGAATGACTTGGATGCCTTTCGAAGCGAGTGGCGGGAGCATGCACTTAATACGGACGAATGGCGGAAAAGAGAGGAGGCCTTTGCTCAGCAGTGGGATACTAATTAAGGGCTAAAAATCTCATATTTTCAGTAATATTCTTACAGTTATCATAAATAACGTTTATTAATTAATAAAGTTACAAAATAAAATGTACGTTCGCGCTTTCGCTGGCTGTAGCAATGACAACCCGATTAGCGGTCATCAATTGCTATCAATCGTCGCCTGCGGCCTGCGGGGGAGGCGGAATCTGAATTCGATGCGCGGAGCAGGGTGGTCTTTCTGTGTGTACTATTGTATATTCTGTGATAATTGAATCTGTGTTTGTTGATATTGATAATAGACGGATCTCTAAAAATATTCACCCCTCTGACTTGTTTTAACAATTGTATGCCTAATTAAATATTGTTTATCTGAACAAGCTTTTACGGATTGCTCGATGAACGAAAAAGTAATTAATTACCGATCATACGACAATTAACAGACGTGGGAGCTCCCGGAGCACCTGCTAGTGATTCGATATCAATTGGTGAATATTAAGTCGATGTACCTAAATAAAACAAATGGTTTCCGATTATCTGCCGACCTAGTGGAGAAAGTGATTATAAATTAACTGTAATATCAATAATATTACCTCGAATGTACGAGTTTAATAAATGTATATTTACAATGGTTTTCTTTAGATAATAAAGCTAAAACTGTAAGAATAACATAATTTTTGAAGTTTACTTATATTTTGAAACTTTTATAACTTGGCTCAAGTAAAAAATATAGGCCCAAATACTTTTTTTATGGATTAAAATATTTGTTCTTAATCAGTTAGAACATTCTTGATAAGGTACGCAGTCAATTAGTAAAGTGAATTAATTGCTTCAAACGACACTGTACTTTTTTTATTCAGAAGGACACCTAACAGTATCAGTAAATCGCCGGCGTGGCCGGTCGGGCCGAGACCGGCGACGAAGCGTCCACACTCAGGCTGACATCGCACTGTTGTATTGAACTCGTTGGTTCAGAACTGTTCATGTCGAGCTTAAGAACAATCTGTTGTGACCTATATTCACTGTTTATTGCCGGATGGTAATTGACAGAGAACTTAATTCACAGTATTAAAACCTATTTTAGAATGAATGAACAAAGAACGATGCCTGAGTAGTAAGTAGGCGTTATTTCGCCTCGTAAGGCAGTCGTTTTTTTTGCTATAGCTAGCAGTTTAACAGCTGGTGAAAAATAATTTGTTAGTGAACCAGTTTCGGAAAAAGTAATAAATATAGAATACAAACAAAGGGATTTATTGACCTATACATTTGCAACTTGATCTCTTCGGTCGATTTATGTTTAACATTATATTTCTGTAGATACATAAACTATGGCCTAGGTACATAATTATGGTGAAAATATGTGCACTCATTAAATAAATGGTTTTGAGAATGGAGAATGTATTATACGTACGTACTCGTATCTACCTACAGTTAGCCCCCTCGGTTCGATTAGCTCCTTCAGCTGCGAATATACGAGTTTGAGTAATAAGAGTCTGCGCGCGCTTTTCTTTTGTGTCAATCGATACAGCCACAGTCGACCCTATTGAAACTGAAAAAAACGCAAGTGCCTGCACCCCGCTCGCCAATCTTACCATACTACACGTAAAAAAGGTCCCAAATGGCTGTATTGGTGACGTGCTTTTTCTACAAACTTGTAGACATTTCAGATTGCTTTAATGAACTATAGATACTTATTAGGGTTCCATAGAAAAAATGAAAAATGGAACCCTTATAGAATCATTCGTGCGTCTGTATGTCCGTATGTCTGTCAGCCAATTTGCTGCCAAACTACTGGACCGATTAAGTTGAAATTCTGTGTGATGCGTAGGAAAATACACAAATTTAAGTTCAAAAAGGGTCAAAATCAGAGAAACATTTTAATGAAACGATTTGATATAATTGCATGGCGAGAAAAGTATGAAGACAAAATTGACAAAGAAAATACCAATCGTAATTTAGATGAGTCATACATACATACATACATACATAAGCCGTTAAACCACAGCAAGTGCTGCCAAAGTCATGAGGAACCGGGTTTATCTAAATCTTTAGCTACGGGAAAAAGGATCATAATGGTACACGCAGGTGGAGCTACTGGTTTTTTACCAAATGCTTTGCTTTTACAACGACAAAAAAAAAGTGACTTTCATGACTCCATGAATAAGGATTAAACGTGGGTCACCGAAATGCTTCTTTCCAGCAACCTGAATCAAAATTCCTGTGTGATTAAGGACAACGCGAGATATAGATTCTCATACTTCACATACCTTGTAGGCCCGGTAGCAGGACTACCGTCCGAAGCGCCGAGCCAGTAGCGACCAACTTCTAAGACACCGTGACTTCATACTCTCATACTGACTTTTTGTTCTGGATGGCAGCACACGAGTGCGATCCTCGAGCCAGTTCTTAGCTCAGGTCTAATACCTACGTAAAGACAGTCAAGCTCCACCGTTATTTCATAGGAATTGTTCATTTAGCAGACGAGACGGCGCCCTTGGCATCCTTATCTCGTGTAGCTAATAGAGGTTACGTTGTACCCTGAATTTTTAACGTGACGGTCCCAGTGGCACTCGGTAAAAGCCTCCAAATGCGATAGAGGGAGCCGTAAGCACTTTAATTGGCCAGTGTAAATATTACATACGGCGTGATTCTCCCGAATACGCGTACTTGTGCACACACCCAACATTGTGATACACGTTTTATACATTAGACCCTTGCCGACCTATGCCACATCGCGCTTGATATGAAAAAGAGGATTCAAGTAATATTTTATTCTTTTAACAAGTGTTTGATGGTAAAATAAGCAGTACGGTGGATATTATAGAATTAACTTAAAAGATTTTTATAATAAGCTTTAAATTTTCTTCGTGGTATCAAGAAAAAGAAGTCGTCCCGTCAATAAAACTTTATTAGTTTGACGTAATACCTGAATCTTGTTTGTTCGATCTTCAACGTCAGCAAGTAGTATGTCGACTACACGTTCTCAATATACTTGTATATTGTACATCATTTGCCTTAACACTTTTGACTAAAGTGGCAATTCCGCTAGCCTTTTCCCTATTAACTAGTAAAGTTGGAACTCTAAGCCAGGGTAGGTTTACTAACACGTGGTACTTATTCACTTATTTACCGACACAGAGGTCGCCGCAGCCCGCCGCGCCCTCCATTTTCTTGGTAGCAATGCCTAGTGTGGGTGAGGACACGTTTTACTCAGCAAACGTTACCGACACCAAAATCAAATTAAATGTATAGGATTGACTGTAAACATAGTTTACAATTGATTGTTGCTCGTAAAATGAAATTTCCCTACTCCCACTGGTCCCTATACTCCTCTATATATAGCTCTAAAATAAGTCCTTCGGGCTCACGTCAACTTGGTTAGACTAGCATAAGAGCATTTCGGAGAGAAATACAAACCCAAACGTCATTTTAACAAGTGCATTTTATATAGCGTAGTGACGGTACTATATCGCAAATCTTATTGCGTGAGCTGGTGTTTGTAAATCCAACAAATCGAATAAGAAGTTATGTTTTTCTGTTTAAATAGAATGGCTCAAGATTAGTGAAATAATACGCATCATTTAGACCCCAATAGATGTCAACCAAGGTTCTAGTAACCGTTGTTAATTTTAGTCCGTTTTACTATGTGCACTTTTGAGAAGACGCCCTTTAATTAAGCATATCTCGTGTATAATTTTTTTATAATCATTATATTTAAATCAAGACGAAATATTTCACCGTGTAAGATGAATGCAATGCTGACATTTTATTGGGACCATAAAGAGTAAATGCAAAGATGGCTGTTATGATCCATGATCATGTTTTTTTCCCGTTAATATTGGTTACACTAATTACTCCACAGCCGATGACTCTAAACTCTAACTAAACTATTAATTTATTTTCGTAGGACTTACTTTAGAAGTCCATTTCGTTTGCTATAACATTTCACAATGTTTAATAAATTGTCTATCTAGGCATACGCCAAATTGCCCATGTCACACTAAACTACTTGGTACAAGTAAGCGGATTTATAGGTACAAGTCTGTAACGAAATCGGCCGTCTGGTGGACTTCGACAAAGAGAACAGTCTCCACATGTGAAGCGCCGATGACCTAAATATCAAGTGACATAGGAGAAGCTGGTCACTCGTTGACTCTTTAGTGCAAGCCAAGCAACCCGACACGTGTACCAACAAAATACAAGCATTGAGATCTCAGTACTTTGTTGTACAAAGAACCGAAAGTAATTATTATAACTGTTTATAAATACGCCTTTACACATAATAGGTAGCTCAAAATTTTAACGTTAAAATCAGTCTAACTAATTCGATATCAATCGTTACCACTCGATTTTGCTTTATCAAAATGAAGTTATTTACGGCTTGTTTATTCTTTATTTGTTAAATAAATACATACATTTGAATCACGCCTGTTTCCCAGAAGGGTAGGCAGAGATCACTTCTTTCCACTCGCTACAATCCCGACAAATATCTAAATACAATGATAATTACAATAATTACAATATCAACTTCTAATGTGGCAAGCAAGTTGATAGGAGCTATCGTATCGTTGACAATGATATCATAACAAATAGAGGTAAATTCAATGTCAATGTAATGGAAAAGGTCCCAGATCTATTAACAGTAAAGGCGGCCGAATTAAAAGTAATGCTATAACAATATGGGGTAAAATCAATGTAAAATAGGGCCCCTTAATAATGTATTTATACAAACGTACCGAACGCTATGTGTCGTAGAAACGCTACGTCGTAGACATGCTACGTCGTAGACATATTCTTACTCGTAAAAAATGTGATAAATAAAGTTAAAAGTTATGAAATTAATTATAAAGTATGAATAATATTGTTTTTCATAGTTTTATTAATCGCTCTGTGGTTTCCTACGTTTGCTGTTGCAATCAATTGAAAGGAGAGAAAACACAGCAATGTAAATAAGGATAATACAAAACTATTATTTTTAAAATATTCTCGATATTATTTATGATTTAATGTTAATAAAATGGGTTTAATACCATGTTCACCGCAACAAAATTTACGAAACAATTTGTTTTTGCCTTATTGTATTCAGATAGAATTCACATTCACAATTACCTTGACGGCGCTATCGCCGGGCGCTGTCAGTTATACTCGGCAGCAGCGAATATCGTCCGGTCTCTTACACGTCGCGGGCACATCGGTCCGTGTCATGGAAGTTAGTCCGTCGGACATTACATTTGATTGCTCTGTTTTTTTTTTCATTTGTCACGTTCACAATTCTAAATAAGTACAACATACTCGAACGACTCTAGTCACAAATTAACAGCGGGCATGTCGTGTTTGGTGTCATTTGAATCTGCGTTAAATTAAAATGATCGAGTCACTACCATTTTTTTATCATTAAGAATTTAAGGATGTTATTCGATAGGCTGACGCAAAACTTGTAGCCGAAGTTGAAAATTTAACGTAACTTTGTCTTTAACAAAGTTGTTTTAAAGGTATGATTGTAATGTACTTATGTTTTATTATATTTTTAGTGTAATATTTATAGGTGCTTGTTTAAAATAATATTCCGTAGATACAGCTTTATGTACGACATAGGTAGTTAACTTGTTCGGTGACGCGCTCCTCGCTCAGAGGGGAGTCGTGGCGCCCGTGTTCCCACCAAACTACGGGAAGTCTAAAACAAAAATAATAATTAAAACGTCTTTCTTTATGCTTACTGTTTTACCCTGTTCAAAACTAATTATTTCATTATTACAGCTTTAATATTAATATAACTTAATTATCTATTTGCGTTTGACACAATTGGTATACATTATGTTTAGTGAACATGTTGGAAAACTGCAAAACTGTGTCGATTGCTTCTATAAGTCTACTCGTAAGTTAAATAATATGCGTTAAGTAGTAAAAAAACACTTTAAAGAAGGCGTATAAATATACTGATATCGAGTAACGAATCATAAATGCGCGATGCTTAAACTTCAGTTGACAAATACTTTATTTTTGTCATACAAGCTAATAGAGTTTATTCTATTCAAAAATGAAAGGACTATTACGAAGTCGAAGATGACGAGACGGTCGCGTGACGTCACAGAGCGGCACTCTGCGGCTGCGGCTATCGATCGACTTGAATCACATCGTCCTTTTCTCGCTTGGGGGTTATTATGCGCTGTCCCGTTCTAGCCCATAGTGACGCTGTCTAACTGAAAAGCTGCGTTCTGAAATACGCTACTAATATTTATTTTAACGCAAACGCCCGGGCGAAACACGTGGCAGGACAAGGCCGCGCGGCGAGAGCCTTCCGCGGCCACGATTCAACTTACATCTCCTCGAATATTACTAGCACCGAGTATCACATCATTTGGAAAATGTATGACATCAAGTCTTCATTTAATGTCACGCATTTTCCAAAGCAATCTTAAGTTGCCTCGTTTTATCGTAATTTGTTCAAATTTAGATAGGGAGGTATGATTATTGATTTGAAACTTACCTCTATGTCAGTTATACAAACATGGTTTATATTAATAAAAGTTGGGTGTATAAGAAAGGCTGGATCTCTTTACCTGGATAATTTACTGGGGCACGAAAATGGTTGGAATGGCTCATTAATACCTGACCTAGACTTACCTACGCGCGCATCTAGGCATCCGACTGAGTAGAGTTGTGAAGTAATTTTTAAATGTTTTTATCTATCATTGAGCTATTAAGTCGAATAATAGATGACATTTAAAATGATAATAAATTTGTTCATATTGATTAGGTTAGGTTATAAACCCAACATGCCTCAAAATCGTTAAAATCGTTAAATGTTTTTGTCCCGAAAACTGTTTTGTTGATATGTATTTTTGTTATTCCTTTCTAAATAGCAGTAGGTACGTGTTTAAAATAAGCTTTAGACACATGGTTTAATGCTGAATAGCTTCGTGTTCGTTTCGACATCGTTGTTGGTACTTACTTACGTAAACTTAGATAACGTCAATATTATCTTTTAAATTATGTTTTCTTATATAAGTACATTTAATTCTTACAAGAAAAACGGTTCTTAAACCATGAAATAAACGGTAATATATACAATCTAATTAGGAATACTTTTAGTAGTAGTATTGCTATCAGTACCTTTTATAATCAGAGTAGGCACACACAAAGACCAGGGCAATAAGTAAACTGCTTCTGGTTTCTACCAAACTGCAAACCTCTTAAGTTGCCCTGATAGTGGAAGGTGAAAGAATTGCTTGTAAATCTAAGTATAATAATAAATCCTTCATTAGTACCTGGAGCACACGGACCTCTGCATAACGGCATTTTATACATAAGAGCATATAATTTAAATGGATCGACAGGTTAACAGGTGAGCCATAACTTGTTAACCTGTCGAGAGACTGCGAATACCCGCAGGGCGCAACTCCGTGGCTCCGTCCTTTTCTAACTAGTCTAATAAAAAAGGACAACGAAGCAGGCACATTGTGCGAAGCGTGCTAAGGGGATTTAGCTTTAATGACGATTAAAAGCCTTATACTATGAAAAACACGTCAATAACAAGCGAATTTTCCACAGTGTTGAAAACCGTTCCACTATTATCGAATGAAATAACTGCTACAAACGATAATTTCTATTAAAAATTAGTTTCTGGTAATTTAGAAATGATTTTAACGTTTTTACAACTGAAACATCATACATACCAAACAATGTAGAAATATGAACTTTGAAAACGTGGAAATTGTTCAATACTCTCGGCATCGTTTCCAGATGAAACATGCCTCAGATTCTTTCTCAGATTCTGAAAAATACCGCAATGAGAAATACCTTCAATAATTTCATGCGGAATAAACTGGGTGGTAAATAATTCGGGGAGCGTTGTTCAATTTTTTAATGGTTACATTTTATCGTGGAGTTTTGGTCTTGTTATTTGCACAATTAAACAAGTTTTTATACAGAAGATTTGTGACTTAACTAGGTATCAACAATTGTAAAATATATTAACCTCAATGTTACCAGTGAAATAGCTTTAAATAAGACTATATTTAATTATCATTTACTTTGCTTTAGATACATGCGTATATATAATAACATTAATAACATCTTAGTAGTTAATTTTACCTGCTTGTGAAAATGTAATATATATATATATATATACACGCATTTATAAACGAATGAACTCAAGCCAAATGGTGGCCCAGATCGGCATGCCGGCGGAAAGCCGGATCGTGAGGTAGCTATGTAGATACTCACATAGGTGTAGCTTACAAGTGCGAGCGAGAGAGCCGCACGAGACAGCCAAAGGACAAGTTCACTGGGTGAACACGACGGCGAATGTCTGTATAATATAGGTATCAATACACTAAGAGATTGAAGCGTTTGGTTTTTGAGAGCAAATAACGAATTTAGTTTTTTCGAATCGTGCTGATTTATTCTTATTCGTATTGAAGTATTTAAGCGTTCGGAGCATAAAGTTGGAAAGTATTTAAAGCCCGTATCAAAGGCATAATGCTGAAATAATGAATCGAGTTAATTGGGCGTTTAGTGTTTTGTGAGACCTTGAAATTTATTCACCCTTTCACCTGACAGTTTGTCAGACAATTGAGCTGGGCCTTACCGGCACATGCGCGCAAGTGGGTTCGGCTCGAGCGGGTATTGACGAGGAATGCGAGTGTTTTAACTATGAACAATTCTTTGAAGGAGAATAGGTATAGTAAAACTTTGGCATTTTAACGTGCTTTAGTCACCGGATGAAATCCAAAACTCGACCTCGATAGAATACGAAAACTCGAGATTTTTTCATTTGATATAAAAATGTCGACTGTATGTAGTTACTTATTGTATTTATTTTGACAGACCTATCTCGAAAGGTTTGAAAATAGGGATCCAGGATGAATAACATTTAAAGGTACTAGTGACATTAGTATTAAAAATTTAAAAACAAATAGGCTTGTTTGGATTCGTCGATTTCAGTCGATTATTTCTTGGTCCTCATGATTAAGACTATAATGATATCCACCAATCAGCAAACAAACCGGCAAAAATATTATCTGCTTTCATGTGTTTTCTACTTATTGGCCGCGACTCTAACGTACTTATGCGATATTTAGTAGTGATGTTAATTATAGTGGTTTTGTCAAATAAAAGAACATTGAAATATCGAATCTCTTTGCATATTTATTGTACAAATAGCTATTTGCTAAAACCATTTTAGTTATAACCACGATGAGAATATCAGTCGATTCGGACAACGTAATAAATATTGGGTGAAATATGTGGTCCGATGTTATCTTATAGGATAAAGTCGTTGTTACTTCTAAATGACTCGTGTGTAAGTTTAACAAGCCACACTGCGATATTATCTAGACGACTATCGCGCCTTATCCTAGCATATGACGTCATAGAAACGTCACGTAAAAAACATTCCCTGCTTTTGTACTTATTGTATCAGAGGATATTTGAAAATGATGTTTACTTATAAATTGACTTATTTCTTGCGAGATTAAGATAGAGCTATATTTTAAATTTTGATGTTGACAGACAAGCAGATTTTTTCATAAAATAAAAAGCGTTTAAAATTAAACATATTATAACGTTTTTGTGGTTTTTGCCACTGACTTGACGTTCGTGCATTAACTTGTGTGGGAAATTGAGTCATCACCGTCATCGGACACGGTCTTAGAAAGGGATATAATGATCTAAGTACGCGTGTTCGTTCTCTGCCAAAAATACCTTAAGTCACTTCATTCATGACACCTCAGTTCGAAGGTGCTGCCGTCGATATTAAATACAACATCGGAATCATGGGCGTAACCGATGTGGCGTG
This sequence comes from Acleris cristana, assembly GCA_948252455.1. NCBI lineage: Eukaryota > Metazoa > Arthropoda > Insecta > Lepidoptera > Tortricidae > Acleris > Acleris cristana. The sequence goes on along the minus strand of OX411772.1, from coordinate 13,997,684 downwards.
ACGGCCAGTTCCATGGATTTTTGAAAGATAAAGCCGATTTGGGATGTTTTCTCGTTGTTCGAGCGCCGGAGAGTCACACCGGCGAGTGCTGCGGTGACGGTGACGTCACAGCGAGCGTCTGCGCCGCGCAACGCCGTTCGCCACCTATCCGGGTCAGCCCACGTGCTACATAAGTGGCATCAGTTTCGTACTCCGGGACTCAATGTTATAATGGCTCTCATGGCTAATATTAAAGCAATGTGCCACCTCCCTCCTCCGGGGATTGATTGGCGGCCTGATTGCCCTCGTCTCAGCCGTTATCCACCTGTTTTCCACAGTGGATGGCCTCCAACCTTCCCCGCTCTTCCCGGAAATTTCGCAACCTTTGAGGCAGCTCTGGCTACTCCGGAGTTAACCATGGGATGGTTGCTTCCCAACTTGGCACTAGTCAGCCTTAGTTCATGAGCAGCCGGGTTGTATATAGTTAGTATGCTTAAGGACTCACGGCAACAGGTTAAGAGTCGACGCTGTCTACTCAGCCTGATTCAAATTAACCTTTAGAACTGAATCTCACGTGGGTGCTGGATCCTAGTACCGTTCGGTAAGGCATACTTATAAAAAAAGAAAGAAAGATAAAACATTTATTCATAACAATAACACACTTAAATATAACTATTTATAAATATAGCTTGCTACCATTTCTGTTCTTCCATTCTAATGCACTATTAATAATACCCGTAACTAAATAAATAAATAAATAAACTAATAACTATTTGTTGCCACACGATACGGAGCACAGATGCTGCTGCTGAAGTTTGAAAACATAAGCTTATTAAATGAGCAGTAGGCGCGTTGTGAATAGAAGAAATATCAAATATTTAACCTTATTTTACAGGTTACTGACATTAAAAACATTACAAGTCTTGTTGAAACTGCCTCCCTCCGTTACGTATTCAGGAAGGCAGCAACGCACTTCGCTTACAGACACTCTTGTTGAAATCGGGTCTTTAATTTTTTAGGAAGCTGCCAAAATTATTTCTCTCAAGTCTTCTTCAGAGGATATTGGTGAATGGTAGATCAACGACTTCATATGACCCCAAATGAAGAAGTGACACGGTGGTAAATCCTGGTTCCTTGCTGGCCAAGGGATAGGGCCACCTCGATCATTAGTCAACAGTGTACCTCATTCAGTAACATGTTTCGTCAATAAATCTACACATTTTTTCCCCGGCTCGGGTCGCACCTGAGTCAAAGGTTCCACTACTGGTAGCATTGCCACGCTATTATCAACAAAATTTACTGAACCAGTTACGAACCGGGCCGGGCATCACAGCCCCTTATCCCTCAATCGCTGTCCCAAAGCCTTAATATTTGTTTTGCCTCTACGCAGCAAGGAACACCCAACGATCTCTACCGTTAACACAGGTACACAGGTACTCATACACAGGTTTGAGCTCTTAGTATTTGGAGTGCTTGAGCCTTGCAGCACCTTCAGCAGCAGCATCTGTGCTCCGTATCGTGTCCCCGAGCTTTATGAAGTTAAATGCGGTTAAAAGTTCGTATCATACAAGGACTATTCGTTTATTTATTTAGTTACGGGTACTATTAATAATGCATTAGAATGGAATGACAGTAATAGTTTATTTCAGGGCATTTATAATAGCAACCTAACATAACTTCATTTACCAGCTAGATATTTCAAAATTTCTGAAATAAAAACCGTTTCAGTAAAAAACACTGTATTACTTCCGATGATTATGAAAAACAATACACTAGGACTAAAAATATTTTTGTGAAACAAAAGACTCCCAAAATCAGTAACTATAGGTATCCATTCCGTTACTAAATAGACGTCTGAAAATTCCGTGAATCAGGTCAGAGGCCCTCGGCAAAATGCTTTGCGAGAACGTTATCGTAATCAAAAATGTATTGAATTGTCGTAAGCTAACGGGCGGTTGCGTCGAACGTGTATGTCAATTATATAGGTTGTGACAGTTTTCGAAAATGTTTTACTTTAGCGTTAAGCATCTTGGATAGAGCAACAGGACACTAGCAAACGAACATAAAATAAAAATACAGCACAAGGTTGAGAAACTAATGGGGCTTTAGTTGTGTCCAACAAAGAAGATATAATGTGCTTGCGACCAAAGTGAGACTTTATTTATTGATAATTTCATGCACACTATCATGATACCCGTATTAGGTAAGAGCGTCCGCTGCCCTGTCCTGTCATAATATAGAAAAACCATTTATTTCAATACTTTGCTCGTTTTGCAGGTGTTACGACAACCAAACTTGTGTGTGTACCTTCCCCGTTAACTCCGTGCTAATGACCGCGCTCCCCTTATTGAACGCCATGTTATGCGCTAACTCTATTTGACCAAGCCGGCCTTAATCAATGTAAGACGTTATTCCTACCTAATGTAGAACTTAACAATAACGCGCCTAGTTTAGTAATATCGTCTTTACTCGTACTTGTTATCAACAAGTTCATTTCAGACTTAACTCTTGTGATCAAATAATTAGGTACTATTAGATCGGCTCCACACGGTGATTTTTTGCAGCGATGTAAACGCACAATTAACGAAGGCGCAACTGAAGGCGTTTATATCGATTCAACGCGGTTTGTGTCCATGCAGAGTACAAATAAATGAATCATTAAAAGCAATTCGTACGCACGCATGTTTATATAAAAACATATCAGTTACATCCTACCTCTCTGCTGTATAGTCGGCCTTATAAGTAGCTCCACACTTTTGTACTTTGTCACTTTAACGCCTTTGACAGATCGGTGCAGCAGTTCAGACATGTCGTTAAAGTGACAAAGTACTAAAGTGTGTGCATGCTGCTTAAATAGGTAGCAACTAGCAAAAGTAAATCTTGAAGAAAATTCAGTTAAGGCCGGGTGAATGGTACCTACCACGTTTGCAATTTATACTTTGTCTATACTATATTCTGCACATTAAAATACTCTGAGGCATACGTTAAAGAATGTTGTGGTGACAAATAAAAGCCATTTTTAATAAAATTTACAAATAAAATATATGCGCAAAGCCTATATGTCTATGAGACATGGGGACGTAGCCAAGATGCAAACGCTACAAACGTTTTCTATCACTTAAAATGTATGGGATGACAGTTGACCACGTGGTTTACCGCTGCGCACGAGGATGTCATCCCGTACATTCTGAGTGATAGAAAAGAAAAACGTTAGTAGCGTTTGCGTCTTGGCTAGGGCCTCTGTCCCACTTTCGGTTTAGTTCAAAATGTTGGAATGGCTTCTAGGCGGTAAAAACCGTAATGGTCTTTGACCTGTTATGCCTATTGTTTTACCTAGGCCGCCATTACTGTCAAGTAAATAATATCAAAATTTTGAGGATGGTTACACTTTAAGCTCCATCCCACCTTTAAATTTTCCGACTCGTTTTGTAGCTGGCTATCCTTGCTATATAACAATTTTACACGTTGTTAGTTAATATCGAGGTATACACAGCCTTAAAGGAGCCTGCTGGCAGAATGTTTAGGAAAGCACCCAGAGCGATTTTACGAGCGGCGGATGCATTAATGGAATATACCAACATAGGCCATTCATTCAAGGCCAGAACCTATGATCAAGGTGAATGTGTGGGTGTTAAATCGTAAAGCCTGGCTCGTGGCGTAAATTTTATATTCGTTTAAAATCTTGTACTAGTAAGAAAGAAGTTTTTTCGAAAATTTAACCTTTTTTTTTAAACTCCTTTGTCTAGCCAGCAATGATATCTTTCCGTGTAGGTACCTAATATTCAAGAAAAATAATAATTAGGTACCTCTTAAAATCCGTCTCGCCACGTATAATGTTTTCAATCAACGACGTCCCACTGTAATGCTTAATTGTTAATAAATGTTGACGCAGCCAGCAACGCCAATTCGAATGGCAGCGTAGTCGTGAATTGAAATCACCAAAATAACCTAAAACTCCAGGTGGAAATACCTCCTCACATTATACAAGGCACGCTAGGGCTTGGTCAATCGGCGTCAGCGCATGACATGGAGTTCATCGATTACAGGTATCGCGGTCATTAACACGGGGTTTTACTATTTTAGTAACAAGTCCAGCATTTGCATATAGAAAATATTATTTGGTGAAGTGGAACTGATGATTTAAACCACAGATGGCCATAGGAACTCCTCAATGGTACCTATTTCAAGGGTGGCGATAAGATATTCCGATTTAGATAATTTGAGCGACTATAACAAAGAACATTAAATTGTTTAAATACGACTATGACATTCTCGCTGCGTTGCTTGTGACGAGCTTGAAATGTCTTAAAGTTTCATATTCAACTATGAAGTGGGACTACATAACAGCTTATTATGATCACTATAAAAAGTATAAAATATAATAAATGTTTTAAAAACAAAAAACCGCCTTCAAAAACGCAAAAAAATAACTTTTAAAGTGGCAGGTAATAGTAATAAATAAGTCAGTCCCACTTGAAGTCGAAGACTGACAATTATTTTTAACCAAATTTCATAAAAGAACTTTACCATATAAGTTGATGTGAAAAAAAAAGCGTAAATCATGAACAAAATTTACAATTACAAAACTTACTGTAGTTTTTTGGTCATAGTATGTAAGAAATAAGTTAATAAATATCAAGGGACGATCTCACACAAATTGGCCTAGAGCTTAGTTTTAGACTTGTACTACTCATATAGGTACTAGACAACGATATAAATGGTACTTATATAGAGAAATAAACACTTAAATACATAGAAAACTTGAAAGACAAATATGTTTATGTTTCTAAAAACAAATACTCGTGCTCATCACACAAATACTTGCCCATACCGGGAATCCAACCCGGGAGTGCTAGCTTCGTAGGCAGGGTCACTACCGACTAGGCTATCGCGTCGTCGTCAGTAGTTGTGTTGTAGTTGGTACGTGTGAGTTACAACAGCTCCCACCATCTAGTGGTAGGCACATAAACTACTCGGGGGACAACAACATAGGGGGGGTTATGGCGAATCGTTTTCATGTATTCTGTTATTTTGTTACAGAGATTAAATTAATGTTACGTGTCATTATTAATTATTTAATGATTTTTCACATATGTCTTATCCGTGTACAAGTTGGGGCACAAACGGGCCATGTCCTTTTTCTAATAAACTGAGTATAAACTTGTTCAGTCTATTCAGGCCGAGGATCATTTTTTTGTGGCTATTAATTGCTATGATTAGACTCCAATATTCGTTTTGCCTCACCTGAAACTAATTCTACGCAAAGGTACGTCGCGGGCGTCCTCTATTTAACTATAGTAACTAAAATTTACAGAAATGAACATTTAATTTTAAATGGCAATATTAATCAAAACACATAATAATGTCAGTTAGATCACATAAATGCATAGGTGTTGAGAAGAGGTCGGCGGGAAATGCGCGGGGGACAAGGATGCGTCGAGCCGGCGTTTAGTTCCCGCGGTGCAGCGGCGAGGCGTTGACGCGGAGGCGCGCGCGAGTCGCTCGCCCGGCCCGGCCGCTAGACCGCCCTAGTCCCTCAGCCAGAGGTAGGAATTAAGAGGACTGTGAAACTACGCTGAAATCACGTAGCTGTCAATTATTTTTCATACAAATTTAGCTCCGGGCGATAACGTTTCTCACCCCCTAAATCAAGTCCTATTTCCACGATTTTTGAATATGTTGTAGATATTATAAAACACCAGGTCTGTACGTTTCCATTTTTTTTCTTTTCATTTGTTTCTTTCCAAGAAATATTTTCTTAAAAAGGAAAACAAACAGGCGTAGTTTTTCATAATGTCTACCACATATTCAATAATTGTAAAAATAGAACTTGGTTTACCGTCGGAAACGTTAGATCAGATTTTGTATGAAAATTTTCAGCTTCACAAACCTCTTACCCCTTACTAATAAACGTTGAGTAACGGTGGTATAGCTATACAATTTCGTCCTTATCTGTCAAATCCAAACGTCACAATGACAGATAAGGCCAAAACATTGTATAGCTATACAACAGTTACTCAACATTTATTAGTAAGGGGTAAATGTGGTTCAAAGTTTCCGCTCTTGTAAACTAAATGAACAGTAAATATGTTCACATTTTTTTTTGTTATTTTGAAATCTCGAAGTTCTTCATGAAACAGTTTTATTTTTAATTTTTACCAAACTCGATTGCGCTTAATTTGTGTTAGTTCTTAAACCAAAGGTAAGAAATAATAATTTATAGGTACTTATGCACTGATACATGTTTGAAGATTATTCCAAAATTAAAAGTATGGCTGAAAAAATATATTTCCAATCAGTCGTGATTAAGTAATATATATTAAACAAAATATGTCCAATAGTGGTTGAACGTAAAGCCGGTTTTACACTTGTAAGTTATTACTGTACGTTCTAAGACGCAACTATGGGTAAAAGTGAGTGGCAAACATCTGCATCTCTGTCTTGCATATAGTTACTTTGTTTATAAACTTACAGTAATAACTTACAAGTGTAAATCCGGCCTAACAGTGGTGGATGATCTTATTGTGATACAAAACAATATTAATAACAGAAAAATTTATTCCTATGGGTATAATGATAAAAAGACCTCACAAAGGCCAAAAGTTGTAGAAGATAGAACGATTGACAATTTTACCATAGTATTTTAACAATATTTGGGTTTATTTCGGGAAAATGGCTGATTTTTGAATGCATCTGATCTTGAACTGTGTTGCCCCATTTGGTTTGTGAAATGTTCCAGAGCGTTACTGTATTAACAAGGTGTTCGACTGATACCTCAATACTAAGTGTTGTGTTACAGATGCTTCATTTACTGTTGAAGCTTCCGCCTGGCTTGCACTGCGAAAGTATTTATTCCTTTAATTAACTTCTTACGCAAAAAGTTTCTGTTATTTCTCAAAACAATGTTCACATAACTAGATTGACTGAAATAATTTCTGTCATGTCATGACAGGGTCAGGGCCGCTGTCCCAATGCAGAACCTTTGTGGGATACGGATTTCACCCTTAGGTACATTGTATTGTAAATATTTACCTACGTATATGTTTACTAATATTGCACTATATTTTTATTCACCGATAGGGAAATCGTATCTATATAACAAATTGAGTTCCACATAGAACCTTTATTAAAATAAACATGAGCTGGATTCAAACCTACAAGCATCTTCTTGTGTGTTTATCACAGGAAATCTGAAAAAAAAAACCGCAAATTGTAATTAGTTTCAGTAACTTAAAAGTACGTAATGGGTTAAAAGCAAAAAAATAATTTCCTATGCATTTGCTTTTAGTGAACCACGCTTGAATTGATTGGAAAGGGTCATCCGATTGAGCTGACACCTGTTCAAAGTGACACGCTAAAATACTGCTTTATTTACCATCCCTTCTGAAAGCGCTAATTAAATTGATATGTTACTGAAATCTGATAAATTTGTTTGTGTAAGCAAATAATTCCAAATTTTAATGCATACACTCTTGATTTCAGGCATAATCCCGTGTTCCATTATATTTGGTAATATCTAATTGGTTTTGAAATGAGATCATGTTGTTTGTAACCATAACGTTGACAATAGATATTTAAAAAGACAACAAAAGGTACTCGCTGCCTATTTTCCATTTTGTACGTCTAGGTATACGGTTTAGGTTAAACAATGTTTCGTCAGTGTGGGGTAATCTGGAGGGTACTCGGTTTAGGACCAAGCCTCAAGTTTGAAAAAGGAAAAACTACTTTAAAAAGACACAGAGCTACGTAGATAAGTACTAACCGGGAAAAAAACCTAATTATTCCCGAATAAGCACATCTTTAATTGCTGTGATCATTGTACCCAAAATAAGCCATTGATTTCGCAATTAAAGAGAACAATTGCTGATTTCGAACCCTGTTAGTACCTATGACAGTCTTCAAATGCAGTCTTTTTACCTTTTCCAAAACCGAAGTCTGTTCGTAAGAACAGATTACCTTACCCTTATAGTCTGCAAATTCCCCATACTCGCCTATTTAGATTCCTCACCCTTTATTATCACATAATAATTTGGTGCTTTTGGTCAATTACTAGCTTCTTACAATAATAAAAATGCTACAAATGTAAAAACAATTAAAAAAAATCCTAGCTTGCGAATTACAAAGGAGTTACCAAATACATTATTTAGGAACGTGCAATAAGTACATAGGTACCTGTTTTATTTACTTATATCATCAATGTACTCTGTGATTGAATCCACACCCAGATAAAATCACCGGTGTTTCAAATTTCCCCATTAAATGTGTTAGGTAAGTAAATATTAAACAATCAAGTGGTCCGAGTTGTGCTCCAGGTGAACAGTCGAGACCTGTAGGTCGGCGGCGCTGCCATGACGTAATTGATTTAAACGAGTAATTCCTTTTTCTAAAGGTCTTTGTTGGAATCGTACTAAACATGTAAGTTGGTTTTGTATTTTGTAGGGGATTATTGCAGTTGTCTTTACGATTTAAAGCAAATATCGTCAAGCTTCAATATAGTTTGTTTCAAAGCCCTTGAATTTTGATACCTATTATTTTTCTATATATATTTTGACATTAGTACCTAGTATTTATTAGTATTGATAACCATATAGGTACAGTAACAATTCACACGAGATTCCATATTTAGTATTTGTGTATAAATAAGGACTTCATTTTGCATGGAAAGGCAGTACACAGGCAACATTATGGTAGGTGGGTTATTTGGTCCATAAACAATGGCAGTCTCGAATGTACATGCATTGCCAACCTAAGGACTGAGAGGGAATGCCTCTATGCTACCGGCTGTCTCACCCCCACAGGAACACTGCTGCGTGGCGACAGTTTTGTTTGTTTTGTGATCGGATCTACTATTGGTCATAATCACTTCTATAATTCTGGTGCTTCATGTAAAGTTTCATATCTCTTATCCTACCGAAAAATAATGTTTTTAAACTAAATGTTCAATAGGCTCGTGAAACGCCTCATTCACTTTACAGAGAGCTCCTTTAAAAGTTAAGCTCCTTTAAAGGTAAGCAGCTTATATGCTCTTACAGGAACTTCACTTCTATAATACATCAGTTGAAAAGTCTTCTTCGTTTCCTGTGATATAAAAGGGATCGTAAAATACAACATATTTGTTGCAGAATGACATAATATTTTTTCTACGCACATATCATTAGTGCTCTAAAATGCGTTCAGAAACCGTGGGAAACGACCATTCGCTGACGCTCGTTTTATAAAACCACACTCGTATTTTAAGGTCTCTCATTATGCATCAGTTGTATAAACTAATATTATAATCTTATTTTTACGCGATTGCACTTTATTTTGTTATTCGATTGTGATGTCAAAAAATAGTTAGTAAATCCGCCGCAATAACACATTCTGAAAAAAAAACCTGAACATTAGGGTTCAAAGATACAGCTCTTAAACGGAGGATGGACGAACAGCGTAGGGCTATTAATAGGGTCCCGTTGGCCTGCCTCGTAATTTTATATGAAGGATTTTAACCACGAAATGAAATCATAACACACCATGCACACTTTTATTTTCTTAGCCTCTTTTCTGTATGTGCCATTTGCTAGTTTTGTACTTCAATTCAATAGCATTCTGTTGGTAGAAAAATATTTTATTGCCGCACCACTCCGCTAGGTCACGCTCCTCTCTATTTCACAACCGGCTGTGACATGTCATCCGTCCAATAGGCTAATCGATTGCCTACACACTGCACTTCGCCTATGACTTAAAACATCGTCTATGGCACCATAGTCGCAGATATTCGTGTAACTTCTAAAATGCAGAGTTTGTCTGTTTATGGCATCTTTAAATAATTGCTAAAGCCTCCAAATGGCGCAGTTTGTATTTCACAGCCAACTTAAAATTAGTTAGCGAACAGCAGTCACTGATATTGATAGGTAGTATATTGCCCGAGCACCAACTTTCCTCCAATCGATCGAGTAACTTTTTATACTTGCATCGAACATGGTTGAATAATAGTTTCAAATTTTACAACACGATGACGGTGCGAAAAACTTCGAGTTCATGCTAGAAAAATATAGTGAATACGAATAATATGGCGGTGCTGATTTGATCGCTACGATCATTTTCTCGATAACGATACGTTGAAGTTACCGACTCGATATAATGATAAAGTTACTGAACACGATTGACCTATTATATACTTAATACGGTACGATATAAAATACAAAATAAAGAGCATGAAATGCTCTCCGTTATGACTGCTGCTCAATTTCGCACCTTAATAAGCCGTCATTTTAATATAAACGCTAGCGTCAAATTGTAATTCAAAGGTTAATAAATATCGACGTTTGAGTTTATGTCTAATCGTGTTCTTTGAGGATTTTTTCTTAGTAACCAAAATAATTATTGGTTTTAATTATTTATTATAACATGTTTGATTTTTTCATTAGGACCTATCAATAGTTTTTCACTCAAGTATTAAAGGTTTTAAAGTTACGGTACTAGATGTGACGGTAACGAAATAATAACAAACATTATCAGTAAGAGTTAGTTGTTTGTTTTAACAAAAAATCCATTGGGTACCTATTAACAAAAAAAGGAAATGTTTAATGGCAAAGCAAAGCCTTGCAGTAAACATTGTTTCCTTAACTCTGTCATTGTTAAGAATACTTTAAGTTACGTGTAATTCAAGTACCAAATCAAAAGTAAAGGGTGGTCCAGACATAGAGGCCGCCTGTAAAAACACAAATAAAAAAAAAACTAATATAGTTATACAAAATCCGAGTTTTGTTTTGAGATCAAGATTTAATTACGTTAAAAATATCAAAAAAATATATTCCAACGGGACCTTGTTTTGCACATTTTAGGAGTTTGGAACGGAAGCTTTTGAACAGCGATTTTCCAGATTTGGCTGCGATCTGCTTGGAAATCCGCGTCCATATTCGCTTCATACTTGCAATGTTGGTCGCCGGCTTATTTAACTCGCAATATCGTTGCTTACAAAGAGCCCAAAATCGTTCAATCGGCCGAAGCTGGGGCACATTCGGGAGGTTGTCTCGTTTTGGTACAATAGAGATACCTGCCTTCATCCAGAACAAAGAAAAAGTTACTCCCGCTGGGAATACTGTCCTTGTACAGCTTAGCTGCACCTTTAATGCACCGATCTATTTGACCTGGATTATATTTAGGACTACGTCTCTTCTTTCTGCTTCGAATCCCGGCTGCTATCTTTACTCGCCGATACGTAGAAAGTGTAAATCCGAGATCGCGTGACGAGACACGGTCAGATTTGCTGCGATCTTGTCTCGCCTTCTTCAACACCTTTTTCTGTAATCGAGGCGTATTTACAGTCGGTTGCTGCCCAGGAAGCTGCTTGAATCCTACTTGCCCATCTTCTATGTATCGCTTTAACACATTTCGGATGGTCCGGTCAGGTAATTTTTGCTGGCGGAAGTGGTACAAAGTGTCAAGACGATTTTGAAAATGGCGTTCGTAAAATTCTATTATTGACCTAGCTCGACATTCGTGCTCGATACGTTTCATTATGAGCGAATTTTTAAGATTTCAATACCGAAATGCAAACAATGATAAATTATATTTAAGATACTTTTGACATTTGGTTCAATTGTTTATGCTTGTTGCCATAGAAACAGTTGCAACAAGCGGCCTCTATGTCTGGACCACCCTTTATTTGTACTGCATGGCCGCGGGGCTGTATTCCTCAAACTGCCAAACTTCAAACGCTCGTTACTCGATGCGTTCATTGGAAAATTGACGCCGGCGGCGTCGCGCCGGTCATTTTTGGGAAATTGCTCCATATCCGATACCAGTGTGATACTCGTACCAGCCCAGCACCAGCCCGACAGCTGCGATTCGTTTCAGCGAACTAGGACAACAGTCCGTTTTGTAGCGTCGCTCGAATAAATATGTACATTTTGCGAGGCACTGTTTGTAGGGTCTCGATAAAGTATGATTCTTAAATTATGATACCGCGTCATGTTATAGTTTAGTAACTATCCTTTGTTCTTTAGTTAAAAAAAAAACGATTAAAAAACCTTATTGTAGCACAATATACACGAAAACATTTATTTAAAAAATATATAAATTCAATCATATATTCACTATTTGAAATAGATCGTGACTTGTTTATAGAAAAAAACTAACCAGAGAGGCTAGACAAGATGCATAACGCTGACATAAACGACTTTATAAAACTGATAAATTGTATGAAATGGACATAAACACTCTACGCGACCGTCCGGCAGCTTACGTCAATCCTATACATTTTTGATAACGACAACGTTCTCGCAAAGTCTAGGGCCACTGAACATGAACTATACTTTGCACCTTTACTTTCGGACTAGGCTCCAGGGGGCTTAGTATGCTACGCGAGATTTACTGTTAAGTATATTTTACGTCATTCATATGAAAATAAGAAAATATAACATAACGTCACACTTTAAGATGCTTAGTAATAAAAGGTCTCAATTCACACAAAATACACTTTTATTTAAAACCTTAAATGTTACCGAATAACTACATATATTATTATATTACTCGGCCAAAAAATTGAAATGTAGAAAGAGGTATTTTAGTCTAGTGAACGAGCGCAGCGGGTGATCAAGGCCGTCTAATATAAAACACAACCTGTAAGGTATTCTTAAAATGCTTACTAACTATAACTCGATAGTTTGAACCTTTGATTTTTAAATCATTTTTGTACCATTAGCTAACTTTCTATTACAAGCTGCGGCAGTTGAACCAGCTGTTAGACATCTGCACGCCGCCGACTTTTACTGCCGACTAAATATAGGCCGGCTTTTACTGCCGACTAAAAAAGACAATGTTTAATTGTGTTTTCCGCATATAAAATAAAATAATGATTAAGTGTATACGTTGTTAATATGATCAATATGATCATGCTCGAACTTCAAAAGTGCATGCGATTATATGAGTGTAAAAAGAGATGTTATACCAACCGTTTTTTCCTATTTTATTAAACTTGTGTTTTATGTGTTTCTTGAATAGTATTAAGAAAAACAAAACGATTTTCTTTAACATTTCATTAAATGGACGAAAAGTAACACATAGTTAAATAAAATCCATGAACGCTACGTAGCTGACGGCATAATAATATCACCACTATGGCTCTTAGCTATACCTACTTGTATCATTGGAACTTTGCAAACAAGCTAAGCCTACCATGTGTTCTTATAACCTCCTCTCTCAGGGAAAGGGTGCTGCTTTTCATTCTATCTGACAGGAATCTGCATAGTGTGTGCATTGTGATAGGCGAGAAAGTTACCCTGGAGCGCTATCCGCAATCGAACCACACATCGGCCCATGTATCGCTGGGAGCGTTGGCGAGCGCTATACTTGGCCCCCCAGGACCTATTTAACCTGCCATGGCGGCTCTAACGATGTTCACAAAAATATGTTATATTCGCTTTTCAAATTTAAAATATCAATCTGCCAAGCTATCATCTTCGTAAAACAAAGGCCATTTTCTAAATTTGTCTCTACGCCTATTAGGTATCATCGTATTGTCAACGTTATGATAACTCATTAAATTGACAATAAAGGCTTAGTTAAGAACAGTACGATGTCGATAGGAGTAATTTCTTCTATTTTTTTGACAACGATAACGTTCGTCGAATTCTTTTCATCGAGGGCCACTGGTGCGATTAAGCGTATTTAATTAAGCGTTAATTTGATATTTTTTTGACCCCAACTTGGTCGATTTTCTATTGGTAAAATAAATAAATTGTAAATAGGGATACTGGAGTTAAATAGGTATATGGTTTAATATCTACAATAAGCTAACAATAATCGAGGTGAAAAGGATTCTCGGGATTCCACGCGGACGCCGGGATTATAATTAGTTGTTTTTTCTCTTTGAAAATCTTTAATAAAGCTCTTATGTTCTACCAATTAAAGCTTAATACATACGTCATATCAAATCAATTTAACTTAACGCCCTCAACACAGGTATGTTGTGAAAACAAAAAATAAATACACACAATATGCGGATTCAATAATGTATGCTTTGATAGCTGTATGTATATATTCGTGATTGTATGAGTTGTCGGTGATTGTCAATAAACTGATTTTAATATCGCTTATCTTATCTTAACTTTCATAATAAACGATAAAAATAGGACGAGAACTGAAAACATTTTATTAATCTTTTCATTTATCGTTCATACTCGACGCTAACTTAAGGGTTTTAAATTAAAGTTAGAACCTGAAACTTTAACAATTATTTAACGTCTAGTACTGGACCTCATTTGTATAACCCATATGGATATCAGATTGTTTACGTTATGTTAGCTCAAATGAACTTCATACTAAATACGGCCGTATCGTTAACATGCTGATATTGATAATAACAATATAGTTCAAAGTAAAGTAGAATAGAATCCCCAGCCTGGAATGATTCCGTTTGGACATAGCAGTGCGTAGCAGGCATTTTATTTAATTTAAGTTTGAGTCGTATTTACTACGCGGCGTAGGCATTTCGTAGCGATTGATATAGGCCGCGTAGCGTTGTCAAACGTAGTTACTTAGCGACGAATAATCTACAAAGTGCCGGGCCTCTACATTACTGGGTGAAACCATATTGCCTTAAACGTGTTATCGTATTGTCAACGTTATTATGGCACTTATTTGCTTGACAGTAGAGGCGGAGGAGTTAAAAACAATACGATACTACTGTCAAAGACCATAAGTTTGACCTTCATTATGCTTTTCGTAGTTAAGTTAAATGAAGTTAATCGTAAATAAATCGTAAATGGCACGCTAACGATGCTGGTTCAAAACAAAAGAGCTAAAAATCAAATTTTATGATTTTATCAGGCATACGATCAAATAACATAACGCGCATTTATCATAACAATCATTTTCTTGTTATTATGGATTTTCAGTAAATTTCTTCTATGAACATTATGATTTAAGAAATTATGCATTTTGTTGTTATGCATAATAATAATTATTATAGTTGGTTTATTATAGAAATCGAAATTAAGCAATTTGTATTATGCGTAAAATGAAAATTAGTACATTCCTTTTATGCAATTCCTAACACTCCCATTTACGATATGGTCGCCGTTTTTGACAAGTTAAATAAATATTTATTATTGTACTCCTTTTTTATACTATTGCTTTTCATGTTTCGTGTACTGCTGTTAAAAAATAAATGATTTGTTTGTTCTCATTTCTTTTTTACATATGTACAGTCGACGTCATAAACATGTTTACACTTCAGTATCTTGTCACTTTCATTCACTGACATGAAAGTGACAAGGTACTAAAGTGTAAACATGTTTATAACGTCGACTGTACATACATACCTTCACGCCTATCTCCCAATGGGATAGGCAGAGACTATGGAACGCCCAGGTGCAACAACTTTCGCTTCAAAAGATGTTTATTCAGTAAGCAGGCCGCACGGGCATTTTTAGGCGTCAAAACTATTTGAAAAAAATCAAGTGCCCGTTTTCTTTGCAAAGAGTGGATAACCCTTCAGTAAAGCGCCGTTCTTACACTCGCAGAGCGATTCAGTCACTCGACTTTTAGTTGATCGAGTGAAATCAAAAACGAATTGCAATCTCGCGCCCGCATTCCGTGAAACGGAAAAATAATATTTAATCGATTTCGAAAGCACATACAGCTTTGTTGCGGACTGGGTTGATTTGTGGGATATTATCATTAAATTTGATAGAATAGATAGAATCATCGTTTTGCCGTTGAATCAATCTGCCGACAAAAGATCAAGCTGCCGACTTGTACTTAATCACATTTTGTGATTATCATCCAATTCGTCAATAATTTTAAGTTGGCTGACTAAAATCAAACCGTGAGAAGGCCGCCTAGTACAATCAATATTATGCATTTTAGTATTTGTAAGGTTGTATTTTCGTGCATGATTCATCTTATTAAAATGGTGTGATAAGAACGGGACTAGGTATGCTTCATTTATTTTCGTTATAACTCAAATTATGAACGAATATTTTGAACGTAATTGTAAGTTTGAAAATAAGGATCTTTGTCATACTGTGCAACAATTTAATATTTCGCAAATGATATTTTCCACCTCCATCTTAAGTAATTGAATCTTGAATGTGAGCTCTCATGGTATATTATTGCAGTGCGGACAGGCATCTTCCTTTCACCCCATTATGTGCTCAGACGATAGCTGAGCTCCGTCTAACAAGCTAGACGCGGTTACTTTACTGCACTTTTTTTAAAGTCTGCAGTAACTTGCTCCTAGAACAAGTTAAATTATTTTAGAGCGGCGAGACAGCTATGCAAGTCTGGCAGACGGCACAGTTCGCATCAACTGCATAGAAAATGTAACAAGAACTTCATAAGGCTTTGGCTTTACTAATACGAATTTATCGATTTCCGTTTTCCCGCTTACTCAATATTCAACGTAAACAAGCATGAACGTTCGATAGTTAATGTGTACAAGACGACCTATAAAAATAGTTGTTATAAAAGCCCCATTCCACCCCTTCTATAAATACCTCGCCAAAGTCGTTCAGCGGATAATTCACTTACTTGCGCCTAGCTGACTACACTGCTATGGATCTGAGGAGCACTGACGCAAGCGGTCTTCTGACGGATATTGGACCTGAGAAAACTAGGTCGCAGAAGTAAGGAAGGAGTTCAGGGCATTATGGCTAGATTAGCGAAACATTTATTGATTTAGCTTAACTACAGGTTCAATTGTTTACGACGACGATGCAGTTACTTAGCCTATTTATTAGTGGTCCTGCCCACGAAGCCAACGGTTCTGGGTTCAACTCCTGATATGGGAAAAAAATTGTGTGATGAGCGCGAGAATTTGTTTCTGAGTTTGGGGTGTATTCTACAATTATTATAGGAATGGTTAGTTGTTTACTTATTACACCGAACATTTTAGTCAAATATGTCGATGACATGGTGTGGTGGTCAAATAATTACGAACGCTTTCTTAAGACTTTATTGCTAAAAATCAGTCAGGTGCGAGTTGGATTACGTTTTATTTGTATGAAATGTTAGATATCCAATGTTCTGCTGCTGCTTGAGATAGTTATCGCTCGCTACATGCTATCTCTCATGATAAGTCAAAGCATTTTGATTGAGCGATTGTTTTTTTTCGCTCTGTAAATAAATTCAAATATCTAATGATGCGGCTATGTGCAGGGATGTTGTTCTCTTAAAAACGGCGGTCGGTCGAACGAACGAGCGAAAGCGCAGCGGCGAATTTAAGTAGTCCCGTCCGAGCGAACAAAACACATTTTAGCGCGTGCATTCTCAATTAGGCAGCCTTATACGTTCGAGAAGACATGCTGCCAAATAGAATACACGCGCTAAAATGTGTTTTGTTCGCTCTGATTCACTCGTTCGTCCGTCCGTTCGTCTTTGTTGAGAGAATGACACCCCAGACCAATAAGTACTACACCTTTTGGAAATGTTAGTGCGATAGCTTTAGCCGTTTCAGAGAAAAATAGGGTCTTGACCTCTTGACAGACCGATGGACAAATGGATAACCAAGTCATATTATAAAGGTACTGTTACTCAGTATTTAGTACGGATCACTAAAATTACTTTTTAAACTTTCTTACTCGCTAACATACAGTCAATCTTAAAGGTATCCTCTATTCGACTTTATCCGATCTTGAAAGACTTTTTAAGACCTCTTGCACTATTAAGAAAGATATAATTAATATCACATAAGTTCATGTTTTTATTTATAAAATTAATGACTGTGCAACTGCTCTGAAAAGTATTAATACCGAGCTTTCATATTAAATATTTCGTTAGTATAGGTACTTAATGTTATTATTATTGGAAAACAATTATTTTAATCCAGGTACGCATTACGGTGAAATACTCAATAATGATCCCTGGTTTTACTGTGTTAAAACGACTTTGTTCAAGCGGTATTTCAATGTATCGCCTCCTACATTAAAACTTGTAGAGAAATGTGGGAAATAAGATACCGATCACTAAAACCTCCTTATTGCCCATGCCTACGTTAGTTCACAATAACTATTAAATAATCGTGTTTCTCCGGATAAAGCGAGAGCAGCTATCCTAGTAGAACAATTTTATTGCAATACCAACAGAGTCTCAACCAGTGTTGTGTCTACGCTCCGCCGTCAAATGCAGAGCTCTGACTTAAGTTGCGACAAACTCCAAACAATAGCTGGCAAGTTTGAACACGCCTTAACTGGCCGGTCATTCACCAATTCAACTACGTCTATTGTTATGCGGTTATAGTTCACTGCAGACTGCGAAATTGGGACCAATTAATTATTTAAAAAACATGCAAAAACATACCTACTCTATCAAATTTAAGGAGTTCTAGGTTTCTGTTTGGTTTTTTAAAAACGTCTCTCAAAATCGTGTAAATGCGATCAAATGCGAATCTGACTCACGCACCGAAAAGGTTCCAAAGCACAAGTTAGCCATTTTCATAAAAAAGTGAGAACGATGTTTCCCTTACGCTGCCTTTGCATTTCAAACAGTCTTTTACTTTAAAAATAATGGTATTGAAA
Source organism: Acleris cristana (assembly GCA_948252455.1). Lineage (NCBI taxonomy): Eukaryota > Metazoa > Arthropoda > Insecta > Lepidoptera > Tortricidae > Acleris > Acleris cristana. The sequence goes on along the minus strand of OX411772.1, from coordinate 13,979,202 downwards.
AAGCTCTATTATTTTTTATAAAGTACTTACCTAACAATTAAAGACTCTTACTGAAATGCTCGTACCCATTGCAACTATTCTCTGTTTGGCCTAGTCATTGGCTAGTAGAGAATGCTTTAAAGCATTTAGTCCGCCAATAATTCTTACTTTTTGTACTGTGTAATAAAGTTAAAAAAAAAGTAATATGCGATTGTTAGCAAGTATTTACAAATATCTAACAGTTGTTACTCTGATGAATACCCAACTGGTAAATCAAACGTTAACATTGTTGACTAAAATCCTAAAAGTACCTAAACCTACATTATAGGTAGGCGTTTGCCTATCATGGATGCCTCATGATTAATAATGTTTTATCTTGCCTCAGGCTTTGTATTGCCGGGATTCACCTGTTATCAGCCACCTGCAACCACCTGTTAAGGAGCCTCGACGTGTAAACAATACCAGCTAATAATTGCGTCCTATTGTTATCATGTTTGCTATTGGCTGTTCTATAGAGCTGGCTTCGCTTGACTGACAGATCATCTATTCCATATCATTCATTCATGCATGAATGTCAGAGGTCAATCTCACACAATTGACCTAGTCTCAAACTAAGCTTTAGACTTATACTACTGATATCGCGCTCATTACACAAATATTTGGTCACACCGTAAATCGAACCCGGGACCCCAAGAGTCGTATTGATAGACAACGTCGCATAAAGATAACAGACGTTGCTGGTAAAGCAAATTACGCAATAAGAGGGTCCTGAGGGGCTATTGTCTAACACACTCGCAATAGCAACCGGCTTCAAAGTGGAGCAATTGTTTTCATTTTGTATGCAGACAAGCCTTCGATTTTCAAAATGAAAACGATCGTGATCGCGAGTGCGTTAGACAATAAGCTCTCTGGTTAAAACAAAGCAACACGTTGCCAGAAAGATACTACTGTAGAGAGAATAAGCACAGCGGCTGCTACTTTTGCATCAAGACGTTGCATCGATCACCCCTCTCTCTTTTTCTTTCTTGAAAAACAAGGGCATAATGAGTTGCGGGCAGATTGTTATTCATTTATTAACAACGTCGGTCAGAAACCGCAAATTATACAATGAAATACCCACAAAAATTAAATTAATCTAAGATGATGATTTTGATGTGTATCAAAACGTCGTAAGGACGAACATTAAACATCGTTGAAAATGTGTGAAATGCTAAATAATGGAATGTCAAAACGGCCAATACCTAGTTGTAAAATATACATATTATTATGTTAACGTGCTCACAATATGCACGAAGGATGTTTAGGATTTTAAAAATATTTCACGATTTAATTATTTGACGAGGTATAGGCAACTAGAAAACTAGGAATACGATCTACTCGTACGTACTACGCCTAAGTAAGTTAAGCAAAGATATGTACCTGGATGAATTTATAGAGCAGTTTTTTAGATTTCGCAAGGTTTTAAAAAAAATCAGTGAACAAACTACAAGAAATATTTTTTTACACATTAGACAGGATAAAGACAACGAGGCAAAACATTTAAAAAAGCTTGGCATAATTTGGGTGGCATTTTTGTTCACCGACATGACGAATTTGACACTGAAATGACGATTGACGTTATAATATGTACAAAATGCAGAAAAATGCATTAATAACCACTGTAACAAATAGTTATCATGTTAGGGTCACCATGATATCTGACTACAGTGACGACAATTTAGCGCTTGCGTGATCATTTCGGCGGTGGTTTTTTTTTTCATAATTTAATTACTACTAAAGTATTGTCTTTAAATCGATGCCTTATTTACATTTAACATTCTTATTTAAATATAACCTATCAAATGATAATTATAATCAAAATCTAAAAACAATGACACCAAAATGAAGAGAAAACTTGCCTTCAAAAATTGACCCCGCTATCGCTTTGGCCGAACTGCTTGACCATGGAACCTGTGACTGAAATTAAAAGATGCACGTACTTAAATGTTAACAAAACGCTGCAATGAGACAAATTAGTCTCAGTGTTTTTAAGCGAGTTAGTTGTTTAAAGAATTACCTCGTAATTCTAACATCCAGCACCTTTACTCACTATCACTGCGTCTTGCAAATTGCAAGTTACAATGTAATCACTTTAAGTAGGCACCTACTTGTAGAAAGTGGCGTAAGCGCATTCTAATGATTATAATAGACGTTCCTCTTCCATTTTGGTTTATCACGTAACCATTTCTGACAGTAACTTCTATTATAAGTACAATTTTGTCTCATAAGACAGTGAATAGCAGAGGCTCCCACGCGAGCTGTAGCTCGTGGGTGGGCTTGCTCCGCGCCGCGCCGGCGGCAGGACCAAGTACGTTGCTCTGGCGACCATCCAGTCTGCGACACAAATAATGTGCTCACTGGGAGTATACATACACCGATCTTTTTTTTTTCAATTTGGTACTTACCTAAAATATTTAATTTATGAAAAGTAATTAGTTGTAATAATTTCGGTAATAATTTCGGCGAACTCAAATTGCAAAAAAGCAGACAAATTGAGATTTAGGTAAATTTTAATTTTTGTTTGGCGATGGACCGCATAGCAAAATATCACATTCAAAATAAATGAGGAAAACTTTAGGGATTGGCTAGTACGTAAGCCTCTGATCAATTATTTATTTCACTTTCACTCGCAAAATAAACCATATTTAACTCAATTAATTTTCCTATTAACTTTGCTCGCAGAACCTGAGGTTTGCTAGAGGTACCTACTCGACATAAACGTAACAAAAGTAATATCAATCTACGCTTCTTGGTACTCGTATTAACTTCTGACCAGTAAAGATCGGGAGGCCTATTGCCTAACGCACTCACAATCGCGATTGTTTTCGTTTTTATACTTGTTATTATCATTGGCAGTCTGAAAAGGACCCGTCTGTTTAAAGAAATTCATGACTAGACGAAGAAGAGAAGAGAAGTTTACGAAGCATCACTGAGTTTCGCGTTTAGTTTAATTCACATTTATTTGAAGTCGTTCGAATCGACTTTGAAGTCGATTACGATTGCGAGTGCGTTATGCAAAAGGCCTGCCGTTTATTTTACTTTGAAGGATTTATTCTTGTTAATTGTCGCCTTTGCGTGTTCTCATACTTCTCTGGATTTGACACAGAAAAAGTATCAATGAGCGGTTTATATTCTTACAACAATGAACGCGAATGTTAACTTTAATCTTTTCTACTTTTATAAACTGCAGAGGAACAAATAAAACTAGTTGAAACCAGTAGGTATCGTTATCGAAATAACCGTTTGTTGTGTGAATAATTGCTTTATTATCTACCTTGCATTTAAACAATAAAATACATTTGAATTTTGTCCTACTTAAGATGAGTTTAGTCTCACAAACTGTGCAAGTAGCAACTCTAAACCAACTTGAACGAAGAAGGTTAAATTTGAGTTAAGGCTAAAGACACAGTCTCATGCATTGTGCCGCCATTTAACTGTTTTTGAAACTACAACTAAATTTACCTCTTTGGTGCTTTTGTGCAAACAAACGTTTTATACAAGCATTGCAATTACTGCTGTGGTTAGCATTAGTTTTTTTAACACTTCTTAACATATTATGCATACAAAACCCGGGCAAGAGCATGTTTGACCATGCTCAGTGTAGGGTTTCAAAGTCAACACAAAAACCATCTCAATAACTTCACCAAACAGTCTCAAAATGTAAATATACGATTAGAATAAAAAGTACACCAGTTAAAAAGCGTACCTTCATGGAACTTACGTCCTTTTGTTGAGAAGCGCAGTTTTTCCGCAATAGGTACCTCAAAAATGGTATACGTACCGGATTCGATGATATTAAAAATAATTTTCGTTGAAAGTAATTATTAAACGTTACCTGTGTTACTTTTTTATTTGACTAACGGTTTAAAAGATAAAGGGGGGATACAATTTATGTAACTTTCGGGGCGATTATTTCCGAAAATATTTACCTAATCATATCTAAAAACTGCTTGGGTTGTACAAATTTCGACGGCGAATTTTCGACCTTAAAGTGTTTTTAAAAGAACCGTCGAAATAAAACCCAATGATTTAAGCTGTTTTTTTTTTAATCTTCTGTTACATGTAGGGGGGCACCTACAAATATGTATTTATGTTATTTAACTACCAAACTAAGTAGTGGCTTCTACAAGGCACCTACACTCCAAATTTCATCAATGTACCTCTTGAAGTTTTGAGTAAAATGCCTGTGACATACGGACGGACGGTTCCAAGTTTGACTACGGAACCCTAAAAAAAACGCTAGCAAGTACCAAATGCGATTGCAAACTGATAAATACGTATGATTGAAACGCTAACTTTGAACACGGTAATTTAAGGGTAAATGTTTAATGCGTGCTCTTGTAAAAATATGAATCGTAAAATAGTCTTGTAACCTTGTCGCCTGAAAGTACGGGGTACTTTGCGTCAAATCCGATAGTTTTGATTTTTAACCGACTCCAAAAAAGGAGGAGGTTCTCAATTCGACTGGTTTTTTTATTTGTTACCTCTGAACTTTCAACTGGGTGAACCGATTTTGATGATTCTTTTTTAATTTGAAAGCTAGTGCTTCCCGTGTGATTGTCACCATCTGAATCTGATGAGGAGATCCGTGAGGAACTGCGGGAACTCCTCAAATATTATAGGCATACATATAGCAATTTCAGTATTTTTAGTAACAAGTTCAGCATTTGCATTCAGAAAGTATCAATTGGTTAAGTGGAACTGATGATGAACACCTCAGATGGCCAACGGAACTCCTCAACTGTACCTTTTTTACGGGAGCGATTAGATATTTCGATTAAGATAGTTGAGCGACTATAACGAAGAGCTTCAAAAATCTCAATGTTTCGTATCAACTAGGAAGTGGGACTACATAACAGCTTATTATGATCATTGATACAACTACCATTTTAAAAGAAGTTATTTTTCGCATTTTTGATGGCGGTTTTTTGTTTGTTCTCGTTTATGATATTTGCCCAATGAATAATCCAAGTTTGTGACCTCGAACGCCGAACGCAACTTTGTCGAAAATCAAAAAAATGGCGACAATTTCGTACATTTTTCAGACTTTGACGGTCAGGACGCTTTTAAAGTAGACTATATTTGCTACAATATGATACTAGAATTGTCTCCAAAGACCCATTGTTTCCGAGATAAAGCTTTTCAAAATTCATATTTTTTTCGAAATTTGTAATTTTTTTGAACAACCTTGACGCGCTGCGGTACCAACTATTCACGAGGGCTGCGACGAAAACCAGTTTCAATCTGGCCAGGTTACATACCTTCTACACGAGACTCTACTCGATTTCATTCCTACAAGCTCTAAAATTATAGCCAGAAACGCAGCCCCACAACACCTCTTGCGGCTGCAAGAAGGGTTGTGGGAACGCGAGCAGCATCAGGAAGGCAGGGATGAAATGCTCGTCAGTCTGTCGGCACTGCAGCGGGGCCCCCTGTGACAACGTACCTGATTTATTCATTTTATAGTTTATTAAGAAACAAACGGGTAATGCAAGATAACTAAAACTGAGATTAAACCTACAGTTTCCTTATTTTAATTATTAAGTACCTACCTAATACTAGGCAGATGGGTATAGCCCAACACCTACTAAATAAAAGTATATTTGAAATCACTATTACGTGTGAAAATGCAAAAAATTAAAACATATTATGACAGAAAAATTGTGGATGTTTACAGAGTTTATGTATAGTTTAAAACAATCTTACATGAAAATTGTAAATAAAGTTAGGCGACAGCTTAAGGCTGGTTGTATAATTTAATTGTAGTTCAAGCGTCAGCGATTTGTGATGAGTATGTTCGTGTGGGAGTGGTTATTCACAGACGGCTACATTACAGTCACAACTACAAAATATTAGGTCTACAATTCGGTTTTTATCCGGTATACTATTTTAGTGTCATATTGTAGCAAATTTAGTCTACTTTAAAAACGTCTTGAGGAAGTACTATCAAAAACTAGGCCTATAATCGTCAAAATCTGAAGAATGTCCGAAATTTTCGCTGTTTTTTACTTTTTCGACCAAGTTGTGTTCGGCTTTCGAGGTCACAAACTTTGACTGGATTGTTCATTGGGCTAACATCATAAACAAGTGTGCAAAAAATCAGAACTACTGGATTTGACGCAAACTCTGATATAAAATTACTGGCAAAAAAAACGTAAATCGCGACAGCCAGAGGTCGACATGACCGCTCCGAGTAAAGCTTGTCTGAGCACACGGCGTCGGACGTCGACGTCACTGGCGCCGCCGCCTAGCCGCCTCACCGGGCCGGGCGGGCTGGCGTTTAACTCATGCATGACACGTCATCCCATTGACGTTTTAGAAGTAAAAGTATTTGTATCATTATTTTACCTTTAATTTTATCCACTTACCAAGGCTTTTCATTATTTTTCTACTTAGGTACTAAACTCAGAAAGCAAAGTCAAATTATAATAAGTATTTCCTCATTTTCACTTCAAAGACAATTTCTCATTCTGCGTGTCATTGCTTACTGCTTCTACAGTATACCTGCCTACAAGTTAATAATTTAATAATATATATTTCACTTCTTATGCTCATGAAATGTTACTTTAGTATATGGCACATCGGGACTAAAGCTCCTTCCCTAATCTCTAGGGATTAGTATTTTTTAAATTTACTTTGGAAACCCCCAAACAGCCAATCACGGTATTTGTAAATGGAAGAATATCACCATTTTCAGTGATTGTGTATAGACAATTTTTAGGGCGTGGAAATAACCTCAAAATGACAACTGTACAAAAATATTATAAAAACGATTTAATTTCATAAAACACGATTAATGATTACGAATATGAATCTATTTAATTGTATTAAGGATTAATTCATTTTATTACGCATGGTCCAATTAGTTTTCAAGTTTGAACCTGTTGGCTAAATATGCAAGGATTTAAAGCGACACTTTACAACAACAAAAAACCGCGTAACAAATATGTAAGAAATGTAGTTATAATAAATACTGTAATTTTGTATGCAACGTCGTTTCCTCACATTCAAAGTGAAAAGTAGAGTGTTTAACGCGAGACTAAATAACCATAATGACACTCGAACTATAGCCACCCTCGCTCAACTCGCGTGGCTTAACATCTCCTGTCATTATGGCATGTTTTAGTCCCTTGTTGAACAATCTACTATAAGTATGTCGCTCAAGTTCATTTTCGTAAAATGTATTTTTTTATAATGCTTATAAGACGTTATGATGCCAAAATAAATAAAATTTACAATTAGATAAGCCTAAAAGTACTTCATACCCGCATTTCATTGATTCAAGTCAATCAAAATAGCTTATATAGTGAATCTTATAAATCGTAATAGGGGAATATTCTGAAAACATTAAGTAAGTAGGTAGATACTTACCTACTTATTTTAAAACATAAAATAGGAAATTTGGTGGTCAATGTGACATTAAGTGGCTTAAGCTGACAAATGAAAGATAATCACATATTACACGCCCACTACACGTTACGAGTAAAAGGTAACGGTGTGTCATGAAGACAGTTTCGCATGACGAAACCGTTATTGATCCATTGCGCTACCGCTATCACAGCGAACAAGGGACCACCAGTGCTGCTGTGCTGCACTGCACATTCATCAAAGCTCTTACTGAAACACAGTAACGACTCATAAGCTGAATCATACCAACTTGACACTCCTCATTAGGTTTTAGAATAAACGAAACCAAATGAATGGGTAAGTCGGCTCGGGTTGCCGCTCCCCGCTGGCTGGCAGCCCCGGGGTCGCCCGGCGGCGCCGGGGCGACGCGTCGCGACGCCGTCTCGTCTGTTAACTCCAGCCCAGATAACCTCCTTGGAACGCACCCAGGGATTTTTTGCTTATTGATGTAGGCCTCGAGGTCAGCCCGGCTGTTATGTTAATAGGCGGGACTATGGGGTTGGTAGGTACGGGAATTTGTCAATGTCGTTAAGAGATAGGTAGTTTTTATGTGAGTGGATGTTGTTGTAATTTTTTTTTCGAAAAACCTTTATTATGCGCTCACTTAGCCCCTTACGTATGATGAATAATGAATGAATAAATAGACAATCACAGCGAATTGTAGCAATATCATGATATTTTAATTAGCTCGTAGAGCCTCGTAACAACTTTTAATTTAGGTACTGGTATGATATGGTACAGTGGAGACTTTTAAGGATTCTATCGCACTTGATTTCATGTTAACCCCATGTACGCATCATAAAAATGATGATGATGATGAGTGGGGACGCGGCCGAGGCAGACGGGCGCTCGAGTGGTTTCCATTCATTCCGCCCTGTTCCCCTTGATCAAGCCAAGCATAATAAAGTTGAGCGGCCTAACCTACGAGACCTTGGGACTTAACATTTGCAAGGATTATTTCTAGGGTACCATAGGGGTGCGCATTTTAAAAAAATAAGCCTTTTACGTGAAATGACTTCTCCGCGTACAGTGTTGCAGGGTCCTCTTAGTACCTTTGTATCGTATTATTATGCTTAAATTTACTCGAAAAATCACAGTGAACCATTCATATGGTTCACTACTTCAGTTACCTTTAAGTTTAATGTTCAGTACTTAATTAGATGAATTTGGGGATGACTTTCGCTTTTTATTTACTCACTTATCGAACTATTTATTTAGCGAATGATCCAGTAAACCAAATCATGTACTAGGTGACTGCGGGGTCATGATCTTAACCTAACTTTCCCAACTCAGTAAATGATTGAGATTCTATTAGTATAGTGGTTTTTGAAAAGATGAAAGTTTAGCATTTCTTAACTAAAATTTAGCTTCCTTAATGAATGCAAAAATTATGTTCACCTCATATTTTCATGTTAAAAATAATCCTATTAAAAAAAATCCTATTAGCCCGGCCACAAAGTAATTGTACTAACTCTTTTAAAACTATTACGTTATGATCCTAATGGTGTAATGAGTTTTAGTGTACTCTGTTGCTAATGACCCCGCAGTCGCCCTGTATATGAAGCAAATAAAATTCTACTGAACTAAAGATTGAAAAAGTCAAACGAAGTAATGTATTTCATTTGAATAATTTATCTCTGAACAACACATGGAAAGTACATTCGTTTGTAGGTATAACTCTTATGTCAAATTTGTCGTCCTAATTGCAGTACACCAGCGGCTGTACAAAGAGCCCTTAAAACCTGCCAAGGACCAGTCAATAAAAATGATAGAACTATGCGTGCGAGTCATATATAACTGTCCCGGTCACTGTCGGAAACCTGAGACGTATTGACAACTCATAATACGGCCTCACGTCGAGGGACTCTATCGGACGTTACCTAAGCGGATTGCTAATTGCTAATCGTGCATTGCTTATTTAATGGGACTGCATTTGCTGTAAATTTCAAGAAGCTACTGGCACTGCCGTACAAAATAATTATGAAAATATAGTTAAAGTCAAATACCGGCTCAGCTCACGACTCGATTAAAAATTGCCTATGACGGTGTCTTAGTCTCAAATAAAATTAAATACATACAACACGGATGAACCACTCAATTGTAACAAAATAAATTATATTTCAGATTAGCTGTAATTTAGTACATAATAGCGAATCGGAATAAGCTCGGCGCGGCGCTCACATTGAAGAGGGCGTTGGTTCCAAGAGAGAATCAATAAAAGAAATCTCTCATTGATGGTATAATTGCGGTCAGGCCGACGATCTGCGATTCATATTCAATGTACTGAGTGAACCCGATCCTTCACTGTTATTATCAGTGGCTAATTAATCAAATTTATCTTGATTACTCTGAACAAGTAGGCAGGCACACTTGCTTAAGTACCTACTCACAGACAATTCAAACTCCGAAGCATAAATAAGTACAGTCGAGTTCATAAAGATGTGCACACTTTAGCACCTTGCCATTTTAATTGCTGTGACAATTCATATATGGAGTTTATACATGACATTAAATACACAAGGTACTAAAGTGTACACATATTTATGAACTCGAATGTATACCTACTTAAACTGGCTCACTATACTCTCGAGCATATTTAAATTACGTTTGCCATGTTATAATTATTCGGTTCACTAATTTTTTACCAAAACTCATTTGACAAATTATTACTTTATAATCAACGTTTTATAAAATTTTATTTCATTTCACAAACTCATCATTCCGCAAATGATTTGTTCTTAAAACGTTTCATTTCACAAACACTCATTTAGCAAATGATTTATTTTATAATGGTCTTGAATCATAAATTATCGTTTTTATATTTGTTATCCTACCAAACGACTTGTTTGATAAATTCATTTTTTACAAATTATCACATAATAAATACATCATTACTCAAACGTATTTTACTCCTCAAATGTTTCGTTTTTAAAACGTTACATCTGACAAACGCTCAATTAGCAAATTATTCATTTTATAATTGTCTTGAATGTTAAAGTATCGTTTTTATATTTGTTATTCTGATAAATGCATCATTAGTAATCATTACTTACACAAACTAATTATTTCGAAAATGTATTGTTTTATAAACATTTTATTTCACACACCAATTTATTTATTATTAAAAAATCCTGTAATTGTGTAATTGTAGGGTTCCATGTCAAAAACGGAACCCTTTAGATTGCAATTCCGCCCGTCTGTCTGTTTACTATAAACTGTCAAAGTAAAGCTAGTTCATGTGGAGTTATTATATCATATGAAAAAACTTTATTTGCATATATCTATGTTTTGTTTTCACTTATATATGACGCTTAGTCAAACCGCCATCATATAGGTCCTGGCATTGTTTGTCGCAATTCAACCTAACACTTCTCCTCGCTAGTTACGCTCTATTTAATATGTAATGGTTTAAGCACAAATACGTTTTTGCAAAATGAAAGTTAGTATAATGATATGTTTGTCAAGCGTACGAACCCCTAACTGGTTAGATGTAATTTGTAGATTGACACATTTCTTTAACGTACTTATGGTCAAATGACTGGAATCCCAAACATTGCATTATGTAAAACGTTTTTAAGTCATGCATTGTTTGGCCAATTAATATTGATATTAAATGAACAGTTTGTCAAGTGACGAGATATAAAATGAAAATTTGTAAAATTATTATTTGACCACTTACATTATTTGTTAAACCTGGGGCGTATTGCATAAAAAATAATAGCTTATATTATAAGCGGAACTCTCTTTCCAACAGTATGTATTAAAAAGAGACTTCCACTTGTATTACAAGTTAGAAGCTTTTATGAAACGGGCCCCTGGTAGTTGTATTTCCTTATAAAAATGTAGTGTCAAATCATAGCTTTTGCTAAATTTTGTTTGTGAAATGAAAGTTTGCGAATTAACTTTTAGTAAAAAGTCGGGATACCACGCGCTGAATATGCTTCAAAAAATAAGGACTGCAATTATAATGCTTTTGGTATTATACCGCCATTGGACCTATACCGGCATATACGTAACGACATTCTTTTTTAAAGCATTTGTAATCTGTTTGGCTAAGGTGATTAGAGTTTATAATCAAATGCCGAATCTGGCTTATACTACATCAACATGCACTATCGAATCATTTTTTACTAGACCACTTTGACAAATATTAAATATAAATTCAATATAAAAGTAATTCCAACTTTCAGATTCGGTGGATTAAATCAGGAATTGGTTTTAAATCCGACCGTGAAATCGGTTTAACGGTTCCATGTTTGAAGTGACATTTCGAACCAACATAATTCGGTAGAACGTATTCTGGAAATTAATAAATACGATCATGATTCGTGTTTATTTCATAAATAATTGTTTCTACTCGCGTACATTAACCGCAATTATTGATATCGTTAACAGTGTCAGAATACCACTTAGCGTAACCGAAGCTCGTTTTCGTAATTTACCGTTTTGTCTAAATAAACTCGGCAGCAAATCCTCAAGTTTCTGTTTCAATACGAAGGTAGGTACGTCTCTATCAAATTTGCCATGCGTTAGTCTGCTGAAGTCAAATTCGCAAGTTTGTTGTGAATCTACTCGCAGTGATTGAATTAATTTGGAATTTCAAAACAGTTCAACAACAAAGATTGTAATATATACCTATTACAAAACTAAACCCCCGCTGCCGCGCCGGTGCCATCAGGGCCTTTATTTAACGGTAAAACCATATTGTCCTTAACATGTTATGGTACCTATTGATTATAACGTGGCCGACATTACTGTAAACGCTAACAATACGGAAGAACGTCAAAATTAATAAAGTTTTACCGTGTCCGTGTTTTTTAGAATCTCAGCCCAGTCATGCTTAAAAAAAGAAAATGAGCGCGTTTTCCTTACACATAAAGTGTTGCACAAACTCTAAAGCAGGTAGAATACCGGCAGCACGACATTATACAGAAATGTGTTTCAATATTCACGCACGGCATCCCTTCAGGAGATTCCACGAGTTCACATTTGCTGAGCTTTTCTTGCAGAAGGATGGTGATATGTAAAGCACTGGGTGCGATACTGCACTTTTATAAGATACTAGAGGACGCCCGCGACTTCGTACGCGTAGAATTAGTTTCCCGCTACTCCCCCCCATTTCTTCCCGTTGGGGGTCGACTTTCGGAAAAGCCTTTCTTAGTGCTCACTTACATCATGAAAGGAACCCATGTACCAAATTTCAAGTTTCTAGGTACAGTCGTTTCGGCTGTGCGTTGATATGTCAGTCAGTCAGTTTAGCCTTTTATATATATAGATTTGAAACTATATTAAAACAATTTTAAGGCTCCATTTGAAAGAGAGAAAGTGGCATGAAATAGGTGTAGGATATCAATATCAGATAAAAGGGTGCACTTCAATCAGTTTAAAATCATTTTGCATAATTTCATTTAACTAAGTACGAAATTAAAAATAAACGTTTAGCATAAAAACAAATTGTATAATTTTATCAGGCATACGATCAAATAACATATCATATCACTCATAATTTATCATAACCATCATTTTATTTTTATTACCTATAGGTATGCATTTTATTTTCTTCTTATTAGGTTTGGTTTGGTTAGGTCAGGTTAGCTTATCGGCAGAAGCCCTGCTGCCTAATTGCGCGCGCTAAAATGTGTTTTGTACGCTCTGACGGGACTATGCCGTTTTTAAGAGATTAACACCCCTGAGGTCGCTCGCTCGGAAATGCAGTCGGCATCTCCGCGGTGCCGAAGCGCGCCCTCTAAGCTTTTCTTCCCGCGAGAATGCTTTTAAGGTATCCATTTGGGATGTCAACTCGATAGATTCCTTTTAAGTAAGTATTTCGCGATACTCGTAGTTCTTTTCACATTTGGGACTTCGTAAAAAAACAGTATGTTGTGGCAAATCTGTAGGAGTTAAGTGATATTTTTACCAGTGTTTCCTTATCATCTTTTATACCAGCTTTGCCAAAACAAAACGATAAATAAACTCATGGCTTACAAAATAAGTTTAAAATAATTTTCCAACACCGGTATTTTGACACGGAGAGCTAAGCATTAGTAGCATTGTTTATGGTTTATTTTAAAAAATAATGGCTACGTCGCGGTATAAGACGTTTTAGATATATATCTAGCTTCCTGTTAAGAAACTTCTAGATTAGTAATTAGAACTTGCGACGAACAATGTCAACATTTTCATCCGCCCGGACGGAGCCCGTACCCTCGGGTGTTGATAATCAAACAGACAGTATTTAATTACGGGGATAAGTAGCACATTATGTGCCGGATTTCCTGATTTCAATGAAATGCTATTTCTATAAAGTTTTGTTGGCACTGAATCCTATATATCTTTTCTACGCCTGCTAAATCAAACCTTATCATTATCGTATTTTCAAAGATAACTGTTATTAACTTGATAGTAACAAAGTACCTAGAATAAAGCCCCAGGAGCCTTGTTCTTATTTTCTTACGCGTATTGTCATCGTATTGTTTTAACTTGTCGGCCTTTACTGTCAAGTTAATACAAGCTATTATAACGATGGCAATTCAAGAATAATACCAGGAAGATAGTGTGGAACAAGCGCCACTGTCTGAATGACTCACTGCATGCGAACCCACACAATTATTTTATTCTACCCTGTATGTACGTGTTTATATATACACTGTGTGTTTCCACATTGTTATTGTATTGTCATTGTTATAACAGGGCTTATTAATGAAACAGTAATGGCGACCGAGTTAAAAACAATACTATAACAATACGTATAAGAACAGTGTAGAATAAGGGCCCTAACACGGACCTAAAAAAATACGGACGTAACGTTGCATTAAAAAGGTGTGAAGCATGCAAAGTCACTTTCGTTCGTTACGAGTATAGACGACTTACCGCACGCACACAGATACACTATAGGTAAGACAACGCGCCGAGCACGCATACTGACAGCCATTTTGCATGATTCACTCATGATTAGACGATATTAAGTCCGTATTTTTTTTAGTTCCGTTAGGGCTATTGTCAAATTGAACCATACGACAGTCTACTGAAATCGACATACCTACTCGAAGCGGGCGTAATGCGGACTAGATTCGTTCCGCGTACTATGGGAGACAGCCTTCTAAAGAATTACTAGAAAGCATTTTGTTATATACATTTTTATATCGTACCTAAATATGATATATATAACACATAATAATCACTTTTTGCGTAAATATGTAGTGATAATAAAGGATTCCACCAATCGAACGTAATGTGACTGATCTCGGCGTTAATCGCATCGTCTACGCATGAATAAGCTTACCGTTCCGAGCTATTCTATTATAAATTCATTTAATCTAAGCAAACTACGTACGCTTCCACATTATTTTAATGGTTTGTTTATTATGTTTTTGAGTCATCAGTTCGGTTAAATAAAAATTAAAAAATAATGAATATTAAAGAGATAAACACTCCAAACACACTGGCGCTCCGACTCGACTGTCAGAACCAGCTTATAGTCGGCTCCACAAATGTTTTACCAAACTTAACTAACAAGGAACCACCGCAGACACACAACACGCTTAAAATTATAACCCCGAAATTGACTCGTACCGACATTGAAAAATCCAACCCAATAAGGATGTAACGAAGAAAAATTGTTCGGCGTAGATTTCGATTATTTTCGTTGTTCCTTCGGGAACTTTCTTCGACTTCTTTCTTCTTTCTATTTTGACTTAGCTACAATAAAGATAACTTTGCATTTGCGATTGATATTCTGATGTCAGATTAACAGCAACATCAATAGTTAACAAATTAAAATGAATGATCACGTTTCATGAACGTTTTAATCCAACCCCATACGATAAAAGACCGCTTTTCACGAGCGCAACGTCGTATATTATAAGAATATTGAATCTTAAATATTTCGCTCTGAATTCTAAGTTAAATGGTTAAACTCCAAAAAAAAATCTTAACCCTCACCCTTTATGAAAAATATCTGGGCAATACAAAAAACCTTTCTTCCATTTCCATTTCTCGAAATAACGATATTCAGTGTTCGAAATTAAGCTGAATCCCGCTTGCAAACATACTTGCTTGCTTGCTTGTTTTGTATGCTTTAAAAGATAAATCATCATACTTTAAGATACCATATCGTCGTGGCCCTTTAAATATTATGCAAGGATTGTAAGCATGTTTTGAAAACTATAGGTCCTATCAACGTACATCTAAAGAATGTTTTGGAGATAATTTTATACAGAGCATTTTATCCTTTGACTGTTTTCTCCTAGCTTTACTTAGCCGTTTTTAATAAAATCAAACAAAACTGTGGTTGGGGACACAAAAGAGGGGGAGGGAGGGAAAAAAAGTTTTTGACGTGTTCCTACTTCAATATTGTAGCATAGAATATAAAAGCTCCATGCATGCCAAGTTTCGTACTTTCTGCCAGATGGGACCAATATTTATATATTTTTGAGCTAACAACCCGTACTACAATGTCAGTGACAGTGTTTAATGATCAACTGACATCTCAATTCTTTTATTTACTTGTCAAGATTTATTTTAATAACAATTTAAATGTTTAATACGAAAAATATTTCATTCATTACCATAGTATTAGCTTTAAAAGAAATCATAATTAATAAACGATCAAAAAATAATTAGTTCGACAGCTTTGCAAAATGGCAATACGGCGGCACCTCAGACTACTGAGAGTTACTACGGCGGTATTACACCAATGGCGTTTAGTGACTAAAATTGACATACAAATTCATCTACTACTTGTTCGAATTAGGAATTTTAAAAAAAGTCAGTTAAAATCACAAAAAACATTAAATTAATAAGCTTACAAAGAGCATTGAATTTAATAATCACGAATAAACGATAAAAAAACAGGCCAATTGCGAGTCGGACTCGCGCACGAAGGGTTCCGTACCATTATCTAAACAACAATAGCAAAAATGGCAAAAAAACACGTTTGTTGTATGGGCGTACCCTTAATTATTATTTTTTCATTTATTGAGCAAAACTAACAATGAACATACAATTAAATATTCTGTGAATATTTCAAGCGTCTACCTGTTGCCGTTATTAATATCGATCAAAATACGGCAAAAAAAAAAACAAGTTTGTTGTATGGGCCATCCTTAAATATTAATTTTATTCTGTTTTTAGTAGGTATTTGTTGTTATAGCGGCAACAAAAATACATCATCTGTGAAAATTTCAACTGTCTAGATATCACGGTTCGTGAGATACAGCGCCTGGTGACAGATAGACAGACAGACAGACAGACAGACAGATGGACAGCGGAGTCTTAGTAATAGGGCCCCGTTTTTACCCTTTGGGTACGGAACCCTAAAAATAGAAATCAACTAGACTGTATGATGCATCACGCCATAGTTTTTCTCTGTGGTCGACGGTCGCTGTCAATTTAGAAACCACCTGTACCTAAGAACTAAACTAAATATTACAAACTTTGTAGTTTCCTTTTTAAGCTTGTAGAAAGAGAAATGTCCGCAAAGGTACATAATTAGCTCTTAAGGTCGCAAGCTCGCGCTCTAACCTCGGCACTCATACCTTAAGAAGCTTCATTATGCACCAGTTACATAAAATTAAATAACTATTAGTAACACTTAACGTTAAGAAAATATCATTCTTGTTTTAAAGTAAAAAAATGAGGATCAATAAATAGTCCCTAGGTAATGAATGTAAAATAAAAAGAAAAAAACAAGAACTATATACCTATGTTTTATAGAAGTCATCGAGTTTCACCAGAATTACAATTTAGGTAGGTTGTTTTGCCAGTAGGTACCTATTTATACCTAGACCTGCCACATTATGCTTCGTGTCAGTTGTTTAAGTGCATATTTGTCCATTTATCTTTAGTTATGCATTTTACTGCATGCAAATAACAAATCATCAATAATCCATTCATGCTATTGAAGGTTGTAGCGCTCCTTCTGTAATCGGCAACAGTATCGTCCGCCGACGCGACGGGGTCGTGGATGGATCCGGCGTTGTTATGGAGACGCCGACTTGGTCGGCTGATAAGTTGTGTCAGCCGTAATCACCAGAGGCTGAGCGCATACCCGCGTCGGGGCTCACTGGTTGCGCACGTCCGTCTTCGAAATACATAGTTACTATAAGTCTAATTAAAAATCAGTTTAAATTGTATCGCTTTTGTTTTTAAGTGAACCTACCAATATATTATACATGCAAAACCGACGCAGTGTTCTGTGACCCTTTAGATATTTGATGGTGTTGTGTTTTCATGAACATTGTTGATAAAATAAATAAACTAATCGGTAAGTTAACTCTGCTATTTCGCTTCTTAACATCTATCAGGAATAAGTGGAAAATGTTTGGGAATTGATGTGGCTTTGGTTTGTGACATTTCTGTTCACGGCCGGCGATTCACTATGCGACTTGTTGTTGCCAAAATATTAGCAAAAGTATTGTTTTATTTTCAGGTTAATAAACCATTTATTGCAATATTACGAGTATTATGCATTAATAGATTATAATTGCAATTTAACATACCTACTAACAAGCTCGAACACGGCACGTCCGTTGTTTGGAAGTGCCACACTGGCTCTTTTAACGGTGACCTGTCAGAATCATAGCGAGAATTATGAGCACAGTGATTTTATGTCATCGTATCAGTGTTAACAATCCTTTAAAAGTCTAGTTTTTGGTGTTTTAATCAAAAGTGTTTGACCCTACATCGTCATCGATCTCACGTTATCATTATAAAACAAAATTTATTGAAGTGAAAACTTCTTTGAGCACTTTTGGGTGAACAAAAATCATAACTCGCGTCATCGTCACCGAACGCTTTCCATGAGCTATATGCATACTGTGTATATATGTGTAGTTTTTGGGTGAACAAAAATCATGGAACTCGCGTCATCGTCACTGAACCCTTTCCATGAGCTATATGTATACCGTGTATATATGTGTACTTTTTGGGTGAACAAAAATCATGGAACTCATGAGCTATATGTATACTATGTATGTACATAGAAATATATATATATGTATATGAGGCATGTAGTGAGATATACTTTTTGTAAGTTTATGTGCGCATGTAGATGATCTAGCAATTATTAACGATCTTGTTAAGAAGTTGAATGTGTTAATTTTATCATAAACTCATATGGGTAACGATAAAATAATTGACATTCCGAATTTCAACTTTGTATAAGTTTTAGAAATTGGCGATGATGCTGCTGGCAGTTATGATGGTGAAAGAGTTGTTGAAATTATGGATGAAAGTTGATTTTTCTTAAGTGTAAACTTTTTTAAGTAAAATAATTACAATAATTGTGTACAATAGCGCAATAAATTAAAAATGTATTTCATCATATACATGATAGTACTTTCTACTGATAAATAAAACAATTCATGCGAAATTATTCCCTAAATATTCTTTGGGGACTGATGGTAGAAGTGAAAACTAAGTAACTTGTGAATTGTATCGTCGAGCTATTTTATGATCAAGGATTAAAGTTTAAATTGGTCATTAACACTTCTTTACAAACCAAAAATAATTCAAAAATAATAATCTAATAGCTCGACGATACAATTCACAAGTTGCGTACCTACTTAGTTTTCACTTCTATCGGCAGTCCCCAAAGACTGCCCCGCATGTTTTTTTAGGCGTAGCAATGACACTACTCGGGAGTGAAAAACGAAGTATTCTAGAGGTAATAAGGGTATTCGTTTCTACAGTAATGAGAAACTGCGGAAAACTATTGTGCATGTTTTATTAAATTGGAAATAAGTTTAGAAACATCCATTCATCGGGAAATTGGTAACAGTTGATTATGTACTGATGTAAAATAATGATCATGGAAGCTTTGCAAGTGCATCGGTTTAATGCGCACTTGCGAACACCTTTAAATAATTCTCAACGATCGCAGTCGATAAATTCAGTTACTTTGCCGATTATATTATGTATATCTCGGAACTTATTATCTTATTATACTTTTATACATATTTTGACTATTTTATTATACTTACTGCATAAAAATTCGTGTTAATGATTGTTATAGATCTTGATTCTAAATATACTTTAATCACATGTTTAGTGTTTACTGAGCCAAGAGCAAGGTGTAAAATTCAAAATTGCTAACGTTTACGGTGTAACCTATCCAGCGCCTCTATTCTAGGCGGTAAAATCCAAATCGTATTTGACCTGTTAAGGTATTGTTTTCAACTCGGCCGCCATTACTGACAAGTAAATAAGAGTTATCAAAACGTTGACAATGCGATAACAGGTCAAAAACGATATGGTTTTTACCGTGTTAAATAGAGGCCCGGGCAAGGACTAGGTCAATTTGTGTGAGATTGTCCCCTGATATTTAATTATTTTATTTATGATTTAAAAACGATTGGAAGCAATATTGCTTGATACTAAGTGGAATAGGTGTTTGTAACGTAGGGCTTTGACACACCATGCGTGCGCATTGGTGTTTTTAGCAGTTGTGTCGTTCTTGCTACGGACTACGTAGCAGTTTGATCACAACAACTGACACATTACCTACCTGTGTTTTAAATATGTACCCATATGTATTTGCCCTGGGAAGCTTCAGTGCGTTACAGCGACTGCCAGACCGCGGCGTGACGGTTTGCTGACTGATTAATGACTGCCCGTTATTACTCGTTAGTTGCTACAGGTGACTACAATGATTAGAAAACGTTCAATTTGGCTAATAATACTACTACTACTCACGTAGATAAAGCATTTAAACTGGGCCTCGCAATTTCAATTTAAATTTTTCCTCGGAATGGCTTCTGTCTATATGGACAACTTTGCCAGTGTCAGGGTTTGAAGCTACAGATGATCGGAAAAAAAAAACCCGTACAGATTAGAAATGAAGCGCTCAGTTGAAAATCTAAAACAAATAAGACATCAAACTGGGCCTCTATTCTACTGGGTAAAAACCATATTGACTTTTATGTGTTATCGTGTTGTCAAAATTTTGATAGCTCTTATTTATATGACAGTAATGGCGGCCGAGTTACAAAACAATACCATGAAAAGTCAAAGCACTATAGTTTTATCGTGTTTTGATGAATTGTATTATTTCAAACATGGTCCAATGAGCGCGTTCAAGTAGGTTTCGT
This sequence comes from Acleris cristana, assembly GCA_948252455.1. Taxonomy (NCBI): domain Eukaryota; kingdom Metazoa; phylum Arthropoda; class Insecta; order Lepidoptera; family Tortricidae; genus Acleris; species Acleris cristana. The sequence goes on along the minus strand of OX411772.1, from coordinate 13,958,689 downwards.
TCGCGCTTTCAACTACCTACTGGTTGGTTATAGAAGTGTACTGAGGCACGTGCGTTTGCCCGAACAGGTTGGCGGCAGCGCAGGAGGCGGCGGGCGCGCAGGCGCGCGCGGCGTCAGCTGATACCATGGGCGGCGCGCACCCGCCCGCTACTCCGGGGCCCACCTCGCTCTTCATACTCTCCGACGAAAATCCTATACGGAGGTAAGTCTAGTTCTGTCCAACAGAAATAGCCTAGAGGAGGCTAGGGTAATAGTGTAAGGGTCGTTGTATGTATTTCAGCAACTGCAAAATCTCATTAAAAACGTTTCGCTCCACGATTTTACTCATTTGGTTGTGACACAGGCTGTAAATGTGCTGTCCCACTTTGAGGGGAGAAGCGAATGCAATGTATGCTGTCTAGCAGAACCAGTCCGTGGGTCCACAGAAAACCAGCGTCGCACCTCCGATAGGTCGTACGACATATAGCTGAGTGGATAACATTTTCGCAGCACTACTTTTCACACACTGTAATAATTTATAATAAATGTTTTCTATTCTATTCTATTCTATTCTATTCTATTCTAAATACGTAGCCTCACAGCTATGAACAATAAAACCCGGTCAAGTGCGAGTCGGACTTGCGCACCGAGGGTTCCGTATGCTTGGTAAACGTAAAAGATAATACTCATTTTGTTATGAATTTTATTTTCTATTTTCAAAGCTTTTTTGTTATTTCCCAAAAACTAAATAATGAACACTTCATTTAATTTTCCCATAAAATATAAGTAATTATCTATGTTAGGATTTTTTCAGAGTTTTCGATTAATAAACTTCGGAGATAAGGGGGGAAACGGTAATTTTTTGTACATTTTTGTCTATTAATCAAAAATACATCACAGAAAATGAAAAAAAAGTTTTTGCACATAAATAGCTTGCTTCTACACTGCAGTGCACGGGAAACTTGCATTTGTTACGAGAAAAGAGACATCTACCTTACCCCAAGTGACTCCGTATACGGTTTTGTACCGGTCTCCCTTACATTTAACATAAAACACGAACGGAACTTGCGACAGGCACGACCACCATATTCAAAGGGTCTTTGTGTTAGTATTGAAATTATAACTTCTCAAAGTAAAACAGGGTGTCATTGTCATCAACTGCGAAAGTAACAAAAGTATCTTACGAAATATCGATATTGCTGGCAGTGCTTCTTTTGAATCTCATGAGCAGTTTTAGTGAAAAAAACGAATTAGCGTGCCATTAAGTAATTAAATATATCTCAACCTTTTTTAAATGCAATGGTAGGTTTCTGACGAAACGACTAGTTAACACAAAACAACACGTAAATGAAGCACGTATAACATCGAGATAGTCATGTGCATACGTTGCGTTGTATAAGTCTCGCTGCATTGAAATTCAAACAAAGTGCCCAACTCCCATCCACCGCGTTGAGAGTGTAAATGAATAGACAGGGGAATTAATAGTAACCACCTGTTTCACAATCGACAAGTAAACCATATTTGACAGATAAATTTAGCCCTTTCTATTTCTGACATTTGAAAATAGACAAGGAGAGAGCCAACTTTAAATGGCAGATAAATTTACTGGTCGATTGTGAAACAGGCCCTAAGTCCGATAGATTCGAATTCGGTTGTCGGTGTAAAGCGCAATTCATACAGAGGGCGGGTCGCACGCGGGAGCGGGCGTATTGCCATTACTTTGTGCGCTGTGTGAGAAGGCCTATCGGAGAATGCGTTTATTACGAGTAATGTAACGGCAATACGCTCCCGCGCACGACCCGCGCTATGTGTGAATTGTACTTAACCGATACAGGGATAAAATATTTTCTGCATTCACATACGCCAGTGCTACCTTGGCTAAAGGTGCACTTACCCGGGTAATCATTGAGCAATACTGTCCCTCAGCAGCAGTATTGCTCAACAAATTACCCGTGTTAGTAGCAGTTTTACTTGAGATTGCTATTTATCCGTAAACTATGAAAACTAGACTACAACTTAAACATAAAATAGCATCAAAATAAGAAGCCATTATAAAAATACAATGCGTATAATAATGCTAAAAATACGTTTTTTTTTCAATTTTCTTATATCGGGTATAATAACACGTATTCTGTGAAAATTTCAACTGGCTACTTAAACGCATTTATTTTATTTTACGGTTTTTTGTTCCAACTTCTCAATTAAGTAACTAGGACATTTCAAGCACGCTGCAAGCAACGCCGCGGGAAAGTCAGTCATATATTTAAACCATTTAAATGTCCTTCATCATAGTCGTTCAACTATCTTAATCGCCATCCTTGAAATATTGGAAATAGGTACCGTTTAAGAGTTTCGGTGGCGGTGGAGGAGTTCCCTCAATTCCTCACGAATGCCGTCAACAAATACCGATAAGTATGGTGACAACGGAACCATCTTGGAAGTACATCCTGTCAAACAAAAAATAATTTTAAAAGACGGAGTAATCATAGAAAATACATTTACAAAAAAAACGGAACATAGAACCTCCTCCTTTTTTGAAGTTCATTAAAAACAGTAAGTAGGTCCTGCATTTATTTGGTCTGTATGGCCATCGTGATGTGGAAAGCCCACTTTTTTAACAACATCCTAACCACAACTCGTGTCAGCAAATATTCATTACCTAGTGTATTTTGTATAAAAATGGTAAATGTCAAACGTATTTTACTAATTAATTAAACGTGCTGTCGTAATTTTGAATTGCAATTAAACCTAGCGGTATTATACAGGGTGCCTCTGACCTTGGGGCTTTAAATGCAACGATCGATTCTACTCGCTAAACTGAACTAATTTTGTTCTGCAACATTAAAAAATAACTTATGTTTAGATAAATAATTGATGTTAAAGTCTAATTGTTAAATCAGTGTACTGATTCATGGCCATATAGTCACTATCTCGTGGTACGGGGGTGACATTTACTTGGTACTAGGGCTAAAGGAAAATGAAGAATTGGATCGCGTACATTGAAAGAAATGAAATTTAAGTTTGACATATTTTTAACAAATTACGGAACAAAAGAAGTTCAGTTTCAGGAGTACAAACGATCCCTGCATTTAAAGCCCCAAGTTCAGAGGCACCCTTTTTATTATTTAAAGCTGCTATCGAATTGCCAAGCGGGACAGTTACTGCAACTTGACGTGAAGCTCCTATTTTGAGCGTGGTGTTATACAGCCATTACCTAACAACACCATTTTCCAACACATATTCGTGAGTATATGTACTTGGAAATTCAAATAGTTAGTAGTTTAAATAAAAAATCACAACGTAATACAATAATAAAATCAGCGGGAAGGAAGGGAAACCGTACCACCCGCAGCGTTGCGTTTGAATCAACTCTGTAGGAGACGGGGCTTATAGTTGGTTCTCGATTACCCCATGCTGCTAGTTCAACAAGTCTAAGTAGATCTTGAGCATAAAATAGCTTGGTGCCTAACCCAGTGGAGGTGGACGAATAGCGTTCGAATAGTTACCGACGGCAGGGAAAAAGTTACATATAGGTAGCATAAACGTAAGCCGTGTCGTGCGTTCGCCGAGGTCAATTCCAAACATTTGGACATAAGTAGCAATGGGCCTTTTTACTAGGTATTGTAGATATCTTGAAGACAACATATAAGTTCATTGCATTGTCTTGGTGAAATCATGTTTTAGACTTACATGATTACAATTTTTTGAAATACATGAACACAAAGGTTATTAAAAATGAACACCGTTTTAAGCTCCTTTTACTTAATGTAGTTCATGTACAAAAAAATATAGCGAAATATTATTTATGAACTATAAATTCTGTTACTAATAAATTGGCGCAGCTTATTTTTCACCTAATACCAATACAATAATCGAAGCAGTTTCTTGCAGAAAAGAACTAAACAGTCAGAAGTTTAACTAAAATTCTTTAATCGTGTATAGGTACGTAAAAGATAAAAGTTACGAATATTATGAAAGCACATTTGTCAGCACATTTTATAAAAATTGATTTCATAGTTTTGATTAAATCAAACATCATTATTAACATTTATATGCATAGAAAAATATAATTTTGTGCATACATTTTTTATAATAAGGCAACATATGGCGTTAATTTAAGTTAGGTTAAAATAAATATCACTTAAGACAGTTTGATTTAGTACGAAAAAATAAAGGATGAGTAAATACTGTTTGTACTTACCTGGTTCCCATTAAAGAAATGTTTTCAATAACTTTTTCTTAGTTTCGATTTGAATACTAATCAAAGTTTAAGAAAATAACGCATTTACCGACTCATTTCTTAAGGTATTTTACACAATACCACTTGCTAGTTTGAAGTAACGTTGTGTTGATGTAGTATTAGGGAGTGGTAATGCAAGAAGAAGCACTTACTTTGTAGGTGCTCAATTTTTAATTATGTGGTTTTATTTATATTAACATAATTTGTTTCGCTTGGGTTTTCACAAAATCTGCAATAACATGTATGCGCAAAGTCGTTGAATTTAAAATCTCCAAGAAGGAGCCGAGACACGATGCATAACGATGAACGAAACTATTTTTGAAAACTATCAAAATATACGAAATTGACATAATAAACAATAAACCGACTTCAAAAACGCAAAAAAAAAATCTAATGGTACAAGGTTAATCCAACCAAAATCGGCTTTTGGTTAAAATATTGTTGGACGCCGGCTTCAGTATGACTGACGTAATAATTATAATTTGAAAATTAGTTATTTTTTGCGATTTTAAAGGCGGTTCATTGTTTTTAAAACACTTAATTTTTAATCTATGTCTTTTAGTGATCATAATCTGCTGTTACGAAGTCCCACTTCTCAAAGAATAAGAAACTACCGTCAAGTCTGGCAACTTTGCAATTGGATACTAAATTTGCCACCCGCTGTGTGCTGTTACAATAACGCCTTTATTTTAAATACGGCAATAATGTTTCATCGTTGTCCATCCTCATCAGTAGGAAATCGAAATATTAACTTACAACGGTGTTTTAAGTGATATCCAAAGTTCGCCGGTACTTTAACAACATTTTGGTGGTCTGGAACTTTCAACGAATTTATGCATAAGGACTGGATATAGGTGTGTCTATTTTTTGTCAACGTGTTTAATGTCCTAGGCATTCAAATACTTAGTTTACATTGATTTTGATCCATTCTTTCCAATTCAATAATTAAATTGGCAATGTTACCATACCAGTCACGAATCTAAAAAAAACGGATGTAAATAACCTCGTCTAATCATGATTGAAGCATGCAAAATGGAGGTCCGTTTACACGTGTGCGTCCTAATAAATCGTGAAATTGCCCATTTTAAGGCCTTTTACCTACTGCATCTTTTTGCAGCGGTACAAATGCGCATTTGACAGCCGCACCACTGTATCACGACTAACCGTAAACGATTTGTGACTGTATCGATGCTGCATCGAGACTGAATTGCGATTGTATCGCTGCAAAAACTTCGTACAATTAAATCATGTTATCATTTATGTACTACCTACTTCAGCATTGGGTTTGATTGTGTCATATAATTATATTGTCGCAATTACATAAGTATGCAAAATTTCAAGAGAATCTGACAAATTAGAAGTAACTAAGTTAAAACAGAGATCCAAGGCTTGATTTCATTCTTAGTTTCTTAGATTGTTTGTGACTTATTTAAAAGTGTGTAAAAACACCGATCAAAATCAAGTCTGACTCGTATAAGCAGGGTTCCGTACCATACTTAACTAACGGCTTTACAGATTTCTCAACATTTAGGAAAAAAAACCGTGAAAACACTGGCAACACTGATTGTCATTTTTGTTTGTGTAATTTTGCGTCATAGTAAGTAAAACATATTTATAAAAAATAACACGAATAATCATAACTTACACGTGATAAGTAGTACCGTGTGGCTTTTTATATTTACTATGGTAGTTTTTACACGTTTTTACTACGCAAGTCGGCATTTTCTTTGGCGTAAATTAAATGTCACTCGTGCTGTGGGTCGACGCGTAATGGCGGCGGGTTGGTGTACTGTACCTAGTGCATCTATGAGACGGTAGATCGTGTATGACGGAACGAAATGGTGTACCTTGCATATTTCACATGCTTTGTCATGTCATGGCGTGACTAATATGTATATTTATGCCAAATTACAGCTTTCTAGTAGGTACGAAGAGTCTCTGAGCTAGACTGCGGCCAGACGGACGGACGAACGGACATGGCGAAACTATAAGGGTTCCTAGTTTGACTACGGAACCCTAAAAATATGTTGTAAACAACATTGCTGGAATAATAATACAGCATACCTATTTCATGTTATCACATTAGTTACCTTCTTTTTGTTTGTAGCTTTGTATAACACTGACAGTCAACAAAAAATAATTAAATTGCATATTTTCTACGGTTGTTATTCGCGTTACGTACGTAGACGAGTACATCATGGCGCGCTCGCAAGCTACCCACTTCGTAGTTTTCATTGTACGGTTCTTGCAATGCCCCGGAGCTCACGGTGCCAATCAAAACCGAAACTCCGACTTGTAATTATATTTCATTCTATACCTTAAAACCATTGCGAAACAAAAACGATTGGACCGAAGTAACGTCTAATATTAATCTATTACGTTAGAATTCGTTTCTCATTTTAAGTGAATGTAGTACCTAATACCTATATAGTAATATATGTATAGTAATAATATGACAATAAATGTCTTAAATCACAATTTACAGCCACACGAAACTGTCTGCATGCGCCATTAAAGTTATGTATTTACCTACATACGAACGAACCCCCTTACTAATAAACGTTGAGTAACGGTGGTATAGCTATGCAATGTTTTGGCCTTATCTGTCATTGTGACAATTGGATTTGACAGATAAGGACAAAACATTGTATAGCTATACCACCGTTACTCAACGTTTATTAGTAAGGGGGTTACTTAACAATTATTTTGGTAACATTTATTGACCGGACTAATCTTCTTGACAGTATTAAATAAAGTCGCTTTCCGCATCTGTCGGTCTGCGGTTTTCACCATCGTCAGGTTTATAACTTTTTACGAAAGTTGTTATGTATAATGAATTCTGATTTATGTACGTGTATTACAGAAAACTCACATAAACCCAAGTGAAACCAGGGCGGGTCCCTAGTAATATTTAAAAATAAACACATACGCTAGGACCCTTCGCAGTCACTCATACAAACAGCGAGTTTGTATGACGCGGCTGGTAAACTCCGCTTCCCCGCGAATAGGGGTGAGTCCTGGGTAAAAAATATATATTCTAACTAGCTGACCCGGCGAACTTTATTCCGCCTTAATGGCAATAAATAAGCGATTTTTTTTTTATTAACGCTGTCGAACGGGATAAAAAGTATCTTATGTCCGTCTCCTGGCTCTAAGCTACCTCCCTACCAATTTTCAGCCAAATCTGTTCTGCCGTTCTTGAGTTATAAGTGGTGTAACTAACACGACTTTCTTTTATATATACAGATTAGTCCGTCAGTAAGATTATCACTTATATTTTGCTTTTTCAAATCAATCAAAATTGACAAATTTAATGCGAATCAAAGTTCGCGAGTGGGGCTCGTGACGTCACAACGTGGTATAAAGTGTGCCACGGCGTGACGTTATTTTTTGTTTAATTGACAAATGAAAAAATATGTGTTCAATATTTTTTGATAATGTAAATGATGGACTAATTCGATTTTTTTAGGCCACTAGCCTATTCCCCTTCTTTGCTCTGCGCAAGCGTTGGCAAGGCCATAGTATCCATAACTCGAAAACTTATTTTTATATTCTGATGACATTTCGACATAATATTATAGAAGAAAAGAAGAAAATAATTTTATTTCTGCAAAATGATACATTTTTACTTATAGCTAACATTCTGTACCTAAAGCTAATTATGGTAGAACACTTAAAACTTAGGCTTAAGATAACTTAGCTAATAAGCATGCAGGCTATTAATTTGAATTATAATGTAACAATTTGCGAAAAGTGAACCCACTCAGCATGGTGTCGCGGCACTCGGGGAGTGTCACGACGCTGATCTTCCGTGGATCCAGCATGGTGATACACGGGACAGCAACAGGCAACTTAGTTTATAATGTTTTCGTGTCGTTTGTTAGTGAGTTAGCGTTGTGTGTAGTGTGTAGTGTGTAGTGTGAGTGTGTTAAAATTAATTGCGATGTTAGGGTTTGTAATTGTATGTTCTATTTTATGCCACTATATACCATGCTATGCACTTGCAACTAATGTTACTATCTTAAATTAAGGGTAAAAGAAATATATGGTAAGGTGATTAAATATAAAATTAAATAAACTTACAATAAACAGTTATCATAAATATATAGATACATGTATAGATGTAAGACGGCTATAAGGAGTTTCGTTGTAGATCCATTAAATGAGTTTTTAATTTATTTTTAAACTGGTATAAAGAGGATGCTTTCCTTATCGGAGGAGGGAGATTATTCCAGCACTTTGTGGCAGCGTATCGAAAGCTGCCACGAAATGCAGCCGTCCTACATCGAGGATATATTAAAACAGGGGCCAATCTTTGATGAGAACGGGGAAATAATAACTTGTCATAGAGATACGGAGGTTGTTTAATCCGAATAACGTCAAACAAAAGCAAGGCCAAGTGCAGCCTCCGACGAGCCTCCATTTTCAACAGCCCTCCTCTATTGAGAAAGGGCGTAACATGTGTTCGCGGTGGTATTGGGAAACAAAACCTGGCACAGGCGTTCTGTAATCGCTGAATTAATAACTTGGTCCTAGAAAGCAAGCACTCTCCAAAAACAGAATCGGCGTAGCGTAGCTTAAAATTATTAATTTCTTCATGGTTTTAATATTCTCAAATCAAATCAAATCAAATCAAATTCATGTATTATGGTATATTCTTATGGTATTACGTCAATTCAATGAGAAAAAAATGGCTCCGGTAACTACGAGTAGGTGTAGAACACCCAATTATAAGAATGGCCGTTATACCTATACAGTTGCAGATCGAATGTACCTATATTCATGCCAAATTACAGCTTTCTAGTACTAAGAGTCTCTGAGCTAAGCTGCGGACGGACGGACGGACGGACATGGCAAACTATAAGGGTTCCTAGTTTGATTACGGAACCCGAAAAATGAATAAAGTAGATAAAGATTTTGTACCAAACCAAGACTAGGAAGAATTATTTTATGGTTTTACCAATCACGGGACTAAAAATGAGAGTTATGGACATTTGAATGGAGCCGAAATTGACAATTGGCCCTTTAGGCCACTTTTATTAAGTAAAGTGATGGCAGGAGTTAGGGTAGATATATTTTAGGAGAATGGGAACACAAAAAGTAATAGACTATGAAGGATATAATATGGATATGGATACTATGGCCTTGCCAACGCTAAAAAAGGCATACGGCGACTCGCCACTAAACTGATTTCAATAATCTGGTCGTATGCACACATTTAAATGCGTTTTGTCTGTTGACAAGCCACAAGTATCTTAATTTAAGAACCTTTTTTTCCTGTTTTTATATTTACATTGATTAAATAATACACCATATCGTGTTTTTTATATAAAATGACAGGGCACAATATTTTGCAACATTGACTGTGTTATTGCAAGTTTTCACACTAAAATTATTACTAAATATACCGTAATCAGCACAACGGTACTTGGAAAGATTCACATTTACCTGAACATATCAAAAACTTGAAGGAGTAAAAATATTGCGAAAATGGAGTACACAGAGGCTTTCGAGTTCTTTTGTTTTAATAAGCGACAGTGAATTTCATTTTAAAAAAGGGGTATGGGAATCAGTAAATTCGTAAACCTAAGTTACGGTAATTAGACACTTACTTGCATTTTGACAAACTGTTTTAATGCACAAACAAAATACGACAAACCTGATGATACGTTCATATAGTTCGAGTACCGGCACAACCCACCATGGGATGTGCCGGTATAAGTCAAATATACTTAAGAGGCCGTATACGAAATTTTGCCGATTTCGCTTACAGACGTGATTTTACTGTTGAAATACTGTATTTCTACAAGTTTTAATGCACAACACGAAAGATAATTTCTAATTTTAACGTATGTATGAGCTACTTTTTTGTTTTTATTATTTTATTTTGATTAATCGACCGACACCGGCGACTGTTATGTGAATTTTGCTGGAAGAGGTTTAGAATGTCACATATTCATGAATCGTTTTGATGTCTTAACGGTATGAAAAATTTACAATTTATTTCTGTGAAAGTCGTCTAAAAAATGTATGAATTACTTTTTACCACTTTCATATAAATCTTTCGAGTAAAAAAAATAATAAACTTGGTAAATTTTTATAGAAAACGGGCAAAAAATATTTTTGATTTCGGCTACTCAGAACTCTCGTTCATAAAATGAAAACAACAGAAATAAACTTTAGTTCAAAATCAGTCCAATATGTAAAAAAATATCGAAAAAGTTCAAAAGAATGGGCAATAAATAATGTTTTAAAACAACCTAAATCTCGCATTATAATAGGTACTCGACAAAAATGAAAAAGTGGCTCATTTATTCGTAGCTCATTTATTCGATCATAACTAAAATGAAATTTCATGTTGAGCATTAAAACTTATAGAAAAGCAGTATTTTAACTGTAAAATCACAAAAATAAGCAAAACCGGCAAAATTTCGTATACGCCCTCTTAAACAATGAGAATATTGATATTCCCCTCTACCCTGCCTAATCTTACGTCGTGTATTAAAATTGAGCGGTGTTGAAGGACCCAACAAACTGAAGTATTATATTTAAAAGCATGTGTCATGAGTTCATGACATTGTTTATAAGAAAGTATAATGCAAAGAAGTATTACGACACGTCGATACGGGACTTATAACGTGAACACCTAATTTGTTATAGATATACAAAATTCATCATCGAGTGGCCACCCTTCGAGTACGCGGTGCTGCTCACCATCATCGCCAACTGCGTGGTGCTGGCGCTGGAGGAGCATCTGCCCAACGGCGACAAGACCATCTTAGCACAGAATCTGGTAACTTTTCACTATTTTGCAAGTACTGTAAATAATAATTGAAATGCCTTTGACCACTGAAAGTCCAAGTAGTCAACATAAACAATGAATATGAGTTGTTGTTACAATTTTAGAGTAGAAATTTAAATTACAGTTATTAATAGGTGTCAACGACATAATCGTGATAGTTGTGTTTTTGTTACAGGAAACAACCGAGACGTACTTTTTAGGAATATTTTGTGTAGAAGCCTCGTTAAAAATTTTAGCCTTAGGTTTTGTTTTACACAGGGGATCGTACCTTAGAAACGTTTGGAACATTATGGATTTTTTCGTTGTAGTAACTGGGTGAGTATAACCAAATTACTTATTTATTATCATTCTAAGTGTACCTAAGCTTGTTTGTGCAATGAGACCGTTGAGAAACATGAACAAGTAGTACTTATACTCGTAGTTAGTTCTTTTGCCAGATGAGGTCCATTGCAGAATCAAGGTTTTGAACGTAAATAAAATAAAGAAGTCAATATGAAGTTGTTGTACATCAGTAGGCAGTCGGATTCGTAAAGCCAATTCTGTACGTTACTGAACCTACTGCGACAACTAGGTCGATGACGATATTCGCCGAATACAACGTGGACGTTGACCTGCGGATGCTACGCTCGTTCAGAGTGCTGCGCCCGCTCAAGCTCGTCTCGCGGATACCAAGTAATTCACAGTAATTGGCGGAAAGTTCACATAATACTAACTTATTATCGTATAGAAAGTTCTCGCTAGATATTTTCGAATTTCGACCTTTTTTAACTGTAGAATAATTTATTATCGCTAGTTTTGAAAATAGAACTTTTTTAAATCATTTTAGTAAGAAAGTGTAGAGTCGACTCCTCGACTTTTATTACAAAAGTTTTGTAACAGTTTTAGAAGATGTGTGACTTTTTTATCATTTATAATTATTATGAGCAAATATTTTAAGTAATTTGAATTTCGCCTACGAGTTGCATATAATAGTACGATTTTGGTATGTGTATAAAGAGGCTCAAACTTATTAAAATTAGATAAAAAATATATATATTTTAGTTGTTAATTAAAACAATTGACTTATTTAGATTAAAATGCGTGAAATATAACATGTGATTAGATCATCAATAATTAAGACTAATTAGTGACAATACTTTAGTCTCGTAGTAAATGAAGCTAGTCAACATGTTTTGGAGCAGAAGTAGGGAGTGTGCTTGAGCGGGAGCGCCCGCGCCGCGGCGCTGACGACGCCTCGCCGACGAGCACGCTCCTGGAGGCCTCCTTCCGCCGGCTTGTTCACACTCACCTCGCCGCACATCTAATAAGCATTACAACTTTTTAAACCACCGCTCAAGCTACGTAGCGAAGCCAAACAAAGTTTTCGAGAAGTATGTTTTTTTTGTGCAAAAGTTTATTTAACGACATATGTTCTAAATAAAGACTATGGAGTCGCTTCGATTCAAATAGGTACTTTCTAGGTTTTACGAAATAGTTTACGAAGTAGTTTTAATTTGTACGAAAGCGTTCCTTGATTTTGGTGTAATATCAGATATTTTTACCAATTTCAGTCGTTCTATTATGTACTTCTCAGTAAACTCGAGTTCTTATGTATAATCAAATCCTTAGACGCCACGGGGCAAAGAAATGTACCGGCCGACTTATAGGAGTGCGCCTTCGCGAGAGTGCTACATAGATGCGTGGTGTAGCCGGTGGAGTGAGGCCTCAGTAGATGTTTTATTTTCATATAGTTGCTAGTTCAAGCTATAGTATCGAGTGGTGTGTGTTTGGCAGCATCGTCACGCAGCTCCCGGATATCGCGCCAGACGTCGACTTCAGGACCTTGCGTGCCATTAGGGTGCTGAGGCCCCTTAAATTAGTATCGGGCGTCCCTAGTGAGTTCTAGCACATTCTTAGAATAGTTTTTGTCGTTGTTACATGCACTGGCTGTTGCATAATGTTGTATTTATTTTCATTCATTCGATTGCCTGTTTTGAGCCGTGTTTTCCAGGTGTTAAATTGACTTATTTATTTTGGTTGATTATTTTATTTTTTTAAAAGGATTAGCGAACGGATAGTTTTGAACTTGTTCTTAAATTTATGTGCATAGATTTTATGTAAATTAATTTTCTCTATGATAATTGAAGTGTGTTATCAAGATAAAACATTAACATCTGATTCGAAAAAGATTTGAACAACTACCAGATTTTGCGACACCTTAAAAACACGGTAGGTATAAGTGGTATGCATATTTAAAATTAATGTAATGTCAGTCATATTTCATATTTAAAAAAACCAACTCTGAAACAAATGACACTGGCATGAACTCTAAGCATGCACAATGAAATCATTACCGTATTATTTTCTTCGAATGAGTAACGTGCTTTTTACTCGTATCGTATGGTTCTTATTTAAATTATGCAACAGCAAAATTCCATTGTTCTTGTGCACGTTTTGATTTTGTTACCACCTAATTATTTCTCATGTCAATTAGTACATAAAAATCAATTTTCGTTAAACATCATTTTTGTCGTGAGGTGATGATGGATGGTATACGATTATAGAGTTGTTGAATGAAGAATGTGTCTCTACAAATACAAATACGAGTACCTACTTAGAAATTAATAAACCGAACCAAGGGTCGACACGAGCTTGTAAACACTCTGTGGCCCTAGTCAAAATGCATTCAGCGTACGTAACCGTTATCGAAAATGTATAAGACTGACGCAACCTACCGGACTGTGGCATCGAGCGTTTATGTCAATGCCATGCATTCTTTTAGTCAGTTATCGCAAATCATTTACGTTAACGTTAATCATGTTGTCTAGACCCTCTAATATTGCTATATTTCAGTTTTTTTAGCAAAAGAAATCATGTAAATAAAAAAGCAGTAGTCGTAAACCTTTTTCAATTGGGTATTAATTATGTATTTATTTATTTATGCATTGAGGTTTAGTTATTCAGAAGGAGGGTTATGTTTTTCGAGTGTATACCTATATATGTATTGTTGTCTATTTCCGGGTACGCCTGAAGCCTAAACAGCTTGACGGATTTTAACATACGAGGTGTCATTAGATTCCTCGAAATTGTCGCAGTGACATAGGATATATAATATATCAATATGAAGTCCACGAAAAAAAATGGAGGGGGAGTAAAAAAGGATTATTTTATTATAACAATATGGGTTTCAAATGAAAGCTAGTAAATAGCCCATTTCAAATATATATATATATACATTATAGTTAACACTTTGATGCTACCATTATGACAGGAAAATCAAAAATTACCTAAACGTTAAGTAAAAAACTCCTTTTGCTAGAAAGAGACTTACGCTTGTAATTTTTCACTTGTAGATTAGCGAAATAAAAAAAATTGAGCTTCAGAGCTCATTTAACGCTTAGTAATAATTAATTAAACCACTATTTTATTAATAAAAACTAAAAAGAGTGAAATAAATTAAATTATTTTAAAGAGAAACAAAATACCCGACTGCAATAAAAAAAACAACCGAAAAGCGAAAAACAAGCTCTACAATCTATATAAAATTATAAAAGCTATGTACTTATTGATATTTAAAACAATTTAAATTTTAAACCCAAATTGTAATTGTTATAAACTATTTTATACACATAACTTGTACATTGAAAAAGGTATTGCAGGAGGGGACAAGCAATGAATTACAAAACAAATTTCTTGAAAAAAACATTTGGACTATTAGCTTGTCCCTGCTTGAAACACCTTTTCCAATTTTCAAGTTATATTTATATAATAGTTTATAACCATTTTAATTTGGGTTTAATATTTAAATAGTTTTAAATATCAAGATAAGTACATTGCTGTTACAATTTTCTATGGATTTTTGTAGAGCTTGTTTTTCGCTTTTCAGTTGTTTTTTTCATTGCAGTCGGAGTTTTTTTAAATAATTTCTAAGAACAAACAAACCTTAGTTTATTAAAATGATTCAACTACGATATGATCAAATTTATTTGAAATAGGACTCTTAGAAAATCTCCAATCCGCAGTGGGTATAGACGAATCTCCATTCATTCTTATTACGAGAGGGGGCATGTGCCTAGCTGAGGGACAATTTAGGTTGTTGTAGTTGTGGTGGTGGAAATAAAACTATTAAGAAATAAAAAACATTTTAATCAATTTCAGAAAGTAAGTGTTATATGATTCATTAAAATTAATTATTAAATTGTCCACTGCATCATCTATAATAATTATATTATACTATACGCATCATCTTCTCCTTGGCTTTCTTCACGTAATGTTCAATACACGCGGTTCAATTATCTGCCGTTATGGTTTTGAACGCGTCCGACACCAATTTTGATTGTTGCCATTTTAAAATCTTTATTATACGTGGCAACATAACCTTTTACCTGTGACCTATATTTGTGAAAGATATCGGTAGGCGAGTAATTTAGGTGACGTTTAGATTTAGAATAGAAATTTTACATAAGCAACATGAAGCTTAATAAGCAACTGATTTAGATATCTGTGGCACAACACATTTTCTGAATGCAACTAGCGACCTTTTTAATTTAATAGTATATAAATACTCATAAAAACCGTTTAGATTTCTCACTGCATCTGCTTCACTGGGTATATTCTTGCTATTTTATTGTGCAACAATAAGAAACATTATGAAAGACAAAATTAAAAAAAACAACGCATATTATTATTTGATATTTTGTATGCATATTAAATAACATTAATAAATTCGTTTAATAACTAAACACAATGTGTTCGTAAAATAAAATGTGGAATGGATGATTTTCGAATTACCTAGTACTTAGTTCGCTATTTAGCAAACTGTGCATGATAAAAAACGTTATAAATACTTCTGTGAAGATCTATTGCTAAAAAAACTGAAGTTATAGGTAATGCTGGTTTCAGAGCGCTAACCAAGTCATATCGTTGGCAATTGCTCAGTTTCTACCCGACTGCCGGGGGAGGGTAATGTTTCCGACCTATAAGTATATACGAGTATATAGATGTTTGTATGACGGCCCAAACGAGAAGTGGTTAAAATCGTAGGGCTGGCTTAGCGTTTCTGGGTACTTAAACTAAAAAAATGCCCAAATGGCGGATTTAAAAGAATAAAACATTGATATTTTTAAACATAGACGACAATATAAAATCATGCAGTCGAGTTTTCATAGTTTGGTTATTATTTGATATGCCGTAATTATTCACGACCAGAAAACAATTTATTTGACCAATTAAAAATGGCCACGTACTCGCGTATACAAGCTTGTTTTTCAATCAGGCTAATCGACACTAAAACAAGCACATTTTAAAGCACTTAAGCAAAGTTTATCTGAATGTATTACAAGAGACGGTGATAATGCTAACGCTGGTTTTCCCATGTAGGTTTGCAAGTGGTCTTGAAGTCCATCATCAAGGCCATGGCGCCGCTGCTGCAGATCGGGCTGCTGGTCCTGTTCGCTATCGTTATATTCGCCATCATCGGCCTGGAGTTCTATTCCGGGGCATTGCATAAGACTTGTTATACTTTAGAAGATATTAGTAAGTATCTTAGCTCCTGTGTTTACTTGACATAATTGGGTCATTCTCGTTGCATTTGGAATCCCCGTCACGAATATTATATTGATAAAGTGGAATCTTTCCTGTTTTAACAGCTAATAGGTCTTGTGACACAGTGACACCTGTGTTTGGCCGCGATGACCTGTATCTTATTTATTTAGGTCATTTACATAGCTGAATAAATAAGTAATAAACAGTAATAAGTTGATCATTGGCGTTTCAGACGTTGCGAGAATGACTTAATCGAAACATCGCATTGGCAAACTGATTTGACTATACAAGTACTTTGCAAATCAGAGTGTCATTAGATACGGTACTCGTGCCATATTTTTGAAGAATAATATACATAACTGGTTAAGTTCTTTATTTTTGTGCCCGCCATGCGAGATGTTATTAATGTGTACTAGATAATGCTAGTAAGTGCAAACAAGTAGAATATATCGACAATGAAAATTCTACTTTACCCACCGCGGATATCAAAATGCTAACTAATTCCGAATATGCACCATTACCGAGAAACTGCAGCCAGTTAAATGGCAAGATGTTAATTTCCGTTTCCTAAAAAAAAAAACACCGAACGCGCCGTTCTGGTTGCGATCGCCGTAAATATTATCGACCGAAGCTAGTTCATAATGCGGTAAGCGCATTCATAAAACATCAAATTATTCCTGAACAACATGGTTTCACTAGGCAAAGATCTACTGTCACTAACCTCATGGTATTTACCGAATTTCTCTTTGAGAATATGGATCGCGCTATTCAAGTAGATACAGTGTACACAGATTTTCGCAAAGCCTTTGACAGGGTCGATCATAAGCGCCTTCTTGACAAAATTGCTTTTAATGGCATACGCGGTAATTTACTACGGTGGTTTCTGTCTTACGTTACCAAAAGAACACAGAGAGTCGTCCTAAATGGTTTTCAGTCCGATGTAACAGAGGTCACCTCCGGGGTTCCACAGGGATCAATTTTAGGTCCATTGCTTTTTAACATCTTCATCAATGACATTAAAACATGTTTTCTTAATACCAAAATTTTGCTATACGCAGATGACTTAAAAATTTTCAGTAAAATCAGCAATCCATCAGACTGCAGACTTTTCCAAGATGATCTCGACCGCTTAACTGATTATTGTACTTTAAATAAACTGGAATTGTCAATCTCCAAGTGTAATAGTATCAGCTTTACAAAAAAAAAAAAAAAAATCCATCATGAATATATGCTATGTAACCAGCAACTGGAAAAAGTGGATTGCGTGCGTGACCTCGGAGTGCTCCTCGACTCTAAGCTACACCTAGACCAATATGTAAATATGATTGTATCGAAGGGTTACCAAATGTACAGCTTTGTAACCAGGGCTGCTACGGATTTTAAAAGAGCTACAACCTATATTTATCTGTACAAAAGTTTAGTTCGGCCCCAGCTTGAATACGCAAGTATGATCTGGGACCCCCTCTATGAAAAGTATCGTAATGCCATTGAAAAAATTCAATATAAATTCTTAAAAAATATTAACTTCAAACTGTATCGATATAATAACCGGTTGCCTTACGATAACTTATTAACAAAATTTGGACTTATTTCCCTTGCGAAAAGACGACAATTTCTACAAGCAATGTTCCTATATGGCCTTTGCCACAACAAATTCGACTGCGCGCACCTTATCAATAAAATATGCTATATAGTTCCTCGAGGTGCCGTCCGACGGGTGACGCGCGCCTACCGGCAGTTTGCGACGGCTCCGTGCCGTACTAACGCCGGTGCGCGCGCGCCCGTTCGCCGGCTCCTCGCGACATACAACCAACACTTTACCCATGTAGACATATTTCACCTTTCTACACTACGGTTTAGAAAATCCATCTTAGAATCCCTTAGTTAAGTTAAGTTAGTTAAGTTAGTAATTAAGTCAAATTCATTAATAAATTTAATGCATGCTACTCTTTCTACGAACTTTAGTTATAACTCTTGCACCTCCATATCATATGTACTCTTTGTACTTAATTTAGCATTCTAACTGCTGAGAGATGTAATTTTCTCTCATACTTAATCCTTCTTTTTCAACAACTTTAAACACTACTTTTGGTAACCATTACTTTGTTACAGTAATATGTGGATAACGTTGTTGATCATGCATAAAGTAACACCAGTTGTAATTTATATTGTAACACATATTGTATGGTTGTTTGTTATTCCTAAAATAAATAAATAAATAAATAAATAAATAAATAGACCTAGTTGCAGTTTCTTGCAATTATTGTGTGCAGTTGAAGGCAAACTTCAGAGAGCGAAACCGCCAGCTGCATCGGTAATTTAACTTAGAGGGAAAAGTTTCTGAGTTAATCATAATTCAAGTTTTTTTAAGGTACACACATTTGCTGACCAATTGATATTGAAGTAACGCTTTGCGATATTTATTTCTGCGGACTTTAACGCAATGCACTGTGTACTTTCTGGTAGCGAGCGAATTGAAAATAACTAAATATATGTTTTGCTACGCATATTATTTTACCCCATTCATTGATGGAATCAAAGTATGCTTTGCAGCGTTGCCTGCGTTCTTTTTGCATATTCTATTTAGTTTAACAACTTTGTAGTATTGTCTATAATATATGGAGTGGCAGGCGCACCCGCAGCTCCAACTGATCATGACCGAATATGTGTACCTAATACCACGGGCAATCATGATTTGAATACAGACGTTGAAATAGAAATCGGTCGGATACAATTGTAGCCCAAAACGCCTACTCCCTTTTGAATTAGGCGTTTTTTTTTAAATGTTATTCAATTCGAGTGCAATTTAAATTATTTTCGATAACCTATACTATCTTTTTCTAACAGGTGAAATATTGAATGAGGGCGATAGTGCCACACCGTGCAACGCAGACAACGATACTCTGGCGCCTTTTGGAGCCAATGTTTGCGATTACGATAAGAGCACTTGCCTAGAAAAATGGGAGGGGCCTAATAAGGGCATCACTTCGTTCGACAACATCGGCTTCGCTATGCTTACCGTCTTCCAGTGTATCACGATGGAGGGCTGGACTGCCATCCTCTATTGGGTAAGATACCTTTTACTATATAAGCGCATTTATTCAACTTTAATTCGTTTTTATTTATTAACTAACTATACTTGACTTATGTTTTGCAAGTGTCAACAATAATTTTGCGCCTAATATCAATAACGTACCTATTATCATATCATTTCAGCGAGCATAGACACAAAGTTTTAACCGTGCATGTGAGCAAACGACAATGCTACTTACATATTCATATATGATTCTAATATTACATTCGACTTTTTTATTACAATGTGATGTTTTTGTTTCAGACAAATGATGCTTTAGGCAGTGCATTTAATTGGATTTACTTTGTGCCTCTTATAGTATTGGGTTCGTTCTTCATGCTCAACTTAGTTCTCGGTGTCCTTAGCGGGTAAGTCGTGACAGTTTATCTTTATCGCTCTGTAAACCGTATCGAATTTAAAATAAACGAATTATGACCGAATATAGAATTTAAACGTATTCCATATACGACATATTACGTAAGGCTCATATCAAATAAAGTTATACCCGATAAACACTAGGATAGTGTTTAACGAAGTGAGCAAGTAAGTAGGTATATACGCAAATACTTTTATAGGTTGCGGATACCGATTTGTGTCCCTAGACATTTTTGATAATGATAACGTTTGCCGAATTGGTATATTCGGTGAACGATTATCGTTGTCAAATATGTATAGGATTGCTGTGAGCTGCGGGTCGGCTGGCCGCAACGAGCGCTTTTTCAATTCCATGCATTATTACTTACTAGCGACCCGCCCTCGCTTCGCTTCGGTTTATTTGAGTTTTCTCTAACACCCGTACAATAAACCAGCATGTATTATACATAAAAACCTTCCTCTTGAATCACTCTATCTATTAAAAAAACCCGCATCAAAATCCGTTGCGTAGTTTTAAAGATCTAAGCATACATAGGGACAGACAGACAGCGAGAAGCGACTTTGTTTTATACTATGTAGTGATGACAGTTTTCGAAAATCGTCCACGTTAGGGTTATGCATCTTAATGCCCCAGTAGTCTTAGCCAAGATGCAAATACAACATTTCTGTTTTCTATCGATGCATGGCAGCTTACAACAACTAGTCATTGAAATAAGACATATCTTCGTCTGATTCATCTCGACATATTATGTTTTTTGAAAAGGTTATGGTTGTCGGACAATAAGTGTATCTTAGATTCCATTAACCCGTATATTTTTCGTGTTCTAAGGTTAAGTTCTCAATAGTTTTTATTATTTAAGAACCTTTTAATTGTAAATTATACAGGGTGACTGCGGGGTCGTGATCCTAACGTTTTTTGCCAAACTTAGTAAATTATTGAGATTCTATTAGTATTGAGGTTTTTGAGATAATTGAAGATTTTATTTTTTACCAAACATTTGCATGTTAAAACCTGTTTGAAAATCAACCGATCAGACGAGTAAGATATTACTCCCTTACTAATAAACGTTGGGTAAAGGTGGTATAGCTATACCTACAATGTTTTGTCCTTACCTATCTGTCAAATTTAAATTTCACAATGACAGATTGGGACAAAACATTGTATAGCTATCCACCGTTACTCAACGTTTATTAGTAAGGGGGTAAGTATGTAATGTGGCCATGATCCTGACTGACAAGAATTCACTTAATGTTTATTTAAATAAAATCAAAGTAAATGTCTTAACGCTTTTCAAATCTATTACGTTATGTTCCTCATGGTGTAGTGAGTTTTAATTTACTTTGTTGCAACACGACCCCGCAGTCACCCTGTATGTATAATATGTATAAGAATAGCTACAAATTGCTTATTTATGTACTTATGTAAATATGGATAATGCCACCACGTATAAACAACGAATCTATAAGTATGCTTGTGTGACTCAGTAAAAAAAGGACAAAATATTGAAAAAATTGGTGTACAAAGGCTAACGGGATTCCTTCTAGTAGAGATAAATTTTTGGTTTTTAAAATTTATTGAAAAACGATTTTGGACGGATTTGTCTCGCGTGCGTAAATTATCGCTCCGGGATAGTAAATAATTATTTTTAAAAGTAACGTAACTTTTACTCAACTGTGAGTTTACTGGATATTCATAGGCCACATATTTATTTAGTGAGTTTTCTAACGAGAGAGGGCGCGTCGAGAGACGAGCTCAGTTCCAGAAAGAAAGAGCAAGACAGATGTTCAATCAGGACTTCACGGCATATCTGAGTTGGATCACAGAAGCAGGTCCAGAGACGTGTGGGCTAGTAGTATTAAGCTTTCGTAAAGATAAAACCTTGTATGTGTCCTTGAACAATAAAATATCGTTCGAAAGGATACCTATGCATAACATCACAAATGAAGGTCATCCATTATTTATAGGGAACGAGAAAAGGCTAATGCTAGATTAATAAAGGAGATCATTCATATGTCTTTTCCTTTTGCATTTCAAGAAAGCGCCGGCCAAAAAAAAAATTGTTATGGGTCGCTAGAATTAATTATTTTGAGTAACTTCTATTATGGCATGAAAGCTGTTCGGTCATTCTCTGACTTTTTATTCTAATAATGAATTGTTATAAAATGTATTATTTTTACTTTCTAACATTTTTGAATAATGCCTATACTGGTACGGTCACTTGATGAGCCGCCATAGAATCCTGTCATAACGACAGCGTCAAGTCAAGAGAAAGGAATTAACGTCGAAAATAATCATTGGCTTACCGCGACACGGGTTCTATGACGGCTCATAAATTGAAGTCCGTGACTGTGCTATGAAAAAGTCGATCCTTCGAACCTCTATAAAAAGTCAGGCAATAATCCGACAGTTCTCGTGCCATAATAAAAGTTGTTCAACATAAATAATTCTAGCGATGTACACCAAATTTTTTTTTCGGCCAGCTCTTTGAAAGAGGCCCAAAAATGTATGAAGGATGAATGTTCTCCTTTGACTTTTTTTCCATAGAGATGCTAGAGGTATTTGGTAGAGTAACCTATGTATAAATTTTACGATTCAGGAAAATATTAATCTCTAACAAAATTAGTGGAGATTCATTGGCGATAATGACCCCGGACAATTTTGAATTATTCTATTATAACATTGTCATAATTCAACGGGAAGACTTAACAATGCCGATTAACTGCATTACGAGTATTTATTTTTAGGGTTCCGTAGTTAAACTATAAACCCTCATAATTTTTCCATTTCCGTCTGTATGTCACACTCAATCTTTCTAAAAAAAAATTAAAGTAACAAAGCTAAAATTTTGTACATTCGGTTATATATTTGACTCCAACATGATCAAAAATAATACCTTACTGTTGCAAATCCAGGCCAAACCAATTATTTTTTTTAAGTTTTTTATTGCAGCGGCCACGAAAAATGTACGAAATTTTGTTAAATCTCAGTTATTTTACTTTCTAAAAACCCTGTTTGGACTAGCATAACTAACTCAAATTGCCAAACACTCGTAAAATCAAAGTAGGTACTCTTATTTTTATCACTTTTTACAATGTTATAAATCAAAAAGCTATACCGTAACAAGCATATTAAATAGTGTCTAAAACTTTTATGGATTGTATTGCGTTCATTAAAAAAAGCTATTGCCGAATAAACTTAAGAAACGAGTTATTTTTACTTAAATCTCAACATATTTGAATTGATTTCATAAAATTTAAATTTGTGATTATATTTACTGATAAGGTCAACCGGGTCAAATGCGTTTTTTAAAGATTCTAAAGGAGTTCAACGCTTTAAATCTGTATTTTCCCCTTTTTACATCAATGTAGGTGCTAAAACTACTAATTAAGCGCACAAAAATAGTTTTAAAGCGTTGTACTTACCTAATTTTTTTTATTCTTTAATGTCTATAAGGGGTAAATGCAATACCCCATAGATGCATTTGCCCCGGTTGACGTAACTAGAACGTGTAGGATATATTTCAGTTTTATACTACATCGTACCTTTTTCGAATATAAATGACGTTTTAAGTAATTTCGAGCACTTATCAAAAAATATTAAAAGGCGACAATAAATGTTTTTTACAACGAAATTTAGTGGACGGTGCTTACCTCGTAAGGCCCTCGTCAAATTTTGTTAGTTCGAAAAATAATCTTGTGTCGGTCAACTAAAGTCAAAGGTCACTTTGACAAATGTCCTAAATTTAGGACGTTGGGCCTTACGGGGTTAAAATACTAATAATTGTGTAATATTTTCACGCATTCTTGGAGGAAGGCACTATACAAGCCTCGGCTGTTCCCACTCACTTTCTGAATTGCTAACTCATACTGGTCCCGCAACGGCTTTCTTCCCGGTCTCTACAGTAAATAACTTATTGAACACGATTTAATAATTATAAAAACCAAGTGTATTTAAATAACTCTTCAAAAACCATTAGGTTATGTTTCTGTTTGTTTTCATATATTACCTACACCAATACCATAAACTCTCTATTATGCGTTCAAAAACCGCAAATTACGACTAGCATAAATATAAACTGTTTTGTTAGAACAAATTTCTTATCTGTTAAAATGTTATTATTGATTAAATTAGGGTTGCTTAATAATTAACATCAAATTCGATTTCACTATTACATTCAAAGGTATGCTTTGAATTTGTATGTTAAAAAAATGCTAAATCTAAATAAAAAGTCAGGAATTCAGGATCAGTAGAGATTATAAGCACAGGTTAGGTCAACGTTATACTTAAGTACTTAAGTATTTAAGTACTTATAAGGAAATGATAAAAGTAAAATAAATAAATAATAATATTAAATTATAATTGATCAGCAAACAAAGTTTTGTCTTAGAGCTAATTTTACAAACTGACCATGCTCAGTGTAGGTTTCCGAAGCCGTTACGACAAACTCAAAAAAACTATCTCAGAAAACAGCATGTGTGAATGAACTAGTTTTCTGTTTAAAGTTATTTGGTGCTGTCTTAGTTAAATGGTGCTATGGGTATATAAACCTTTTTTTATTTGCCCTTATCTCAGGAACTAATAAAGTCTATTTAGTTGTGATAGTTTTCCTTAGAAGTTCGTTTCATATTTTTATTACTTGTAGTTTTGCCTGTGGGGAGGGGAGATTACATTAATTAATTAATTAAATTAATTAATTGTGCAAAATGTGGTTACTGAATATTAAATAGTTTTTAAAGTTGTAGGTAATTCTGTAGCTTTGCCAGCACCACTCTGCGATTACAGGCGTGGAGGTATCTATGTATGTTTGTACGAAAATAATTAAATTAAACTCTTCGGAAATTCCACTTTTCAAGTTCAATATTAATTTCCTAAAGTGTCCCTCAACTTTAAAAATTGATATTATTTATCATTTATTATTATTTTTT
Organism: Acleris cristana; assembly: GCA_948252455.1. Lineage (NCBI taxonomy): Eukaryota > Metazoa > Arthropoda > Insecta > Lepidoptera > Tortricidae > Acleris > Acleris cristana. The sequence goes on along the minus strand of OX411772.1, from coordinate 13,933,771 downwards.
TATTTATGAGTATTATCTATAATGTTTTTTTAAGAGCTATCCATGATACCTCATTTGATGTCATAATGTAAAAAAAACCCTTCCCTAGGGTTTTTTACTCATTTCATTATTGATCTTAGTGCGCGGTATATATATTTACCTTATTATGTACATGTGTACAAAATTTCGGTTTTGTAATTTTGATAGTTTCTGTGAAAAAGTTAGTGTGACATATTTAGACAGACGGACGGATATGGCGAAACTATAAGGGTCGGCCCTTTAAAATCAGTCCCGGGTCTCGGAGTGGAAATTTAGTGCTGTAAGAAAACGTCCGCCATCTTGAATTCTAAACTTCCCGTCGATATTCGGTAGGGCCAAACATCAAAATTCAAGTTCAGCAGGCCCAAATATGTAAAATAAAATATTACCCAAAATGCCGCTAGAATTGTTAAACTGGGAATAATAGAGAAAAGTTAACCAGTCTAATGCTCTAACTAATTTCGTACGATAATAATGTCCAACGACTAAAAGTATCCGTACATTGTTTTAATACGAGTATTTTGAAATTTATCGCGACGTACACTTCAAAATATCAAAACAATGTTTTAGGTTGGGTATTTTTGACCCTTGAATATTTTTGATGTAGTTATGTACTAAGTATTTGAGTAAATACATACGTACAGTCAACCAATTTGATTTGTAGGCCACTATGGACTTTGTCAACGTGATGTTGTCAATCAACGAAGTCTCTTATATTTGGTCTACAACCGTCACTTTAACATAGTCCATAGTGGCCTAGGAATCAAATTGGTTGACTGTACATCAACATTTCTTATGTGTCATCCGACTATGGTCCTTCTTAGCTTCTTGATCAGATCGTTCATGTATAAACTCTACATGCACTCTAGCCTGTCGTCACTAGATGTCGCGCCGGCTCATCTTACGCATTTAGCTTGGTTCCCGTTCGAGTACTTTTCAAGACAGGCGTAGGAGACGTATGATTATCAAGCAGTTAGCTCCAGTAAATAAATTCAAGAAATACGCATACACCGCGGATTACGTGACACGTAATACAACCATTAGTCCTCAGATAAAGAAATGTCCGTACATTATTTTGATTTTTAAAATGTATCAAAACGTAGTAACATTGCAAAATATCAAAAAATGTGAGAATATTTTTTTATCCCTCCCTAGATATTTTTGGTGTGAGTAGTTTACGGTAGTTTAGCTTAGAATCGTTGACCCCGCCGAACGGCCCTAACGAAGATTACTGTTATTAAAATAATACCCATTAAGGTCTGACTGTACTGGTACCTACTACATACGGACACTGGGCGCTTTCACGAGTAGACGGTAAAAGTTCGTGGTTAGGATACTGCAGCGCGATTGAGTGAGAGTTAACTGATTTTGACTCGTGGAGATATTGACTCGACTGCTGCAAGCCCTTAACACCTTTGGGCCATCCATGAATCCACGGAATGTCAGTTTACTACGTCTACATCTACGTCTGCTAAGAAACCTACGAAAGCAGATATATCCTTACTAGTTATATTCATCAAAACAATAAATGGTATTAATATAATGTTGTGTTGGTATAATCGTGAAATCATATTAAACCAATGAATCTCCACTCCATACTGTATTCGAAACACTGCGACTTTTGCCCAAACCTTTTCTTATTTATTTATTACAAATAATACAATTCTATTAGGTAAATTATCGGTAGGATACAGCTAATTATTGGGCTAATTTATGTCTCACCCAAATAAACGCTTTTCAAACTTATCTCTTCTTTAGTAACGTCAATAAATTAATAGTCACATGCTATTTAAGTTTGGAAATCGTTACAGTAGCGCTAGTTATTGTACTTAGAACGCTTTTTACAGTGAATTCGCTAAAGAAAGAGAGAAAGTAGAAAATAGACAAGAATTTCTTAAATTAAGAAGACAACAGCAACTAGAGAAGGAACTCAACGGTTACGTTGAGTGGATTTGTAAAGCAGGTATGTTAAAAAATACTGGTCATTTGCGAGTCGAACTGGCGCACCGAGGGTTTCGTAGCACCGCACAGTAGATATTATTATATTTCGATTTAAATGTAATGTTTCAATTTGCAGGTTATATCCTCACCAAATCAAAAATAGCGCGAGCCCAACTCACACTTGACCGTTTTTTTTCCAAAGTTTGTTCTATAAACATAACAAATTTCCATTTTTTATAATACAACAAAATTAAAAATGTTTTGAAAAAAACGAAGAATACATTCTTGTATGGGGAACGCCTTTAATCTTTTACATTGTTTATTACTTTTTATTTATAAGGAAATCCGCGAATGTAGTCGTAAACATATTTGAAAAAGAAAACTATCCGCTACCTCTTACTCTTCAAAAGATACAGCTCTTTAATGGTTAGCTGGACAGCATGGATTTGGCAATAGGGTCCCGTTTGACATCCTTAATGTACGGAACCCTGAAAATTACATTACTATGAGAGGTCATACTCACAGAGTAGCGCGTCAACGAGGTCTAGCGCAAGGTTCTTGTTTCCCTGCCCTAATTACACATAACATATTTTCCCGAATTGAAAGCTGCCCTTGACTTGCTGGGCTAGACATGTGTTCTTACCTTGTTTATTACGAAAGCGGTAAGGCCCTTTTTACTACATAGTTCAAAATGTTCTAGTAAAAAACTTCCGTCCTCTCGTTTAACAAAATAAATTGAAAGTAAAAGTGTTGTAGATGTAGCCCCCCATTCGTACGCGGTATCGGGGAAACTGTGATGTGTGCGGGCTTCCTTGTTGCCTATCCTGTTCAAGTCTGCCCCCGCTGGCGTAACGCAGGCGAAGTTAAAAGGCAGACCGGAAAAACACATAATTCAAAAATATATATTTACATTTCTTTTAGCATTTGAAGCATTCTATACCATTCTCCTACTAGAAAGCGTACAAATTTGTCAGAACAATCAGTGGCGTTAGCAAATGAGTTAGTCACAAGTTATATATGAAAAGGAACAATAAATATGGAACCAACTTTGTTTGGATTTAGCCGCATTAATAAAACACCATAAAAAAATATCATTTTTTTATTACATTCATCTAGTTATCTGCCATTCTATATATACATAATAATCAATTGCCTCATGTATAACGGAGCATCACTTGAGAAGGGCTCAATCGATTTGGCAAAAAAATCTTGTGTTCGTAACTGTCAGAACAAAGTTTGTAATACAGGGAAAACAGCATATTTTGGATGCATAATGAAACTTTGTGTATAAATTTATCTTTGCACTAGAAATGAGGATCTGTCGAGTCCTACCAAAATTAAGGACTCCTACCCTCATCGGGGGGGTATGGGCAAAAAATATGTTCATTACTAACTAGTGTAAAATTTGGTTTTGCTGATTAAATCCTACTTTTGACTTGTATTTTTTTTCTTTTTTTTAACAAATGGCATGGTCTCATTCTATTCAGTGCAAAAAAAATATATGGAAAATGACACTTCGCTCGCCTAGTAAAATTTCCCCCCTGCCCATATATACCCGATGGGGGTAGGGCCCCTAAATTTTGGTAGGACTTGGCAGATCCTCATTTCTAGTGCCAAGATAAAGTGTTTTAATAAAATTTTCATTGATGTACATAATTTGCCGCCAAACTGTCATATTTTGTCTTATTTTACCAGGTATATTATTGTATGAAAGAATAAAAAGTGACAATGGGCACGAACAGCTAGTAATATAAATAGATTTTTAACCTCAAACTAAATCTATATTGGCAGATTTTTGTAGTTTAAAATAAAAACAAAATTGTTTTCAGAGGAAGTAATTTTAGCTGAGGAAAGAACCACGGAAGAAGAGAAGATGCACATTATAGAAGGTAATTTATTAAAAACCTTTTTTTAAAATAAAAACCATAATAAACTAAAATATTCCTAGAGCTCTCGGTTCACAGAACCAAATCGAAATATTCATGTTAGTGCATATTTTAAGTAACATTTCGCGATAACCCATATAAACTGAGGTCATTATCAAATATAGGTAAGTAAGCCCTGTCTAAATTCTAGTTGGTAATGGGGGCATTGGTGTTTATAGCCGGTGCGAGTCCGGCGGTACCTGAGCCCTCCATTCCCAAGTCTCAAGAAGGGATTTTTACCTTTTCCCCTTTTTTTTAAGTAATTCAAGTAAGAAGCAAACAAAAGCAAGGACTTTTGTATTTGACCCTTCAGGCGACTACCAAAAAAAATATAAGCCCCGTCACCAGGACTTCGTGTCAAATTGTAGCTTAGGTAATAGGTATACATAACACGACTCTAATATTCTCGAATATCTACAGCGCGGAGAAAAGCTGCAGCCAAGAAGAAGTTAAAAAACCTAGGCAAGAGTAAAAGCACTGACACTGAAGAGGAAGAGCAAGATGAGGAGTGCGGTGACGACGGTTAGTATACGCCTTACACATGCGTGCATCATAACTCCGCTCTCGCCGCGGTACAAGGGACTTTAAACGCACATTTTTTTTATAATTATATCTTCACATCAATTAAAACGTTTCCCGTCTTCGTCATGTATTTTTCGGTTTTACTGTATTACTTATATTTTTATTGTTTTACTTATACAACGTGTTACAAAATACCTCGTAAAAAATATAACAATTATCAAAGCCAAAAATATTGTTAACCCTAGTAAGCTGTCATGTCAGGGAACCGGAGTAAGCATAGATTATTAAACAGAAAGGCCCTACCTACCTATTTTATAATAGTCAACTTTCATGGTTTTTCTGTTTTTCATCCACAAAGGTTTGCTATCTCAATACTAGGATGTCATGTTGTGCTTAGGTACTGGCTTCAAAAAATGTCAAGACGGAAACAATGTTATGTTGTCAATTTCAAATCTTCTTATCGATATTCTACAATTGTTTCGGGTTTTTTTCCAACTTTTTTTTCCAAAATGACGATGTTTTCTAACTCGGAATATTATGATATGATGTTATGTGTGGGCCATGAAGATAGCAATTTAAATAGTGTTCGCGAACTGTATTTTATCGATGGAAGACCTTAACACAAAAGCAATGATTTATCTATGGAAGACCCTCTGCTGAACAGCGACGGCTACCTTCGTACCAGTTTTTACTCAACTTGTCAAGACGCCTACGTTCCTGTAGGCTCCTTTCATCGGTCGACTGGAAGTGGACGTCTAAGCACAGTCGATGCCAGGCAGGCTGAATTAGTGTTAGAGCATTTTGAAGAAGGGCCAACCACCAGTACGAGACGAGCCGGAGCAAGATTCGGTATGAAACATGTTGCAGCTTGGCCTATTCTTCGTGATGACAATCGTCACCCTTATCACTTTCGCCGTACACAGGAGCTGATACTCTCCGATCTTGCACCCAGGAAGAACTTCTGCGAGTGGTACCATAGGCATAGGCATAGGCATAGGGGGAACCCTAATTACGTAAACTATGTTCTTTAAACAGATGAGTTTAGGTTGTTTCGTTAGGTTAGGTCTTTTGAAAATCTTCCAAAACTCAACTTAGTGATATCTATCTAATCGAATTCTGTACATTTTGTTATTAAGTCTCTTTTTAGTTCCGCGAATTAGGTAAAAATGTACATAAACATTCTGTGTAGTTTACTCTTTAATTTTACTGAAATAGGGTTAGCACATCAATTTAAAAAAATGCTTTTATTTTTTTGGCGTTACGTCATACAGTGATAAGTTCTCAAATATTGTAAATGGTCTGGTTATACGGCACCATTTAACCCCCTTGCCGCTTTACGGGTATTTTTGTAACACCCTGTATATATACAAATATACGAACTCTGTTGCAAAGAAAACGAGCACTTACGATTTTTTACACGACTGCCCAAAAAAAATTAGTGTAATTAAAGTTGTTTAAATATAATGTAACTAAATGAGATTTTAAGCTACGAAATAAAGAAATTACATTTTACGAAGAGAAATAATAATTTGTTACATAAAATATTAGTTTCATTTTGTAGCATTCAATCTCATTTAGTTACAGTATGTTTAAATTAATTGAAAAAATGAAAGTGCTCGTTTAATTTGCAATAGGGTTTATAAGTATATAGCCAGTCTCTTTTACTGTGTGACTCAAGTTTGTTTCATTAATTCTTACAAGTAGGCATTTTACTTTTCTAGAAGTACTCGTACAAAATGAATGTTTTAATTTTAGAAACACACGTAAATGGCGATAGTTACAGTTTATTACCCACGACAATTTTGAATAATTTTCCTTAAGTAATTGTGAATAATAGAAAAGTAGAATCATTTCGTGTATTAATTAGTAAATTTTCAAAATAACCTTTTAATTTCCTATACTTAGTGATTTTGTGAATCGTTTTTTATAATATGCGAATGTTGCATGACTGTGTTCGTTCATTTTCATTCATTTTCAACCAGTACCTCTAAAGTATTCGTACCTACTCTATTTCTGTGTTGGTTGTTTACAGTTCCAAAGAAAAAGCAAGGTATGGAATCAAGCGTGAAGCTGGTAGAATATTCCTTTACAACTTCTACGTAGTCTATAATAGCCTAGTCATAGTCGTAGTATAGAGCCCCATTTCAGATCCCGGCAAAACGTCTATGCGTTCACACTAATTGCACGTGACGCAAAGCCGTTCCTACTTTCTATGACATCCTTTTGCTATTATTTCATTTGTTGGTAAACTTCCCACTATCCATGTTTACTAAAGCTTAATAGACTTGGGCTCTAGATCCGTGCAGCATATATACTAAACGTTACCTTACAGCGTGACTCGAAATCAGATTGGGAATAACATGACTAAATATAATTCTCAGAAGAGGGTCTGAGATCGAACCGAGTGTCGAATTCGTGCCACGATTAAATTTCGACACCAATTGGAGTTGCCCTTCAATTATGAGTTAGTCATATTAAAAGCTGCTCGGAGGGCCCGAGGCTAATAGTAATGTTAACGAGGAATACCATTTAGCTGAATATGCTAACCCCAGCTGTTCCCTTAGCTATGTTGATGCTAGTCCTTGGTCGTTCGGAATTGAAAGCTTCATTCGTTCGTAGGTGCGTGTTACGTAGGACTCTGCTTCAGATATTATATTCGTTCATTCCTTGCGGCAGGTTTTTTGAAGAGCAAGACGCGGTCGGTGGGGAAGTGTGCGGATTTTTGGCGGGCGGAGAAGAGGTTTCGTTTCTGGATCCGGCACACGGTGAAAACGCAGTGGTTTTACTGGTTCGTCATAGTGCTGGTGCTGTTTAACACGATATGCGTCGCCGTGGAGCATTATAAACAACCAAAATGGCTGACCTCATTTTTATGTGAGTATTTTATATTATCGGTCGTGTGTGTTTTTACCCTAAATACCTATTCACTATCTTGATTTTCCAAAAATCGTACAAAATAAACGCTCTTGTTGGCTCATTTCTTAATGTACTGTATGTATGTATAATTTTATCAATATTTATCAATTTACATTATAAATGACAAGACACGGTGCGGTGGTTTTTAGAATAGGCCAACGAATGTAGAGTTTTATTAATTATTAAGCGACATTGAATTATACCTACCCATTAAAATATTTAGCCTGGAAAACCTAACGATTGGAACCTTTCACGCCTTTTACAGATTATGCCGAATTTGTGTTCTTGGGTCTTTTTATGATGGAGATGTGGGTAAAAATGTATGCTTTGGGACCGCGGATATACTTCGAGTCTTCGTTCAACCGCTTTGACTGCGTGGTCATATCCGGCTCCATATTCGAAGTGGTGTGGTCGGAGGTTAAGGGCGGCTCGTTCGGCCTGTCGGTATTGAGAGCGTTAAGACTGTTGAGGATATTTAAGGTACGTTTGTACTCAATAAATAATACCCATTTACTTGTTTTTCATTGTTAACGCAAAATATATCCTAAATAGTTTTGATACACGCGTGTCAAACAAAACACAAAAAAAAAATTACATTGAAATTTAAAAAGTACGAGCACGAGCTTTATGCAATTCTGAAACTTTTAGCAAAACGAAAGTTCTTTTGGTACCTAGTGTAGTACGAATTTTATGAAGTGACCCGATTAGCAAAGAGATATTGTGTTTAACAATAAAGGGCCAGTTTAAAAAGTTCTTACCATACCACAATTGCCTGTAACACAAAAATAACCTTTAATCGATTAAATGACTAAAGTTTTGAAAAGAGAAGTCTAAAATATTAATAAATATTCTCTGTCTAACGAAGATGCTAAGGGCCTATTTCACAATCGACAAGTATAATTTATAATATGTGCCAGTTAAAGTTGGCTCTCTCTCCTTGTCTATGTTCAAGTGTAAGAAAAGAATAGGGCTCAATTTATGTGCAAGATATGCTTTACTGGTCGATTGTGAAACAGGCGGCAAGTCTTGTTTTTTGTCCTCGTTATTTGTTGTATTTATTTACTCTTCTGTTTTTTTTTTAGGTCACAAAGTACTGGTCCTCTCTTAGAAATCTTGTGATATCGCTCCTGAACTCAATGAGATCTATCATCTCACTGCTGTTCCTACTGTTCTTGTTCATCCTCATCTTCGCTTTGCTCGGCATGCAGCTGTTTGGGGGCCAGTTCAACTTCGAAGAGGGTACTCCGCCGACAAATTTTAATACTTTTCCTATTGCGCTGCTAACTGTCTTCCAGGTGAGTTAACTGAGGCAATACATTTATAATTTAAACAAACAGTTGATACCTAATAGATTGCAAGCTCTGATGATAAACCGAGGGGTACTCAAAGAAACCCTGGGAAGCTTTAGAAAATTAGTTGTTCGCTAGACTGATAACAATGTGTCCTCAATGAACTCTTGTAACCTTATTTCAGATTTTAACAGGAGAAGATTGGAACGAAGTGATGTATCACGGCATCGAGTCCCAGGGTGGCATACAGAAGGGTATGATCTACTCGCTGTACTTCGTTATTCTGGTGCTATTTGGCAACTATACTCTACTAAACGTGTTCCTCGCCATCGCTGTCGACAACTTAGCAAATGCCCAGGTTAGTACAAATCAGTTTTGATATGATGTTGTGTTTGTTTAGATAAACTTTCGAGACCAATTTGTTGTGTCAATATTCACCTGTAAATTTTTCGCTTTTGGTGTAAATATTAAATTTTACATTCCAGGAATTGACGGCGGCGGAGGAGGAACAGGTTGAGGAGGACAAGGAAAAGCAACTCCAAGTAAGTACAGAGCCCCAATTAAATGTCACGCTGTTTTCACATGAATGTTACTATTTCATCCTCTGATGCTTCCGACCTGAGTTGATAGAATCACTATTTTCAAAGTCATAGCATGTTCAACCACTCTTCCACGTGCATAAACACTTTCGAGCGGTTGTTGTATGGGAGATCGGATGTGGTGGACAAAATTTGTTTCATACGACAACCTCTGTTTCGGCTGATTAGGAATTGAAGAAAGAGATGGGAGCGTTGCACGCGGTGGACGGGATACCACCTGAAGTAGATTCCCCGTCGCCTACTACCAGGAAGGTAAAGCAGCTCGATGGTGGTGCTAAGCTGGGCTTGATCATGCGCAACGGTAACGCTACTTGGAATAATGTTGATCGTGAAAAATATATCCTACATAAACAAAATGTATTTATGTTATCAACCATCTTTTCCCAAAAGTTATTACTTAATTTTTCCGAATCAACAATATTTTAGCAGTGGCCTCATGCGAGTATGTGTCGCTTTTGTGCGCGGAATGGTTTTAGGTGTTCTTTTATCATTGGTAACGTTGATGTCTAGATCACTAACTTATTAATTAAACACACGTTTCTATTAAAAACATGTAAGTACAGTTTATAGCAATTTTGCATCGTTAGGTACATCATCATCCGTACTTCCTTTCTTCTGGCTGGTTCACGTACTTGTACGACGGCGTCAGCTGTATTGGAACTATAATTTGCATGCGTGTCGTTGTGAATGCTACTAATTATTCTTCTCGCTTCGTTGTTGTTTATAAATGCTATGTGACTTAAGTACATTTTATTATTGTCAACGATGATTTTCTAGTGCTTGATCATTTAATACTAAACTAGATTGTACTAGAAATCTAAAAACATTATATTCTTACTTTGCAAATTCGAAATTATTTTCAGTACGGATTAACCGTAAACTTAATTTGTTGTGAGCCATGCTAGATGAGTATTATGTTGGTTTCCGCGTAGTCTATATTTTAGTACACACTTCAAGTTTCTTAAATGTCATTATAACACATTTCAGAACAAAAAGAAAGAAGAGGCCAAAAAGGATGACGACGAAGTACCAGATGGACCAAAACCAATGCTGCCATATTCGTCCATGTTCGTTTTGTCACCCACTAATCCGTAAGTACTTACTTTACCAGCTTGTACTCGTATCGGTCTAGGATTATGCTTCTGGGGGAAATAAGATAGTGTAGATTTATCTAATAGAAATAAAAAATAGTAGAGACAAGGCCATACGAAAAGGTGTTTTATCTGAGGCACGTCTATGCGCCCGAGCCTAAGCAAGAACGGATATAGAAGTCCAGGATTAAATTAGTGTTATATTATAACTAAATGATTCTGCTTATCACATTGATACGTCAATTTTCAAGTGAAAGATAAAAAAAGTAAGTTTAAAAAAGGTTTCTACCTGTTTAGCAGTATCGACAATAGTACATTGTGTATCAAGGGCGGTAAGAAGGGGATTGCTAACGACAGACTATTAGAATCTTAATTACTCGAGTTAGTAATCCTCTTACTGCCCGTGATGTAGACTATTTATATTTATATGTTTTAATTAGAATTTTAACAACACCTCCACTATAGTCATAGGTTCCCTTGCAGTCTTTGATGAAAGTAAAATAGCGGAAAATGAGTGATGTTCATATATATACATATGTACCGTACCGTATTCGAATAATTAGATCCGCTACTATATACCACAAATACATCTACTCACACAAAACTAAGTAAACTGTACTAGGATAGGCAAGATTACAAGGATGTGCACAAAAAGTAAAAAACTAAGTTAATACTAAATGCCAACAGAGCAAAAGACAGAAAGACGCAAATAGGTAGCACGCGGCCAAGACGAAGTATCGCTGCTATTACTTGTTACATTTATTCAGCAATGTTCGGCAACATTCGACGATGTCATTTGGTTCGCTGAGCAGCGGTTGATTGCTGTCTAGCTTTACTTGTCGCGCAATTACCTATATTTCTGTCTTATTCTGCCAAATCGTGAACAAATCGAGACGTATTTAATAAAAACAAATATGAGTGAGAAGTAATGCCGTGTAATTTGTTTTTTAGTCGTGAATGATTTGTACAACCACACAAGCACACGAAGGTATGGTCGTACCTTTACCTAATCTGACTAAAATAATAAAAGTATCTTAATCACACACGCGTGTGACGCGAATGCCACCTGCATTGCGACTGAGTCAATTAGGTCCACCGGACCTGTGCCACGAGTGTAAGTTCTTGTTCACGCGGCAAACCGTCTTGCACGCGAAAGTGACCATGTTATTCATACGAGAAACGCAAATGCGATCGAGTCGTTTTTGTTTATGTAAAAATACACTAGAGGCTCTGATTTATGAGTTCCGCGCGCTGGAGGCTAGCTAGTTAGTTACCTATCTTTCGCTATTTTACTTTCACCAAATCTTACAGATGTTTTATGTTGTACCTATAAAACATAATATTGTGTATATACATAATACATGAATATCAATAATGGGTTGGATTGCTCGTTTGAGAGTGTTTTCTAAAGTTTATGCTCGAAACAGATGCAGCTTCAACACGTTGGCCGTGGACCTATGTCCGCTCTTGTCTCAAGGGTTGGGAAATTGGAACAATTCAATAACATAGCTAAGTACATAAAGTGATATTGTATGTTTGAACTTAAAAGTAACTTATTTTGTTTCAGAATAAGGAAAGGCGCACACTGGGTTGTAAATTTAAGATACTTTGACTTTTTTATCATGATTGTTATATGTATGAGTTCTGCGGCTTTAGCAGCCGAAGATCCTGTAGTTGAAGAAAGCTCTTGGTAAGTTCCGCTCTTTAAATGGTAGTGTAATGTCTATTAAAACTTGAGTACTTGAATACTTTAAATTATAAAAATGTACTCTAACCGCCACTTTTAAAGTTTGGGGACATAATAACTTATTAATAATATGTAAGTTAATCAAGGTCTAAATTTTATCAAATCAATAGTAAACTTCGAACTGCATTTCAATACCTATAATTTAATATTATAAATGCGAAACTGTGTCTGTCCTGTCTGTCTGTGATTCAGTTACGGCAAAAGTGATTTAACTTCTGATTTCACCATAGAAATAAGTACAAATTGGCATATTTATAGTGACCTTGGATCAACGGATCATATTCAAAAATCGACCATCAGGTTGGGTAGTACTTAACAGTTGGTTGGTTGGTTGATTGGGTATAGCGATCGTTTATATTTATTAGGCAGCGATCGAGCTGAAGATGATTTTACTACCGTAGGAAGACCGGGCTTTTCATGCTTAATAAGGTTAGATGATTTTCCATCAGCAGAATGCTTTATTATGGCAAATGGTTCGGTTAGGGAGGCAGTAGCGGGCGTCTAACCGTACCGTCGCGAAAAAACAAGCGATAGTGAGAAACTGGTTCATGGCGTAAAGTCGTCATTTTTTGCCGTCATACAACGGAGTTAGGTTAGGTTAGATTAGGTTAGGTAAGGTTAGAAAAAAAAGGTAAGACGTCGTCCGTAGTTAGGTCTGCCACAAAGGCGTGAGGCAACATAAACATAACTGAATATCTGAATGGTATATAAGAACGGCTTTTCATTATGCCGCGACCTATCCATCATGCCGTGAGTCGGAAGGTAATGACAGGGTCGATCTCCGCTATACTTTAAGGAGACCCACCGTGATGAGAGACTCACTAGTTTGGTCTTGATAAGCAGACAATGATTTTGCAAAAAAAAGTACAGTAGGCAACAAAAGCTTGTCCTATCTTTCTGACAGAAACTGAGTGATGGGCTGAGGGTGGTAATATCACCTAATAGTGTAGGTAATATTTGTTGTTATAGGAATCGATACGCTCCCTATAATAATACACCTACCTACGTTGTGGCGGTGCGCAACCCTCGGCGTGCGAGTCTAACTCGCACTTGACCGGTTTTTTAATCATCCTATATGCAAATGGACGTTATCGGTACCTACAGTTCTACCCCTAGTGAAATGTGACAGTGGTTTTGTTTGTTACAGGAATAATATATTAAATTACTTCGATTACGCTTTCACCGGTGTTTTCACCGTGGAAATGTTACTCAAGATCGTCGACCTGGGCGTATTGTTTCATCCGGGGGCGTATCTGCGTGACCTTTGGAACATTATGGACGCTGCAGTCGTAATATGCGCGCTTGTCAGCTTCGGGTTTGAAATCGGGTAAGTTCAGTTAACTGACGTAAACATGACGTAATATATCTGCACGTATTATCCTAGCATAGATGTTGCCTATTATCTTGGCATCTAGTATTTAAGTATACAAGGTCATTTGTCAACCTGCGGTAGCTTGTTGTGTCTCTTGACAATGTATCTATACCTCCTGCCACATTTCGTAAAGTAAATCCTTAGAAGGTACAATACTAATTCATGAAATGTCTTGCTCACACTGAATCACATAGCTCATATTCTTAGTAATCTACTTTTTACATTGGAGGTAGTCTTACGATCCGTCCGGATTACTCCGGATATGACCGGACTTTTACTCTAGTCAGGACTTTGTCCGGCTCTTTAATTTGTCCGGATTTTTTTACTTAGATGGTATATTATGAGTAATAAAACTACACATGAGTAATGTTTCCATATTGTGAGTAAAAAGTTCGGACTTTCATCGAAATGTTTGTCCTAAATGGTAACCCTAATTGGAGTACTATTAGCGGTATTCACTTACCCGAAGATCCTATGCTCCATTTTTCAGGCAAATATAGCGGTATTAATTTGCTCCACTTCTGAGCGCTTTCTAGAGCCACATACAAGTCCGATCACTTGAAGTGCTTTTCCCGGTCGCGCGAAACACTTTTTTTTTATGTATTCATTTGATATTATACAGGTTTTAACACTTTGCGAATCTTTTCTCACAATTTAAGATTAATAGGATAAGCAAAAACTTATCAGAAAGCAAGTGACTGATACTTGTCTTTCGTGTGGGCATTTTATTTTATTTTTGCAAAATAATAAAGCTGCAACACTTTTTAACCTGCGGTCCCAAACCGGCTTCAGCAACACTGGATTAAAACACATACTTTATTGGCTATTGGCATCCATTCCCATTAAGTGGTTATGGTTGAGGTCATTTGCAATAATTTTGACCCTATATGCAGAGACAAGCAGACCATCGACGTATTTCTACTTTTTGTAACGAGGGTAGTCATGATTTTCTGCCTGCTCTCTTTACGATCAAGTTGCTGATCAGTCTTTTTTGAAAAAAATAAACTTAAAATAGAATTATGTCGAAAATGGTTCACTTTTGCATAATAAGCGGCAAAGTGATTGCATATGACCTACACTATAACCTCTTAAGGGAATGGATGAAATAACTAATACCTAACCCTATATAACGTATATAATAATATAACGATGACAAATTTCTAAAAAAACCTTGTCCGAAATATTAAATACGTTTCAAGAAATCGGTAGGTACCTATTTAAAGCTAGAAAGCGGTTTTAGCTATCCTTTAAAATAAGCTAAAACACGGTTACTTACGGTTAGAGCAGCCGACCTGTTATTGCTACAGACCTTGGTTTGGGGCCAGAGGTTTAGGAGGATACCAAGAACCTATGTAGGTACATTCGGTTTATAATGTTCTGAAAACTAATAGAGCTATTATTGTTGCAGAGGGCTGAAAAAGGGAGCAGGACAAAACTTGTCCACAATAAAATCCCTAAGAGTGTTACGAGTGCTCAGACCTTTGAAAACTATAAAACGGGTCCCAAAGTTAAAAGCAGTATTTGACTGTGTTGTTAACTCTTTAAAAAACGTCATCAACATTCTCATTGTGTACATATTATTTCAATTCATATTTGCTGTAATTGCGGTTCAACTTTTTAATGGTAAATTTTTTCACTGCAACGATATCAGTAAGAATACGTTGGAAGACTGCCAGTAAGTATCTATTGCATTTTTTTTAAATAAATCTCCTTTTTTATGTATTACCCTATTAAAAACCTCGCCAAAACACCCAAAATAAAAATAATTCATGACGCCGGGGCTTTTTTGAGGGATTTTGAGAATGTGGTAGCAAATCGTCGGTGAAACTGCAAAACCGCATAAGTAACATTTTGAATAAGGAGCAAAATGCACCTTTTTAATAAGACAGTAAGGTTTATTTTGCTCTATCATAAATGTGATAGTTACGCGGTTTTGCATTATCACCGACGAAATTTTGTTTTACATAAATATTTCAAACATCGAAAGTTTAAATTAACAACATTAATGTAGCGACTCGTTATTATAAGTTCACGGAAATTGAAATTGATGAATTATTTGTATTGGCGAGGTTTTAATTGCGTTTTACATGATGGATTAAAAAAAATGTAATTATTTGCAGAGGGTCGTATTTTGTGTACGAGCCAAACAGCCTCTTGCCGAAAGTGAGCAAGCGTCAGTGGACGACGCAGCACTTCCATTACGACAACGTCGCCACGGCCATGCTCACGCTCTTCGCGGTACAGACGGGGGAGGGCTGGCCCCAGTAAGTTCTTTCTTATGTCAACACACCACAAAAAAAAACTCGCTATAGGAATCTTTAAAAACCAAAGAAGCCTACCAAAGATTATTTTACTTGTCCTACGCTACGTCATATTAAAGTACAATCAGAAAAATACCGAGAGACACTACGAACTAAGAACCTCCTCCTTTTTTAGGGTTCCGTAGTCAAACTAGGAACCCTTATAGTTTCGCCATGTCCGTCCGTCCGTCCGTCCGTCCGCAGTCTAGCTCAGAGACTCTTAGTACTAGAAAGCTGTAATTTGGCATGAATATACATATTAGTCACGCCAACAAAGTGGTAAAATAAAATCTTGAAAAAAAATTTTTTTTAGTGCACCTCCCCTACACGTTACGTGGGGATGTTTTTTTTCTTTCTTGTCTACCCCATAGTGTGAGGTGTCGTTGGATAGGTCTTTCAAAAATATTGCGGGTTTATTAAAACCATTTTTCTATTAAGGGATTCATTTATGAAATATTAAGCTTTAAAGCGCTATTTTTTGTTAGAGTCAAGTGTCCCCCCCCCCCCCTACAGCCAAAACTACAAATACTAAAAATCAGAAAAATATCTTCAACGAAAGCGCATATAACGAATTTTAAAGGAAAACTATCACGGCTAAGTAGACATGATTGGTTCCTGAGATACAGGCGACTAAAGTGTTTATACCTACCAAAATCGCCTATGATATGATAACTTTGAATAGAACAGTCGTTATTAACCGTCAAACGTTATTCTCGTAGTGGTAGTCCCCTACGTACTCAGAAGACGCACATTGTGACGGGCAACTACGGAACCCTACACTGCGCGTGGCCCGACACGCTCTTGGCCGGTTTTTTTGTTCCAAGTCGGTTAAAAATGTTACTTTTACGCCATTAAAGAACATTTTAGCAATAGAGTAGGTATCAAAATGTAATCATTTTGATATTGCAAAAAGAATCTCTATTGGCGTACAGTCGTCGAGGTCAACAAGATGTATACACTTTAATACCTTGTCACTTTAATCGTTGTGACATTTCATATATGGCAGTTTAAACATGACATTAAATAGACAAGGTACTAAAGTGAATACATCTTTTTGAACTCGACTGTACCTATCTAAGTAAATAAAAATAAAAATTGATGTTGTGGGTCAATTTGACGGCGCATCACATAAGTATCTTTCCTTTCCCGAGACCCCTAGGTCCACAGGCAGGGTCACTACCTACTTTGGCCAGCCCGGGTTTGACAGCAAAGGCAAAATTAATTGTGTGATAAGCGCAAGTATTTGTTTCTGAGCTTAGGGTATTTTCTATGTTTTAATTATTTATTTCTCTCTATAAGTATAGCTAATAGATATCTTTAAAGTACCCTTATATCTATTTCAGAGTGTTGCAAAACTCCATGGCCGCTACATATGAAGACAGGGGACCCATACAAAATTTTCGTATTGAAATGTCCATATTTTACATAGTTTACTTTGTAGTCTTTCCGTTCTTCTTTGTTAATATATTCGTTGCTCTGATAATTATCACATTTCAAGAGCAGGGTGAAGCCGAACTGCAAGACGGTGAAATTGATAAGAATCAGGTAAGCGGCTCTCGCTACTTCAATATTTTTGTTTGATTTGTGGGTACCTACACACTTACATGATCACCGTTTTTTCCAGAAATCATGTATAGACTTTACTATAGAAGCGCGACCTCTCGAGAGGTATATGCCAAGTAAAAGAACAAGTTTTAAGTACAAAGTGTGGAGAATAGTTGTCTCTACACCTTTCGAATACTTCATCATGACCCTAATCGTCCTCAACACATTGTTACTCATGATGAAGGTATGTACCACTTTTTACACTAAATCTATCTAACCATAATTAGACTATTACGATTATTTCGAATATCTTGACAAAACCTTACTTTTAAACTACACTACTGTTGTAATGTCGTCTAAACAGACTATATACGAAACATGAGTAAGCACTTTAATCTTAAAATGTAGAAGCGGTCACATATGAATTAGTTGTTGGAAAGTTAGCTCAACACACCAGGCACAGTTGATGACGAGATTAGTTAAAGTCTTCGGTAACACGTCGCACTGGGTCAACACTAGGGAAGCGCAGCAGGCCTCTAGCGCGACGTAAGGTTACATAGCATTAACCGGCATGGACTGGTAACTTTATGCCTCGCTTGCAAATGGGTCTACCTAAATGTCTGATCGATGTTTTTAGTTTGGTTAGGAGCAAAGTTACCCTAATTGATACCTACACTTTTTCAATACTTGTCAGCACCAGACTACCTCTGTTCTACGTGTTTCTATACACGGAGAGGAGCGCTACTGCCTTATTTTACGTATATTTATGCTATCATGCAATTTGACATAAGTGATGGTACGCATCTTCGTGGATTGAAGACACTTAGCAATAAGTACTGTGTTAGTTTCACTTTGTGAATCCCTGCCTGATATACTCAACAATGAAAACGAATCCGGATTGGCTATAAATTCAAGAGTACTGCCTTATATTTTTCTAAATTACACAACACATGTGACACTTACAATTAGCATAACTGTGAAATACGATCTCATAGGGAGAATAGGTACACTGCATCGGAATGCGCCGTGAATCTGTCGAGCCTATCCCGTCGAGTGTAATCTATATATGCCACGATTCATTTTGTTTTAATCCTATATTCTGTTAAAATCTGTTCAGTCAGTGTTCCTTTCGTGACTCCTGCTTGCTATTCATTATGTATATGTATCAATGTCTAATGCACGATAAGCGTATCCTTCCTGCACATCTACAGCACATGAAACACAAATAACGAAATTGGACAGTTCGTGCTTGTCGATGCACAACATCTCTGGAAGCTGTGAGCTCGGGCATGGGCCATTAATGTTGTTCGTGTTGCATGATCTCGTTTAAGTCCTACTCCAAATTGTTTCTGTGAGCGATCTGCATGCTTCCTGGAATGGCTACTGCCATGCGTGATTGTTGGTGGTGGCTCAAAGCTAGTAATTCACCGGGAATTTTTTTATAGGAATAGAATCCCTACATAAAATGTGATATGATTTTTCCGAAAACATTGTGTTTTTAATTAATCCTTCTCTTGTGTTATCATCATTTACATTATGTTTTGTTATTTAAAAACATTTGTTCGTGATGCTTTTACTTCACAGTACCCCCGTGTAATTTTGTTGGCTACTACAGAAATGTCGGCACGTTTCCTTCACAACTCATTTTACGCTATCCTTCTGTTTTGTTATCCTATTCTTCCGTGTACCGCCGTCAAAAAACGCAAAAGCTATGATACTCGTACGTCATGTGCGCTCGTCTAGTGTTCCAAACATCACATGTACCAGTACTCATTAAAATGTCAAAGATCTGATACTTTTATGTGAAGTAACAAATATCTATTTTCATTGCCATGGGTTTATCCAATTCGCCTGGCACATCATCACAAAATGGCAGTACTATAATCAAAATGACCTCTACGCGGATATCCTCAAGTATTCGAATATGGGGTTCACTGGAATGTTTTCTGTGGAAACGGTGTTGAAAATCATCGCCTATGGTGTCAAAGTAAGTACACATATACACGGACCATTCTGGTAAATTATATGGTTACTGTGAAACCGTTTAAATAGGTACAAATGTACTCTTTCTGTTTACTAACATGTTTTTTGTTTATTTACTTGACTGAATGGGAAAAAATAAGCCGAATTAATAATATCCTTATCCAATTACCACCCAATAGATATCTTACAAGATTTCTCTCTTAAAAGAAATTTTCTGCATTTCATTGTAGAGCATGGCTTACCTGCTGCATGCAGCACTTGTATGATTTACACATGGTCGACATAAATGTTCCTCTACCTTTTAACTGTACATGTGATTTCAAGCTGTCGCCAGAAAATAGCTTCCCGAGCGCATGTGCAGAGGTAAGTGGGCTTAAACGTTTGGCGAAGGTCTGCAGAGGGATCCATCAGGTTAGTATAACTCAATTTCACTTGTCAGCAGATTTATGTAAGTGAACGTATAGTAACTTACAAATGATTTGCTACGATAAAATGTGCGCAGTGAATGTGTGGTAACCCGTATGAGCATGTTTTTTAATCCTATCTGCATGTGAGCACGTGCTGCACTGAGAAGCCACCAGATGACTAACTCTAAATACATATAAATCGACATACACAAATCAAAGACAGGGTCATTAAAGATGGGAACTGAACAGCACACACAACAATACAATCACGTGAACATGATAGACACAACCTGTTTGTTCTCTAACCATTATAGCAGATAGTAGAAAAGTTAAATATTTTAGATTATTTAATCCAGCCAGAATTATTTTTATTCGTAATAAAACTATTTCAATTTTAAGGATTTCTGAATTGTTATAAAAATAAATCTGGCAAAAATGAGTTTACAATATTTGAAAGTTTCGAGGTTAAAATTATTGGTATTGATTTTGTGGTAGTTTCACGAGGCTCCACCACTACTCATGGACTCGTTAACATTAATGAACCTCGTCTTTACGACCTTCTTCCTTCTCGAGACCGTTCTGAAGCTGATTGCCTTCGGATGTCAGGTAAGCACAACCTTTTCATTTATACTACCAACAGTTTTAAGTTAGTGACAAACAATTTTGTACACACGGTGGCGTGGCAAACATATTTTCGCAATATATACTGCCGTGTATACAAAACAATTCACAATATTTTATTTCTTAAAATTTTAGATTCAATTATTAGTATTCAATATTCATTACTGACTTGAATATATTTAAATTAGAATAATAGAAAACAAGATGCCGCCGCTTAATTTTTATACGATATAGTTTTCATGTCACTTTGTTCGAAGTTTTATAGATTTGCATAATAAATTGATTTTGGATATGTACCTACCTACCGTTGAAAAGAGAGATACTCCTAATCCCTTCCCATAGAATCCTTCTGGCTCAGAATGGAAAGTGTACATTTGTAACCCCTGATTGAATGAGAATTGGTATCTTCTCTTTACAAATGTTACCATTAATATTTTGCTCGTATTTATGATTTAAAAGTATGATGTTATTTATGCTTCCAGAATTTTTTCAAAGATCCGTGGAATACATTTGATTTTATAACGGTGATTGGAAGTATTATTGACGCTCTCATCATGGAGTTAGGCGTAAGTATTCAACAATCAATCACTAGTGGTACATAAACTTACCAGAATTAACTTTTCATTGTTATTTCACTATTTTTACCATTCATAATAATGGTAAACCTTAATGATTGTGGACTATATCGACCAGTACACGGCGTATTGTACTACACGGTTTCTCAAACATTTTCGTTTCAGTTACTTATATTTTTGACTGCACCGTCCGTACATTGTTCCAAAATAATCAACTCGTTCCTTTTTCAAATTGTGTATGAAAAGTCGTCACTTAGGAACGACTAATAGTACTTAGGGGAGCCCAAGGGGCCAAATGGGGATTTACTCGAGCGTCGTGGAGCCCTATTCGATTTTGAAAATTAGATGGTAGAAAGAAAAAAACGTTATAATGATTTATATCCTTTCATCGGTGCAGCGGTGGGGGGAGCGTCTACAAGTTTTCAAAATTGTAAAAAAAACAGTTAAACGGCGCGCGCCACACTCAGATATTGATAGTGTATAACTTCCACGTGTCTCTGATAACGGAGGTATGTAAATCTCTGCCGGTTTGCACGATGGGCGTGGCCGTACGGCAGGGTTGAAAATTGGTGTGAGATATAGAATGAATGAAAGCGGAGTGGGGAATACATGTTTCACTGCAGCTACACGCGCTAAACTTTAATATAATTTTTGATACATCGGCTTATGGAAATCGTCAGAATATTTTTTTTCCGTCATTCTTGAATGATTTCCTTCAAAATAAAAAAAAAACGACCGCGCTCGAGAAAATCAAGGTCACGTTTTGTTTTTTGCTAATTTGTGACCCTCCCACCGTCTTGCGTCACGCTCAAATAAAATGTACTTTTTGCATGTAATTAACCTACCTTAGCTAAATACGACTAGATCGCTTTGCGACTACATCTCGATCTGACTACATCGCTTTGTGCCTAAATCGCAATACAACCAAATCGCTTTGCGACTACATCTCAAAAGGCCGAGTTGCAAATTGACCACTTCGCTTGCGTTACTAGGTAGGTTAGGTTCGTTATGTAACTTCAAATGCCCGAAGGGCAAATTGCCCAGGAATAGGAGCCCCGCCATGCGGGGCTCCGTCGACATTGCTAACACAGACATAACATGAAAAAACAAAGTGGTAATTTAGCGACTCAGACCTATTGAGATGTAGTCGCAAAGCGATCTAGTCGTATTGCGATCTAGGCACAAAGCGATGTAGTCAGACCGAGATGTAGTCGCAAAGCGATCTGGTCGTATTTGCTACCTAGTCATATCGAGATGTGGACGGAAAGCTTCTATCCCGGATAAAGTGCTCATGTACGCTGAAGGTACTCAACAGGGTACAAAGATATTATGTTAGTCTGCCGCGCTCGAGTAAATCCCGAAATCCCCCTTGGGCTCCCTGTAAGAGCTTGTTTACGCAGACAGGCAGTTGGGTGACGCAGTCCGCTATAAATTCAAACATATGGGGTTGTATAAAAGCATCTACGGAGTAGCGATTTTGCACACGTTTGCTTCAAATACAGCTTTACTTGCGGCGGAGCCCGCGGATGTAATCACCGCGTTGCACGCAGCGTCGCAGGCGTCAATAACGTCGGTACCCGCAACTGCGCCCGCGACACCGCTACTCTCTACGCCCCGCACCACGCGGCGCGTCACGCCCGCATTTTCATTATCAACATCGTACATTGCCATTCGTTTGTGTTTGCGCGTGTGCCGACACGGGCGGCCTCTCTGTAAACGGGAAAATGCAAGACGCGCCGCGCGACGCCACGCCGCACACCACGCGCGACACGCCCCGCGTCTCCATAAACAAGCCCTATCGTCATTAACTTACTCTGAGTGCAGCTGATCATCTCTGAGGCGTTGCGACGTATAGGTACTAGTAGTAGTTTCTATAAAATGAACTAATGCAGTAGACTTAATTAACACAAGAATTATTTGGTTTTTACAACTAAAACAACGGTAAAAAATGACAGTCAGGGTCCTTCTTATAACTTAGATTCAGGTCATATAAAATAATAATAATATAAATTTAATAATATAAATTTAATAGTCTTCTTCTCTTCTCATCTTTCACCTATAAAAAGAGATATTTGTTTGTAAGTAGGTACCTATCAACTTCTCTTTCTTATAGGTACTTGTTGTACGTTATACTGGAAAACTGCGCTTCGTACCTGTATACCTGTTTACTTAATTTAAGAATGTACACTTTGATGCTATGGAACGCACCAGAGAGTTGATTTTTGAATCTCGCTGATGATTATAGAGTAATGATGAAAATTCAGTCACGCGGTTATTAAAATTTGGCTCACAAGTGGGTGGGAGCAGTCTTATTTGATATTATAGGCGAAAGAGTTCTAGTAACCAGTGAGATTGAAAATAAAACCGGGCGAGGGCATGGCTGACCATGCGCAGTTTAGGGTTCTGAAGCCGTTACTACGCAACGCAACTAATCTAACAAAAATTAGCACTTTAAATCTTAATATTTCCCAAAGGGATTCCTTAATCAAACAAATGTTTTCACAAACCTAATATTTTTGAGAGACCTATCCAACGACTCCTCACACCTTGGGGTAGACGAGAGAAACAAAAAGATACAGCCTGGTGACAGACAAACGGACAAACGGACAGACAGACAGACGGATATCGGAGTCTTAGTAATAGGGTCCCGTTTTACCCTTTGGGTACGGAACCCTAAAATCTGTCTATTTTCGTGTGTTTAGTCACCGGAGGAAATTCAGAAACCACTCCCAAGTACTTAGGCACCCCCAAGGCACGAAAAGTAAAATCAAGTTTGTACAACAACTTGAGACTTCATGAGTTCTTGTTCGCAATTCGAGTCACAATTACGAAAAGAGAGCGGTGCGGATGCCGTAATACAAGTTCGCTCTTTATTCGTCTTCGTTGATACACTTCTTGTCAGTTCATGTAGTTAGTAATTAATATGACATCGTATTTTGTCGGGTCTTACTTTCGCAATTAGCTTATCGATGTCGAAAGCCGGCCTACCGCATGGTTCAAGCTTAGAGGTTACTTAGGAACTGCGTTCTACGTTGCCAATAAAATTCGTTTATTTTTTTGTATAATTTATCTGCTGGGCTTAACTTGTCACCTAAAATTATTTATTCATTAATTATTCGCTTTACAATCGTCATGTTAGACGTCTTTAACGTTATAAATTTTGCCATGCTTAAAACGATATCGCATTTATACCTATGTACCGATCGATGATCGATCGTGACTTTATCATAAGGAAACTAGTGGACAAAAAATTGTCGGAGACAGCTTTGTGATACATTTTAACTACTTTAGTTACTTTATTTGTTGTTCTTTTACAATACGCCGTATTACTGCGTGCATAGTCATAATAATGTATGAGGATTTTTTTTGTTTATCCTAAATCAATAACAAGTATACATAATTTACATAATTATATTACCGCGTATTTGAGCCGTTACTAATCATATCGCGTATACAATATGTGATTTTAGTGCTTATGTTTGTCTGTCTGATGGAATTCTCGAGAGTGAAGGTAAACGACCACCGTGTTCTCATTGCAGAGCGACCTCCCCGAACACTGTGCCTCTGACATATCCTGTCAGCAGGTAAACTAACTGGTTTGCTAGGAAACCTAGGATACAAATGGGTCTTAGAAAGTCGTCGTTTTCAATTCTAAATTGACCGATTTGATAGTAGTGCTAGTTTAATAGTAGTTTATTAAATTCAAGAAGTTGCTAGCAATGATTAAACTAATTAGATACCTTTTATGAAGTTTAAGTAATAGTAATGTATAGCTCTATAAATGAATAATTTTAGAATAAATTAAACTTGACGATATATTTTGGTACGATGCTAGATTTATATTTGTATTTTGTGGAAACATTAAAAGTTTTAATCGAGTGTGTGTCTTTAGAAATAAGTATTGTGTAATTAAATAAAAGAGATTGTTTTAGTGTGTGATTTTTGTATTTAGACATTCTTAAAATTTAGACTTACATAACAACTTCTAACTTATTTAATTAGAAATAATGCTCGCTTTATTTACAAACAAAGACCGTTTGTGAAATTTTGTAACATTTAAGTAAGAACATTTTATTAGACATTTTACTATACTATATATATACTATTTTATTCTTTCTTATTTAATATTTTAATTTGGATTAGCCTTCAGACATGATATTTATAATTTCGATCGCATTGATTCATCTTACTTATAGTTTTTTATAAATTTTTGAAATACTGAAGCTAACGAAAGGCACCTACTCGTACCTATCTATCCCATAAATAATACCGATCGTTTAAGAACCTACGCTGTTTGACCACCTTCGTGATTATCATGTTACTCGTACTTACACAGAACTAATAGAACGCAATCGGAGAAATAAATGTAGGTACAAACTGGCGCTTTTATGAATAATACAATGATTTGTTTATCGAAACAATTTCAAGGCTCTTTTGAAGGGTTCCTCTCTGTTAGCTCAGAATTACGAAGTCACATGGGGCCCACAAAAATATGATTAACCCAAACTTGTGTTGCAGGAGAACACGTTCAACGTCGGTTTCCTGCGCCTGTTCCGAGCCGCGCGACTGATCAAGCTGCTCAGACAGGGTTACACCATTCGGATACTGTTATGGACCTTCGTGCAGAGCTTCAAAGCCTTACCCTACGTGTGCCTTCTCATCGCGATGCTCTTCTTTATCTACGCCATCATTGGAATGCAGGTCTGTTCTGTTTTTCCTCTCATACTGTGGGTTATTCCTTGGAGTCAGTCTCTTAATCAACTAAATTTTGGTAAAATGTATTTTTCGTGATATTTTAGTCAGGGGATAACATATTTTTGTTTCGATATCTTTATTACGTGTAGTATTAAATATAGTTATTTCCCTTTGATTAAATATTTAGTCATTGTACAATTTCGGGTTATGCAAAGCTAATCAGTACCTCATAAAGAGTTTTTACATATTTTAGAAAAACAAGCTAGTACAGCTTTACTTTTGAGAGTACCTTGTCGGTTGCTAGATTTAGCCAATGTAGTGTATGGGTTTCTGCTAAAATAGGCCTTAATGATTGACTAGAAACAACATTTTTACTTTGACTTTAAATATCTTAGTTGCCCTTATTTAATTACTTAAACAACGAATAGTGTTACATGCGAAGTTGATGCTGGTACTGTTGTCGAGTAGAGCAGATTACCTATCTACTTAATTAGTCACCAGAACTGTAAATTCATGCCATTTCATCTGAGCTCATTAGTTTCATTCCCGTGGTTCGTGGCCAATCCGGCAAGGAGACTAAATTTATAGTAGGCACTGATCATTTTCTAATGACAGGTTTTCGGAAACATGAAATACGATCCAGATGATGCCATCAACAGGCATAACAACTTCCGATCTTTCGTGGGAGCACTCTTGCTGCTATTTCGGTGAGAGTACAGTAAAGCGTAGTGGTGCCGACCGATCGTTTCTGTTCACTACCACGAGACCGGAGCGGTAGGGCTCGAGCGGACGATCGGGCGCGGTCTCTTTCAGAGCATGGCACTCGCGGCGTGTTGCATCTCCACACGGCTGCGTGTGCGCGCACTGCCCGACCATTCCAATTTTGTTACATGTATATACAAATCATTTTCATCGATACTGCATCAACATCGTAAATATAGTGTATGGTCACATTCAAGTGTAGTTTTAGCAGATAGTGTCATTGGTTGTCTTCAAATTGTCTTTGAATATTGCATCTTATGTATTTATCTAGATTACCCTTGTTTACTTTCCGCATTAAACCCTAAAACATTAATTAGTGGTAGCAATAGACAACTCATCTAGGTAGATCCTAGTTACCGTGTGATAGATGGGGAAGGCGCATAGGGTTGTTAGGGTACACGTATATTTGCACACAATGCTGATTTTCTGTGTTGTATCTGCTTGGACACAGGTGTTTGGCAATATAGACTTAGCACCCGACTCAGATATGAACAGACACAACAATTTTCGAAGCTTCATTCAAGCGCTCATGCTTCTATTCAGGTAAGGAACATTAAATACAATAAGAATGGAATCCATATAACAATACGACTCCTGGGTATTTCTAAAGTATAGTGTATATTTATCGGTCGTTTAGTAAATCAGCGTTTTGATTTGTGAAATTAATCGATAGTTGCTATGCGTCTTGCAAAAAAACGGATTTTAGATTAAAGAACCGTCCGTAATCAAGTTCAAATGCTTCAGAAACAGGTAATATGAACTTACTTTGAACTATAGCATAGTTCTTATATGTGTTTGGCAACAGCATGATTGTCTTCAGTACTCACTGCATGCCGTTTGCCGAAACAAAATCCAATTTGTACCTCCACGTAGAGGTTGTGTGGCAAAACTAGTTTACACTTAGAATTATAATATTTTCAGTTTATTCACATTTAAGTCGTGACCGATTTATCGTTGAAACCAGAATAAAATCTATTAACTCTATACTTACTTAATATTTTTTATACTTATTTTATTACATTATGGTTTAAAACCAAATCCCTGCTGTATCTTTATCCTCATTTATTTGTATTCGCAATGCAAATACTTTGTTGATATTTCCCATAAAGTAAAAGAATACTGAAGTAGCTGCTAAGAGATTCTAGACTTATATTTATTACAAAGTAAAATGACATATTTTGCATTGAAAAGGGACATAGGGTGTTCCCTGCGCCTGACCTTGCTTGCACCTTTGAAATCGAAGATACAGTAGCGGATTTGATTAAAAGCCAAAAATCGCACATCAACTCATCACCGCCTCGCCTCTGTATTTTTCGCCAGCCAACTTTATTGGCATAACATACAGATTACAATTACGTGACGGCCTTGTTGGCCTTATCTCCTTGTCTAGTCCCAATGGTATTAATTAGTGTTTGCTGTACCTGCATGTTATAATGTGTAGTAATTTACTAAGACTCGAACCGTTAGTGAACCGGGTTCCTAAAAAACTAGCAACCTGCTATTAATAACCAGTGAACTTTAAATATTAGTCTTAGCGTATAGACGTGTGCCAAACTTAGAGAGAGTTATTTTTTAGTGTCTTCTCTGTAATTGTTTTTTTTTTTCTTAAGCTAACAAAAATGTTTGCCTCATTTTGATAAAGGCGCATCAAAGTTGACCTGAGGGCTTATTGTCTAACGCACTCGCAATCGCAACCGGCTTCAAATTGGAGCAATTGGTTTCATTTTGTATGCAGACAAGCCTTCGATTTTCAAAATGAAAACGATCGTGATTGCGAGTGCGTTAGACAATTAGCCCTCTGGGTTGATGAGAAGATAGACTATCGAACAGGCAAATATCTATTAATTTTACGTTTATATCTATATACGGTCGAGGTCACAATGTAAGGTACGTCTCCGAAACGTCAAAAAGGGTTAGTATCAAATAGTCGAAAACGCAAGTGGTCACGGCATCAACTCGCCTAAAAATCATCATCATTCGCAGGTAGTCGAATACTCGTACATAATCGGTCCATGAAGCAACTCGTCTAAAATCAACTGGACAAATTAATAGTTTGCCCGACTTGTAACCGGTCTCTTTAGATAAATAGTCTTAAGATCATGTAGACAAATTCGCTACTAGGTTAAAAAGTAATCGGTCTATAAAGCAATTAGACGAATTCGCAACTCGTCTTAAATTTTATAAAGCGTTATACCCAACACTCAGAAGAGGTTTGTTATCTTTGATTGATATACCACTTTATAGAAGGTCGAGCAATTTAGACCACACGTATTTAAGACGAGTTGCTTTATAGGCGACCAAGCGAATTAGACGAAATGCATTTAAGACGAGTTGATAATATGACAGTAAACAATTTTTTTGTGACGAGTAGCTTCATGGGCCAATTACGTATTCGACTACCTGCGATTTAGCCAGATGATTTTTAGGCGAGTTGATGCCGTAGACCATTTGCATTTTCGACTATTTGATGCTAACCCGTCAAAACTATATACACGTCTCTTCACACTCAGTAAGGTCTCCCTACCACTTTCAATAAATTCAGTGTATAAATATATTTTAAACGATGACTATGTAGTGATGATTTTAACGTATGTACGCTCTCTAAATTCTACGATTGCATTAATTATACGTGAAGGCATTGGCGAGGCGATTTTGAAACAGTGTGTTATTTTGCAACGCTTTAAAACCTTGGTGTTTGTGAGTCACTTGATGTTTAGATGCGCAACGGGAGAGTCCTGGCCGAACATCATGCTGGCATGCTTGAAACCGGCCAAGTGTGACGAGAAGGCCGGGAAGTCTCCTCAAGAAGTATGCGGGAGTACACTCGCTTACGCCTACTTCGTGTCGTTTATATTCTTCTGTTCATTTCTTGTAAGTATGAGCAAATTTCTTAGCTATAGGTCTGTCGCCAATCGCCATATCCGTCTATCCGTCTTTCAGTCTGTCATTCTGTCCGCCTGTCCAACTCAGAGACAAAGCTACTACAAAGCTGTACTTTGGCGTAGTTAACTATACGGGTTCCTAGTTAACTACGGAACCCTAAAAAAAGAAAGGCAAATGTGAACTTTTTCGACCATATACGATATAATATTATTATACATTTGCACTCACAGCATCAATCGTAACTACGGTCTATAGTTAAAACTTTCGACGACTCTTTGTTTTTATTATATGCTTGAAGAACAGCCTTATCTGCCTGAAGAGATTTAGTCACGAAAATGTATAAGAGATGAATGACTCAACAATGTTTAAAATTGATTGATTTCAGATGTTGAATTTATTCGTTGCTGTTATAATGGATAACTTTGATTACCTGACGAGGGACTCATCCATCCTCGGCGCGCATCATCTTGATGAATTCGTCAGGATATGGGCTGAGTACGACCCAAATGCCACGTAAGTCTTAAGTCACTACCAATGTACTGTTTTACCCAAAATATAACCTTATACAATTTTACATTGAAATAACGCATACGGGTATGCGAACGTTAAACCATACAGGGTGTAACTTAAATGGAGGATCAAACAAAGCAGGTCGATAAAAGACGTTAAACCTATCGATTTCACCCCGTGGATGTTCGGCGGTTTTTTACTGTTCGAAAGCTGTTCAGAATGCAAAATAAAAATACAATATTTACAAGGCTGTTGTATTAAATTCATGCTTGTGACGTAGGTACCTAAGTGAAATAGATAACCAGTTTTAGTAGTAAAAAAAAAGAATTTAAGAACCCCTTAGGCCAAATTTATATAGGTAGGTACTCTAATTTCCGGCTCCATTAATTAATACATTTCACCCAATGATTGAAGTTAAAGTTTGGTTGTCAGAAATAGTTCACGATTTATTTATTTACTAAAGTGTTATATAACTTTTGACCAGTAGAAAATCGCTGAACATACACAGGGTGAAATAGGAAGGCTTTATCGTATTCTATTCGCCAGTTTCCTTTGATCCTCCGTTCAAGTCACACTCTGTATGCCGGGGTAAGTATGATGAATGCTATTTGCATTAACAAATTTAAGGTGCAAAATATTCACCTTGCTTATTTGTATTTAGATCAGTAAATCTGTATGAATTAAGGGTTTTTTTTGCATTTAGTCTCGTTGATTCCTTATGCCCTTACTAATAAACGTGGAATAACCGTGAGGTAACTAAACCATGCTTTGTCCTTATCTGTCATTGTGACATTTGAATTTGACAGATAAGGTCATTGCATGGTTTAGCTACCCCACGGTTACTCCACGTTTATTTAGTAAGGGCATTAGATAGAATACAACTTTGATAGACACATAACCAAAAGGTTAGAATAATATTTATTATTTAAAAAATAAAAACCGCCTTCAAAAGCGCAAAACATAAGCCATAACGCCAAACAGTTTTTATTATAGTATTAATACTGCAATTTTATTTCAGTGGAAAGATCCATTTCACTGAAATGTACGATATGCTGAAGAATATGGATCCGCCATTGGGGTTTGGTAACAAATGCCCAAACAGGCTAGCGTATAAGAAACTAATTAGGATGAATATGCCCTTAGACGATGACGGGAAGGTAAATTTTACCACAACGCTCTTCGCGTTGATACGAGAAAACTTGAACATCAAGATGAGATCAGGTAAGACGGCGAGAACAACATTTTAGCACCGTATGAAAAATCAATCTAGACACACATAAAAAGACCGGTAACTTCTTATAATCACGGTATATTTAGCGGAATATTAAAAACAATTTTTAAACGTATCAATTTTAGTAATGTATAAAAAGAGCTTATATATTTCTTATGTTTGGCACAATTAGCCGTTGAGGGTAGATATCAACGCATAAATGTTTTTTTATATATTATTCCCTCTATCTGGGTATCTGTTAGCTTTTCATCCGACACGATGCCCGACACAGAAAGATGAAAGGGTCATTTCCTAAACTTGGCAATATATTACATGTTGAGATAATGTACCTACATGATAAAAATGTATTAAAACGATACTGGGTTAATAGGTGAAAAAGTCCATTAACACGTATACATAGACAATTAACAAGATAATTATTTTGTAACGTAGCCGATGAGATGGACCAAGCGGATTCTGAGTTAAGGGAAACAATCACGCATATATGGCCACTGCAAGCGAAAAAGATGTTGGACTTGCTGGTGCCTCGAAACGACGTACTAAATACAGGGAAAATGACCGTTGGAAAGATCTACGCAGCGCTGCTCATACTTGAAAGTTGGCGGTCAACGAGGTTTGGCCGGAATCCCCAGGGCGTTACGGTAAGCGTTATGTATTATGTTTAGTCCATGCACTGATGCTTTCGTTCATTATTGTAAACAATAATAATAAGTTTAATTAAATTGTGTCCCTACGAGCAGAAGTGTGGTAAACAATCCTTAAACCGTTGTAAGAGGCACTTATACGCTTAACACGTATATTTATATGAATAGGTGAACATAAAAAATATTCGTAATGTTTTTTATTGAAGTGAAAACAAATTAAAACTTGAGTTGATTATGCTGTCGTTAAAGACATCCTTCTAAAGCACTGCAAAATGCTGCGCTGTAACAGTCACCTGTAAATAATCTTTCTGAAGAGTTCCAATTTTTTTTTCGAATGGAGCCTTTTTGGTAAAATTATGTTTATGCGCCTACTGCTGCTTAAGGATTGCCCTCTTGTTAGGCCTTTGAATCGTAGGTGTGTAGCTCTAATTAAGCCAGAGTAATACATGTGGCTAAAGCGTAGGTGATTGATGTGTACCACCTTCCATTATTTTGAGCCAAATGTAAATATTAAGTGAATAGGTACCGCACACGTTAACGAGTAGTGTTTGTTGATGGACCCCTATAATTTCCTACTTTAGAGTATTTAAACGTTCTAACATTATAGTTAGTTCAGTATAGATAACTGTGTTGTCCTTATGTGGATGTATTGTTGTTAAAACGCAAGAAATACGTGAGAAATCCAAGTTTATAATTGTCTTTGAATCGAATTCAATAGAAAAATATGGATCCCCGCCCAGCACTGGCAGCCCAACAAAACAGAGTCACTAAGTTGCAATCGACTCTCGCGAGTCGACTACATTGGTGGTTTACTTTTCAGGCATTCGGCGAGAATAGCCCTACGGCCAATCAGCCGGTAGTATTAAAAAAAATTACGAAAATAAACTTTAAATACTTTTTACTTGCACTGTTCTAGACACTTTTATTTTATCATATAAAATGTATTTTTCGCATCGTGTTTGAAAAAATAAAAAAGAACATATTCATTGCAAGAAGAATATAAAGGTTCCAAGGCTGATTACGACTTAAGGTCAACGCATTAGTTTATCCATGCGGAAAGCTTCATACCATGACATTAGCATAGAATAGACATACAGTTAGATTTAGTTTCCGTGACGCACTTGATGAACCAGTTCAAAAAGACTCGTGCACTTGGAGCACTGATTGTCTGTCAAGTGTGCGTCTAGGCTTTGTAAACCACGAGTGACCTGTCCTAGAGTTGCAAAATAATGTGTAGCAGTATCATTGTTAAGCAGTTGTTTGGCGGCACCGATTAGCTATATTAGAACTGTCCGGCTGTAGTCTGCTCCTCTAACGTCGTCTACGACTGGCAATCCTATCAACAGCTCACTCCCATACCTCCGTAAACTTGCTTAGTCTTCGTAAACCTAATTGGCGATTCCCAACTAAATTGTTTTACTTTCTAGGTAAAATTTGCATGAATATCATCTGAAAGTGTGTCTTCCTCCAGTAGTTTGTGCTATAAATATTGGATGTTTTATGTTCGATGTTAAATTATCTACATTTTGGCTCAATTATTTACCTATTATATCATTGTAGTAGCCTGATTTCAATAAAGGAATTCAGCGCGTCACAAACGGAGCTATAATAAAATATGAATATACTGGAATATATAATACATTATAGCAACAACACATTACTAAGATATGAAAATATATATCCATCCCATTAATTATACTTGCGAGGGACATAAATAAAAAAATATCATAACAAGGTGCGTACGTTGGACTACGCACCAAGGAACAGTAATCTCCACCTCTACCAGAACAAACTCATCCACCCTTGAGCTCTGAGTACTTGGAGTGCTGGAGCGTAGCAGCACCTTCAGCAGCGGCACAGACGCTCCGTATCGTGTGGCTGAGGTGCGAGGAAGCAAAAGAGCTGAAGCACGTTGCATCCTATAGGAGACTACTGCCTCTAACCCACGGAACCAGCGTTTAGCCGTCTGGCCGCTTACCACCCGAGCAATTAAGACCCCATGCCTCAAACACACG
Organism: Acleris cristana; assembly: GCA_948252455.1. Classification (NCBI taxonomy): domain Eukaryota; kingdom Metazoa; phylum Arthropoda; class Insecta; order Lepidoptera; family Tortricidae; genus Acleris; species Acleris cristana. Next base: position 13,900,180 of record OX411772.1, on the reverse strand, counting down.
AGACACATTAGCTACAACCAAAGCCCGACGAATGTAATATTTGTAATGTCAATAAACCAAACCAAGAGCTTTCTGAATTAATTTCACATCGAGCTTTCGGCTCGTTTATTAAGCTGAATTTTTCAAACCTGTGTTAAAGAGGACAACATGTGCACCGTTATGGAAAGCTAATGAATTGAGAAAGTTATTTTCGTGATTTTTACGCCAAGTGTCATACATTTTCTTGGAGTAACTGACTTTTGTGTTTTTGTTTGAAGTATTTGCTTGTTGGTCAGCTATTAGAAAAATGCATTTTCAGTTCCCAGAGTAAAGTATTTTTTTCACAATAGACATTTTTAGATCAAAAGACAGAAAAAAAAGTTAAATAACTCGAAAACCAGTGACATTAGACCCTCAGTTAACTGGGACAAAATTATTGCAAATTAGCTCTAGTATAACCCCTTTCAAGGAATAGGTCGATTTACCTGCCACCCTGTATATATTAAAGCTCCGCGTGTGACGCACTTTAGGTACCTACTTACTATGCTTTTTTTTGCTACGTCCTTTTTTGCCAAATAATTATTATCTGTATTAATGAATGAAAATAATATCTATTACAACGTAAATAAGACTTTGTTTTTTGATATACTCGCATGCTGAAAATAGATATTCTATTCTATTCTACCTGACAATGGCCGATACATAGTCATAAAATACCTATAATATAAAAAACGCCTCTGGCTTCAATGTTTGTGCACTAATCTTATAACTAGCACCATCTTTACGACTATATTAATGCTTTGTAATTTACAGCTCTCTATACTTTTATTATGCCAAATAATCATACTTATCCACTGAACAACAACTCTGACATACTAACGTGTACCTAATAGTTGTTTTCTCAGATAACTAGCCATCATCTTTATATTACACAACAATACAGTGCATTCATATGTCCATTTGTTGGAATTCTTACACACACATACCTACCTACACACCTTAACAAATAAAGAACTCCAAGCTTGGACATGATGTGTGGGATTGCGCAGACTCATGTAGGCTTCTGTAGTCGGTACCCATAGCGCGACATGAGCGTGCGCACGTATGCGTGGACGGAAGTGTGAATGGTGGGTGTACGCAGAAGGCGTCCTTCTTTAACTGCCTGTTGGACGTGGCGGCGGGGTTGGGCCCGGGCTCGCGCGCCGGCTCGCTGAGCCACGAGCCGCCCGCGCTCGCGCCGCCGGACGCGCACGCCGACGACTCGCACACGCTCGCGGACCTCGCCCGGCGCAACACCAGAAAGTCGCTCAAGTAAGTACATCACCGTATTTATTCAGCCACTTCACACCACAATCAAACGGTGACCAACTACCCTTCTTATTCCTTTGAAACTTGTTACTTTTGGAATAAATTGTCCTTATAAGAATTTTTAATTTGTATGAGAATTCCTGGAAAAATCTTAAGATTCGATAGCATCAGATGAAAATCTACCTATTCGTTTTTGTAACACCTGAGTGCTAAGCTAAAAGAGATGTTTTAATGGGAGAGAAAATATCCTGCGGAACTTTACTTCAGTAATTGAACGAGGAACCATTATCCATGGGTTTGATGCCCTTGATGGAGATCAATGTCATGCTCCCTGGAAACCCTACCGTCTGTTTTGTCATTTTTTAGGGCATAACGCTGATTTAGGGAGATGCTTCACAGCAACCCCAAATTCAGATAATATGTACTCTCGATCTATTGAGGTACATTTTTGAAGTATGTACAAATTTTAATTCCGTTACATACTGTGTACATCAGCATAATGCTTTAAAAAATTACAAAACAGACGGTGGGGTTTCCATGGAGCATGACTTGGAGATCAGACGATATGCGCTCTGCTAATACCGGGTTCGTAGTCAAAGGCATTCCTCAAAAACTGAAAGATACACAGACAGTTGTCTTAAGTAAAGTTCTTCGAGTGAATTAATATTGACTTATCTCTTGTTACAGGAACAATAAAAAGGTGAATTCCGTTTTAGAACGGGCCCAAAAGTTGAGCTATAGTTTTGTTATCAAATCCTATGATATGATAATAGCTATTGTCAAGTGCCAATTTATTGATGTTACCACTTAACCATGTAGTTCACCAAACTTTGAATAAAGAAATGCCAAAGGGGTAAAGAGTACTTGTCCACGAGAGTAGGAAGCCGATTGATATATGTGAATAACCTTGTCGATGTATTTCCATCTGTCATAGATAGTCTATGTTGTAATTTTGTTTAAAACCATTAGACCGGTAGGTACTGTTTGTTTGTAATTGACGGGCAGCTGATCCGTAGGTTGGTCACACTGTCCGAGTTTGCTGTTGACAATTAGAACATTAATTGATAATAATACTTATACCTATTTGTTGTTTTATAGGAATTTGAATTTGTGGTTAATAAATAATAATAAACTAGGGGCTTAGGCCCGTTATCTGTTTATTGACTTGTATATGTTGTACGTACCAGAATATCCATGGTTAACAGTTTTAAAGTTTCCAGATGATTGTTATTATTAGGTAAAGTTTTTCAGTAATATAGGATTGTTTTATTAATCAGTAAAGTTGTAGCATAATTAAAATTTAATTATCGTGCAGATATAGATGTAACTTTCATGGAACTATTGTGCATAATATTAATTAGTCGTTGGTTATACCTACATATTGGTACAAATAGACATAGCATATTCACTACCGATACATAATATACAAACATTACAGTCATAATATAAACATGACACCATAACAACTATATAGCTCGCATGACTATAGATACTGATTTAATAGCATGCATCGCACGGATTTAATGTTTTTAGCTTTTACTTTTGAGGGTAAGTAACAACCGATACTTAAATAACCAAGCACCGCACAGCACCGTGTTGCATGATGCAATTGAATTTCACCAACTTCCTACCATCAAAGCATGTTACTCTCTTATACACCAATGTAATTTTGTAAATTTGGGACAGTTATTAACACTTAAGGTTATCTTGCGAATACATGTGATAGAGGGCAGTTGTTGAGTCTCCGAGTCGTGTGAGTGACGAGTGTGGTTTGTAGGTGTTAGAGCTGCAGGACGTGGCGTCGCCCTCGCGCCGCACCTCCATCGAGTCGCTGGACGAGGCGCGGTTGGCGGCCGCGCACACCTACCAGAACGGCCACCACGGCAGATCTTCCAGCCTAAGGTAACAACATCATCAACAAATCTATTCTTATTACCTACATCATCGTTTATTTTGTTTTATTTTCTTTTTTTTTCTTTTTTGTTTTGTAGTGCCATCGAAGAAGAAATTGATCTCAGAGTAATCGTATTGAGAAGCGGTATGTGAGCGTTGCACGTCTTGCGTCCACTAATAAATCTCTGAACTAACCCATCTGAAATAACATTTCCTGTATTTGTAGCATGGGATGTCGCATGACGGAAATCAGATATTGTGTGGGTCTTAACAAGTTGTGTTTTCAGACGAACGCCCAGTCCGAGAAGACGCGGCCACTTCGGAGTCTACCACCACGACATCGGGTTCTCGGACACGGTCAGCAACGTCGTCGAGATCGTGAAGCACGAGCACCAGCGGCACGGCCGCTCGCACCGCGCTCCGCACCACTACCACCCCCACGGTAGGCACACTAGGCACATCGTCCTAACCTAACCTAACAGTGTATCATTTATCCAATTTCGCCTACTTAAAAATTGATAATTTTCTGGTAACCATATTATAAAGTTGATATAAATAAACAAATATCTACACATCTCAGTTACATGTTTAAACCGCATGGGGTCAGCAAATTTACGTGTCGGTATTTTCTTGACATTACAGATCGCTCAGAGCGTTTCTTTATTAATTCTTGGAGGTGGATCGGAGGCTTGATGCTAGTAAATTGGAATTTTCATATACATCCCGAAGTTTTCATAGTATTTGAGCTTTCAATTAGGCTGGTTACCTCAATCGTTTTATTATTTTGTTTCTGTAGTACATTATTATTTTGATTTAATTAATATTTAAGTGAACGTATTTTACCTTACCTATTTTACCTAGCTTCTAATAACAAAATTAAACAGTTTTGCAAACATTTTTCTTCTCATGAAGGTACTCTTGAAAGTTTTGTGAGAAGATGGGAATCTAGCTTAAAGTAGTTGTAGATGTGTTTTCTAGTTGTAGTTATAAGATAACCTTTAAAATAATCTGACCCGCTAAAAAAATAAGTTCACAAATTAGATACCATAGTCTGTAAATTCTAGCAATATTTTACATTATCCCAAAGCTAGTTCTGTAACTTACATTATGTATAAAAATAGTTCAACTTAGATTTACTTAATTGCTCATCCATACATGTTCTTAACTCAATTATAAGATTTGTAAGCAATAATTACCGATTGTTTTTCATCAGGCTGTAGGTACATACTTAACAACTCTAGATATAAGTTCAATCTGTGTAGGTTTGCATACGTCGCCACCCGCTACTAGAGAGGAAATGAAGTGATACGAAATCAACCAAAGTAATGCTTACTTATGATATTGATCTTCCTCAACAAACTCTTAATATTGATTTGCCTGCTGCATGCTAAGGTGCGATTTATAGAAATAATTACCTTACTTACTTTTGTATTCCCCAATTTACTTGCTTTATCATGTAGTCTACTATTTTTTTTAAAAGTGCCTGAATGAAAAGCATGCACTTAAATTTTACACCAGGGCCATGCAGCATGCAAGTTCTGACGGGCTTTCAGTTGATTTAGTTGCGATTATGTGATAATTTGGGATAGGAAAAATCATAATATTAAAAGTTAGTAATGAAAAAGCCGTGGTCTGCTCCTCGAAAATAATCCGATCCTGTGTGTCCAAATCCGTGAGCATCACTAACCGTACATTTGGTGCCGCCTAGGTCAGACACCCCAAAACTTTTAGAGTCACCTTTGTGAGCAAGAAGATGAGGTCGGTATTCCGACGGCCATAGGGTAAAGCGTGGTGGAAGGTACATGAAGGTATTCCTGACAGCAGGGAAGGAGTGGAGAGCGCCGCACCCCACGACCAGCCTGAGCCAGCCCTCGCGGTCGCCCAGCCCGCCACACCACACCTACGGTGAGATCCACTCGCCACACACACGCACACAACACACACGAACTCCAACCACCAGACAACACACAGATACATCGTAGCCAACATTTTCTCAACTCTCATAATCAGCAGTAAGAACAGGTACTACTTGCCAACTATCAAAATACCTTTCGTCTTTTTCTCAGATCATAATGTAACACACACCAAACACTGTTTCAATTCATACCCCAAAAACTCAAAACTATCCTGAATATATATCACGAAAACCAATTCCAACTCCGACTAACGAATAAACTTCTGCGTTTAAACGCGCCCAATTCAGTAAGATGTTACTGGTAATAAAATAATATACAAATCATTTAAATTCCGTACTGAGCATAATATTCGTTATGAATTGTAAAGCAAAGGGTCTGAACGTCATGATCTATATAGCCATCAACTGTTCATTTTGAACTAATCTTACAAGAAAGACCCTTTGCTAAAGCCATTGTTTCTAAAAGCAAATTAGTTTCCATGTTTTGTTTCGCGCGTAAGTAGACGAATGAGAGTAGCGTATGGTTAGAAGATGAGCGATAAGGAAAAATTATAGGAAAATTGTTTGCACATCTGTTTATTTAAATTTACTGACTATATAATGTTGATTACTTTTATTTGGTTCGGAACGGAAGAATTTTATATTCTGGTTGAACGTTCGGTTGTGTTTTATGCAGGCCTGAGATTAGAACATCCAAATGATTCAAAGAACAGTTTGGGCTCCAATAGGTGGTGAACGGGAGCGCGAACGAGACCGCGATTGGCGGGCGTGGCGGGACCGCTCGTGGGAGCGGGACGGCGCCCGGAGAGGGCGCGGTCGTCAGCTCCCTCCCACGCCTACCAAGCCGTCCACGCTGCAGGTCAAGCAGCAACCACCGTTTCCTAGAATCACCCATAGTCCTTCGCATGTAAGTCAACACACATCCACCTTACCGCACTACCTGAATCTTTGTATTAGCAGCCTTACTTGTCAGACTGGCCATTTGTCGGCCTTTTTGTCAGTCAGTCAACAACTGAGTCACCGAAAAACCGTCACCGAAAAAAGTCGTTGTGCATTTGCAGGATGTTACTTATTTATCACCTCATTTGGCTTTTATGTCTGACACCCAGGATTCCTGGATTACCCAATGCCACCATACGGCGAATCGTAGCTGTGCGGCATGGTCTTCATGATGTTTTTATGTGGAATAGAATAAAAAGAAATATCACGCATCTTCTCAGAATACGACATTAATTTACGTTAAAGTTGCATAAAATACCTAGTCGCTTAGCTAACAATACAGCGTAAGTCAAATTTCGGTCAGGAATGTCAAAACTTGAATGAAGTTACTAAAATTTTATCTGACATATTGACTAACGGGCTTTTATAAAACCGGGCATTAAAGGGTTACGTAGGTAACTAATCGTTATTAATATTATTAATCTTTGTTTTTTCCATCTTCACTGCATACATATATAGTTAATTGCGCAAACGTGATATTTTAATGTTATCCTAGAAAATTGAATAATTCCCGAAGAAATAAAGACTTCTACGCGAACTGAGTCCGCCACATTATGCTTTTAATGAAAGCGGAAAATCGAGTACTATCAAGACCTTTAAATCCTATTACCCTAGAGTTGCAAGCCCTAAATTTAAATTTCCCTTTTTTTCATGAGATTCTGGTAGACCTATATGCGACAGGGTTCCATAGTGGCATAACAATTAAAGTCCTTGACTGTACTTCAGGTATCTCATGTTAGAATACGCACAAAATTATTATATTATAGTAATTGGCCATAAATATAATTGATTGGTCATTATGCGACAATTTTGTGTATTTGAACTGACTAACTCTCAAAATTTATTTTAGCCTAAGATATTCGGTGCACTCAGAGTATCTTGGTTTGGGCCGTATACTGCAATGTTTCGCCTGTATTGGTCAAATTGCATGAAATGACGTCTACGAGTATTTACATCGATCAGAACTGTCTAGGTACTTCTGCTTTTGGGTCGAACGGATAAATTTCGCACCCCGTCCGACCCACCTTCACACTGAGCATTCACACCAGTGTTACAGTGTTAAGGAGGAGCTTTTCCTACCTTCACACTATCACACTTTCAAATTCAGTGTTGTGTTCAGTTATTGGGTATTAACATAACTTTTGTACTGTGTGTTTATATACCTCGCGTTTCTTGCAGTTATCGTTAAGGCAAACGGTGCGGGACCCGGTGGAGCCGTTGCATGATGAGTACGAGTATGGCCGAGAAGTAGAAAGACTGATACACCGAGACTATAGATCTAGGGATAGGTAAGTAAGAGCTTCTTTCCGTTTAGTTCCTTATCTGCATAAGTAATGCCTTATTTATAGCTTTACTGCCCCCTACTTCTTTTTACTCGACTGCGTCAGAAGGAAAGTAATGTTTTTCGAGAGTATATATGTATGTATGTACATATGCCTATTTTTGTGGCACGCTCTGTAGCCTAAACGGTTTGATAGATTTTAACACATGAGTAGGTGTCGTAAGATTCATCTTGGCTGTGGGAATAACATAGATATTTATACAAAATAACGAGAGGAATGGATAATTTCTATCATACCTACATACCTAAGCCAATTAAATCGGATGCTTAACGTGGGGTTACAAACTTAAGTGTGCAAAATGATACAGACCTACATCTGCGAATGAACTCTGCAAATCGATTGTCGGCGAAACAATGTCTGCGTATCGATAATCTGCAAATAATTTAGCGGTGAACTATTCGGTACCCCTTATTTTATGTCACAAAGGCGGTTAAGTTGTTCAATTGGATATAATTATTGGTCGGTATGTCTTTAGTTTTTGCAACAGACGCGGACGAGGCTACGAGTCGGAGCGGGGCGCGCGCGGCGCGCACGAGGTGCCAGCGCCACTAAGCTTCGAGGCGGCGCTCGCGCTGGGGCGAGGCGGCAGCGCGCGGGCGCTGCGCTCGCCCGCGGGCACGCGCCTTCCTAACGGATACAAGCCGCGCGCGCGGCACTCCGACTCCGACGACGACGACTGGTGCTAGCGGCGCCGCCGCGCGCGCTCACAGAGAGACGTGCGCGCCGACGCCGCCGCCGCCGCCGCTGCGCCGCCGTACGCGCACACCTTCTGAAGCGTCGCGCCCGGCACCGCGACACTTTAAAAACACCCCTCGAACGTTGAATTTACTCGGTGTGTACATAGACGACTTACGTTGCTCAGGATTTTGGACGTCCCTCTTGGTGGACACGCCGCGCAACCTCCCCGGCGGGCCTCCACGAGCTAAATCCAAATTCTAGTATTTACAAAGTTTTGGAAAATTTAATTTGTAATTCGCTAAAATTTACTCGTTTAATTTATATTACTATTAAGGTAATCGAAGTATGAAACAGTGCCAGACAGCTCGTTTGCGCTAGGATTTTTACATAAATGAAATTATTAGTCTGTATGGTAAACATTAACTTTCTATATCATTCAATTTGCACTTGATAAAACGTAACGAGCTCGTGAGGCGGGGGCGCGGCCGGCGCGACTGCCGCGCCGCCGCCGCCCGCGCCCCCGCCTGCGGCTTGGCGTTGGGAGAAACACTAGCAATTCATCATCAGACAGATTAATACTAGTATTGTATAAAATATTTACATAGCAAATAATTTTTACTTAGTTAATATACCTACCTATACTAAATAAATAATAACATTTTTTTATTGAATTTGCTGTCCTTCCCCCAAGTGCTTTATACATTATTTAAATTTAATAAATACAATTAAAGCTAAAAAACGACTTGTATATGTATTGTATTTCAAAGATGTAATTTTTTATTAAATTGTGTAAATTAATAAAATTATGTACCTACTGTTATCATTTAAACATTATTGCTTCGATAGTTATGGTACTGGCGTGCATTTCGGTACCTATACGATTTGTTCATGACTCATATTGATAAGGTTTAAAGTTCAGATCAACACCTGATCGATTTGGTCTAGTCAATTAAGGTTTTTTGTCGCTGCTTTTCTGTGTTACAGCGCTTTAAATAGGTATTTTAAAAAAAATTGTTCGAGTTTCATTGGCCACTAGGACTGATGGTTGAAATCAACATGAGAATTAAGAAAATCCATATGGCAGACATCTCTGCATTATCACATGACTACATGAATGGATTTGTGAAATAAAAAAAGCTCTTCCTACTACTAAATCATTTGAGCATGGTTCTAGTTGCGGCCATACGATTTATTTTGACACCCTGAGAACAAAAAAGTTGACAGACAATTTTAGAGTCCCAAATATAGAGGGAAAGGTATTACGGCTGATAATTATCTGTAATCGGAATAGGTAGTGCCATTTTGGTGAATAACCTTGAACATTGTACATAACATGGATAAGACTTGGGATTCGGGGACTCGTACTTTTCACTAAAAAAATCTTGACATGCCATTTATTAAAGTAGGTAATATTAGGAAATTCAAAAATAAAATATTTTGTCATTGTAAATAAATCGTTTATTTAACATTACTTTTGTTTAACAGTTACAAGTAACAATATTACTATCATAAAATAAAACACGAAACAACAACATTACTATATAAATTATAATAATAGCAAACCAATCCTGAAAAATTTCGTATACGGCCTCTTAAACATGCCCTTTGAAAAACAATATGTGAATACCAAAAGATAAGACGTACGGTTTGTATTTTTTTGTTTGAATGTCAAAACTAGTGTCTTCATATTTCGTCAATGCTGTAATGCTAGCAAAATAATTGCAAAATTATACATTTATAACATGTCTGAACCAACACAAACTTAAAACTTTTCATATGAAATCCCGGGGCATACTAATCTTACGCACTAAAGTCCCGTGAAATGGCAGTAGTACCTAATCCGATCACTGATAATTATCATTATTAAAAAGTATGATTAAAATTATTTCAGGGGTATTTTTTAAAATTGGTACAATGTACCTACGTAATGAAAAAATATAGAAAGCAAATTAAATATAATAAATATCAGGAAGGACAATGTAATACCAATTGACCTAGTCCCAAACTAAGCTCTAGGCTTGTACTATGGGTACTAGACAACGATATAAATACTTATATAGAGAAATATATACTTAAATACATAGAAAAAATCCATGACTCAGGAAGAAATATTCGCGCTCATCACAGGACCGCTAGCTTCGTAGGCAGGGTCACTACCAACTAGGCCAGCGCGTCGTCAAATTAATTAATAGTTTAAAAAATATTCAGATGGTCTGCCTTTGAAATTATAAGATTCAGAGAAATTATTCACAGTTAAAACCTTGTTAAAACCTTATTGCTTTTGACGTGCTATTGTATGGTCAACGTTATGATAGCTCTTATTAACTTGGCAGTAATGGCGGCCGAGTTAAAACCAATACCAAAACACGTCAAAGCAATATCGTTTTACCCTGTACGATAAAGGCCTTAGATGTCTGCCTCATCGGCATTCATTCATCATTTCTTCCCTTTTATAAGAAATCTAAACATTAGTCCAAGACGCAGACATGTACAAATGATAATAATACATCTTTTTTTACATTATTTAGGCGCTGTCAATCGACAACAGCGGCTACATGCTGGTAGACCATTTTTTTCTTTGGTATTCCACCATTTAAAATAAAAGAGAAATTCAGGTCTTTCAGGTTACATAATATATACTCTTTGAATTATAAAAAACTTTAATAAAATGATTATTACAAAAGTCAGACGCCAGGATATATCTGCCTCGTCGGTTTTCTTCGTTTTCAGAATGATTCTGGACAACACCCTTAGTACCCTCCTTTTTGTAGCAAACTTGAAACGCTACCAATTGACGACGACGCAGCGCTACCGTGGTGGCAGACGCGGCCCTTATTAGTTCTTATGATGATACAATTATGGTTTTTAATGTCTACCACATGAACAAAATCATATAGAAATTTTGCTCGCCAGCCCCCTAACTACGAGTCTTTAATTAGTAATGTTACTATAATACTTATATATTTAGTATTGGAAATGTTTTGTGATTTGTTTTGATAGAGATACCGTTGAGTCAGTATGGAGCCAGCGGCGCGGGCGCCGACGAGCGCGGGCGCTCGGGGCCGTTCTTCAAATCAAACATATTCTAAGGTAGATGAATAATTAAACGATATTTAAAAATAATCCTAATACAAACCAGGATTTAATTAAGCAAGATTTTTCATAAATATAGTCTTCATATCGACTGATACAAAAATAAGTAAAAATTTAGAAAGGTAAATTTATAATAATCAGTAACACAACGCGACACAAACTACCTGCACTGGGCGGATCAAACAAAGGTCAGTGGTAAAAGACCTCATGGCTACCGAATTGACCCCCATGTATGTAATGTTATGTTTCAGAAAAATTAAGATATATCGAAATTTAGGCTAAATTCGTTTGCGGTAGGTAGCTAAACTATTTGCCCTATGACAGTGTTTTTTTTTTCAGAACTTGTCAAATAGTAGGCCTTACAGATAACAATGCCATTTTGAGTGATGGCCATAGCTCAGACCAGTCATCGCAAAACAAAAGCAACACGGGAATAGAACAAGATTAATAGAGTCGTATTATTATTTAATTAGGTATATTATTCAATTACATTTATAAGGGTAGCCCAAAAATTCTCCATAATTATGTTTGTGAAAGGTATTTTCATTAACATTTATTTATTTATTTATCTTTCTTTAACTGTTTAACATGAATGTCACATGCTTTACACAATATTTTACGGACATTTTATTATATTTTTTTATATATTTTTTTATTTATTTTATTTTTGCTATTTTAGAGACCTCGGTTTAGTTCTTAAATCTTAATCCGCTTATTAACCGTTTCTAATTTCACCATATTTAAAATATTTTAAGTACGACTCTATTGAATGTTGTTCTATTTCCATATCTGTTTTTGCGATGACCTGTCCGAGCTATGGTGATGAGTGATGACATCATACATTTTATATCAAAAAATCACACATTTGTGTACGTAAAACAATTTCATGAACTTGCAAAGGGGTTTTTTTAATATTTTGAAAACTACCTCAGTTTATGAATAAATAACCCTGTATTATTTTAGTATTTCGGCATCGACCTAAAAATAATAACGAAAGGGCACGAGAAAAACTTCTTTAAATTGAACGGAAGCTATGCATTTATATCGAGCAGTACACTTTAAACATCAAAATACAAAAATTGTACAAAATAGTTAAAAGTGAAAAATTAACATATATAAACAATACTTGGTCTAAATAACCATGAGTTAAAATACCTAGATTGGTGTGTAAGGTTTTTCTTAAAAGAGTTTTGTTTACTTTTTTCAAATAAATATAGCCACTGAGATAAATTAACGAGAGCACGAAATTTCATTAATAGTGGTTGTACCTTAGAACCGTTCGCATGAAAAGAAAAATAAAAAAGCACGGTCGTAGGTCAAATAGTTTAGCTACCACAAAGGAATTTAGCCTGAATTTCAATACTTCTATAATTTTCATAAAAGTGCTCATAACTCTACAACAAATGAAAATCACTGAACATACATGGGGATCACTTCTGTAGCTATGAAGGTCTTCTATCTCTGACCTTCGTTTGATCCACCCTCCACCCCCCCCCCCATTAACACCCTGTATAATGATGCCATCACATTCGTAGAGTTGTTCCCAGTAGTAAAGCTGCCAAAATTAATTAAACCCACTAACAGACTCGTAAACTGCATCAACTAACAACAACTAACAAACGATTTGATGCAATTTATGACCCCGTCAGTGTATAATTGCTTCTGAATGAACAGGCAACATGGAGATCACACACCTTGTGCCAAAAGATGAAGAAGAAGTAAACACTTAGAGTAAAACCACACATTAGTGGACAATGACCACATGCAAACCAGTTACAATGTTATATCCAAAGCTATCGAGCCGAGTATAATAACTCAAATCTAAAATATGACTAGGACATATTTGTAATTGCATTTCGAAGTTTAATCTTCAAAAACCCAAAATAACGCTTAAACTAAAAAAATACGAGTTACCCAGCTTACAATCAGAATCTACTAAGAAGTTGTGGTTACCAATTTAACGACTGACTGTGCCATCAGACAGTGTTGCCCTCTCAATTTGCCGATCAGATAGGCGACAAATCGTTTAGAAAATTAGGGTACATTATGACAATAGTAGTCAATACATCATGATTAAGGTTCGTAAAAATCGAAATAGTCACCGTGTTCGTGTGTTTGTAACACGTAGCAACTGACGGGGTGTTCGAGGTCAAAGGTTTACATCTTCTTAGTACCTACCTGTAATAAATGTTTCTAGGATAAGGGACGACCTCTGAGTGCGCGCGCTCGCTGTGCCCGCGTGCGTTTGCGCAGCCAACATAGTCTCTGACCATTTAAAATTCAACTGCTACAGTAATGAAAGCACATTACAGTCTCAGACTTTTAATTCAATACTTCCGTTTGTTGCAATGACATCTAGATAATATTATTTCTGGTTGTTTGTAAACGATTTACTACGCTACCGTTCCATAATCGAGGCGAGTGTGGTATTTTATTTAACGAAATCACAATTCATTGCCGCAACAAGCAAGCGTTCACAGTTCACACACAATCAGGGTCAGATTGGCTCACTAACAATGTACGACTTAAATACTATTTAATTGTTAACTAATAACGTGTTTGCATTTTATAACCATTCGTTAACGATTTACAATGTAAATTATTATTAAAAATCGTTTAGCCAATTTTGCTGGCATGTTCGAAACCTGTATGTGATGTAGCGGTGAAGGGGCCGCGTTGTCAGCGCGTCCCGCGCTCCGCGACTAGCGCGCTGGTGAGCTAGTCGAGGCGCGGAGTGATTCTTAGCGCAGTCGGAACAGTACAATCTGAATAGTTAGATAGAGCATTGCTATCGTTGTGTTGAACATTCCATATTGGTGCTCCCATACCGTAGTTATAAAATGTGATATAAGGTAATGATTATTATTAGATTCATATTTTTTGGTTCAAGAGTTACAATTAGTCGTGATACGTTACAAAGTAAGATATAAACATTTTGTAAGAACCAATGTTGGAGCACCTTGTATTACGATGGTTGGTAATATTAGTGCCACTTGATAGCAATAATCGAAAAAACAACTGTTGATATTAGGAATGAATCTATGCCTTTTATTCAACCCGTTATAATGTTTATGCAGAAGGTACAAATGTTTTGATAGAGGTTTTGCATAAGTAGGTATAATCGATGTTTCTTGGTACAGAACTAATTTTTTTATTAAGTACCTACCTTTCCCTATTGAAATAAATTGGTAATTAGTTGTATGTATTAATTAGGTGTATGAAACTAAAGTAATATTTCGTACTTTCTCAATCTGACGGATAATATTCGTATGAGTTTCATACTTTCTTTTTGATGATTACGTTGGACTTACCTACTTAATGTTTTTCTTACAAAAACTATAACCGCCGTCGTTAACAGACTAAACAGCTAAAAAAATGCCGATTTCTTCAAATGTTTTTCGATGTTTGGTACCTGCATATAATACCTTAACCCTTTACCAGGTTAAGGGATATATGTCTCCCACATAGTATTTTGTATACCATAGTCCGGTTTTAACTCCAAATCTCCTACAAAACATTATATCAATCCCTGATAATATTATTTCATGATCTTCATTCACATCATTCAGCTAAATCCAATTTTGTATCTTTGGCACCCGTTTGAATTCAGTTGACCAGTAATTTCAGTGATTTGTGACAAAATCCGAAAACTTTACTTAATTTCAGCGAAATAAAATCAGAGAGGTCGGATATTTTTTTGATATTTTGTAGATTTTGAGTGTTGTTAGGTAATTGTAATCCTATCTATAGGTACTGAGCTAACTACTCATGCATTTTTGCAATATACCCGAGATTAGGATGTGGGATGACACTATCCCATTGCCTTGTTTGAGTTTGACTATGTGGGAACTATTATGCCCACAGAACATAAAAAACAGTAGAAGTGTCAAGTGGGCGTGTAACGTGTGGCATAGTTATGCGGAGTTCCGCTTAACCTACCATACTTTTGCCGCGATCGCTTATTTCGATATTTCGATATTTCTAAAATAGGAAATAAATCCAAAAGCATGCATTGTGCTATTTTTGAATGTAAAAACGATAGCCGCACCAAAAACATTTTCCATGGTGGCGTGTTGTTTTATGATAGTTTGAGTAGTGGCGACAACAGGTCTGATACTAAGCAAAGCTCATGCCACTTCCACTGTTTTTTCTATTCCGTGATTATGCCCATAGCCCGGTCAATTGTCTTGTCGTGTCAGGTAAGTTATGAAGTGAATGAAGATCATGAAATCATATTTTCAGTGATTGATGTAATTTTTTGTATGAGATTTGGAGTTAAAACCGGACTATGGTATACAATATACTATGTGGGTGACATATCACCCTTTGCCTGATCAAGAATATAATTACACTTAATTGGATATGCCAGTTCATTACTCAGACAGGCAATGGGAATACCGTATCCCACATTTATTTTTCTGGTTTACCGGGACATATCCAACTTTTGTAAATACATTTTGGTCAAGACGTTCAATGCGGTTGCAAAACTATTTAAAGAACTTATTAAGACACGCTTGTTCTTCACGGCCTGGTAAAGGGTTAAACTTATTTATTAACACTGTGACTCCCTATTATAATCATGGCCAGATAAAAATACAAGTCCGGATGGATATCAAAGCGCCTATATTAGTGAGAATAATTGTAAGTTACCTTCAAGGCGGTCCCCTCACCGAGATACAACATGTCATAAGCAATAACGCATAGTGATACGCGTCCCATATATATAATATAACGCCTTTGCCTTAAAGTTGCATGTAACACGAATAATTAGTCATAGAATAAATTTGGAAATTGGCTCTAACCATTGCCAGATCGAAATATGGTCATAACACATAACGTTTTTTAAAATGCCAAACTGTTTAAAATCTAGCCACCTTATGTTTTTTGTTAATGTCAGTTTAGAATATGATTTTCAGTTTATTATATGTTTGTCTTAGAAGGTAGTGTTTCGGAAAAAAGAGTTTTAAGACTTAACAATATTTGAGATCTGATAGCAATGGTCAGAAGCGAAAAACCAGCCCCTGCATCTAGCTTCTGTCGATTTCATGTTATTTTAGTCTAACAGGCCACGACACTTAACCTAGTTCGATAAAGCTACCAGATGAAAGAAAATTAGGCATGTCATTAATGGGGGAACACGAAATGTCGACGCTGCAAAGAAAAAAACCAGGCAAGGCTATTAAAAAAAAACTATTTCTAGTATGATAAGACTCCCAAGTTTCGTTTGTTCGTCGGGACTGGGCAGGGGTAGGACTATACGATAATGCAGTGCTGCAAGCCCCCCTGATTGGACTTATCATTGGCAGCTGCATAATAAGCGACGCGTCGTACTTAGGTAGGTATCTAGTATGATCAATCTCCTCAAAAAACCAAAGCGCAACTGAAAGATCATCAATTTCTGTGTAAGAAAAACCACTGCTGTATTTACCAAACAGCGGAGACAGTTGTTGCTGCAGCGATTGAAACTTGGGAGTGCTACTGCCGCACTCAGATACGTCAATTAAATGTAATGCTTGTTTAGGGACGTGTTGTCTTATTCTATTGCTGTAGCAAAGAAAGTGACAGCAGCAACTTTAATCAAGCATTAAATTAAATTGACGTTTCTGAGTGCGGCAGTAATTATACTAGAAATTGGATTTTAAATTACATTGCCAGGTTTTTAGAATTGCATCATCGCCATTTCGTGTTCCCTCATTAATGACGTAATTAATCATACAGGGTGGAAAGTTAAGATGGGGCAGTAAGGGCAGCTACTAGGTCCCTTGCTGCTACGTGAAAATGCTCTTAGAAGACCTTTACTAACTTTTTAATACCCTACGAGCTGTATGAAAAAAAGTTTTTTTTCATTTGTGGGATTTCTAGTGATAGAAAGGGGAACGATTGGCATCAAAAAAAATACTCAAATCTGACGATTTTCTCGCTGACTATACATTTATTCAAAAATCTATCAATATCAATTTTCATTACTTGAAAGTTAGTAAAGATTTTCTAAGAGCATTTTCGCGTAGCAGCAAAGGATCTAGTAGCTGCCGTTACTGCCCCATCTTAACTTTCCACCCTGTATAATTATATCATCTGATGGTCTTATCCAACTAGGTGTCGTGGGCTCCCCTACTATTACGAGTTCTAATAATCGCTCACTACTATTCATGCTAAAATACTCTCGAGTGTCAGTGTAAATATCTGTCCCTCAATCATTTTCGGAATTAAATAATACTTCTTAAATTTTATCAGTGTAATATACTTGTCGAAATTTTAAAAAGTAAATCATAAATAAGGAAAGAGTATTTAACGGTCTTTGTTTTGTATGTAAATTACTCCACGGTACTCCTCCTTTACATAGAAAGTGGCATCCTTACCTACAAAACAATGATAAATTGTTTTTATTTGACAAGGAGGTGATGTCGGCAGAAGTCGTGCGGGGAGCTTGTTCCTGTGTTCATATAGGACTAATTGTGATAACTGATAAGGTGTCCACATGTCGACTCCACACATTAGCCCCAACTCTTCTCCATACTCGTATTTTATCTTGGAACTAACGTGTGGTCCTGACATAGAATTACCTAAAACGTATGGGTTCCTTTGTATTATGCAACAGTGACGTCGTGCAACCAAATAGTATAATTCTTTGGTTATTTATAAGAACATTTTATCAATGTAAAGCTCTATGTTAAGTGTGACACAGATTTTAACTGAGGTATCACGAGCACAATAACTATATTAAAGATAGATATATGTACATATAAATTCATGATAATGCCAGTTGCAAAGTACAGTCGGCATTATCTAGACACTTTAGTGCTTGGTCACTTTAACGTTATGTTTCAACTGCCGCACTAATAATGTCGAAGGCGCGAAAGCGACGGAGCTATCGCCATTCGCCGACTTGCGTTGTTCGCCGACTGTTTCGATAATGTGTACTTTTAGTTTTAGTTTTGCAGACGTTTTCATTTTTTATATTGTTACATCGCATCTTAATTGCCGACCTTCTACAAATTCTGAAATTTAACAGTTAGTAACTTGCCGACTTTTTTAATATCCTATATATATATATATATATATATATATATATAACTGTATATTTTTCCAGACATTTTCATAATTAGGTACAGAGTTTTTTGAAATTAGGTAGTGTCGACGGAGCTCCTATTTCTGGGCAGTTTGCCTTTCGGGCATCTAAAGATGCCTAACCTACCTACTTTTGCAGAATGAAAATGATTTTAGCTACCTGGGTATGAATTTTAAATTGTACAAATGTGGAGTTGAACCAATGTGGAATTGTACGAATGTGGAATTGTACAAATGTGGAAATTGTACCCATGTGACTAACACACACACAAATACACACACAAACTTTCGCATTTATACTATTAGTAGCATAGGATTGATACTAAAAACTCTCGAGTTCCATACTAAAATCACTTTGTATGGAGTTTCTACGCACTGCCGAGATACTGCCCGCTGCTCGTCGTTGCGTCGCGTCGTGCGTAGGTGCGGACATCATTTTATGCTTTGTCGCGATTTTAAAATCGCGTCGCCTTTTCAATGCGGCCAGCCATATCGCGATGTATGAGCGATTCGCTTGTTCATCGATACAGTTAATGCGGACACTAACAAATCGCGTCGCTGTCGCGTCGCCAATCGCCCTACCAGTGCGGCCGCGGCCTAAAAGTACACATATCCAAACAGTCTGCAAACAACGAAAGTCGGCAAATGGCGATAGGACGAAAGCCACAAGGTACTAAAGTGTGCAGCTACTTATAGGGCCGATTATACCAATGGAAAGCAATATTTTATATTCCCTAACAACCCTTTAATGATTACTCCGCGAGATTTTGAAAGGACCTTCAAGTTACTATAATATACTATTCTAGTATACTATTCTCTAGCTTGCTCTTGTACGAGTCCAACATATTCCACTCAAATTCGTAGGCCCTTTTAAGTCTCGTAAAGTATAAAATAATTAAAGTTATATGACGTCACTATTCCATAGAGCAGAATAATAAGACCTACCTCCTCTAAGCATCGTAATGGGTATTTCTCAGAGCGTTTGAAACGCTGTCACAACCGTGGCTACAATTTTGACGATTTTCTGAGGAAAGGCTAAAAGATTTGATAAGAATTGTACCTAAGCAGAGGTCGACAGAATAGCCGCAAATGGCATTCGAGTCTACAGGGAAGCCGTCAATGCGACCACGGGTGTGACAGCGTTCCAACCGCTCTGAGAAATACCCTAATATTCTCGACATTACAAACGGGACTAATTCAAAAAGCCATATTTCTAATATTGTACACATATGGACTGTACATCAAATTTATGTAATTAGAATCTAACTATAGCATCTTGCAAAAACCCATGTCAGCGGACAGTAAGGGACTTCATGCAGATCTTACATCGTCACGCTGTACATAGGTTACGACATTTTAGTACGACAAATTTGTAAATACATGGTTTTCTGTGATAAAGGGGTAAAAACATTGAAATTATTAGAACTGTGTGACTGCATGGAAAAAATGTTTATTTGTCCAGGGGCACCACGAACCTAAGAATGAGCCGCGGAACTTTCGTTTACCATGTAAAAAATTTGAAATTTATTTATATCCTAATGTAGGTATTATAATCAATTACTCACCCCTGAAAATTAGTTAAGTCTGTGTGACCTTTGCTTTTCAAAGGGTGAGTATAAAAGGTTATGATATAATAGTAAATGTGGTTTATATAAGAGGTTCTAAAAAATTCCAAGCTTTTGAACTTGATGAGAGAGCCACCAGTCGACATCTTAAACTGAAGGTGCCAAAGTTTATTACTTTTAGGGTTCCGTGGTCAAACTTTTATTTTGTATCCAAAGATAGGTATTTATTATTATACGCACTCAGACCAATAATAAAGTAAGAACTATTTATTCAGGGCACTTTCCGTGCACGTAAAGTAAGGGTGGTTTTTTATCTTACAACATCACGTAAATTATGGTTAGATAGTTTGGAAAAAACATTATGTGTTTGTTATTTAATTAATTATTTTTTATAAATTGGAATACTCCAAAACAAACTACCTATCATGGCTATTTAAAATGATGTATTAAATAAAAGTAATCTCTCCTTACAACGACAAAATGTTGAAGCTAGTGTTGTAAAGGACTCGAGTTCTGGGAGTCCTTTTTATTATGACTCGGAAATCAAACGACGAGACTTGGCTCAGTACATAGGAATCCCTTTATTGCAGAACTTCCAACCAAGCAAGTCTCGCGAACTAAACGAGTCTCGCATAGGACTCGAGTCATTTTTCTGCGTTCGAGTTCTTTGTTGTAACGAGTCGTACTCGAGCCTCATTATTGTTTGAGCCCACCTTCCCAACATTACTAATTAGAGACTGATACGATATACCATGTATTTGTTATAGTAATGTATTTTTTTTTACCTATTCTTTAAATTTCAATACAGTTAATTTTCGCAACTAGACTCGGAGTCGTATTGTGAATCTAGCTGCGAGTCTTATTTGGAAACTAATAGTCGCAGTGAAAGACTCCAGTTTTTCGAAAACTCTAGCTATAGAGAAAACTCGAGTAACTGGACTAACGCTCGATAGTTTAGTCACGCTCGACACGACTCGGGACTCGGGAGTCTCCGAGTTCACCGAGTCGTCTATTAAGTGTGTCGAGTCTACAAAATTAGGACTCCATAACTCGAGTCTTTTACAACAATAGGAGAAGCTGTTTGGAAAGACGTTTTTTTTATTTTCTGTGATCTGTTTTTAATGGTCATGATAGAAAGACGTCATTCAACCGTCATGTTAACAAATATTCTCAATGCATTATACAGGGTGACTGC
Source organism: Acleris cristana (assembly GCA_948252455.1). Lineage (NCBI taxonomy): Eukaryota > Metazoa > Arthropoda > Insecta > Lepidoptera > Tortricidae > Acleris > Acleris cristana. Next base: position 13,879,144 of record OX411772.1, on the reverse strand, counting down.
GGGGTCGTGTAGAAATGAGGTAAACTTAAACACACAACGCCATTAGGAACATGACGTACTTAATAGATTTAAAAGCATAAAAGACCATTACTTTGCTTTTTATTTAAATGAATATTAAATGAAATATTTTTGTTTAAGATCACGGCCACCCTACATTGAGTACTTACTTATTTACTCGTCTGATCGGTTGACTTTTAAATAAGTTTTAGGGTGCTTACACACTAGCGATTTGTCCGGCGATTTCTCGGCGATTTTACGTGCACCACGCTCGCCACGTGCACGTTAAATCGCTGAGAAATCGCCGGACAAATCGCTAGTGTGAAAGCAGCCTTAACATAAAAAAGTTAGGTTACTATAATTTTAGAAGTAATTACGGAAACATAATATTAAAATGCGAAACTTTAATTGTTTCAAAAACCACCATACTTACTAACAGTATAATCATTTACTGAGTTGGAAAAAATAATTTAGGATCACGACCCCGTACTCACCCTGTATTACCAAGACGTAAATTTACACAACATTTCATACATGTAGATTTACTGAAGTAGGTTTAGGTATGTTAGTTTTGCAGGAGGCCCGGAGGGCCAAACTACCTAGAAATAGGAGCTCCGCGGTAGCGGAGCTCCGTCGACACTTATTGTTTTGAAATTAGACTGTGTCGACTATTTCTAAAGTGCTGCAAAAGTAGTATAACCTAAACCTACCTACGTATTATATTTCTAAATGGTTTGACACTTTACGAATTTGGCATTATGCTTAATGGCACTAAGCGTTTTTGGTATTCTGAGAAACTGGAGTATTGCGTGTAAAAAAAAAAATTGCGAAACACCAAATGGTACTTTCCAAAGTTGGTACTATGCTTCGAAAAGTACCTAATCACGGAGTAATAGTGATGAATTATTTTGTTTACCTGATAGTCGGATTCTATTTAAAGGGACCTTATACTACATTGGATTTCCGTTGAGTAGTTGGCATTAGCATAGGGAGGATTGAGTTTTGACGTAAATACCTAAAAGTGTAATGTAACACGGTCACAGATGTAGTGAATAACCCTTCCATCAGATTACAGAAACAAGGGAGATATGGTATGGGGGCGTGGTTCGTAACGCCTCGGTATGGTCAAAATGGACATATCGCGACAAGACGCGTCAAGCGTTGCCTTAGTCACCCGCTGCTCGCTGTGAATATACGAGCTCCGTTTAAATGTTAAAATGACTGTTTGTAGCGTAAAAGTGTGCAAACGTTAATTTAAAGTCAAGGGGCATAGGTAGCATACCACAAGTAAATTTCATTTTAAGGCATTATTTCTATTTTTAAATGAATTTATAAGGTTGGTATGGATTTCTGAACGTAAGGATGTGGACGTGATTTCTATAGACTACTAGCTGTCCACGCCCGGCGTCGCCCGGGTGTATTTTATTTTTTTCATACAAACCTTATGAAAAATAGTTTACGACCTATTCTCAGACCTACTGAATATACACACAAAATTTCATAAGAATCGGTCGAGCCGTTTCGGAGGAGTTTGGTTACAAACACTGTGACACGAGAATTTTATATATTAGAAGATTGATAAATGGCTTGTTCTACAGCGATCAATAAAATTAAACGTGTTAATATAGTTCAAGTTATTTATCACCTTATCACACGTTTAAAACACAAGGAAAATAATTTAACTAATTTTCACGTTATATAAAATTAAATTTCCGTTATAGGTAATATGTCGAACGTTATATAAAGATTACACTGTAAGAACATATTCTGAAAGACGTACGTAAATACTTACTAAAATCTGGATTCGGTTCAACTGTATTGCAGATTTAATCCATTGATTGGGTTTTAGATAAAAATAAAAATAAATTACCCAACGACAAAGGCGGTTGATTAGCGGCCTTTACACCCCACGCGCCGTTCCAATCTTCGTTCCGAACCGTACATTTTTTACTATTTTACTATTACGGTTGCATTTACACGTACGGTTCGGAACGAAGATTGGAACGGCGCGTGACGTTTCCCGCGGTCCGAACTTTACGTGTGCAGGCCGCTATTATCAGCCCGCGCCGACTCACTGGGATAATAACTAAGAGATCATTTAAAAAAGATTCAAGGCTAAAGATTGACTGGTAGAGAATGCCCCAAAGTATTAAGTCTATCTTTCTGTTTTAAGTAATTTGTACCATTTATAAAATAAAGTTTACATACAAGTTTACAAGTACGTCAAACTACTGGTTCGTCCCAAACCGACATCTCGTGTCGTGACACTCAACTGAACCCATTTTATAAGTGTATTTGTATCAACATCGAAATATCCAAGCTTACAGTTAAGACTTTTATGTACTAAGTAATCAAGTAAAATCAACACATAAAAATCTTTAACAGCTCCAGCGACAGTTCCACAGAAATGCATATTTAATATAGGTATGATTCACAACTTAAAAAACGTATGTATCATTGTTATGTCAACCGTATTCTTGCTAATAAAATATTATTATTTTCTAACATTAATGTATTAAGTTTAAATGATGTAATTATATTAACCTAGCAGTAAAGTAAAAATAGTAAGTAGTACCTATTGCCTGAAAATTGAATAGTACCTATATTAACGTTGCAAACAAGTTTTACATGATTATCATCGATATAGGTATTTTAAAACATTCCTGCGGCCCTAATATGGCTGCGTTTATCGCGTGACAAAGTTTAGATAAGGCATCCGTCACCTTCTGACACGTAAATAAGAACGAGAGTGCCGGACGCTTTCTCCACATTTGACACTTGATATAGACGCAGCCATACTAGGGCCGCTGGTGGCATTCCTAGTGGCCGAGCCCTATATTCAAACCGCGGACAGATAGGCTTACTTCGGATAAAAATTTGACACATTTTGTATAGGCAAATGTCAAATTTTAACCCGAAGTAAGCATTCTCTATCCGCGGTTTGAATATAGGGTTCTACCGTAAGTGGACTGCAGGAAAGAGACGAAATGCAACTATTACTAAATTCCATAAATCCCTATCCTTAATCCTCTTGAAAAAAGGATGTCGCTGTAAGAGTAGTCCTTAATCTGCTAAACATAAGGACTAGTATCTTGGCGCCATCTAGCACTGAGTAATTAATCAATTACATGTCGCTAGATGGCAGCTAAAAAAAATATGAACGATGAAAAAAAACGATCTTTCAGCATTTTTCAACCTTGAAAACTTAACATAAAGGAAGCTTAATTTAGTGCTACTATCAAAACTTTGTTACGGCGTTGTAGTTCGTAAGCTGTAACCAATTATGAGGAGGTTGTTTTTGTAGTAGTTACGAGTAATAGAGCGTAAGCGTAAGCGCACACATGTTTAAAAGTGGCGACACCCGAGAGCTTATTGTTTAACGCACTCGCAATCACGATCGTTTTCATTTTGAAAATCGATGGCTTGTCTGCATACAAAATGAAAACAATTGCTCCACTTTGAAGCCGGTCGCGATTGCGAGTGCGTTAGACAATTAGCCCTCGGGTGTTGTACGAATTTGCTCTCATGACAGTCATGACATATCTCCCTTGTTTCTGTATTCTGGGCCGGTATTCTAGGCGCTAAAAACCATATCGTGTTTGATCTGTTATCGTATTAAATTTATTGTCAACGTTTTGATAGCTCTTATTTCCTTGATATTAAAAGCGTCTGACGTCAAAACAATACCGTAAAAGGTCAAATAAGATGTGGTTTTTACCGCCGGGAATAGAGGCCCAGAGCCCTTTCCCATTGTTTTTTGTCGGATAAGTTCGTATTTATTATGCTTCCTCAGTTGGCTTATCGATGGGTACTGAAGCTTATTGAGAAAGCAAGATAAAAACGAACTTATCCGACAAAAAACAATGAGAAAGGATTATTTACTACATATGTAAACAAATAATTCGGTTACTTATCGGAATCTTTTACACGTTACAATTTCAATATTTATCACTTTACAAATTCAACATTATGGGTGAAACATCGAAAGTGACCCACCACTAACGGGAGAAAGGGCAGATTTGTATAGACACCAGCCCAACCAATAACCATAAGCGATATGCCATCGGAAAGGTTTTTTAAAATACTTACTCTATTTTTAGTATGGCGAGAACTGTCAAATCTCAGTGTAAAAAAAAGTAATGGCAAGATAGACATTTTATCAATAAGGTTGTTTTTATGGTCATCGCGTTTTAGTGATTATTGGGTTCTGTACAGTCAACAGCAAAAATAAGTGGTCTTTTCCGTACCTTGTCGCTTTCAATCGTTTCACAATTTTGTATAACATTTCAAACACGAAGTTAAAGTGACAAGGTACATAAATTATCACTTATTTATGCTGTTATTATATAAAATAGGCATTAGAAAATAACCAAAAGGCCATAGCAGGATAAGGGAACGGGAAATGCCCTTTTATGATAAGGAGCTGGTTTTTTCTCTACAGTTACTTAACTATTATACGATCGGTTTAGGGCAAGCGTGTAATTGCATATGTAGTGGTAAAATGTGTTTACAGGCATTCTATATTTAAATTTCCTCCACTTCTCATACTATCAGCATAAAAAGAGTTTTGTTGTAAGTATATTAAATAAGTAGGTAAGTACAAAAATAATGTCAGTGTCAAATTCTAAATACTTTTTACAATGCACTAATATATACGTCTTATTTTATTGTATTCTCGCAATTTTCAGAATTATTTTGACTGGGTGTTTGAGTAACACAGTTTGCAAAAAATATGGCAGAAAGTATTTGCCTATGCATCTATAGGCATGAACCATCTATAAAAAACTAAAATATCATGACACAAAATCAGCATCAATTTTATTATAAAATCTTCACAATTTGCGACACTTACGAACTTAGTTTCCGACAAAAAAAAATATGCGGTGACAACATTTTTTTACACAAAGATAAATTAGAATTTACAAATTAGAATAACCCATCCGGTGACATATCGCTTGTCCTTATTGGCATTTAAGGGCTGATTAGCCCATCCTCCTTTGTCTTGTTCATACTTCCCATACCCGCTTAACAAATCTTCATGTATTGTTATTATTATTTATGTTATACTATTCAACTAATTTGGTACCTTCAATTTGAGATGGCGGCTCGCTCAGTCCAATCTCGGGTTTTGGTTCCCCCCTCACCTTTAGGTTTGTGTTTCTCTCTTACTCGCTCTCATACGCAAATAGTCAAACCGACTTTACCCCAACCCGAAATACATTGTAAGACTTCTTGCACTCTTACCTACTTATGAAAACTGTTACCTACTTTTCATCTTTTACCTATCACCTAGTAATTACTACCTACGAGCTGTACTTAACTCCTGTAACTTCTACAAACAAATACGAGTAAATAAACTCGGTACATACGAGTACATACTTGTTCATTAACTTGAACTTTTAAAAATGTTTTAAAGAGATATTCCTATAGTAGATAAGGTTGGGTTTGGTTTATAACGATTTAACCATTCTGACTAGCCAGTCGAACAAAAAAAATACATTTCTGACTTATAAAAATCCGGACCTTTTGATAGATAACCAACAAAGGCAAGTCATAGAATATGCCATGGCCGGATTTGAAGGTTCTAAATTTGCTTTTGGGATTCCGTAATCAAAGGGCGCCCGCGAGACCCTATTACTGAGCCTCCACTATCTCATAAACAGTAATAGGTAGGGGTTGTACCATCTATCCCAACTGGCTATCCCAACCAGTTGGGATACACGGTTTTTTTTTTCTCTTCCCTACATAGCTGAAGTACAGTTCCGCAGAAAAACATTTATTCACTTTTTTAAACATCAATCTTACTAATAATAAAGAAAATAAATATTTTTATCGCGTCTTCTGCATAACAAAATAAAACTCTTAGATAACATTAGTACCAGTTTTTGTGGCCTGTTCCGACTATCCCAACTGTTCATATTTTCTTCAAAAGAATTAGAAGGCGCATGCGGTCACGTCGACCGCGCCTTGTGCACGTTCGTTTAGATTAAATTGGTTAATATTGGCACAGCTCCGCTCCACTCCACTCCACTCATCTCCGCCTCAGAGTTTTTATTTCTTCGTAATTTCTCAATTTTTCTTAATTTATTTCTTTTAAGTTTTTCATAAGTTGGGAAGAGTGGAAAAAGATGGTTGGGATAGCCAGTTGGGATAGATGCAACAACCCATAGGTAGACAGCTGAATTTTTTCTTGCGGTAATAACAACAAAAAATAAAAATCAAATAGTAAAAAATTAAATACAAGAATAATACGAGAACCGTTTGTCCGCGAGTTCGACTGGCACTTGGCCGGTTCTTCGTACTGTGTGTGTTGTGTTGCAGTTGCAGTGCGTATTTAAATATCAAATTAAAAAGAGCTACCATAACCTAGCAAAATAATTTGCGATACCGTTTCGTCAAAGTTGAATTTAGGCTTTTAGGATTGATGTAAAGCCCTTGACAAAGAATTTCACAAAAAAAACCATTAGTATTTTCAAAATCAATTGCCCTGAATATGATAATAGTATGAAAAACCCTTATGTAACATTTTTTTCAAGACTTCAGTGTTTTTTGTTAAAAATGGATTCCTCTAAGAACAAGGGCATCAAGTAAAAATTAGATAAAGTGTACGTTGTAAAAGACGAACGACACGCGGCGCGCGCGGCCGGCGGCCCGGCACCGGCCGCGCGCGCCGCGGCGCCACGCATATTTATTAGTGTGAAGAGACAGTTGTTGAATAATGCGAAGGGAAGCCGGGTGTCAAGCTTGTAAGTGTTTTTTTTCATATATTTTACGTGAGTTATAGTAAAATATTACAAAGTGTCTATAATGCGATGCGATTTTTTTCTCTAAGCTTGTGGAAATTTAAATACAATATTATCAATACCTTTGTCTTTAAACTAATTTACGAAAAGTTAAAACGAACGACGATTGGTATTATTTTTTAACACTCAAGTAGTACGAAATCACTTGTTTATTGTAAGAAACATTTGCCTTTTTACAATTTAATATTTAAATTAAGGACATTGAACTCGTCAGAGCGTATAAAAAAAATTCGTATTACTTAAGTGTTGTAAATTTCTGACCTCGTTAGATTTCCTCTATGTAGATTATTATTTATCGTGATACCTGCATTGACTTGTATTTACATTGTAATTGTATAGATATAATGATAATTTCGTGCCGTCATGACCTGTGTTGTATGTGGCCGATGGACTTTCGATGATCGAGCGGAGTAGCGTTACTTGTGCCTCGCCCCGCGCACTCCCGGGCGACTCTAATGATATCGTGTTAGATAATTAATCGGGAACGTTTTTTTATTAAATATTATAAGCAGAAATAATAACCGCCTTTCACAAAGATAATCGTGAGCGATTCGTTTCGGCTCTAGCGTAGTGATAACAAGCGGCGCTCGGGTACTGATCGCCCTCGACGCGGCGTCGCTCCGTCGTATGTGTTATAAGACATGTAAATATTGTATAAAGCGGCCGGTATGTAGAGGTTGCATGTGAAAATGTCTAGTGATACGTTACTAGTTAATCATAGTGTTAGCTAGGTAATCTCGTCCCCAACTGTTCTTGATTTAAGTTGGGTGTTTCACTGCCTTAAAATAATGAAGATGTTTGTTGTAATAGTCCTTAAAACTACTACCGATAAGTGGCATTTAAAATTGTTCTTATACGTTTTTTATAATCATACGGTATATACGGAATATGCGGCACTGAGGACGCGCATTCTGTGTCTCCATACTTATCTGTGATGGTGCAAAACTATACGACCCTACTATTTGTAAAATACAAAATCAAAGCAATAACGAAAATTAATTATAATACTTCAACAAAGTATGTATAACCGTAGCCAAATACGCCCGCGAACCTGCTTAGATAGTATTGCACACACACACATAGGTAAGAAAACATGCGAAATAACTGCAGTTCAAATAAGCTTCCGGCGAGAAGTTTGTTGCCATTCATCCTCACTATATATAATGCATTACAAACGAAATATAAAACTGATGTAAGTGTAATAAAGAAACTTAATACTTTTTTACGTAATATGAAAGTAGCAGTTGTAACAATCGATGACACTAAACTCTATTGCGGTACGTTGAGGTGGCTCTTTTAGCTCACTTCAGGAGACGGCCGCCCGGGCCCCGCCCCGGCGCCCCCGCGCCCGCGGTGAAGTGAGATAAAAAGTGGTAACTCAGTATGATCGTGGTTGCCTTGTATCTGTGTATCGCTTCACTACGATCATATTTTATATTGAAGTTAACAATTATAAAATATTTAGCATAGAAAGTTCATCGGCAAAAAAGCACCATAGTATGTTTTTTGGTACATTCCAATAACTTAAACAGGATAGTGCAATCCTATTGATATTGTATTAATAAAGAACCAAACTTAAAATTAGTATTTAAGTAATTTATTATCCTAAAACTATACGCATGTTTTCACTATACTGGTAAAAATGGTTATGTACAATACGAAAGAGCTACTGTTTTATATATGAATTCTTGCTCGCCTGTAAAATTTTGCAGAATGAATCATATTATAAGATTGTACAATATGAATAAATGCAAAAAAGACAATTTCCTCGATCACGTGTGTTCATTTTCGCTATTTCCTTTACCACGTGTCGTGTCACCGGTGTCACTTACCTATGTTTACGTACAGTCGAGTACAAACATTTGTAAGTACATTTGTAAACATGAAACATTTGTACACATGTTTCATTTTATTTCAAAACCGACTCTGTCGACTGTAACCATCAACACTATAATTCCCGAAATACTATTTTCAACTGACCTTACACGAACCATTGTTTGAGCAATTTAACGCCGGCCATTAAGGATGTCTCAGTCTATCACACGAAATTAGAGAAATAATGTAAACAGATTGACCGTTACTGAGTTATATTGCGATTGCGAGCCATTATTATATCTGTCCTTATTTCCTTATTTCTCGTACGCAATAATATCATCATCAGTTGGTCGATGGTACAGGAAAGCTGTCAGTACAGAAGTTGTATTAGGGCCGCCATTATGTGAAGTTCATTCCTGATTGGATTGCGTTCGAAGCGTGACACGATTTCAAATAAAAACTTGTTTACATTCTTTCCCCCTTACTAATAAACGTTGAGTAACGGTGGTATAGCTATACAATGTTTTGTCCTTATCTGTCATTGTGACATTTGGATTTGACAGATAAGGACAAAACATTGTATAGCTATACCACCGTTACTCAACGTTTATTAGTAAGGGGGTTTATGTTGTTCTTGTTGTTGTTGGATTATGTTTTATTTTGAATATTTTCGTACTTAATTAAACAGTATTTTTGACAGATAGGGTTGTTTGTGATTGAAATATCGATAAATAAGTTACGATGGATACTTTCGGCTTATTCGTCAGTTTTTATTAAATTACTAGCTAGTACCCGGCGCGTTACTGCCAATACTTCTTTTTTCGGTTTGGTGACCAGTGATTTAAACATTATCAGTGTCAAATGCCTGATATTATTAAGTTAAATTTTCTTTGATATTATTGCATGAGTGGGCCTAAAACGGAATGCATAACCATTACTTATATTTTTTTACATCTTTATCATATTTGCGAACCCATCTCCATCATTCTAGGATCGTAAATTAACATTTTAATTAGAATTTATCCATTTCAATTTTTAGCACCGTCAACAGTTTTTTTGTACTACACCCACACGAAGCATTTTAATTTGACATTATAGGGTTAGGATTCTCGTGGCATTTTTGGACAAGAAATGCAGTGGAGTCGTCATTATTTACTTTTTATAATTGAATGAACGACTGAATGGTACAAATCTTAACTTATGTAAAATTATACGTAAACGATTTCCATTAAATTATTTTACGACTCGAATTAAATTTTCCACTTACTCAAGCTACCAATCGCCTGATCATTTCATCAAATATTATACCTTTTTGGTTGACTAAAAATTATCTTCAAATAAAGTCAATCACTATGACATTTTTATATTGTCAATCTTGACAATTCACACAAATCGTAGTCTCATTAATTTTCGGAAGCAACACATAATTTACGAAACGTTGTCGACGTGACCTTAAATAATAAATAAAATGAATTTTCGTCAAGTTAGAAGAATTTTGGGATGGATAGAACCATATGAAGAACTTGTATATAGCGAAGAAAGCAAAACTATATATTGTTCAGCTTGTGCAGTAAGTCTGACGCAGATGAAAAAATATAACGTGCTGAAACACATCAATAGTGCTCAACACCGAATGAAATGTGGCGACCAACATGACTTTGTTTATGACTTGTGCATATTTCTCATTGCGTGTAATATTCCTTGGAACAGGGTAAATCATCCGCAATTTCGAAAGTTTTTTGAAAAATACCTTTGTTGTAAATGTACAAATTATAAAAAGCTGCAGGAGCAAAGTGTTTTGAAAAAAAACTATCTGTCAAAAATTTACGTGGCAATAATTGATAAAATAAGACTTGCAGTTTCCGACAGTAATCTATGGCTCACTGTAGACGAAAAAGTTGACACTGTTGGCGATTGTGTCGTAAACGTTATCGTTAAGTCTTTGGAAGATAATTTGCAAAGACCGTATTTGTTAGCCTGTAAAGTTGTGACTCTAGTAAATGCTAATACAATTGCTTCTGTGGTTGACGACAGCTTAAGGTTTTTATGGGAAGAGAACTACACAGAAAATATAAATACATTTTTGATATTCTGCACAGACAGTGCTGCGTACATGCTTGCCGCTGGTAAGATCTTAAAGAAGACATACACCAATGTTAAACACGTTACTTGTTTAGCTCATGGTCTACATAGAGTCGCGGAGCAAATTCGATCTGAACATAGTTTGGTAAATACTTTAATATCAAATGTAAAAAAAATATTTTTGAAATCGCCCCACCGCGTTCGACTTTTTAAAGAATATGCTCCAAATATACCATTGCCACCAGAACCGGTAATCACTAGATGGGGCACCTGGTTACAGGCTAGTATCTATTACGCTACCTACTTTGAAGATATAAAAAACGTTGTGATGCAGTTAAATAGTAGAGATGCAATTGCTATCAGAAAAGTTCAAGCTTTATTTGGAAATGAACATTTGAAAAATAAGTTAAAATTTATACAAGATTGCTACGAAATTATACCAGATTCAATAAAACAATTAGAATGTACAAATTTTTCAATAGATGAAAGTCTCCTAATAATTGACATTGTAACAAGTATACTGAACTCGCACGGAACTGAGACTGTGCGAAATAAGCTGGAATATGTACTGAATAGAAGTCCAGACTTTTACGAAGTGAGAGATATGGTAGATTTTGGAAATCATACTCAGATTCTAAAGCATGCTACATTAACATCGGTGGATGTTGAGCGATCATTCTCGACACATAAATGGATTTTTAACAAGTTAAGAAATCGCTTTACTCCAGAAAATATGGAACAGATTGCCACAGTATATGCATTTCATAATCTTAACAATAATTTAACATCAGATGAGGATAACATGCAAGATTTTGAAACTTTAATTCCAATTGCTAATTATTCAACATCATAGATAGATAGTTGTGTTCAAAAACCTATTGGTTTACTCTAATACCTCACTTCCAGTATAGGATAATCAATTTGTTTGTTTATAAAAAGTAATGTTACTTACTATTTTTTTGTCATTCATTATCATTCATTCATTCATTCATTCAATCATAAAAGTATCTATAATAACGACTCCACTGCACTCTGTTCAAAATTGCCACCAAAAATCCCAACTCTAGACATTACATTATTTTTAGTGAACGTATAATTAGGCTCTCTAAAGCATCTCTTTTATTTCAAATTTAATTTTAGAATTTTTCCTTGTGAAATAGGGAATTAAAAAAAAGTTTTCTTTTATTTTATATTTTTACTTCGGAACGGTGTCAATATGATACCATAAACGAATTCGGCATCCCCAATTTATTCGAAAACGATACCAAACTTGGCCTAGTAGCTTAACCGATGTAGATATAAAGTTGACCCTCCCCCCCCCCTCAAAAATTTACATTTAAAATCTTGGTGGCTCCACTTCTAAAGTCCATCCTTGCGTCCTAAGGACCATTCCTGCCAAAGGAAATCTTTGGTTCACGAAACGCCGTATTTCATCTGCTACAACTGCCACTAATTACTCATTCATTAGTAATTTGTATTACCTTAAGCGCAATTCACGTAGCGGGCGGGAGCGGGTCGTGCGCCGAGCGGGTCGGAAGTTCGGCGGGTGTTTTAACATGGAGTTATATGGAAGCATTCACAGACGTTAACCGTCAGGTGGAGGGGGTGGGAGTAGCGAATTTTAATCACCACAATCAAATGTATCATGTGATCATGTCACACAAGGTTTTATTTTTAATTTTATTCCCATACATTGAATACATAGAATTACTCAGATATTTATAGAGTTGCGTTCACGTATAAGGGTCTCCCCAAATCTATTGACGCGGAATCAGCTTGAGCCGGTAAGAAAAAGTTTTATGTCCGCGCAGTAAGAGTGAAAAAGGTGTCGCTCGGCTCGGCTCGGCTCGATTCGGCGTTGCGAACGGAATAACGTCGTTTTCGCTCTTATTGCATGGACATAAAACTTTTTTTTTGCGGTTCAGGCCGATTCCGCGTCTATGCCTGAGGAGACCCTAAGTCAACATTAACCCTTATGCCTGCTAAGAACAAAGGCATGCATAGACTGCCATCGCTTCAGAAGTCTAAATTGGGTAAAGAAAAACTTTAAAAAAACTTCGCACTTTACAGATAGTACCTATAAAATTTATGATGTTGACAGGGATCAGGAATAAATGAAACTAAGGATCTATACGCACTAGCGGTCAGCTGTCCAAGCGGGTCGCCGTCGCGGATAACCGTTGTTTTATTTTATCATGCAACCGAATAGACCGTCCAAATACCTGCTATAAGGTCTTTTCTGAAATACGGAACATTTATAATACTCATATACTTACTCATTTATTCATAATATTTACAGAATTATATTATGTGGGTAATCCACTAAGTAAACAGTATCGAATCTGTTTTTTAGGCACTTGTCCCACCGCGGGCGATGAGCGGGAAGCGAGTACAGCCAGCGATCAACTATTAATATATGTGTCTCTTTTATTGACACGGGATCTATATCTTTTGTTTCGCTAAACTAGTAGAGAGAGTCCTCGCCGGTAGTGTGAACAGCCAGCGATGAACTATAAATATATCTCTCTCTTTTCTTTACATCGGAGCGATTATCTTTTGTTCGTTTCTTGGGCGAGAAAATCGCCGATAGTTCATCGCTTACTCGCCTAAATATTAATTATTAATTTCATAAATAATTTAAAAGGGGTCTAGAATGGGAGGTTGAAAAATTAAAGAGGTTCGATTATACCAAATGGGGTGTCGTATGAAAGGTCTTCTGCACATTAAAAACAATTATTTTTTTAAATTTCCGTGATGTACTTTTTGATATATAGCCAAAAATGTACAAAAAATGACCGCCCCCCACTTCTCTCCGAAGTTTTTTAATCAAAAAAATCTGAAAGAATCCTGACGTATAGATAATTACTTATATTTTATGGAAAAAAAAAAACAAAATGTTACAGTTTTTGAGAAGAGAAGAAGAAAATCTGTGTTAAAATTTAGGCTAGTCAAAATGGTCCTTATTGCGTAAAAAATAAAGCTCATAACAAAATCAGTATTTTCTTTTGCGGTTACCAAGCCTAATTATCTTCAATACGGAACCCTCGGTGCGCGAATCCGACTCGCACTTGACCGGTTTTTTATATTTCTGGCACACCTATAAAGAACTACAGTCATAGCGCATAACTGAGATAGGTTCCGCTAGTGGAAAGGTGCGGGAGGAGATACATGTGACGTAACAGAACTGTCTCGTTATAAACGTGATGAATAGTAACGAAATATCTCTTACGATATTTACAAGGTGTGTACCTAAATTGAATTGGTTTAATTGCGTATGACAATAAAAACCGCCAAAATGAGTTACAATACGATTTAATATAAATGATTTGTCGTAAGCTTTGTTCTGACAATCCGGTAACCTTGGCAACGGTTTTATGAGCATTCATGTCATATTTTTGCTCAGTAGAATTGCCTCTAGTTTCAGTAGTTCCGTTGATTACGCGGGGGCCGAACCACTGACACACTTTTGTTCCCATTAGTTCGGTTATGACGTCAAACCGAACTATTGGGAAGTTTTTTGTAGTTCGGTTAATGATGTGCAAACAACTTTCCACGAAAAACTTTCCTGAAGGGTTTGGCACGCCAAAAAATTGTATTTTATTTGAAGTTCATATGAAGTCTATGAAAGCACCGTACTTTGCTCTAATGAGAAGATAAACTGGATTGAGGAACAAACTTAACTTCGCCATTGGAAAATTGTTGTAGCCATACATCGACATAGGTTATATACCTAGTAATCACAAAAAAAAAATTTGTTTTCCTAGCTAGTTATATTTATAAGAAAAGAATTTGAATATTTATAAGACGAAAAAGTTAAACATACATATTTTAACGGTTCACTCGCGTTTTAAAAGTCGATAGCTAAACATGGTTCGAATGACTCATGTTTCGACGTTTAAAGCGTGATTGACCCATTTAAATATATTTTATACGAAGAAATTACTTTATTTTATTTTATTAAAAAAATGTAATGTAAAAAGTGCCTTTTTCATGTTTTTATTTAGCTGCACCCTTAACCGTACTTTTGAGTCGTTTTAATTCTCAGTAGTTCGGTTTGACGCCATAACCGAACTAATGGGAACAAAAGTGTGGCAGTAGTTCGGCCCCGGACTAATCAACCGAACTATTGAAACTAGAGGTAGAATTGGGATTTTTCTTGCCTTAAAATATTCGTAGACTTTATAAATAGCTTGTTTAGTTTGAGCCCTAATCGGAGGACTCATCTTCGGTTGTAAATCTCGTGTGCGTTATTTTCAAAGCGGCCAGTTCAAATAACACGTTTTGACGAAAGCGATGCCGACGCCCGACTAAATCTCGCGTAATTTGACGTATTTAAAACACATTCCTCCCGCACCACTCCACCACCGCAGGAACCGCAGTAGACCTATACTTTATCGCGTGCAACCCTTATTGTGAATCCACCTTTAAACATTATTGTTACCATAGAATATTTTTCTTATACCACATACCATAAACTGGCGATTTTCAATTTTTTTTGTCAATTTTCATACAATAGTGTGATTTTATTTATCGATATTACGCGATAATACAAATTTTGCCGCTATAAGTTACCGACTCAGAATCGTTTTTATTACGCTTAACAATTTGAGGCACATTTGAATTGGGTCTACCGAAATTATTAATATAAATAGAAATAAATTTGTACATTCATGTGGTTTCATAATTGTACATACTTAAGTCATAAGTTTCAATACAACTAATGATATAATTTGTTTCAAAAGTAAAAGTTGTTCTGTACCCTTACCATGAGTTACAATTAAGTAAGGCCCACGTCAAATCTCGATAGTTCAATAATTAATCTTATGTCAGTCAAATTAAGTTTGAAGTAATTTTGACATATGTCCTACGTACAGGCCGTTGGGCCTTACGAGGAATAGGGCGAGAGACAGAGCATTCGACTCGCTAGCGAGTACGGTAATTGTAACTCTTGGTAAGGGTACTGTACGCAACGTTTTATACCATAGTTCATCTCATTATAGTTTTACGGTATCAAAACCTAAGAAATCAGTGCATTCACATCACTTCAGTGATTAGACAAAGATAAAATTGGCAAAATTAGTATGTAAAAAAAGAGACAGACCACTGTTGAAAGACATCAAAGCGTCGCCATCTTTGAAATAAATGTTTCACTTTGAATTATTGAATTATTGTTGTTGTAAGTAAGTAATAATAACAGCTTACCTGTGAAATAAAATTCCATACTTTTGGCTAGATGTCTTGCTACACTTTTCACACAACTTAACCATACAAATATTGCATGTTGCTATGTCAACAGGCGGCCGCGTACTAAAAGACTGTTTGAGGGCGTGGTACCCGGTTAGTGCTCTCTGAGCTTAAGCTTGGCTTACGGGAGCGCCTTTGTATGCGGGGTCTAGAGGGTAAGTGGTATGTGGATTCAAGTTAAAAACGTCCTAAACTGTTGTTTGCTTCCGGCCTACCAACAGTACGTACCTACGTAAATCTCTTTACAATAATATGTCCAGTTGAAGTACTTCCGGAAGGTATTTCCGAACGAAAAGTGATTGGACGAACTAAACCGGCATAATATATATTACTACTACGTAAAGTCCACGCGGCTGCCCGCAAGTGCGTTAAGGTCCTAAACATCAACGGTACTTCAATTTATTCGAACATAAAAATTTGACTTACATTTCAGTACGGAAGCAATACTTCTTACGTTTTGAAACATGCCATCGAATTCCATCGTTTTGAAACACGTATTCAAAAAATTCTAGAAAACAAAATCTTGGGACGTTCAGTTATCAGAAGGCACGTCTGTGTCTATGGAGCTGATATCGGCGTCCACGTCACTGTGTATCACTTGCGTAACAGGCCGCGAGGGGCGGTCTCCGTTTGGACTACCGGCAGCTTGAGAATCTGTGAGTACGAACATCATAATTAGTAAGTACCACGTTTATTTTTACAAGTTTGCCGTGTCAGGCCAATCTCACGCATCTTGAGATACAGCAGTTACGCGTAACCAAAGTTATTCGTTTCTAAATACTGCCATCTATATACCACATAAAAGGTTTTACCATTTTCCTATTATTTTCCAAGATAATAACACCCTCAAAACTACTGTAACTTTGTTTTTTTACAAGTTAGTCACACCTAAGTATTGTATCTTAAGTTACCCGGGAACAGCGCAACAAAAGCGAACCGGCAAGTAACGCGTATATACGGTATAAGATCTTCATACCGGTAATTTTTTGGATGTTTGATAGTAGCAAACCCCAGGTTTTATAACTTTTTTTTTTTACTTTTGGACTATGGTGTCACATTTTTCAATTAACTTAAATAAAAACAATTACAAAAACTCAAGGCTTATCACTTTTATATAAATATAACTGGCTTTTACCCGCAACTTCATCCGCGTAAAAGGCGGCTTCCTTGGAAACATTTCCAATTTTCCGCGATAAAAAGTATCATGTGTCTCATTTTCGAAATCCGCGTCCCCAAAACCTAAGAAAATGTTATCCATGTCCACTTTTTCAAATATCGTCATGGCCATCTTGAATTCCAAATTTGATATTATTTTCGAAATTTGCGTCCGTTTGTTTGTGTCTATATGACTCGTTCATAAATTGCGTACCTACTTTCCAGCCTCGGGAACGGTGTTCTATTCTTGTGTTAGAACCCCCCTTATCATGAAACATTTTTATATAAGTTTTTGTTCTTTTTGGATACAAGGAAGTTTAACCCTAAAAAGAATGAAAATTGAGTCAATCACTTACCTACGCCTGACGTTCGGGCCGATGAATTCTCGATCGCTTCCGTTGTCACCTCTACCGACGCATTCGCTGTCTCTCTGAGCATCTCAAAATGCGCAATAAACGCCACCGGGTCTATAATTGCTGCCTTTAACAATTGAAACTACATTTAATTTTTAAGGAGAATATGCGTTTAGTAAAATAGGTATTAATTACCTGTAATAAAGTTTGCAAGCAATTAAATAATAATTTGGGTCCTTGTCAGCTGAAGGTTCTTTAGAATGTTGATTTCCTATTAGGTGCTCGTAACTCGCTTACACTTATACTTGGTTTTATAAAGTCTCCTTCGGTAGTAAAATCGAAATCTAATTTAACCGATCTATCGACGATCGCTTACCTCGCTCTGCGCTCCCGACGACGTGGCGCTAGAACTTAAAGAAGTGCCCCGGCCTGAGCTGTCCTGTGATTGGTCGCTGTGTATCCCTCGGCCGTCACCTGCACCAGCGCCCACGACGGCGGACACAGTCACCTATTTTTTAAATTTAGATGATTATTTAATATTAAAGTTCCTTAACACATTCAGCACTTAGGGTGGATTCGACCAAACTTGAATAAATACGCGAATAACTATACTAGGGATATGGGTATGACATGACAAGTGTGTTTTACGTGTTCGATTGCAAGGTAAGCTAAGTATGTAGGTAGGTGTATTACGTCTTTACGCTGGTTTACTGTTATGGAGGTACAAAAGGATAAAACTACTTCGTAGGCCATGACAATTCGCATCAAAGAATAATTAAAATTTTAGGTAAGGTCCCCCGCCTTTTTCGTCATGAATGTAACGATGTGTTACAAAATGTGTTATGTTACAGTCATGACCGATCGACGAATACAGAATGAGACGAAATAAGAATGTAACGAAAAAACTAATGAGACGAGATAATTTCTTTGCATTCAAAAAAGAAAAGTATTGGATGCAATCAGTCGAATATCAAATTATATCGAATTATAATTTTGTCAACGAATTCGTTGTCGGAGACCACACAGATCCCCAGATATCAATTTTGGAACTAATCAGTCGAATAACTAAGAAATTCATGATGGCGGTTACTTTTTCTCAATATTTCAGCTTTTAAGACTTTAAAATGCTCCAAACTTTAGAGACTTAAACCTTCAAAGCTTAGGAGGCTTTAAAGCTTGAGGCCTTAAGACTCGAGTTTCTGTAAAATTTATATACTAACTCTCGTGTCTCCCGTTTCATAAAACCACACTCGTATTTTAAGGCCTCTCATTATGCATCGGTTGTATAAACTACTATTATTTACGCCCTATCTCAGAGCTACTAAATATAAACACTAAATTTCATAAGAATCGGTCAAGCCGTTTCGGAGGAGTTTTGTTACAAACACTGTGACACGAGAATTTTATATATTAGAATTTCAATTATAAAATTTAAATTATATACAAAATACAAATTATTAAAATTATATGCTAACCTCATTGCTGTTCTCGTCAAGATCCGGGAACGAGTCGACTGAGATCGGCATTGGTTGATCTGCTTCCATCCGGGAAAGGACCCCCTCTACCTATCATGAAAAAATTATGTAATTAACTAATTACTTATTTTCAAACTCATAGCAACACCAGAATATCCATAGTACTCGGTTGTATATCGTTGTCATACTATTTTTTACAGACTTCAAAAAAGGAGGAGGAATATTCGGAGTAATCGGTGAAGTTACAAACTTCACCGATTACTCCGTTAAATTGTGAACTGATTTTAAAAATTATTTTTTGGTTTGATAGAGTAGGTACACTTCTGAGGTGGTCCTATTGTCACCGAATCTGAATCTTATGAGGGGATCCGTATGGAATTGAGGATCTTCTCAAATATTATACATTTACATAATATCCTCGTAAGGCCCAACGTCCTAAATTTAGAATATTTGTCAAAGTGACTTTTGACTTTAGTTGACTGACACAAGATTATTTTTCGAACTAACAATATTTGACGTAGGCCTTACTAGGATATAGCGATTTTAGTATTTTTAGTAACAAATCCAGCATTTACATTCAGAAAGTATCATTTGGTGAATTGAAACTGATTATGAAGACCACGGATAGCCACCGGAACTCCTCATTGGTACCTTCAAGGGTGGCGATAAGATATCTCGATTAAGATAGTGGAGCGACTGAAATTGAAATGTTTAAATAATAATGAGTGACAATGACTTTTCCATAGCTTAGTTGCGGTGGGCTTGAAATGACGCAAAATTTCATATCAACTAAGAAGTGCGATTACATAACAGCTTATTATGATCACTAAAAAGTATAAAATTAAATAAATGTTTTAAAAACAAAAAACGGCCTTCAAAACGCAAAAAATAACATCTTTTAAAATGGTTGGTAAATAGGTCAGTCCAACTAAAGTCGACAACTCACAATATTTCCGAATCAAACCAAAAAAGATATTTTAAAATCGGTCCACAATTTTATTCAAGGAGAAATCGGTGAACATAAATAAAAAATATATATACAGTGGAAAATAGAACCTCCTCCTTTTTTGAATTCTGTTAAATAGGGCAGGTTATATACTCGTAGGTTAGGTAAAACCAGAGTATTAATAGTACACGGCTGTCTATCCCTTTCCTCTGCCATAAAAATATAGGGCAATTAAAAAACAAAAAACCGCCCTCACAAACGCAAAACATAACTTCCTTTAAAATTTCGAACAATATTTTTAGCCAAAAGCCCAATTCAGTTGGACTGACCTACCATTTTAAAAGGAGTTATTTATTGCGTTAATGAGGGCGGTTTTTTTGTTTTTTTTTTATGGCGTTATTTGTATTGTAAAAGTCTATATTTTGCGAAGATTTGTTAAAAATTTGCAGTTATAACGATTTTGTATAACGTGTTGACCAAATTAAACTGGGCATGGGCAGAAAAAGACGGCTTGACCATTGCGTATAAAGTCAATCAGCGGGGATAACTATTACGCAACATTAATATACTAAATAAGTATACGAGGTGTACTGGTCTGAGCATTTTCCTATACAAATCCAGTGTGATTTATGTTTCAGAATAAAAATGATAAATTTCAAGGTAAGCCATTACCTAATGTTTAACGTAATGGGCCTATGAATTGCGGAAGAAATAAATATACCGAGTTAGCAATAATAGGTAAAACTTAATTGATTTCCCAACTGAATCCCATTGTCGCGCAGAAAAAATGTGTAATGATGTAAGCCATAAATATAATTATTAGACCCCGTACATTTGGTGCCGCTGACGTAAAATTGACGTATATTCACGTACAGGATGCTATTTATAACGGTTCCCTATTGGATCGCATAACGTATCTTTACGCATAAAATCGTTTGACCTAAAACGGTTTTTACAATAGAAATGGTTTTATTTTAATTATTATAAAAAACTAACCTACCCTAACCTAACCTAATCTACACAATAGGCGTTTATTTAAGACCGAGTATGAATTCGTAAGTTTGGTCTTGATAAGTAGATGATGACTGTGTAATAAAAAGTACACTTGACAGCAAAATCTTGTATCATTTTTTTTTCAACCCGTCACGTTAAGAAAATCCTTCTAAATAATCGTCAGCACGACTAGGACATCCAAGGTGAACCGTCTGTGTACCTGACGCGTTCGAGTGTTTCTAGGTAGCTTTTTTTTGCATTTTCAAAGAGCCGCCACGAGCTTTCGTCTGAATCGTCAGTCTATTTCATGGGAGCTTATTTCGGGTTCACTTAACATCCCCTCTGAAAAATTTATGCGTTCGAATAATACTTTTTTCCCTGTTTTTGACCCCTTCGGACGGCCACCCCCTCAATGCAAACTGGCAGATTAACATACCTGCATCATCAGAGACACGTGGGGTATATACACTATGAATATCGAGCTATCAATTTGGCTGTTTTGATACATTTTTGAAAGCCTGTAATCCTTCTTCCTACTAGTGAAAGGTCCATCACGTAACATTTTTTTTTCTGTCTAACATTGAATCTTTAAAATCCCAACGCCACACGAGTAAATCCACATTTAGCATCGTGGGCTCCCCTACTATAAGACGACGTTTTCTAAGCAACCGGTATACTAGACTTACTAATAGGACGCGACTGGGACAGAGCGTCTTTTCTGATCTTGTAAATGGTGTTCCTGATTAAACTCTACCCGAAACAATGTAATAATATTCGCTTAGGATATCTTTTGAGATGTAGGTCAGTGTAATAAAACCATAATTAAGAATATAATGGACAGAAAACTTTCAACCATAGGGTCCTGCGGATGTTTAACAAAAATACGGGAAAGATTGTTCAGGTCAAGGTCAGGAAAATAAAGAATATGATCCCATAGGTACTGATTATAATGCAAGAAAGGAAGATTGCAGAAAACCTAAAAGAAGATTAACTTCATGGCTCAAAACCTTCGGACTTAGGTTAATTGAAGCACCAGAACTCTGTTCCGAGCAGCAGTTACCAAAATAAAGATGGTTTCAATGACAGCCGATCTCCAGAAGGAGATGGCACAGTAAGAAGAGACGAACGAAAACTCATTACATCGCGGAAATTGGTAGGAGTTTTAGTTAGACTCACATTTATATTATCCGACTGCTGCTGGGAGATGATTTGGAAGAGCCAGTTAGGAACCACGGAGTCATCTTCCGGCAGACACGATGCGTAGCTTGCAGACGACCGGCCCGAACGGCCCGACACGAATAGTTCTTCCGACGTCTATAAATCAACAAGGACGTGTCTAATCCTTAACACATTCAGCACCAAATATCGATAGCAAGTTAATTTATGTTATTGGAACCTGACACTGGATGTTTCAAGTAAACCGTAAGTCTTTAGCTAGTTTTAAATTACAAATTTCGTTAAAAGCTGTAGACCTCTGGAGTTCAAGGTAAAGCTCAGGTCTACCTCCGCTCCAAGGAACCGTTTTTGTGTCTGCCAATTATATTTTTCGTTTAACCCATCCATTACTCGTTTACCCCTTTCATGGATTTTTTTATCAGGATTATTGTTAAGTGATTTTTGGGGCGCGGTTTTTTTTCTTAGGCTTTACTAATTACAATATGGCAATATATTTGCCGCTGTCGGTCTAGGGGTTAAAATGACAAAACGCCGAATTAGAATATCGGAAATAAGTAAATTAAAAATGATAATAAATAATAATACATTTTATCTTATTTAATCTACTCGTATCAGTGTTCAATAATAATGAGTCTTGGGGCACAAAAAACAAATAAGTAACAAAGTGAAAACTCGGAATGCAAATAAAAAAGACAAGACAGACTGTTGGGCTTATATGCTTTTTACTTAAATGTAGCGTGACTCTGGGGGTTAGTTTTAGTATAATATAAATTATATACTTAGTACATTATATAATTTTCAAGTAGGTATCGTATTCCAAGCGAAGCACGGGATATCGTTAGCATGTATTAGGTAAATGATAATTTGAAGCATTAAATTGTCAGTATTCCAAATAAATAGTTAAACTACTCTTCCGTTCAATAAATGTCATACGCTTCACGGATAGCGGCAAATATATTGCAGTGTTGATTTCATTTAAAATAAGAATATAAAAAGGGGCCACCCTTTTTAGTAGATTTATTAAAATGTATGACGGCAAATATCTTGCTGTGAACCACTAAAGGGTTAAGACTCCTGATCTAACACGTCTTGTAACCATTAGGTATCATTTTTTTTGCAAAATGAAAAGTTCGGGCAACAATTTATCGGATTAGAAATAGGTTAATACTTACCGCTTGCCGTGCGACATCATACGCCATGCTACCAGTTTCAGAGTCAATCAAATTGACATAATCTTGTTGGTCACCGGTTACTGGTTCAACGTTCATAGAGAAACCACTAAATGCCTGTACAGCCAATGTACCTGGGTTCTGCCGAGAATTAATAAACTCTCAAGTAATCTTAACACTTTGACTGTCCATGCATTACATGTAATGCACTGGTGACCTAGCTCGGCACGTCCACGTATATATGTAAAACACTACCCAGTCGTGCATTACATGTAATGCATGGACGTACCAAGCCAGGCCATTGATGGAAGCGAGGGACAGTTAAAGTGTTAAAAATAACTAACTTACAGTACTTCATAAATTAGACGCATTATAATACGGAACCCTATTATAAACCGTACGTCATGACACAATTATACCTACTTCGCTTGGTATTCTCTTCCGAAAAGCCACTGAAAAACCACTTCCATGACTGTCACGTGATTGGACACGTATTTGGGTCAATCAACTTTTTGTCGTTGTTATTCTGTCCCGTAAGCCAGGACAGGAGACAACAGCACACTGTAATAGCATCAGCCCCATTCACTCGATAGAGGTCGCCACGGGTTTCGAAATTTGTGTGAATCGTGCGGTAATGATGTCAAGTTTTTACCCGACTGCGTCAGAAGGAGGGTTACCTATGTTTTTCGAGCGTATGTATGTATGTATGTATGTATGTATGTCTATTTCTGGGCACGCTCTGCAGCCTAAACGGCTTGACGGATTTTAACATACGAGGTGTCATGCGATTCGTCTTAATTGCCGAAGTGACATAGGGTATATAATATTTCAATATGGCGGCCGCAAAAAATATATGGAGGGGAAACAATAAAAAAAAATAACAATATGGGTATAAATTGAAAGCTATTAAATAGCCCATTCCAAATATATATGCATTATAACACTTTGATACTAACATTATGTCAGGAAAGTCAAAAAATATATAAATGTTAAGTAGTAAACTCCTTTTGTTAGAAAGAGTTTCGCTTGTCAATTTGTCAATTGTAGCTTCGCGACATTAAAAAATCGAGCTCCGAGCTCATATATCGCTAAGTAATTATTAATTAAACCACTATTTTATTAATAAAAACTAAAAAGAGTGAAATAAATTAAATTAATTAAAAAAAAAAAAAATTGGAAAAGGTATTGCAGGCGGGGACGAGCTAGTCCAAATGTTAAATTATATCAAGAAATAGGATTTGCAATTCATTGCTTGTCCCCGCCTGCAATACCTTTTCCAAAATTCAAGTTAAATTTAAATTGTTATAAATATCAATAAAAACATTGGTCTTACAATTTTATGTAAATTATAGAGCTTGTTTTTCGCTTTTCAGTTGATTTTTTATTGCAGTCGGGTTTTTATTTTTTAGAAAAGAGAGTGTGGGTGAGAAAAACATTGGTGAAAATTATTTTACATCTCCTAAGTGCAAGTTTTACGTTATATCCTTGCGTTAGTTTATTTGATTTCACTTTGTGAATAGTGTACGATACAAGTGTATTTGTTTGTGACAAGGGGTAAGTCTTAGTTGTAATGAAATTAGCTAGTCAATCGGTTCGATATATAGCCAGTGTGTTGTGACATGTTACAATTTGTTTACAGCCTATGGTATAGCGGCCTTCTGTTGAAATTTCCAAAATCACGGGTAGATTGATCAAATTATAATTACATACTTTCACAACAACTATCTACGCATAGCAATGCAATAATTCGGATCACTTGTTAAGTACACCGTGGCGCAGTAGAAGGCGCGGCTACGAAGTGTCGCACTATGGGAGGTCGCCAATTCGCCATACAAGCGTGTGGACATCCAACTCATAACCGAATGTGACTGACTTTGGGAAAAGTCAATTAATATTGAAGCCTGATAACTTGTTTACTAGAATCGGGTAGTATTTATTTCAATTCATAGTTGAGTACGCGATACGAAACCTCTGGATTAGTGTTAGTAAAAATTCGATCAGAATCGTGTTTTTATAAAATCGTTGCCGATTACAGTTGACTAAACACTAAGCAAAGTATGTAAAAATTACTACAGTTTAAAAAACTGCAGATACCTACTTTCAACTTAAGAGTTAAATTCTGTAACAATATGTACCTACTCAGTCCTTAAGTTCTGTCACAAAGGTTTACTACAATTTAAAAGATAAATAAATAAATAATGGTGTTCTTTACTATTGCAATATTTTGAGCTTTAAACATTTCCATTCGGGGCAGGAAACCATGGGTCAAAACACGCACGACCACGATACTGAAAACGGCTACAACTTTTGTAAGAGTTCTCGTATTGAGTCGGAATTTGCGTTGATATATTGATCAGACTTTTATCTTTAAATTCTGGTACAAAAGTATTCCAAGCAATAAAGATCTGCTTATACACTGGTCAATCTTCATGTCTCATTAAATTGACCTTACGATTTGACATCAATTTGCAGAAATACGAAAACACACCAAATTTCGTGCTTCATAAGCTGGTTTTTGAGTGTCGTTAAGAAAATAATGCTCGTCTCTGACCATATCCACAGATGAGAGAGGCTTCACAATATTAAATAAAAAGTTTCCTGGTTAACAAAGGTTAACATTTAAAGCGTTTTCAAAAAGTGAAATTTTCAAAAAACTCGTGCTTATTTTGATCGGTGCCGGCCGTGAATGTTAAAAGATCGTATCGGAAATTGCGGTGACTGTGTGCAATGATGATTAGTTCCTAAAAAAGTACATTAATTCAGCTTTTAATTTTTATATATTTTGAATTTAAAAAATAAACAAAAATTAGATTTATTTGACAAAGGGTTGATTTTTCAATCCTAGCTATCCGGAAGGTAAATTTTAGCTCCGTCCTTTTCTTTCATATGACTTCAGAAAAGGATAGTAATACTTTTAACTGACGGATAGTTTTATCTGGGGATTGAAAAATCAGCCCTAAATCTTTGTGACAGAACGTGAACGTGATTTTACAGATGAAATACTGTATTTCTACAAGTTTTGATGCACAACACGAAAGATAATTTCTAATTTTAACGAATGTATGAGCTACTTTTTTGTTTTTATTATTTTATTATGATTAATCGATCTGGTACCGGCGATTGTTATGTGAATTTAGCTGGATGAGGATTAGAATGTCAGTCACATATTTGATATTCATGAATGGTTTTGAAGTCTTAACGGTAAGGAAATAATTCAAGGATGATGGAAAACATATATTCTGACGATTTCCATAAGCCGAAGTATCAAAAATTATCATTAAAAGTTTAGCGCGTGTACTGCAGTAAAGCATGTATACCCTACTCTGTCTCTCTTTACCTGTCACTCTTTCTCTATCTCTCACTTGCTCGCACCGTCAGCACACTACTTTCCGGTGCCATGACGCCATCTCTAACAGCACAGCTGGTCATAGACGCTTACGTGGCATTATGTGTACAACGTTGTAGCTAAAGTAGATTTTTTCCTTAGGCGAACTTAAGTTACAGTGCACAATTGTCCATTGTGATGGATTCACACTTGATAAATTTATGAATAAGTGTAAGCTTTTTACAATATCGATATGAAATATTTTTCAAACCGTCAGGGCCCGTATTATGGTCACCTTTATCGCGGTGGATAAAGCTTCCATCATTCTCGCACTTACATACTGGTCAGAAAGTGACAGATGTTTTATCTACGTCGATAAACACGACCATAATCGGCCCGCAGATTATGAAAACCCCTCCAAATAATCGTCAGCTAATGGGTTAGCACATCTTAGACATCAAGCTGAACCGTCTGTATAAAAATTTGACGCGCTCGAGTTTTTCAAATTTTAGATATTTTTTGCATTTTCAAAAAGCCACCAATGCGTTGCGTCACGTCCGAATCGTCAGTCTTTGATATGGGAGGTTCTTTTGGGTTCACTTAACATACCCTCTGGAAATCTTACTAATCTAACATACCCGCTTGAATAATTTTTTTTTCCTCGTTTTCAACCCTTCCTTACGGCCACCCCCATCGTGCAAACCGGCAGATTAACATACCTCCGTTATCAGAGACACGTGGGAGTTATACACTATCAATTTCCGTTTGACTGTTTTGAAACCTGTACACGCTTCCCCCACCGCTGAAAGGATATAAACGTTTTTCTACCATCTATTTCTATCTTCAAATTCTAATAGGTCCCCATGACGCTCGAGTAAATCCCCATTTAGCCCCTAGGGCTCCCCTACTACTAGGTTGGAGGATGGGGATCACTCCACATGTCCACACGCTTGTATAGCGACCTCCTATAGTGCGTCGGGCCGCAAGTTCGATTCCGCGACATGTCCTTCCTTTTTGTATTTTTATTATTATGATATGGTTTTATTTCTAAGTTTTAAAGTTATACTTGCATGTGTTTATGTTATTTAGTGCTGTGAAGAACTTTTTATTGCTGTAGATGTTCCTCGGCTAATGTGAGACCATAACATGTTGGTTTTCGAATGTCATTATTGGGCTTCCGTATCACATCATTATAAATCTTTCTTGCATTCCTCGGCTCTTTATTTTCTGATGGTACCTTCCACGCACCTAGGCATTTCAACACTCAGGAGAAACCCACTAAAGAATGGGAATGGGAATTTCCAATAAAACCGATTTTTAGTGGACACTTATATACTTTGAAATCATAGACGACACCATGGCAACGAGGTACAAGAAGTTGATTGAACCGCTTCCATTTTTTTAAAATGTGTTAAATTATAAAATGCTGCATGAGTATAACATTATGTAAAAGTAGCAAGAACATGTCGTACAATGCTCAGTGTAGAGTTCCGTCACCGTTACTACGAATCAAGGACAACTGTGCAACTGTGTGATAACGTAAAAAGTGTGCTTTTCCGAAGAGAAGACCTTGTTTTATTAGACCTCGGTACCTGAGGTAAAATTGTCTCCTTTCTTTCATATATGTCACGGACCGCGGTATTTTTGTTGGAGAAACAGTTAAACTCGTAGCTCTCATTATCGGCAAAGCAATCAGACAGTTTGGAAACAGAGTGAACGGACTTGAATGAAAGAAGATCGATGTCTTCTGCTGACACCATACTTAGAGGTTCACTGTGTATGGACGTAGTTGCGGCAGAATGCTCCAGATCACCATAAAATGTATCAGATTCGTAAAAATTTGTTGTTGTACTAGCAGACAAATCAATTGGAGTCTGATTCCAAATCGCATCAATGCCCTTATTGCTTACATCGCGACTTAGGACCACTGTTTCTGAATCTATGTTGGGAAAATTATCCACACTGTCAATAAAATCTAGACTTTCTTCAACCAGCTGCTTCATTGCTGCCAGAATATTACTCGTATGCCCCTCGACTATGTTTAAATTTGAACTGGCTATCCACTCCGATAGAACTTTATTGTCTATGATTCCAAAATCTTCCGGTGATCTAGAAGTATTGGGCAATACCGTTTTAGCTGGGCTCTCTGGTTTACAAGACTCTAAAATGACGACCCTATCTGAATCCTGTGCACTGCTGCCGTCTTTAGTTTCCTCGCTAGCACCTGGTACATTCTTACTGTCATTACTATTAGCTAATTGCATTTTAATTCTTGATTTATCTGGCGTTTCCATTAAAACTGGTTTTTCCAAATTATTGGCGGTAATATCAAACACTTCTCCAGAGATGACTTGTTCTGTTTCTTTGGTAATGGACTTTGAATCATCCGAAGATCCTGGGAAGTGTTCTTTACTAGCGACCTTTTTGTCACATTCTCGTTTGGAAATGACGACCTTTTTTATAAATTTTCTTAATCTGGTCGTAATTTTGTTATCTGTACTTTTGTGTGAATCATTTGTTTTATTATTTGGCGTTGAATGTCGTTTGGAGCTCAAAGCCTTTGTTCGAATCAACATGGGTCGCACAGTGGTCACACTGTTCGGCGAGGAACAGGAGGAACTATTTGGAGATACTGGGCTGAGGGCTCGCTTGTTAGCATTGCCTTTGTCACTATTTCTATCAGAAACTGCAGTTTCACCCATTG
Source organism: Acleris cristana (assembly GCA_948252455.1). Taxonomy (NCBI): domain Eukaryota; kingdom Metazoa; phylum Arthropoda; class Insecta; order Lepidoptera; family Tortricidae; genus Acleris; species Acleris cristana. Next base: position 13,849,907 of record OX411772.1, on the reverse strand, counting down.
CTATCCTGCTTTTGGAGTTGGACTTTTCAATTTCATTGCGAAATACAACGTAGCTAATGTTTTCCCGAAGCTGTGAACTTATTCGCAATAAATCTGTTGTAATTTGTTCTTCACTTAGTTGTATTGACATTGGTAGTTCAATTTTTACTGGACTTTGTAATAAATGTGTCTTTGGATTAAAATGACTTTGATTTTGTGCTCTTTTAGGCATTTTGCTTAAATATGAAGGTATATAATTTTTCCTTAGCCTGAATTGCGACATTTCACTATCCTTTTTTATGACAAGGGGTGTCAATTTTGTTTTTCTTACATTCTGCACTGACTTAGTATCGTTTAGCTTTGATTTCGTCATCTGTGGTGTATTGCTAAATAAAATTGATATCATTAAAAGACATTATAATACGTCACTTATACACAAAACTTGTGTAATTTGTCTAAATACTTACGTTAAAGTTACTTTAGCCGCAACCTAAAACAAAAAACACAATTATGATTTACATATCAACGTACAGTCGAGTTCATAAATTTGTGTAAGTACACTTTAGTATCTTGTCTATTTAATGTCTTGTCTAATTAAGTTTATAACATATAAAATACGGTTGGTACCTTTGTTGTTTTATTGATGAACTTTGACACGGGTCTTCTTTTTGCGTTAGCGTTAACGGGCGCTCTGTGGGTTAAAGTTAGATTTGCCTGCGTGTCTTCCTTTTTTTTAATTGGTTTAGAGGATGCACTTGCACGCCCCTGTGCGAATGACGACCTTGTTTTTTCACTGATAACCTTTCCTTCATATTTAGTTTCTAAGTTACTTTTAGATCTGTGTTTTGGCAGTGGCTCTTTTTTTTTCTTAACTGTCATAAAGTTACTGGGTTTCTTTCGCATTTGTGGCCTGTGTCGCTGCCACTCTCCCTGAAAAACTACATCTTGTGATATCTGCTGGTCCATGTAACTATGAACATGGACGCCGCCACAACTCAATTTCGGTCGCATGTACTTCGGTATTGGGAACCTTGGCATGGATTTTTTTAAATTAGTTTGTTCTTGGGATAAACAAACTTTAGTTACCCGATCATTTAACATACCTCCTGTTATGTCTAGCGCGATACAATCAGGATGCAAAAAATCCAGTTTTACTGCACTGGACACCTGTTTTAAGATGCCCAGATTTTCAGCAACTAATTTCTTACTATTTACGTTTTCAGTTATGACTGGTGCGGCACTGGTCACATTTTTTTGGGGTACAGATTCTTCCACTGCAAAGCCATCTCCTTTAAGGCTTTGAAGTGTTTCGCTAGTAGAAGTGGGTCTTACAACTACATGTACGCCGTCATTCAAATCTCCAATGAAAGATTCGGAATCTTTTATTTTAATTCCGACCGATTTAATCTTGGGAGATAACGTTCCATAATTCTTGCCAACATCGTTAGTGGAAGTCCCAAAGTCAGATGTGACGTCAGCTCTCACGTCAGAAAACGAGTCTCCAATTTTGATTCCATTCGTAAACATCTTGGACACGGTAGTAAGCGACGTAGTCGCAGACAACATAGCATAGTTCGAGTCATTCGCATTAGTTCCACACTGGACGTCCATGCTTACGTGGCGGAGACCTTTAGACGTCGAAGGCTCGTTAATATCTAAAAAATAAATATTTTGTTAAACTTAACCATTGAAAGCATCCGAAACAAGAGGAATACTAACTACGCTTATGCGGAATACACAAGGATAGGCGGCTGGACAAATTTACATCAAAGGAATCAACCGGGCATATGTACGAGCGCCGGCCGGCTTTTCTTAGTTCATCGGGCGGACGCGGTCATTATCGTTATACATTGGGGCGAGAATTATTGATGACCTCAAACTATTTTCATCGTAGCATCAAGATCTTATGGCATCTTGTTCAAGGATGGAAAGTGGTAAAGGAGATTGGCCATCTTTGTATGGGAGTTGGACCAAGTGCTGCCCAGAATGAACATTAGTGCATTATGTTCCTTAGGCTTGCACTAGTCTGTAGATTAAAGCGCTTCAAGATCTAACCCGGGAGTCATAAAAAAAGAAGACTTTTTGATGAGAACTTAATCATCAATAGAATAAATTTAATAGTACATTACTCTCTTATTGTCGTCATCGTCGTTGATAATAATTCTATCGAGGAATAGAGCAGGGCGCCTAGCCCCTAAAGCAATCTTCAAGCTCGCTTACATCTGTCAAGACCCTTTATCTCGGGAACGCGTGCAGGTGTTGAGTTGAAACTTCTACGTTAACGTAAAAAAAGATACGGCCGTTTATGCCGCTAATAACGAATATTTTGACACTCTCAAGGGAATCAAAATTTATAGGGTATTTTCCGTTGACCTAGAACTATGTAATTTGGCAAGTAATACAGTCTCATACTACTATAGGGAAAAATCTGAAAACCCAACATTTTTAATTAAATCACAAAAAAAACAGGGTCTTTATGCAAGGAACTTTTGAATTGAGTTAACTGTGTCATGTGCGGAACCCTCGGTGGGCGAGCCCGACTCGACTTGTCCGGTTTTTTTTTAAATATTTTTCTATTATACTACAAATTAACTATTGCAGAGTGACCGTACCATACAAAAATATTGTTTGAGATTCAGCATTTTCTGTAGTTATATCTAGTTTTTCATAAATCGTATCGTCATTAATAATATTTGTTAGATTCGAAAGTTCAAACTCTTGATCGTACATTTCAGAATCGACTTCTGCGTCTGTCCCAACTGTTCTTCGTAAAGACTCTCTTTCCTGTTTTTCCTCCGAGGCAAATGGCCTGAAACAACATTCCTCTGTGGCTGCTATAGAATACCCGATTCCGGTGATACCGAAAGCTTCATCCACAGACAATATTGAGTCTTGAAAATGTTTTCGGTCACACAGTTCTTGGTGACAAAGTTCAATAACACTTCCTGGAATCTGAAATGACTTGATTGTTATTACTGTTTATTCATTACCCATGATTAGGCTCGGGCTTGTTCCGATATGAATAAACGTAGATAAAACATCTGTCACTATCTAACTAGTACGTAAGTTCAAAAGTGACGGTTGCTGTTATTTTGGAACGAGTGTTTTGAGAAAGGATGTTTTGGGAAACGGACAGAACGGTCCGAAAATTAATGCAAAATTTTATATTTGTCCGTTTCATACATTTTAAGAAAAAAAATAAAAACGTTTTAGGGCTAAATCGATGCCGTGAGGTTCCAGGGGCAGTAGAGGGTTAAAAATTGGTATAAAGTATTTTCTCCTCACGGGACAGCATCCGATAATAGTTCCAAATTCAAAGCTTTGAGGGAAAATTTTGAAGGGGTATCCTGCTACACCCTTTCCATTAATATTTTAAGTAATGAATCACAGAGAAGATAGTTTTTTAAACATCCAGTAAAAATATCAAAGTTAAATGGCTAATGGTTTCAAAATTTCAACAAGAATACTATGAGTCGTAACGCATGTTCACACGTTTGTATGAAGCCCGCCCATAGTGAGCCGGGAGGTCCAGGCTTTACCTTATAACTGCACTACTTACAATATTTTTTTTGTACTACGAATGAAAACACAACTTATAGGACATATCACATAGTTTAGTAACAATTGACCTTCAAGTTATCAAAGTTTGTTACGTATTCGTATCAAAAAAGTGGCCACCTTTTCCCGTTAAGCTGACTACTCGAAGTGTAATTACCTAATTGTTATCAATTAATTACACTTCGAGTAACTTATTGTTTGTTACCTAAGTTTGTTACGTATCCTATAAATTGTGTTTTACCTTGCGCTACAAAATTTTTATCCCTAATTAATTAATTAATTTCTAATGTTTATGCACTCCTAGTATTTATTTGTCGATTTTTGTTTTAATAATTTTATTAAAATTTAAGTAACTCCGGACATTTTTTCGCAAATATGTATTAAAAAACGTCGTTCGATACACGTGCGGAAATGTCATTCTTCACACGTCCCGAGTCTTGCCTCGATATCTCGGTACTCGTGAAGTAATGACATACTTTCCGCACTAGCATCGAAATGTACTATTCATACTTATACATTTTTTTGTAAAACAAATGTTGCGACTTACGAGTTTATTATAGATGATATTATCGAGAGCGCGGAATTGATTTTGTAGTGGTTGTCTCTTTTTGCTTAATAGTCGTTATAATTAAAATCTTCATCTGAGTTGTCACAAGTACTTATTTTTAATAATATGATCTAAAATTCGATCTATTTCCTCTTCTGACATCTATATTTATTTTCTTCACTTTCGACACGGCGAGAAATATTTTCCCAGTCCTCAGAAGTAATTGTATTAATAGTGCAGTCGAATTAGGAAAAAGTATGGAATTAATTCGTGTAGTCGTGCATTTCTTGGAATCGTTTGAGAGCTTAACTAGATGGTTTCCCCCGGTTTGCACCGTTTTTATAATGTACGGAAGGTCTTTAAATGTTAGGTACTTATAAACTTTAAAGTGCCGTAACTTTGGAGTATGTTAAAAACTATTTAGCGCAAGTTTAGCCACGTGTAAGGCCCCTTTGGTACATAACGTATCTTAATTAAAAAGTTGTCCGATGTATGAAACTTAAGTTATTTGTTTTTCTTAGATTGCGCCTCGAGGATAATTCGGTCGGTTGGTGCAAACTTACATTAAGCTTTTTAAAGCATTATAAACGCCCAGTTTATTTTGCACCCCGGTGCGAATTAGGGAACATGAATTTTTCATTATTTTATAGATTCGATTCTGAACCCATACAAAGCAATCAGAAATGTTTTTATCAGTTCTTAGAATTATTTCCAGACCTTAGTGAAATTTCATCTAATTTGCCCGTACTATAATCGTTCAAATGCTAAACTCATACTGCTTTGCATGATTAACAGGGGTCGGACAAAACGTGCGGATGACGTAAAAATGACGTACCTAATCTTGCACACAGGATGATGTTTGTATTTTAACATCCGTGTGACATGTAGTAACGAAGAAGTAGTAATGAAGTAACAAAATAAATCCATAGTTTTAATAATACAGGTGGTAGGGTGATGTAGTGAATAAAATAAATTTCACGAAACTTGTTACCATAAGGTACGATTATTTAAAATTACATACATACATACATAAACTCACGCCTTCATTCTTCAGAGTGGGGTAGGCAGAGCTACAGAATTACCAAGCACCCTTAAATAAGTTGTTGATAATTCTGTAACCACGTTTTGCATAATCAGGTTAAGATGTTTACCGGTGTATTAGTGACAGGTTGCAAATCCATGATTGATTATGAAAATCAAAAACACTATTTGAAATCATCCTATAAGTGGTTTGACGTCATCCGCACGTTTTGTCCGACCCCTGATGATTAATGTAATGATATGTTATATATAATATTTTCAATCGGATTGAATGTTAGGTGATACAGTGCTAATCGCAGAACTGAATGACATTGATGTTCTTTACCCTTTGAACGCCAAGAACCACTAAAGTGGTCGTGTACTGTCGTGCCTACCACGACATCGACCTATATAGTGGTCACAGATACAGTGCAATATAGACCCGAGTATTTGTGACGTAAGGTTGACATTAGCTGTGGTTTCAAGCTGTCATTGGCGTGTGAGGACGACGTTTGTATCAAGTCAAAGGCGTTCCAAAGGTTAAAAATGGCACACATGAAATCGTTATATATTTTGTTTAATTAATTCATACAAACTTGTTTTGTACATCAACGGACTATAAGAAATGTTACGTTCTGTCAATCAATCCATCATTTCTTGTTTACGAGAATTTGAAAACGAAATTTGAGACGTTTAAAATTATTGTAAGAATTGCGAGAATGCAAAAAAAATAATTTAATCGCCATAATCCCTGGACTAATGGAGATATTTGATGTTTAGAAAATAACAAAATGCAGTACCTTATGTTACTATTTGGTACCTAACTTCAAATAATTAGTAACTCGACTGAGTGCGAAAAAACGAGTAATAAAAAGGTGGCCAGACATTCTGACAAACCTTTAAAACAAAACATTTAAACAGCTGTAAGTATCTTGGAACCTATTCGGTTTGTCGTGACCAAAAATCAAAAAATCATCATCAAATCATCATCAATCATTTTCCAAATCATTTAGTTGAAAATTTAGTCTTGTAACAAGTGTACATAGTGACTTTTGCCGTAACCAAGGGTACAAAATTGGCAGAAACTGAAAATGTCCGAAAATTTAACGGTTTTTCAAGAATTTAACAATGATCCGGAGGGTTCCCGAGGTGGAAAACTTGGATTTGCCATAAACACTTCATCACATAGAACATATAAAAAACATCAGAACTACCTTACTTGATGCAAGGTAAAATGTACCAATTCCATGGACTATTAAGAACCCTAAAAGTGTCAGTTGGTAGCCGACTCCACGCAGCAGCAGACCTGTCGTCGCGTCATGTCGCCACGACACGTCGTTGCATCCTGTCCGCTGCAGTCATGATTTCGAACCCGACTGCAGACGGCAACAAAAGACCGCATACAGTTGGTAAAAAAGCTTATATCCAATTTAATTGCTCCGGCGTCAGCGGCACTACTGATCTGCGGTCGGACGACAGTGTCGTCTGCCGCTCGACGACGCGTCGCTAGCTTCATGTCGCTAGCTACGGAGGGAATTTCATAGAAATACATAGAAACCAGTAGTGTGGTCGCGACACGTCGTCTGCTGCTGCTGCTGCGTGCAGTCGGCTACCAACTGACACCTTTAAGGTAGCGACTGACTTGTAACATTTTGGGGAATGTATCACTCGCGGTTAGTGTTGTGAATTTAAGCTTCGAGGCGTATTCTACAAGACTCGAGTCGCGACTGCTGAGTCTAGAAGCCTCGACCGTACAGGCCACAAATTAAAAAGTTCATGTTGCTGCTTACGAACACAGAAACCTCGAGTCTTTAGGCCTCAAGCTTTAAAGCCTCCTAAGCTTTGAAGGTGTCTATAAAGTTTGGAGTATTTAAAAGACTTAAAAGTTGACAGATTGAGAAAAAGTAGCCACCACCTCGGACTTCTTATTATTCGACTGACTGCTTCCAAAACTGATACTTATCTGAGGATCTGTGTGGTCTCCGACAACGAATCCGTTGACAGATTGAGAAAAAGTAGCCACCATCTTGAACTTTTTAGTTATTCGACTGATTGCATCCAAAATGCCGATTTTGGAAGCAGCGGATTCGTTGCCAGAGACCACACAGATCCCCAGATATCGATTTTGAAAGCATACATACCTTCACGCCTGTAATCCCCGAATGGGGTAGGCATAGCTACAGAATTACCTATAAATATAAAAACTTGTTGATAATTCACTAACCACATTTTGCACAAATAATGTATACCAGCGTATTAGTGACAGGTCAGGGCTTGAAATACCGGTATTTTTGAGAACCGGTACTGTGACCTTGATGTGAAACCATTACTAGTCTAGGTAACGGTACCGTGGGTACCGGTACCGTGGGTACCGGTACCACGCTAGGGACCTGTACTCCTGGTACCGGTATGTTTTAAGAAATACAGGTATTTTACCGGTACTATACCGGTACCAATAAGGCCCGAGTACCGGTAAAAATACCGGTACCTATTCAGTAATAGTGGGTAAAAGTGCGACTAATGCGAGGGAGGGATAAAAAAGACAGAATAGTATAGGTACGGTACCTATGTGGCAAGCGGCAAGTGGCCTGCTTGCCGGTCGGTTAGATTCAGTTAGGTTACTTATTGTCGATAGTCGACGGCTTGACGCACGCTAACATAATATTATTTCGATTAAAATTTTGTCATTTGCATTTGTGTTATTAACCGACTTCAAAAAAAAGGAGGTTCTCAGTTTGACCTGTATATATGTATGTATGTAGGTATGTATGTTTGTACCTAGGTGGTCCTATTGTCACCAAATTTGAATCTGATGAGGGGATCCGTGAGGAATTGTGAGAACTTCTTAAATATTTCATGGTATTTGTGTTTTATCTGAACTAAAAGTTTTATTTCGAAGAATTGTGAGAACTCCTTAAATAATTCAAAGATTAACATCCCTCCAATATTTTTAAGTCACAAAACTAGCGCAGTTAGGTGGAAATATGCAGTAAGTACCTACCAACTAAAGTTTGGGTCCGGCGGGCACGCCGCGGGAATGTCATAGTCATAGGTATATAATATTTAAACCTAAATGTGCTTTGTCATAGTCGCTCAACTAATCGAGATAGGTATCTTATCGCCACCCTTGAAATAGGTACCATTAAGGAGTTCCGGTGGCCATCTGTGGTCTTCATCATCAGTTCCACTTGGCCATATGTATATAGAAAAATTGTACTTTTCAAGAGCAAATGCACGAGTTACAGTGAAAAATACCAAAATCGCTATAGGTGTGCCTATAATATTTGAGGAGTTCCTTCGATTTCTCCAAGATCCCACCATCAGATCCTGACATGTTGATAATGGTACCAAACAGAAAGTATACCCTCTCAAACAAAATTAGAATTTTTCAAATCGGTCCATTGGTCTTCGAGTAATCGGTGGAAATACATAAAAAAAAATATTACGACGAAATAAGAACCTCCTCCTTTTTGAAGTCGGTTCAAAATGACGACAAACTAATCAAAGTTACCACTCTACTATTGATAATAATTGTATAAAAATTCGGGGAAACGTACATTTACCTTAAATTGCGATTTTAACCAAATTGTTCAAAAGCCGCAAGCCGCAAAGGCACCGTCGCCCGGCAACAACGCCGCGTTCGGTGTAGGTACATAGTGACAAGTAGACAACCAAAGTTCGCGCAGCGCACGCAGGCGTCGAGCCGCCGCGCCGACGAGACTTGAACTTCGTTGCGCAAAACGGCAACGTCGCTGGAACCTTTATTAGGAACCGGTATTTTAAGGTACAAATACCTGTATTCGTAATTACCTGTTCATTGGATTACCGGTATTTATATTTACCGGTTCTCTGGAACCTAAATGAAAAATACCTTTAACCCTTTATAAGGCAGAGGCGATTTAGCGACCACATATACTTATTTATAATTTCAATCTTACGTACTACAGAATATGATACATGTTCTGTTGTTTTTGCACGAAAAATGACTTGCTTTTAAACGATTCCCTAGGAAGTGTCAATCATGAAACTGTACCTATTTGAAATTTACGTAGCATAACTGTATAGCTGGGGCCTTATAAAGGGTTAAATACCGGTAAAGTACCGGTATTTTTGGAACCGGTTCCAAGCCCTGGTTGGAAGCAATCGGTCGAATAACTAAGTAGAAAGTTCAAGATAGCGGCTACTTTTTCCATTCTGTCAACGGATTTCTTGTCGGAGACCACACATATCCCCAGATAATTATCGATTTTAGAAGCAATCTGTCGAATAACTAAAAAGTTCAAGATGGCGGCTACTTTTTCTCAATGTGTTAACGGAATCGTTTTTAGAGACCACACAGATCCAGATATCGATTTTGGAAGCAATCAGTCAAATAACTAAAAAGTTCAAGATGGCAGCTACCTACTTTTTCCCATTCCGACAACGGATTCCTTGTTGGAGACCACACATGTCCCCAGATATTGATTTTAAAATCAATCAGTCGAATAACTAAAAACAGATTCGTTTTTGGAGATCACACCAGATATCGATTTTGCAATAACTAGCTAACGTACAATAACAGAAATCTTTTTCAATTTTTCCAAAAAATTTAAGTACATCCCTTACGCTCATTTGGAGAGTAGGTATTTATCTTGAAAAGTAGGCCGGCCTGGCTTCTTTACTGCTTTAGCTAAATATAAATACTGTGCTAGAGTGCTCATTGTGTGAGCCCTTAACGCTTGAGTCAGGGCTTTGAGGTTTGGGGGCTTGAGCTTTCAATAGGCCCCAGTTTTTAAAGCTTGAGCTCTCTATGAAGCCCGAGTCTTAAAGACTTGCTCTTGACAGCTCATAAAAAACTTGGGTGCCGAACCGTTTTTGAGCTCAAACCTTCAACGCTCTAGTCTTCAAAGCTTGAACCTTCAAGGTTTGCGAGTCTTTAATGTTCGAAAGTCTTCAAGACTAGTCTTCTAACAACACTACTCGCGGTCCTTATCTAATCGCACCCTTTAGCTAAAGACCGCGAGTGATACATTACACCGAAATGTTACATTCAAGTGTAAAAATATGGTAAAACGCAACATCTCAAAAATATGTCCCAATGCTCCTTATTCCAGTGTAATAAGAACTTCGTGACATTTATGAGAGGATTCAATCGATACATATTTTTGCACTTGGTTGTACAAGTCAGTCGCCGCCGTTTATAAGTTAACTTCTCATTAAAACTTACAGGTTTGGGTGATGTGAGCTGTAAATGCAAACTCTCTTTAATATCCATATTAGGCTTCACAACCGGACTAAAGTAACTGAAACTGGCATTTTCTGTCGATTGCAACTCAGTAGCCTTATTATTGGTTTTTTTCATAAAAGTTTTATGGTTGGTCTTCTGTTTTAAGACCTTTGAACCCTGGACTTTTCTTGACTGGTTTGATTTAACGTCACGATTTGACTTTTTAGTTTTAAGTTTGTTATAATTTGACAATGTGAATGAGCCGAAATACTTATTCATTGACACTTTTTGATTGATTAAGTTTTTGCATTTTTTGCGTGTTTTCGAGTGTTTAAATTTAATATTCGAAAAAGTGCGGTCATTATCGAGGCTTATACTGTTTATATTTATTTCCTCGGAGTACATAGGTATATTCGCGTCCTCGTTTACCCAGTTCTGAGTTCTATGAATGATGTCGCCATCGTTACACGTCCGAAGCGGCAGTTCTGTTTCTAGGAAATTAATTGTCTCGATTACTTGTGAAGTTAATTCCCGAGAATCATCTTGTCCAACCTGCTCAAGATATGATGCATTATGGTCGTCAACAGAATCTGCCAAGTCTCCCAAATCTGCCAACAATATACTTTACCATTAATCATGAATTCTGTGATGATTAACACCCTAATTGGTTACCCCGTGTGGTTGCCGGGTTCGAATAGTGCCACTCCATGTCTTCCCGTGGATGTCGTAAGAGGCGACTAAGGGAATATAGGCGTGGTAGTACTGTTCGGCGATGGGTTTGCAACCTGTCACTAATACGCTGGTAAACATCTTAGCCTATTTGTGCAAAATGTGGTTAATGAATTATCAACAAGTTTTTAAAGTTGTAGGTAATTCTGTAGCTCTGCCTACCCCATTCTGGGATTACAGGCGTGAAGGATGTATGTATGTATTTAATACCCTAAGTAATAATGATGATGTCATAATTTATACCTTAAAAATAATAATAATTACGAGTTATGAATATTAATTTCTCCTGCCAACACAACATAACCACACAGGTTTCCCGCCACCACCATCCACATACTCGAATCTTAGAATTTACTCGCGGCGCTATTTGCTGCTGTAGGTACTATTGGTAATCCATACCGATACTGTTACTCATATTATAAGAAGTACCTGGAAGACATTATGATGGTATTCTTTTTGGTAAGTTTTCTAAAACTGAAACCTAGCTAGATCTATAGTTATATTGAATAGAATTGCTCGTTTTTCTTGTAGTGTTTTATTTTCTTGTAGCGCATTATTACAGCTCATAAAATTCTCTACAACTTTGATTCTTTAATTTTTTTACCTATTTTCAATCGTTGTCTAGATATGAGCTCCAACAAGAGGTTGATTTTTAAAAATGTATTTTTTACCTCACCTTTTTTTTGTTACATTTTTCTCTAACTTGCATATAAATCATGTGAAAAAACAGCCCCCTAAATAGCTTGCACGTGGAAGGCAGCTGTCAGAGAGGAGTAGCGCGAGCGGCCAGTTGTGAATCTTGCCACCAGCGCCTGATATGATGACCACGACCACTCTGTCAAGAGTGAAAACAACGAAGAAGAAGACTTAAGAGGGTTAAATTCTCTTTAAGAATATATAAAAATACCTATACTAATAAATCATCTACCTTTGAAAAGTTATACCACATATTAAAATTTCGGCAACTAATATTTCCCATTAATATAGCGCAAAGCTCATTACTTTCGCTATTATCGGATGCAACCGTAGATTTCAGGATACATATTAATTTAAAAAAATGGATATTAAGATTTGAACTCGTTTTTTCGTTGCCAGGACTACGAGGTCATAAGAATTTAAAAACGTTACATTAACACATACGGCTCCAACAATTTTCATGATTTTCATGAAATTTAGTATGCTGGAGGTTTTGGGGGCGATAAATCGATCTAGCTAGGTTTCATTTTTGGAAATCCAGGTACTAAGTACTAAGTAATTAAATGTAAGTATATAACGTCATAAATGGTTTATGCAATAATAAGTAAATACCTATGTAAATGCGTTCGTAGGAAATAAAACTTACCGCTTTTAATAAAACCGTTGCTGTGAGTGGTCGTCGTCAGTCGATCGTCGAGATCGGAATTATCGTAAAATTCATTAAGACCAATATTATCATCTAAAAACACACTGCTAAATAAAATCATGAACGTACCGACCGTACAAAATGTGTCAAATTTTAACGAGACGTAAGGAAAACCGTTCGTTTCTTGAATATTGGAACCGGGCATTAGAGAATTTAACCAACCGGAGTGGCTACTGACAGCCGTCCCCCTCTGCCAAAGGTATGAGAACATCGGTCATACCGGTTATATAAAACTAAAACTGGCAGTAGACTCGGAAGGACGTGAGCTAAAAATGCCGAATTGCAGTGTATTTTCGTGTAAAAAGAGTTCAGAAACTTCTAGTGCACAATAGGATAATGTTACTTTCCATCTGTAACTATTATTTTCTCTAAATATTATGAAATAATGCACGAAATTTGCAAAGAACAAAAAAATATTGTTAAAAAGTATTGCCACTAAATCGTAAAAGATCGAATTTAGCGTAATTTTTTAAGTTTAAGGTTGAGTTTGTTGTTGAAGTTTTGTAACATTTAATTGAAACTTTTTTCACGTTCGTTATTTATGATATTTTTGAAATTTAAAATTTTAGTGTACTAAAAGTCGGTATAGTTTATTATTATAAGATATTTACGGTCGTTAATGCGAAATGCGATGCGATGCGAATAACTTAATGCGAAAATAATAGGCAGTTCTAATTTTAAGACACTGGCCACACTGCACAATTTTAGTGCTGCGATAGCACAAAAACAGATATCGACATCGACTTTATGAGTGTTTTAAATAGTAGGGACTTAAGTTGATGCAAATGCGATTTCCTACATTTTCTTCCTTGCAAATGTCATCGTGCGATCGATATTTTTTTCAAGTTAAGGGGGAGAAGACTTTGTCACTATTTTCCCTCTGATCAGTCAGTTCAGTTCAGTTTTTCTAGTTTTATGTTTTTTCTAGTATGAAATCTCGTCTTCGATTTAAGAGATGAGAAAACCTGCATTCAGATATTCTCGGACAAATCAAATGTGGAAAACAGAAAAATCTTGTATTCCATTTTCGTAGTGTTCCTTAAAGATCTTAAGTTATCTATCTACATAAAAATAATTGATCTGCATGAACTGAACACGTAGGCATCGTGAAAATACATGTTGTTCAGTTTTTGGTTTTTTGCTGGTTCCGCAAACCCGCCAGCCAAGTATTTTTTCATAATATAAGAATAATGCAGCTTTTCCTAACTTTAAAATCGACTAGGCTTCATAGATCCAAATTATGTAGGTATTTCATGCGCTTTCGGACTAAACCATACTGACTTATCATTCACCAGTAGTTTTTGACAACCCAAGGTTCTGTGTTATCCTTATCGCAGACCCTAAATCAAAGAAAAAACAACATTTAACTGTTGTCATAATTATTGGCAGAACTCATCGACGGTAAAATATCGACAGAGTCAAGCATTCTCTTCGTTTACTTCCAATTGACGTTATCTCGTGCACTGAAACGTGGTCCCTGTGTGTGGATGCACTCGTGTGCGTATGGTTTATGCTAGTGTTTTAAGAGCGACGGTGGCCTAGTGGCTTAGGGGGTCGACTCGTGATCCTAAGGTACCGAGTTCGAACCCCCGCGGTCACCGGTTTTTCTAACTTAAGTGCATTATCCGATGCTCTTACGGTTAAGGAAAAACATCGTGAGGAAACCTGCACATTCGAACAGCCGAGTGTGTAAGAGGGTAATTGCACAAAAGATCCTTAAGGGTCGAAGTGTATCCGAAAGGACCATTTTTAAGATAAGATGCTAGTGTTTGATAATTTTGGCGTGAGCGTGCGTAACGATGTGATTGAAAATTGCATTAGTGTTAACACTGTTTGTGTGCGTTTCCTCGTCCCCCGCGCAGAAAGCTACAGATTTTTTTACGTAGAAATTGATGCGCGTAGCCATTTCGGTTGGTTAAATTCTCTAAGATTAATACCAAATGCAAACAATACACAAAATATAATGTAAAATAATTACCTGACACTTGAAGTAAATGACGATATTTTTCAAATATCCGCTTTCTGAAATATTTAATACTTTGTAATTGGTAGAAAATTAAATTATCTCTATACCAACATGTTATATATATATCACGTGTTAAAAAAAAGTGAAGATATTAAAAAAAAATCGTTTTGTAACCGATTTCAGACACATTCGTCAGATTCCTTTTCGTCAGAATAAATTATAGCCAGTTTTTTTTCGGACGAAAACGGACTTTTGGTTGGATTCCGTTTTCGTCAGAATAAAATGTGGGCTGGGTTTATTTACAGACCGCTTAGCCCGCGGGCTGAGTTGCCCACTTTGTTTTTTTTTGTAGATGACTCGACCCAAACTTATGCGATAACTCGGCCCGCTTTGAAATTAAGAGGGTCGACGGAGCTCCGCTCCTGCAAAACTAACATAACCTAAACCTAACCATTTAAGTATTTACGCGGGCTCAGCAGGCAGATTAAGTGGATCAAGTAAGCCATAGAAAAATGAATACGGTCAACTCAGCCCGCGGGTCGTCTGTGGGCTTATATGACCACGAAACTGCTTAAAGAGGAATTCCGACTTCGTCCGAAAAAAACAGACTAAGTATAATTTTATTTATTCTGACGAAAAAATAATCTGACGAATGTGTCTGAGAGATTCAGTTTTCTACTACGGCCGTCCCACTATTTTTTTTAATGGAATTAAGTCCCAATTGCATTTGCTGTGGTAGATGTATGTACGTTGTTGTAGCGAAGTGACATATTTTGAATATTATTGTACCATGATATTTCGGAAACTG
The DNA here is from genome assembly GCA_948252455.1 of Acleris cristana. Lineage (NCBI taxonomy): Eukaryota > Metazoa > Arthropoda > Insecta > Lepidoptera > Tortricidae > Acleris > Acleris cristana. The sequence continues at coordinate 13,834,692 of OX411772.1, read as the reverse complement.
TTAGCCTAATGAGTGTTGTTATTTCAAACTGTAGCAAATATAAGTACCCTCTTATTCATTAACGCACTATACCAAAATTGTGTTTAAAATATGCTTTGTCCTTTTATGTCATTTTGTACTTAATGTATAGTGCGCTTGTAAATGAATAAGGGGGCTTCCTTCCTGAAACTGTCAACATACTAACATACACTATCCGAAGATAGTCGTGGTCGCATTGGGTGCTCTAGGTTGAAAGTAAAGGTTCGACAAGTAAATTTATGTGCCAGTTATAGTTAGCTCTCTCCTTGTCTATGTTCAAGTGTAAAGGAAAGGGCTAAATTTATGTGTCAGATACGCTTTACTTGATGATTGTGAAACAGGCCCTTATTCTATTAAGTTATTCTTTGGTCTTACATCCCTTTGCCGTGTGGTGCCAGGTTTAGAATGTTGCCACTCCATGTCTTCCCGTGGATGTCGTAAGAGACGAGTAAGGGACTAAAGGCTGTGTAATGCTGTTAGGCGATGGGTTTGCAACCTGTCACTAATACACTGGATAACATCTTAGCCTGGTTGTGCAAACTGTGGTCACAGAATTAAGTATCAACAAGTTTTTGGAGTTGTTGGTGAGTCTGTGGCTCTGCCTACCCCACTCTGGGAATGAAGGCGTGAGTTTATGATGATGATGATGATGTTATGTGTTAGATGACTTATGAATATAACGAAAAATACCATTAAAAAAAGTTGGCACAAGTCGAGTTCAATAGGTATTAAAAAATTAAGATATGATTTCGTGCCACTACAAAAAAATAAAGCCTTGCACCAAGTTAGTATTAAAAGGATTAAAAGGCGTGCCCAGCTCGTGGTCTTAACCCGTGGAGTAACCCGGAACAATTTTTCTGACATCATTTCGACATTTCGCGCAGGTGCGAGGGCAAAAATCGTTTATTGCACCATGTGAACATAACCCGCTAGATGGGTTAAATATAAATAAAGCCTAATTTAAATATCTACTTTAGTCAAATAGCTTCTTACTCGGCGTCGTCGAAAATAGAAATCATCAAAACCAATCAATTAGATGTTATGACCATAATATAATATGGGTATCATTTAATCCACGGAATAGAAAAAACAGGGGAAGTGGCATGAGCTTCGCTAACTATGAGAACGGTTGTCGCCAAAACTCACACTATCATAAAAACAACCACTAAGAAATCTTGAAAATGATTGGTCGAAGGATTTTAAATCATAAAAGAATATGCACCATAATCCGTTAACGTAACGTAAACTTTAATTCCATGCAGCATAGTTTAAATTATAGAACGCATTTTTACGACTTATGACAAACAGATGTAAAACCACAAGTTAGCTTACAAAGTGCTGCCATCTAGTGTTGAGTAGCGGAACGATAACGTTTGTTTTTGTGCGACAGAGACAGACACCTTCTTTGTCGCAACTTAGTGATGCACGTAGCTCATTGCAGTTGTTATGTCGATAAAATAATTAGAATTATTTTTTTCTTCTTAGAAGTCTTATGAATTTTATGATATGAAAATAGTATAAATAGACAAGTAGCTCGACTCCGGCCCTTTAGGAGATTCTGATACCTATTGCCGCTCGGGCGTCAGGGTTGTCCGAACATGTTTTTCAAATTTGGTCACCTACTTGACCAAACCTAATTTGATCTATGATTTATAATCATAGTAGTTTTCATAAATTACACAAACCTAAAGTAGGTAAGTATAAATATTGTTAGGTACCTAAGTATATACACACATAAGCACACAGATATGCACGTTTAACTTGTAAGATCCCTCTTTTTTGTCGGGGTTTAAATAGAGTATAGGTATTTAATTTTAAATAAATAAAGTACGAAAACATGGAGTAGCTCCCGTCTATAGCTACTCAACATGGATAAAGAAAAAATACGATGTGATGTGAACAATAATAATATTAATGTACCGAAAATTTAATAAATATCTAAATAATAACATCACCGGAAAATCTCACACAAATTGACCTACGTAGCCCTAAACTAGGTTTAGGCTTTGGGTACTAGGCAACGATACATAATTACTTATGTAGTGAAAAATACATACTTACTTAATATTACTATATATGTACATATAAAACACCTAAGACTCAGAAACAAATACCTACTCGCACTCATCACACGAATTGCCCTGACCGGGAATCGAACCCAGGACCGCTAGCTTCGTAAGCAGTACTTAGTCACTAGGTCACTACCAACTACCTAGGCCATCCACGTCGTCACATGTTAACTGACACGTCACACTCAATAACTTAAATTACCTACTTAATACGTATTTATTTCACCTAAGTAGGTATCTATTCTATAGGTATAGGCAAGCCGGTACGAAATACCTCATTAATTGAGTAGGTATTTACATTAATCACTTGCAGCTTTTATTAAATCTGGATAGTTGTAAGTACCTACTTAAGCTAGGTTTAGGGCACAGTTTAGGCGTTTTGAAACGAAAGAAAATGTCACGCTGACAATAAAATAGATTTAACAAATGCTGCAAGTGGGCTATAAGCTATAGGTAAATATCAAAAAATAAACAGCATTCTTCACAACACAAGCTCTAAATAGGTATTTAGGTACCTTTCCGACTCAAAAGGTATGTGCAAAAACGATAGCTCCGGATTTCTTATACCATTATTTAAACACCCGTAAACTGAACAATATTTTCTAGTTTTCGACGAAGACATAGTCGCTCGATGTTTTAATTTAATGCGCACTACCTACAACCAAACGTGACCGAACGCAATGACGCCCCGGCCCCGTCTAATCACCATTCCCGCACCTCTGCTTGTAGTTTCGTGTGGGAGGTTCGCCCCGCCCATAGCCGTACGGTCGGCGTAACGCACACGTGCAAGCCGCGCGATGTACCTTTGTTTGAAGACGAGCTACTTCTCTATTTATACTATGATATGAATATGAATAATCGATAACATTATCGACAACACCCTCTCTCTACTCGCGCAGCGCGTTCGGTCCGAGTAGCGTGGAACATTCGAGATTTATCACCTTATTCTATCAAGGTTACAAATCGACCTTACCCTTTTGACATAAAGTTCATTTTTGGTTGGTACACAAATCATAATGTTTTGCGGAAAACATAAAATGAGAAATATATTAAAAGTAAATAAAATAATAATTACCTATGATACGACACGCCACCATGGGAGACGTTTTTGGCGCGGCTATCGTTTTTACACTCCAAAATAGCACAGTAAGGCATGCTTTTTGGTTTATTTCCTTTTCTAAAAATATTATTCGCACAACGGTCACGTACAAGTGACAGCGGCAAACTGAGCTAGGTTATGCGGAGCTCCGCATAACTATGCCACACGTGACACGCCCACTTCCCACTTCTACTGTTTTTTCTGTTCTGTGATTTAATCGATCAGCAAAATATTCTTATTTTGGTGAACAGAAATATGTATTTGGTCAGCCAAAATAGCTAGTTGGTAAGCAACTTATGGTTAGCAAAAATTTATAAAAATGTCTGCAATTAATGATATACTGAACTGCTCTAAATTGATTTGGTCAGCAAATTAAATATTTGAGCTGCATTGAGCGACCCACAGTTAAACAAATTTTGGTAAGCAATCAATAGGTAAGCAAAATATTTCCTTTTGTCCATCAAAAAAAGGGGGCAAATTTACAGCCGTGCCGGCAACGCTCATTATGCCAAACCCACTCACGGAGCTCCTAATTCTGGGTTGTTCTGGCCCTCCGGGCCTGATATAAAAACAAACCTAACCTAACCTACCTCATAATTATGATACTAATTTTAGTTAATCTAGGGTGTGATTGTGTTTTTTTTTTTATATAAGAGTGAGAGGCAAACGAGCAAGTAGGATTTCTAAATTTGTGTGACAAAACTTAACTTGTAATTACTACTAGCCTCAAAAATACCACTGCTTGGGTGCTCGCGTCACGTGGTCTGTTTTCGCTCCGCCCACAATAACGAACACTGCTGATTTTTCAAACTAAACGAAATCCAATTATTTATATGGATAACCATTATTTTAATATGCACACCTCTCAATTAAACTACTTACAGACATGTTTTCTCTGCTGACCAATTGTAAAATCTTGCTGCCCAAGTAATTATTTTGCAGCTCGACTGTTTATTAGGCAGACAAATGATAAAAAAGCAGATTGATATTGGTTAAAATGTTAACCGTTTGTAAATTGTTTGCTAAACAAGAGTTGTAGCCCGATTTTTATTTATTGCCAGCGAAATCTTTAAAGCTGCCCAAATGAGTTAATTGCTTATTTTTTTGCGAATCAATTTTAATAACTGCTGACCGTTTAATTACTTCACATATTATTATACCTTATATGATGTTAACACTTTTCATAACCAGAATATGCAGGTTCCCTCTATTCCCTTACAAATATAACCTGCTAACCTGCCGCCTGGTCTTCGCAGTATTTTTAGCAGTCTTCGAACTGTTGTATTCTAGTTTTGGGGATTCGGCAGCCCGTGTTATTGCCGCATGATGGTCAGCTTCTCGTCAGAGTTCTTGTCCGGGGTCACTATCTTCGCCTTGTAACCTTGGGGACATTATTACTTACCTTCAGTACTCAGTTGCCTTCACCATGCCAAATAAAAACTATTTTCGACGTCACCAAGTTGAAAGGAACTTTTGTCTAGCCTTACTGTAATAATATAATTGCTTACGCTGTATCGTCTGCCTTAATTTTACACAGCTCAACCATTTCAGATGCTTCACCGGGTTTGGTTTCTGAAAATAATCTTGCAAAAATTATTACCAAGTATAGTATTTACGGGGGTAGTGATCAAAGGTCAAAGTTTTGGTGTCGGATGAATTCACTTGGCACAGCTGTATAATACGACAAACTGAGCTGATTTAGCCCGGTAGCCATCAGCCACACCCTGGGGGGTTAGGGAGGAGGGTATTCAAAGTTACACGCAAAAATATATCGGCTTCAATTTACCTAATACTATCATCTCGAGTGCGGTGTCATTTTAACCAAAGATGTGGCTTTCATTTTTAACATATTTGTTACACTCCTACTTATAAATTTAGAAACTCTGTGAATCTGTTCAGTCTGTTCAGTTCTGTTGTAAACTTAATTAATATTTACTCGAAAACGAAACCATTCAGTGTAAATGTGGTAAAAAAGTGATCAATAACTTTTTTCCATTAGTGTGTTAGTGTTACCAACATTTCTTTCATATCTTCGATCAACAATACCACCTAGGCCTATACCACGGGTCAGCGCAAAAAATACTTCTTGGTTAATAACGACTCAATTTTGATTAGTTCTGTTGACAGACAGCCAATGTCTGTTGACATTGTGTAATTGTTGTTGTGTAATTGTGAACATAAATGACCATTGATCACTATCAATCATTCCATCTGTACTCGTACCTACTCGGGTGTATATCGGTTGGTCTAAAATTGTTTGGCCTATTTTTGTTTCGCCACATATTTTTTGCATACCATCGTATCGTCGAATGATTTAAATGTCGAAAATTGTTTGATCGAAATTGTTTTGTATAATTTTGTTTGGTCGAAAAATTGTTTAGTAACATTTGTATGGAATAACGTTATTTTGTCGAATGATTTTTTGGTATAACGTTGTTATTCTTAATATTTATACCACTAGTTTTATTTTTTAACTTTCCATGATTGATACTGATGACTGGTAAGTCATGGTAATTAAATTACCTACATTTTACAGATGTTGTGTTTGGAAAGCAAATATTCATATGGAATGAACCCTGACCCTGAGGCGAAGCCGACGGAGCACCGCCCTATTCCGCGTAGTTGTGGCGCTTCGCGCCTTGACACAATACGAACCTAACCTAACCTATAGATTAGTTGAGTAATCATAATTAAGTGTAGTGTTTTTCTCACACCAACAAGTATTCCCAAAATAGAAGTCTCTGGAAATGTATGTTAAATTTTACGATAATTTCTCATGGGAAACCCAATAATAAATAGGGTAAATCGTCTATTATTGGCCACCGTTTGTAACTAGCCACTTTGCAATAATATGTGTGAAGCAAAAGATATGCTGATATTTGTGCGATTAAACTAGAATACCTAGATCCAGAGTTGTTATCTGGACTACTGTCAAAGTATCTTTACGAACGTCGTCTGTATATAAAATTGGTGGCTAGTAAATAAGTAAATGACATTTTCTCAAGTTGCCAGTTATTGAAGATTTACCCTACGTGACTTTAACATGAAGTGTTTCCCAAAATATGTAAAAAATGAATATTTTGTTTTCTTGCCGTAGTTTAGCAAAAGCACAATGTCTGCCTCGGCTGAAAGGAAAAGTAGTGACGGACTCGATGTGACTCGTCCATAACTGGCGTACTTTCTAGCTCCTGCTAACACTTTCAAAAACTTTTACCTTTTCCTTTTTTTTAGGGTTCCGTACCCGAAGTTGTCAAGGTTGTCGGGACGCTATTACATTACTAAGACTACGCTGTCCGTCCGTCCGTCCCTTCGTATGTACTAACTTTTTATGTGTGAACTTTAAGAGTTAGCGCTATGCTATTTTTAACCGACTTCAAAAAAAGGTGGAGGTTCTCAATACGACTGTATTTTTTTAAAATGTTTTTTGCCTCAGAACTTTCGACTAGGTGAACCGATTTTGATGATTATTTTTTTATTTGAAAGCTGGTGCTTCCCGCGAATTCCCAAATCTGAATCTGATAAGAGGATTTTTGAGAAATTGAGGGAAATCCTCAAATATTATAGGCATACATAATAGCAATTTCAGTATTTAACAAGTTAAGCATTTGCATTCAGTAAGTATCATTTGGTGAAGTGGAACTGATGATGAAGACCTCAGATGGCCAACGGAACTCCTCAACGGTACCTATTTCAAGGGTGGCGATTAGATATTTCGATTAAGATAGTTGAGCGACTATAACGATGAATATTTAATTGTTGTAATATTACTATGACTTTGCCGCGGCGTTGCTTGCGGCGAGCTTGAAATATCTCAAAGTTTCGTATCAACTGAGAATTGGGACTACATAACAGCTTATTATGATCACTAAAAAGTATAAAATAAAAGATTTAAAAAACAACAAAACCGCCTTCATAAACGCAAAAAGTAACTTCTTCTAAAATAGTAAGTAATAGGTCAGTCCAACTGAAGTCGGCGACTCACAATATGTTATTACGGCTACTTCTTAACAAATAATAAACAAAATAGGTGGTCCCCATACAATACTGAACAAACGTATTTTTATTTTTGTTTAAAAGCTGTAAAACATACCATCGTCAAAGGTACGATTATAGTACCTACCTACAAACCACGAAATGGACAAATAATAAAAACCGGTCAAGTGTGAGTTGTGCTCGTGGTAAAGCTCTAATCAATATTACTTAAGTCCTATTATTTTTATTTGGAAAAGATATCAAATAGAAATATTATACCTCTAGTACTGTGCGGCGGTACGGAACCCTCGGTGGGCGAGTCCAACTCGCACTGGACAGGTTATTTTTTAATGTGTTCATTAGGTACTATGTTTTCATATACTTGATAGTTGATACTTGACTTTAGCCACGAGATAAAATTGAACCGTATGAAAGCAATAATTGTACATACCATAATCCAACTCCTTTAGGGGATATCTTTGAATAAACCGAATTTTTCTTCTTAAAATTGCCTTTTCCGCGAGCGTTAAGAGATCAAGCAGTTTACATTGTAACCATTTCGACTGGACCGGGGCTTCTCTGCCTCGACTGTAGCTCAGCGCTACCCTCATGAGCCGGCAGACCACTTGGTTGAGCTCTCGAGTGATGTCCTCATCGTGAGTGAGCAAAGCACGCAGTGTCCTGACCTTACGATCAAGCGCTCGACGAAGCCAGCGGGCTGGAAGATCAAACAATTTTTCAGTCTCAGTTTGCTTAATAGCCTCGGTTTGCCTCAGGCCGAGCATCCTCAACATAGCGCACCGAGGCTGCCTCTAAGTAGTGACCTAGCATAAAAAGGACAAAATATTTTAAGTGAGCCAATAAAAACACGTCTTATAATAGTTATTTATGCAATACCTGCCACATAACCATAACATAATGGATCGTTTAAGCACGAGTGTCGGGGTTAGAACGCGGGGCATTTAAGCGTGCTACACACTACGCAGATACGGTAAGTAACGGATAACTAGTCTTGGTTTTTATGGTGGTGATGAATCATTTCAAAATTTGAAGCAAATCGCTTGAACACATCCCGAAAAACCACACATTAAAAAATTGGAGGTTCATATTTACTCAGCATAAATATTCTTCATTGTAAGAGGTGCTCACAAAAAAACCCGAGCCCATTTGATACAAGGGCCGACTTACTATGGGAACCCGGCTATGGACTTTTAGAGGCTCAGGATGACTTCACCCGCATTCCTTTTTCGTCACCTTCCTATGTCGTCCATAATTCCATGTCGTCTGCATACAATTCCCAAATTGTCATCTTCCTAAATTGTTCACATTGCTATTTCGACAACTTCTTATCTCTCCTACATTTCTATAATGGTCTACAGTGCTAACTCGTTCACATTCCTATATGGACCAGTGCTAAGGGGTTCACAGTTCTACATGGTCCACAGTCCCAACTCGCGCACATGTCTCAGACATGTCTTACTGATGTCACAACATGTCATCCAATTCTAAAGCGTTTAATAAATCCCGTTTTATAGGCCTAAGACAAATTCATAAAAAGTTTGGTTGCGGAAACCTAGTTATAAATAAACTCATACGGATCCATAAGGTTGCCTATCTAAATATCATATACATAGAAGGTGACAAGATTGGAATGTGGACGAATTAGGATAGTCGACCATTTCACAAGACATAAGGACAAGTTAAGAAGGTGACGAAATAGGAATGTGGACAAATCAGGACAGTGGACCATTTCACAATGTGGACAAGTTAAGAATTTGACAATAATTATAGGAATGTGGATCAATCAGGAATGTGGGTGAAGTAACCCTGGGCCATTTTAGTTTAGACGCAGTTTTCCTGATACTTATCAAAACCTTAAATAGTTATTTTGTTCCATGATTGCAAGATATGTACTTCAGCTGCGAATCGACATTTGGAGGTACCTACACTTCTAAAAAATCCTTTAATGTAATTTCTTCATTATTCTTATTTAACTGTCATTACAATTTACATCCTTACCAACGTTCTAATTCTAATGGAAATACTACTTAGTGGCAAAATTCAATCTAATTTATTTTCTAATGACAAGTTGAACCACGATAAACGAAAACCATTCTTAAAGAATAAAAATGTTTTATTAACTTCATTTACAACAAACCATTAAAATCCAAGGCAATATTGCTTCCTTCTGACATCGAATGACTGTTTTGTTCGGTCTCCCACTGTAAAGAGGCATATACTACTACGTTTATACAATTCCCTTATAAATTATCGGCTATCTATCGCTATCACACTTGCACTCGCTACTGCATGACACTAGATTTATCACTGGTGTTTCATAGGAACACTAAAAGTCTATAAATATTTATAAAGAAGTGTAAGTACAGTACTGACCAGTACCAGAGTATTAATAGTATTCGGGTGTCTATCGCTTTTACACTGTCTCTGGCATTACTAATAATATTAGGATATTACCTTATGAGTCGTTTTCAAAAATATTGTATATAATTAAAGGCATATTGAAAATAAAATGACGATCGCATCATTTGTGTAACGAAAGTTAGTCATACAAACTATAATATATGGGTAACTTTCGTTACACAAAGGAATCAATTAAGTTTTGTTTATATACAGCCCTTAACAATGTAATTTTTTTTTGAAAATAACCCTTATCTGGCCATAAGTTCTGTTACCTACGGTAACCTATCGATGTTTCGAAATATTGTTTCCCGATTATTATTTACCCGAAAACGGTTTCTAGAATTTTTTAAATCCAGATATTTTGTTTTACATAAACTTGTAATACCGCCGATTCATTTTACCACTGTATTATTTGTCCGAAATTGTATAACCAGCGTTACAATTCCCATTTTTTACGTTTGACAACCATTTCATTTACCTGATATTTTGTTTTACATAAACTTATAAAACCGCTGATTCATTTTACCACTGTATTATTTGCCCGAAATTGTATAACCAGTGTTACAATTCCCAATTTTTACGTTTGACAACCATTTCATTGGTATTTTCCCAATTCTACAGATTTCTATTACAGATTCTCAGCTCTACAGATTCCCAATTCTACAGATTCCCAGGTCTACAGATTCCCAATTCTACAGATTCCCAATTCTACAGATTCGCAATTCAACAGATTCCCAACTCTACAGATTCGCAATTCATCAGGTTCCCAACTTTACATACAGATACACGTAAAACAAATAAATTTCACAGTCGTAGGTAGGTAGGTTAGGTTCGTTTTTATATGAGGCCCGGAGGGCCAAAACAACCCAGAAATAGGAGCTCCGCGAGGAGCTCCGTCGACTCTGTCAAATTAGATTCTTTTAGAAAAGTTTTCTAACTCTATGGACACAGAATGAGCTACGCCAAGACCGAACAATCAAAGACGGGTGACTAGGCCTAGGCCTTCTGTAGAAAGGGGAATCTGTAGAATTGGGAATCTGTAGAATTGGGAATCTGTTGAATTGCGTATCTGTAAAATTGGGAATCTGTGGAATTGGGTATCTGTAGAATTGGGAATCTGTAGGGCTGAGAATCTGTAGAGCTGGTAAAATTAATTCCGATTCTAGAGTATTTGGCTAACGTTTCTTCGGAATTTTAATAAGTTGGATTTTAAATCAAGTCCGAACTAAAACTGAAATCATTTAAAAATTGGGATAATGACATTGCGGATTTGCGATTCTACAGTCATACAAATAATTTGGCTATCGTTTCTTCGGAATTTTAATAAGTTGGGTTTTAAATCAACTTCGAAATAAAACTGCAACCATTTAAAATTCGGCCTACTGAAAATATGGAAAATGTAACTTCGGATAAACAATAACAAGGCCAACAAAAAAAAAGGGTTTCGTTTTCGGAATTTTAATATTCGGAACAACATTTTTCGAAGTTGAGATAGGTAACCGTTACCTACAGATGCAAATGCATTTTTTTTTAATTAAGTAATGTAATTTTAGTAATACTTGTACTACTTGCAGGTACATATTTATTAAAGTCTTAGCAATAAATGAAAAATACTTAATTATATTCGAAAAGGCCACGTTCTGGAATGATCGGACATGGGAACTATAAAAGGCGGACCGCGGTTGTGTGTAGATTCAGTCTTTAAATGGAAAGCGAACAGTGTGAACAAGAGCGACCCGAGCGATCATCTAAGTTTATTGTGCGATCATTGTTTGTAACGGTTTAAGTAAGTGCGTTATTAAAGTCTATTTTTGATTATTGGTGTATTCGTGCATTTCTATCAGTTGCCTACCCCCACGGACGTAACAATACTATGTGGGAGACATATATGCCTTAACCTAGTAAAGGGGTTATTCGACCTTATATACGCTTCTCTCACTCGCACAGTGTCCTACTACTAACAAGGACAAAAGATAGAGGCAGGTAGCCAAGTGGACGGCAACAAACTATAATCTTCTTAGGACTCATTTACAATGGTATTTCTAAATAAAAGATTAAGGAGACATCGGCCGTTTCACTAGCCAAGTCACAGGTAAACGATAAACGGGTCGGGTCCCGTTGGCCTTACTTGCATTTAGCCTTGGCGAGCAGAGCACCTTAGTTGTATTTTGTCCGGGTAGCAAAATGCCTTGGTCTGTAAAACGCCCTCATTGCTATAAGGCATAGCATAGACGGAATGACTTGGCTGTAAAACGACTTAATGTCATAATGTTCTAATAGGCAAATGGTCTCGATAATCTTCACATATCAAGATAATACAATCAAGTCCTAACACAATTGAGTCATTCTGCTGACTGGGGCATTTCACGAAACAGACGTTTTGCTAAGTAAGTCTTCTTGAAATTAAGACAATTTCGTAACCATGGAATTATATAACCAAGTCATTTTGCATACTTGGTCAGTGTACTACTGAGCCGTTTTGCTCGCTAAGGCTAAATGCAAGTAAGGCCAACGGGACCCGACCCCGATAAACAATAAGTCGCAAGAAGGGAAACAGACACGTCCGCACCGTACAGATGTAAGAGCCGATTGATTACCTGTTCCATTGTGAGTGCGGCTTCATCAATGAGCCAATCATGTGCAACTGCTTTTTTAAGTACTAGGTCGTTAAAGTAAATGAAGTATAGTTATATCTCCTTACAGATGCCAGAGAGTGTGACAGCGGTAGATAGCCGACTATACTTTAGAGAATCTGGTTTTACTGTACAGAGTAGTAATTTACGTGTGCAAAAATTCGGGGATCGATGTAGTTGCCGATGATATTTTTCTTTCATGATACATTAGTAAAGAACATACTTTGAAACTAAAAAATCTAAAAGCAAAATGTATTTTGAATGTATAGTTTACATCTGAATAAGTTTCGTTGTCCGGCCAGTCGTCTTCGTGGTCGCTCGTTGAACCGTTTTCTGCCACAATCCGAGAGTATATTACCACATCCCCATCTACTTCATACCCATTGCATTCTAGCAAATCACTGAAAAACCATAAAACCGTTAACGTTATAAACAAACGATTTCCTTGTCGATTTAACGCAGTCCTATAAACTTACTACGATAAATTTTTTTTTAACCGGGAACCGTCAGTGTGGGAAGATGGCCGATTGAAAATGTCCGGCCTTTACATTGGATTTATATTATTTACAGATTAAATTCTCATTCAACAGACATTGGCGAAATCACTACGAAACAGCCATAAATAAAAAAGAAGAATAAATAAATTTTTAATAGATAATTCATACTAACCATAGTCATAACCATAGATTATAGATTATTGACCTTAGATCATAATGATTGATCATTGACTCAATCAGTTCACACGTGTAGGGGCAGAACCTTGTATCAATAATTCTACAAAAATACGATTTTGCAAACATTTTGTAGGTCTGTGTGGGGCCACAGATGATAGATTATTGCTCTATATTTTTTGACGTGAATGTCAATTCATAACTTGGGTCAGTTAAAGAAAGTCAGATAAATTGTTAAGGATTCTCATTACTTACTTGACTCTGTTAGTATCCTTAGTTATATGTTTGATGGCATTCATTAGCCGGTCTATAGGTATCTCTACCTTGCTGATGTTCACAGACCCGTTAGCCTCCCAATGCATGTCCAGGTATTTGTTGATCTCATCAGAAATCAGATCTAGGAGAACGCTATCTTCGTTTTTCACCTTTAACACGACAAAGAAAGGTAGTAAACACGGTCTAAACATTGATTATTGAAACAATTTTTGCCCCACTCGAATTCATAGATATTTATTACCAAAAATTGAGTTTTTTATCAAAACCATTTATAAAGTAAATTTATTTAATCTTTATTGCACAAAATAATACACTTAGGGCCTGTTTCACAATCGACGAGTAAATATATCTGCCTTTTAAAGTTGGCCCTCTTCCTGCCTATTTTCAAGTGTATGAAAGAGAAAGGGCTAAATTTATTAGTCAAATGTGCTTTACATGTCGATTGTGAAACAGACGGTAAATATACAAAAGGCGAACTAACGTATTAAACATAACGCTGATGTACACATAATGTACTGAATTAGTTTCAAAAAATGTACCTATAGATCGAGTGTAACTGAATTTGGACTTGCTGTGGAGCGTCTCCCTAGCAACACCAAAAGTTTATTTTATTATCATGATGCATGGTATGCATGAAAAAGCGAGTGCATGAATTCTGGGATGCCACCAAAAGTAACCCTAGTTGTAACTGTACAAATACTTATTTGTGTGGTCCCTTACCTCGTACGGATACTGATACACCGCCAGGACCTTATAGTACTGGTTCCAATAAGGAGCATTTTCTCCCCAGTTGATGTTGCTCCATATGTTAGTGGCCTCGCCTTGGGTCAAACAGTTTACACTGTTGAAATTAAGCATCTTGGTCAAGTGAGAAATCTCATCTATCACTTCTCGCGTGTTAACTAAAGAGTCAATTTTATTTTTCGCCAGCAAAAACTGAGTGGCTTTAGAAAACTTCTTTACTGCAAACATGGTGTTGTTCAACCTTAAACAAAATTAATACTTGGGATAATTTATACTAAACGTATATAGCTATATCTAGACAAATCTGGCTGCAGCCAGAACGTAGCATTTAATATAGTAAAATTGACCCCGTGACAGTCAAGGGCGGAAACCGTGAATTAGATCCGGTATTTCTAAATCATTGCCGAGTTGTTTATGGTAATTGACCTTGTGCGCCGAACGCCACCTCTCGTCAAAAATAAAGAAAACGCGAAACATTTGTTACTGGTAGTATTTGTAGCTTTTTAACTTGAAGCGATTTTTGACGTGGCTATTCACATTAGTGTATTCAATTCGACACTGTTTATTTTCACGTACGGTTGAACTCATAAGTCGCTGGTATTGATTTACTTAATTCAAACCACTCTCAGTACCCTTAACATGGCACGACATGAAGGAATGGTTTTTTTTTTGTACATTGAATATTTTTCGTGCCAATTTTGGCTTAGAAAGTGCTATCCTGAAGCAAAACTTAAAAAAGTTATCTAAAAATTGGATTTTCAGGCTGTCCTTTAAAACGAACAGGGCCATAAACCCCCATAATAGGTAGTACTTAATAGTGTCCTAAAAAGCTACAAAGCTGTTTTATGGTTCAATAACTAATAAAAAAAAGTAGTTGCGTTCCGGAAAATATACTTGAATTCAATTAATAAAACACGATAAAGTAGTTGTAGAAAAGTATTTATTACTATTTTGTCATTGTTTGTTGACAATTAGGTACTTACTCACCAAATAAACGCTGTTTTCTCAGCCAAAAATAGCCGATTCTGTCTTTCCAAGTTTGTGACCTCGAGCGTCGAACGCAACTAGATTTGATTTCTGATATAAACATGAGTGAAAAAAAATTTGATTGTGATGTCGTAAATCCCTTAAAGGGATAAGTTCGCCTTTGTACATAATTTATATTAATATAGGTTTCTTTGTAAAACGATTTCTTTTTGTGCAATAAAGAGTTTACTTACTTACTAAAATCGACGATAAATATGTAGTTTGTTTCTGGGACCTTTCTGTATAATTATATTATTGTTCGCAATATATGACTGGAAGAAGAATGAATCGTTTCTAGTTTTAAATTGTAGCAAATCAGTCTTTTCTGACCTACTTACTTACCTAAAACTTCTACCGGCATAAAATGGACAGTCTTAACAATGGTTCAAAACTTTGGTTATCCATTGGGTCTACAAATAGTCTGCATCCTATACTACCTATCACCAAAACTTTAGAACTACGCGATCCAACGCAAAGAGTAATGCGTAACATTACGGGGCAAATACTCTACTCAAATGTGTGTCACTTTTTTAACCGACTTCAAAAAAGGAGGAGGTTATACGTTCCACTGTATGTATCTTTTTTTTTTTTTTTTTATGTATGTTCACCGATTACTCCGTCAATTGTGGACCGATTTTAAAAAATCTTTTTTGGTTTGATAGAGTATACTTCCGAGGTGGTCCCATTGTCAGCAAATCTGAATCTGATGAAGGGATCAGTGAGGAATTGATGGAACTCCTCAAATATTGTATGCAAACATATAGCGATTTTAGTATTTTTAGTAACAAGTGTAGCATTTGCATTCAGAAAGTGTCACTTGGTGAAGCGGAACTGATGATGAAGACCACAGATGCCCACCGGAACTCCTCAACGGTACCGATTTCAAGGGTGGCGATAAGATATCTCGATTAAGATAGTTGAGCGACTACAACGAAGCACATTTAATTGTTTTAAAATGACTACCTATGATTTTCCCGCGGCGTTGCTTGCGGCGAGCTTGAAATGTCTTAAAGTTTCATATATCAACTAAGAAGTGGGACTATATAAGCTTATTATGATCACTAAAAAGTGTAAAATAAAATAAATGTTTTAAAAAACAAAAAACCGCCTTCAAAAACGCAAAAAATAACTTCTATTACTAGGTACTTAGTAGTAGGTACCTATCCTATTAGCTTAGTCTAACTGAAGTCGGCGACCACAATATTTTCAACAAAAGGCCGACTTCAGTTGGACTAAGCTAATAGGATAGGTACCTACTACTAAGTACCTAGTAATAGAAGTTATTTTTTGCGTTTTTGAAGGCGGTTTTTTGTTTTTTAAAACATTTATTTTTCAACAGAACAGTTTTGCGAGAGATAAGTACTAACCTGTTGGCGACATTTTCTATCATGTACACTGTGGTGTTGTCCCAGTTTCGAGGCCTCACAACTTTTTGCATTTCCTCTTCGTTGAACATGACGAAATTTTTACCGATTTCTGTATCAAGATTACACTGGCACTCCCGGCTTTTAAACATCGCAGTTTCGGAGCACGATGGAGTTAATGCGCCACCAAAAAGATACTTTGTATACTGGATGTCAGTATATGATTCCACCCTGTTGAAGACAGGGTTAACATTTTAAGGGGCTTTAAAAATCAACTCTTGTTTAACGCTACAATTAACAATTTTTAATTCGAGTTCCGATATTTTTGAGCACCTTACATTAACTGTTCTAACTTTCGATTTGTTCTGCTCAAATAGACCTTATTTCGCTCAATTACTATAAAAATTTCTTACAATCTCAGCTCGATTTTTTTCATACAAAGTACAGGTAAAACAATGATCTAATAAAACAAGGTCTTCTCTTTCCTTTTTGATGATTACAAATCAGCTAACGATTTAATTTAAAAAAATCATCTCCGTTACGTCAAGACTACATTTTTTTTTTATCAAACAGTTTACATTACAATGAGGAATTACAACATTATGGATGGTATCGCCGAATTCACCTAATCAAACTGGCCTATTATTTAAACCTAAACCGCATAAAATCTATTACTTAATTTAGAATAACTAAGCAGTCAAACCGAATAACGAGTTTTTTTGAAATAATTTTAATGCCTTGATCATTCGGTCTCATGTTACTTCGTTTCGATCTCATGTTAATTCAAGGATGTTGCCATTCCATTTATGTAAGATTGTCCCCTAGGATTTTGTTTTAGGTACCCGATAAGTATAATTTTATACCTTTCGAGGAAACATTTTAAAACTACCCCGATTTAAAAGTTTGGAAACTTTTGGCCACCGGATATGTGATGTAGTACGTGTCCAAACGTGACTACTGCTTTTCGGAAGAGAATACCAGGTTAAGTATATTATTGTACCATGAGTAAAACCAGGGCATTATACATAGTACCTACCCGGCTCTGGCAATTAATGTCCGACAGCAAATCTTCGCCTGGCTTATGAAAAATGTCCTTCTCATTGCATTGCGGGATGCCAAATGTCTATAACTTAGTCGTGATATTTTACTTTCCGCCGCGGGTACCCGCGAACTTTCGAAGTTCGAGCATTGGTTAAATAACAACTTATAAGTAAGTACACTTGATCACTATTTTTATATTAATTTGTTTGTAGAAATCAATATTCAATATATAAATAGTTTTTTCTGACGAAAAGCACTTGAGGTAAAAAAGGACAAATATGGCCGTCATGGTTTTTCACTTATCGCTGTCGTTACTCATATTCAGACATAGGAATCCAGGGGGCAAAATTTTATGACAAGTATTTAATAAGTTCCTATATCGATGAACTCAATTATCGATGCTTTTTCCATATAATGTTTTTTCAAGATTCATATAATGCCATATCAATCCCAATTAGTTTAACTATGATATAAGCAAAAATTTTATAATTTTAATCATTTTTACTGCCCACAATATAAGGTTAAAATTTTCCGTACCAATCTACCCCGCTTCCCCCTACTTGTTTACGCTGAAACGGCTCGACGGATTCCAATGAAATTTGGAATACATAGAGTTTGCTTATAGGTACACTAGACTAAAATATATTATGTAGGTAACACATAGGCTAGGGTAAACGTACCAGTGAATGAACAGTGCTAGTGAATGAACAAAGTGAGCATATTTTCGCAAAATAAGAATTCTGTAAATTTCTACACAACAAAGTATTTTTTTTTAGATGAGCAACATTACTAGTAACATCATGGTAACATTGAATTCATCTCAGGTGCATTAGTTGCAAAATAACAGATACTCAAAGTGGACGTTTGGCAGACGTGTTTTCGTTGTATGGGGCAGTAGTTAGCGGACGGTAAGAGGACCTTGTGTTTGATGTGATACTGTACTTATTCCAAACAACAACGACCCGTAGTATGTGTTTATTTCAAGTCTTACGGATATGTTTTTTCTATTTACGGACCATAACATGTGTTTTTCTTTCAAATTGCCATTTTAAGCAAGTGTTTTATAACTGGATCACAGTAACCGCTAAAACCAATGAATGAACCGCGGTGTTCATTCACTAGAACCGTGTGAATTACTTATTTTACAATATTGTGCGTTTTCGTTGTTGTATTAATGTTTATTTTTCAGAAACATAGCTGTTAATTGATTGTCCGTCATATGGCCAGTATTCGAACAAACTCATAAATGCTAAAAATGTTCGTTCATTCACTAGTTTATAATGTCCAGTAAATGAACTACCATCAATACGACTTGTTCATTCATTGGTTTCGCATAACATTTAAGATCCAGTTAAGGAACGATCGTTATTTTACAAGAAACTATTATACCTATAGCTTTTTCAGGCGGGAAAGTGGCACGTCAATGAATATTAAGTAGTAAAATATCATTTTTTTAAATAAATAAAAAAAAAGAAAAAAACATAGTAAACAATTAGACATAGTTCATTCACTGGTTTCATTTGTTCATTTACTGGTGTTTTCATGTTCATTCACTGGTGTTTTGGGTCGTTTTCGGCTAAAATAGCTATACCTTGAAATTTGGCAATATAATTATAAAACAAACGTTATATAAGCAAACTAGAACACTTTCTTGATTGATAAGGACAATAACATTTGTCAGTAACTGCTTTAATTTTATAAAAAAAAATATTTAAAGACGAAAATCTCCTTAAGGGTTCATTCACTGGTACGCTTACCCTACCATTTATCCTGAAAAAAAAACACTGTTCTCGTGGGATGGTGAAACCAGACGAAGTCGCTAGCAATAGCTAGTTATTATAAATAATGATAATAAGTATCGCTTTTAATGTTCATTTCATATAATGACTTATGAGATTAGTAATTAATAAATATTAATAATAATAATATTAGTTAGTGCCGGAGATATTTTTCTACTGTATTTATAATTTTATTCTTTCATTATTACTAAGGACCTACTGATTTAAAAAAACATTTTGGGATTAAAGAAACTAAGGAGTAGGAGTAGAAAGATAGAGAGAGTAAAGAGTTTAATTTTAATGTTAATATCGACACCGTAGCTCGCTATCGTCTTACCGTACTCATTGGCAGTCTCATTAGATAACGACTTCAGAGATTTGTCGTTTCGGAAAAAGGCACATTTCACAACACAAACGTCACAATCTCGGTCGTACTTACTCTTCATTTGGTCCGCATAGCATAAGATTGCGAACCGAAGTGTCTTCCCAGTCACTGACGAAATCGTCAATTTGGTCTGGATTGGGGAGTTCTAAAAAAATACATATAAATAAATAAATGAACTAATCATGTATAGGAAACAGCATAGACATCTTAAAACTGAAACTACTGAAGACAGGATCCTGAAACATAGGATCTAGCTTTCTTTTTGTAAACAAACATTAAGTACTTAACAGGCATTTTCTAGAAATGTTTCACCTTAAAACAGGGCCTTAACATACAAATATCTACATACAGGACGCTTAATTATAAAAAATATTATTTTTCTGGAAAATCTTGGGCTCCAGGATAATAGTAGAATCTGCATCAAAATCCATTGTGTTGTTTACAATTACCTACTCGATAAGCGGACAAATGGACAAGCGCGGATAGCTGATAATGTTTTATAGAGACTACATTACAAGTCACGAGTTTTACGAAGATTGTACTCTGATTATTTCTAAGATGATGCCTGTGATAGCTCATCTAAACACTTATTACACTTATTTCTTTAACTTTACATAAATACTACACCTAGCGACGCCATCCAGGAATTTAAATAATGAATCGCCTATTTTTTATTTAGGACACTTATTTATTACCTATTAACGAAAATATATCCAAGCATTTTGGCGCAAGTCATCCCTAGATCCCTAAAGAATTGCAAGCGAGGGACAAGACCCGGGACGAGTGAAAATGATAATTCCGCTCCTGTATGAAATGACGTTTTTTTAAATAAATTTTTGATAAACTCTGTATCTGTGATCTATGTATGTATGTACAGTACGATTAATTGGACTTTGACACTCAGCAATTCTCGACATTCATGGGGAGAGATCGGAAGTGCAAATGACACGAGACGAGACACATTGCTGCATATTCATAACATCTATGTGCACTTAACAGTCTAAAACAGTAATGTAGATCAACTGCCACAATGTCATTTTTTTACAGTAGACCTACGAATAAAACACATGTGGCTTGATTTATTCGTAATTGTTGCAACAGTTGCAAGGTCGCAGCTGCTGGGATCTAAATGCTACTTATAGCATAGATATTTTATATTTAGATACGTTATGCTCATACTAAGCGCATTAAAAACCATCGAAATATAATATTGTTACAATCGTTTCTCACGAGAAGTAATCTGTGCTAATGTTTATTGTATTGCCAAGCTAAAACTATCAATAGTGAGTACACCGGGCACCACCGGCACCAGTATCATTCTATTAATAGTTTAATTCTACTTTTACTTTTAAATTGATTAAGATTCCTTCATACTTTGAACCAATGCTAAGCTGTTGACATTTAATTCCATTTGCTTATGATAGGCCTTGGAGATAAATATCACGAGCTGGCTGCAGCATCCGAAGTGAGATGTCCCGGGGGGACCGGGACCCACGCCTCTGCATGACACTGTGTATTCCGGGTACCTGAACACTATGTTACTGCACCTGGAATGATTGATACAAGCTAATTAAATTGAAATTCAGAGGTTTATAACCATCTGTTCTAACTCTTTTCGATTTTTCTCATGTTTGGACTAAGACAACTAATAACTCCGAACAGCGTAACTTAAAAATGACAAAACTAAAAAAGGTTAACTTTTACGAAAGGCGTTTACAGCAAACCTATTTAAAATTGTATCAAATGGTTTTTTTGTAAACCTATTCCGTTCTTCTACGTGGACTTAATCGTGGACAACAGCTAATAGTATATAAAACGACTGCTGGTGGTGGTAATCACCAGGTGCATAGATGACGATTATGTGTCTTCATTATAAAATTGTCATAGGTATTAAATCAGAACTATAATTTAGCCTGAAAATAAAATCGGATGCTATGTATCCACTAGACATGTGCGCCGCGGCGGTTTCACGCCATTTACGACGATTTTACACATACGCGGCATAGAAATAAATTCAGCGGCAGCGTATAGTATAATCGGCGTGAAACTGGTGCAGCGCAAATTTCTAGTATCCACGTTCTAATATAACTCTTAACGCGGTAGAATTAAGTCACATTATGTTGATTCGAAAACTCACCTGTAGATATTTTTATCACTTACAATTTCAAATAAAAAAAAAACAAAATCGGTTCACCCAGTCAAAAATTCTGAGGTAACACTAAACTTAAAGAAAAAAAAACAGTAGCATTGAGAACCTCCTCCTTTTTTGCTTTGAAGTAAGTACGTTAAGAAATAAAACCTATTTCGCTTTTACTTCTTAAATCGTCTATATATCTCCTTCTGAACCTAAACACCCTGTAGCTCCTAAAGTATTGATCATAGAGTAAAAAATGAAAAAAAGCTAATTTTGTAGAAAATTGTGTGTAGAAACTTTTTATCAGAAGTATTCATAATGATATTCGTACAGATATTCGAGATACCTATGTGCAAAAATCTGAAAAAAGTACTTTCAGCTCCCCTCAGAAAACCCCCCACCCTTGAGGACTTTCTGTATGTTCATCTGGATAACGCAAGGTATAACTGTACCAATTTACAAAACTACATGCATTATTTCCCCTGATTGACCATATTCAATAAGGACAGGCTGAATGACTAAAAAGTGGCAAAATTCTGAGCCTGACCTACAATTAAAGTTGGCTTAGCAACAGGATTCCGTTGGGACCATTAGATATACCGATTGTTGAGCAGTGGTCTTCTCAGCAGTAGTCTCCTCTCGGGAAACGCTCGCCGATTTTTGACGTGTGCGGCCTACTTACAGAATTAACATCGTTTTTTATCTCTTTTTACAGAACCGAAAAATCTATTGAACAAAATATTTACCAATCATTTAATTGTTCTCTAGTCCACTCGAAATAATGATCCATTCGTCTATATCCATTCTTCTCCGAGGATTTAAATAGAATATTAAAATCTGCATTTGGTGTGGTGAATATTGCGATCCGGGGCTTGATAAACCCAAATACGTTGTGCACAAGTCTGTCCAGATCATGAGGAAGTAGATATTCTATCATCTCAATAGCAATCACGGCGTCGCAACCTATGAGTCTGTAATCCGGGTCCGATGCATTGCCTGCTAGTAACTAAAAAAATAAAATCAGTGAGTATACATTAATCAATTCCTAATACTTAATGTTTCTTACATTTGATAATTACACTGAACAGTATTGCAAATTATAACTAAACTAAATATCCACTTATGTATTTATAAAACACTAAAAAATCATTTTCGCACTAAGTTGGTGCAGAATTCTGTTCCCCTACAGTATTATTAACCCTTTAGTGGGATGCGGCAATATATTTGCTCTCATACATTTTAATTTATTAACAAAAAAGCACCGTGTTTTTTTTGTATTTTTATGTATTAAAGACCGAAATTATAAACATAAATACTATTTAATCTAATTACAAAAATATAAGTAATAAAAAGTCCCTCCTTCTATTAATAAATGGTTGATTTTCGACAAGATTTGAGGTATTTTGCAATATCCCGTTAAGACTACGCCGAGCGCACAGTGGCGCCCTCATCACTATTATTGTTTTCTAATGAAATAAAGTATTTTCATGAAATCGGACGGTACATTTTTGTACTACAAATGAAAACACAACTTATAGGACATATCACATAGTTTAATAACAATTGACCTTTGAGTTATCAACTTAACGGAAAAAAGTGGCCACCTTTTCCCGTTAAGCTGACTACTCATACGGTAATTGTTATCAAAGTTTGTTACGTATCCCATAAATTGTGTTTTTACTTGCTCTACAAAAAAGCATCGTCCGATTTCAAGAAAATACTTTATTTTATTAGAAAACACAATAATAGTGATGAGGGCGCCACTGTGCGCTCGGCGTAGTCTTAAGTGAAAAAAAGGGCTAAAAATAAAAATTTGCTTTGCTGATTTTTTTAGATAGTCATACATAACATTCATATTTCAGAGATAATTTTGGCTGTATAAGGTTTTGAGAAAAATAAGTGTTATTTAGAAATTAAATGAAATGAAGACGGTAATACTATTATTTTCACTTCTTAGGCTCTAAAATTACTCATAGCAGCCTTGTATAGACGGACTTTAAGTGATGTATGTAATCCCTAGGGATTAAAACGACACTACTCCCTAGGGACTACAGTACATTTTCTTTTTAATTTTAAGCTTTTTTTTGGCTGAGGCCGAGGATTGTATACTTAGAGCTTTTCTCAAGCAATGTTAGGAAATATAAAAAATACATGATGGCAATCACAAGACTACAATCTTACGATGGCAATGTCAGGTCTGCAATCCTACGATGGCTATGTCAAGACTGCAATCTTACAATGGCAATCTTAAGACTGCAATATTACGATGGCAATCTCAAGACTGTGCAATCTTACGATGGCAATCTCTAGACTGCAACCTTACAATGGCAATCTCAACACTGCAATATTACAATGGTAATCTCAAGATTGCAAGTTGGTTAAGTTTGTATCTATTGGCTAAATATTAATTTAAAGTGTTACTTTACAAAAAACTAACAACCGCGAAACGAATTTGTCAGAAGCTTTGTTGCATATTTGTTAAATATTGTAATTTTGTATAGAACGTCGTTTTTTTTCTCGCATTCAAAGTGAAAAACTCGAGACTAGAAAGCCATAATGACACTCGAACTTCACTAACCCTCGCTTTGCTCGGGTGGATAAATATCTCGTGTCATAATGGCTTACTTTAGTGCCTTGTTGAACAGTCTACTATTAGTCCCTAGAAACTAATAAGGAGCTTTAGTCCCGATATGCAGTGTCTAAAGCAACATATTAAGAGCATGAGCAGTGAAGATAAAAAAAATACCTTTACTTTACACGCATGGGAGGTACTCGAAAACACCAACCCTACCACAATGTTTAAATTAGATTGATATACCTACATAATTTTCAAATGATATGTATGACAGTTAATAAATGTAGGGTAACCTCACTTTAGGACCTTAATTATTATTTTTATTAGAAAATTAAAAATAAATAAATAAGGTTAAAACAGCTAAAACAACTGGGTTAATGTTTTTTTTCTTCGTCAATAACTCAGCCTCAATCTAGTGTTTTGTATTACCAATTTGAGACCTTGTAGAAGTGTTCATAGTTTGACGTCGGAACCCTAATCAAAATCGGACGGGCCGTTAATGACATATCAGCTCTGTAGAACGGGGTCGCCCATATATCAGGGGTTTATCTATACTAATATTATAAAGAGGTTGTAACGAGGTTGTTAGAACCTCCTTTTTACCCCGCCTGTCACGCGGGAGACCGGGGTTCGATTCCCCGCCGGAGAGCCATTTCTGGCGGTATAGGGTAGTATCGCTGAGACCCACACGGAGGAGTAATATTGTAGATGATAAATGAATCACTTTTCGCTAATTTGTGTTTTATTATTTAATTTCAGAAAATATGGTTATTACAAGAATATAACTGAATAGTAATAAATTATTTTTATGAGGGTAAAATACACAGACACGAGCTTGTGTCTGCTTCTATTTCAAATTTTCTGAAGACTGAGCTAAAAGATCGATATCCGAATAGAACAAACAATTTCGAATTTGGAAAGATTTAGATCGAAATGTAAGAGTGGCCAGGTACGTAAAAAGGAGGTTCTAACAACCTCGTTACAAGGTAATCTATACTATTATTATAAAGAGGTAAAGTTTGTGACGTTGTAGGGTAATCTCTGGATCTACTGAACCGATATTGAAATTTATTTTACCAATAGTAAGCCACGGTATTTGTGAGTGGCGTAGGCTATAATATTAACCCAAAAAAATGTTTATAGCTCAACGAAGAGGGCACGGGAACAGCTAGTAAATTATAATTTTTTAAATAAAATTGGTTTAAACTAGCACTTACAGAAACTTGCAAAGGTTTGTCCCGTTTTCGCCTATAATTGTGAAATGTAAAAGCCAATAAATCAGAGGAATAATTTATTGAAGCAGCCCCAATGTTTACACGAAGTATCTTGGTCACACCCGGCACTTCCATCAAGTATTTAATGAATGACATGTCAAGATGTGTACCCATGTTTACCACCTGAAATATAAAACTCAATGACTTTAGTTTTGAAAAGGTCATCCTCGTTGAAAGTCAAAGTAAAGAAAAATAATTGAGTTTGGTATGTAATTTATTTATTTACTAGTTCTGCCCGCGAATTCGTCCACGTAGAATTAGTTATTCGGCCATCCCATTACGGGAGACTTTGATTACCGTTATTCCCTCGGGACCTTTAATTTTCCGGGATGAAAAGTAGCCTATGTGTTAATCATCATAAATAAAGGGGATACCATTTGCAACAGTATCCTGAAACTCGACCACAAGTCTCCGTATTAATAAACTGATCTCGACTGTAATACGGCCCTAAGATTTGTGGTCGGGTCCTCGTCTTTAACAAGCGCTTCAAATCTCTAAGGACCGCTGCTCAGCGATCGCGTGCATTGTGTCCGTGGCCAATATTTCAAGTCTTCGGGATACTTTCAGGATACTGTTGCTTATCGTTATTTTTCGCTTAAAGGGACAAGGAGATTGAAAACTACACCTTTACAAAAGCTGCTCTGAGCTCTCAAACAACAAAACCTTGACAGCAGTTTTTCAGGGTGAGCACGTTGATAAGAATGCAAAATATATCTACCATGGGTGCCGTTCATTCTTTATACCTACTTTTAGCATAATTTTACATAACTACTCGTAAAATTCATAATAAAAAATCTGTATAAAAACAAAATTCATAATTTGGTGGGTCATAATAATTAAATAACAGAATACTCAATGCTCATAGAAACGGTATTTATAACGTTCATTAGGAATAATGTTACTTGGTACATCATACATTTAGTATAATGATTAGAATTTAGAACAACATTTGAACTAATGCTTAGGTGACATAATATTATATGATATAATAATTAAAATTATACTTACCAGAACAGTTAACAAAAGCGAACTGCTACCAAAACAGTAGGTTAGGTTAGGTTAGAAGTTTATTTTCTTTGAGCATTACGAGCTTGTTTTTATTAAAAAAAGAACGTTATGAGCAATAAATACTATACAAATTGACCATTATACTGATTGCCTGTTATGTAGATTCATTGCTATGCTACTAAACTATTATTGCGTTTGAAATTATGCGAAGTATTCCTTTCTATGCATTTTGTTTTTAAACTATTTAATCATTTCTGCAGAACAAAATTATGCAATTATTATTATGCAAAATGAATTCAAAAATAGAAAATTCGAAAATAGTTGTTATTTAAAACATTACACACCCATCTACCATACTTCGCTAAGGATCCCAATAAACTGGTATGCTAGGTGAATTAACCATCCTTGATGTGCAGGACAACGTTCTGTGTAAATAGTGATTTATAGTGCGCGAGACAATGCTTAAGTGTATATAGTGATTTATAAGTAGTGATTAAAAATAGTTTGTTATTGTTCGTAATTTGTAAGGTAATCGCAAGTAAGAAAAGTTGATTTATGTGTTATACCGTCCAATAAATATACGAATTTGTTGCGTTTTAATAATTTAGAACCTAAAAGCGCGCCAAACGCGTTTACGGCTGCGAGCCCGCGGGAGTGGGGCGAGCATATATACCGCGGAAGCGGGGGACGAGGCACATAAATATGCTCGACCCACAAAACCGCGCGCAGTCGTAAGACGGGTGGCGTGCGCTTAAGGAATGACTGATAATAATGTAAAATGATAGGTAAGCTGTGAAAATAAATGTAAACAAACATAATTATGTTAGATTTAAGATTGTTATTTTAATAAATAAAGTTTGCGGGGTGGGGCAGCTTGAGAGAGTGGGGATAGGCAAAAAATGGTATAAAATGGCCGCCATCCGGCCGAAAAAACGCATTTCAACCGACGGAGCCCGAGCGAGAAACAAATAAGAAAAGCAAATCCCTGCCATCTCAAGCCTGCCTGCCTTATTACCACCAAAGGGCGTTTTCTTTCAAGAACCAGTCATAGGTGTCACGCACATGTTGGTCCTTCGAACCGGATAATTTGAAGAGAACATTATTGAAGAAAGAAAATGCCGATCACAAGATCTGCGTCAGGGAAATGTACACTCGGACAACTCATGTTCGGGAGCTCCGAACAAACGTCGTCGTCGGCTGAAACCGCCACTGCAAACGAGTCAACCGACTCGACAACGCCGCGGGAAACCCCACAGCCAAGCCAAGACCCCGCGGCGCCGCCGCGGCAGGACACCCCACAGTCAAGCCCGCGTCCTGCCGCACCACCTCCGTCGTCTAGATCGATCAGAACCACTTCAAGCCGCCGCACACGCCGTCTCGCACAAGCGCGGGAAGAAGTGCTCAAGATCAAACTCGAACTCGCACAAGCGCGCATCGCCGTCATAGAAACCGAGGACACAGACAATGAAGACGCTGAAACGGTCATGTCGACCACCATGCCGGAGCGCCGCATCGACGAATGGCTCGAATCCAATAGCCGCCATGTACTAGCCATCGCCGACGCACCACACAACGAGGAGGAGCCTGAGCCGAACATTACGTCGACTCAAGCGAAGCACACCGCCGAGGACACAGGACCCAACGCCACTGCCGCGCGTGCCGGGCCCCCCGTCCCCCCTCCCGGGACCGTTGAAGAACCCGGGAAAAGTGCCCCCCTCTCCGCCGCCGCTCCAGTCTTCATCCCCGCGCCGCCCGCGCCAACGCCTCGTAACGAACAAGCGAGTTATCCACCGCCGTGGAACGCGTATTCACAAGCGAATACGCAAGAAGACAACGCCGTCATAGTGAAGAATCAACAGAAAATCGATTTGAGCGAGCTCGCATCAGCTATCGCTATCGCCGCACGTGCCGGTCATAGAGAAACAACGCGATATCACGCCGAGCTGCCGCAGTTTAGCGGCTCCCATCAAGAGTGGCTGTCTTTCAAAGCCGCATACGATGAAACCGCCACGAATTACACCGATCTTGAGAAAATATCAAGATTAAGAAGATGTCTCAAAGGAAGAGCAAAAGAAGCCGTCGAGAACTTACTCATATACAACGCCCGCCCCGATGAAGTCATGAGAAGCCTAGAAGCCCGCTTTGGCCGCCCAGACGCCATAGCACTCGCCGAGTTGGAGCGATTACGCGCCATGCCACGCCTCAACGACGGCCCGCGCGACATATGCGTGTTCGCCAGTCGTGTAGCTAACACCGTAGCTACACTCAAGGCGCTTAACCGCGCCCACTACCTCTACAGTCCGGAAACCACACGAGCCATGATGGAGAAGCTTACACCTGCACTACGATACAGATGGTTCGACTATGCAACTACACAAAGAAACGAAGAGCCCGAATTACTGAAGCTTTCTACGTTCCTGCAACGCGAAGCCGAGTACTGTGCACTATACGCCCAGCCGGAGAACATAGACACCGCAAGTACTCACCCAGCGAGAAGAACACAGAAAACCTTCCTACTGAACACCGAAAAACCCACAAGCAAATGTGCCTGTTGCAACGACGTCGACCACCACATCAATAAATGCAGTAAATTCATAGACAAGCCACTCGAAGACAGATGGAAGATCGCCAAAGAACAACGCTTATGTTTCCGCTGCCTGCGCTATCGAACAAGGACGCACTCATGCAAGCGCATCAAGTGCGAAAGAGACGGCTGCGAACATTTTCATCACAAGTTGCTACACTACATGAAAAAGGAAGCGAAATCCGAAGCCGTCGCATCTACGTGGGCAGCCCGGGACTCGAAGGCATATTTGAAGATAATTCCCGTCACTATTTCCGGACCGGCGGGAGAGGTGAACACACACGCACTTCTCGACGACGGCTCAACCATTACATTGGTACACGAAGACATCGCCAGGGAGGCGGGCCTCGGCGGGCCCATCGAGCCTCTATTGATAGAAGCTATCACCATAGAAAAAATCGACGCGTCACAATCACGTCGTGTCACGCTCAACATACGTGGCACAAACCAGTGCCACAAGATTCGCGCGCGCACAATTGAAGATCTCCGCCTATCGCCACAGTCTGTTAACAATGAAGATCTCCGCAACTGCCTGCATCTACGCGACATAGAAAATCACCTCAGATACGAAACAGCGAAACCTAAGGTGCTAATTGGACAAGATAATTGGCACCTACTAGTCAGCAGCGAGACACGACGGGGTCAACAACACCAGCCGGTAGCGTCACTCACACCGCTCGGCTGGGTGTTACACGGTGCGCACACACGCACCATTGGGAAGCAAGTACACGCGACGCATCACGTGACTACGCAAGAATGGAGGGAGCGAGACGACAACATGGATGCGCAGCTCGGCAAATATTTCGCGCTCGAATCACTATTAATCGAGCCGAAATTACCTCAATCAAGCCCGGACGAGCGCGCACGGAACATACTCGCACGATCGATGAGCACTACTGCCGACGGTCACTATGAAGCTCCGCTACTATGGAAGGATGACGACGCACGTCTACCCGACAACTATGAAAACACATTAAGAAGACTTCAGAACATTGAAAAGAAGCTAGACAAAGACGAGAAGCTAAAACGAAGATACAACGAAGAGATGGATGCCCTACTACTCAAAGGGTATGCCGAGCCCGCACCGCCTAACAAGTCGAAGAGAGTGTGGTACCTACCACACTTCGCCGTACTAAACCCAATGAAGCCGGAAAAAGTACGCATAGTTCACGACGCCGCCGCAACCACAAGGGGCGTGTCACTCAACGACCGCCTCCTCACCGGGCCCGACCTACTCCAATCTCTTCCGGGGGTACTCATGCGCTTCCGTCAACACGCCGTCGCCGTCGGAGCGGACATTAAAGAAATGTTTATGCAAGTAAAAGTCAAGAAAGAAGACAGAGACGCCCTACGGTACCTATGGCGGGGCGACCGACGAGACGACAACGCACCCACTGAATACCGGATGACGTCACTCATATTTGGCGCGACATGTTCACCATCGATTGCAATATACGTCAAGAATATTAACGCACAGAAGCATCAAGAGACGCATCCCGACGCCGTGCGAGCGATAATACGTAACCATTACGTCGACGATTACTTGCAAAGTTTCGAGTCAGAAGATGAAGCGATTCGCGTAGCGAGCAATGTACGCGACATCCACAAAGAAGCCCATTATGAGTTACGTCAATGGACTTCAAACTCGACGAACGTGCTTCAAACACTGTCCGGGGAGGCCGCCAACCCAACCCACATAGACCTAAACAAAACTGAATTGAAGATCGAACGAGTATTGGGGCAGATCTGGAAGCCGTCGACAGATGAAATCGCCTTTAACTTGGACCTCACCCGATTGCCACCCGGAGCTCTAGACAACACGGAGCCGACGAAACGTCACGTGTTGAAAATCGTGATGTCAGTTTTCGATCCCCTCGGTCTGGCGTCACCGGTCACCATCATACCTAAGAAGCTCCTACAAGAAGTGTGGAGGCGCGGCACGGACTGGGAAGAAGAGCTGGAGCCCGACTTAGCGCGCCAGTGGGTGGCGTGGACGCAACACCTACGAGCGCTACGGGACCTCGCTATACCACGCCCCTACCCCCACTACAGCGAAGCAACGTCAAGACAGCTGCACGTTTTCGTGGACGCGAGCGCATCCGCATACACGAGCGCGCTATACTGGCGGACGACCACGAGCGACGGGAGGGTGCATGTGGCGCTTATAGCCGCCAAAGCCAAGGTCGCCCCTCTCAAAGTGACGTCCATTCCCCGCCTAGAGCTCCAAGCCGCCGTTATGGGGAGCCGCATGGCAACCGCCGTGATAGAGGAGCACGATTTCAAGCCCGAGACGAAGACTTTCTGGACCGATAGCCGCACGGTACTCGCGTGGCTGAGAACCGGGGCACGTACCTACCGCCCTTATGTCGCACATCGCATCGCCGCAATAGAAGAGACAACCGCGATAAAGGAGTGGCGGTGGGTACCTACGAAACTCAACGTCGCCGACGAAGCCACGCGGGAGGTGCCGCACAACTTCAACAGCAGTCACAGATGGTTCACGGGGCCGGAATTTCTAAGCGCCGACCCCTCGACATGGCCCGCCGAACCGTCAAAGCCACACGAAGACGACTCAAACGAAGAAAAGGTACATACAATCTCCGCCGCTAAGAAATCAAGCCCCTACGCCTGGTTGCCGCCGCCGGAACGCTTCTCGAAGTGGGAACGCCTATTACGCACAATAGGTCGTGCACTACAGTTCATCGACCTCTGCCGAACCCGACGAGTGCGCGCCCACTACAAGAGAACGCTACGCAACAAACAAGCCGATCCAGAATGGAATAAACAAAGAAAAAACACGTCGTCAACGCCGCCGCCGCAAAAGAAACCCCACACTAACAAGAAATTCAAGTTACTCGACGCATCGTACTTACATAGAGCCGAACAGCTGATCGTTCGAGCGGGTCAATACTCGGCCTTCAGTGACGACATCGATAAGCTACAAAATGATAAGACGCCGGGACCGCATAGTCGACTGCGCCACCTGGCGGTCGAGTTGGTCAACGGAATAATCACAGTGAAGACTCGCATAGGCGCCGCCGTGGACATCGCAAACCTACAGAAACGCCCGCCGGTACTCGACGGTGACCACCCGGCGACCCGACTGTACATAGACTATGTACATAGACAGATGTCACACAATGGAGTTGAAGCTACGATTAACGAGTGCAAACAACAATACAGTATTCTACGCCTCCGCCCTGTAGCACGAATGATAGTGCACCGATGCCTGCCCTGTAGAATAAAGAAAACGAAGCCGACTGTACCGCCGACCGGCGACCACCCACGATGTCGCCTCGCTCACCATCAACGCCCGTTCACCTACACGGGCCTCGATTATTTCGGCCCGATAACCGTGACCGTAGGTCGCGGCACTCAAAAGAGGTACGTTGCACTATTCACGTGCCTAACAGTGCGCGCCGTGCACCTAGAGGTGGTACCGAGTCTCAGTGGGGACTCCGCCGTGATGGCCCTCCGGCGCATGGTCGCGCGCCGAGGGTGCCCAACCGAAATTTGGTCGGACAATGGCACCAACTTTCACGCTGCACACCGGGAGCTACGGGAGGCCTATGAAGAGTCAAACGCCTCGCGAGCCATCAGCTGGAAGTTCATACCTGCCGGAGCCCCTTTCATGGGGGGAGCCTGGGAACGGATGGTCAGGGCCGTCAAAGCAGCCCTACAAGCCGTGCTGCATGAGCGCCACCCCAATGAAGAGACCCTCGTCACCCTACTCACCGAGGTGGAATACACCGTGAACAGCCGCCCGCTCACCCACGTACCCGTGGAGCCCGACGAGCCGGAAGCCATCACCCCGAATCACTTCCTCCTTGGCGGGTCAGCACGAGCCCCGACACCCGGGAGCTTCGACGACACCGCGCTCATTGGCCGCGCCACCTGGAGAACGAGCCAACGCCTAGCAGACCACTTCTGGGGCCGATGGCTCCGGGAGTACCTCCCCGAGCTCCAATACCGGCGGGAGCCCTATGGCCAAGGGCAGCCCATCCGCGTCGGAGATGTCGTCCTTATCGCCGACGGCACGCTACCGCGCAATGTGTGGCCGCGCGGGCGAGTCACCGCCCTGTACCCGGGTCCCGATGGCGTGACGAGAGCAGTCGACGTGACCACCAAGGGAGGAGTGTTCCGGAGACCAACAAAGAAGCTGGTGATCCTGCCTACGGAAGCGGTGGACCTGCACGCAAGTTAATGCAACGCTCACCCGAGCGATGCACGGCGGGAGAGATGTGCAGGACAACGTTCTGTGTAAATAGTGATTTATAGTGCGCGAGACAATGCTTAAGTGTATATAGTGATTTATAAGTAGTGATTAAAAATAGTTTGTTATTGTTCGTAATTTGTAAGGTAATCGCAAGTAAGAAAAGTTGATTTATGTGTTATACCGTCCAATAAATATACGAATTTGTTGCGTTTTAATAATTTAGAACCTAAAAGCGCGCCAAACGCGTTTACGGCTGCGAGCCCGCGGGAGTGGGGCGAGCATATATACCGCGGAAGCGGGGGACGAGGCACATAAATATGCTCGACCCACAAAACCGCGCGCAGTCGTAAGACGGGTGGCGTGCGCTTAAGGAATGACTGATAATAATGTAAAATGATAGGTAAGCTGTGAAAATAAATGTAAACAAACATAATTATGTTAGATTTAAGATTGTTATTTTAATAAATAAAGTTTGCGGGGTGGGGCAGCTTGAGAGAGTGGGGATAGGCAAAAAATGGTATAAAATGGCCGCCATCCGGCCGAAAAAACGCATTTCAACCGACGGAGCCCGAGCGAGAAACAAATAAGAAAAGCAAATCCCTGCCATCTCAAGCCTGCCTGCCTTATTACCACCAAAGGGCGTTTTCTTTCAAGAACCAGTCATAGGTGTCACGCACACTTGATTTACGTAAAAACGATACAAAGTGGACCTTGCCGGCCAAATATATCCACTGGATTTTTTCCATACACAGGAATATTTTACTGATCCTTATATAGGTTGGAGTGAAGAAAGGTCAAGCTGGAAAACGGATGCTTAGTTTGCCATCAGCGACGAGGACCATCGGGTCTCCCACAGCAACGACTACGCGACTTCGCTGCCGGGCTCAACGGAGACGTGCGCGAGGGCCGCGAGGCGCGGATCCGCGCCTCTATTTCAGCATGGCCACGAGCATCCGTTACTCGCGGGACTGTCGCTTTATGCTCTTGACGATTATTTATACTAACTCGGCACGTATTCCCGCACGTCATATTGATTTAGTTAAATTTTACCCCTATGATGATACTACTACGACGTTAATAGGTAATAAACAAGGCAATAAACGAAGATATTTTAGAAATTTTTACATACATTCATATCTTCTAAACTCCTAACCCAAAACTCCTTCAAAACTTCTAAGATCCTATAGTACAAAATAATAGAACCTATTATTAATAGTAAATTGAATATAGTTTATTTTTAACACGTTAACAGTCCCCATACAAAATGTTCATATTTCCTCGTGAGTCCATCCCCTTCGTATCGAAACGGCCTAAAAGCAAATTGTCCTATTAGCATAATGACCTGAAAGCAAATGGTCCCATTAGCACTATGACCTGAAAGCAAAACGTCCTGTTAGTAAAACAACCTAAAAGCAAATCGTCCTATTATCAGATCGCCCTTTTAGCAAAACGTCCCGAAAGCGAAACGCCATGAAATTAGAATGACCTAATAGCAAAACTCCCTATAAGCAAAACGTCCCATGTTGTACAGACAAGAAATTATTATTTAACATTAAACTATAATTAACATTTACATTTGTATTAATACTCGTTACATGGGAAAACCTCATAAAGAGATACTCTAAAGAGTTTTACCTTCTTATCACCGTCGCTGACCACTTGGGAAAATTATTGAATTTATTGTAAATTAGCACACACAAGTAGCTTTAACGTTAAACAAAGTTTTTTTTTAAATCTGCATATACGTGTATCTGACAGCACAGAAGACTTATTGCCCGAACCGACTCTATTCGCGCTTGGCTAAATTTTTTTCTTGTCTGTACACCATGGGACTAGGGATTGCAAATCCGGATTTATTTTGTAAGGAAATCCGGATTTAATCCGGATTTCCCCATACAAAACGAATCCGGATTGCACTCCCAACATGGGACGTTTTGCTTATAGGGCGTTTTGCTATTAGGTCATTGTGATTTCATGGCATTTCGCTTTCGGGACGTTTTGCTAAAAGGGCGACCTGATAATAGGACGATTTGCTTTTAGGTTGTTTTACTAACAGGACGTTTTGCTTTCAGGTCATAGTGCTAATGGGACCATTTGCTTTCAGGTCATTATTCTAATAGGACAATTTGCTTTTAGGCCGTTTCGATACGAAGGGAGTCCATCACGTCGTAAGTGCCTAGCTGGTCGTTTCTTAGTGCCCCATATGTGGGGCACGGACTTGTGGAGCAAGTTCGTCGCGAGCCGTATGTGGGGCACTGGACTGTGAAGGTGTTAAGCAATCATCGTGGTACATAAGTACCTTAACAATTCGAGAAATAACCAAAACTCTAAAAACGGGACCTTTCTTACCATTTGCATTGCATTTCTTTTTGAGTGGCAGTTAGGTACT
This sequence comes from Acleris cristana, assembly GCA_948252455.1. Taxonomy (NCBI): domain Eukaryota; kingdom Metazoa; phylum Arthropoda; class Insecta; order Lepidoptera; family Tortricidae; genus Acleris; species Acleris cristana. The sequence continues at coordinate 13,799,015 of OX411772.1, read as the reverse complement.
CAGTTAAAATGCCGCGGCTAATTACGTTTAGAGATTTTATAAAGCCGTTGCCAATCCACAACAAGCCCTTTGTTTTTGCTTTCATCGGGCCGATATAATGGCATGGATAATGCATGACAAAATCTTAACAGAAAAAAAATTAAAAAATCCTTAAGCTTGCCTTTTCTAACTGCCCGCACCATCGATCATCCATAAGGCAATCGCAGACTGCTGCGTACCGCTGGGCATATACTGGCGGATAGAATACCACACCGCGTTCATCGTCATAGTCCGCAAAAACTTGCTCCTCCGATTCCTCATCCTCAATCATCACTTGACTATTGAACGTCAAAAACAACTGCTTGAAGAGAGGCGGCAGCCACTGCTTTAAAATGGCCCTGAAAGACTCCCGGAAAAATACTAAAGTCTGTAAAGCAATAATCATGATGTCTATTTAGAAAGGACTTTGGATTTTAAATGAACGCGAATCATTAAAAATTATCTCTTAACGAAATTGGACGACGACATTGCAATGACATGTCATGATGTTCACATGTTTCTGTAAATGTTTTAAATCCCCTATGGTTTTGTTCATAGGATATTGTTCTATAGTTTTGTTGGTTTTGATCATGGTACAAATGGTACAATATTTTATTAAGACTGCCACAGAATAAGAACTAGCATAGGAGTTATAAAATAAAAATAAAAACCGGTCAATTGCGAGTCGGTCTCGCGCACCGAGGGTTCCATATTTGAAATAAGATGCTTGGTAAGCGCAAAAGAAAATACTCATTTTTTTATAAACTTTATTTTCTATGCAATAAGGTCCATTTTAACTAACGTACATTTTAATACAGATTTTTAAATTTTGTTTGTTATTTCTCAAAAACTGTGAATAATGAACACTTCATTACATTTTTCCCACAAAATATAACTAATTAAGTAATTATCTAAACGTCAGGATTTTTTCAGATTTTTTGATTTATAAACTTCGGAGATAAGATGGGGGAACGGTCATTTTTTGTACATTTTTAGTTATTAATCAAAAAGTACATCCCAGAAAATTAAATAAAAAATAATTTTGAAATGTGCAGATTAAGCCCTTTCATATGACACCCCATTTCCGATAATCAAACCACTTTCATTTTTCAACCCCCCATTCTAGACCCCTTTTCAATTATTTATAAAATTAATTTCATATTGTTAAACCCCCCCCCCCCCCCTAAATACCGGTCCGAATTGCGCTATATGATGCTGATTTGTGGTTTTAGATAAAACATATACCTACAACCTCTCCAATATTTGATTTCATAAGTACAATTTAGATATTTAGCTGACACCGACGTTTGAAGACAGCTGTTGTCATGTCATATTTATTTGTTTACAAAATGACTGTAATTCTTATGATGAAATTATTATTATATTAATGAGACGAGATGTCATTTGAGTTATGTGTGATTAATATTAATAATTTGTGTGGTGAGGTTTTACAAAAGGTTCAAAACGACGGCATCAACATTTATTATCGAAACTCATGATTGGAAGTATGGAATCCACCTTATCAACAAATTAAATGTGATTGTGTTAAGTAAATCTAGTCTAGAAACAAGGGTCATGTAGGAAGTGTTGTATTAATTGAGGTGTAGGTAATAAGAATGGTTAAATGCTTATATACTCTGAAATAATTAATTATATCACATTGCGATTGTTTATTTACATTATGTTTGTGTATTTGAATGACGTTCATCTATTATGACTTTGAAAACAGATCACAGATAATAAAATAATCGCCTTTCTAAATCATAGACGAAGTATACCTACCCATTTTTTATAAATATCTACGTCATCTTGTCGTTACAAGTAGGTAGGTAGATAAGTAAGGTTACTTTAATTTAATAAAATATTCTAAATATCAATAAGTTATACATTTAATCATGAAATGCTTCAAATTTGTTTCTTATAAAGGCTATTCTTTCGAATAAAAACGTAAAATCAAGCGGTTTTTTTTTGTGTACCCTATTTGCGACTTGGTTATTATAATTTAAATAAGTATGTTTCGTATGTACTTATGTAAAACTTGAGAACGCCCAATATTTCGTACGCGTAGAATTAGTTTCGCTACTCCCCCCATTTCTTCCCGTTGGGGGTCAATTTTCGGAAAATCCTTTCTTAGTGCTCACTTACCTACATCATGAAAGGAACCTCTGTACCAAATTTCAAGTTTCTAGGTACAGTAGTTTCGGCTGTGCGTTGATATTATAAGTCAGTCAGATTTGCCTTTTATATATATAGAAGATATCTAATCGAAGAATGCCAAAACATGACCACTACCTACTGTCGAATCCAAATGCTCATTTCTCAAACCCAACGGAAGAAATCTTGTCGGTGTGGCACGGTACGAATCAAAACACGTTGGCTTTAGTAATTTTAGCCGTGGCAAAACCGACATGTCGGGTCGGCACCCCATTTATGATATTTTTTGGAAAGCAAATTGAATTTAAATGAGCATAGGAATTCAAATAAACTACTGGCGCCGATGCGCAGACTCAGAAAGTATTTTCAAACCGTCAAAAATTCATAGATGGATTAGAAAAGATAAAATTTAAAATCGGAAAAATCTGTTTCAATGGGAAAAATGGGAAAAGTGCCGAAACTTCGATTTTAAGCGGCGCTCTTCGCTCGTAATCTTTTTGAAGCTTCATCTTTAGCTTTAGTTACAGGCATGATGAGAAAGCCATATCAGATTATTATTTATTTATTTAATGGTGTCTACATAATAAATAACGTAATTTTGCCAATGTCAAGTATATATATAAGCAACGTTGTACGGTGAGCCCATGGTGAGCCATAGCATACGAATCCACAGATTATAAGATAATGTACGAATCTTACGATTGACAGCCGTCACGTTTGACGTAAGGTTGTTTGTTGTAGTATGTTGGCGGCCATGCAGTAGCTTCGCTCCATTTAGACTTGCCCGGGGACGGCAAGTGCATAGTTGATGGAATTTTATACTGGTTTAAAATGTGTTAAGTAATGCTTTTTAAACTTTTAAATAGCCACATGTAAATATTTTTTATTAAACTTTAAACACAGGGGATAGCCAAAAAGTGGGGGTACACTTTTTTTGAAAAACACTCTCGTACGTCTGTCATAAATGTGATAATATTATAATAATGATATTAAGATATTAAGGACGAATAAATAATTTGCTATGGCAATATTCTCAACGAAATACAAATTGTTTAAAAAAAAGAAAGTATCGCGATCTCATAATATACATAATCTGTGACAATCTGTGTGTGATCGCGATACGAACGGAGGGGAAGAGAACCAGTCTCTACAACATCTATTAGTGCAGCGCGATTTGTGTTGATTTGCTGACCTGACCTGCTTATTAAATTGAGGTAATTGAGGACATCTTGTTTTAAATATATTTTATTGTTAGGGTTTCTCACCATACTCTCGTAGACAGATATGGAAAGCGGCGTCCATTGTCAGTTTTTTGTAGCCACATCCTCAATTTATTGTACCTAGCACGTTTCGCTTGAATTCGGACAAAAAATTAATAGTTCTCTCGAGCATTCACCTTATTGTTAGCTCTTAGTTGCGCTTTTCGTTGTTCCAAATTCCTCGTTAACAAAGGCGTTTATAATGACTGATAAAGGTGTTTAATGTACCCTCTTTCAACGGTACTATGTTTTGAATAAGGCATATTTTATGACCCAGACAAAGTTGCTCGATCTTGTAGTTAACTAGATTATTAAACTAGTAATGTCTCTGTGTATAATGTCTTACTATTTACATTTGTATGAGTAGTAAATACATCTGAATACACATGGTATTTTCTTGGATACGCCGATTCAAAATACAGGGTAAATACGTTTCTAGATGTACACATGGATGTCGATTAATATAAACTTTCCAACCGACACAACCTTAGTTTTGAGATACCTTTTTTTTAATGTTAAACAGAGTAATGTTTTGTGTTAATGATCATTACCTAGTCTGGTCATAAGTTCTGTTACTGAGATTTATTAAAATTTAATAAATAAATCAAAGGAGTTTTAATAACCCTGTATATTAATCAAAACTTTGATTTATACAAGATAAAAATAAAAATAATGTATTCTGAACTATTGCAATTATTTTGATGTACAAGCTTGAATTATTCCCATTTAAGACTAGAAAATCATAGTTCAATTTACGCATGACGATGCTACTGATAACGACCACAACTTTTGTAAAACTTCTTGTAGAGAGTTCAAATTTGCGTGTCAATATTGACCAGAGTTTTAGCCTAAAATTCTCATAAAAATTTATTTCAAGCAACTAAAGATCCGCTTGTACACCGGTCAATCTTGATGTCTTATTAAATCGACTTTATGATTTCACATGAATTTGCAGCAAATCCAAAAACACCAAATCTCTTGCTTCATAAGTTGGAATTGAGTCATGTTGAGAAATACAATTTTGGAATCTAAATATAGACAGAGATAGGAAGATTTATAATATTAAACAAAAAAGTTCTTTGGTACACATATTCACGTTTTTAAGCATTTTCAAAAAGTGAAATCTATGGAAAAGTCATGCATAATTTCATCGATGCCGGCTGTGAATGTTAAAAGATTGCGTTGGAAATTGCGGCGACTAACTAGATTGATTATTTGTGCGTAAAATGTACATTAATTAAGCTTTTAATTTTTATAGGTATTGTAATAAAAAAAATAAACATTAGTTAGTTTTATTTGACTCAACCTTAGTAACAGAACTTATGGCCGGACTAGGTATATTAGTTTATGTTGGTGTTAATCGTAAGCAAAATTTTTTTTTCTGTTTTACTTAAATTAGAATCTACTTAAATATATTTTATTGTTAGGAATTAGAGAAAAAAATAATTATCTCATTAATTACGATTTCTTTAATGTGGTTCCTGTATCTATTTCTCAAAAACAAGTTCCAAATTATTAAGTAGTAGAAACTATCGACATGCCTTGGCTTTGCACAGATGCTATTTCTAATTTATCACTCGAATCAATAAGCAAAGATTGTGTTAAAATTAGTTGCATAGTTTTGAAGAAGTAATTGGAGAAAAACATGGAATGTTTTTATAAATTACACATTTCACAAAAAACTTACCAGGTTACTTGGAATGTTCTTGTGAGTAACTTTTAATCTTGAATACCATGATACATATTTCTCAAAACGTTCCAGGCTGCTTGGATCCTTTTTCGTAATGGTATAATATTAACAAGTATCCAAGTGTACAATATAACAAAAATGTTTGAGACAGTTTAGAATGTTTCTGTGTTTTTTTATTCACACTTTCCATATGGTCACTTTCCAACTTTCTTAATAATCTACATCCTCATGGTATTTTCTGCATTACCATGTCTCAAAAAGGGGGTAAATTTGTTTCTAGATTACTTTGTTCATGTTGGTGATTTTTGCTAAAAGTATTTTATGAGCTTAGCAACTTTGCAAGCCCAGTTTAATATTATTTGATTAAACAAGAACCAAATTATGAAATAAAAAAAATACTAATTCAAACAAGGATAGTTAATTCATGAGGCAGCTCATATAAACACTAATTACCTTATTAATAATAAGGTAATTAGTGTTTATATGAGCTTGTTTATTATTAAATACTTATACTAAAACTGATAGAGAAAGCAAGATTGTTATGACTATTCCTACCTAAAATGATGTTGTATGGCAATTTACTACATCTGTATATGGATAATTATATTGGTCGGGTAATTCTGTGTTCCAGTGATATTTTTTATTAAACATCCAATATGTATTTTCAGTATACCAACTTGCTTCTGAACCACTTATTTGATAATAATAATTAATTATTTGATACTTTGTTATTACTTCCTACCATATTACTTAATTTACCATTACACTTTAGTGGAGGATAGTAATATGTATCTACACACATATGTACGAAACTGTTGGTAATGACCAGCATTACCTGTGGTAGAAGGTTACAGCAATGACAGCTGTAACATAATATTGTAACTACGTTATTAAATATTATAAAGTAATGAGTTTCAAATTTGGAACATCTCCCAAAACCAAAACAATTTAAATAGACCCAATTCTAGTATCAATTGAAAGTCACTTCCGTATATTTTTCAGTACAATATCATACTTGATTTCGAACGACATGAGAATAGGGACTTTATTAGTTCTATGATTTAAAAAAAAACCTTTCATATTCTTGACACTGACACAGCACATGTTTGTTTTTCGCCATTTTTGTTGTCAATTTGTCGATTTCTGAACCCATCTTAGAATAGGTACTTATAATATGTGTGTAGATAAAGAAATTTATGCAACTGTACATGATTAAGCCTTAAAATACTAGTGTGATCTTATTATGAAACTCGCCTTTGGCTAATCTAATAAAACCACACTCGTGTTTTAAGGACCCTCGTCATGTATCAGTTACATAAAGTACTATTTTTAACCCCCGACGCAAAAAAGAGGGGTGTTATAAGTTTGACGTGTATGTGTGTGTGTGTGTGTGTCTGACTGTGGCACCGTACTGTGGCTCTTAAACAGATGAACCGATTTGGATACGGTGTTTTTTATGACCACATGTTTTAAGACTGGTAGGGTACCTACCTATTATTTTATCGAAACACCTTTCAACAAGTGTATTGTCATGCAGAACACAAACAAAGACAGTTTAGAATGTTTCTGTGTTTTTTTATTCACACTTTCCATATGGTCACTTTCCAACTTTCTTAATAATCTACATCCTCATGGTATTTTCTGCATTACCATGTCTCAAAAAGGGGGTAAATTTGTTTCTAGATTACTTTGTTCATGTTGGTGATTTTTGCTAAAAGTATTTTATGAGCTTAGCAACTTTGCAAGCCCAGTTTAATATTATTTGATTAAACAAGAACCAAATTATGAAATAAAAAAAATACTAATTCAAACAAGGATAGTTAATTCATGAGGCAGCTCATATAAACACTAATTACCTTATTAATAATAAGGTAATTAGTGTTTATATGAGCTTGTTTATTATTAAATACTTATACTAAAACTGATAGAGAAAGCAAGATTGTTATGACTATTCCTACCTAAAATGATGTTGTATGGCAATTTACTACATCTGTATATGGATAATTATATTGGTCGGGTAATTCTGTGTTCCAGTGATATTTTTTATTAAACATCCAATATGTATTTTCAGTATACCAACTTGCTTCTGAACCACTTATTTGATAATAATAATTAATTATTTGATACTTTGTTATTACTTCCTACCATATTACTTAATTTACCATTACACTTTAGTGGAGGATAGTAATATGTATCTACACACATATGTACGAAACTGTTGGTAATGACCAGCATTACCTGTGGTAGAAGGTTACAGCAATGACAGCTGTAAAATAATATTGTAACTACGTTATTAAATATTATAAAGTAATGAGTTTCAAATTTGGAACATCTCCCAAAACCAAAACAATTTAAATAGACCCAATTCTAGTATCAATTGAAAGTCACTTCCGTATATTTTTCAGTACAATATCATACTTGATTTCGAACGACATGAGAATAGGGACTTTATTAGTTCTATGATTTAAAAAAAAACCTTTCATATTCTTGACACTGACACAGCACATGTTTGTTTTTCGCCATTTTTGTTGTCAATTTGTCGATTTCTGAACCCATCTTAGAATAGGTACTTATAATATGTGTGTAGATAAAGAAATTTATGCAACTGTACATGATTAAGCCTTAAAATACTAGTGTGATCTTATTATGAAACTCGCCTTTGGCTAATCTAATAAAACCACACTCGTGTTTTAAGGACCCTCGTCATGTATCAGTTACATAAAGTACTATTTTTAACCCCCGACGCAAAAAAGAGGGGTGTTATAAGTTTGACGTGTATGTGTGTGTGTGTGTGTGTCTGACTGTGGCACCGTACTGTGGCTCTTAAACAGATGAACCGATTTGGATACGGTGTTTTTTATGACCACATGTTTTAAGACTGGTAGGGTACCTACCTATTATTTTATCGAAACACCTTTCAACAAGTGTATTGTCATGCAGAATTTCCATTTCACCAAAAGGCATTTCTGGCCGCAATTTTTCAACCTTACGTCACAAATACTCGTGTCTATTTTGCACTGTATCTGTGACAACTATAAGCGTCGATGGCGGCACGACAGTACACGACACCTTTAGGTGTTTTTGGCGCTCAAAGGATTTGTTTTGTCAACTTAAATCATAGGAATCGATTGGCAGTCCATCAAATCTATTTTAGGTGGGCACCGGTCTGTTGGTGGTATCTTAAGTGGGGGACCCTGAGGCCTTCCGCTTTTTTGAAGGGTTTTGTTGACGCAAAGTAGGCACATTTTTCCAACAGACTTGTGGCATAAGAATAAATAATAACTATACGTAGAAACTAATCTCCTTTACCCAGGCCCAAAATACCCCGCTTTAAATATCTACTATCCCCTGACGCCACGCCCCTCTGTTTTCCGCACCCAAAGTTAGGGCTGTCAATTGTGAAATATTTTAATCGGTTTATGGATGTGTTACCTATACAAGTTTAGTCACGCAATGTTATTTATGTTATTCTTCAACTATTAGTATTTTTTAGATTTACCTACCTTAAATTAGGTAATAATACTTTTTGATGATATTAAGATTATCTCCAGAAAAGGCTTATGTGGCTATTAATCATTTATTTGACGAGCACAAAAATAACAACAGAGGAAAACATCATTAAAAAAAAGGATGGTGTACGGTCCATACACCGCACATTGCACATTCAGCATACTTAGGTAATTGGCTGATATTGCGAAATTATATTACCGCGCGATAGTTCACGAACAGCACTCATTCCGCGTGTACTCATACCATAGCATTATTATAATTACTTACGTTTAATCGTTATTGTTTATGTGATGACAAATTGACTACTTTGGAAATATTAGTGATTTATCATTACGACACATCTCGACATCTTAAGGTGAATGGTGTATGGCAAAGCAGCCCATACAGATGGCAACTCGGAAATAAAAATAAAAACAATAAAGAAGGAAAGAAAAAATTAAATTGTGGCATACAAATTCGGTCTGAATGAAACCTACTCTTGTTTGTTTAGGTTTGCTAGTCAACTTGGATAATCTTTATTGTAATTAGTTAATTACCATCTTTATTCGCAAAAGAAAATCTGTGTCATACAAATAAATCGCTTAAACTGCTAGTGTTATATAAAAACTAGCAATCAAGCAATCTGCCCCAGAATTTTAAATCTGCACTGAGATCCAAATTAAATTTGGGAAAGGCATTAATATTTTTTGTTTTTACAGGCTACAATGACTGAACCAAAACTTGATCCTAAGCTGCGCAACCAGCTAACAAGGTATCTCCATACGGGTAATGAAATACCCAAGTATTATCCTGGCTGCTGGGCTGCCCATAAGTATTTCGAGGTAGAAAAGTTGCAAACAATAAATGAAGCACTCGCTAATGGAGTTGACAATGTTGAAGTAGTGGAAATCATATTGAAGGTAAATTGTTTACTGGTAATAGTTTTGCAGATTTGTTATGGTTGCCAGGTTTTGTCCCGACGTGTTGTGTATACTTGCTCGCGCTCTAAGCATGCTCCAAGACATTGAGTCCCTGATCGATTTTAAAACGCTGAGGATTCAAAAGAAGATAGTGATAATGATATCCCCAAAAACCGGACAAGCGCGAGTTTAACTCGCGTGAAGAGGGTTACGTCCATAAAAATAAAGTCCACTATAAACTAACACCCGCTAAATTTATACTTAGTGACTCCCAGTTTGTACTGAACATTGAAAGAAAGCGATCTAAGGCACTGGTCCCACCCCCGGCGAGTAAGAGATGAACTATCGGCGATTTTCTCGCCCAAGAAACGAACAAAAGATAATCGCTCCGGTGTAAAGAAAAGAGAGAGATATATATTTACAGTTCATCGCTGGCTGTTCACACTACCGGCGAAGACTCTCTCTACTAGTTTAGCGAAATAAAAGTATAGATCCCGTGTCAATAAAAGAGACGCATATATTAATAGTTGATGATAGCTGTACTCGCTTCCCGCTCATCGCCCGCGGTGGGCATAGACTTAATATATTACTTATTCACATCACAGAACTCTAATCCTTACGGCCTCTAACCAAGTCACGGTCGTAACTGTTCCGTCAAATTAGTTTATTTTGACAAATATAATATACAGAAAAACGGACGATTCGCAAGAAACACGGCGAACAGTAAATAAATACAAACACGACGAACAGTAAATAAATAAAATCATGAGCATCATGGCGGACAATGGCGGATGCGGATAGATAGGTCAGTGAGAAAGGTATGCCAATGTTAGAGCAAGATAGATATACAGTGGTGGTCACATAATTAGAGACACTTGTTTTTTTCCCATACAACTGCCTACAAATATGACTTTTAATTTTGACCACCAATCAAAAAATTCTCGACCAATTTTATTGCTAAATACTATTTACTTTAGATAATTAACTAAGGTTTAAACTGATGTACAGTGAACTGCTGTTAAAAATGGACCTTACATTTTATAAGGATTTAAAAACTTAGTGCTGACGCGTCCATACAAAGTTTTACAACTTTGTATGAACGCCAAATATTTCTTTTTTCATATCCTTATAAAATGAAAGATTCGTTTCCAACAGAGATATATTGTACATACATTTAAACTTTAGTTTATTAGTAAACAATAAGTGTAACTAAAGATAAAATTTATTAAGAACTTTTTGGCTGGTTGTCAAAATTGAAAAGTAATATTTGTAGGCAATTGTATGGGAAAAAAACAAGTGTCTCTAATTATGTGACCACCACTGTCTGTATGCGCCATAGCAGCTAGCGTTCGTTCCATACGACTTGCGCCTAACTGCCTACTACCCTTCTGTTAAAATAGTCTATGCCTATTTAGATTAACTGAGATGACAGCTTACTAGGGTTAACATTATTTTTGGCATTGATATATAATTTCGTTTTTTTGGGTATTTTTGTAACATGTTGTACAGTCGAGTTCATAAATATGTGTGCACTTTAGTACCTAGTCATTTTAATCGCTGTGACAATTTATATATGGCCGTTTAAATATGACATTAAATAGACAAGGTACTAAAGTGTACAGATTAGGCAGAAGGATACATGCATTGTTATTTACATTTTGTTAGCTCATTTTTATTAACACTGGTCAGTAGCGTTACTTTACTTTTCCAGTTGAGGGATGGTACTAATGGTGTAAAATAATAAAATTGTGTAAATTTTGCAGTGTGTAATAAATTAACCTTGTATACAGGCATACCAAGATGGTTGGTACACAAGATTTGAGACGCTCGCCTTTGCCCTTACCAAGTGTCTCTTGGTTGGGAGTGCTGCTGTCAAAACGGCCACTTACAAAGCTGTGGGTCAAATTTGCAATACACCTGAACAGATGATGCTCTTTTGCAAATACACAAAGCTGTTAAAAACAGGTGATCATTATTACTTATCAATATACCAAATTAAGGACCTCAAATTTATTTCCATACAGCAAAAAACTTGTAACAAGGGAATGCAATTACAGGGTTAATTTTAAAACTGGTAAATTACCCACCAGTCAGTAAAAACTGGTTGACGAGAATGCTGTAAGTTTAGAAATCCGTGGTCATGACTTCATGAGTTTCACTTTATTTCATTTATTTTCAAAAGTATCCTATCTCCAGTCAGAGGTTCGGTGGTTTGCCCGCGGTCCTACTGCGTAGTCCTACTGACCAAAATTAGCATCATAAATATGAGGTAGGTTTAGGTATGTCAGTTTTGCAGCAGGCCCGGAGGGTGAAACCACCCAAAAATAGGAGCTCCGTCGACCCTGTTAATTTGATATTCAAATAGAAATCAATGGTCAGTAGGACTACGCAGTAGGACCACGGGCAAAAAACGCAAGGTTTTGTTTTATTTGTCCGAGAATTCATAATCTTTTTTTTTGAACCCCTTAACTTTTCCCTCACTCATCAAAATGTTTAAAACAATATACCTACAGAACTTGTAAGTTAACGGTTTCAGAAATAAAACCTATGAATTATGGACAAAACATTCCTATACAGTTATTTGTATTTTAAATTCGAGCTTGTGGTAGGTAAGCGTTTTAGAAGGCATATTTAGGTTACCGTAGGATAGTCTTCAATAATAACTTTAAGGGACCTATGTATTTTGTATGATTTTATATCAGTTCTGTAAAAATTAATTATAAAAACAAGGCACTTCGTAGATAATTTAAATGGGAATGTAATTTTAATGTTAGAGGTGCATAAACAAGTTGATGAAATATCAATCACCAGCATACCTTGACTTCTGATTTCTTAAGAGTTTACTTGTGATAATGTCGGAACTTCTTAATCCTAGTAAACCAATTTTTAATATATGTTGTGTTTTTAAAGTAAACTGCAATTATTTGAATTTGACGCTGCCATGAAGGTGCGCGCAAACTATGTCAATCTCACGTTTTTCATCCCTTTTCATAACTGTGTGGCAGCATGTGTGGTCTCTTAAAGTATAAAAAAGGGTTAGGGGTGTTAGTTTGTTGGTACTAAATACACGTTATAATTATATAGCATGGAGCTTTAAATAAATGCGTGCTGGAAACGCATTCGGCCGGTTTTTAATCTTATCTTATTTATAATAAATGAATCTATTATTTTTCTTTTGGACAGGTAACGGCCGGGGTTGGTGCAAGATCGTCAGTTCCTGGTACACTTCCAAAGACCCGTTGCAGTTGGCTAAGGAGGTCACCAGAGTGAAGGCCCGCCACGGCCGCTCCCACAACACTCTTCTTCGCAAGAGCCATGTAAAAGTCGAAGCAAGTGATCGTGGTAAGTTTTTCTAGACTTAAATGACAACAGGAACTTTTTAAATTTAAAAGGTGTTCTGATATAAATCATGCTTATAGAGGTTTGTCTGAAAGGCATAATTTTTTTTGTTCATTATTTACTGAAAAATATATAAACAAATTTCTGCTAATGGCTAAACGCCACGTGGCTTCACCGCTACGTATCGCGGTTACAAAGAAATTGACGTCATTCGAAAGCTAAGTTGTTCAAAGTTGTTATTTTTCTCTTTAAATAATAATAAAAATATGGTTTTGAGCATTATTTTTGTCAGATCACCTTTAAAAAAAAACTACTGTCTATCGATAATGTTTCAAAATTGCTATTGATGCTAAAACCATTCTGCCAAGGAACAGAAATAAGAAAATATTAAATTTCGAATACCATGTCAGTTAGTTAATTTCTGGACATGAGTCGATAACCACCTTGTGTTCAGAATCTGATTTTAGTTGACCTTTTCCTAGTTTAAATCTTTTTTTACTTATTTTCTTAGTTCTGAATCATTCATATGTGCATAATTCAGTATGCAGGTATTTTTGCCCTACAAAAGGTGGTGTAGAAAATGTTTTAATTTATATTGCTTATAGGCTTGTTATGAAAAATGTAAGTATTAAACCTCGAGGGGTCACAGCGTTAACCGCCATTTTGAATTGAATGGGCCAAAATTTGTTTTTTTTTACATAATTAAGTATAAAAACAAATTTAAAAAAAATCTCATGACTAGCCTATACTTGAGGAATACAAACTAAAACATTTTCTATGCCACCTTTCGTAGGGCAAAGCCTCTTTTTGTACCCACTGATTGAATTATATGGCCTAGTGGGAATTGTATTTTTCTTTTCATTTCAATGACGCTAAATGAAAATGTATTACTTGACAGAATACAATCAATATCGTTATTTGTACGTCCATCAGGAGATATCCATGTTCATCTTTGGCTCTTTTGTTTCTTAGAAAGTATTTATAGTAAGATCTTTTTGTTCTTCTGCGAATTGATCACTTTTTCTCCTCTGTCGTTTTGTACTCCTAAGCCATATTTCCCAATTAGTTTTTAAGAGTATTCTTTATTTATTTATTCCGATCCCGGCGCCCGATCGGCATTGCCTGATCCACGCACTCGCATCGCATTGCTTTTGTGTTGCTCGCAGGGCTACATTACATTCTCTTTGTCTGTTTCTCACTCGCCACGCGCTTATTCTTTTTCTCGCGCTACGCTTTCGCACCGCAATTTGCTTAGCACACCAACTAAAGATGTTACACACCTTCATTCCCTAAGATCTTTTAAATGTACCGGATTTGCAATTTTACAGAAGACAGGTTCAGGCAATGAATGATTGTGGATGGAAAAGTTGAAAGCAGAAACTTTGACTTGGGAACTTTGTTTGGACTATACCTTGTTTTTTTAGCATTACAAAGACCTTTTAAGAAACAAATGTAAGGTTTTTTTATTGGGAATGTTTTACGGTAGTAAAGGTTGAACACGCCAAAACTTGGGCACACTATTAATTAAATCATAGAAAATATTCAATAAATAATTAAAAGGAGTTTACTTTAAATATAAGTAAATTTAATGTATTTTAAATAATAATTACGTTTGTCCAAGATTTCTTGACGAGTAAGCCATCGATCGTACTTTTCCTCGAACACGACTCATAAGGGACTGCACCTTCACGTCGGGATACCTCTTGGTCGCCCAAGTCCACATTTTTCGCAGCTCAACCACGGATTTTACCTCTCCGCCTCTCTTTTTAAGAAGTCCCTTCATTATACTCCAATACTCCTCGACGGGCCGGAGTTCTGGGCAGTTGGGTGGATTGCTGACTTTCGGTACCACGGCCACCCCGTGTGATTCGTACCACTCCATCACGGGTTTAGCGTAATGGCAACTGGCCAGATCTGGCCAAAACAAAGGTGGAGAGTCGTGCTTCTTAATAAATGGAAGTAACCGCTTTTGTAAGCACTCCTTTTGATATATACTGCCATTTATTGTTCCGGTAGTTATAAACGAGCTACTTCTTTTCCCGCAACTACAAATTGCCTGCCAAAGGAGATATTTTTTTGGAAACTTGGATCGTTTTTTTGTTTTACAGTCCTCAGGAGCGTCTGTGCGGTTTTTGCTGGTATAAAACTCTTGTCCAGGAATTTGTTTGAAATCGGCTTTGATGTAAGTTTCGTCGTCCATCACAACGCAGTCAAATTTCGTTAAAAAACCATCATACAGTTTTCTTGATCGTGTTTTTGCTAATAAATTCTGTCTCGCGTTCCGATCTGGTGCTTCCGAGCTTTAAAACTTCTTAAACCTGCTCTACGTTTCACTTTTTGTACATAGGATTGGGACATTTTCACTTTTTTTGCCACATCGCGAGATGATAACTTACAATTTGAGGCAAATATCTTTAAGATGCGTTCCTCCTTTTTTTATCCTTAACACCCTGCAATCCACCACTTCCTCGTTTTCTTTCTATAGTTAAGCGTTCCCGAAACCTCTTCAATACGGAACAAACAGTAGATTGTGGACATTTCAACCTTTTTGCCACATCCCTGTAGCTGAGCATTGGGTTTTGTGTGTGTTCGAGCAAAATAAGTTCGCGTTGTTGGAGTTGCCGGATCGACATCTTGATAGATATAAACTTTTGATAAAAATAACTATCATTGTCATATAGTTTACTTTTTTGCGATTTATATGGCATCAAAAAAGTATCCATATCTTTAATTTTAACGTAGCAGTAAATACTACGAGTATTACATGCCCATGTTTTGGCGTGTTCAACCTTTATGACGGAATAACTGGAAAATTATTAAAAACACATATCGGAGCATTTTGCATCACATTAGAAAATTGCAAAATGTGTGCTGTTTGCTTTTACGTATATAGACACATACATTCTATTGTTATTTTACCGCTTGTAATTTGTTACTGTGCCTAAAATAAATACATAAACTCACGCTTTCATTCCCGGAGTGGGGTAGGCAGAGCTACAGAATTACCAACAACTCTAAAAAAGTTGTTAATAATTCTGTAACCACATTTTGCACAACTAGGCTAAGATGTATAGAGATTAATTCAATAATAATGCGTTAACATTTATTTTGTGCTAATTTTAATTTATCACAAAAATATTGCTTGATAAAAAACCCAAACAAGCAGATATCACAAACAAACTGAACGTTTTAAGCTTAAAGGTAATGCGATAAAATCATAGCCTGACCAGAAAAATAAAAAACCTCCAAAGGGGTCGCCACTAACACTTTTTAGGGTTCCGTCCGTACCCAAAGGCTAAAAACGGGACCCTATTACTAACTGCCGTATTCAGAGACGTCAATTGAATTTAATGCTTGATTATAGTTGCTGCTGTCACTTTCTTTGCTACAGCAATAGAATAAGACAACACGTCACTAAACAAGCATTAAATTTAATTGACGTCTCTGAGTGCGGCAGTAAGACTCCATTGTCAATCTGTCTGTCACCAGGCTGTATCTCATGAACCGTGATAGCTAGACAGCAGAGATGGGCATTTCGTAATCGATTCCTGATTACACGATTACTTGATTTTACTTTGTAATTCACTCCTGGGTGTCAGATTACTTGTAATGTAATCAAGCGAAACGGTGAATTACCATTACAATAATTAAGGAATCAGTATCATCTACACAAATATTATAATTACTTGTAATTGGGAATCAATGTCGATGCTTAATTACTGGAATTGTTGACTTGATTACTTCCAGATTACTTCTGTATATTAAGTATATAAATAAATTTTACGTTCGTTCTTTAGAAAGATGCCACAAAAGTATTCCTTCCAAAATCGAAATCTGGGGATCTGTGTGGTCTCTGACAATGATTTCGTTGGCAGCAGGAGAAAAAGTAGCCGCCATCTTGAACTTTTTAGTTATTCCACCGATAACTTCCAAAATCGATATCTGGGGATGTTTATGGTCTCCGACAACTAATCTGTTGGCAGAATGAGAAAAAGTAGCCGCCATCTTGAACTTCTTAGTTATTCAACCGATTGCTTCCAAAATCGATATCTGGGGATGTGTATGGTCTCCAACAACTAATCTGTTGGCAGAATGAGAAAAAGTAGCCGCCATCTTGAACTTTTTAGTTATTCATCCGATTGCTTCCAAAATCGATATCTGGGGATGTTTATGGTCTCCGACAACTAATCTGTTGGCAGAATGAGAAAAAGTAGCCGCCATCTTGAACTTTTTAGTTATTCCACCGATAACTTCCAAAATCGATATCTGGGGATGTTTATGGTCTCCGACAACTAATCTGTTGGCAGAATGAGAAAAAGTAGCCGCCATCTTGAACTTCTTAGTTATTCAACCGATTGCTTCCAAAATCGATATCTGGGGATGTGTATGGTCTCCAACAACTAATCTGTTGGCAGAATGAGAAAAAGTAGCCGCCATCTTGAACTTCTTAGTTATTCAACCGATTGCTTCCAAAATCGATATCTGGGGATGTGTATGGTCTCCAACAACTAATCTGTTGGCAGAATGAGAAAAAGTAGCCGCCATCTTGAACTTTTTAGTTATTCATCCGATTGCTTCCAAAATCGATATCTGGGGATGTTTATGGTCTCCGACAACTAATCTGTTGGCAGAATGAGAAAAAGTAGCCGCCATCTTGAACTTTTTAGTTATTCCACCGATAACTTCCAAAATCGATATCTGGGGATGTTTATGGTCTCCGACAACTAATCTGTTGGCAGAATGAGAAAAAGTAGCCGCCATCTTGAACTTCTTAGTTATTCAACCGATTGCTTCCAAAATCGATATCTGGGGATGTGTATGGTCTCCAACAACTAATCTGTTGGCAGAATGAGAAAAAGTAGCCGCCATCTTGAACTTCTTAGTTATTCAACCGATTGCTTCCAAAATCGATATCTGGGGATGTGTATGGTCTCCAACAACTAATCTGTTGGCAGAATGAGAAAAAGTAGCCGCCATCTTGAACTTTTTAGTTATTCATCCGATTGCTTCCAAAATCGATATCTGGGGATATTTATGGTCTCCGACAACTAATCCGTTGATAGATTGAGAAAAAGTAGCCGCCATCTTTAATTTTTTAGTTATTCTACCTATTCCTTCCAAAATCGAAATCTGGGGATCTGTGTGGTCTCTGACAATGATTTCGTTGGCAGCATGAGAAAAAGTAGCCGATTTTGGAAGCAATCGGATGAATAACTAAGAAGTTCAAGATGGCGGCTACTTTTTCTCATTCTGCCAACAGATTAGTTGTTGGAGACCATACACATCCCCAGATATCGATTTTGGAAGCAATCGGTTGAATAACTAAGAAGTTCAAGATGGCGGCTACTTTTTCTCAATCTATCAACGGATTTGTTGTTGCAGATCACACGTATTGATTTTGCACTAACTAGCTGAAATACAATAAACGAGAACTTTTTTCAATTTTACAAAATGTTAGTGGACAACCCTTACGCTCAATTGGAGCGTAGGTATTTATCTTGAAAAGTAGGCCTAGTTTCTTTACTGACTGGTTTATTTAATATAATGCTAGAATGACGTAATGATGTAAACCAAAAACAATTTTATTTGAGTGACATTAACAAAATAATAAAATAAGGTTTGCCAATGAAGTAATCTAGTGTGGAACTGGAGTTAAGTAATTCAGATTACTCAAGTACTTGATTACCGAGGAATCAAGATTACTGTAGTGGTTTACAATACTGATTCCAAAGGAATGGATTACAAAATGTAATCATAGTACAGTATTACAGTAATTTGAATTACCCAAGTAATCGATTACTGAGGAATCACGATTACTGGAATGTAATCGTGTAATTAATTCCAAAAGTAATTGATTACGCCCAACTCTGCTAGACAGTTGAAATTTTCACAGATGATGTATTTCTGTTGCCGCTATAACAACAAATACTAAAAACATCTCCTCTCCCATACAACAAACGTGTTTTTTTATTTTTCTTGTCAGGCTTACCGTAACAAGGTCCATATTGACTCTCATAATTATTTTTACTCATAAAGTGTTTTTTTCAGTAACTGTTACTTTTTCAGGATTTTTAGGGTTCCGTACCCAAAGGGTAAAAACGGGACCCTATTACTAAGACTCCGCTGTCCGTCTGTCTGTCTGGTAAAAAAGAAATCGTTTTCGACCTATTATCGTATCGTCAACGTTTTTAAGAGCTCTTATTTACTCGATAGTACCTAATTGCGGCCGATATCATTTAGGATTAGGTAATAACGGTTTAAAGTTGGTTAACAACAGTCTGTTTTTTTTAAGTTTGCTTTTTGTTATTATTAAAGTCACTTTAAACGTGGCCGGGGCGTTTGTTTTGCGACTGAGCTGCGTCTGAGAATAACATGAGCACCTCATCATAAGCGCGGTGAACACGCGCCCCGCCCCTTAGCTTGTCTATTAATATTTATGTGCTCTGTGAATAATGCCAATAAAACTTCCTTATGTCACAAAGTTTAGTAATAAAAGTAAATTTCAGCCCGCGATGCCGTCATCAAATACGCCATATACGGCCTAAAGAAGGCCAAACAGTTGGTGGGCGAGACAGACGAGACAAAGGAAATATTCAGCTATATTCAGAAAGTGGAAGACCTGCGTCACTGCGAGGACCCAGACGCGGCGGCGGCGATTGTCGAGCAGCACCGGTTCACGCTTGACCACGTCCCGGGGCATCTGCTCATATCACAAGACGTAAGTCTACCTCTAAATCCTAAAAATATTTGCTTTTTGTTACCATATACCTAAGAAAGTTTTTGCACACAAATATTTACACATCAGGATCTTATTTAATTAAATACTAGACGGCTGTTCTAACCCGCCCTATTTTTTTTTAAATCGACCTTACATCAAAAAATACGTAATTAGTTCCGTGAGCAAGGTAAGATGTAATAAGATCGAGTGCACCGTTTTGATGCCATGTAGCTTAACTTCCGCACTAGCGTAACATGATCAACACAATCAAATGCCTTGGACAGATCACAAAACACTCCAATTACATCTAGAGATTTTTCCCAGGCATCAAAGATATGTTTTACCAAAGTAGACCCGGCATCAGTTGTAGACCGTCCCTTGGTTAATCCGTATTGACTGCTGTGAAGTAGCTTATATTGATTAAAGTGTGAGGATATTTGATAAAAAAATAATTTCTCAAAAACTTTACTTAGTGCTGGTAGTAGGTATCGAAATAATAATAAGTCTAAAGTTTGTGGGGTCTGATTTTGCCCCTGACTTAAACAAGGGTATGATCTAACTATCTTTCGTCAGATCAGGAAATACCCCAACATCGACACACTTGTTAAATATAGTAGCTAGTAAAGGCGCAGTTGACTCTAAAATGGAGTGAAGTACTGTAACAGAGGCCCCGAAGATCTTCAGTCTTTTTGATATTAAGAGACCTAAACGTTTTGATCACAAGCTTAGGGGTGACATGATAAAATTTAAACTCATTCGTGCATTCCCTAACAATTAGATCTTAATAATATTTCAGCCATATCAAGAGATGTCAAGTAAAGATTTATTTGTATCCAAAGGTATGTTCGTAAAAAACCGCTCGAATTCTTTAGCTACATCAAGGCCCGAGTTTACTAGAGTATCTTCGACTTCCAGGCTGCAGTACGGGTCTCTACACTGATTGCACTTTAGCTTGGTGCGAATGAAATTTGACACGTTTCGTTATACTCAAAGAGAGTTGCTGCGGTCTATACATTTGGCTTTTTATTTAAGTTGTAGTTCAAATATGTCTGGATTGAAATATTTAAATTCAAAGAAAACTGAGTTACACGAACGAAATTTACTCTACTTATTTTTTATTATGAATAAAAAAGACAAAGTATATCAAAGTAACAAAACTTAATACGCATGTAACGAAACATTAGAGACTAGTCTAGAGATGCTTCAGCACTGTACCGCCTGTTTATCGACACTTATTAATTTGTAAGTAACGAACGTGTAAACAGTAGAAAATCGCTGAATATACATGGGGGGTTAAATGGATAGATCTTGACGTCCTCTATCGACCTGCTTCGCTTGATCCACTCCTCCTGTTACACCCTGTATTTCTGTCCGGAGTCCGACTCTAACTTGACCGGTTTTTTTTTACATCGAGTTATGTCGGTCACAGTGGTTAACATTTTGAGAAATCCTTTTCTACTCAGGTGTGGGACGCAGTTCTACCCCACTTAGAGCTCGACGAGATACTTTACAACTTGCAACGCATCCACAACATGGGGTTCCTAACCAGCGATGCGCCCACAACCGCCATCCTGGTGTCACTGCTGAGTAATGAAGACATCATTAAGAAGTCAAAGGTCACGCCGATTGAGGTCTTCATCACGTTAAACAATTACAAGAAGAGGTCCAAGTGAGTAACTAAATGAGCAACGACTTCTGGTTTCCAAACCAGCTCACGATTTTTTCAGAATAATCTTGACTTATCAGGTAAGGAAACCGACCATAAGGAAACTGTCAGGTGACATCGAAGCAATTTAATAATGTGTTAAGTCTCCAAAAATCTTGAATCTCTCAGCTGTTCCATATAGAACTAGTTTTAAAACAGTTATGTGATTATGTGTAAAATTAAATATTTACATTTATTTATAGACCGCTGAAATACGAAAAGGCTAAGGTGGCGGACGACAAGGAGCGCCGCCGTCGCACGCGACAGATATTCGATAGCAAAACTGGCCTCTGGGAGTGGTCAGTCACTCGCCGGCATCCCAAGGAAGTGAAACATTGGGGTATGTACTCTGTCAGGGCAAACTTTATCCGCCAAGCGATTGACTTACTCAAGTTAATCAAAACTCAAATTGTTTCATGATGACTAGTAATCGGATTTTGCGGTGTCACTTCTAGGGACCACCAGATTTATAAACAAAACTTGGAGCAATCACTAGTATATGGTAAAATCATCGATAATTGAGTTTATCGATATAGGCGATCCCTGGCTGTCATTTAATTTTGTCCCGTATATTCCGAGGTCTGTTTATTTATATTTAAAACATAATTAAATAAAAACCGGTAATAATCGAATATATTAAGTCAATGAGTGAGGACTTTCAAAAATACGCGATAATGGGTTCATGCTAAAATAATCGTGACATATTTTCGTGTGCAATATTATTTTCTATCACTCAACTTTGAATTCGAGCGGTCGAAAGTCAAAAATCGGCCCCCAGAACTTGCACGTGCTAGCAGTAAATAAAAAATCTTATAATAGAAATCAATAACTCTTAAATCTTATAATACGGACCTGTACACAAGTATAGGTCCGTATTACATTAAAAATCTCTAAAAAAAAAACAAATTTTTAAAGGCACGGCGCGTCATCGTCACCATATTACACTAGGACACATTTATATTATTCATCCTGGTAAGATCGAATTCTGAAGTCCACTCAGACGAAGTCGCGGGCTGAATCTAGTTTTTCATAAAGCCGGAATTCCACTGCGGTGCACGCTACGCATGAACTGAACACGCTACACACGAAAGCCGCACGGATTAATTGCTATAGACGTGTCACTGACGCCAATTAGCGCGTGTGCCGCTGTAGGAGTATCTGAATACGCTTTGAAACGATGCGAATTTACAGCCCACGTGTGCGTAGTGTGGTGTCGCTCGCAGTGGAATTCTGGCTTTAAATTTAAAGATATGCATACGAGCGGAGTTTGTAAGCCAGTCTGTGCAACCGTGTCGCAACGTGTACGTGTATCGTCAACTGCTTACATTACCCTTCAATTGCACAGGCATCGACCAGCCGCCAAGCCAAGCCGTAGTGAATGCGCTTACCAACCTTGTCGACCTCACTTGGATGCTGACGCCCAAAACTGGGGCTCGCTACATGATCACCATGGACATGAGAGCGCACATGTTCAAAGGTTACACAACTTATTATTTATTACTGTTTGTTATTTTTGTATGTCATTATTCGGCAAGAAATAAAAATGTACACAGCTGTCGTTCCAAAATTATCTAGATAGCTTGCTTTTATGTATTTACATTCTTACCAGGATACTGTTAACTTGACCGTCCGAGCGCTGCGCTGACTAAATGACACGCAGGTTGCGAAACAGAGGTGTTATTCTTTGTCTCTTTCATCGATACAATTCAATCTTCTAAACGGTAACTCACGGCAAATAATAACATTTATTTGGGTGCTTAATTTTCTACTTGATTTACCTAAAACATCCCTATCTGACATTTGTGTTTTATTTAAAATTACTTGACGATCTGTCCAGGCCGTCACTTTTGTAAGAAGTATGTGATTCCGAAGAAGGGCCGGAAGACGTCGGTGGCTAAGACGTCGGCTACCGCTGGGGGCGACTCTGAGCCAGAGAAGAAGTCCAAGAAACACTTACTTGCAGAGTGCTTCTACAATAAGCACGTAACGCCCGGACACGCAGGTAAGGCAATCCTTAAGTTAAATAGACGAGATATATGTAATGATGGCTTCTAGATTCACTCCCGCTCGCATTAAAGCACAGTAGAAATCGACATCAAAATCGCAAGGCTTGTAGTTCTGGTATTTTAGTATGTTGTATGGACCAGTCAGGGTAGATAATCCAAATTTGCAACTAAGAAAAACGTGTGCTCTCTGCGCACCTAAGGTTGCCATGTGTCCCGCTTGTTACTGTCGTGTCCGGCAAAATGTACCCGTAAAGCGGAAATTTGCATCAAAGATCCACCACAAGCTTGCGTCATGTCTGAATCGTTAGTCTTTTGAATAGGAGCTTTTTCGGATTCACTAACATCCTCGCTGAAAATCTGACACGCTGTGGCCCGTTTCACGAAACTACAAATTACAAGCGGAACTCTCTTTCTAGCAAAAGGAGTTAGAAAGAGACTTCCACTTGTAATTTGTAACTTGTAGCTTCGTGAAACGGGCCCCTGGAATATTGTTTTACCCTTTCTTACGGCCATCCCCTCCATGCATACCTACCTCGCATCATCAGGGACACAGGGGGTTACACTATGAATACTGTTTTTTTTACATTTTTAACCTGTATCATTCTCATTCTGATCTGTATCATTTAACCTTTCTTTTTCTAACATCAATCTTCAAAATCCAATAGTTCCTGACGACGCTCGAGTAAATCGACTTTTAGCATCGTGGGCTCCACTACTAATAGGACGAGCAATTTGTCAGTATTTTAATCCAGACGGGAAGTTCCCTAAAACGGGGTTCCCGTCGGGAACAGAACTAAAATTTGACAATTATGTAAAAATTAACCATCTTTGAAGGGTTGTTAGCCCTTCGAAGACTTAGTACAACGATGTTAAATTTAATCAGTGTTAATCGACTGTTAGTTCATACATTTTGACAGCTGTTAACGCTCTAATCGCCTGTTAAGTGGTTAACATCGTTTGGTGAAATTGGTACTCAGTCCTTATAGATCTTATTTAGCCTTTTTGTGGTCGATGAAATGTTAAAGACCGATGTTCTGGGAAGCTTGGCGCGAGGAGTGCCTTTAGCCTCCTAAGACCCACCATACAACGAAATTTGTCAATGGAATATGAATCTACTGCGAATGAAATAAAGTCAATTTTCTTATTTGATCGCGAGTTCTAAAAACAAAAGAAATGTTACTTTACTTCCTTTGCACTAGATCTTTATTTCAATGGCAGTATTTTGTACTATTTTTAGTACAAGAACCCTCAGGAGGCTAAGCTAATGCGTCTCTGAGGTGACTTTTGTATATGGACTGGATTTCGTGAAAATCAGTACGTGTTATGAGTTTGTTCCTGAACTATTTGACCTTTTGAACGCCTTACCTCGAATACAAAATGTGTCACTCACACGCCAAACATGTTTGATAAGCTATACAAATTACAACTTAATTTATACGAATGAGTCTATTTTAATTTACAACTTGTGACGGCCGTGGCGTCAATGGCACGGCCGTTAGTTACCTGACCGGGAGTTACGTGGTTCCGGTTAAGTTCTGCGTTGCGATGTATTGCAATCAATCGAAATAATTTACGGATATCTTTCATCCCTAGACAGTTTTGATGTGTGTACATAATTAATTGTATTATACTCGTAGATAAGTATCATAATTTATACAAAAAACACGTTTAATTTATAGCTATTATCCTGACTCTGCAAATTCTGAAGCGAGAAGACATTGTCAAGGTTGCAGTTTTCTCTGATGATGGAGTGCAGATAATGAATATAGACAAAAAAAGTGTCACCATTGAAAAGGCTGAAAACCATCTGAAGGTGAGTTATACTCACAGTGGATATAGCTAAAGGAAGATAGAAAGTCATTCCTGCTGGAACCTGTCATCTAAGTACAAATAGAAACATCAAACCAAAGAACTTTTATTATGAAAAAATGTGTTTTATTTTTTCGTTCCGTCTTCACGGTTAGACGCTTCAATGCTATTCATATAAATTGTATTGCGATGACAGGTGTCAAGATTGCCTTATATTTCTCTTACTACAACGACAATATTGAGTAGGTAAAATGAAAAGGCAAAATTATAGAAATTGTAAAAAATACCTTTTTAGTAACACAGTCGTTTATACGTTTATGTGTAACCAATAACTTATCGTTGTTTCCAACAGAAAGGTAACCTCGGCCGCGTGCAACTAGATGCGCCTATCGAATGGGCGGCGAAAAAGAAGAACAAATTCGACGTGTTTATCAACATGGTGGACCGGACCACGCGCTACATGGAGCTGGACCAGGACATGCGCGGCGGGCGCGGCGAGGGCGGCCGCTACGGCCCGCCGCCGCCGCCGCAGGCGCTGCCGCAGAAGGAGCTGGTCGACCACTGCCCTGTCCGGGCTCTGCTGCGCTACAGAAACGCTTTTCGTCTGAATTCCAAGTAAGGAATAGTTCAATATTGATGGGAATAAGTAAAAATTTATGGGGCACCAACCGCAGTAATTATGGAGCAGCAATTTTTAAGGAGGAATAATACCAATCGTTGTTACTGTTTATAGGTACAGAATAACAACACACTAATTTTACTTCTAAACTCTTTATGACCGACCTATGCATGTTTTAGCTACATGTTATTCTCAACTTTGAGAGCTGAATTAAGCCTAATCTCTCTTCCGCTTCCTGTAGTCTTCCCGGTGTTCTGTTGCGCAATGATCGCACGGACAAACGTGGCGGAGGTGTTGTTGTTTATCTTCGGTTTTATATCTCTAATAAAATACAGTCCGCTAGCTCTTAGAAAAACCTTTGGGTTTCGGGGGAAAGCGGAAGAATTCGTGTAGTAGAGTTTAATTCAACGTTTTTGATTAATTAATTAGAGTTAACATTATTCGTTGAGATAATTACAATCATTGGCAGTCTCAATAGATCACTACTATAATTATAGCCGATTTATTTATTTATTTTTCGTCTTAAAGCGTTAAGTAGGCTTTTAGTATCCCCCTTTTGTTTGCAGGTTGATAGTGATGTCTCTGGCGTCACACCGCGTGGCTACAACCGACGGCAGCCACGAAGGCGTTCTCGACATAGTCGGCATCGACGAACACGTCCCGAAGGTAATCGACGCCTTCGTCTTGGGACACTTCAAGTAAAATCAAAACGTATAGCAGCCGTCTAAAAAACAACGTATGGAAAATTGTACACAGCACCCGAAACTGAGTTTCCTTAATAATGTTAATACAAATGTCTATTATAGTACACAAATAACGCACGCAATATAATCAGTCTCAGTTATGACTTAGGTAGGTATGGTTTAAAGCAACCGTTATTGTTCAGTCCTTCCACAAGCGCAGAGCGCATTGTTTTGGGTTGTTCTATTTATCAACTTGCTCTAAAGACATTACAAATGTAATCAAAACATTTTTCCGTTCAGAGATCAGCAGATGTTACGAATGCACTATATAGAATTTACTACACTCTCACTGTACAGTTCGCGCACGAGCGCTCCGTTGTTCTAGGGTTTGGGAAGCGTCCTAACCCCCCCATACGTCGGAACTCGCGCTCGAACTGTATACTTACGTTTTTATTTTGCATCAATACGCCGATTCATAAGATCCGATCATTAACTTGTAAGGAAACTCTACCTCGATTATATTTTTTTTTACCAAAAAGCGTTCCGAGAACCATGTCATTACACAACGATACGTCATTTTATTTATTAACGGGTCATCGAGTTTTGTCTAACACTCTGTAGTGACTCTTATAATAGAGACTTATTAGATATGAGCCCAATGTTGGCTTAGATATTACTGCTAGTGACTGCTTGTACGGGCATTTTATTTAATTAAAATGTTCGATAAATCGATTCTTATCAAAGCACTGGGTCATAAAGCTTGTGCTGCGTGTGTCTTTTCAATACATATAATTACATTTTTCAGGGAAAACGACCAAAACTTTGCGTAGCTTTTATGTTTCTTCAGCTATGCTTATTTTGCTTTGTTAAAGTAGTTAAGGATTATATCTTCCTGAGACCACACGTAAATATAATTTAAAAAAATGTTAATACATATTATTATGAATGTACTGGTAAATAGTGTAAAAAAGAATGTAAGAAAAAGTTGGTGTTACTGGGGATCTCAGGAAGATTTTGTATGATTAATTGATAATTATGTTATAATAGGCGATCTTCGCTTGAAATGTGGTATATCGAGCGTTTAAGAGACCCGTTTCAATATATAAACACTGTTTAAAATTGCGTTACCTGTTGTGAAGATCTTGGGCCAGCTTACGTGTTAACGAAACTTGCTGCTCGCGATTCTTCCAAACAGGCCTTGTGTGACGCTTATACTTCGTTTTTTTTAATCATTAGAAAGACCTTTACAGGAGTAAGTGTAAGGTTTTTTATTGGACACGTTTTACGACAATATGACAGAACGAGGAGAACAATAATATTTCCGTACCATTTTGCATCATTCATTAATATAGCCAATTACAAAATATGTTGTTTGCATTTACGTATAAGGATTATTCAATTAAAAAGTTACTGCAAAATGAAAAATCCTTAGAAGCAGATGTCTTAAACACACTGAACGTTTTAAGCGTATTAATGCTATTAAATTAAAGAGAATTCCCATGCTATTTCTTATTTATCATGCCGAATCTACACATTGAAAAAACATTATGGAATAGTTTCGCCAAACTGTAAAGCAGTTTGTTGGCGAAGACGGCACTCCTACTTTTTTTCGGTATAGGTATGCAGGTAGCTTTTTTCATTGTTGAGTTTGATTGTTTTCCGTTATAGTTAAGATTTGCAGTTGGTGTACGAATATTTACTTACTATGTGACTATAAGACATCTATGCGAAATCGTTAACAAATTAAACTGCGTCCCGTCATATTCTCTTAAGTGGTATATTTTAATCCGTGGGCTAAGCTTATTCACAGTTTTTTTTTGCCATGTGTAACAAAAAAATAGAGGATAATTTAATATATTATTAATAAGTTCTGAAGAAACAGGTTTACGACCCCTCTTCACCTGTGGTACGCTTGGCTATATCCGGTTGACCAAAATTTATATTTCAAAATTAAATTTAACATTTATTTCTGAGTGTTTTGGCCCTTCGGGCCGGCTGAGGAATTAACATTACCTAAACCTACCTCATATTTATTGGTCAACCGGACATAGCCAACCGTACCACGGGTGAAGCCACTTTACGACACCTGCGCCTCTATTCCCGACGGTAATAACAATATCGTTTATGATCTGTTATCGTATTGTCACCGTTTTGATAGCTCTTATTTACTTGACAGTAATGGCGTCTGACGTCATAACAATACCATAACAGGTCAACTACGATATTGTTTTTACCGTCGGGAATAGAGGCGCTGTTCCTTTGTTTATCGAATTTCTAATGCTAAAAAAAAACGAAGTGTAGTGTATGTTCGCAGAAACTGTCGACTTTGCAATATCAAATGTTCTGTCCATCTCCACTTTGTCATTTTTTAATTGTTGTTTTAGATCAGTTGCTAATGACTTCCAGGAAACGCTTGATGTATTTTTTTGTAATGCGTTCTATTAGCAAACATCGCATTTAGGCGAGTATATATAATATTTTTCATATCTTATTGGGCCTGTGACAGATAAAAATTTTACATTTCACGCGAACGTTGTTCAAACCAATTGAGCAGTCAACTAACTTTAAAAAATACGTAACGATAGTAAATTCGTTTAAAAAAACAAAATAAAAAAAATACTGCTTGCTTTTACTTTTTTTTAAAGAATAGCCTTTTTCTAAGGATAAAATTTGAAGCATTTCATGATTAAAAGTGTTATTGCTATTTAAAATAATTTATTAAATAAAAGTAACCTCTTATTATGACAAAATGGTGGAGTTAGGTATTTAGAAAGACGATTTTTACCATCGGTGATCTGTTTTCAAAGTTATAATAGATTAACGTCATTCAAGCGTAATGTAAACAAACAATCGCAATACGATCTATATTTATTATTTCTGAGTATTATAAGTATTCAACCATTACTTATTACCTAGACCACAATTAATACAACACTTCCTGCATGACCCTTGTTTCTAGACTTGATTTACTTAACACAATCACATTAAATTTGTTGAAAAGGCGGATTCCATACTTCCAATCATGAGTTTCTACAATAAATTTTGATGCCGTCGTTTTGAACCTCTTAGAAAACCTCACCACGCAAATTACTATCATTTATCGCACATAACGAAACCATCAAAAGAGAAATGGTCTCATTAATATATTAATTTCATCAGCCAATTTGTAAACAAATAATTTTGACATGTCAGCTAGATATCTAAATTATACTTTATTTTACAACATATAACACCTTTCAGGAATTCAAAACATTTTTATATTTGAAATCGTGTCGCAACCAGGAATGAACTTAACAAAATGGCGGCCCTAATGTTGACAGTTTCCTGTACCACGAATCAATCAACGACAGCCGTCATCGACCAACTGAAGATATTATTGCGCATGAGAAATAAGGACAGATATTAACAAATTTATAACAGGATACTAAATCGATTACATTTCCTTTATAATCCTTATCGATAATGCTTTTTTAATTAACAGCTTCACTAAATTTGCCAAATGACATCGGTCACAGGCCTAATAAGATATTAAAGTTTGCTATAAAATGGTTTTACTCACGGAGTACCTACCTCAAGGGTTATGTACCGAATATATGATTGTCTTGCGAATTAATAAATACTAATTTAACTCAGTGATATTTTATATTAAGGTACGTCATCTGCGCGCAAAAGCGTTCCACAAAAAGGAACGCAATTGCCTTACTACCGTTTGACTACCGATCAGTTGCGCCGCGGCCGCTGACACGCACGCATCAAAATCAGTAAAGTTTTATTACCGAAATGCAACAAATATAAATCATAAAAAATGCCGTCTTGTGTTTTTCGAGGCTGCCGAAATTATACTGTAACTGTAAAAGGAAGAATGGATGTCTCATTTCATTCGTAAGTACCGTAAATATTTTTTACATTTTGTTTGTACATCGCCATGATTTGTTTTATTTGCACCGACGTCATTGTCACCTGTGAAACATGAGATACACAATTAGATATTGCAGGAGTGCGATAAGGACGGCCGTGAGCGGGCAACTTGTCTTGGCGGGAATGGCGAGCAATTTGAAACAACTATTTATCTCTTCCTAACAATAGCGTTCGCTACGGATTGCCGTCTTTGTCTGTAGAAATATGGTAACCATAGTAACGTAGCAACTGTCAGAATTTGGTGACGGGTTTTGAATGCGCTTATTATGAGCATAACGTATCTAAATATAAAATATCATTGATTTAACTCTGTCCCGGGAATGCGGGTAGCGATTTCTCTATAATATATAATGTTGTATTAATAAACTTGATACACTGATTTACAAGATAATCATTTATTGTATATAAACATCCTTGATCTACTCCTGTTCTGTTTTTTTTTTACCTTTTTTAATTGGGGTTCAGTGACAACGTAACGCTTGCAGTGTTTCGATGTTAGAACGTCATATTGTGTTATTGTTCTTTCACTGTAGCTTGGTGCCTAGAATATATAGCGTTACGTTCCTTATACTTGTGAAAGTTGCCGCGATCGAAAAACGTACGGTGAGTTTAGGTGTGCCTTAATTAAATATCATAAGCGTAAAATAAAATAAAATAAAATAAAACCCGACGAATTGACCCCTCCTCCTTTTTTTTAAGTCGGTTAAAAAAAATGATTTTGCCTGTAAATAAATTCAAAAATATAATACGTAACATCAGAGACTTTGATTGGACGTCATGCTACAATAGTTATATCGATATTTTAGATATATGTATGTAAAACAAACGTTGAGTAAACAGATGATCAATATGATCATTTTTATTCACATCAAAGTTACTTGTTTTACGTGCTGGATATTGAAATAAAATTTACGCAGTTGACATTTTATCATGAAAGAAGCTTCATACCGAGTGGCACGACGTAGGGCAGTAGGTTTGTGATGTTTTTGTTTGCAGTTGTTGCTTGAGGTCAATAAAGGGCGTTTTTTTGAAAGTGCTCATAGTTTTCAAAAAAGTACACGTAGTTAATGACTAAAATTAACAATGGTAACTTTTCCATTACGTCACGACCGTTAATTAAACTACTATATGACTTATAGTGGCATCTCAGACAAAACTCCTGTAGCAAATGCAACCATTTTACTAACGAGGTGAGGATTGCAACTGTTTCGGTTATTGAATGTGAGGTACCGCCTATTGGCGGCTAAGGCCGGAAAAGGCCGTTGCGGGACGATTATAAGTTATATTATTTATATTATACGAGTCCAGCAACGTACTTCCTCGTATAGTGTTTTTCTCCAACGATGCGAGAAAATATAACACAATCGTTAGTATTACAAAACACCGTCCCAAAATTGCCTTAAAATAAAGAGCAATGTCGCCATCATCATCGTCAAAACTCGTAATTCCATACACATTCGAAACAGGTACGACACGACTTAGGGCCAATTTCACCAATGAAATTAAACGCAATCAAATTTTTGAACTGGGTTTAAGACGCTAAAATGACAGTCTTTGTATGAATCTGACGTTTACTAACCAGAGTTAGGAATTGATCGCGTTTAATTTCATTGGTGAAATCGGCCCTTAGTATCGAACTGAAATATGCCACAAATCTAAATATAATGCAGCTAATTTGAATTATAACATTTATTATGCGTTGAAGATAATTCGGCAATTTATTTTTTATGAACGCAATAGGTTTATGGTAAAAAAACTATTTGATACACTACGCTGTAAACGCTGTTCGAAAAGGTTACCCTGTTTAGTCTATGACATTTTACAAAGAAATATTTATAAACATGGAAAATATTTGATTGTACGAGTGTTTTGCTCTTTGGAGTTAGTTGTCCTTGTCCAAATATGGTAAAAATTTAAAAACGCGGTACCTATCTATATAATGAAATTTCATACATTTTCGCGGCCGCTGCCGTGGATAAATAAAAACCTTATTATTTTAATTTCCCTTGCCCTAGAATTAAGAACTTCACGGGCGGTATTTACATCAGTAAGGTCATATTTTTCAGAGCATGTGGGAGAAAAAAATCATTATACACGATACGGCGTAATAAAATCAGAATTCTCGTGGATATTGCCAACTGCAATTAATGACAGCATTTAAAAGCAAGTGTGGTAAAAACTGGCTATGACTGTTTGTTATCCAACCTGATGATATATTTCTCCGACATGCTTGAAATATTTACCATACCGTTACAAAACAGTACAGGAAATTCTGTCAGCCATGTGTCAGCCGCACCAAGCTATAATGCAAGAAATAGTTTACCTACTTATTGCATGTGTTTAATTGGCAAGTATATTTGTAAGCATGGGCAAGTGTTAGTGCTGAAATGTAGATTAAGAATAGTACAGGGTCTTTTTGGATATCAAAAAATTGGCACCTGTTCCATTAGGATTCACAATCTAAAACTACAGGGTAAGAATAGAGTAGAGAAGGGGAATATCTCTTTTATTTAATACTATAAAAGAACGTATTTAAGACGCCTACAATAGTTATTTCTACCCCTATTTTTTACTTGACAAGCCTTTTACTTTGATGTTTATAAATGTAAGTATGTCTATTTCTGTGGCACGCTCTGCAGCCTAAACTGCTTGATGGATTTTAACATATGTGGTGTCGTTAGATTCGCCTTGGTTGTGGGAGTGACTAGGCTGAAATATGTTATCCAAGTAGGTAATGAGAAAGGTTTTTTTTATATATATAATTATATAGACGACAATATAAAAAATGCAGTCGGGTTTTTAAAGCTTGCTTTTTATCAGGCTTGTTTATAGCACCTAATGACTGTATGTTAATTTGAAGTTCAAATACAGTGTATGTAACATAGTTGCATTCTGATCTAATGTGAACGAAATTCTCCTAATCTGTGATGACTTTGGTACTCTCTCATGTTTTAAGTGTTTTTTTTATACTTATCTGAAATTTTAGAATAACCGACGGTTAATTAACATAATGTTACATTATGCTACTATCTCTTGGTCGATATCATATTATTTTGTTAGATGATGTTTTAGATGAAGTAATCCTTGTTAAGAATAAGTATTAACTTTGTTGACCGATGAAACATTTGTTGCTTTCGATTGCGATTGGTGTCAAAAGCTGTTAGTAGTGACTTTTTAGTATATTAATCATCTAAATATATTTCTGAGCCAGCGACGGTACTTATTTTCGTCAAATAAATTTATGGCTAGTCACTATATCTCAAAAATAGCATTCTGTGATGTAATGATACCTTGGCAATTTCGGACTTTGTAGTGATATTAGTTTTCTGCCCCATGACGTAGCCTGCGGCTTTTCGGGTATTCCCTGGACCCATTATTTTGCCCCAATTTTAATCAGTTCGGTAATCACAACCTGGGAGGGCTCTTAGGAAACCTGAAATTCTGCAGGACGGGTTCCTAAATAAGATATTTAACTATAACTAATATATTTTAAGGAAGCAGCCGCATTAAAGATAAACTAAAATAGTATTAAGATGACGGCACCAATGATCCGACAGGCACCAGTAATGGACACTTCACTCTTAATTCAAATTTCATACGGTCCTAAATTGATTGTTGCAAAACAAGTGAATAACCCTTATCTTCTGTAAAATAAGAATCAAGTGTCCATTATTGGTGCCTTGTCCATTACTGGTTCCATCACCCTACGCATGTATAGTCTATGCCAATTGAAATTAGCAAAGATGAATAAACGAACTAATTTACCATTATTACTCGATAATCACGTGCTTTTAACGATCAAGTGAGGTCTTAGCAATGATTTATACACTTCATCTTAACTAGATTAAATAATTATTTATTTGTTATTTTAAATAAAATCACGCTTGATGAATATTTGAGTTTATGTGTCAAACAGTACTAATTTGTTTTACATCTTTTGGAAATTTCAATTGACACAGACTGTAAAATACACTTTCTGTTGTTCCAATTTTTAAATTAGTTTTATTTAGTTTTACTTTACGTTTTAATTTCTCTACACACATTTGTAAACAAGAGTTTGCTAGTGCATTTTTAAGTAAATTTTGGACTTGACTGATTAATCCGAACCCTATCTACACTAATATTATAAAAGTATTTTTCGTTGGGGGTAATCTCTGGAACCACTTAACCGATTTAAAGAAAACTTGCACCAATAAATATGAAGCTACTTTTTCAAAGACTAATAAATATTTTTTTTCGTAAAACGGAGAAAAGCAAGGCAGGTCGCTAGTATGTTAAAATCAGACTTGAATACTAGGCACCTAAAACGGCTTTTAGGTTTAAGTGTGTAGTACATAGTTTGAATGATAATTATTGTTATGTTTAACCTATATACAGCAGCATATCAACGGCACTTTTAAGGATAACAAAACGTTACATGAAAAAATGTACTTGCATGTTTTTTATTTTCATGATAAAATAAACTCTTGTGTAAACATTTTCTGTGTAATTAATGAATAAAAATGTTTTTCGGCGACTACTTGGTACGAGTGTATTGGTGACGTTATCAGGGGTTCCAGAAAGTATAAGCACGGATTTGTAGTAAGATAAAAAAAAACGTGTGCGTCTCGGGACGCCCGACAGAAGTGATAACTTAAACTAATCTAAGTTGAACTATTTAATATTTAAATTGTTTAACTTGGTGATACTGATAGTTTTAGGTTATAATGCTCACTGTCAACAGTATTTATGCTTAGATTGCTTAGCAGCGCACGGTGACGTCAGCAGGTA
This sequence comes from Acleris cristana, assembly GCA_948252455.1. Classification (NCBI taxonomy): domain Eukaryota; kingdom Metazoa; phylum Arthropoda; class Insecta; order Lepidoptera; family Tortricidae; genus Acleris; species Acleris cristana. The sequence continues at coordinate 13,763,918 of OX411772.1, read as the reverse complement.
AGATCAAATAGGTACCGTTTACCATTTTCGTCTATACCTTGTAACTTAAGATTTGCCTATCGGCTGAGAGGTAAGTCTATGACGCTAAGGTGCCGCGGTTCAAATCCGACTCCTGCATCTTTTTGTGTTTTAAAAATTGTTTAAAAATTAGTAATATCGCCGCCGTATGCGTGAGAGAAAATGAAGCCAGACAGTCTGTCATTAATCGCGCGTTACGTAACGAAATGGTTTACCCTCCGCAAAGAAGTTATCACGTCAAAAACATATTTTTTGCTGTATCATAAAAATGGTCAAACACACAAGCGTCAAATTTGGTATTAATTATATGTACTTACATAACAAACTAAAAAAACTACAAAAACTGAAAACCAGTCAAGTGCGAGACTCGTGCACCTAGGGTATTTTTATCGACTAGGATTTCGGCCAGAGCGATTGTGTCCACTGGATGTACCTATTTACAGTTTTAACTATACACAAAATGCAACGGTCAAAACAAATCAGGGTAGAACAGAGGGGCTAGACAAGGTGCATTACGCTAGCTAGCGTTTCTATTCGTTACGTTTTTAAACCAATCGCGTCACTTGTAGATGACGTAATACGAAAAGTCACGTGATCTACCAGTGACGCGATTGGTTTACAAACGAAACGAATAGAAACGCTGGTTAGCGTAATGCATCTTGTCTAGCCCCTCAGACTCGGATTATGTTAAGCGAGCGCGTGCGCTTGGTGGATACGCGGCTTTAGGTATTTTTTTTGTAACTGGCCAGGAGCAATAAAATACAACTCTGAAATGAACAATATATATTTTTTATATATATTTTATACTCATGAGTCATGACGTCAACAATTTGTTTGATCAAATACAAAATAAATGAAAATCATTTAAAAGTAAAGTCATTTGAGTTTTTACACCCACACACGGCTATGGAAACCATGTTATATTATCTCAATAACAACCACATTTTTTAATAAGTAATTTAATATTTAATTTTTTTACATTAACAAATAATCAATCAGGAGAAAATAAAAAATCACATATACCTACATAATTTCAACATACATTTTTTAATAAGTAATTTAATATTTTTTTTTTTTACATTAACAAATAATCAATCAGGAGAAAATAAAAAATCACATATACCTACATAATTTCAACATATTGTTAATCATCTGAATCCTCTGAATCATTTTGTATGCTTATTATTATATTTTGAATATTCTGATCAATGTCTTGGTCTGCTCCGAAACATTTATTGAATTAAAAGTAAGTATGCCCGACATATGTACGGTCAAATGTATTCGCGTACATTTTTCAATCTTGTCACAATGACAATAAAAGTCAAAAAGGTACGCGAATACATTTCCTTGACTGTACAGTCGAGTTCATAAATATATGTACACTTTAGTACATTGTCACATTAAACGCTGTGACAATTCATGTATGGCATTTTAAACATGACATTAAATAGACAAGGTACTAAAGTGTACACATATTTATGAACTCGACTGTACCTATTTGTTCCACAAATCGGGTGTTACATTTATCATAGGTACATAACTGCTCTAATTACTGTTTGTCGGATAACAATTGTCACCCGCGCACACTGCGGATGTACAATCCTTTGATGTCGCCGACACCACTTTGTGTGCGCCGCGGCGGCTTCTTTGTGGCGGCACATCAAAGCGTGCAAACTATTTGAGCGGACGGACTGTATACATACAACATAGACATCATCAAATCATCATGTTTGTAGACATATCAAACATAGTCATAGTCGATTTAAAAATAGGTAAACTATTAATAAACCGAGCCGTTGCATTGGGCAAATGATACTAAGGTAAAATCTGAAGTGGGAAATAGGTAGATATATTTGATAAAAAATACATTGGACAACTGTTTGTACGCCGAAACCAGTAATAAGCAATACTTAGATAATGTGTCAAATCGGTAAAAAACCAATACAAGTAATGACTAAATGAAAATATTCGAAGTGATCTTTCGGGCTAACGTAAAAAAATCCAAACCATAATTCTGGGGTCGTAGTGAAGAAGGGTGTAAGTAAGTCTCCTGAAGGTCAAGTAAAAAAGTATAGTACTCCGTTTATGTGTATACCGTTTTTATTACGAGTTAAGTCTACTTACGGCCTTTATCACTAGATCCCCAGAATTGTCGGATAATTTTTGTCGAACCCAAATTCGGTCAAACATTTTTCGGAGTTCAGATAGGTAACCGAAATACTTACTTCATTTTATTTTATTTATTCTATGAATTACCTACTTAAACAATAAATGTGTTTTCGTGTTTATTTATTCTATGAATTACCTACTTAAACAATAAATGTGTTTTCGTGCACAAATTATGTACAAAAAGTCAAATCCGGAAATGCAAAACTTAACGGGCAACCTAAAGTTTTGAAATGCAGAAAGCTTACGCTGAGCTTCGATCAACAAGACGCCGAGACTTGGAAATCTAACATGGTCCCCTTGGAAACCCAACATTTGACCTTTTAATTTGGCCGAGCTGCACATGCGACAACGTCTGTAAGTAAGTAGCCAGCTCCTCAAGCAAATGCTTGAATCTGGGGAATGGTTTTAGTATAATGATCGATTATGTTATGATGATCGATCTCCTCAAAAAACCAAAGCTCATCTGAAAGATCATCAATTTCTGTCGACATCGAACTTTGAACTACAAAAAAAAAGTGTTATGCCAGGTTTTTCGAATTGCAGCATTACCATATATAATTATAACTAGGTTGGTGTCGTGGGCTCCCTAACTATATGCCACACGTTACACGCAAGAAGCTTATGTATGTTACACGCCCACTTGACAGTTCTACTGTTTTTTCTATTCTGTGGTTGGCGGCTAATTATAATCAGAGGCCCTACTTTAAAACTCGAAGTTCGAAGTAACTTTAGCTCCATCCCTGTCACTCGTCATTAGAGACTAAAACGAGAGAAAGGGATGGAGCTAACATAACTTCGAACTACGATTTTCAAAGTAGGGCCTTCGTAGTCTGCAGACTTAGCGTAGACCGACTTCTATTAACTGTTTGAAGTTATTTTCAATGTATAGATTTACCAAATGTTATTTAATTTACCTGTTAACCTAACGAATTAATAGGATCAAAACGGAATGTTTTATCCTAGAGTCGGCCCACAATAACTTTGCACAAGATTTTAACCGGCAACCCATAAAATACCCTTATAATCTGTGTTCTTTCATGTCACTCAAACATGACATATTGGTATTACGTGAATATTTTGTCGAGGATTTTTTAACGATTCCTATTTTCAAAATGGATAAACCTATTAAAAGTGGAGTTCGAGAACTTATACTCAAGATGATAACTCATTTCCAAAATGTAAAAGAAGAAATGGAGTCCGTCCGTAAGCAAAAGGAGCAATGTTTACATAAAATTCTAAACTCTACGAGTAAATTCTTGATATTTTATTACTGCGTTCTGTGTTATTTTATATTAACCCCATGAATTAATATTCTATTATGAAAAAATAACATATTAACGAAACGATTAGGCTAAGATGATGTTATTTTATTATAATACTAGCTTCTGCCCGCGACTTCGTCCGCCTAGATGTCGATTACAGTTATTCCCTCGGGATTTTTAAAATATTCTGGGATACAAAGTAACACACAAAAATTCTCGTTTATATTATTAGTAGGATTGTATTTTAACTTGTTCAATTTCTTTAAGGTGAAATTGTTTGAAGCTGTTCATACTACAACACGGACTTCAATCGCAAATTATGTACAGAGCATAAATAGAACTGGACAAATTGGACCTGCCGTATATTATAAATGCGCAAAGTAATAATGACAGTGAGCAGTATGATGACAGTGAGGTTGAAACAGGAGAAGGGTTCGGAGAAGTTGAAGTTCAGGAAGAACAGTATGAAAAAGTGGAATTTTTAGACTCAGATATCTCATTTATTTATTGATTAAACATGTCAAAAAATCTTTTGCATTTTATTAAATAAAAACAAAGTATTTGATTCAGGAATCAGGGACCGCTTTGGACTATGTTGACGTGACACTGTAAATAAAATCATATGAAGTCTCTAACGTTTTGATTACTTACGTCATGACTCAGTCCAATGTGGCCTGCGAACCAAATTCTTTGACTGTACCTCATGCATGTAAGACCTCAACTTATAAAATTACCCGCTGACATACATGCATTTTTGCCTGCGACCTTGTCTGTGTAGAATTGGTTCATAGCGTTTCATTGGGAACTGCCAAATTATCCAGGATAAAAAGCAGCCTATGTCCTCTGGGATTCAAACTATCCCTATGCCAAAGTGCAGCAGTTTATGTAAGCGACAACCATACTTTCGCATTTATAAATAATATACTAGCTGTTGCCGCGACTCCGCCCGCGCAGGTAATCGTGAAATATTTTTTGAAATCGGTCCAGTAGTTTTTGAGTTTATCGTTACAAACATACAAAAATATAAATCTTTCCTCTTTATAATATTAGTGTAGAAGTAAGGATCCAGTATGCATATACATACTTCCATAGGAGTGTATATCATAGTTTCGACTACGTGCTCTCGGAATATCATGCTATCGAATGTTCGTTGGCTCGACTGTAACCGTACATAATAATTAGAGCTATACTTGTAAGTATCAAAACGTGTTGTGTGACTAAAAATCAGTATTGCCATAAACAAACTTATGATTTCTACTATTGTCACCTCATTGCAGAGTTATTGTGGGATGATTCTACATGTAAAATAATAATTATTTACGTTTGGTGGAATCCAGGAACTTATATTATTATAATAATATTTTTAAGAAGCCGACGCCATGTTCGCCTATCTTTTTCCGGGATTTTGCCAACTTTAGGTAAATATCTACCCAAACTTCCGATCCCTGATTATAATATAATTTTGAAAATTATAGGTGGTAATAAAAATTGATAGTCAGATTTAATTAAAACTCAAGAATTATTTATCACAAAAATGCTAATTCTACGAAATCGTAGAAAACCTAAACCTTGTGGTAAACTAGGGCTTCAAACAGCACATAGGTACAGTGTGGCCTTCCTCCACTTTTATCTATCTATAACTTCATGGTTCCGACCGTGTAGAATATGTTTTAGATAAAGGCGTATTTTTAGGTAGATGTCAGGCAGAATATAAATTGTCTACCTATTTGTAGTACAATTATTTATATTCTGTGCTTATACTGTAAGTCTACCTGACGTTTAGTTTTAGCTTTTCGATTATAGTTTACCACCGCGCTTTTGTTCTCTTCTCTGTCTGTTGGGAGTGTTGGGGCCAAGAGAACATATAAGTTTTTAGGGAACTCCTTACCGTACAAAAAGTTTTATCTTTAACAAAAATGACTGACGTGGACAAGTGGGTAGAAATCGCGAAGAGGTGCAAATACCTTCCTGAAGACGACTTACGGGAGTTGTGCAATATTGTGTGTGATCTGTTACTTGAAGAACCGAATGTCCAGCCGGTTCAGACGCCCGTTACAGTGTGCGGAGATATACACGGCCAGGTGAAAATGCAATATAAATAAATCGATCGTAAAGCTACTGAAAGGTCATGCTGTATGTGGTGATGACAACATTATAAATTATAAAGGTTTTTTTTAAATTGCATAAGGGCCGAAATATTATTTCTCGTTGTCAGATTTCTTAGATCAAGGAAGTACCATATTATATTTATTTTTATTCTTATAAGTGCTACTATAACCAAATAAATATATTTTCCCTTGTTTATCTGTTATCAGTTATCAGTCACAGAACCATGGCAGATGCTCTGGTATATAGTAGCTAAACTAAGATTCCCCATCAGTACCCTCTCTTGTTTAGTTTGGAACTTCCAAGATACTTTCAAATGTCTTTTTAGTCAATGCCCAGCGAGGTTGTTGTACTTTCCCAGGTGTTAAGGCAAAAAAGGCAATTGAAAAATATCTTTTATGCCATGAGGTGCAGTGCAAGTTGGACCGGGTGTCTGCAGATTATTGTTTGTATTATCTTATGTGAATGTTCTACAGTCACATCTGCAACTGTATTGATAATAATTGTACGACCTTTGGGTTCGTAAACCAATATTGTCTTTTTTCAAAATAGAGCTGTGCATTATTTGAATAAGTAGGATATTGGAAGAACTAGCTGTGTCCCAGAGTCAAATGCTGTAGAGGATGGACTCTACATTAGTTTTAGTATTGTTGTTTATTTCTACAGCTTGTTGCTTAAATGATAATTTTTGTTTTTTTTCTAGTACCTAGTGCCAACTAAGGGTATATACTTTATGTTTATTGTGGTTATTTTTGATACAAGGTGTTTGCTCGAGATAAGTTTAACGTCTTGTCTGTGTATGATCAGGATCCTTAATGTCCCTGTCGTCTGTGTATGATAAGGATCAGTATAAAAGTGATTTAATCGTTTTATTTAAATATGGACTTTACTGGCTTGAAAATAGGGTTTTAATTATCTTGTAACAAATAGAAAAAATTAAATATTCCATAGATAATATTCAGTAGTTCGAAACATGGAACCAATTGAGAGCCAGGAGTTTAAACTCTGTCATGTGACACTGATGACGTCATAGTCCTACAGACGACAGGTACAAAATTATGCGAGGCGCCACAGACGAAAGGCTAAAGTCATATATAGGCGCTTTTTTAAAATTACTTACTACTACTTGTAAATATTTGGTAGGTTGCTTTGCAGATTCATATTGGCCTTAACATGATGACATCACAGGCAAGTTAAAATAAAACTGTGGTAAACCTACCTTACTGTGATTGTATCTGAACCTCTTGAACTAATTACGAACAAACACAGATCAGGCCGCGGGGATGGGGATGAAACATGTAGTAAATCGTGGCACAGCAAAGAACTCACTCAGATATGGGCTTGATTCCGGGTCTCACTTGCTGGCTTTGGCTCTGAGTTGTACACGATTTCACAAAAAATGCAGCCCAGACCTTATTATTTTCACAATACCTACACTAAGGGGTTGTTCGGTTAACAATTTCTAATCAAAACTTAGTTATTTAATAGCAATTTCAAGTGCCACTAAGTGCTGTTGTTAAATAAGGCAGTGTCATTGGCATATGTTGCAACTGTAATCTCCTTGGATGGTCTGAAATCAATCAAATTATCAAACTTAGAACCATACGTAATAAAGATCCTTGTAGGACACCAGCTTAAAATGCAAGGAATGTAGATTTACTGTCATATAAGCGGCATGGAGCATGCTATTAAAATGTATAGTGAAAATATTATATTATATACCGTTGTTTGATTATTCCTGAAGTACGCAGGTACCTTATTGGAGATAAAATCAAACTTTGTTAGATTTGAGATTCTTGATCTGCTTTTAGTGCAAGTTCAAGTATAAAATTTTGTTCTGTAGTCAAGTTTATATCTGGTTCGCAACATTTTCGTTTTGGGGTTTGGTACTTTAGTCTCTAGACAGGTGTGCCCTTGTTTCACTGACACTCATTTCATAGAATGTGTCACATTGCAAAATTTTCGTTTCATATTATACCCATTGTGGTGGTGGTATTGACTTTTGCTTTCGGTAGAGCTTACTCCTTTTTGGAAAGAATAGTTGTGTTGCTTTTATCGACATGGTGCTTAATTTCACGGCCATGCTAATGTATTATTATTGAATTGTGTGTTCTTTGCGTTCCAGTCTCCTGCTATCTATCAAATTCCTAAGTTTTCGATATACATAGATATTCTGAGGACATAAAGTTAGATATATTATATTTTAGTGAGAAATACACTGATGAGACTATAGAGTTACCATTTTTGTCTTTGATGTTACTGGTAGTAGCTTGCATGTGGTCTGTTTGAAATTGTCGCATGCCATGGTGTTTAATAGGTGACCGTAGAGACGTCCGTTCCAGCGTGAGCCATTCCACCATGGTTGGTGGTTTCCAACGAAACGGTCGGCCACTAGTATTAAAACCGAAAAAGTAATTAATATTGAATTAATTAATTTATTTAAAAAAGGATAATCAGTGATAAACTATGTGATTACTTTATTCAAAAACCGGTCAAGTGCGAGTTGGACTCGCGCACCGACGGTTCCGTACCGCCGCACAATTCAATAATTAGGCATTATATTATTATACCTATTCCGAATTGAATTCTATTTCGAATCGAATCAGCGCGAGCCCAACTATCACTTGACTATTTTTTGGTACCTACCTATCTTTTGTTTTTCTTCAGGATTTGTAGGTACTATAATCACACCAAATTTGACGCTTATTTGACCGTTTTTACGATAAAACAAACAAAACTAAAAATACGTTGAACAAAAACGTTTTCTGTATAGGAGACCATTAACAAAAATTTGTTGGTAAATATCCGTCGTAATAACACAAATTCAGAAAAAAACATCACGCTATCTATAACGGTCCAACAGTTAAAATAAAAAATAAAAGCTTAATTAATGTACATTTATAGCCAGCAGCGTCAATAAAATTAAATACGGCTTTTCTGCAAATTTCACTTTTAGGAAACGCTTAAATGTTAATGTCTTTGCTCACCAAGGAACTTTTTTTGTTTATGTATATTGTAAAGCCTCTCATCTCTGTGTATGTTTAGAGACCAGAGGGCTTATTGTCTAACGCACTCGCAATCACGATCGTTTTCATTTTGAAAATCGAAGGCTTGTCTGCATACAAAATGAAAACAATTGCTCCACTTTGAAGCCGGTTGCGATTGCGAGTGCGTTAGACAATCCCTCAGGTTATTTCTAAACGAGACTCAATTCCAGCTTAAGGTGAACGCACACTTATCCGAGCCAAACGCGTCGAACGAGTCGAAAGTAACGAATTTTAGAATTCTGTGTATGAAATCCTATGAAAACCTGCACAATTGCGGTTCTTCCAGATTCGGATAATTCGACGTGGGCAAGTGTGCGAGATTTCATAAGATTTCATATACCGTTCGACGCGCTCGGCTCGGATAAGTGTGCGTACACCTTTATGAAGCCAGAGATTTGGTGTGTTTTCGCATTGCTGCAAATTGACGTGAATCGTAAAGTCTCGGAATTAATGAGACGTGAAGATTGACCGGTGTTCAAGCGATTTTTTAACTGGGGTGTGATTCTCTCAATAACGCGGTCGGACGATCGACGAACGAATTAGGCAGCCTTATACGTTCGATCTTATCGACAGAAGCTATGCTGCCAAATTGAAAATGCACGCTCTAATATGTGGTTTGTTCGCTCTAACGAGACTACTTAAACTCGCCGCTGCGACATGCACTCGTTCGTTCGTCCGACCGCGTTTTTGAGAGAATAACACCCCTGCTTCGAATACATTTGTTTTGTCTGTTCAATATGTCACGCAAATTTGGACTCTACGAGAACTCTTACAAAAGTTGTGGCCGCCGAATCATCGCCCATCACATGTGTTTAGGTACTTTAGGTACTACAACTTGTGTTACTAAGGCGTTCCATGAGTTAGTAAGCAAGTAATAAATTATCTAAGGGTTAATGTTATGGTTTCAGTTTTATGACTTGGAGGAGCTTTTCAACATTGGGGGCCAAGTTCCACAGACTAAATACATTTTTATGGGAGACTACGTGGACCGTGGCTATTACAGTCTTGAGACTTTAACCTTGCTCATGGCCCTCAAAGCTAGGTATCCAGACAGGTAAGTTATTTCCAAGTTTATATGTTCAAGGCCAGGATCTTTGATTTCCACGGGAGTAGGACCCAATATTTAGTTTTAGGGAGTTAATAGGGTACTATGTTATGTTGAAACAGCTGCCTAAAATTGCCTAATGCAGTTAACATCCTTATGCAGTATAATGATGAATGATGAACTTAAATATCCCTTATTCATACACGCACAATAGCTAGAGTAGGTATATTTAAAAATGCAAAACTGCCGCACTCAGAGATGTCAATTAAATTTAATGTTTGATTAAAGTAGCTGCTGTCACTTTCTTTGCAATAGAATAAGACAACACGTCTCTAAACAAGCATTTAATTTAATTGACGTCTCTGAGTGCGGCAGTTAACTTGTCTTTCGTTAGGACATTTTAATTTGACAAAAAGTTACAAAGCATAGGTACGCAACGCACTTTAACCAAATAGTCCTTTTTCTGTTGGGAAATGATTGGGAATTGGGGAACAATGTAAGACCATGTTGATTGGCATTGCTCTAGTGAAAATCCTTTTAAGTACCTAGTCGGACCTTAAGTTATTAAGATTGTATTTGAGTATTTCGTTTACCGCAACACGCGAAATGTTAGTCTGCAGAGCACTTTTTTCTGGGTGCGACATGAATTTCGGCGTAGTCGCTCCATGATTATTTTGATGTTCGCAATCGTCTTTACAGACCGCGTGCGACCACTTCTTTTTCGATTTTTCAGAGAATCACTCTCCTTGTAACGTTTTATGTTGTAATAGGTATATAAAGTTGCGTTAGTTGCGGCTAATCCCAAAACATTTCAGGACGCGGAAAATATCCATTGGTTTTTTTCCCGAAATGACAGTCGCACGTAATTCTTTTGCTCCCGCCACAAGAAAATTAATTGAAATAAATAATAATAAAAACATACAAATAGAACACAAACATTCCAAATTCAAAAAAGAATTAGGCAGCTGCCACTATTATTTTGTTTTATTTTTTAAAGTAAGAGCACGTTCCCACTTTGTCGTGTGTCGGTCCGGTTTTAAATCGGTCGTTCCAGTGGCAGAACGTTTTATATGAAGCTATTCACACTCGTCCGACAACGATTTTGTCGAATCCGACCAAAATTCTCGTGTGTTTAGTCACCCTCCCGTTCGGAAAAAAATCGTGTCGGATAGTGGGAACAGAGGCGCCGACACCCGATTAAAATCGGAATCCGACACACGACATAGTGGAAACGAGCTCTAAAAGTTCGTCTCAAAACTTATGTACACACGAGGTAAAACTGATTAATATAAAATAGGTTTACGGGTATTGTACGTTTATGAATAAAGGGTTGAGGTTTCCAAAAAAAAACCTAATTCTGTACGTACTTACTTACTTATATCAGTTTGTTTTCCTTGTAATACGAAACATGAAAAACACAAAAATAATAAAATTTTGCACTCACTGCTTCTAAATATTTTTTATATTTCAGAATTATTCTGCTCAGAGGTAATCATGAAACATCGCAAATAACAAAAGTATATGGCTTTTATGATGAATGCTTTAACAAATATGGGAATGCCAACGCGTGGAAAGATTGTTGTAGAGTTTTTGATCTGCTCACAGTTGCAGCGGTAAGTATATTTTTAAACCTAAAATCAACCGATTGGTTACCTATTCATGTTATCATGATCATGATGATGGAACCAGTTATGGACAACGGCCAATGATGAACATCTTGATTCTTATTTTACCGTAAAATAGAATGCTCTCTCCCTCGCACTCTATAACTATACTGTGAGGGACAAAGCATTCGACTCGCTAGCGAGTACGGTAATTGTAAACTCAATTTTTGATCGTATGATCTTTGAATTAAGAGTTAAGTCTCCATTATTGGTGCCTGTCAGCTAAGTGTCTAACACTGTTGCCATCACCCTAAACAAAACGTTTTATTTGTAACCCCTCACCTAAAACGCGGGATATTAACGCCGAACAGACCAACCAACGTTATTGCGGTTGGCGGTGCTCATTTCCAGAGCCACTCAAGAGGTACCGTATCACTTCCGAAAAGGTTTAATTTATACATCTAGACTCGGTATTACAAAGATCTGTAACACTTTATGTCATACTAGTTGTTGCCCGTGACTCCGTCCGCGCAGAAAAATAAAATAGCGCATGTTACTTAGGGATAATGTAGAATTCTAACGGTTAAAGAATTTTTGAAATCGGTCCAACAGTTTATTCGTTACAAATATACAAAAATACAAATCTTTCTCCTTATACCTAGTCGGCCCATAAGTTCTGTCATTTCGTTTTAGTCAATTAAAACTGACTAATATAGGTATACTTTTTTACAATTAAGTACCTATGTACCTATTCCTTAAAAGCCTTATTAATATACATTTAAAAAAAAAAATGCCGCAATATTCGATATGATTTTTTTACATTTATGATAGTCATCGTCAGAAATACCTACGTGGGACTTTTCTGCTAATTTTAGCTTTTAAAATAAATGATTTAAAAAACAAAAACCGCCTTTAAAAACGCAAAAAATAACTTCTTTTAAAATTGTAGGTACAGTCAGGGGCATTCGCGGTCGTCCATTTAAGAAAAAATTGGCTTGTTGGTTGCAGCCAGCTAATCCTACAGCGTTCAGGTCGTTACGCGTCGAACGCGCACACGAATATCACCCTAGAGGTGGTCGACCGGGCATGCCCCTGACTGTACCTAATATGTTAGTCCAACTGATGACGGAATATTGTGGTCGGCGACTTCATTTGGACTAACCTACAAGTTTCTAAGAAGTTATTTTATGGGTTTTCGAAGGCGGTTTCGTTTTTAAAAACATTTATTTTATACTTTTTAGTGATCATAATACGCTGTTACGTAGTCCCACTTCTTTGTTGATATGAAACTTTAAGTTACCTATTTCAAGCGCGCCGCAAGCAACGCCGCGGGAAAGCCATAGTCATATTTCAACAAGTAAATATTCTTCGTTGTAGTGGCTCAACTATCTTAATCGAGATATCTTATCGCCACCCTCGAAATAGGTACCGTTGAGAAGTTCCGGTGGCCATCTGTGGTCTTCATCATCAGTTCCACTTCACAAAGTGGTACTTTCTGAATGCAAATGCTAGACTTGTTACTAAAAATACTAAAATCGCTATATGTTTGCCTACAATATTTGAGGAGTTCCCTCAATTCCTCACTGATCCCTCGCCTAGGAAGTATACTCTATCAAACCAAAAAAATATTTTCAAAATCGGTCCACAAAATTGACGGAGTAATCGGTGAACATACATAAAAAAAATACACTGGATCGTATAACATGATCGCCGGCCGTATCGTAAAAGACGTAACATCATATACCTAGAGAGCTCGAAATAAAATTCATTTAAAACTATCTTGAAGACATGGGTATTGAAACACAATCAAGAAAAGTCAAGACGACTGTGTCTGAAAATCTAAAATTTACTTACCTAAAAAATCCGGCTTTGCAATTTCCACGCTAAAAACGACGTCTTGTGCGTAATGAACGACGAATCATATTTCACATTAGACGGAAATGAATGGCAAGGGAATTATTATTTCAAAAACACCGCTGGCCCAACTGAAGAAAACGTGAAATATGTGGAGCCTACGAAGGTTCCCAAAAAAGTTTTACTGTGGCTTGCGATCAACCGCCCTCGCGGTATGTTAGTTTTTTTGAATCTGGGTTAGCCGTTAATGCCGACCGATACCACGGGGCGATGTTTGCCAATTGTTCGGATTTTTATTATAATATCGGAACATAGAGGAGCTAATGTGGTGTTTTAGCCAGAGTTGACTTCTAGTCACTACTCAAAAAAAAGTTAAGCAAAATGGACGAGCTAAAAATCCCGTACATCCCCAAATTAGCAAATCCGCCTATATCGCCCCAGAACTTGGCCCAATGGAAAAAAAAATGGGCAAATCTTAAACAGCGAATCTACTCGAAGCTCGAAAGATTAAATTAGAATTGAATAAAATGCCGACATCTGTGTTTACGTCAGCCATGGATAAAGTTCCACGGAACTGTCGCAAAGCGGCTCGCATAAGAGTAAATTATTTTTTGCATGAAACATTGTTAATAATACTGTTATTTAGGGCTGAGTTCACCAATCAATATAACAGACGGTTAGTCTTAATCAGCTGTTAGTCAATACATTTGACAACCGTTAAACCGCTAACCGCCCGTTGAATTGTTGGTGAACACAGCACTTAGAATAACATGTTTAACAAAACAGATTTTTTATTACATAAAATATTGTTTTGAACTTTGTCCAGATTTCATTCCGCATACCTACCTACTACTAGAGGTGTGCGCCGCACCGGTTTCACACCGATTTTACGTCGCCGCTGTCATTTATTCTATGCCGCGTCGGCGTAGATTCTGCGTGAACGGCGTGAAACCGGCGCGGCACACACCACTAGTACCTACGTCATTTATATCGGTATTTAATGGAGTAACTGCCGCACTCAGAGACGTCAATATAATTTAATGCTTGTTTAGTGATGTGTTGTCTTATTCTTTTGCTGTAGCAAAGAAAGTGACAGCAGCAATTTTAATCAAGCATTAAATTAAATTGACGTCTCCGTCGCACCCAGCATATAATACTACGATGATGATGAATATATATTCAACCTTTTTAATGTTCTAATTAGAGGTAACATTATTCTCATCACTATTTCATCCTCTATCTAAAGACAATTACAGTCAGGTATTGGTACTTGTTATTTTCATTGGCTGTCTGAATAGGAACAGACTTTATTATGATTCTCTGGCTATCACTGAGCAATTAATTACATTAATTCGTTCTCATTTATTATATATGATGATGATGTTTCAGTTAATAGACGAAACTGTTCTTTGCGTTCACGGCGGCCTCTCACCGGACATTTCGATGCTGGATCAAATCCGGTGCATCGATAGAAACCAACAAATACCTCACAAGGGGGCATTCTGTGATCTCTTGTGGTCAGACCCGGCCGATGTTGAAATGTGGTAAGCTTACAGTTTACCTAGCTAATAACATTACAGAGAATGGGTTTAGCAAATCATACAGAAATTAACCTATACGCACACTGTAAGGCTGTAGGTACCTACTACACAAGGAACAGTCGCCGCATTATGATCCTTTAACCTCGTAAGGCCCAAGCTAAAATTATGCTATTAGATCTAAACGCCCAATGTTCATTCTAATGTACAATATCTCTACATGTACTTGCGGCCCAAGAATAATTTATAATAAGTAGTTACTGTACATTGCAATGTACATTGGGCGTTTACTTGTGGGTAAAGCCCAATTTGACTGGGTCTGAGTTACAAGTGTTACTTTGTACATTGTGATGTACACTGGGCCTTACGAGGTTAAACCAGTCTTGTATGTACCAGTCAGTGAAAGGAACACTATTATTTGCGAGGAACTTGGATGGCAGAGCTCATAAAATTTCCGCTTGAAATGAACAAGTGTTTAAAATAAATCGAAGTCGGTATTCGTCATTGCGGGTAGAAATGAAGTTAAGACAACAATTCCTTAAAACTACCTAAATGTATACTAATTGGGTTACCCTAGTAAAAATCACTCAGGGGGCCTAGTATGGTTGCGTTTATCGCGTGATAAAATGTGGATAAAGCATCCGTCACTCTCGTACTCATATACGTGTCAAAAAGTGGTTTGACACGTAAGTTGTTCAACAATCAACTACCGCGCGGACTGTACTGTACCGTGGAACGGAGTAGGTACCTACATGTACAGGCTGAGGCATCCAAATGGGACAGTACGGGGAATCTGGAAATTATAACAGTTAGCGTAATTCTTGGACAGTACCTTTTTTTAAATAGTTTTTTTATTTATTTATTCCAGTTATCCTTTGTTCCGAAATCCAGGCCTTGGTTCCTAAGACCAGATTAACTTTACTCTTATAGTTTCCGAATTCCCTAATGGTGCGTTCCTATATTAAAAACCGTGGATAGAGTTGTGAGGTCTCGTTAAAATTTGACATTTGCGACGCACAAAATGTGTAAAATTTTAAACGAGACGTCACTACTCTATCCTCGGTTTTGAATATAGGAACGCACCATAAATATGTTGTCAGACGACTGTAATAGTTTTTTTTAACCTCTCTTTTGGCAAGCTCCTCAACTCATCTTACTTATCCTAATCTATATTTCCCAGGGCGGTCAGTCCACGCGGCGCGGGGTGGCTGTTCGGCAGCTACGTCACCGAGCTTTTTATGAACTACAACGACTTGAATCTTATATGCCGCGCTCACCAACTTGTCAATGAAGGTAGGCACACTAATCTAGAAACACCGATTGCCGTACCAGTTATTGGTATTTAGTATCTCGTGCTGATATCGTGCGGAAAGTAGGATATTTCACACAAGTGTGTGTATTTTTACATTATTTTTAATATACTTTTGTTCAAAGCCGTGCATCTAATCAAAGAGTTTTGCATGTTCAACCACTTAATTTATATAATAAGTAGTTTACTTTTGGTCTCTGTACAGGTTATAAATACATGTTCGAGAAGCGATTAGTAACCGTATGGTCGGCGCCCAACTACTGCTACCGTTGCGGCAACGTCGCCTCCATCATGGAGTTCAAGACAGTCTCCTTCCGAGTCGCCAAGCTGTTCCAAGCGGTGCCCGACAGCGAGCGGGAAGTACCCCCGCAACACACCACACCCTATTTCTTATAAGTAAAAGTGACAACAGTATTGCCCTAATGTAATATTACCAAGCATATAATATTTTGTATAATAAATTGTTGGATATTGTAGTTGCTTTTTTATTAAGCGTTATTTTATACAAATACAGAAACATATCTAGAATTATTTTTTATTTGATCTGAATGAAAGTCCCGAGTTCCCGACCGACAGGTAGGGCTGCAACCTCTCCGGGTTTGAATGGTGCATATCCGGGTTACGGGTTTGACATTTATATCTCCGGGTCAGACTCGGACCGCATCCTTCCGTGACAACCGACCATCACGGCGCCGGGCGCATGAGTGCCGACCGCAGGCCCAAAATAATGAGAAACTTGAAGTTTTTGAGGCCTTCTGAGCCTGATCAATTGAAAAAAGAAGCTAATGAGGTTTACTCTCTCTCTTACAACTTTACATACATACAGAAATATTATGATTTTGAGGATTCTATTATTTTTTTCCAAGTTCGATTTAATAAGTGCAGTAAGTTACGAAGATGCTGTGTAAGCTGTTGAATCACACTGAGTTTCTGTGGAAAATGTGTAACAAGATAGACTTTAAGACGCGACCAATAAATTAAATCAAATATTTTCTCGGTTTGTGCAATACAATGATTCAACACGAATGGGGCGAATTTAACAAAGGATGTATAAAGCTCGATTTTTAACCTATACTAAGCAATCGGAAATGTTTTTATCAGTTCTTAGAATTATTTCCAGACTTTAGTGCAATTTCATCTAATTTCACTATACTAACTGCCGCACTCAGAGACGTCAATTAAATTTAATGCTTGTCTAGTGACGTGTTGTCTTATTCTATTGCTGTAGCAAAGAAAGTGACA
The DNA here is from genome assembly GCA_948252455.1 of Acleris cristana. Taxonomy (NCBI): domain Eukaryota; kingdom Metazoa; phylum Arthropoda; class Insecta; order Lepidoptera; family Tortricidae; genus Acleris; species Acleris cristana. Next base: position 13,746,724 of record OX411772.1, on the reverse strand, counting down.
GCAGCAACTGTAATCAAGCATTAAATTAAACTGACGTCTCTGAGTGCGGCAGTAAGCGTACTGGATTTAAATTATAATTATGTCGGCTTGACAAGTCTAGTTAATATTTAGGGAACAATATAATTCAAACAACACATTATTTTACAATATATTGCTCAGCATAAACAAGGATGGATCCCTATGATTGTAATTAATACTTTACACGAAATAAAAAAGTTTGTGTGACAGAAATGTGCAATTTGTAGTTACAATTTAACTAGTCCCTGTTGTAATCAAAGGTGTAGTCAAAGTAGGATTGATCGAAGCTCTGGACGCGGACGTAGCCGTCTTCTCCACCTGACGCGTAACTCTTGCCATCTGGATGGAATGCTAAACTGTTGATAGGGCCGAAATGTCCTTTGACGCGGCCGAACTCCTCCTCGAATACCAAATGGAAGAAGCGAGCGTCGAACTTGCCCTGTCTCGTAGAGGTAGTGGTCACCTCCATAGCGTCTTGACCACCTCCTAGCACCACGTGGTCTAAGATCGGGCTGAGCGCGGCAGAGTTGACCGGGCGCTCTGTCTTGTACTCCTTGAGGAGTTCCAAGGAGCTGGTGTCGAATAGCTTGGCGGTCTGGTCCTTGGAAGCGGTGATGAACATGGTGCCGTCACGAGACAACTGCATGTCGTTGATTTGGTGGGTATGTTCCTTGATGGAATGTACTTTCTTGCCAGTCTGAAAACGTAATCAGGATACAAAAAAAGATGAATAAACAACAGTTCGCAAAGGGTTTTAAAAAAAATGTGTTGCGTCTTATAGACCAAAAAAAAACTAAATTAAATTCCATATTTTTAAACAAACTTGTCACTAACATCGAGTTGACAATCAAATTAATTAATTAATAAATTTGTCTTAAAAATTATAATTCTTACGCGAAGATCCCACTGGATGAGGTCGCCAGCCTCGTGTCCCGTGATGATGGTCTCGTCGAGGGTGCCCCACACCATGGAGGTAACCTTGGAATCGGTGATTTCCCACTTAAGAATGGGCGATTGGGAGGAGATAGACTCGTCAACCGTCCTCGTGTCGATGATAAACACCTGTAAAAAAATACTAATTATTATAATTGGTTACATTAAGGGTCCACCATATGCTGCCACGCCCACACAAGCATAAAAAAGGATGGCTTTATGTGCTTCCGCGCGAAGAACGTGAGATGGAGATAGTTTGCGCACGCCTTGATTGCTGCGTCAAATTAAGCTGTGTCAAATTAAAATAATCACTTTACTATAAAACTACAACATAAAAAAATGGTTTTGCAGGATTAATAAGTTATAAATAGGTACCTACTCGAACTATTGAACCAAAAATCATTTTCACTTCTCATGCTCCTAAAGTCCTTCTTTATGCTGGGTATAGGCTGCATAAAATCGCATTTTAGGCACTAGTGTAACACTTCATGCACTAGACCAAGACAATTAAGTCCTACAGCCAGACAGACGAGGTGACTGCATTAAATAAACTTGTTATTTGAAAACATAATTAAATACTTTAATTTATTTGCCTTCCATGTTGCATCTAACAAAAAAGAAATTTAAATTATTAAAAAAAAGCATTATTAACAAAAACATCACAAAATCAACGTATGGCAGTATTGCGTTCGACTTAAGTAAAAAATCTCATGAAGAAAAATTAAAAAAAAATTACAGTTGCAGGAAAGTGTTCAAGTTTTTTTGTCTCGTTTTGGACTAGTTAATTAATATTGGTTGTTTTCTTTGCCAAACTTTTGTTACGGAACTCCCATTATCACTCTTCTGTTCGTAATCGAAGTGAAAAGCAGAGTCGGTCTTAAAACCCATTTTATCCTCGACGTAATTATACATACCATAAGTCTTGGATAAAATGGTTTGTTTTGTGCCCTTGTTGTACAATCTACTATTTTAACTTCTTATGCTCGTGAAGTTCTTCTTTATGCTGGGTATAGGCTGCATAAAATTGCATTTTATGCACTATAGTGCATAAAGTGTTGTCGTCATCTAGCTAGACTAAGACAATCGGTTGGGTTATTCACTGGTAAAAAAAAGTAATAGTAAATCATATAACTTTTTTTTTAATCCTTTAAATTTGAATCACAGGTTAACCTAACAACTTTTTAAAAGGGTTTAAAGCCCTACTTGCAATGCCTGGTGAATAGCTAGTATTTGTCAGTTTGTTAGTTAAGAATACTTATGCCCGGTTTTATAAAGGTCCGTTAGTAAATATGTCAGATCAAATTTTAGTAACTTCATACAAATTTTGACATTCTTGACCCAAATTTGATCTAACGGATCTTTACAAAACCCAGCCTTAGACATCTTTTCTTAACTGCTAATTGTTGGACATGTTATGCAGAAATTACAAAAAAAATTATAGTTAAAATATTGTTGTTACCTCACAGGGATGTCCCATAGCCTTGTCTGTAGTATAGGCGGCCTGGTTGGAACTAAAGCTGAAGTTGCATGTCCTTACAGAAGAGTTGGTCTTGACCGTTGCTATGTTCTTGCCTGTCTCCAGGTCCCAAAGTCTGTTTGAAGAGAAAATTAAGATGTTTGATGAAATATTTTACTAAAACATACACATGGTCAAACAGAGACAGTACAGTCAGTCATAAAATATATAAGAGGTCCAAAATACCTACACACTCCTAATGCTAACTAACAACGTTCATGCACACATATTTTGGGCACAAAGACCATATAGACGCTTTTGACTATAACAATATTACACGATAGGCTATTTAAAAAAATATATGCTGCCATTCGATTTGTTTTTTGTAAGAATCAAATGAATATGTATCACTGCAAAAGTCAGAAATTGGAGCCAAAGTCCAACATTCGACATTGAACGTCATATTGAACTTGCGTGTGTTGAATTGGAACAATTTATTATTATTTGCGTATACAGACCCCCTACGGCGGATTACAAGCTTTTTGAGAGCATTTTGGAAAATGTTCTTAGTTGTGTTTTTAATACTAAAAAGTGTATTGTTGTATGTGGTGATTTTAATGTTAATCTGCTAGACGGATCACCCACGTCTATTAACTTACTGAGTGCTTTTAAATCTTTTAATTTAGTCAATCTGTTCTATGAGCCAACTAGAATTACAGCAACTAGTGCTACGTGTATTGATAATATATTTAGTAATTTTGACCCTATTCAGAAATCCGTAATCAATATCTTAAGTTCGGACCACTGCGGCCAGCAAGCTTCCTTTACGGGGAAGACTGATAAAGCGCCCCAAGAGTTTATACTTAGACAAATTACTGAAAATCGATTAGAATTATTTAATAACAAGGTCACTAACCAACTGAGTTATATGACGTGTACTGGGGAAGATCCGGATAGTTTATGTACTTCTTTATTTAATTGTATTATTAAGGAATTTGATGCCTGCTTTAGTCTGAAAAAGGTAAAAGCCAAGCAAGGTACGAAATTTTGTGATTGGGCTACACCGGAGATTCATAAAAAGAGGCACAAATTGTATGAGTTGTATGGTATAAGAGCTGTCGATCATAGGCCTGAGTTTCTAGAGTACGTCAAAAATTATTCTAAGGAATTCAAGCAGATTTGTGCTACCGCGAAGTCTGAGTATTATTCTAACAAAATTTGTAAATCTGACAACAAGATTAAAACCGTTTGGAACGTAATTAACACTGAAACTGGTAGAACTAGAATTAGAGACCCGCACTACAGCCTGCAAGTTGAAGATACTTTAGTAAATTCGGACCTTGATGTGGCAAAAGAATTCGAGCGGTTTTTTACGAGCATTCCTTTGGAGACTACTAAATCTTTACTATCATCTCCTGATAAGGCTGAAATATTGTTAAGATCTAATGTTAAGGAATGCACGAATGTGTTTAAATTTTATCATGTCACCTCTAAAGTTGTGATCAAAACGTTTAGGTCTCTTAATATCAAAAAGACTGAAGATCTTTGGGGCCTCTCTGTTACAGTACTTAATTCCATTTTAGAGGCAACTGCGCCTTACCTAGCTACTATGTTTAACAAGTGTGTCGATATTGGAGTATTTCCTGATCTGATGAAACATAGTAAGATCATACCCTTGTTTAAGTCAGGGGCAAAATCAGACCCCACAAATTTCAGACCGATTTCGATACTACCAGCACTAAGTAAAGTTTTTGAGAAATTAATTCTTAATCAAATATCCTCACACTTTAATCAACATAGGCTACTTCATAGCAGTCAATTTGGATTTACCAAGGGACGATCTACTACCGATGCCGGTTCCACTTTGGTAAAACATATCTTTGATGCCTGGGAAAAATCACTAGATGTAATTGGAGTGTTTTGTGATCTATCCAAGGCATTTGATTGTGTTGATCATATTACGTTAGTGCGGAAGTTAAGCTACTATGGCATAAAAAACGGTGCACTTGATCTTATTACATCTTACCTTGCTCACAGAACTCAGCGGGTAGACATTAACAGAACACAATCCTCTGGTTCATCTGTTGCTATGGGAGTGCCTCAAGGCTCTATTCTAGGCCCGTTCTTATTTTTAATCTATATTAACGATCTCCCGTATGTAATACGCGATAAACATGAAATAGTCTTGTTTGCTGACGATACCTCTCTTATATTCAAAGCGGATAGGAAACAGAATAATTTTAATGACATCAATGTTGCGTTGTCTACAATTGTTGACTGGTTTACAGCCAACAACTTACTTTTAAATGCCAAAAAAACCAAGTGCATTAAATTTTCTCTGTCTAACGTGAAAAGTATGAATGCGGATAGAATACGACTGAAGGATGAGACACTGGACTTCGAACATAGAACAGTATTTTTAGGTGTCACTCTGGACTCGAAACTGCAATGGAGTGCGCATATATCCACACTTGCAGGTAAACTAAGTTCGGCGGCTTATGCGGTAAAGCGGATTCGACAACTGACTGACGTCGAGACGGCGAGACTTGTGTACTATAGTTATTTCCATAGTGTTATGAGCTACGGAATTTTGCTATGGGGAAAAGCGGCTGACATCCAAATCATCTTTGTACTACAGAAGCGGGCTGTACGTGCAATTTATCAATTAGGGTCTCGTGTTTCGCTGAGGGATAAATTTAAAGAAATCAATATTCTTACAGTCGCGTCTCAATATATCTTTGAGAATATCATGTATGTACGTAAACACATACATGAGTTTAGGCATAACCGCGACGTTCATAATTTAAATACTAGAAACAGGGATAAGCTCGCTATTCCAGGTCACCGTCTCCGTAAGGTAAGCACTTCGTTTGCGGGGAACTGTATACGTTTTTACAACAAGATACCATCTGATATCGTCAATATGCCGTTCAATAAATTTAAGTCTCACATCAAGCGCTGCTTGTTGGGTAGGGCATATTACACTGTAAATGACTTCATTAGTGACCAAGATGTCTTTAAGTAGTATCTACGATAGTTACAATATTTGTACCTTGATTAACATAGCCTTTAAGCAAACTGCGTATTCAAGCACTAAATTTTATGTTCACTGTCTGTATTATTATTTTTTTAACTTTACTAGTTCTTGTGTGTACAAGACGCTTTTAAATGAGAACACACTGTGATGTTTCTCGCCGGACAGCTGTTTCACACAATATTACCTTTATGTTGGTTGTCCGGCAGCATGAGCATGACATGCTCGCTTAAAGGTCTTTGCTTACGGCGGCGTCGTTGATCGGGTCGCCACTTTCCCGAACACATGGTTGAGAGAGGCGATGGCTGAGATACGCGTCATACTCGTGAACGGGTGCTGTTTGTGGGGTCCGGTCTGTTCACGTTTGCAAGGACTTTTTGTTAAATTAAGCATTCTACCTAGTTATGGCTTTTGACGTAGAGACCTCGTCGTGTTGTTCTCATAGTCTTTATTATTAGTTTAAGGTTTATTGACCTTACATTTGTAATAATTTTATTTTTGCTAGTTTTAAGAATTTATTGTTTATTACTTTATTACCTTATTATTACTTAATGTAACTTACTTTTAAGTATTATTTTGTTATTATTATTGAAAAAATGACCTTCTGCTGGAGTTTCTTGCGGCGCTTCTTCTCCGCAATGATGGTCTTGTCCGAAGCGCTGGTAGATTCACTCATGTTACCGACGTGTAAAAGAGCCCTCATGTGGCCTATTTACTGAATAAATATTTTGAATTTTGAATTTTGAATTCCTACTGAGCGTTGAAAACGCTTCATACAATTGATACTGAATTATGCCCTCCGTACGTGATATTTGAAAAGTGTGATATTCTTAAAATAGCATCCAAGCAATATATAAGACATGACATTCGCAAGTCATTAATCATTATAGTAGAAAAACATCACAGTAGCAAAACATCATTATTAGTAAGACATGAATTAGACAGTATCGACGGAGCTCGGCTAACGCGGAGCTACTATTTCTAGGTCCTCCGGGTCTGCTGTAAATCTAAGATAACCTAAACCTACCTACGATTCTATAACCAAACCCGACTATTTGTAAATATCATGTTTTGCGAATATTGTGTTTTGCTAGTATGATGTTATGCGTATATTATGATGTTTTGCTAGTATGATGTTTTGCGAATGTGATATTCTTCGATGTACATGGATTTTTCTATAGATTAAACTACAAAATAAACTAAGCTACAAAGTGTTACATTGGAGAAGAAGGCTTGTGCTCTGAATTAACGCATAAGTCACCTTTTATCCCAAAAACTGTTTCTGAGGATTGTCAACAAGAACAAACATGAGTGAGGGCAGAAGCAAATCCCTTCCTAATATAAAAAAAAACCGGCCAAGTGCAAGGTGAACTCGCGCACGAAGTGTTCCGTCCCATTATCTATACAACAAACGGCAAATAAATGACGTTGGTGGTATGGGAGGCTCCCTTAAATATTAATTTTATTCTGTTTTTAGTATTTGTTGTTATAGCGGCAACAGAAATACATCTTCTGTGAAAATTTCAACTGTCTAGCTATTACGGTTCATGAGATACAGCCTGGTGACAGACAGACAGACAGACAGCGGAGTCTTAATAATAGGGTCCCGTTTTTACCCTTTGGGTACAGAACCCTAAAAAGCAATTTCTGTACATATATTTGTAATCACGTTCACAAAACCGGCTCTAACGTATTTAATGAAATTTGAAAAATCAATCTGTAAAGCTGTCATTTTTGGGATAATTTGTTTTTAACCCGAGCGATTCTTCCAGGTACTTACTATAATATAGCTACAAGGCAAATGTACAGCTGGCCAACTAACAAGCATTATTTTGCTTACTAGGTTAAACATAATAATTTAATAAACATGCACAAAAAGATCTAACTCGGCAGTATGAACTCAAAAAAACCTGTCAAAAGGTACCTATAATACCTATGACTTCTTCAACAAGCACATTTTTAATGATACTGCTTTATTCTTGATGGCCGAGTCTATTAACACAAGTTTGTTAGTTTTTTTTGTCTCTGCTCCAATTTTTGATATAATAATTTTGATTATATAGGGTAAAACACCCAATAGTCAGCCATAAACCAGTAGTCGACCTTATGTGAGTGCAAAAAGTGTGAAATACATATATATCTTTTGTACTTTTCCCACATTTCCCTATTTCCCTACTTACAAAGAATAGGCAGAGGCCAACTACAGGTTTCTGGCTGAGTACTGGATGGTTTACCCTATACATATATGCATATAAAGAGGTAAAATAAAAAGAATAGTAGAAAACCTCTTATATATTCGCTATTGCATTATGATTTTAGAAATAATGTTTTTGTACTAGTCTCTTCTTGTATAACACTCGCTTTTGCATACATTTTGATATAGTCAATTTCTTTTTAATTTATTCCCCTTACATTATATGTGTGTGAGTTAGTATGTTTGTTCCTCATTCTTACTAAAACAGCTGATTGGATCTGGATGAAATTTGGGTTGGAGGTAGCTTATATCCTGGATTAATGTGAAGGCTACCTTTAATAAGGTAAATCACCGCTTCCTATTTGTACACGGGCAAAGTTAAGGGCAAAAGCAATTACTAGATCAAGATAAAATTGATACCTATTAATCTTTTAACTGCAGAGAATGTTCATGATGCTGATTGTACAAAATTGCACAAATCTATGTATTGCTTGAAATGCTTGCTAAACAAATACTGTTAATAAAACCTTTTTTATATTAATTAGGTATAATACTTTTGTGGCATGAGCTGGATATTTAATGACTGATGTCTTGAATTGTTAATTAACAAGGTTATTATAAACAAAGAATGTAAACTTGTCAAAATTATATTAACAACAGTTAACAGTAGTGATATCAAAACATGGTCAATCTGATGCTAGTTATATATTTTGCCAAACAGTCAATATTTATTAGGGCCGTTTTTAAAAACATTGTACACAGTTAAGGATATTAAGGCCTCAATTAAAATCCTTATTTTTTTTCCATTTAGACTTAAATCACTTGATGTTTAAAGTGGCATTTGGTGTATAGATCAATTTAACAACAATTCAGTTGTCCTTTACGCTAATTTTCATTTTAGGTTAATTTATGGTTAACTTTTGTTATGAAATGAAAAAAAATTAAAGATTTTAATTGAGGCTTTAACTGTTGTTAACTATGTACATATTTTTTGGAAAAAAACCCATTATTACTACTTATTTAAACAACAGCACAAAATATAAATTGATTAAACCAGCATATTAAATCTTATCAACATTAATACTATGAAAATGAGTTACTAATGAAAATATATCCTTGTTATAGTTTATCCTCTCTCTCATGCATGCAGTAAAATGGAATCAGCATTAATTACTGCATATAGACTCATAGGGGAGCTCCTTAAAATGCAAGTGATTGTTGAGTTATGAACTATTGCTGATGCATCCAATACAGTTATATCCTCAAAGGAAATCTCAATAATTTTCCTTGTCTCTTTGGATTTAAATGTATGTATTCAAGTTATAACATCCAAGCAGCAGGCATCCAAACAGTACAAGCAAGCACACTAGTTAAACTAGAAGTAACTTACAAACTTCCGCTAAAACACTTGACGCTCAGTTTCATTGGTCAATAGCCCGCATGCTTTTAATGGTACATTGCATCACTGCAAAACCTTCCAGCACAATCATGTTTAAACAACTCATCAATGGATTTCTACAGACATGCCGGCTATCAACCAACTAGGCCTTTACATTGGTCTTTTAAGTATTAACCTCCAATACAAGGATAATATTTGATGGTTACCCATAATTCCAGAGTTTTATTTATAATCACAATGAACTAGTGTGAGAGGCTTTATAAATCAATTGATATTGATTAAGTTCGCTTACGTATTTAAAATAAAGGAATGACGTTCCGAATAGCATCTACGTAGTTTACCTGCAAGAGCTGTCGCCACCGCCCGTGATGAGGTTTACAGTTTGCCAGTCGACGTCAAGGCACCAAACCACGCCTCCATGGCCATTGAACGTGCCAAGACGCTCTCCATTCAGCGACCACCAAACATTTGGCTTCGAATCCTTTGCTACGGAAAACAGTAAATCTCCCTCGCGGTTGTACTTGATTTGAGTAATGGCACGCTCGTGCCCTTGCAGCATAAGAGGTTTCTGCAAGAAATGTTTCATGGTAAAGACATCGATCCTAATACTTAGTGATAAGTAAATAAAGAAATAAAATCACCATTTTAATGATTATTATTCACAAAAATTCAACGTATAACATGTGGCGACAGCAAATTTCTGACAGAAAGGCCGGTGGAGTCAGTTCAACCCACAGAGTACTTAATCACTACCACAGATATCACTACGTTTTAAGAACAAAGTCAGGGACTCAATTCTCGTGACTTCGAGATGATTTTTCATGCGAGATATGTCGAAAAAATGTATGCAGTTGACAGTTAATCTCGCATGAAAAATCATCTCGAAGTCACGAGAATTGGGTCCCTGGACAGACGAGTCGAGTCATTTAGTGTTGCTATTTAACAAAACACATTGTAATAATGTTTAATTTATCCTTCTGAAAATATTTTTCAATATTTTTATTTTTAATGTAAAATCCCAATAAAACAATTGCTTCATATAGGCCGAATAAATTCAATGTAGTTTTACATTCATTTATAGAACACGTAGCATCTATTAACTAATGTTTGACTACTCGTCAATAGGTGGCGTTGCAATAAAAATATCATGAACGTTGCATTGGGATTAGTAGGTGGGCAATTCCCAAAAAAAAAAAAAAAATCCCAGGGGCTTTACTTTGAAATCAGTAATTCGAATTTCAGATCGCCCCATTACATTCATGCGAATTAGTGACGAGTCGAGAGCAAAAGGGATAGCAACAGATGAAGTTCGAATTACGGATTTCAAAGTAGAGCGTCTGCCCTTTGCCTTGTGAGTAGGCACTTTTCTCCCATGAATTACTTTACCAACGATAAAATTAGTTTATAAAAATCATGCAGCAACATACTTACTGACCACTCATGCTAAGGAATTACCTCAAAGTTATACAAATATAAAATTTAAGTTCAAAAACCGAAAAAACGACGCGGGTTTTGGTTGTCTTACGTACACTTCGCATACTTTGGAGTGAAATGTTATTACTTATATGTATCTGTCTTCTTCTAGGCCCGGATTTGGTTGCTATTTGAAAGGTAATACCTATTATTATCTTAATTTGGTTTTTAACTTTATTATTTAGTATAGAGTTCAAAAAAAGGAAAATCAGTTGCGTTTTTATATACTTAATGTAACATTACCATTGTATAATATTTTTCACTTTTCATGCTCTTAAAATGTTTCTTTAGTCTCTGCACATCGGGACTAAAACTCCTTATTAATTAATCTCTAGGGATTAAAGTTTTTTTTTTATTTACTTTGGAATTGGTTTGTATCTGTTGGCTAAATATGCAAGCATTTGTGTCACTTTGTAAAGTATCACTTTACAAAAAACTAACAAGTCTAACAACCGCGAAACAATTTTTTTGACAGAAACTTTGTTACATATTTGCTAAATATTGTAATTTTGTATAGAACGTCGTTTTTTTCCTCGCATTCAAAGTGAAAAGTTTAGTAGAGTGTTTAACGCAAGACTAAAGAAACAACCATAACACAGTATATAAATAAACCAGTAATGAAACTAGGCCTACTTTTCAAGATAAATATACCTACGCTCCAATTGAGCGTAAGGGTTGTCCACTAACATTTTGTAAAATTGAAAAAAGTTCTTGTTTATTGTATCTCAGCTAGTTAATGCAAAATCGATATGTGTGATCTGCGACAACATGGCGACAACAAAATTTTTTAGTTATTCAACCGATTGCTTTCCAAAATCGATATCTGGGGATGTGTGTGGTCTCCGATAGCGAATCTGTTGGCAGAATGAGAAAAGTAGCCCCGCCATCTTGAACTTCTTAGTTATTCAACCGATTGCTTCCAAAATCGATATCTGGTAATGTGTATGGTCTCCGACAACTAATCTGTTGGCAGAATGAGAAAAAGTAGCCGCCATCTTGAACTTCTTAGTTATTCAACCGATTGCTTCCAAAATCGATATCTGGTAATGTGTATGGTCTCCGACAACTAATCTGTTGGCAGAATGAGAAAAAGTAGCCGCCATCTTGAACTTCTTAGTTATTCAACCGATTGCTTCCAAAATCGATATCTGGTAATGTGTATGGTCTCCGACAACTAATCTGTTAGCAGAATGAGAAAAAGTAGCCGCCATCTTGAACTTCTTAGTTATTCAACCGATTGCTTCCAAAATCGATATCTGGGGATGTGTATGGTCTCCGACAACTAATCTGTTGGCAGAATGAGAAAAAGTAGCCGCCATCTTTAACTTTTCCCTTATTCAACCGATTGCTTCCAAAATCGATATCTGGGGATGTGTATGGACTCCGACAACTAATCTGTTGGCAGAACGAGAAAAAGTAGCCGCCATCTTGAACTTCTTAGTTATTCATCCGATTGCTTCCAAAATCGATATTTGGGGATGTACGTGGTCTCCGACAACGAATTTGTTGGCAGAATGAGAAAAAGTAGCCCACATCTTGAACTTCTTAGTTATTCATCCGATTGCTTCCATAATCGATATCTATGGTCGTTATCGGACATCACACAGATCTCCAGATATCGATTTTGGAAGCAGACTGTCGAATAATAAAAAAGTTGTGGGCTACTTTTTCTTATTCTGCCAACAAATTCGTTGTCGGAGACCCTACACATCCCCAAACATCGATTTTGGAAGCAATCGGATGAATAACTAAGAAGTTCAAGATGGCGGCTACTTTTTCTCATTCTGCCAACAGATTAGTTGTCGGAGACCATACACATCCCCAGATATCGATTTTGGAAGCAATCGGATGAATAACTAAGAAGTTCAAGATGGCGGCTACTTTTTCTCATTCTGCCAACAGATTAGTTGTCGGAGACCATACACATACATCCCCAGATATCGATTTTGGAAGCAATCGGATGAATAACTAAGAAGTTCAAGATGGCGGCTACTTTTGCTCATTCTGCCAACAGATTAGTTGTCGGAGACCATACACATCCCCAGATATCGATTTTGGAAGCAATCGGATGAATAACTAACAAGTTCAAGATGGCGGCTACTTTTTCTCATTCTGTCAACAGATTAGTTGTCAGAGACCATACACATCCCCAGATATCGATTTTGGAAGCAATCGGTTGAATAACTAAGAAGTTCAAGATGGCGGCTATTTTTTCTCATTCTGCCAACAGATTAGTTGTCGGAGACCATACACATCCCAAGATATCGATTTTGGAAGCAATCGGTTGAATAACTAAAAAGATCAAGATGGCGGCTACTTTTTCTCATTCTGCCAACAGATTAGTTGTCGGAGACCATACACATCCCCAGATATCGATTTTGGAAGCAATCGGTTGAATAACTAAGAAGTTCAAGATGGCGGCTACTTTTTCTCATTCTGCCAACAGATTAGTTGTCGGAGACCATACACATCCCCAGATATCGATTTTGGAAGCAATCGGTTGAATAACTAAGAAGTTCAAGATGGCGGCTACTTTTTATCATTCTGCCAATAGATTAGTTGTCGGAGTCCATACACATCCCCAGATATCGATTTTGGAAGCAATCGGATGAATAACTAAGAAGTTCAAGATGGCGGCCACTTTTGCTCATTCTGCCAACAGATTAGTTGTCGGAGACCATACACATCCCCAGATATCGATTTTGGAAGCAATCGGATGAATAACTAAGAAGTTCAAGATGGCGGCTACTTTTTCTCATTCTGCCAACAGATTAGTTGTCAGAGACCATACACATCCCCAGATATCGATTTTGGAAGCAATCGGTTGAATAACTAAGAAGTTCAAGATGGCGGCTAGTTTTTCTCATTCTGCCAACAGATTAGTTGTCGGAGACCATACACATCCCCAGATATCGATTTTGGAAGCAATCGGTTGAATAACTAAAAAGATCAAGATGGCGGCTACTTTTTCTCATTCTGCCAACAGATTAGTTGTCGGAGACCATACACATCCCCAGATATCGATTTTGGAAGCAATCGGTTGAATAACTAAGAAGTTCAAGATGGCGGCTACTTTTTCTCATTCTGCCAACAGATTAGTTGTCGGAGACCATACACATCCCCAGATATCGATTTTGGAAGCAATCGGTTGAATAACTAAGAAGTTCAAGATGGCGGCTACTTTTTATCATTCTGCCAATAGATTATTGTCGGAGTCCATACACATCCCCAGATATCGATTTTGGAAGCAATCGGTTGAATAACTAAGAAGTTCAAGATGGCGCCTACTTTTTCTCATGCTGCCAACGAAATCATTGTCAGAGACCACACAGATCCCCAGATTTCGATTTTGTAAGGAATACTTTTGTGGCATCTTTCTAAAGAAAGAACGTAAAATGCGAAGGAGCCCATTCGTCTCGACGCGACACTCGCGACTGACAGCACCGCCAAATCCTCTTAGCGGTCTCGTAGAGGCGTGCGTATGTGTGAGTGCGTCGTTTCGAGCGTTTGTTCGTAGTTTCATTACTGGTTTATTTATGTACTGTGACCATAATGACACTCGAACTATAGCCACTCTCGCTCGCTGGCTAGCTCGCGTGGCTAAACATCTCGTGTCGTTATGGCTCGTTTTAGTCTCTCGTTGAACAATGTATTATTCTGTTATTTAGGTTTTGGTATTCAGTTACACCAGAAAAACGTTAAAAGTTGGTTGTACCTACGTCACGCTGTGCCAAAAAGTTGTTTCCTTTACGAATTGGTTACTCTCATCTCAAGGTAAGAAGCCACTATTAATTTGACTAAAAGGTTAAGATTTTTGACAGATTGATATGCGTATTTAATTTATCAAAAGTAAGAAAAAAAGGAAAACTTAAATGATCTATTTTAAATTAAAAACCCTACGCCACATCCACGCTAAGGTAATACAACTACTTATTACGGTGGGTTTAGACTTAGACCAAGCGAACGAACAAGAATTCTATGGCATTATCTCTTACGTTTTCTTTGTAAAAATAAAGACAAAACATGTTCTAGAGCATTCGCTCGTTTGGTCTAAATTTTAGCAATTGCCAAGCAGAAAACTCTGTAAAGACTTGTAAGAAAATGCTTAAATGTGTACTCTCAGGAGGGTCATCAATCATCATGTACTGCAGGAAAAGTTCCTGGGTTTTCTGTTTTATTATAGGAACACAGTACATTGTGCCACTGGTCAAACGCCGACTCAACTGATGATGGGCAAGAATTCACGATCAAGGTAATAATAATTGATAATCAGACGTAATTAAAACTCAATAATTCTTTATCTTTAAAATTATAAGGAATTCTATGAAGTTATCGTAGAAAACTTAAGCCTTAAACTAGGGCAAATTTAGACTTATGAGATAGCAACTCAGGGGTCCAACGAAAGGTCAATCTTAGCTTCACAGAGTGTGGCCTCCACTTTTACCTATAACTTCATGGAAAACCGTCAACAGCATTATTTATTAAATTGGCTGTGTTGAATAGAGGCCCATTCTGTAAAAGTAATGCTTAGAAAGCGGCTTAAGACCTTAAGTTAAACTCAGAATTAAAAGCCATAGAAATAATTCACATACATTTAATTTTCTTAATTTATTAACCAGTGATTTCCAAGAGTAGAACTAGAAAACAAATTAAAGTACAAACACGTTATGCATCGCTAACTAAACACAACTTGTAGGTAACTTCTCTTGGCAAACCATTACGTTCGTCTGACTAACGGTCGGCGCGTCACCGCGAGGCTCGACGCGTCATCGGCGCCGGCGCACACCGGGCCAGTCCGAGCACAGCTTTAGACCATATTTTATTGAAAAAAGCCAGTTGACTGTCTGTACAAAATTTCGTAGAAAGTCGATAGCATTTTAGCATAATGTAAACTTCAGAAAAACTTACAACAAAATATAAGCTATTGTTTCTAGTTTTTTTTGAATTAAATATACTAAAGGTGCGGAGCAAGCAACCTAGTTTTAGGATTTTATTACCTGTCCCTTTCGTTCTACGGTAATTAGAGAATGCTGTTAACATCCCCATTTAGATTGACTATGAACGCGGGTCCAGGAAAAAATGGCAACACGTACCATTATTGGCAGTAAACATATAAAAACAAGTTTTCTTGTAAAACCGGGCTCAGACCAACCGGAACCATCGAGAAACACAGTATAGCGATCAGCAACTACTTAAAGTGACGTCTACAAGTACACAGAACCCTATCGTATTGATAATACTTAAATTAAAGCGAACAATGTATAATATGCTAGGTCTGAAAGCGATAAGTCTTAAAATTGAGCGAGCCCAAATAAATATGTGAGTACAGTACAACAGCACACTCGACCACAGTCAACTATACGGTTTATAAAGAATCCGGCGTCGTTATGGCGCGTCGTCGAGGGCAAGTGCAGCGGCCCCTAGTGCCAGTCTTACGGCTCAGTCGCGTTCGCCTGGTCCCAATTGGCAAGGAAAAGAGGCAGAAGGACCTCTAATGGTGCGTTTTCAATACGATTGTTATCTTATGAAACCCCTTATGATGTGAAAACTTTACAAAATCTGCACTAGGGCATTAGGGGGAGCCGCGCCCTCCACTGCGCCCACCAGCCTAGTCTCATATCTGAGTTCTCTAGGGCGGTGAAAGTGTGTACAGAGAAAACATCTTGCGTTTCAGTTACTAAAATTCTAAGTCGGATCAGAATAGTGCGGAAACAATAAATTAAGTAGTCAAACAAACAGGACAAGCGAAACGTGTTTGTGTTGTTTTATTTTATTAAGACACTTATAACCATAACAGAACACGATTGGGTGAGGATCAAAAAGTTGGACCATAGTTATGCATTGTTAACCATACAAACAATGAAGTCGAAAAAAAATCCGTTGTGCAACGAAAAGTATCCGTACAATTTGTATGGCAAATTTTCGTGTCACATCGGAAAAGTTTCATAGAAAATTTAATTGAGTGACTTAGCATGCCCAACGTTTTGGACCTTACCCGATTACCTATTTTATCCGAAGACATTTAGAACAGATATCTATTTATGTGTAAGTATGTACTTATTTCCGAATATTCATCTGTGACATATATGTATATGTACAACAAACTCTTCAACGTTTCCAAATATATATATTCTGTTACAGATTTACACACGAGCTTCTCAGTATTATTAAATACAATGTCTAATGTACACAATTTCAACCCTTCATTTACCCGAAATACATGAAACGCTATTTTATACACAACAAACCTTAAGCTATCAATGTGAAAATATTTCGTCACAATATCTTAAATGTAAGTTCTTATGGACTGTAAAGAAAGTGTGAAATGCATTAAGTTTTTGTTACATTCTTAAAAATATATTAACATTATTACGTTTAAATTATTATATCAGTCAAAATATTTCCGCAATATTACTAGGTCCATCCGTGGCGCTTCTCGGACCCGGCCTACCTGTACAAGTAGTTCTTGACGTCGTAACAATTGAGGGCGCACGGGGCGCGCTGCGCCTGCGTCGCTCCGCGCGGCTAACTACGCAAACGCAATCTAACCGATTAACCGACCAGGAGCTTAAGAACCCTACGTTCCACTGTTTTCTATCTGCTAATGTAAACCATCTTGATATCCGGGTTACATGAAAGAGAACATGAAATTGAAAGAGAGTAAAGGCGATTCAGTTGTATTACAGACTGCAACAAATAATCAGGACAGCATCGAAAAGCAAGCGGCCGTCTTATGTCGAAATATTACTATTTACACAAGAAATGTTTAGCCTCAGCGGGCTCTTCGTGTACTATACTAATTAGGTACTCGCCAGTAATGCGCCAATTTAATTGTTTATTTATTCCTATCAATACTATCCTTTGTACAATGCCGATAACACCTTACTAGTCTAATCTCCGCCTCTCGCAATGCCGTAAGTTCCTCTTAACAATAACGCTACTATACTAACAAAATAAGTGTCATATTATCTACATACACAATCATATACACGTTAGTAGAATGATGCACGATTCGCGATTTACTATATGGTTTCCCTCATAACTTGTAATCTATAAAGGCATCTTTACCTCAGACTTTAGATTTACACCGCCGTTAAGACTGTGCTTAATAAACTAATTAATAACTAATCAGATAAATAAATATAGTTACCCAATTAAGGAGAATATTTGACGTGAAGTACTAGAGGCGAGGAAGGGCCCTGCGCAGCGCCTGCGCGGCCATCCCCGCGGCCAGTCCAGGACCTTCCTCTACCCTATCACTGATTTATTATCACATATAACTTATAAATTCACGAACGCATTTTTCTAAGTTAAATCATAGTAACA
Source organism: Acleris cristana (assembly GCA_948252455.1). Classification (NCBI taxonomy): domain Eukaryota; kingdom Metazoa; phylum Arthropoda; class Insecta; order Lepidoptera; family Tortricidae; genus Acleris; species Acleris cristana. Next base: position 13,728,891 of record OX411772.1, on the reverse strand, counting down.
TTACCTATAACAAATAATTATATATTTATAATTAGGCATTTGATGGCAGTATCGTAACTGGTTGTCTTCAAACTAATTTTAAAATTATACAAACTCTCTAATAGCTAACACTTAGGTATCTAATGGTAACATGACGAGGAACGAAGGTGTGGCGCTCAATGTAATCAATCAAGTGGTTAGCGGTAGATGGCATTCTTTGGAAGTGCCGGAGGCTCAGAGCGCTCGCACGTCGCACACAGTCTGTCAGCGGGTTCTGCGCCGCATTTAACAACATTACACGCAATTTCCAAAACACGAGTGGTTGAATTGGGACTTTACCGGGACGAGATCGTAAGCTATGTGGAAATAATACACGGCTTATTTAGTGTATGGGTAAGTAACGCAGAGACAGCCCTGGGAACACCGACGTCACTCCCATTATTGCAGTTAAGTTGCCCTTTCAGAAATACCATACGTAAAATTGATGAAGTGTGTTCTAGGCTACCCTGTTGCCCCCCATACCGCGTAAGCTGCCACAGGGTTGCGCTGCTATCCACGTGCGGAAACTGCAGTACAATATTTAACAGCTTAATTATATAACTAGAACCTAAGTCCCTATAACGAACTTTTTGGTTGTAACTTATTATATCGGCGTACGTCGCCTTCTCCCTAAAGCTATTGGTAACAGTTCACCGTTGTTGGAACGTTTACGCTAAACATTAACGATCAACCAGAGACTTACGTATAGGCAAATAACTTTTACGGACATTTAATTAAGAAACTGTCAGCATCAAGATTCAAAGTCTCACTGTTGCTAGTTTATGTAGTTCGCTACTTATTACACAAGTAAGTTTTATTTTACTATTATAATTAAAATTTGTATGGGCACGGAATCATTATGAAAGTTCTGCGTAGGATGAAGATAGAAAGGAAATCAACAGAAAATATAAGACCGTACCGAAAGGAATGAAATGGCGGCTTACCTATTCTTGTGTAATAAATGTTTATCAAGGAATGGCATTGTTAAAGCACTGGTCCCGTCGCTGGCGAGGAAGCGATTAGCCATAGACTCTCGCTCAAAAAATGAACAAAAGATCCCGTGTCAATAAAAGAGACTGATATATTAATAGTTGATCGCTGGCTGTTCACACTGCCGGCGAGAACTCTCTAACAAAATATATAGATCCCGAGTTAATAAAAGAGACTCGTATATTTATAGTTGATCTGATCCCTGACACTTCTCGCTTCTCGCTCATCGTCGGCGGTGGGACGAGTGCCTAAGATTTCATAGTTTTTGGGTGTGACACAATTAGATAATTTAAAAATGCAGATTAAGATTAAGTGGACTCTACGATCAAATTCTGATGTGCAAGCAACAGTGCAAATATTGTGAAATTGTGATTGCAGAGTATATTAATATAAGGGAGAGGTCGGAAATAAGTGCGCTATGGTCTTGTAAAAATGGGACGCGTTGAATCAAGACACATTGGCGGGTAAGCGAAGTGAGAGCCTGAAGCACCGACACAAGGTGATGACCGACAAGCCTCGACCCTTGGAAATGCAACTGGCGTGTCCCTACTCCCGGGTACTTATATTTAGTTCAGAATCGGGGTGAGGGCAATAGAATAAAAATATAATGCACGAAACTTTCTATGCGAAGTATTGGCAATAAAAATGCAAAAGTTGTGACTAAAGAACATTATGTTAGTGTATAAACAGCACAGTGCTTGTATACAAAGCAGTCTTGGTAAACACTGAGAGTAGGTACGTACTTAGTGCTACTTACATAATGTTACTTATCGACAAGTCTTAGACAGGTATAATTCACATCATTACATTACACTGGTTAGGTACTCCTATAAAAAATGCAAACTAAAACAGCAATATTCCATGTACAAGAAACATATCTATTTAAAAAACAACATCCTTATCAATATACGTAATAGAGTAGTCTATATTTACAGAAATAATTATATTATGCGATTCTTCTATCAGTTTTAAATAGTAACTAACGTTAGTCTAGATTACACTAATTAGTATACACTACCACGTAGGTATAAAACACGCATTCGAGTCCCTGGCGCTTATCACATAACAACTATTTAATAAAATCAGTCTGTCAATTGGGACGTTTTAATTCCTCTACAATAAACATATCATTACACACTTGCGAGTATGTGGCGTGCCCGCACTGCAGTTCACTGTCGAGGGACCGAGTGCCGCCAAACACTTCCGAGGAGCGCGAGCTGCACGACCGACTAGGAACATGTGAGCGAACTCTTGCGCCGGGCGGTGAACACAGGTGGTGACATAAGATGCGCGGCGAGGACCCTCGCTACTATCTGATCTCCGCCGAGTTTAGGACGAACGGGACATAGAACATCTTGCTCTCGAGCAGGAGGTTCGCTGCCGCTTGGATCTGCGGATGCGAGACAAAATATTACTTAATAACAAAATAAATAGGTACCATTATTATCGCATAAATCTCATAATCTATTTAAGTAACTTGGATTTCCAAACATCAATTCTGAAAGTAATGTTACTTATTTACTTTTGTATTTATTAAACATACAGATACTTAATTCAAGTCTATGCCTCTAGCTAGGGCTATGGATGTTTCTAGTTCTGCGTTAAATATTGAACGCAGAATCCAACATAAATGAAAGGCACAAATTTAAATAATTTTCTGGTATCCTTGGCTTGCTTGCTATCTATAAACCAAAACCAAAATTTTAAAGCTAAAGCTCACCTCAGGTATCCTGGCAAATAGTTCCTGCAATCTGCCGGGGTGGTGCGGCGCAGCATGTTCCAGGTAACTGCGCAAAACTTGCACGTATCGCTCCTGAATGCCTTCGAGTTCCACTTCTAAGACAAAAGAAAACAAGTATAAAGCATACTAAACTCTGTCGCAATCCGTTAATTAAATAATCATAATTTTATTGTTTTTAAGACGGTACCTAATAGTGTCGGCGAGTAAAACTTAGGCTACTCGCCCCTAGATGGCGTTGAAAGGCTAGGTAAGCTGAGCCAATGCCATAGTATCGAGCGAGCGCGGTGCGGCGATGACGTCACACGCTCAGTAGGTCACTCCGATAGCGGGGCAACGACCGCGGCTAGCCGTTGACCTCCGCTCGAGCTCGATGCGTCCTCACTCTATCGCCATTTCGCTCGCACGCGGGCGCATTTACGCGGGTTGGCCGCGCGACCGTTTCATGTGCGCGTTTTACATTGAGCCAAGTTGATGTTTTGTTTTGTAGAGAACAAGGAAGGCAAATAGATAGATGACGGTTTTGTAGGATGTTTTAATACCAATTAAATTGTTTTTCGGATATACATACGTCACAATTTAAAAAAATATTAGAAATGGTAGACTAAGTGTTTATCCACAAATTAATGTACTGTTGGACTTATGGCGTGATAAAACCTTCTGTTTGTGACCTATTAGCAGTGTTCTAACTACGAATAAGGCCTATAATTCCTGTAAATGAGTGTTTATTGTTATAAAACATAGGTATTTTAATTCATATTTTACCTCAGTATTTTCCGCTATGCCCGTACAGCTACGCTGCACTAAAGGGTGTAGTTAGCTACGTCGCGCGCAACCTAATCGCTGTTACGTAAAGTAGGTACCGCTGTAGTACCGAGTATCAGAAGCAACGCAAAAGAGAAAGTACCTTCCGCGCCGCTTTCCGCTCTGAACTGTCCCGTGGCTGACGTAACCATACAACATGCCGTAGAAAGGCTAAGCTTAACTACAACAAGGGCGAATTTTTTGATCTGTGGTTTTTACTTAACTTATAGTTAAAAGTCGTAACCAATGTCACAAAATTAATTTGAACCGAATGTGACACATTATCGATTCTACTTATTTTCGATTTTTTATTTTTAGATGAATTATCCAACGGTTCAAGGAACTCGCACAAGTACAGTTACATTTGGATTAAACCTTCCGACCGTCCTATGGTTATGCGCCTTTGAGAATATACTCGTATATCTATGGGTAGGTAAATATTTGAAAATCCGCAATCTATTTAGTAGTTACTTTGTGAAAGGGTACCGCACTATAGCAGCCGCGACCGCGAGTGTTTAGTCGCAGCAGGCCTGCACTTTGCCTCCGCCTCTTCAATGTTGTGGACACAAGGATTTCCTCAATGACTCACGAACGTAAATATTTTGAATATCGGCAAACCGGCCACATTTTAATAAACGCACGTTTCATTGTAAGTATATAAACTTTAATCAACGCCAGTTAATTCAGTTGTACTTTGAACCGTTAGATTTTATGTCTGTAGATTGAATTAATAATTAACAAATTGAAAGAAGTATACTTATCAAGTGCGGAAAATCAGAATATTTATTTATGATTAACGAATAAATAATATAAGTATTAACGGTTCTATTGACAAATCCGAATTACGCTTTAAGAGAAAATGTCTTATGGAGAGGCGATTTACTTTGCCTGTAAGTGTCCGATGGGATTATTTCATGCCGTAGGTGTCAATAAAAACAAGTTTTTATTGACCTATTTGGGATAAAGCAGACTCATGTTCAATACCATAGCAACGTTGCTCAACACGCACGCGTACCCGCACGAGCTCAGATGCACACACACACAAACGCGGAACTGTTGTGCAAGCGCTTTCCATTTCACTATACCTATAGCATAGCTCATAGTTAGAGTACAGTCAGGGGCAGAAATGGAAACCGTTCTTTCGACTCTACTATCCGGGTACTTTGTTGTTTCGTTACAGTTATTTATGTAATATAAAATCACATTTGTATTTCTAAACTGCTTTTGTCCATTAGAAATATTTCGGTGGTATCAAAGTGAATATAAATAAAGTAAAATATAAAAACAAATCATAAAATAATCCTGTAGGAATATCGTCAACCTCTAGAAGTTTTTTTAGTGTAACTTTAATTTATTTCGATTTTGCATTCCGAAAAGTTGTTTCGTTTTACTGGGATTTAAAAAAGTTTTAAATCTTTCAAGTTATTCCCACGCACATTTAATACCGCGTAGGTTGCGGAGTTAATTAAGAAACGAGATAGAGAGACAAAATTGCTTGTCGAATCTGGATTTTCATTGATAAGGGCAAAAGCGTGACATTCAAAGTCTGGCGCAGACTCATAATTTTCTGAAATTGTGAATACGTTAATGTTTTAACGTACCTATGAATCAAGTGTTCCTCGAATATATTATATCGTATTTAATCCCTAGATAAATGCACGTCTATAGGTATAAATGGAGCGCTATTTATAATCATCGGTACTTTTGATAAGTGCGTTACAATCGTCCTCTAGCGCGGTGAAAATTATTTTCAAACACGGTATGTGAGGGCTGACCTAGTTGCGGCGCGATAACGCAGGATGTCACGCTAGTTTTCCTATTCTCGCTTTTAAGCGAACTTAAGCTTTAAACAGTATAAATTAAAGACTACAATGCTGGGGAACTCAACACTGCAAGTGGCGACTGTACGATAGCTGCTCGCTTGCGTGAAGATATTATGCAGAACTATACACAGTTATGTTTTCAGTTTGACGGAAGAGTAAACTGAGGCATGACAGTTTAACCATAATACTATAAAATAAAAAAAGTAGTGTGACTCAAGGTATTTACGGGTTACTTACTAAAAAATATAGCCTCTGTGATTTGAATGTAATTACTAAGTAATAAAAATATTTTTGTCTGTTATCAAGTTGTAGTACTTCAAATGTAACACGAATGCGATATGTTTTCTAACCAGAACTAGCACAGTATAGTAAGACAATAGTGTCTAACACGAATGTTCGGAGCGGGCAGGGCCTTACCGGCGCGTCCCGAAGTCCCCGATCGTTTTCACAAGCGCCTGCAACTGGGCTACGTGCGCCATAAATCATGATCACTCTAACAACCAGCGCGGGCGCATAGAGCCGCGGCTTTTTCGTACTTCCTACGGTATCCTGACTTTTTACCAAAACTTAATTTGACAAACGTATCATTTTACAAACATTCATTTCGCAAAAATGTAATTGTGCTTAAACCATTACATATTACATAGGCTACATGGGCCTGTTAAATAAGTTAGGTTAGGTTAGACTTTTGACCACAAAAATATAAAATTATGTGGTGGGAAATACATTTTTGCGAAATGAAAGTTCGTAAAATGATATTGTTTGCCAAATGATGATTTGGTAAACCACTTCCTACACAATTCACAGATCGGCCAATGTCCCTTCATGTTTGCCTATAATTGGATTAGCCCTCTGTTCGTTTATTATTATCTGTAAGATTATTTGTCCATGTGTATAATGCTGTATCTGTTGGCGAACCGTTAATAAATAAATAAATAAATAAATTTACAATTACTATCGTAATTTACTAATTAGATACAATGACGGTCGTTCGTCTTATCAGGAAAGTGTGTCACGAATTACAATTTTATTCGTATTGTTACCATTTTCGTCGTTTTAAGTGGCAGATGTAAAAGTACCTATTGCATGACCAAAGCACGTTTATTTGTCTATGACTGTAAATAAAAATAAACAAAAAATGGAACACACAAAATCATGGTAGAAAATGAATCGCACAAGTTTCATTCGCTTGGCAGGCTGACACTGTCAAATACGGTATTACATACACAAAAATACCAATTGGCCGTAAAATTTTGGATATAGGTAAACTGCGCTCAAATTGTTCACTAATCAGTAATCGGAACAGTTTTAAAAACTCATTTACTTAGCCTAATTAACGAGCTTCAGCCCATGAACTGGTGAAAGGTTATCCGCAAACAATTAACACGGTTACGAACAAGAAAAATGCGTCACGAAATGAGCATAGTTTACAAATACCTAAATTATATTTAAAAAAACACAGCACAGACAAATTTTAAACGCATGAACTATCGCTTAGCTAATATTTTTTTACAAATTACATACGCGATTATAGGTGGATCTGTCCAGGTTGAAACCCAAGACGCTTAACACACAAAATGGAATGTGCTCCGTTCCAGTCGAAGGGACGTAATCCCCCAGCAACTGCCCAGGTACATGCTTACCTTGGTTCAGCAGTATGTAGACCTTCAGGCAGACGTACTCCTCCATCCGCAGCTGGATGCGTCGGAAAACACAGGTAATCTGCGTCATTTTCTCTACAACGAGACCGACGTCCAGTCGCAGCTGCTCCAGGGTGATTGGCCGCCCCATGAGAGACGTGAGGCAGTTCTGAAGTGTCCGCAGATTAGCGTTTACCTGAGTGAAAAGGTTAACACGTTTAAAAAAGAGTAGCCATTTATTTAATAATAGCGCAAGTACGAAACCCTTTCAAAAGGGGATTGGTTTTATTATAGGTACTATATTTCCTTCCAAAATGCAAATACAATTAAAATATTTTGTAAAAACAAATGATAAATGTTGCCTCGTTAAATCTGTACGATTATGATTAGGAGCTGTGTAAAATTTGCTTGTGCTAGTAGAGTAGTATTTGGCTTAACTAAAGTTAAAATGTCGTAACGCTAAATGTTAAGAAGAAAAAAGATTAGCTAAAATGCACTTAAAAAAAGCATAACCCGGTTGGGGAAGTTATTTTCGGTATTTTATAATACCGTTTAGATTGTTTAAGAATTTACTATGAGACAAGACAACCCGCACTTTACCTACGTTATGCAGGCAGATTTCGCTGAACATGTTTTGAATAAACAGCTAAACGCCTTGACTTCTAATCTTCCCTTTAGACAGTCTACTTTATTATTCTCAATGTCACGTATTTTGTGTCTAGCAAATGTTTATTTACTCCGTGGCAAATGTTATTCACCTTTCAAAATTCTTATGCGTCCAACCAGCTGAAGGCTGTTCAAATATCCAATGTATTGAATTAGTTTACGAGTGTAATAGAGCGCAATATGCAGCGAGTGCGGTCGAGTGCAGCTAGTTCTCTGCCAAAGGCGGATACTTTCTATCGTGATTACGCAAGAGCCGATGCAGATCACGTAACTGCACTCCGGCAGACGGCGGCGGAAGTCTCTGGAGCGAAAGTGACCCGGTGCGCGGTCCGACGGAACCCGCTCGGCTTCTGAGATGCATTCGCATTTGCCTTCCTATCAAGCCAGGCAACTTACCTCCTGGATGAAGTCGTGCTCGTGGTCGGATGAGGGCGGTGCGTGCGCGTGCTTGCCGTGCATCGCCTGGAAGGCCGCTGTCGTCAGCACAGAAATCTCATGCCACTTCTCCATCAGCAGCTTCGAGTGAATCTCCATTGGAATCTCCATGATGAACGGCAGTTTCTTTGTCCACGCAACCATCTTGTGGACGATGCTGTCCCCAATTTTGCAGAGCTTGTCGCCTATTTCAGAGGTATCGTGGAGGAGGTCCGGGAGGTGGCGGACGGTGGCGATGTCCTCCATGGCGTCGCAGTCGATGAGGGCGCGGATCATGTGCAGCGCACGCTCCAGCGGCACGGCGCGGTCGCGCGACGAGGACACTGCACTCTCGAGGCGAGCCCTTAGGTGAACAACCTGAACGCAACACATCTATATAATATATAAAAGGAAGTGTTCTCAACTAAAACTATTTGATTCTAACCCGGAGAAAAAACATAATATATACGAGTAGGTAGTGAATTTTAAAAGTATTAGCATATAGGGTATAAAAACAATTAGGTAGATACATACCATAGGTACATAGTTTCAAAAATGAAAGTGGACTATTCTAAGATATTTACCTCACTTGGATTTGTAAGTGCAGTTTTAAGAATGGTGCCATTGACGAGATGTGGTGGGAGAGGCGGCATTAGCTCCTTGGGCTTCTCCGGAGGCGACGCCCGGTTAGCCGTCGATGCTGCTTTATTGGCCTTCTTATGCTTCTTATATTTTACCTTGTACAAGTTGTACACCGCCCCACTATTTCGTCCACCAGGCATACGGTCTTCTCGTACAGCTTAAAATAATAAAAATAAGATTAATTATGTATGTTAAACTTCTGATATCATACCACTAACAACACACACACACACACTAAAAATAAACATACCTTGTAAAACCATGCCTTGTTCGATACATTTCTTGAAGCGGCAATACTGACATCGATTCCTTTGCGCTTTTGTGATCTCACAGCCTCCATCAGCAACACACGTATACACTCGCCGATTCTGCACAGTTCGCTTAAAGAAACCCTTGCAGCCCTCACATGTAATGATTCCATAGTGCAATCCAGTGGCTTTATCTTCGCAAATCATGCAGATCATGGGCTGTTCGTCCTCTTCGCGCTCGGTTTCTGGTGCGTAGGCGCGCAGTTCTGGTCTTGGCAAGGAGTGCGGAGAGGGGGCGGGTACGCCTGAGGCACTGGCCGCATTGCCAGCCGCCGCGCTTAGGTTTAACGCGTGCAGCTGCTGGTGTGCTGGGAGCTGTGACACATCCCCGGCCCAAAGAAGCTCCATGTTCAGCGGCGGCCCACGCTGCCGCCTCAACTCGCCGCCTAGGTTCAGCAGGAGCCTGGCTGCTGACTCCTCGCTGCATGTCGTAGGATCGGGTGTCGGTGGTGCTGGCGTGTGTGAGCCGCTTGGCGCCGTGGAGGTCTCGCCGCCGGGGGTCGGAGCTGGCAGGGTCCAGAACATTGTGCGAACACCGCCAGATTCACCCATGATTACAGCAGGCGCTCCTCTCCATTGTGAAGGTCCCCTTGCTCCCACCTTGGGCTCCTGAGGTTGCGGGGGGAAGTGGCCTCCTATCAGTTCGGGCTTGACACCGTTGATGCACGCCGCCGGTGGCCAGGGCCCCGGAGTGAGGGTGGAATGCACGCTTGGCGGCGCCGGAGCATGCGCGCGCGGCCTGTACGGAAGTGGTGGCTCTAGCGGCAAGCCTTCCAGCTTTACGGAGGAGTGCTGAGTGGGCGACGTGACGCCGTGTTTAATGGCATGCGAATTTTCAGACTTGTTAGAGCCGGCGGCTCCCTCGAACTTGATGACGGAGTATGGTGGCGCAGAGCGGATGACGGTAGGGTGGCAGACCGAAGTCGGCGTAGGCGAGCTGCCGCCGTCGAACATGGGTGGCGGGCGCGGCGGCGAGCTGCAGCCCGCGTCGGCCATGCGCGGCGAAGGCGGGGCCGGGTCCGGAGATGAGGTGCTGGTGTCGGCGGCCGACTCGCCTGCGGAACACAGCACGGTCAACCGAGCAATAGAGGACCTCACGCTTAAGCGCGGAAAGGAAGAGAGCACCGCGGACTTTCAGACGCAAGAATAGAAACTGGGTGAAATGTCAACGACCGCACGGAGTGGCCGCGAGGCGCGGGGCGGGGACGCGACACTGCACTTCCCGACGCCGCCGACTAGATTAACCGTTGCGTCACGACGCCGCAAGCGTCACTGTAGCCTTATAGAAACTGATTTATTTCGTAACGCTTAACTCGTAAGACGTACTATCTATATGATATATTTATATTTTATCGATGGAGGTATATTTAATGTAACGTTGCGGAATAGACATGGTAATAGAATATATGTATAGGAAGCGTTGAGCAGGCGCGAGATGCGGCGCGGGCGAGGAGAAAGTGAAAGCAGCGCAGATGCGGCGGCGCCCGGAAGCGCTGCGCTCGCGCTCCGCCGCGCCCGCGCGCCGCAGCCGCCACAAAGGGCTATACCTACGTCACTCGCTAATTGTACCGATAAAAATATTAAAATCTCCCACCCCATACAATAAATTAGTAAAACAATTATCAAGGTTGAATAAACTGGCGATTTGTGCACTTTGAAGAAAAACTAACTAAACTACTCGTAAATTTGAAAATATTTTTATTTGATTTTTAAAACGCTTTCTTTATAGACACACACATTTACCGACTTTTTATGAGTAAATCCATAGGTGTCGTTACCCTCACGTGATCGCCTTACATAGCTATGCACAAAGTCCGACGACTCCTAAATATGAATAATCACATAATTGTTCAGGCGGATTTAACCCCAGTAGTACAGTTCGGCGTGTAGCCGTGTTACCGGCGCGGGCGCGTGCGCGTTGTTTAAAGAGGAAAAGCGACAAAGAAAGTTTTCCACAGCTGCGGCGGCGCGCGGGCGTCGGTCGCGCGCTGTGAGCCCGACCTACCACACGAGTGCGCCGCTCCCGCCCCCCTGCGCGTCCCGATCCCTCCCTCCAGCCACTATTAGGTCACTCCGGCGGCCGTGCGTGCGAAGTGCAACACAATGACTAGTCTAGTGCAACGCGTGCACCGCTCTCGCTTCGAGGACGAACTCTATTTCACTGTCCTTTGCCACGCTGGTGGGGACCGATCTTTCTAGCCACGTGATGCAATCACTAGGTTCTAGGCGATCATACCATAGACATTACGTCCCGGTTTAATTGCAAGCTGTTATGTGGTCGAAGTTGGCTCATGATCTATGATCATTCTGGCTTTGGCGGTTACCGCGGAAGCGAGATGGATTATGAGTTACATTATAATTCGTTTTTGTTTCTCACATCCATGTGCCATGTATAATTTACCAACAAGTCTGCAATGTTAAATACAATACACACTAAGGCTGGGTTTTATAAAGATCCGTTAGATCAAATTTCGGTCAGGAATGTCAAAACTTGTATGAAGTTACTAAAATTTGATCTGACATATTTTACTAACGGGCTTTTATAAAACCGGGCCTAATACTATAGCTTTAGGAATAAAGCGAGTGACATAGAGAGACAAGGCAAAGGAGCTGTTCTGTGGTTCACTCGCAGTGAAGGTCGCACACGGTCAGCGACATGCCCAATCTAGGTCACGCCCCTGCTCTCGGCTTTCCCGGGAGCCACGTGTAAGCCCCTTCATGCTTCTACCCTACGTAATCCAATCGTAGCAAAAATAACAGATCTCTAACCCGCGCTTGACACAAAAAAACGCGTCCACAGATAGGAAGAACCGTACTTAATTATTTTCGTAGCAACCGTAGTCACCATGTTTGTAAATAATTCAACGTTCAGCACGTCCATGCACACTCCTGCGTTATCGCAAGGCCTTCGGTGTTATGAGTACGTTGACTCTTAATCTCGTAAATTATTCCCAACTAGGTATTTACACAATTAGTTGCTCATACAGATCTGCGAGTCATATATTTAGATACATTTCAAATAACGATACCGTCGCACCGACGACATTCTTGAATGGGACCTAACCTAAAACGGTTATCGCGTAAAAGTCCTTGAATATTAGTGAGGATTAAGGTTACCACGAATGTAGTAAGCGTAGTATTAGAATCCAAGTTTCCCGGTCGTGATATCTTTTGGTTGCGTTTGATTTGGGTATGACGCAGTGACAGTGCTTATCTGTGCAGCGACTGCAGCGAGTGCACGCGGCCGGCGGCGCGTCATCGGCGTCACTATGCTGCGTCAAGGGACCGAGTAGCCCTGGGCTTAAAAAATCGCGTTGGACACTTAGTCATACATCGGTATTTGCATGGATCTGGGTTTTTTTTACAGATGTTTTGTATGCGATATTTGGCAGCGTGTGCAAGGTGTTACGAGTACGATCCAGAATAACCAAATTACCGAAACACTATACAAGTGATCTCAAAGAATAGAATAGCAGAGGTTAACTCATCAAGAGCGAACGCCTCGAGCGAAACGTTACGTCGCATGCCGGCGGGCGGCCGCACATCTTTCTCTCACTCATGTCGTATTCATGAGGCTACAATAGCAATAATTACGCCACTACTTTATTGCTTTCACCTCTTCTGAGTTTACGTAAACTTTCTTTATCGCTGTGACTTCACACGAGCGTCACGCTTATATAATATTAATAATAATAAAATATATCACTAATTAATTTTTGTTCAATATTTATCTACAATGTTATTTGTGTAGTAAAAGTGAGCACCTATTGATTGCACTAATAAAAGTTTGATAGTATTTAGATTTAAAAAACCAAAATTTACAAAAGAAATTTTATAATAGGGATCTATTCCAGCTAACCTAGGAGTACGTCCAATTCGCGAGGATAGCTTTAAGTTACATGTGACGTATAGAAATGTAAAATAAAATAGGTTTAAAGAATTATTTAGGAGTGGTCTGATATATTTAAATCGTAATATATTCTTGGTTCGAGGTAAGACCCCCGACAACCGGTTTTTTCCCTCGCCTGGAAACATGGAAGCTTGGGAAAGGATAGCGACAGCTAATGTCTTTTGCCATTCGACGCAAAGGAGGGCGCGGCCGAGCCGGATCTCATTTTTGATATTTTTCGGCGGCTCGTGAGTGAAAGTCGCGGCATTTCACCGAACCGGTCCCGTGTCGCTCACGGCCCCATGCCGAACGCGTTATTTAACTTTCGTTAGATGACGATTATTATCAAGCTAATTTGTTTACGAATATCCAATTGCGTAACTTCCATAAAATCAGTATTTAATTTTGAATTAAATTAAATTAAATTTCACGATCTGCCATACAAATCTAAAAACGAGACAACTTAATGATCTCGACTCTACAATTTATTCATTCTTGGTGAAATGATCGATTAATGTAATGCTGTAATAAATGGTTATTCTTCGATCAAGATACCTACTTAAAAATTGAATTCAATCTAAACGTGTTCTATTTCAAATGTTAAAATTAAATTTAAATTATCATTACAGAGCGAATTCGCTGTCGCAGTTGAAAGTGATAGTTACGAGTAGCTCGCGAGCGGCGGCGCGTCGCAATGCTCGGCTGACGCGGAATAACAAACAGCCGACCTTGCGTTACTTTCCTAGTCCAATCTTTGTACTTTATCGCTTTACTGAAAAACGCATAAGTTCTATTCTACTAAGTAAAACTATATTGCTTTTGACAAGTTATCGTATTGTCAACGTTATGATGATTGCTCTTATTTACTTGACAGTAATCGCGCCCAGGCCCAGGTACTTACAGTGAACGAATCATGGACCTAAAATTATTTTGGTATTAACGATAACAGCTCGATGTCTATTTTCTGCATATTATTTTTAGCAGGCATATTTTGGCCGATCTGGACATCTATTCTACTGGGTAAAACAATATAGCTTTTGCCCGTTATCGTACTGTTTTAACTTTACTACTGTAAACTAGTACTGTAAACTAAGAGCTATTATACGTTGACAATACGATGACAAGTCAAAGGTAAATATTGTAGACGCAAAATCCAGAAGCCGCATTACGAGCTTTCAAGAGCTGAGCCGAGATTCTAGGCGGCAAAAACCATAACGTCTTTGACCTGTTATCGTATTGTCAAAGTTTTGATAGCTCTTATTTACTTTATAGTAATGACAGCCGAGTTAAAAACAGTACCATAACAGGTCAAAGACGATGTGTTTTTTACCGCCTAGAATGGAGGCCCTGACAAGTTGCAGGCAGTGAAAGAGACAGAGCTGTTCGTCTCCTAGCTGTATTCCTTTCGGTGACTGCAACTTGGCAGGTTTTTAGAGCTGTAAAACCATGCCCATGCCCATAATCTAAACAATTGGTTTTAATGTTGGTAGGTATCTATCTTAAACATGGTTTTCTTAAACATTCGAAGTGCTCTCTCCCATAATCGGCGCTAAAGATGAAACGAATCTCACGAAAGTAAAATACGAAATATCTGGTACTTACAAGCTTTCCAATCTTCACACGTATATGCATCTGCATGTTAAAAGAAATAAAACGTATTATGCACCCATGGAAAATTGAACGCTTTAACTTATTCGATATCAAAGAAAAAAAAATGTTTACAATAAAATAGGTAAGTATGTTACTATTGGGTGCTGAAAACTAATGTAAAGGAATGTATGGAATATTAACGTTATTTTAAACCAGCAAGATCAATATTGATTGCCGATGTTGCTGCAACTAAACAGAGTTGAAATGCTTACTTACCATCGCTACTACATCGGGAGTCAACTTTCCGCCTCTTCAGTTTTAGATCTTGGAAGAGACTCATGTTGTCAAGGTCACACGGGCCACGGCTGAGTGTCATTATTCCTGCAGACAATTCAGAAGGTTACAGTTAATTATACATTTTATTTACAATCATGACGGACATGGCGGTCATTCTAGGTCTATTCCGACTAGTTCCATTATTAGTTCCATTGATGGAACTAATTACATTCAACAAAGAGGGTCTCCTTAACGGAACTACCTGGACTTTTTTTCCAAGTAGTTACATTAATAATGCAGGGTTTAATTTAAATAATGGAACTAGTCGGAATAGACCTCATTCTTAGCGAGCGCGAAAAATACTATACTGTCTGTGTAACAGTATCCCCATAGGTCCAGGATACTCACGGCACCCGGGTATCCTGGCGGGCTTCTCAATGTAGAAGGGCCCTGCAACTTTGGGGTGGACATCATGCATCATTTTGCCCCCGATTTGTTTCGAGCGCTTAGTCTAGCGCGGTATTAAACCTCTCTCGTCGCCGTTCCCAAGTGACTACGCAGCTCCGCGAATGACCCCATATTTTATTTAAGAACGTTTTTCAATCAGTTACGTAGGAAACTTTAATGGCTTTGATAAGGGCGTGGAATTCGCAGTGCCGCGTACGCGTACGCACATTGACGGCGTGTGCTACAAGTATGTGTAGATGTTGTTGAACATTATTCGTTTATTTATTGTACGCTTAATGTGGTACTTTTGGAGTGAAATCTATGATAAAGATAATGTTTTTAAATCCCTAAGCAAAAAATTCAATAAACAATTATCAATTAGGTCTGTACATCCTCTTAGTATTATATCTGTTACAACCAAATAAAGTTTAAATCGTATTTAGATAAAATATGTCTTATCTAAAAGACCAATAGTTCTTGAAATTAGTGGAATGACGTTTGATAGTAAATTGGTTACATGAAGTTATTGCGTACGGTGCGGACGGACTCATTAATACACTCGGGAATGAATGGAGGGTCCCAGACATCGTCACCTGTTACTGTTTCCTAAACAATAAGTTTTATTATTGCTTAACTCAGTGCTTTTCGCTCATTTGATAAAAGTAAGTACATAATTAGTTTCTGAACAACACGTGAGCAATGAGCCAGCGCGTCAGTTGACCGGCGGTTTACGTGACAATGACCGATATCAGTTCTCATTAACGACCTAGGGTTGCCGTCTTGTTTACTGTTAATGTAGACACTACTTACAAAGCGCCCGGTATTTGGCATTAACTCCGATACACGCAACTCGAAAGCTAAATCTGTTCTGGACGCTACTCAAAATCTACAACAATTATCGAGCTCTGGAAATTTAGATTATGTCAAAAAAAGAGCTAGTTAGTAACCCTAATGATCACTATTCGAAAGGTCCCTGGCCTTGACTGAAGTGCGAGCAATTTTACAGCTGCTCTATAAATAAAGCACTTATTTATTGACTGAGGTCATTTAACTCTGCTTCAAACTGTTTTGCATAGGTAGGTAAAGACGTTCACTCGTGTTTTCTATGCGAACTAGATTTAGTGATTCACAATTGGGAATGTAATTTATGTCTTTGAAATGTGTGGGATACATGTTTTACAAGTACCTATTTAAAGATGTGTTTGTCTTTCCCTTCTAAATCGAGCTGAAGTAATGACTGTGTGCGATTTCGATGCGGTCGAACCGGACTGTGTCGACCTTGATAGGTTTTATGCGACGTACATATTATATTAATAGCGGTGTTAAGCCAATGCACTATTACTCATCAAGTATACGCACATGCAATAACGTGCACCGTTATATAATACCTACCAGCGTAGGCAACCTTATCACGGTGTATACCTAGCGCCACAAACACCTACTACTGAACACGGTGTTATATTGACAGTGAGGCACAAACTTTAGAAGCCTACAGTACTTACTTGACGTAGTTTTGTAAGCCATAGTAATAGTAGTTGAACTAATGTGTTTTTTTATGGATTGCCATTGATAAGAAACACATTCATGTAAACGTCATTTGAGTTTTCGATTATAGAAACAATTTCCTGTCTAAAGTGCATTTTATGACGTCAAAAATGTTGCATGAAATGGAATTCGCAATGCAGTTTTAACAACCAACGTATCTGTACAAAATACCAATTTGCAAGCAGAAGAAACTACCTGTAATTTTCCAATAAATAGAACACAGCTTTTTAACTTGGTAAATAGTAAATACCAACATACAAACCCATTTTTTGGAATGGTTATTTTAGTAGTAAAGACCAAACGTTATTTACAGGTACGTCTCTTGGTCGTTAGGGTTTCGACGAGCAATAAATGATTCGCAAGCAGCCGCAAACACCATTTACGCTATACATTACTAACATCAGAGATTTGCTTTAAAACTACGGAACCCTAAAAAGGTTTGTTTCCCGATTGCTATTTTATAGAAATACTGGTGACTATGCAATATTTTGATTCAAGTAATAAACTCGTACTATACGTCAAGCAGTCTCAAGCTTTAAAAGCAGAGATTTCAAATTTGTTGATATTTAATTTCGTAGCTGCTCTGCTTCCTGCGGTGGTTAAAGCAACCGTGATGAAAGAGGGAGTAATTCTTTGTCTTAGTGTTTAGTATAAAACAATTTCAATAGGTTAAATAGTAAGTAGGGACCAATTTTATGACTCAGGCATGTAATCCAGGTCTCAAGTTCAAAAGGTCAGAGTTCTCGCAACACGTTTACAGTGGGGAAAGTGACAAATGGAATAAGGCACGAAGGATTGACCGAAGGTGAGGCGGAGTGGGCTCGAGTCTTATATTGAGCGAGTTCGTGCGGAAGCGGAGGCGGCCGCGCGCAGGGTCGCTGCCGGCGCTGGTCACTTCACGTTCGCGCTTTGTTCGACCGATACTTGAATATCAATCAACAGACAATACGTACGCGAACCAACCTAGCTTGGCAAATGTCCCTTTTATCTTGCAATCTTACTTACAAGTTGGTTTAATCCGACGCAAAGTACATCTTTTCAACTAATGGATGGGGAAAGCTAAGGAGGAGTAGTGCCCATACTAAATTGCAAACGGTATATTAACGGGGGTCAAGGAGTATTTAAAAGGGCGAGTCGTATACCAGTCGTTACGTTACAACAATCAATGCTGACAGAATTGCGTTTTTCGGGACGCTGAATTTATACTCCATTGACAAAATCATTTGCACATCCGCATTGCAAATGAAAAAGTACCGACTTAAACCAAATAACCAAATCTGTGATACAGTAATTGATAAGTCTGAACTCGGAAATGTCCAACGTCACGGCCACCGCTGCCCAGAGTCTAACACACATGACAGTGATGCATGGGACTACATACGGTACGATACGGTACTATGAAAACCTTTTGTCTACATAATAATACAGTTGAAAGCAAAAATACGGTTCCAAACGCATATACGCATAGAACAATGTGTTTATTTGGTTATCCAATAGATTGCGACGCGTCTGCCGAAACTTCGAAAGCGCGGTGTCTGTCATTTGCTACAGTGCAAATCCCAAACAAACGTCTTCGAGATCTTTACTTATGCTTCTTAAATGCTAATACCTCTAGAATCCTATGTAGCGTTGCAATTTGTCCAATTTAAGGAGAAAGAGCTATTTTACACATTAGTAGCTCATCCCCGCGATTCCGTCGGCGCTGAATTGTCTTATCAGTATTCCTTCGGAAACTATCCCATTTCCCGGGGTAAAACTCTATGTCCAACTCCGGGCTATAAACATCTCTTAAATTATAGAAATCACAGGTTTTTCTAAAACGAAGACTCAGCACAAAGGAGACTTTATGAGGGATTTATTTTACTTAGCTTTCGGATTCTATCTTATTTTTATAATTTTTATAAAAGACAAATCAGTATTTCAGAAATTAAGCATGAGACACCCCATGTGTTACTTTACAACATAAAAAATTTAGCATTAAGTTTCGTAGAATTGATATTCAATGCCAGAGAGCGCACAAACCCTGTGCCGTAATATTCTTAGAAATGTCTGACATTTATGACAAGTGGCACTGATCTTTAGAACGCATCAAACCACTCAAAGCAAGAGACGCAAGAGACGCAGCAGGCGAGTGACAAGGTTGAATGAAATAGTTTTGGTATTGCATCATCAAATAAAATGTTAACACGACCGCTCCAAACAGCCACCAGGAAGTGCAAGCTTCCGACCGCGACTGGGCCGAAGGTAAAATGTGTATAACTTATTGTTTTTTACATCTATTTACTACCTGTTAAAATCATAATTGATAAGAAGGTCAAAGAGTTCCGTTCTTTCTTCCGCTGTTCGTTAGCTAGAAGTTTAAATCAGATATCTTTCCAACGTGGTAGAAATCAATTTATCATTGTTTTCGGATTTATCAAGCTTATTTTATTAATTACCTTTTCATAAGTAGATGCAATGCTTCCTCCACAATCTAACCATCTAAATCCACTACCTGTCTGCGACCAACTGTTGTCGCGTCTTGTGGTCATCCATCCTCAGCGTATGTTTGCAAGGGTAATCGATTTGCATCGCATATACTTGTCGTGTAGGAAGTGGATTCGATTCCGGACAATGTCAGTGTCGCGGCGAGGCCACCATCGGCCATCCGGACACACGGCCATCTTTAAACGTGTTGTTTTCGTTTATAATTAATTAGGCGCCACAGAAATAAAGACTTTTGTGAATAATATTTTTGTTTAAAGTTGCTAAATTTGACTGCCATATATTATGTGAAGGTATAAAAAACAAAATACCTTTATGCTTTATGCTTTTGATAACAAAGTAAATAGGCATAACCTGTACATATAAAATGCCCGCTTCTGACTGACTGTCAGATACCGCCTTAACGAGTTGGTAAAATGGACGTGCACGGAAGAAACACAATTAAGAAAATAAAAACTAACCCCGATGAGAGTAAATGAAAAAAAAACATGTTTTAGTGCGCCCCTAAGGTACCGAAGTAACATTTCCCCCAAACCAAGTCCCTAGGTTTAGCGGTCTAGGCTGTGCGTCTCTGTCGGTCAGTCATGGAAGAGTTATATATTTATACCATTACGGAGCGACTGATAATAAAACAACTAATAACATTTGATTATTATAATCATAAGGCGAGCATTTTTGTCTACTTAATATAATATTTTGAGATTAAATTTGGAAGGCCTTAAGAGTAATTTCGGCAAAGCATGAGCCTCTCGTGGCCTCCGCGCGGCACCTTGACATTTTCCTTCCACATTCACACTAAAGCGTTCCATTTTTAAATCATATCCACTTCCTATCTAAACACTTCCTCAAAAATATCGTAAATGTTGATCTGGGCCTCTATTCTACTCGGTAAACCAATATAGTTTTGACAAGTTATCGTACTGTTTTAAGAGGATTATGGAGCAAGACTCCTCAATAGCATGGCATTAAAAAAAACATACAGATTCAGCTCCGGGCGATAACGTTTCTCACACCCTAAATTAAGTCCGATTTCCGCGATCTTTAAATATAGATAGTTAGATAGTGGATAGTTATTATGATATACTAGATTTTAACGTTTCCGTTTCTTTTTCTTCATTTTATTTTTTCCAAGAATCATTTTCTTGGAAAGGGAAACGTCAAGACTTAGTTTTTCATAATAGGTATATTTAAAAATCGTAAATATCGGACTAGGTTTAAGGGGGAGAGAAACGATATCGTATTTTGTATGGAAATTGTCAGTTTCACAATCCTCTTAACTCGGTTCCCATTAGGTGCAGTCACCAGCAATAATATATTATCCTACATTGGTCTGTCATATCTGACACGTGTCTTTTACTAGAGGCATAAGAGCAAGTCAGATATTTTTGAGCCCAATGTTGAATAATATATTATTTCTGGTGACTGTACTGTCAAGTAAATAGGAGTTACCATAACAATGACAATACGACATAGATATATCAATATTCAAAATATTTATCCAGAAAATTGCCCACATGAGAGCTCTTTTACACGTCGGTAATATAGAGTGAATCTACCAGAGCGCTTTGGACAAGACCATCATTGCGGAGAAAAAGCGCCGCAAGAAACTCCAGCATAAGGTCATTTTTTCAATGATAAAACCATAACACTTAAAAGTGACTTACATTAAGTAATAATAAGGTAATAAAGTAATAAATAATAAATGATTATATTTAACTAGCAAAAATTAAATTGTGACAATTGTAAGGTCATTAAATATTATACTAAAAATAATGACTATGAGAACAACACGACGGGGTCTTTACGTCAAAAGCCATAACTAGAATAATTAATTGAACAACAAGTCCTTGCAAACGTGAACAGAACAGACCCCACAAACAGCACCCGTTCACGAGTATGACGCGTACTCAGCCATCGCCTCTCAACCATGTGTTCGGGAAAGTGCCGATCCGATCAACGACGCCGCCGTAAGTAAAGACCTTTGAGCGAGCATGACATGCTGCCGGGCAATATAAAAGTAATATTCCGTGAAACAGCTGCCGGCGAGAAACATCACAGTGTGTTCTCGTTTAAAAGCGTCTTGTACACACAAAAACTAATAAAGATAAAATATAAATAGTAAACATAAAATTGAGTGCTTGAATACACAGTTTGCTTAAAGGCTATGTTTATCAAGGTACAAATATTGTAAATATCCTAGAGACTACTTAAATACGCCTTGGTCACCAATGAAGTCATTTACAGTGTAAGATGCCCTACCCAACAAGCAGCGCTTGGTGTGTGACTTAAATTTATTGAACTGCAAATTGACGACATCAGATCGTATCTTATTGTAAAAACGTATACAGTTCCCCGCAAACGAAGTACTTACTTTACGGAGATGTTGACCTCGAAGAGCGAGCTTATCCCTATTTCTACTTAGTATTTAAATTATGAACGTCGCGGTTATGCGTTTGCATACATACATAATATTCTTAAAGATATAAATATTGAGACGCGACTGTAAGAATATTGATTCCTTTTAATGTATCCCTAAGCGAAACACGAGACCCCAATTGATAAATAGCACGTACAGCCCGCTTCTGTAATACAAACGTTGTATAATACAAATATTAACATTGATAACATGTCAAAAAGCGATATGGTTTTACCAAGTAGAATAGTGACCATGACTTTTTAAGGTTTGCATCTCTAGGCGTATTGAAAGTCTTATTTTTGAATATCTGTATGACTCAATGTCAAAAACAGGTGAAGATTCAGAACACGATAATACAATTCGTTTTTGTGTATCTCATGAATGAAAAAGCCGAGTTTACTTTTAGCTCAAGATATAATTCTAAAGCATACTCAACTTTCAGAATAAACAGTACCTTTGAAGAACTAACTAGTAGCATAGGCTATCAGATCAAACACGTTGACGCACAAAACGCCGTAGCTATTAGAGCACGAAGTCACGACCGCGACTCTAGGTATTCAAAATGGCGAACAATGTAATTTCTAATGGCCGGGCCAACCCGCCTATTATCATTTAAACTCAACACCGGTATCCTCCCACTACAATACATTGAAAGGAAACAGTGACATTCAGTACCTTTTTCGCTTTCACTATTGGAAAGTGAGCGTAAAAAACGAATTTCGGCAACATCAAAATGGCGGGCGGTCGTCGACCCCATCGAGTCATAGACCATAGAAAAAGGGGAGTCCGTATTGTAGCGAAAGTAAAAGCGAGGCCGGTCATAGAGCTACGGTAATGCCGTCACGAGCGCGATCCACGAGATGATTCGGGAATGTCACGGTTACCGCTCGGGCCTTTTGTTGGGCAACCGTACGGAGCGTACACCAATTTATTACGTTTGCACAACACTTACTTTTAAATGAAGTAGTTTTTAAGGCAATTCACCGTAATTTTCCAAATCACCCTAAAAGGGCCCAGGTTAATATGAATTGATACAAAGACCAATAGTTGGCCAGTTACGTAAAATAAATTTACTCTTTAAGGCTCTTGACAAAATAAGAATAGTACATACATTATTTTTAGGCCTCCTTATTATTATGTTTATTAGCCAAATCTATCTATCAATTTCGCATCAGTACCTATTGTAGACTGTACAAAGGCTTATAAGGTGCAGGTTGCAAGACCACACTGAGTAAATCAAGTGGGTAGCATTCCCAATTCACACGCAACTTTTAACAGTTCAGGATTGATCCTTATTGGCCAATAACCCAGAAAAAAATCTGATTGTTTTATTATAGGGGTTAAATCGTTCTTTGTTATATACCTTATACTAATATATGTATATATTATTGCTGTTTCGTTTATCAGAATTTTCATTTGTGTGAAAATATTTTTTCTCAGAACACATTAATTTCTCAAAATGTTTAAAGACATACCTACCTACAGACCATGTAGGTTAGGTTATGTTAGTTTTATAACAATCCAGGAAAGTTAAACGGTTACAGATAAAAAGGATTTTCGGACAAATGAAAATTGGGACAAACGCAACAGGGGACGAAAGTTTTTCGAACTTAAGAACTGAGACAATAAAATTATTAGCTGGTTGACTGGTACAGAATGCCGTTAGGTATTATATTTAGGTATTATTATTACCTATCACCTTTTACACTCAAATTTATATTTTTGTGCAATAAAGATTAAGTAATAAAAAAAATCTATCTTTCAGATTTCCCAGCATATTTACTGTTAAGTAATAGGCACTATTGCAAACCATCGTGCAAATAATTTTACATATAATTCATAAGCCAGCAAAACACTCTAGGTTATGCACTTAAAAGAAAGAAGAAGAAATTGAACAATACACCAATGTTTTGTATTAAGAAGTCCTTTTGGACTTAGTTTTAAAAGCGAGTACTTAACGAAGGCTTTCTAAACTATTTATTTTACGAGTAGTAGTACTTTTAAATTTCGAGACTAAAATTAAAGGAAAATCATCCTGTTGAACAACCTTTCCCCTAATATTTGTCAGTTTTCTGCGAACCAAAAGCCATATTGCTTTATTGAACATTGGCGTTCTTACTTCAGAAGATACAAGGAGTTTTTTTTTAATATTCTTAGGTTTTGTACTTGTAACAGTATTAACCTAAGATTATCCAAGTTAATCTTTTTTAGGAAGCCAATCGAAACCCTAAACACATCTTTTATCTCTTACATCTCTTTAATTGCCGTTCGTTAGTCTTGCAAAACTCTAGAATGGCTCGACCGATTCGAACTTTTTTTGGTTTTGTTTGTAAATTTTAGAAAAAGTTATAGTATTAGTACTTATATAAGTACATAAACATCGATTGCCGTTGGTTAGTCTCGCAAAAAATTGATAATGGCTCAAATGATTTATGTAAAAAAAATGTGTTCGTAATTGTTAGGACAAGGATTGCATAAAAAACACCCGGGGAACATCTAGTCACTTGTAAAATATTACCTTTATTTCGACTTCAACGGAGAACTTTCATAGTTTCTGCAAGACGAGCGGACGAAGTACGTAGCAGCAGGCGTAGCACCCATGCTACGGTGCTACGAATGAAAACATTATCGACGATCTCACAATGTAGTTAAGGATTCTTTTTAAAAAATTGCGCTTTTAAAAACATTTCATTAGCTGATACACATTTAAAAATATATATATTTAAAATAAATACAAATAGTTATTTCGCTTTGCATGACACAGATTAAAGTAAAAGTACGTAGCAAAGAAACTTATATGTTTTATAGTGAGTAAAATGTCTTGTATTTACCCATTGTGGAAGTCATGGTGTTGTGGCGCGCGGGCGCAGATTCGCGCGCCTCTTCCGGCCCCAGCTTGCACCGCTAGTCCTGGCACATCACACCAACCCAGTTCCAAATACACCAATCACCTCTTTAATTTACGTCTCCGAAAATTCTGGGACACACCAACTCTCAGCATAGTTTTCCAATAAGCACTCTGTTCAGCATCTCGCACTGCCTGTGGAACAAACGCGAGGATAGCTCGAATGCGCTCCCCGAACCTCTCGATTCGGCAAAGTCACGATAACGACTGCGCGA
Source organism: Acleris cristana (assembly GCA_948252455.1). NCBI lineage: Eukaryota > Metazoa > Arthropoda > Insecta > Lepidoptera > Tortricidae > Acleris > Acleris cristana. The sequence goes on along the minus strand of OX411772.1, from coordinate 13,704,081 downwards.
ATGTCGTCATGTCGAAATTCGAAACACTTTCACCTAAATATTCCGCCTGTTTCGGACGCGGGCGTCGCTCTCTGCGCACGCACACACCGCCGCTCCGTTAGTTCTCAATTACGTACGCTGTAAAAATTGCGTCAGTGTTTTTCGTAGTCGACCTTACGTTCGACGAGTGCGCCGCCGAAATATAGTTATCTCGCTCTGGTACTTATTAACCGTTACGCGTAGAGTTTTTGTTTCGTTTTTTTATCTTGCGCACACACGCGCCAGTGCGGATTTCGATAGCAGGGTCATTGACCGATGAAAAAAATTCTTTAGGACTGCAAAGTTGATGGTAATGGTAGGTGTTGTGTGTTAGGATGGGTGGCTCAAAGTGGCCATCAAGTGGCGTCTCCACGCGACGGCGCGCTTCGCGGATCTAGGTCAGCGTGCGCGCCGCTCCCGATGCTACCCGCGGATTATATTAAAAAATCATTAACAATGACTTTAGTTTCTCTCGATAAACGAAACGCGGCGCAATTACAAAATATAAAACGATAAACCGGCGGCATGGACGTTAAGACATTTTTAAAGGACACCATTGTAGAAGATATATAAAATTGATGTTTTCTAAAATTTGAGATGTCTTTATATTATACAAATACTAGCTGTCCGCGCCCGGCGCCGCCAGAGAGTTTTTTTTTTCAGGCAAGCCTCATGAAATATAATTTACGACCTATTCTCAGACCTAAAAAAGAAAAGAAAAGAAGAAATTTTGTGTGTGTATTCATACACACACAAAATTTCATAAGAATCGGTCAAGCCGTTTCGGAGGAGTTTTGTTACAAACACTGTGACACGAGAATTGTATATATTAGAGATATGCAAGATTTATGTTGGTCCTAGTAATATTAGACACTAACCTCAACCTTTCTTAACCTTTTACACAACGTGATCGCAATAGACGTTTAGATTTGATTTTATTCATAATCTCCTTCATAACTTGTGGCCTTGTCGGTAGGTACTGTTTACAACCGTACCTGTGTCCGTAATGCAATAAATGAAAGCAAATTGTTATTAAATGGTGGCAGGAACGCAAGCGCTATGTATGTGCACCCACACTTCTATGAACTCTCATGCCAATAACATAACCTAGTTTATTGCGTTTTTGTCTAAAAGGTTAGGCGGGCCATCGGCACACTTCGGTTTTGGATTACATTAAATCGGAGTTCATTCGCATCGGCCGCGATTTGGCTATACCTATGAGTATGTGTGGACCCGAGCAGTGACATATCGATAAGCGGTTTATTTGAAAACGAAAACACATCTGACTCTACATTTTGGTCCTTAACAATATCAAAATCTCAAAATCTGTATATTACCACTTATGTTGATGAAAAAATCACAAACGCTATGATACAAAGTAAAGTTCTTAAATTAACATTGATTAACTTCATAGTTAATGAATGTAAATTCGGTCATTTGGAAAGGATGGATGAAAAAAGATTGACGAAAGAGATATACAGAGCGAAAGTGAGTGGAAGGGTCGGAAGGGGCCGCCCTAGGGGTACTTTTTCGAATCAAAACGGAGAAATACTGGAAAAGGGCCGAATCTTAAGTACCCGAAACCGACGTGCGTGTATGACTCGATGTATGAATGTGGAAGAAGCGAAAGAGATTTGTCAAGATCGTAGCAGATGGAAAGAAGTGGTCTCTGCCTACCCCTCTGGGAAACAGGCGTGATTTAATGTATGTATGAATGTAACTTCATAGTTAAAGGATTTTCATGCTTCATACTTAATAACAAGATACAAGTAAGTAAGCTTTTAAAACGCAAGTATCGCGAACAGATAATATTTAGGTACCTCTAACCATTGGTCTCGACACAGCTAGGAAACAACGTACCCGTACCTATGTGGTGTGTGATTAAAAACGAATATAGAATGCGTGATTCGTCACGTCCCTACAACCCCACATTAAACGGGTCAATGGAAAATCACGCCCAAAACCGTGTTAAAATAAGATATGGTATTAATAACATTGACATCCCCGGAGGCGGAGACCGGTGCGTCTTGCCCGCCAGTCAGGTATCGCGGTAAATTTAGCTTGAAACTGGGTTAACTATTCTCCTGTGCAAACAGGCCACTCGAAATATTGACGCAACAATATGTAGGTACGGGGAATAGGTGAAAGCGAGACGCTTAACCTATTTCAAATGTTGAAAACAGGAAGTAGTTGGCAGTTGGATAAATAGAGTAAGAAACTTTAGTAAAGTGATAGCCGTTTTATTAGGCAAGGAACGTCCATCATACGAGTATAAAATATACGGCGGCCCTACCTCGTAGAAAGATACTAAAGTACCTACTTAAAAAATATTCTTATTCTGTAAACGCTATACGCGTTAGGGAAGGTCTGTGTGAAAAATATAAGAATGTCATCCAACCGTTATCTAGTCTAAACAAACAGCGATACTGTATTCGACAGGTACTGTGTGGTTAGTGTCGCATTTTTTATGCGCGGAACCATTATTATTTTGGTTTTTCTTGAGTTTATCAGCAGTATTGGGTCGCATCGATCGCTGGGATTGATATCGTTATCGATAAACTTTGAGCGCGAATGTTTTCACACGGCCCGCGATACAGTATACAAAACTACTAGAAATAATAAGAGCCTAAAGACGAAATAAGTATGCACCAAGTAGTGGGACGTAAATAGCCTAATTATGGTAAATTGTTACTCGTAACGTTGACCAACTACGGACACTAGTCGTAGATTTACAAAAGTTTAGTAGTGATAAGTCAACGTGTCAGCTATCAATTTAACGTACATGAAACTTAATGGAAGGGAAGACACAAAGCTCCTGTGTGATGCGGCTACGCGGGGGCTAGGAGCAACACTTGAACAAACAATTGACGTCACGTCTGCAGTATCAAATACAACACCTGACCGATAGCTAAACATTCCGTTTCCGCAGCCGAACTCGCCTGGTGACAGTACAAATTTCGTCAAGTTGCACGATAACGGGGTGAACGACACCGCATTCGTAAACAGCTCGACAAAGCGATTCCAAATAATGAGTGTGAGTACAATGTAATTACAATACACTTTGTATTTTATGCCCTGATCTTGTGCAATAAAAACGTGATGCGAAGCTGCAATTCGAACTTAGTCAGAAATAAATCTGGAAAACCAAACGCAGACTTATTGGACGCGTAAAAACGACAAACTTTAAATTAAAAATAACTAACAGGAAAAAATATTAATTCGTGGCAGATGATGCACTCGAGCTCAAATTGAACAGCGAAATTTGTTTAAGTTTAACAGAAGTTAAGTAGTACAGAAGTACAGGAGTTTTCTTAACAAATAAAGTATCAACCCGACATTGTTTGTCCCATCGATTTGCTCAGGACTCTGCTTGGAAAATCAGGTTACAGGTGGAGAAACAAACTCAAAGGAAGCATTCACCTCTCCAGCCAATTTAAAAAACCGTTGACCAGTTACATATTTCAGTTCATGTATATTTTATATCCGCCGAAGTCAGGACGTTGACTGCGAAACACCGATAAATACACTACCTAATTCTCGTTTCAAAAGAAATAATAGGCTTTCCCTCGATTACCCTAATAATGCCTCGATTACACTAAAACATGCACAATTGTGGATACCTATTCACTGTATGATTATCGTCCTTTGTTCAACCGAGGCTACAGCCAATACCAAGAAGTTGGTCCACGTCTTGTTGGCTGAAACGATGCTGTATGTTATCACTATTTAAAGTGAAACTTCCGAATTTACGAGCATATCTTTGTCAAAACCAACAAAAATGTCTGAAGAAATTTAATAATTAGCACTGTCAATATTTATTTCTAAGTTTTGGATGTTTTCTATGTAAAGGTGTATCGTTGTCTAGTACCCATAGTACAAGCCTAGAGATTAAAGCTTGGGACTAGGTCAATTATTGTGAGATTGTTCCGCCCGTATTTATGCCTTGCACAGAATGAGGTGGAATTTTAAATTTTCTATGTGATGAAGTAGTTACGACAATCCCAAATTGTTCCAATTAAAAAGCCCTCCGCATTATTGTAAAACATTGAAATCTTCGAAAATATATGAGTAGACATGTAGACATAAATAATGTGGTCTAAAATCAATATTGGCAATAACTTGTTATTTTTAACCGACTTCAAAAAAGGAGGAAGTTCTCAGTTCGTCCTATGTTCCCCGATTACTCGAAGGCGGCTTCAGTGAGTCCTAGGTAAACGCATGTCTTAATTAACAACGTTGGGAACGATAGCTTAGGTTGTAAGGCTCGCCTACCGTGACCTCCGGAAGCCACCAAACTGGTACCTTGAGCAGGGTATCTAACGCGAACGACTGTCGGATAGCACATGTGATTACATAACCCCGCGCAAGCCGGCGCGCGCGCAGGCCGCGTCGGCGCCCGCGCCTAGTTTCACAACGCTCAGCCACCGCAGCCGTTTTCACTTTTTCGCTGTCAAGAACGCGCGCGAACGATAAACAAAATAACTTTTCGACCGTCACTGCCAACCATCCCACCCAATCCGAAAAGACCGATCAACCCACACACGCTCATCCAATATAATCCACTGTACACCACGATTAAGTCTAATTTTCATTGCCCCCGACTACTAACCTACGGAAACCAACGCTGTGCACACCGCTGTATCACCAACGATTTACAGGGCCTTCTATCCGGAGTCGCTCAAAAGCATTTTGAACTTTAATCCTTTACAAATAATAGTCAACTTTTTGTGGCAATAAGAGGAGATTAATGCCATTACGGTGTGCAGTTGGATAGTAGAAACGTCGAGGCTGTTCATTGACCTTTTTTTGGCGCATACACTGTAACTACAGTACAGCGTACGGCGAAACAAAAGACCGACTTGAGATATTAGTTAGTGGAACCTTGATCTAAAATAAAGATACCAACATTCACTAAATCGTCTGATGATACGTAAGAAAACATTTTAACCTAATTTACTGATTTTGTTTTATTACCTTGTATAGATTTAATAACATTTAGCTTCAAGTCGACTTTTAGCGTGTTACGTTCATCTAATTCATATCCTTGATTGTAGCCTCATGAGGGTATTCTTTTGTATTGCACAGTGCTAAATAATAACTGATCTTAATCTAAATGATTGCACATTTTTGGGAGCTCTGCTCCACTGAGTGGGCCGCTTTGTGATTTGTATGGCACCGAGCACGAAGTTTTAATTGTACTTTGTTGAGACCAAAGACTGCGTGTGGATTAAAATCTCCTTACTTGTCATAATAATAGCGCGATTGCAAAGGCTGACATTGCCTCTCACCGGGCCACGTAACGCCGTTATGTAAAAGGTCTTTACCCTGTATATCTGGGACGAGTGTATTAAAGATGTTTCAATTTATTAGCACTTGTAGTGGTTGTGCAACGGCGTACAATACACTAGATGACAGGCCGATCATCTTCAGATAGCGTTTCAATTTACGCTTCAGAGACTCGATATTGAGTTTTGCATTGTCATTATCGGTACGCAATTAGAGTACTAACTGCGTCAAGCTTGATGTATATTCCCATTCGGTTCGATATATAAACCCATTACTTCAAAGAATAGGGGCCACTGCAATTTATGATTAATTAAAATTTGTAGTTTGTGAATATGATAAGAAGCAGGTGTTTGCATCGTAGGGACTGTAGGTACGCCGCTAGTGTGGCACTGGCACCTCTGCACCAGCGCAGTGCGCACACGCGCGGGGTGTGAGGCGAGGACGTATTCATATCACAGACGTGACGGCGAGATATAAAACGGCAAATTAGGTTAATTGATTTATTGTTACATTTAGGCAGGATTACCGCCAGTAGTTACACTGACTTTTAACCGTTTCAAGGTCCTGATGAAAACTATCTTTATGATGGAAAAACCTTTGCTATGTAAACTTTGGGGGTTTTCGGTTATCTATTAGAAATTGTGATCTCTTAAAGTGTCATTTTGGCCATTAAACGTGTAAAATAACAAAAAACAGTAATAGGAGAAGATAACGAAAAAAAAGGAAACAAATTTCATTGACTGAATTTATATCCACGAGTAGAATACCTAACAGTTTTTAGTTCTGGTCGAGGTTCTGAAGGCTTAGCTGAAAGCGAAACATTTATACGTACCTATGTTTAGCGATGACAGTATTTATGAGATGATATGTACTTCAACTCCTTAACCTTGCTTTGTAACAGTGTACTCGTAGTTACTTACTTGCAAATATAAAACTGAGCTGCAGTTGAAGTTTCGAATATTCATTGAAGGATTGATATAAATAACTACTTTGAGAAAAGTGAGAAAGTAACTACGATTTTCTATTCGCATTGCATGTTGCGCCCAAGTTTCGCACGCAAGAATTACTTTCGTAAGAGGCCGGTGCATCTTTACGTAAGGCCTGCGGCGGCAATGTCATTGCGTATGTAAATGTATAAGGTAAATCCGGGATAGACGCCACACTTTTTGAATAGGCCCCCTAATTTAAAAACTATCTATTTCCGATGACATATTTCCTTTGGATATAGCTAATTTAGTCTTTAATCTTATATTACGACTTGTTTTTGTTCACCTAATAAACTGATTGAGTAGAAATTGAGTTTTTGCAGAACCTTTTTTTTAGGATCGATGCCCACCTAGGTATATGGATAGATGCCCCACCATGAAAATTCCAAGAAGGATAGATGTCCAATGGAATAAAATATATGAATGTAAATAAGTAAAATATGTATAATATTTTGGACAAGTATTGGGGGGGTGATGCCCCAAGGGTAATTTTAATCGGGGCGACTACCTATCCTTTTTGATATGGATAGGTGTCTTTTTATTTTTTATCTAAACCAAATACAAAAGAGCTATTATTAACACTTAGGGCTGATTTTTCAATCTCCAGACAACACTATCTGTCAGGTAAATTGTAGCTCTGTCCTTATCTTTCTTATGACAAAGAAAAGGACAGAGCTACAATATACCTAACAGATGGTGTTATCTGGAGATTTGGAAAATCAGCCCTTAGTTGTACACTTAGGGCTGATTTTTCAATCCTCAGATAAAACTATCCGGAAGGTAAATTTTAGCTCTGTCCTTTTCTTTCATATGACTTTAGAAAAGGATAGTAATACATTTAACTGACGGATAGATTTACTGGGGATTGAAAAATCAGCCCTTAATAAACTAGTATATTGATATGATAAAAAAAGAACAGAAGGTTATACTAATATAAAGTTACGAAACTGCAAATAGTTACGTTTGAAAATTTGAGGCGTTTTTTGCGCTCATCGCGGAGATTTTCGCACACACAAGCGAGACCGTCTGTTCCTCGCGACGGCCTGCGGGGGCCGAGATGTGTGGCCCTTGAGCTCCTTATTAAGACTACTAATTCTTTGCTCTGATTTTGGGAAGTTAGGTTATTGAAAAATAGGCCCCTATCCCTTTGCGGCATCTATCCCGGATTTACCCTAAGTTAAGGCAAACTTTGTAGCACCCTTAGAACACGTTAGCCGCGTACCAGGATATTGATATGAAAGCATCGACAGAGTAAATACGAATCCTTCTAAAGCTTGTCTTTCGCATGTATCTGTTAGTGCTTTTGCAAAGCGTATTAGAAGCATGATGATAACAATCACACTTTTCGTTAGCGTTCGGGGTTGAACCGAAACTTGAGAACCGTTTTGTATTGCTGATGAATGATGATTACATAACTCAAGTGCATGCCTGTTATAAAACATCCCCGACACAGCAAGATCCTAAAACGAATTTTCACATAGGTACTAATGCGCGTTAACCTAGCTACTAGGAATATTTGTTACCGCCGTCCGTCAGTCAGAAAATATTATATTTTAGTTCCCCCTGTTTACGACTTGCGTCTATTTCAGAAATTGTGTTGTAAGACGGCAGGTTGCCTTCATCGATTTACGCGCATAGAATAAAGCTTGGGGATTTTGAGTTGGTACCTACTGTAACTCGACGGAATGTTAGTCGGTAATCGCCTCGATGACTAATTGAGTGTTTGCAGGAAACGCGAGTAAGTCGGTCAGTCGGCGGGTAATGACAACACGCAACTTAATGACGCTGTTAAAACGCGAACGAAAATAAATTGTTGCGTGGAGACACTTGTGACAATATGTCGAGTGCGCGATTAAATATCTGCATGACTTGTGCACTTGCAATACTACTAAAGTGTTTTCTTGGAACGTGTTGGGTTAGGGTTAACTAGAGCTTGGCTAAAAGCAAACATTAGTAGCGCTTCTGCAACATATTTGTCTCGTGCGATAAGGGAACTAGGTATGCGCAGCTCTTGAGTGACTGAGATCCGGCGAGAGGCATTAGTGCTGACTGCACACGCTAGCTAGTCACGCGATCACCGCAGTAACACACTGCTAAAGAAACTGCGAGGAAAACGCCTTCCGGGGTTAACGGCCGGGTTGCGTAAAGCGCTCGCTGCGTGGCGCAACATGCGCGCGCGCCCCTCCTCGCGCCGCGGGCTCCCGCTGCCATCTAGCGGACCCCGCCCGCACTAAAACTCACACGCCGTATAAAATCTGTCCATCATTAAACACGTCGGCCTACGATAGAGCAATATAAAGACACTGCTCGTTCTAATAATTATTAAACAGACACAATTGTAAATAAAAAAACCGTGAAATTCAAATAGGTAATTAGTCACACTCGTTGACCGCCAGCCTGCGCTTTACGAATTCTATTGCAAGTGGAGAAACATTTTTTATTCGTAGGTCAAGGTTTTTTTTGCTTCTCTTCGAAATGGGATAAATTGCCACACACTCGTATTGACGACCCTAAAATAATCCGAGTTCACAACCTTTCGCAAGTCCACCTTTCCTGTGGGTAAGCATTGGAACAAATTATATCTACGAGTATGGGTACCTGACTACTTAGCAACAATCTTTAGGTATTTCGGTATTTAAGGTATTTTCGTTTTCGTCACTGGTAATTACCTATCAATTATTTTCACTTACAATCGTTGTATTTGTGATACCCATGTATTATTCAATTCGTTTTCTGCTTTAACATCGTGGCAAAGAAATGGAAAGTCAGTGCTGTTATACAACGGCCACCTGATTGGGCCGTGAAAGCAGCGTGCGATTTTAATGTCAGTCACCCGTGGTCAAGGTTTTAAAAGTTTCTTGTGCACTACCAAATTTATCTTTTAAGAAGTCTCCACTAAGAGCTTACGAAACACGTTTAAAAACGAGCGGCTACTATAAGTTACAGTCTGTAACCCATTATCACGTCTGTTTTCGTGAAAAGTCCTCTGTTAAAAAAGGGGGTAAATAACAGGAAACAATTTCACACAAATTGACCGAGTATCCTAGTCCCAAACTATAAGCCCTAGACTTGTAGTATGGATATGTACAAGGCAATAAACATACACACTATCAAAGAAAAAATCTCTTACCCCTTACCTAGATAAAATAATACTTAACCATGGTGGGTTTAAACAATCAATTTTAGTTTTACACATTTAAATCAGAATCAACCATAAACAATCCTAACAACCATTAAAAACTTGACCAATAAAATGCCGAGCATCATTAAAATACGTAGCACAGCGCGCAAGAAGAAAAAAAACAAGCTGGTAAAAAGACTTCAAACGGAAAACGAGAGTGAATAATTCTAGACGGCGCGAGCGCCGTAGACGGTATAACGGTAACGGGAGTACGCTACGGTACAGGGAGTAAGCTACGGTAATAGGAGTACGCTACGAAAAGTACGGTACTTTCCGTAGGATGGCGTGCGAAAGAGCTAGTGAGGTGTTCGTTATCGATGCTTTAGTGAAAGTTAAACGTCCGTTGTCGTTTAGAATGCTTTTTGATTTTGCATGTTGTATCTTAAATTATAATAAAAATCTCTCACAAGAAATATTGTTTATTGTAAATTAGACAAATGTACATAGAATTTTTTGTCGATTTTTTTCGCTACTGTGGTTACATGAACTATGAATTTAGTTTTAGAGTTCTAAGATAAGTTTTATTATGTATATTGTCTATGTAGTGAGATGACTTGTCTTGATGTGCAAAACGCCCCCATTGCAATATTCCACAGTACCCGAAAGGCCTTGGCAAAGGGCACAGATATAACAGCTAATTCGGCAGAACATTTTTAGACGATATAACTCAACTCTGTACTATAGATACGCTCGGTTCACATCGACATCGACATTGAATCCACATGGCTCAGCCCGGCATCGGTCAGACCCATTGAGACCTCAGCCACTTTCACTTTTTAATGGCTGATCGCACGCACACATAGGCAGGCTACAGACTAACACAAGATGTATTCGTGTCGGTATTGGTTATTACATCATGTAGGTTTGGCCGACGCATCCGACGAGCGAAAGGTCAGTATCTATAAATAGAATAGATGCGCTTACTTTCCATAAGAATGTCTTTGCTGAATGTTTCGGTTTAAGATGTCATTGACCCTTGACAATAAGATTTAAAAGGTTTGTGATTTTGACCAAAAAGGTTAATTAACAATTTTTAAACCTAGTAGGGAAAAAATATCTGTTGTTATTTTGTGCAAGTTATATACGGAGAAGGTTCGCGAAGCTTCATTTCATTCCGGATATGAACATTATGAATTATTCTAATTAATCATGTCGTTGAACGGGGACACCTGATGCGTCATACTTTTTGTTGCCAAAACTAAAGTAAGGAAAAACGGTCGTTAGCAATATCACCTAGAACTTAGATGCTCGATTAAGGCCCGGCAGAATTGTCTGTGCAAAGGTCCGGCCGCAAGGCCGCTGCGCCCGCGCGCGTGGGAACAGCCAAACCTACGTGAGAGAGCATAGACTGTGCCGTATTGTATTTATCTATATAGGACATAACGTTAGTGTGCAGTTTTATACTATTTGGTGCGTACTATGTGTAGCATATTCAATCGATTTCCAATACAAACTAAACTGATACCAAGAGTGCCTTGCAACAAAGGCCTATTTAGGTAAATTGTATGACATTGTGTAGCATAATAGTATACTCTAATACATATAATACCTACTACCTTCTACTTTATACTGTATAATAGGTATACAAGTGGCATGTTCATACGTCGTAAGAAAGTACAATTTATCGATAAATTAATATCGTTCTGAATTCACTAGGACAATTTATTCGTGCCGTAAAAAGTTCTATTTCTGGTCATAATTGACACTAACTATTTGTTAACTTCTAACTCAAAAGGCCCTTTCAAATTTAACGTACATTAATTTGTAAAAGTAAGGTTTTTTTTTGCAATATTTTAAATTTTAATCTACTATCTACTTTGATTCTATGAATGTACGTATAATCTAAGAACCCACGACACTAAACCTAGTTGGTAAGACTACCAGATTATATATATAATTAGTCACGTTATTAATGGGGGAACACGAGATGGCTATGCTGCAATGAAAAACCTGGCTACGCGGAGGGCGACCTTCAATCGCTGCAGCAACCACATTCTCTACTGTTTGGAAAATGCAGCAATGGTTTTTCTTACACAGAAATAGATGATCTTTCAGATGAGCTTTGGTTTTTTGAGTAGATCGATCATACTAGATACTTAAGTACGAGGCGACGCTTATCATGCTGCTGCCACTTATAAGGCCAATCAGGAGGGCTTGCAGCACTGCATTGTCGTATAGTCCTACCCCTTCTCTGTTCCGAGGAACAAACGTAACTTGCGAGTCTTATTGTACTAGACATCGGACTTAAAATAATAAATATTTTTTTTTTCATTGCAGCATTGCCATTCCCCCATAAATGACGTGACTAATTATTATATGTATATCATCTGGTAGTCTTATCGAACTAGGTTTAGTGTCGTGGGCTCCCCTTCTAGTAGTGATATGTCGAAAATAAAGTAAAAAAAAAAACGGTGTATAGTATAAAACAAAGTTGCTTACGATGATACGTTGCTTGATGAAAAACGCAGAGTTTTTCATCAAAAGATAGTGTGATTTTAGAGGAACGTTTTTTTGTATTAAAAAAATTTATTTACGCGACTACTTGAGAACCTCCTCCGTTTTTTTTCGTCGGTAAAAAGTCTGGATTATATAAGGGTGTTACAGAAAACTCACTTAAACCGGAGCGGAGCGAGGGTAGGTCGCTATTAACATCTTAAAAACCCCTTTTTGTAATGGTCCAGGATAGGTATATATTTTATTTGTGTTTCTACGTTTTTAACTTGTGTACGTAATGTCAATGTACGTCAAGGCTGGGATTCTACACGATAAAACCATATTGTTTTTGACGTGTTATCGTATTGTCGACGTTTTGATAGGTCTTATAACTTAATAGTTATGGCGGCTGAGTTACAAACAATACCATAACGCGTCAAATACAATAAGGTTTCACCGGGTAGACTCTCAGCCCTGGGCTGATTTTCTTCACGGTAAAACCTTATTGTTTCTGACGTATTATTGTATTGTCAACGTTTTGATAGCTCTTATTTACTTGACAGTATGGCGGCCGAGTTAAGAACAATACCATAACACATCAAAGACAATATGGTTTTACCAAGTATTGTTATCCGCAAACTTGAAGCTAAGTCTGTTATTGTCATTACAGTTTGTAGGCGCCCCCGCCCACGAGATCCTGCCGCCATTTAATGTTTATACCTATATTGAATTATCTGCAAACTTACACTGACCTGGGGCTCTAATACTAGTCATAGTTGTTATGGAAAAACTTTCGCTCCTTAGGAACAGAGATGGCGCCACTTCAATTTTTCATTTTTCAAAAATTCCACTTGCTAAGCAGCTGCACCGATTACAATAATTAGGGTGTCCATGGTAAGAAAATTTAAAAACGTATTTTTGAAGGCCTTTTTTTTTAAAACATTTATTTTATTGTATACTTTTATAATAAACTGGTATGCAGTCCCACTTCTTAGTTGATATGAAATTTTAAGAAATTCCAAGCTCGCTGCAAGCAACGCCACGGGGAAGTCATAGTCATATTTATACAATTGAATGTTCATCGTTGTAGTCGCTCAACTATCTTAATCGAGATATCTTATTAATACAGTAAAATAGCATATTTTGGAGGCAAAATACATACATAATAAGATCTGGCACCTACTATAGTAAAATTTCCCCTCTGCCCATACACCCCCAATGGGGGTAGGACCCCTAAATTTTGGTAGGACTTGGCACATCCTTTTTTCTAGTGCCAAGATAAAGTTCTAAACAAGTTTCATCGATTTATATAATTTGCCGCCAAACAGTCGTATAGGTATTAGTCTTACTTTACCTGTATTATGTATGTATGTATGTATGTAAATACTTTATTTTACAAACGAAAAAATAGACAGGAACACAAAAAGTATGTACAAAGGTGAACATATCCCTTTAAGGGATCTCTTCCAGTTAACCTTTGAGATATTGGGAAATGTTTGAAATAACGAATAGCCAAACGTACAACACTGAAAGGGATTAGATTTTTTATATGGTAACTAGTATTCGTTTTTTGAGATGTGATGCAACTCTAAAGAACATCATTTCAAAATATGAAGCAAATGGCTTGAAAAAAGGTATCTACATTAAAACAAAAATCATAAGTCGAAAACTGTCAAAATTGAGATGTTGATACTCAGCATAAATATTCTTTACAATAAGAGGTTTTCACAAAAAAAAACCCGAGCCCATTTGATGTAAGAGCCGACTTACTATGTAAACCCGACTATAACCTTTGAGAAACGAAACGAATAACGAATTCAGAAGTGTGTAGGTACAGTCAGCGTCATATATAAGGTAACATTCAAAGTGTTCAAATAGTTCGGTACACCGTATTAATTGCATGGTGTACCGAACTATTTGAGCACTTTGAATGTTACCTTATATATGACGCTGACTGTACAACTATTGTAGGAACTGGCATTATATTCCTTGAAGCGTCTACATACTTTATAAGGTCGAAAAACGTCTATGAGATAACGACAAAAGCAAACAATTGATAAGATTACAGCAAAACAGTGATTTAATTAGAACCTAACATCTCATTCCAAAATATGAAAGCAAGCAAGAAAAGCAAGTCTTGCCTTAAAGTGGTTGTAGGTACAGTTTTGTTAAAAACCTTTTTGAAGTTGGACATGAGTATACTTATTAAGTTAAGAGACATATAGCATATGTTTTAATAAAAATCTAATCCTTTTCCTACTTAGAGCCCAAACTTGATATGATTTAAAAATATTTCTTGGATTTTTATAGTAACCCGACCACTACGGTCCGAATGCCGCTATATGACCCCCTTGACCCCCTTTGTTTTTGATATTACATAAAACATATAAAACTTTTTCAATATTTTACCATATATATAGGTACAATTAAGATATCTAGCTGACACCTACATTCGAAGCCAGCTGTTGTTATGTACAATTAATTTGTTTACAAATTGATTCACACCTATGTGATTAAATTAATATATTAATAAGACCATATTTCTCTTTTAAGTTATACAGGGTGTCCGGAATATAGTAGATTACCTTACAGGACTGGATAGCTTAGCTCAGGAGTGTTGATTTTTTTAAAGAAAGAAGTACTTCAGGTTTTGTTTCAGTTTTTTTACACCGTGCGATGTAAAAATCTTTTAATTAAATTACGTATTAATTTTGTTATTAGGGTCTTAAAGCAAATTTAATCATCTTTCTTTCACAGCAAACGAAACTGAAAAATTCTAATAACTGTGGTTGTAGCATAGAAAAAGGTTAATCAGGGTACCGCGTTTATTTAATGTTGAAAAGTTGGGATATCTCGTTTTCCGTGCGACTTTTGCTAAACAAGAATTAATCATATTTTTAACACTCCTGAGCTGAGCTATCCAGCCCTGTAAGGTAAGTCAACTATATCCCGGACACCCTGTATGTTATAAATGTTAATAAAGGCGGCACCAAGCATTTTGTTGCAAGTAAACACTCATGATTGGAAGTATGGAATCTCTTATCAATAAATTCAATGAATCAGTAAATCCACTCTAGAAACAAGGGTCATGCAGGAAGTGTTGTATTAAATTAAGTCTAGGTAATGAGCAATGGTCGAATACGTACTCTGACTGATATAATAAATATATTGTATTGCAATTGATTTTTACACTTGAGTAAAAAAAAATACTTTGCCTTTCCCCACTTGTTTTGTTTTGCGGCATTCTGGCCTGATTATAGGTACCTTGTGCTAGCCGGGAATTAAACGTACGTTTAAATTAGAGTATCTCCTAGCTTAAATATGTTTTGATCGGTTTTGGTAAAATACTTACCTATCAATATCCCGTTTAAAATTTTGGCGGATGTGTGATTTGATTATGTTGTGTTAGTAAAGTAATCTGCGCGCGCAACATCTTCCGTCGTACAGACATGAGCTGATTAAACCTAAGTACGTACGTGTGAGCTGGATGTGCTATCGAGAGAATAATAAAACAAAGTCAATGATCAATTTGTAATGCTGCCGTAAGGTTCACGGCCGTTGATAATACTCAGGCTTATGAGTGTTTCCATTCTGCATTGAGTTATTCAAAGTAGGTAATATTGTAGCGTTCCGTTCGGCTTGGGTATAATAATTTTCCAACTGCAAACCCCATTTTGCCTTTACAGCATAAATAGTATAACGTAAATCGTGCAGATTATTCGGAAGAAGATCGCCACAGGCGAGTCACCCGCGCAACAGGTGTCCGCAGCCACAGGCCTCTCGGTATTGGATAATATCACGCTTTATTGCCTAGACCAGAAGCATAGTATAAATAGAACAGTAGGTTGTATTTAAACAAAAGTACATCGCACGTCTTGCATGTGTGCGTACGCGACCGTACGGCGCTAGCCACCACAAGCAAAGTAAATCTCGCTCGATCTCTGTACGTTTAGTCAGGCCAGGGCCGCGTCGCGCCGCCTTTGCGTTTGGTTGTAGGTACCCGTATCAAGTACCGGACCACGTGCATCGGCGCAAAAATATCGTCACGTAAAAGTCGTTTATCTGGTTCCGTGTATGGGTGCCTTACAAATGATTTACAAATAATAGTTCTATTATTTATCCATTCCTTTGTACGTACATACATTGATTTATGTTGTTATTTATACAAAACATGTTCAAATATGTAACTTCATCTTCCCAGGTATAAAAAAGAATCCAAAATAATATTAGATTCCTACTTATAAAAAATATCCATCCACATCAAGTAATATTATGAATGAGAGTCTGTTTGTCTTTGTTTTTTTTTTTTCACATTCAAATGGATGAATCGATACTGCACTAAACTCCTGAGGGCCCTGCGAAGATGCATTGCGCTAACTAACGTTTCCATTTTTTAACCAATCGCGTCACTGATAGATCACATGACTTTTCGTATCACGTCATCTACCAGTGACGTGATTGGTTTAAACACGAAACCAATAGAAACGCTAGTGAGCGCAATGCATCTTGACAGGGCCCTCTGGTCTACTGGAGTTCTTAGTGTAATACCGCGCGGCGCGTGCTGCCAATACTCACAAGAAGCCGCGCGGCGGCCCGTGCCGCCAATAGTAAAAGGCAGCCACCTTGCACGAAAGCAGTATGATCAAAAGATGTCGAAAAGGAATGCATATAATTATGATACACATACATATAAACACATTATTATTTAATGTCAAGAGTTAACAAGTATGTAAGTAAAAAAAATGTAAATTAGATACCTAACAATATTTATTCTTACTTCCCGTTTGTGTAATTTATAAAAATTACTATGATTCTGAATCATAGATCAAACTGTTGCCGAGTAGGTAGGTGACTAAAATGAGTTTGGGCTTTGGGCAACCCTAAGCGTCCACGTAGTAATAGGTATGAGAATTTCCTAAAGGGCCGGAGACGAACTACTTTTGTATTTATACTACGAGTATGCCAGAAGTGTTATTTCCTTAATAAAAAGAAACAAAATAACAAGGTAGGTAGGTAGGTAGATAGATAGAAAGGTAGGTAGGTAGGTAATGTAGGTAGGTAGGTAGGTAGGTAGGTAAGGTAGGTAGAGAGGTAAGGTACTGGACCTACCGAAACTGACGTCTTGCACCAGGTTAAAACTAGTAGATTGTCTCATTTTTGGTAACGTTAACCTATAATGATTTCGGCATTGTTCGTGCGATCCCGAGCGATGCGTCGACGACGTGATACGAGTGCCTATTCATAATAGATTCATTATGCGCAGTACGGGTAGCTAATAGATAGTAACGAGTAATACATTCCTACTCTTGTCACCTTGCCAGAGTTCGTTGACGCATCTAAGTTTTGTCCGAACGGCCTTAAGCGTATGCCGCGTGCTAGTCCGTAACTAGCAACTAACAAATTGACATCCTACTCGCGCAAATGGCCGCCGCGATCGTAGTGAATGAGAGGATCCAACCGATGAATCTAGCATGCCAAGTTCACCTTCGTAAAGGTAAAGTGCGGTAGGCGCTAACGAAAATGAAGGGCGATGGTCGATTCAAGCGTCTGAAGGTAACCGCTTGGGTTACTAATTAGGAGTCCTCGCTTGTGAACATTGTTGTCGGCGTTACCGACGTCAACCCGCGTCCGCGTGCGTGAACATGTGCAAGTTCTACTGATGTTGTTCTAATATTTTAGGAGCAGGTACGAATTGAATCCGATTTGGGCTAATCTATCTACATATATATGAAAGAAGAAACTGACTGGCTGATCGATCAACGCACAGCCGAAACCGCTGGACTTGTAATTTGGAGGGTATATATATATATATATATATATATTCGTTGGATATCCTAAGAGAGCACAAAGAAGGGATTTTTGGAAATTCATCTCCTAAGGGGTTCAAATAGGGGGAGTAGCGGGAAACTGAAAGATTAATGAATGACTTGCTTATAGCTCGCACTAAATCCATGGTCTACATTAAGTCTTACATAATAGGTACTTTTTTCTACCAACGCACGCACTAAAAAAGCTACTATTTCTTGGAATATCTGTTTTCTAAATTTTTAATTGTGTGAAGAGCACATCGTACCTATAGTAAAAAAACTCAAACTCCTTCGTTTGTGAATAATATTTGGCACCGATATTGGCAAATGTTATTTGAAGAAGAAAAAATGAGAAGGGAAAAAAATCAACTGACTCAAATTCGTTTTTTTACGCACTATCCAAATTTGAAACATTTAGCAACAATCATTTCAAAAAACAATTTACCAAGCTTTGAAACGACGTGACGTCATCAACTTTCACCAACCTTGTCATATGCATCTATAGGTACCTACAGATACGATACGATGCACTGATGCACGCGATCTGTAGATTCATCCTAATACTGATGTACGGAAGGTTAAATTGGTTCGGTTAGCGCAGGCTACAGTACCTAAATCTTTTGTTGGCGGTACATGCTATACTTTACTGACATGGGAAGTGCTCGTCAGCAAAATAAAAAAACTCATCACTTTGAGCTCCAAATTAACTCATGGGGATAGAAAGCCAGTAAGCTTATTAAACACTACTTTCGTCAGCGAAACGCTCGTACCTTCTTTTAATGGTCTTTTTTAATATTCTTACAGAATTCAATAGTAACACAATTCATTTATTAACAATGAAAAATGATAATAATTGCAGGTCATGTTAAAATGTAAGTCACATATCAATTTTATTATTTTAGTGATTTTTTACGATATGAGGATTCAGGTCCGCAACGGCAATTTATATTTCAAACTAAGCTGTATTTTCACGCTAAGAGGATGTCAAATCGTTTGTCGGACTTTATAGGAGACAGGTTGCCCAGCAGATAACCTAAACGAAAACGCGAACGCAGTGATAACGATAAGCCGCGAGGCTAACGCGGCGCGGGCGCGCGGCGCGGCGCGCAATCGTTAGGTAAACAAATGGGTCACTGAACCGACCTAGTTCCGAGAGCCCACACGGGCAGCAAGTATGCGCGTTTCCGTCCAAAAAACCACATAGCTCGTGTGCAACTTGGCGTCGACGTTTGCGATGACAATGTCACGTGAATATATTCGGCATTGTTGATATAAATGACATAGTAATAGGCCGATTTATGTTTCTTTATATTTGGTTTCGTAGTTCAAGACAGAAAGCGGGTGTATATTATTTAGTGGACATTCTTATATAGCAATACCGGTTACAATATCGCTTGGGCAATGTCAAACTTTGGCTTTGCTATTTAGTTAATAGATTGGGTAATTTTTTTGTCTATAGCGCAGATTGCACTAAGGTACTAATTTTTAACCGACTACACCAAAGCCAAAAAGAAGGGTTTTAGCGGTTTATTTATGTATGTATGTATGTATGTTTTTACGGGAACACCTTAAAATTCCGAATTACTTTTTTCCGAATATTAATTTGTCCGAATTTTCATTTTTCCGAATGTTATGTTACGCTGGAGCTATTTTAGATTAAATGCGTAATTTAATTTTCATACGTAGGTTAGGTTAAGTTTGATTTATAAGCGATAACAAAAAGTTAAGTCTTCTATCAAAAAATTGCGTTCGGAATTATGAAAATTCGGAATTTTGATCAATTCGGAATTATGACTCTTCGGAATTATGTAGTGTACCCATGTTTTTACGTATGTTCCATCGTAGCGAATAAACTAGTCATCCAACTTTGATGAATGAGCTGGGTACGTTTTATATGAACACAATCAATACGACGGACTTTACATCGATTAGGCGCTTTTATAATTTACCGTTGCACGGCACCGCGCGGCACAATTTTACCGTCCCCGTAAAACAGGAGTCCTAAATGTATGGAACTGTATGGAGACGCTTTTTAATTTACAACCACGGTAAGGGCACGCCGTTGACGTCCACGGGCTACCGTGCCGTGTCACTGCAGCTCACTAAGCTCCCCCTCAACTCTCAACATCGCCATCGTCTCGTCAATATTGAGAGTGTAGTGTAACGTGCTTGCATGGTCAGCGCAGGAGTGATCTATCCAGCATATTTTTGGCATGTATGAAGCTTTTATTTTTATTTTTATTTGATTATTAATACAATACGGTTTTTTAGGGCCAAAGGATGGTCCCGTTTAAACCTAATTGCTTTTGACATGTTATCTTATTATCAACAATATGATAGCTTTTCGTAACTTGACTTAAAATCAATAGGTACCTATACAATAACAATACGTAGGAGATCAAAGTAGAATAATGCCCCTGTCTGTCATACCTTTAAAAAATTCTAACTTTTGTTTCGTGTAAGATGAACATAATAGAAAATATATGTTAGGTATAACGGTGGATTTCCAAACAAATAATATAAAACTCTACATACATAAACTCACGCCTTCATTACCAGAGCGGGGTATAGGCAGAGCTACAGAATTATGATCAACTCTAAAAAGCAAAATTAGGCTAAGAGTATTGTGGACTGATGTGGACCTTAGCTACAGAATACCTACTCAAGTTTCCTTCTATTTTTCCATAGCGGCTACCATACACTATTCGCGATATCATCAAGTAATAGTCAATGGCGCCGAGGTTGAAACTTGAAGGCTACATGGCATTACAGACTGATATGAAACAAATTGACGGTTACAGGCCAATTTATGAACAGCATGAAGTTGGCATTACTGATAATACCCACTTATTTAGCGTGTGGTGTCAACTAACAACTTACAAAATCGTAGAAAAGATACAAATATTCACTATTGAATATCATGTATGGATTATAATTATCTCGCAATTGCTCAGATTTGAATGTTCATGGTGTCGCAACAAACAAAGGTACATGAGCCTCTATTCTACAGAGTAAAACGATATTGCCTTTGAGATATTTTGGTATTATTTTTTACTCGTCGTAAACGTTGACGATACAATAATACATCAAAAGAAATATATTTTACCGTGTTGAATAGAGGTCATGTTCATTCATATATCACTTCATAGCCGGTATAATTAAAAATAACTGGTAAAAAAAAATATTGTAGGTACTATCTTTGTGCCTACTGTTTTACACTGTGATAGAATCTTAATTATTTGTAGACTATTTTATCTATAATCTTGTGACCCGCCCTCGCTTGGCTTCGGTTAATGAGAGTTGTTGTAACTCCTGTACATAAACCAGAATTTATTATCTACCTTTACCTACCTTTCGTGAAAAATTATCTAATTAACTGAAGGTGAAAACGAAAACTGCATTAACATCCGTTGCGTGGTTTAGGAGGAGTTCGCTGATATACAGACGGACAGGCAGACAGACAGATGTAAAGATGATACCCAAAAAAAAACCTTGCTTTCCAGGATGACGTAAAAAATTTTTAAAAACTAAAATGATAGGCACCTGATAGAGACTCATGGAGATCAAGGGGAGAGGCCTTTGCCCAGTAGTGGGACACTCAGATAGGCTAGGAAAAAAAACTAAAAGGAACTGCCACTATTTG
Organism: Acleris cristana; assembly: GCA_948252455.1. Classification (NCBI taxonomy): domain Eukaryota; kingdom Metazoa; phylum Arthropoda; class Insecta; order Lepidoptera; family Tortricidae; genus Acleris; species Acleris cristana. Next base: position 13,682,727 of record OX411772.1, on the reverse strand, counting down.
CCTACAAATATGTCCAACAATAAAAACTTAAATTAAAAAAGAAATCATATGTTTTACCGTACATACAATAAGTTAATTGAGCATTTTGCCTTCACTTTGCCACCTACTACTCTACTCATTAGAGAAACGCTAAACATCCGCTAGATGGCGACACTGCTAGGCAAAACCAAGATGGCCGCGCCGCCATTGCATATTTGAACTATTCGAAAATGTATTTATTTAATTTATTTGATCATTATGTAATAAAAACCAATTGTTTACGAAATTATACATGGGAAAAGTTAGAACCATAATTTTTACACTTTAGCAAATCAAAAGTTCACACTAAGTGCCTTTTGTGAAGTTCAAGTTTTTAGAGTTCAGATAATATCCTTTTAGGCTACTTCAGCTGAGGTAACGTAAAGGGACAATATCTGCTTATTAGTAAACAAAAACATGAAGACGAAAAAACTAACAATAAAGATTAAGTAATAATAATTATTCATATGCAGATATTTTTGATTTTGATTTTATTTTATTATATGTTAATTATTAAAAACTGTTCTTAAAATGAGTTTTTCTAATTTTACCTATACAAAATGTTTAGTATATTTGTACACCATCGTATGGTAAGGCAAGATATATCCATGATACATCCTTTTACCCTTAAATAAATTATTCTAATTCTGATCCTAAAACTATAACGCAACGCGCCTATTACCTACTTCTATATTGATCTTGAATTTCGTCATCAGTACATTATGTTGAATTATATAAAAAAAACTCAAGTAAAAATATTTTTAAAAGATGTGTCATTGAGGTGTGTGCGTGGCAGTCCAATTAAAAAAATCAATGGATCGTCAAAAATGTTGAGTGCATGCCAACGTGTAAAATAAAATACAAAAAGCAGGACATTAGCGTCAATACATCGTAAACGTTCTCACCGTAAAACATTTTGGCAAAAGTCCTTTTCCACAGGTCACATGTGGCTTTTTGTCCATTCAATACTGGAAAGCGAGTACGGGTACAATTCGAACAAAACACAAACGGTCAGGAACAAATGCGAAAATTCGTATTGAAAGAAACGCGCGTACGAAGGAGCGTAGAGAGAGGAATTGCGCTCGCGGCGCCCGCACGGAAGTAGGTTACTAACTAAAGTTTTGTTTAGTGTGAGGCTGCGGCGGTGCACTCAGCGCGCTAGTGACTCGCCGCGGCGTCGCCCGGGACCCCGGCGCCCGCCCCCGCGTCCGCCGCCCCGCGTGTCTTTCACTTTCGGCCCGCTGGCCCGCCCTAACGCAGCTGAAACCACCCTGTTTAGTCCACAAATGAGATCCATTCAAATGTATCACTATAATATTTACATTTATTCAATAGTTTAAGATGCTACGGTGTTCGTTGCCCCAATCGTAGTACTACGAAGGACTTCCAAGAACCCTTGTAGTAACTAGCCTTTTTTTATTATTTACTCAGTAGGTCAGAACTCTGGACCAGGAAAACTGAATGGCGCAAGGTTTTATTTCCAGTTAATGAAAGACTGAGTTATTTCAAACATGCATTTTTATAACAAATGTGATGTTTTGATCCGATTATCAAAAATAACTTTACAGAGATTACCTTAGGAGATTTAACAGTACCAAGGCGTGACGTCACGGCTAGGTATTTTTCAAATGAGCTACGGATTTTAGTCAACAACAATTACTGGTATAAAGTCTAGATAGATATGATTAAAGTAATAAAATATCAAAGAATATACTTAATTTGCTCTTAGCACAGTTAGATCAACAGTGAATTTATTATTTGCTAAATAATAAAGTTTTAAATAACCCCCACGATATGCAATGAATTGAATTAAGATCGCCGTCAATAGAACTTGCGAACTATGTAAACAAATTAGTACTGTTTGACACATAACCTCAAATATTCACCAAGCGTGTTTTTATTAAAAATAACGTATAATGAATAGTTATTTCATCTTAAACTTAATATGAAAATAATGATTTAGTGTATAAATCGTTGCAAAGACCTCACTTGATCTTTAAAAGTACGTGATTATCGAGTAATCATGGTGAATTGGTTCGTTTGGTTTTGTTTACATAGTTCGCAAGTTCTATTGACGGCGACCATAGTAAGATTTAGGGATCTTTGTAAATAAGAAAAACTACAAAACGGTATAAGCGGAACCTCTAAAAAACTTTGATGACAATTTAAGATCAAACTTTGATGCAGTTGCCGGAAACATTCCTGGCTTGTGATTACGAAAAATATTATATATACCTAGCTTGCTTGCAGGCTGGATGGCGATCGCAACGCATGGAGCTCTACCCACGGGTCTGTGATACCTGCTGCCAATATAGTTACATTTTCCTATATTTGGACTGTACGTTGTTACCTTGGGAACATTTCTATTCTGTATCGGATCGCGTAACGTCAGCGCCATGGTTGTAAATGCTATAAAACATTACCAAGTAAGTAGGTACCAAGCTTGTTTCGTTCTTTTATTGTAGTTGGGTTTTAGGTTTTAATTTCATATAAATTTGTATCTATTCAATTTAAAATACGTTTCTTACTTTATACAACTACGTCCATTCATTGACTATCGCTAGTCTGAAACTTCCTTGTTGCTGCCACTCTCCGACTCTCCAACTAGTATCGCGTCAAAAACACAATGGGGAAAAAGCAAAACCACTAAGTAAAGCACATTTATGTATATTTTAAAATGTTCGCATTGTTTGTCCATTTTATTACCTTCTACTACCTCTTTTACGTAGTACGCCTCCATATAATGATTAATACACTAGTTCGTATACGATTTATTACTATTTTCCACTTAAGAGGCACCATTTTTACGTAAATTTACTTTTAAGTTAACTAGAGGACGACGCCCACAACTTCGTACGCGCAGAATTAGTTTCCCGCTACGCCCCTATTTTAACCCCATAGGGGATGAATTTCCAAAAATACCTTCTCAGTACACCCCTAGGATATCCAAGGAATAGTCCCTCAAAATTTCAAGTCTCTGGGTCCAGAGGTTTCGGCTGTGCGTTGAACGATCAGTATGCCAGTCAGTTTCTTCTTTTATATACGAGTAATATAGCTATACATCAAACGAATTTGCCTTGTCGTCCTTTCGGTCGAGCTATATCATATCACTCTCCTAATATATTCTTAATAGTATAAAAAATATTGAAAAATAAATTCACACTAATTATTATAACTTTTGTTCGGTCGGCCATAAGTAGCTGCACACTTTAGTGCTTTGTAACTCTAACGGTCTAACGTCATGTTTGAACCGGTGCACTAATCCGTCAAAGGCGATAGAGCGACAAGGTACAAAAGTGTGCAGCCACGTACATAAGGCCAACTGTACAATAAACCAGATAGCCGTAATATGCTACAAGGTTTTACTAAAATTTTGCTGCTATTTCGGTTTTTATAGGTATTCTGGTCAAAATTTAATACTGTATGTTTTTGTGAATGTATAGGTACGTATGTATAATAATAATATGTAAGTATGTCTATTTTCGTGTATTTATTATCACGACATGCAGAATTGTTTAATATAAGTACATGTATTCAATATTTTTTTCTTTGCGTAACTCTAAGCCTTGTGATTTTTCCTCATTGATAAACTCGCCTGTATACATTTTAATGAGACAAAAGACAGGAAATCAAAGACTATTTTAAAATTACAATCCAAATAATAATTCCTGTACTGATAGCCCAATTAGAACCTTTTGATCTGACGCTCAGTGAGCCTTTTTCGTTGTGGACTAGTCTTAGCCTAACACGTCCCTATTGCTCGACAGTAAAATCATGGGTACGTTCGTTGTACGTATGTCGTAATACGAGCACAATTTAATGTTTAAGGTATAATGCATAAAGTGTAAGTAGGTAGATCGCTCTAGTGACGGGTACAGTGGTAAGCGGTGACGGGTGAGGAGCGGCGCCGTGAGCACGGCCCGAGTCGGCTGCACCGGGCGGTCCACGCGCCCGCGGCTCGCGCTCCTTGTCGGTGGTTATGTAAGCCAGAGGCCGCGCCGACGGCGTTGCTTCGAGTCAACGAACGGCATTGACACGCGCCCGCCCCCCTCGCGCTCTGCCACCCGAGGCGCCCAACACCGCTGCTGAAACCAGCAGCTGCGAAATTGGGTCACGAGCTTCGAGCCTCACGTCCTAACCTAACTGACCATTCGGCACAGACCCCTGGCGTTATGTAGCGACATAAAACTCCATGAAAGAATTCACAAAGCATCGGAGCTCGAGAAAAGCTGGTGCTTTTGAGAGAACGAAACTAAATGAGCCCTCCACTGGTATTAATAACAAGACAGGTCAACCATACAATCGATTTTTACTCTTGAACTATTCAGTAAACGGGTTCAATGGTATTTGTTCCGTGATGTAAACAATTATACCTAAGTAAGTCCCTCACTTTACCTATATTCACAAACCGGCGAATATACAAGATATCAGAAGTACAATAACCAGCAAAAACAACTTTGGGCTTTAAAATATCTGATACGTCTCCATGGCAATAGGCAATATAGGTTGTCAGATATTTTGGAGTCTAGTGTGAGGTGAGATATTATTGACGGTGACTGTATCGACTAGCACATAAAATACGTTAATTTAAGTCACATTATTAGTCGTTGAAAGCCCCTGAACTGGACGTCTACTGAAACAGAAATTGATCATGTGTAGTTAAGAAATTAGTTATTTAATTTTGCGTGTTATGTATGACTGCATTATTTTATTATAGTAAATCAATAGTTTCTAAAATCAATGCATGAAAACAGAGAAGGAAAACCAGCACTCCGCCCGACGTCGCCATCGAACGCTCGAGTCAACGAACGTCATTGAGCTTAACTACCAAGGCATTTGCTGCTCTATGTTGAAATTGACACGGTTTAAAATCTATCGGTGCCACGCCACAACCTAGCCTTGGCTCCTACTGGCCTGGCTGACTTAGACGTTCTATCCACTTTTACATAGGCCGCTGTATAGTATTCAAAGGTGGGGTTACATCAAATATGCACGTAATAGTATCGACGGAGTAGCAAATTACGTACCTCGTTAGTCATTTCTTACTTAACGATAACTATATTAGACTAGGCTCTAGTGGGGAACAGTCATGGTCATGTCAGTCAGTTGTCAGGAGGAGTCACTAACACGCAGGTGCTTACAGGTCCGTTTGCGAATTAAACATTGGAAAAAAATATATTTGGTTTGTTTTTCGGGTAGGACATGGATTATATTTAGAACTACTTAGTACCAAATTATATTGCACTCATTAAATAATTATTTTATGTTTAAATTTAAAAGGAAGGACTTTTTTTGAGAGGTGCTTCAGTGACTTAATAAAATTAAAACGATAAAACGAGACAAAGTTGAATATATTAATTGCCCTTACTATTAACCCAATTAAATTATTTTAGCAAAGTAAGCTCTTAAAACTAAGCAACGCGGGTAACAGTTTAGTTTTGAGTTATTATTGGTTCCAGCAAGATAGACTTAGTACCTACGACAAGTATTTTTTCTAAATAACAATGATGAATCGACGCTGAACCACTTCGAATAAACGGAATCGAAATCGAAAAAGAACTGGAATAGATTTTGATGTAATATATAATAAATTTAATAGGAGATATATCTTAATGCTGAAACTGCGCAGAGTAAAAATCCAAATTTCCTACCTCTATATTAAGACTAACGCCTCAAAATATGTATATGTAATCAAAATTTTATTAAAAATGTTAATTCAATAAACTCGTCGTGCGCCGTTCGAACCCGTCGCGGCGATGAGGAGTGCCGCACGTTACGGACCTTAACTATATGTGTGAGTATTTACTATTTTCCTAGTCACCTATTTTAATATTATAGTCAGCGATTGCACGTAGAGTTTAATTATACTAAGCATAAATATTTTTTTAATAAGAAATTTAATCCACCATTGATAGAATTATTGGCTGCCGTTGTGGTGATTACCGTTGATTGTAGGATAGATGCAATTGCACTCGGTAACGAGGTGTTATTCCTAACGCCACAGCTTTCAACGTCGAAATCACCTATGATTATTGGAGTTGCGATTGAAATTAAAGTCTGCATGTTTTAAAATGTCCTTACGGAGCTTAGGTATAATATAATGTCCGGTGGTGATAGCGGTCTGATAGACGACTTGCCATGTTAAATTTCTGCTTTACGAACAGTTGCTTCTTACCGGCGAATATAATGAGTGCGATTGATTATTACCCATTGAAGAAAAGCAAATAGTATGTATTGTACCTTACGATACAGAATAACACTATGCTCACTGGTTATTTACGTCTCTGCAAGGTCAAGTTGTGATGCATATTCAAAGATATCCGTTACGTTCGTGTAATCGCCCCAATCATGGCTGTGGATGTAAAACATTTTGTGCAAAATGCATTTATCTCGAATAATGTCAGTGATTTAAAGTGTCAATATATCCTTTTGAAAACATGACTAGGTACTTATTTCTTGAGATATCATAAATTTAACTTTGTTATATTATTCTTTGGTTATTCTGAAATTGTAAATCGTAGGTTTTACGAGTATTCCAAAAATCTAAACCATTTTAATTATTTTTAGTATCAATAGGCCACTGGCTCTTGACTACTATATTATCCGGCGCAGAGTGAGCAAACTCTCTGGCGCACATCCTTGTTATCCTAAGCACAGTGTTCACACGCGTGCACTGGTGAGTGGGCAATGCTTTAAATGGGTGCTCTTCAAGCCTGTACATAAGGGTGGTTCGAGGCACATAGCCCTGCTAGGGTGTTACGTATGGCTTGTCCCAGTTCCATGGTGCATCGGGTGAAGGAACGTCACTGACCCACCTCTACCTACCCCGCGCCCCCCACCACCCTACACGAATATAGCTCCAATCACACTTTGATCGTAACGCAGATATATACCTATGTTACCTCGTAACGAAGCGTTTGTTGCAATTTTACTTTTAAGTACCTACTTTGTTACTTTTAAATAATAATAATATGTTGTTGTTTTCAAAGAAGTTTATTTTTAATGTCTGAGGCCGGGTTGAGGAGATAGTTAATACCGTTGTATTCGGAATTATTGACATACTTACACGAAATAATTTTAGAAGGAATTCTATTATTATTTTTATATTATGTATGATCTAGAAATTAAAACTATTATAAAAAACAAAAACCCAACTGCAATAAAAAGATATTTTATCAACTGAAAAGCGAAAAACAAGGTCTATAATGTACAGAAAACTTAGGTGTAATGCACCATGCAATGATTTTTTATTCGATACCTCGTTTAGTCCAGTCTGTAGGGGTTTCTGAGTTACAAAAGGTGGAGCATAGATTTTTAAAATATTTATTGGTAATATTGGGTCCTAATAAAAGATCGAATTTTCGACTTTGGGGCGCAGAGGCGTGAGCGAGACAATATTGAATTGAAAGAGCAGAGGCTCTATATTGACCACATTATACTAAGCTGGTTAACTTTAGTAACTACATTTTATGATACTATTTTAATTGTATTTTCCTGAAATATAACATCATCTATAATTATTTCATAATAAATACCCGTTAATACGTAAATCGATAAAGGAGGCTCCTCGGGACGTCATCGATATACATAGGTATGTACAGTAGCAAGAATATGACGCGCGAATGTGTCTCCCTCACTCATGCTCATGACTATTGTACAGGAGTAAAAGGCGTGGACAAAGGATCATTAATTAAATGTCATGTGAATTTATATTATAACTATCTTCGCTGTATATCAAGTATTCTACTCATTTTATACCACTACTTTAACAGAATAGATAATGAGCATTTTACCAGATAGTCACCTACAAATACGGGCCAAATTTCTGCAGGGAGCTATTACGATATTAAAATAAGTATGCAGTTGGATATCTGGCTACAGGTTAGTTACGATTGTCACGACATAATTTGGTCGGGGGTTCAGGGGGGATAGGGGCGGCCGCTAAGGCACGTGCGGGCTGCAGCGGGTGAACGAACGTCATTGACCCAGCTTCGAGGCCTACTTCTACTCGCGAGGGACTGTAACCCCGGCGCGGCGCGGCGCGGCGCGGCGCGCCGTTGCGAACTCGCCCGATAACATCTGTGTAGCTCTCTTATGATAACGATCGATCAATTTTAAATAATGGTCAGTTATTTTGGGGGCACACTAGGTATCATAAGTTCAATGTGTTAGTAAAATTTATATTTTTGGCTGAATGTACCCAACGCTAATGTTATCTGGACATTTGGTCGTCCTATAATCATGGGCAAATTAAAGTTCATCAACTTACGCAATCGCGTTTAGCCTAATTTTAAGCGACCCTGCCTACAAAAAGCTAGCGGTCCCGGGTTCGATTGCTGGTCAGGGCAAATATTTGCGTGACGAGCGCGAGTATTTGCATCTGAGTTTTGGGTGTTTTCTCTGTATTTCTCTATGAAGGTAAGTATGTTCATCGTTGTCTAGTACCCATTGTACAAGCCTAGCGCTTAGCTCGGGACTTAGACAATTTGTGTGAGATTGTCCTCCGATTTATTTATTTATTTATTTACCTCTATCAGTTCTTTCCATTTGTGTGAGCGTTCGTATCAACTTGCATGTATTATTATTTACATTGTATAACGATGCAATAATAGCCTCCTAAGACCCACCATACAACGAAATTTGTCAATAGAATATGAATCTACCGCGAATGAAATAAAGTCAATTTTCTTATTTGATCGCGAGTTCTAAAAACAAAAGAAATTTTACTTTACTTCCTTTGCACTAGATCTTTATTTCAATGGCAGTATTTTGTACTATTTTTAGTACAAGAACCCTCAGGAGGATAGAGCTGACAGAAATAAAAAGACTAACTTTATTTTTTTATGTTTTTCGCAAGTTTTTCTGTCAACCCTAAATTGATTGAGTTCTAAACACTGTTTCGTGATTTGATTAAACATTGAATACTTAGATGAAGTGGTGATTTAGTTAAAAGGTTCAAGAGGATTTGTCTGTTTAAGATTCATTCATTTTAAGCGCAGGCGGCCGCTGGAACCTTGACTGCATAAGACCTCAAGATTTTCCTTCTTTCAACGTGTAGGTATTGTACGTATCAATGTCAAGTGCAACAGGACTGGGCTAAACTACGAGTCGGACTTTTACGAGAACAAGTCTCGGTATGTGTTCTGTGACGGCTGAACCTAGTCAGGCCTTGCAATAATGTGCGCCTCCACTCCGTCCACGCACGTTCAAGTTTGTTATCATAACTCTGAATTACTACATTCAAATGGAAAAATGCGTTAATTTTAATCCTAGCATTATAATTGGAGATACATGAGTTTAGTTACACCAAAAGCTGATAAAAAACAATTAATAGGTTCAATTTTTTTTTTAATGTAGGTTGATTAAAATCGCCAACCAAAAATCGCCGTTTACTGTTCGAATGTACCCATGGCGTAGGTGACCCGACCTAGTTGCCTCAAACCGAACTGCACTCGTAGGCGCCATGCACCCTACCCTCATTATAGAAGGAGGAGGTAGCAACTTCGCTGTCCGCTGCACCGTAGTCCTATTTCCGGCCTCGCAGTTCGATCAATACGTCGCGGGGAACGAACCCGTGACCTCGGCCCGGTAACTAGGACGCCGCGCAAGCGCTCCACTCGGTGCATCCCAAGTTAACTCTTTGAATTGCTAATGACGCCTTAAGCGACTGAAGTGCATGGGATAGCGCGGCGGGGTAGGGGATCCTTACTACAACAACTAGATTACTAGAACTCCATAAACGAAACTTAAATTCATGATACAGCAGGGCGGCCATTCGACACTGGTTGGTTATGTGGTATTGCAGACCGAAATACCAAATGTCACTGTATGTCTGAGTACAATAACATAAAAAAACGTGTTAACTTGATGCATTTGAGAAACTTGTTTGCTCGTTTTTTCGAGTGCCATTCAAAATCATCATTTTGTAGAAATTTTAATTATAATATTTAGCCATATACACTCTCTTTCTGTCTTCTTTCGGTCTTTCGCAACAACAAGGAACCCTTATACTTATAGGATCACACAAAGAGCTGTAATCCTTTGAACCGTAATAGATAGTGGGTTAATTGTTTTCAGAAAATGTCTTATTACGACGGATTTACCAAAATATTCTTTTAACAAAGTGAAATAATAAAATGTTTTTTTATTCAACGTATTTTTATGTTAGTTGTTTCTTCAAAACAGTAAAACATACAAGCGCCAAATTTGGTATGATCAAATTACAAACCCTGATGAAAAACAACAAATAATGGGTACTAAAAAATGTTCAAGTACCTACTGAGCAACTATTTGAGCAACAGTTGGGTTCGCGTTGATTTAATTCGAAATCAAATTCAAAATGGAATATATCCCGGTATATACGGCGGTACGGAACCCTTGGTGCGCGAGTCCAAATCGCATTTGACGGTTTTTTTAAGCCTTTTTGAGGTGGTAAGTAATTGAAATTAAACTGAGTAAAATTCGCTAACGTACTTGAAAATACCCTTTGTTTGTCGATCTTCATCTTCATCAGTTTCATTAAAGTCAACAAACCATAACGTTAAATGGTGCTTTCAAATCTAAAAAGGCTTATTCATGACTTTTTATAAACGGTTTTCACAATATTTGCAATACACAGTTAGACACATTTAAATGCACCAGGTGCACAGAGCAGCCGCAGCAGCAGACGTAAGATTGAGTTTCAAAAACAAAACTGTGCGAGTTACGTTACGAGCACCGGCGCAGCTATAGCAATACTGCTCCTAACGTAACAGTAACGGCGGCCGAGACCGTAGATACACGGCGATAAGGGTGCCGATACAACGGATTATGTCAATCCAAACTTTCAAGTATTTGTTGCTTAAGTAAAGATTTTGATACACAATACGAGCCCTAATGCAAATGAGTTCTTCTAGTCATACATTGTGAAGCCTATATTTATAAAATACCAACTTGTTGTTTTACATAAGTCCATTAGCAATAAACAATTTATATTGTATAATACTCCATCAAAACGACGTTACTTTTACACTAATAAAATAATCACCATTTTAAAATTGTAGATATTCTGTATAGGTATATTACTTTACGAATGCTCACGCAAAACTGTTCATCTAGTTCTTAATTGATACAAAAAAATTCGTCTACCGCTAAGTTAAGTTAATTTTTATATAGAATAATAACTTAAATTAAAATTAAAAATCGAAATTATGTGACAGTATAAATGTCACAGGGTATAAAAAGACATGTTCCAAGTAAGTAATCATTAGTTTCCTAAATTATTTTGAGCAATATGGGTCGTGGAAAACCCATTGCTGAAGAAGTCCGTAAAATTATAATTTCTAGTAGTAATAGTGGAAAATCTTCTACCAAATAGCCAAAGACTTTTATATACACCTGCATAGGTGTTGCTACTATCCAGTCAATCATCCAGAATTACAGAAAGAACGGCACATAAATTGAAATTTACATGACTGTCATGTAAATTTCAGTTCGTTGTTTATAAATATATTTAGTAAATATCAAATTAAACCACTAAATTAAGCCCATTTATTGTTCCCACCCTGTATACATCTACGATTGGTTATACGGCTCCGTTTTTTGGCAAAAATATAATTAACAATATCAAAACAAAGACGTTTACAAGAACGGATTCTCAGAAACGGCTCAGGTTTGATGGATAAACTATTACGTTATTATCTTCGGGAAAACTCGTCTTCAACCAGAAATCAACCTCGGGCTCCACGTAACAAGTAGAATACTTAACGCAAATAGTCAATAAATCGACTAAAACTCAGACTACTTACGACTAAAAGGCATTAAGTACGATCAAGTTCACCAAATTATGAAATCTGTTTCTAAAATGGACGCACACGGCATGTTTACTTTTATTTCTGCATTTTTGATTCCACCTAAAGTTACTAGGGTGACGGCACCAATGATGGAAACTTTTAGCTGACAGGCACCAGTAATGGACACTTCACTCTTAATTCAAATTTCATACGGTCCTAAATTGATTGTTGCAAAACAAGTGAATAACCCTTATCTTCAGTAAAACAAGAATCAAGTGTCGATTATTGGTGCCTTGTCCATTATTGGTTCCATCACCCTAAAAGAAAAGATAAATCTAATCAATTTCTACTCCAAATTAATTGTAAATTGTCTATAAACAGAGCAGTAGAGCGTTACATTTTGCAAAAAGCACATGCGCCGCGTTTCACTGAATTGTAAGAAGGTAGTGTTTCTAAAAATGAAATCTTTTAATCTCGAATATAAGTTCGCTGCAATAAATTACCAGAGTGATCAAAGATAGTTTAGTAGGATTAATCCCAGTTTTCAGAAATTGAACGCCTTAAAACAAACACAGGAGATCGACACGAGTTGAATTTGTATAATGGCTGTTATGAGCGGCGAAGGTAAAGGCCGAGCGGCCGGCGTAATTACTTAGTACACATTTTGAATGCCTGCCTCTTGAATGCTGTTGCTGCAATGCCAAGGCGACTGCCAAAAGGCGGAGTGAGGTCGGGCAGCCAATGTCAGGGGCCCTACGAATTTCGTCTCCGCTGCCGCGCTTGTATCGTATGTGTAGTCGAGTCGACCACTTCAAAGTTTCCTATGGTTCGGCTCATTGTTAATAGATGGCGTACGCGTTAAACATTTGGTTCGAAGTGTTTTTAATGCTAACGCGAATCTCACAAGATATTGATTCATATCAAAGTATTACAACTGTGTAAGAAAATACTAATTAGTCGGTCCATAAATTCTGTCAAAATGATGATTTTTTGTCACGTCCAATAAAAGTAATGACGATATTCGAGACACTTCCGATCTGTAATCTAAATATGCGTAAACTTAAATTTATAATCGTTAATCACAATTTTTGTTAAACTAGAATTAAGTTTGACGTTTATAAATTTAGGTTTAGGGATATTTTAAATAAGAGAACACTGATCAGAACTGGCCCCATAATCTTTGTAAATAAAATAAATAGTATCAATTAATACAGTATCAAATAATATAATTACCGAGAGCGCGGAATTGCATTTATTGCATTTATTGGTTGTACCGTTCTCATGAAAAGGAAAATAATTTAAGTTTTTATCTTAATTTAATGAGATTACATGCCCTAACCAAGTGGAATAAGTATTTATGTCCTTTTTTTGCTTTTAGTCGCTATCATTTAAATCTTCATCTGAGCTGTCACAAGTACTGATAATAATATGATCTGAAATTCGATTTATTTCCTCTTCTTGACATCTATATTTATTTCCTTCACTTTAAACAAGGCGACAAATATTTTCCCAGTCCTCAGCAGTAAGTACTTAATTGTAATAATTCGATCAGATGCTAAACTTATACTGCTTTGCATGTTTAATTAAATGTTTCTTTTCACTACCTATCCTTTAACCGTAGACCAAATATTTTCAATCAGATTGAATGTTGGGTGATACGGTGCCAATCATAGATTTGAATGACTACGTTCTGTTAAAATTGCATCAATGTGGTACCTACTCACTAATTCGTCACTAAAATATCCCTACATTATTGTGCAGTCTTGTTGCAGTTTGGGGTTACGGAGAAATTCTTCCCCTTAAAAGGTTTCTAACATTTTTTAATAAATACTAACGAATTAGATATTTTCCAGGTTCATATTATCAAGTTCTCATTTTGGGAAATCTTGTTCCAAGTTTCCACAATTTATTAAATGAAGCAGCCCGAACGAACTTTTAAATATATGTGCGCTTATGGTTGTAAAAGGTTAATGTTAATTTTTTGTAAATAGAATAGGTTAGAAACAACACATTACGGTTACAAACCAATGGGATTAGTATGAAAACAACACCGACCCCATCAGCCAGGGCGCGCTAGGCTATGTCATATCAGTTTCAATCGACGACAGACTGGCCTACTAGCAACATCTGCGAGCTCTGTGGGATGGCAAAAGAAATTAAGGTCAACCATTCGCTCATACTTAAAATAGATCACACTCAATAAACATTCTAGTTAATTAGGTATTCACTAAAAATTCAAATGTTCTAACGGACGCTTTCAAATAGTAAATGTTAGGTACGCAGTAGGTACCTATAATGTAGGCAAGTTTTCTGTAGTTCTTTACAATTTATAATGTTACGTTAGCTAACTTGACAGACAGACGGACGGACGGACGGACGGACAAGAAAGTGATCCTATAAGGGTTCCGTTTTTTTTCTTTTGTGGTACGGAACCCTAAAAATATCGATCTGTGTAATAAAATAAATAATCAAGTGACATAAAATAAAACATAATTAATGATCAGTATCGATAATCTGAAGTTGAATAATGAACAAATAATATAATGGTCACCCAATAATATTGTACACCAATGATAAAATACATTTGATATAGGCTGGAGAGCATAATGATCAAAAATATAAAAAGCATAAAACAAAGTCGATGGAGCTATTCTGCGTAGTTAAGGCGCACGCGCCTGACGCAAATTTAACCTAGCTTAACCTATCAAGGTGAAATTGACCTAATTTAGGAAATGTAGTTTATTTGAAACAATTATTATTTAAAATAAATTTAAACAAAATATGTGATGTAACTATAATAATTATATATCCGATCATTATTGCAAATGTTCATTTTATTACTCATACTAAATGTTTACTATATCCGGTTTAACATTAGTAGGTGCAGGAGGTGACGGTACAGAAAATGGCGAAGGAGCTACAAAAGATGGAGTAGAGGTCGAAAGTGATGGTTGGCGACACAAGTCGACGGTTTTGGACTAATGAGGAAGGCAGCAGAACTCGGTAGCGTCAAGTCTATTTTTGTAACTATGCAAATTAGAAATAGGGGTTTTTTGGGAAAATAAAGATCCGCCAAGTAGATGTTTTTCGGTTAAGTTGGTTCCAACCCGAGCGGCTCTCGGTCTTCCGGGTGCCTATGCTTATACCAGGTATTTAGACATCTGTTTACGAGAAGTACTTAGGCCTTGCACACATTACACATATCGCACTGCTAGATCAAAACAGTATCAATTCAAAATCCTTGCTAGTTTTGTTTCAAGTTTATATAAGTTGACTTAAAGTTGATTTAAAAAAAACAGACTGCCTTACTGATTTACCTACCCGGTTTTCGGTATTGTGCAGATCACCACTATGTAAGAGACCGTAATAATATTATAATAAGGTGTGTTTTTTTATTTTCGGTATGTTATTCATACCACGGAAACCACCAAATAGCAGTTTAACTTTTATAAGAGTTGCAAAGTTAACCTAAAATACTTACCTGCTACTTCCGCAACAGTCTAAAATAAAAAGTTAGTTTTGCTTACCATAGATTACAAAAGCAGTCCAAATATCCAGTCCAAAGCGTAATATACTCAATTCATAAAAAATACCTCATTGAGAAGAGAAACGAAACAATTGAAGACCAAGCACAATTAACGTAACCCGAAGAAACCATACGAGTACCAAAATAGGCGCTGATCCTGCAGCGGTGTTATCCTGCCTGACCTCCTGAAACTTCGAAGGTCACTCGAAGTGAGTATTACACGTGCCGCGTAGCGCGTAGCTATGGCGGTATCGGCTCATGGTAGTGACAGTGGATCGACCCCCTTTTGACCTATTTTCAGGTACCTACGAACGGGCGGTGACGTACCATGCGCGTCGACGCGCCGGGATACGATTCCGCTCGTGTTTTATGACTTATACGAGTATGAGATTAAAATGATTACTTATATTGAGGAATAGTGTTCATTTATTAATTAGTTTAATTGGTTTAACCACTTACAAAAAAAAAGTTAACTCATTCAAAGTTAGGACCCATCATCGTTGGGCCGTTTTTAAAAACATTTTACATTGTTAGGGATAGTTAAGGCCTCATTTAAAATCATTATTTTTTTCCATTTCGTAACGAAAATTACTAAAATAAATCATATGTTTGACTTTCGTTACGAAATGGAAAAAATAAGCATTTTAATTGAGGTTTTAACTATTCTTAACAATGTATTTTTTTTTGAAAACTGCCCATTTAATATATTATTTTTCATAGTTAATTGAGTGACTGTTACCTAAGTGTGAAAGCAATATTTTTCTACTCGCGTACTATAAACCGCTAATATTGATATCGTTAACGGTATCAGAATACTACCTATAGCGTAACCGAAGCGGGAAAACAATTCTATAATGAGCGTTGCCACGGTAATAACAGTTCTATAATATTTATTATAGCATAGCATTGTTATTACCATAATTACGGTCATTCCGGATGTCAGTCTTGGCGTTTAGTGAACACTTGAGATCCTAATTTGTATAATAAACCGTTAAAAATATTTTAATACCAAATACAATTTGCATGAAATTTGTTAACAATAAAATTCACTAACTATTAACGCCAATCGGAATAATGAAAATGACTATGCTGACAAATAATTTGTTATAGCAGAAAAAAAGTGATAGCGATTGTTTTTTTTTTGTCATTATAATTTTAAGCTTGTAGAAAAAGTTATGTATGCAACGGTTTATAATTAGCTCTTAAGGTACTCGTGAATGTAATTAGAAACCTCGGCACTCGTACCTTAAGAAGCTTCATTATGTACCAGTTACATAAATAACTATAATGTGACAATAAAGGGGAAGTTGCTAAAACATACTTATCCTTTACCTACATTTGCACATTGTATAAGATACAGAAATAAAATATAAATTATGAAACAGATACATGAGGCATTCATAAATTTGATAAAATACTCTGGTACCAAGCTTGTGCTATACTCGTATGTGCTATAAAGTGAATTCACACTTTTTAAGTTTTTTTATCGAATGTCGAAGTTGGTAGGCAGGTTGCAGGCGGGAATGAACTGTAAAATAATAATATATAATATACTTATACGTTGCATTAGACCAAACTGGAATAAGGTCTTATACCTAGATTAAACGCCGAATTAGTATAGACTAATCTCGGAGTAAGTCTTATTCCAGTTTGGTGAAATGCGGCCTTAAACAGGTAACTCTTTCTTATATATGACCAGTGTTAAATATTTAGCAAACGGAGACTTCGGCGGCCATATTATGGCGTCGGGACGCGAGTCCGTCGCCACGGCAACGCTGCGCGGCTGCAACCGACGCACCGCCCTACTTCCGCGGCCCGCCCAAATGTTAATGACCTCCAAACCCAGGTCGAAGTTCACGCGCGCCACGAGTAAAAGATTTACCTACGCCAGCAGACTTCACGGGTCACCCCTTGTATTGATCCACCGTCATTTCGGAGATGGGACGGTATCTAGGTTAGAGTCGGATGTTGTAATTGAATACGAGTACCTTGACGAATCTCCGATTTGTTTCAAACTTGACATCCTAGGCGGGTGTGCAGTAGGCAATCGTTGCGTGAGCGTTTGCGACTGTACCTACATTATTATACCTACCCAGCTACCCAGAGCACCAACTTTTAAGTTTTATCGAGTAAACAAAGTTTACGTAACGTCTTCTTCGATGAAATGTACCTCTATAATAAGGCGATAGTAAAGGAGCCTCGTCTTTGTATGTACAGTCGGGTCCTATTAGGACTCTCAATCATAATAATAAATTATTATACCAGGGGCACGTTTTATAAAGCTACAAGTTACAATTTAACAGGTCTAAACTGGCAACACTGCTTAAATGGCTGGTCGTCATTGGTCGAGGTTGTGTCAAATGGAAACTTGTAACCTGTAAATTGTAATTTGTAGCTTTATAAAACAGGCCACTGACTGTAGTCGTCTTTAGATAGAGGATGAAATAGTAATGGGAATAGTGTTACCTATAATAATTTATTCAAAAGATTGAATATACGTACATTCATCATCATCATCATCATCATCATCATCATCATCATATTATGTCTGAATGGTCATTTTAAAAGTACTTGCATATAAGTTAGCAAATTGACCACGTGCGCGGTGATTCAGCTCGTTCTAATAAACCCAGTTATTTATTGTTTAGTAGGTATGCCTTCTGGCACCAAGATCATTATTTTTTCATCAGACAATACAAAGCTCGTAAACCACGTAGCCAAGTTGTCCTTTCGCAATGTCAAGCCAGCCAATTCGTCAATGTGCATCGCGCTTTCGTCACACGCAACCGGGTGGGTAACTCAGACAAACTAAAAACAAAACTTTGAAAGGTACAGTTATGACATTATGACGCGATCGAATTTTCCAAAAAATATCCTTGTCTAAATTAGAATTACTTTGAGTGTCGAAACGAAAAGGTCCTGACTAAGAGTATTGTAAGTACGAGTACTAAAATTTGATGGCAAGTTGACATTGGCGTGGAGTTTCATATCGTCGGCTCAGGCCCATTCTGCCCGTTTCCTAAAATGTCTGCTTCTCAAAATGGCCTTCTTCCAACAAACGTGTCTTTCCTATAATGTCTGCTATTTGTTTCCTATGATGGCATTTTCCTAAAACGTTCACTTCCTTATGTCCACTTTTAAAATTAGCCTGCTTCCTATAATTTCCGCTTATAATTATGTCTAATTTCCACCATGTACATATATTTCCTATAATGTCCTCTATTTGTGTTCTACAAACCCTTTTCCTACAATGTCCGCTTCTCATAATGCCCTGTTTTATACATATGGGATATGGCATGGGATATAGCTATTAGTCATCAAAATAAATAAATAATTGTATAAACAAATTAACTACGTTTATATCAATGTTCAGTTCACATCCACAGGTTTCGGCGCTGAACCGTAAATACTAAATAAACAAACAAACAAACAAACGATCACACTACGCACACATCTTATCAACTGTAAGTAGTATAACGGATCAAGAACTGAATTCGCTTGGCAGGCAGATACGCAAGTTACATGTCAATTTGGGTAAGAAGATAATTTTGGACGTTTACAAAATACATACCAGTAGAAAACAGAGCCGCCTCCTCTTAAACTTCCGAAAAAAAACGTTCATGCTGTAAGTAGTCTATCGCCTGTCACTTTCGAAAGCCTTGTGTTCTCTTTCACACTTCGCCATCGCTAAGTGACGGCTGCATCTGTCAAAAATAATACTGTTAGTGGTTTCCTTGTAATGATGTCATGTTTTTCATAGGTTTGTGTTTATATGAGTTTAATATTACTCGTTTATTGCATTAACATATGTACATTCGAGTATGCAACACGAATATGTTACCGAGGGGATATTCAGGGTTATTGGTTATTGAATACATTCCTTTTAAGGGGATATAGTATAGTACAACTCATTTGCAGCAAAAAAGGTCATGTGGCACCCTGTGCGAAAGTTAGTAGTTTCTTAGATATAGACCATTTCGACCACGTTATTCGACTTATTGTTCTAATGTCCTATGCTTGAAAAGAATAATGGTCAAAAAGCGTCCTGTAATCGGCACCGTATAGTTATGCGTGATGCTTGTAATATATAAACAAACTGACAAGACGAATCAGAAGTCAGGGAGACGCCGTGTTGCAACCTTTTTCAATATCTTCAGATACGAGTAGTTACTAGTTACTTACTTTTGTGACAGAATAGCATGGGTAAAAGTAAGATCGCTGCAAATAATAAACACGTCCAAATTTTTCATTGAATTGGAATCTTGAAAGCGTTTTAGTTAATTGAGTCAACAGATAAATCTGCTCGACTAATTTCACCTATTAACGTTTATTAGGTTCCAATTAAGGTACATGTGTAAATACAAGTAATCCCAATAATCCCAAATGCGAAAATCATTCCGATCGACTGAGCGAACCGCCCGAGTGCTGCGGCCCTCCGAGAGGTGGCCACTGAGTCGAACTGTTTTAACGAGTTAGAATGCACCGGTACAATTAAAAAACCGGCCAAGTGCGAGTTGTACTCGCGTGGAGAGAGTTCCGTGCCGTACATATGTACATATATTTTTTATTTTTTCTATCGAATTCTTATAGGTTTTCCTGTAATCTACAAACAATAAACTATATTTTGTATTTTTTTCAAAATATTAGTATTTTCGGAGATCAGGGGGAATGATCAATTTTCGTCTTCTTTTATGAATAAAATAAGAACTATTTATTTGACAATAATAACAAAAATATATTTGAGATCCTCATAACGAGCCCTTTTATTTGATATATGACACCGTAAGGTTTGCATTTTTTTTTTAATTGCCTAATTTATCACCGTAAAATGACATTTATTAAAAAAAAAACTTAAGTATATATTTATATAATTAATATAATTATATCTGTGTTTGGGTCATCAATTTACATATGTGTACCAAATTTCAACTCAATCGGTCCAGTAGTTTCGGAGCAAATTGGCTGTGACAGAAGGACAGACAGACGCACGAGTGATGCTATTACGGGTTCCGTTTTTTCATGTTTTGTACGGAACCCTAAAAAGTAATATAAAGAGCTGTGTGAAGAAATGAAATGAACACTTTGTTAAACTTCCAAAGCTCAGCTACGTCGACCTCAGCGATATGCAAATCAGTCACCACCAACACACCTGGGCTCCTCGACACCGACACTTCCGCTGAAGGGGCCAAAGCTATCCTCTTCTTGAAAACTTGGGAACTCAACCGAATACCTAACTACCGAATTTATGATCAACCGCAGAAACATTTGGCAGGCATTTCTTTCATAGCTAAAACTAAAACTGATTGTGAACTATTTTGCGGTCAGAGGGCTTATTGTCTAACGCACTCGCAATCACGATCGTTTTCATTTTGAAAATCGAAGTTAATTATTTTATTTTGACTGAGTGATTGTATTTATTTTGTAATTATTGATATTATTCTTTTTATGATTTCTTTTTAATGCAATTGTGTACCTACTGAACATGAATGACAATGTATAATACTGACTGAATAAATAATTATGAATTACCTATAAATGAATATCTAGATTAGCATATTCACAGAACAGACACATAGGCGTTATGGTTGTTGGGATCCCGATCGCGGAACACATTATGCTATGACGTGGCCTCGACATTTACTCGTAATACCGTAGTTGACAGCTTTTACGTTTTTCCGTAATGCAGTTAATGTTCTACTTTACGCCAGTTACAACTCCACTGGCTTTCTTTTCACCGACGGATTCACAGTCATTATCTATTAAGAGGCCTTCATTTAAAAAAATAGGCGCATAGCTTTGTAGTTTGTTATTAAATATTTCTGTTTACATCGCGAAATGTGGTAGTGACTATTTGAATGTACTTATGAATGATTAGAAGTATTTTTTTAGTATTTATTGGGACAGGCTCACACAAATCTACTAGCCACAAACTAAGCTCTAGGATGTGTACGAGGGGTGATCAATAAGTTTTGAGAATCAGTATGAACCATCCACCTTATGATATTCTTTTAATGTGGAATATACCACGGCACTAATCAAAATTAAATTAGAGAAAAAATTTTTTTACATTATTCATTTGTTTTTCAGCGACAGCTAAACAAAAAACATCTGTATGAACAATTTTACAAGACGGCAAAAATAAGAGTTCGTTTTGTAATACTTTGGAGCGGTGTGGAGAAAGTTCTTTTAAACTAATAAAAAATATTGTTATTAAAAATGAAACTTTGAATTATCATTATGATTTAAAGGATTAATAAGTTACCATTGCAGTGGTATTTTTATCTCCAGCTCTGTAACCAAATTTTAGGGTTGTTTTTTCGGCCTTATCCAGGACTATTGAGGCCTACAAATAAATAATGTGATATTAGTTTTTAGCCATTGAGTTCAAATAATCTAGGAGAGTTTTATAACATTATTCTATCATAGTTATGGGAAAATATTAAAAATAAGATGAAGAAAAAAAAACGAATTTGCGGCAGGAATTGTGCTTCAGAGCCTTCTAATTGACAAGGGTGCTGCTCATCGACTAAAGATCAGAACTGATAACCGCTATCCTCGTTATTTAGCCCTAACTTTCGACTACTACTTCTCATTCACCGATGTTCAAAAAAAACTATATAATAATCACGAGCTGGTGATGACTTAGGGAAGGTACAAAATTTGACCATTTAGAACTCCAAAAGTAAAATTATTTTTAATAAGTGTTTGGAAATATATAAAGTGTGCTTATTCCAATGAAAATATAACGATTTATATATTTCCCATTTTTAATACCGATTATCAAAACTTATGGATCACCCCTCGTACAAGACAAATAATACGCTATAGGTAGTATCGGTATCAAAATACATTGTCGGATTATTAAAATCATCCTTTCTATGTATTTCGTATGGTCCCCTTGGCTCTCTTTCTGTATGACGATTGATCGTTATAGTTTTTGGGCTAGTGTTTAATATTGTGTATTTTACCATGACACTAATGATAACAAAACGAGTTCTTACCGCGGTTTACATAATTTGCGAGTTGTGATATTTGTACAATGTTCGTCATAATCACAGTATAATTATCATCCAGTCATTAGTGTCATGATCATGATAGCGGACCATTTGTTTAAAGATGCTATTTTACTGGTAATACGAGTATAAGTAACTTAAGATGTAGGCTTTGCGCGGCCGTAGTCAACTTTATCTTTATGACAACCAAAAATCTACAATTATAGTTAATCGTGCCAATTTCGAAGATTTTTCTAATAACTTAATTTGTATCCCGGTGTAAGGCAGGCTGTGTCCAGCAGCGAGCGAGCCCGGCTCGAACGAACTGACGTTGAGGAAACCGCTCACCCATCTCAGCAGTTCAAACTATCTTTCAAGCCGCCATTAAAAATAGGCGGTTATAGCCGTGAACCGCGTTGTTGTGTGAGTTGTCCTTTAGTGCTGGGTTCTTGGCTGGAGCAGCGCGAGGCGGGGGCGGCGCCTATTCCGAGCGCGAAAGTAGGCCGAGCGCCGACCGCGACCGCGGCGGCCGGCGCCCAGCGGCAGCGCGGCCCAAGCGCGGCTAAAGCGCGGCGATCACGGGCGCACACAGGCAGGCACAGCGCCATGAGCCCATCACTGTCTAGTGGCCGACACGACAACTCAGTTTCATTATCAGCTATGTTAGTTCACGTTTACACCCACACTTTACGTACTAGTATTCTTTCATTCGTTGGCTTTTAAACATATAAGTACCAAGTTGATTAAACAACGTGTAATAACAACCGGAAATTGTCTATTATTTTATTAGTAAATAACTAAATTATGCATGAAGTATATCAAACCGCGATTAGAATACAATTGAGCACATATGTCGTTTTTGAATTAATATCTACATGATATGGCATTGTCAATGGTAGAGTGTGCAGATAAATGAAAATACTTATTTCTGTACGAAGAAGTTATAAAGCTTGGGAAAACATAAATTATAATTAAAACTTTGCTATTATTATTCAGTGATCCAATTATTTCCTGTAATGTATCCTTTGGAATAGTTAGGTACCTATGAAATCATTACATTTACACATTTACCAAGAATAGGTAGAGTTGTTATACGTACTGAATGATTAAGCATTCTTTGTAAATCTTTAATTTATAAGTGTCTGCAGGTAAACTATGACGATATCATAGATTGACTTATAATTAATTATATTTATTCATTATATGTACTTTGGTGCTAACGGTACTTCCGAAGTGTATTCTAATCGCGGTTTGATAATAGTGATAATACCTATATCCAAGCCGGTGTGTCAAGTGCCTACACAATAGCCATGTAAACAAGCTGATGCTTGCCACCGACTTCATTCATAATTATTAACTATGTGATTAATTACAGCACATAATCTCTACATATTAAGGAACAATATCTTCCTCACCTCTTCCTCATCACATGAGTCTTAACAAAATGTCCCTGTCCAATATGCAGGGACGTTAAACGTTCAACATTGAGGACGAATTCTCCTAGTACCTACTACCCTACTTCTCCATTAGTTCTTCATCACCATACGCCTAATGAGTAAAAGTCGCTTGAAAGTCTCAATAAAAAACTAACTGTATGAGAATTTCAAAACAGGAGATTTATTTATATTCATAACACATAAGTATTTATAAAGCTGGTCAATAGGGAATTATGCATAGATGTTTAAATCGCATTTCTCAGCCAAAAATATGAAAATAGTACCGTTTAAGAGATCACCAAAAGTAAAATTAGAATTAAAATCGTAGAAAAAGAACAAATCTTTGCTGCTTAGTTATTTTTATAGCTAGTCAAAAATTGATTTTTCTCAACTGTTTGTTACATGAATCATATTTTATTGAAGCTGTGAAAAAAAGTCACGAATATTCC
Source organism: Acleris cristana (assembly GCA_948252455.1). Lineage (NCBI taxonomy): Eukaryota > Metazoa > Arthropoda > Insecta > Lepidoptera > Tortricidae > Acleris > Acleris cristana. The sequence goes on along the minus strand of OX411772.1, from coordinate 13,658,535 downwards.
CTATAGTGAGTTGGACTCGCGCACCGAGAGTTCGTTACCGCTCGACTCGCACTTGGCCGGCTTTCAATATTTGTTGTTTTAGGTTTTCCATATAACGATAGTTCGTTTTTCAAACATTAGAATAAATATGGTCAAATCCGCACACGTTTCCTATAATTACTAGTATACTAGTAATGTAGTTACTACAGTAATGAAAAAGATTAGTTCAAATATTAATTACTTGTAGAAGAATCAATTGTTTTTAATTTTCAATGGCAGGTAAGGTCAGGTCAGTCTAACTGAAGTTGGCTTTTGTTTAAAAATATTGTGAGTCGCCGACTTCGTCCTATTACCCATTATTTAAAAAAAGTTACCTCTTGCGTCTTTGGGGTTTTTTGTTTTTTTTTTTAACATTTATTTTATTTTATGCTTATTAGTGATCATAATAAGCTTTTATGTAGTCCCACTTCTTAGTGTAAGGTCAACCGGGGTAAAAGCCGCTATTGGGTTATTGCATTCAATGTGAGTTCATTTTTAAACGGCGTGAGTTAACAGCTCCCACCGTCTAGTGATAGACACCCGAACTACTTGGAGGACAAAACGTAACACAGGGTTTTAAGCGAATCGTATTCAAGTAATTATGCGCATTTTTGAAATTTTGTGTTACACCAGTCGCGGTGCGTGAGGTAAGTGGACAAAATCCGTTTACATCTTTGTTTATTTTTAGGTTTTGGTATTAGTTTGTATTAGGTAAAACCTGGGCCTCTATTCAACACGGTAAAACAATATCGTTTTTGATCTGTTATCGTATTGTTACCGTTTCAATAGCTCTTATTTACTTGACAGTAACAGGTCAACTACGATATCGTTTTTACCGTCAGGAATAGAGGCGCTGACCAGTTGGCTCGCACGTAAGAACTATACTTAAGTAATTGGTATTAAAAATGATTTATTTTTAGAACTTATTCCATGTAAAATGTTTGGAGACCCGTAATATAACATTATATCATACTAGGCTGCCCGTCCCGATTTCGGTCGTGTTGAACAATTATCTATCCATAGTTTGCCTTTTTCAGACTGGTATAATGTTCCTTTAAAATAGTTAATATTGTTTCAAATAGTGTAGTGGTTCCGGAGATAACCCTCCACAGTTTAAATAAACTTACAAAATCAGTTCTCTATCTCTATCTTTATAACATTAGCATAGTTTTATTGGATTGAGCTCGAAATTCCGGATTGGCCAAATACTTTTATTAAGCATTTTTTCACCGTTGCGAATAAAAGGTAGCTTGGAACATAATTATGTCTACATATATTATGGTCATTAATAAAATTGGGTTTACATTATAACTTAATTTAAAAAAGAGCTATTAAAGTATCCGCAGCTTGGTTACGAGTATCATGTCCTTCTACCGCAAAGAGCTCCAACATGGTTGGTCCTGCCATACATCCAGCTGTTTTCCGCAACTCTTATCAGATCGACGTCTTGAAAAGTTTAATTCTTGCACCAAACAATATCTTTGAGTCCGGACGCAGTCGTGCCAACAAAAAAAGCCGTTCAAGTGCAAGTCAGACTCGCGCACCGAGGGTTCCGTATTTATGATAATGCTTGGTGACCGCAAAAGGAAATACTCATTTTGTTATGAAACTTTATTTTCTATACAATAAGTTATTTCTCCAAAACTGTAAATAATTCACTTCATTTTATTTTTCCCATAAAAGATAAATAATTAATCTATAAGTACGTCAGGATTTTTTCACATTTTCTCACGAACGGTTATTTTTTGTACATTTTTGGCTATAAATCAAAAAGTTCATAACAAAAAATAAAAAATAAAATAGTTTTCATATGACACCCCATTTGTTATAATAATCAAGCAACTTTTATTTTTTAACCCCCCATTCTTTCATTTTCCCCCTTTTCAATTATTTTTAAAATTACATTTTATTAAAAACAGATGCGGGCAAGCAAGGTTTATAACTATGCCAAATTTTAAGTTGATAGCTTTTGCAATTGCTGAGAAAACCTGCTGTGACATACAGACAGACCGACAGACAACGAAGTCTAACCATAAGGGTTCCTTTTTTACCATTTTTGTACGGAACCCTAAAAAGGAGCATGTGCTTCTTAAAACAGAGGGTCAAAATCTACGCCGGTCGACTGGCTTTATATATACGAGATCCCCGTCCTGCACAGGCGTTAGGTATATGGTAATATGAAACTTGATAAAGTTAGCGTATGTCAGTCAAATCGAGTTGGCGACTGTTAACACGTACCTGACTGAAGTTCCTGACTGTCAATGCTCTACTTTACCCAACAATACTTGAACGACGATGAGATAGGTATCGATTGATTGATCTGACTAGCCGTATAACAATTACGTTAATCCCTCGTACCTTATTAAATTTCATCGTGTAAGTAAACGCAAGAACATGAGTTTGACTATTAGATATAATGAAAGCACCTGTAAAATGATTTCAGGGTGCAATTTAGCTGCTATTACTCAGTGGAAATGCGTGCGACGCGACATGTTCTCCGAAGCATCGGCGCGCGGTCGCTACACATCTCAACCAATAATAGCACGCGATCCTTGGCCCAACCAATCAGCTTACAACTGAACATTCTCAAGAACATTCTTATTAAGTATGAGTAGCTATCTAAGGTTATATCATATAAATGAACAACAAAAGTTGAGTTTAGGTATGGTACTATAAACAACTTTGTGAGTGGTATTATATACTTACAGCTTTGACATTAACAGTTAGAAAAAGAAAAAAAGTGATGTTACATTTAAATTAAATAAATAAATAAATATCAGGGGATAATGTCACACCAATTGACCTAGTCCCAAACTAAGCTCTAGGCCTGTACTATGGGTAGTAGACAACGATAAACGCCGCCCGGGTGTAATAATTTTTTCATACAAAGACCTACTTTTGAGGAGTTTTATAACAAACACTGTGACACGAGAATTTTATGTATTAAGATAATAAATACTCAAATACATAGAAAACATCCAAGACTCAGGAACAAATATTCACGCTAATCACACAAATATCTGTCACTACCAACTAGGCCAGCGCGTTGTCCAGCAGCATTTAAGCGGACAGAAAGATAAACAAATAGACCAACGAACACGTTAAAATAAAAATATTAAGGTACCTAGTTTGAATAAGGAACCCTAAAATAGGAGAAACGGTTTGACCCCAAAAACGAGAGTTTAGTTAAATACCTTTTAGGAAATGGAAACTTGACCTAGATACGTAGGCAGGAATTATAAATGCGTTGAACTTTTAAAATGATTCATGCTAGAGCTTCGTCGAATTTCGTAGCACACATTTTGTTGCATGATCTAGTTGAGCGAAAATAGTTTCTGTTCGATTCGCGATATGGCATAATTTGAAAATAACTTGTATTGCATGCGAATTTTTAATAATTATTTTACTGTGACCTTTTGACTTGTAACCAAGCTAAGTAAAATGTGAACAGAGTCAGAAACCGTAGAACAATGGCTTTTTTAAACGACTTCAAAAAAAAGGAGTTTCTC